>JBAJHW010000006.1:10275832-11547813 GCA_037013535.1 Intellagama lesueurii
TTTGTATTCGTCAGGCTTGGTGCAGAGGCCTCGGGCCATGCCGAAGTCCCCGATCTTCAGCTCACAGTTCTCGTTGATCAGCAGGTTGCTGGGCTTGAGGTCCCGGTGGATGACGTTGGCCGAATGGATGTACTTGAGACCTCGGAGGAGCTGGTAAAGGAAGTAGCGGACGTGCTCCAAGGTGAGGGCCTGTGAGGAATGGATAATCTGGTGCAGGTCGCTCTCCATCAGATCCAGGACCACATACCTGCAAGGGGGAACCAGCTGGGTCTAATCACGTCAGGAAAAGAACTGGTATTGCTCAATGCTTATGGTACGCAATGAGTGACCCTGAGCCAGATATGACAGAGTCATTCTCTCTCTCTCTCCTTCTCTTATAAACATCATCATCATCATAGAACTGCAGAGCTGGAAGGGACCCTATGGATCATTGAGTCCTGCCCCTGTCAAGGAGGCACAAGTGGGGATTCGAACTCCCAACCTCTGCCTCCACAGTCAGATGCCTAAACCACTGAGCTATCTAGCAGCTTTTCTCTGCAGGAAGGAAGTCTCGTGGCAGAAATCCCATATATTGGGGGAACGTGTGTCAAAAAAGGGGTCCCCCTTTACTTAAAAGGTATGAGAAGGAGAAGCACTTACACCGATTTGAATTCTGCATAAGGCACAGAGGGCTTCAGTATGTCCTTGATGGCAATGATGTTGTCATGCTTGAAATGCTTAAGGATCTTCAGCTCACGCAGGGTGCGCTTGGCGTTCATCACCACATCAAAGGCATTGGGGATTTTCTTGATCGCCACCTGCTGGCCTGGTCAGGAAACACAGGGGAAAGGGGTCTATTTCTAAAGTAAAGGTTCCCCTTGACAATTAAGTCCAGTCGTGTCCAACTCCAGGGACTGGTGCTCATCCCCATTTGTAAGCCGAAGAGCTGGCGTTTGTCCGTAGAGACTTTCCGTGGTCATGTGGCTGGCATGACTAGACACGGAATGCCATTGTTACCTTCCCACCAAGGTGGTACCTAGTCATCTGCTCACATGTGCATGCTTTCAAACGGTAAGGTTGGCAAGAGCTGGGACAAGCAACGGGAGCTCACCTTGTCATGCGGATTCAAACTGCTGCCTTTCGATCGAGAGCCCAGTGGCTCAGTGGTTTAACCTGCAGCACCTCCCGTATCCCAGTATTTCTAATTAGGTGCTAATCAGGAAGATGTGTGGTGTGTGTGTGTGTGTGTGTGTGTGTGTGTGTATTGGTGTATTAAACATTTGCTTCTTAATCTCCAACCCCAGAGTTCAGAGTGGCATTTTCTTCTCAATTTGTCCTCACAACAGCCCTGTGAGGGAGTGTAAGATTAAACCCTACCAGTGTCAAAGTCTCCCATTCAGTTTCACACCCCCATGCATGAATTCAAACCCGCTAGCTATTGATTTGATTTAAATACTGCCCCACAGTGGTAGAGCACTCAGCATACAACACTCCTGCTTCACATGCAACACTCTGAGATAAATTAAAAGTGATGAGGCAGCTATGCTGGTTTATACATGTGTCCTTCTTATTCATGGAGGACTTTCTAGCATCAAAATAACCTTATCACCCTAAAATTTTGGTTGCATGTTAGAGTATTCCACAGTTCTTTCTTTAGATATGAACTGTTCCACATACAACCAATAAAGCCATTTATTCTCACCATTTCTGGTCTGTTTCTAGGCTGCTTGGAGGGAGAGGTCGGAAGAAATGAGTAAAAAAAAAAATACCCACGTTTTTCAGTTCAGACAAAACAACCATCAGCTTCAACAAGCCAGAATTGATAAGTCAACAACAAACCATGGCTTCTAATTTTCATTCACAACAGGCTAACAAACCATGGTTTGTTTGCACAGATGGATTTGGAATAAGCCAGGATTCAACCAATCACAACTTGGCTTAATACGGTGGGTGAGGTTTGTCTTGTTCTTTGAAGCACCTTTCCCTCCAGTCAATGCCAGAAACGAACCATACTGGAGAGGAAAAGGCACTGAAAAATAGTACACAGAATGGGAAGAGAAAAGCACAAAGTGCCCAGGACTCCAGCAGCCACTGGTAGATGAGATGTTGCTTTGGCAAGAGTGGCTTTCCTGCACTCCATGTGCTGTAAAATAACAGTAACAACAATCCCCTTCCTTCTTCTGTGAGAATGGGACAGAATGTCAAAGACAACCATTCCATCCAGAGACTGGAAGTAATGAAGCACAAATAACTCAGTTACCTATATTAAGTTACTCTCTGATCAACTTTCATCTCAAAAGTGATGTAAGAAGTAGGAACAACATTGCTTTTTCTCATTACTTTCTAAAGCTACTTTAAAAGGCATTTTAGAGGCATTTGGACATTTTTTTCTTCGCAAGTTTTATGTTCTTCTGCTATCAAGCCAAAGGATCTTTCTTTTAAATCAACAAAAAGTATAAGAAAGTGACAAATAATATGAGTTACTTTTTGAGACATTATACCAAGTAATTGAAACAAATTACTTTTTACACACTTCTAACAAGCTCTGTTCCCATCCCATCCAATCTGGATTCTGGCCACTATACCAGCGTTTATCACAACTATTAAATCTAAGTGCAATATAAAGCATTAGGCTCTGAGAGTCTTCCCCCTCTTTTACAAGTGAAAATGGACAGGGAGAAATTACTGTCTATTTGCCTCTGTCTTCATCTTGTGTAGTAGAGTCAGGGCTCTTGGGGTCAAAGCACCAGGATGTTCTGAATAGTAGGGACTACTTGATATCATCAGCAACCACCACCCCAAAGCTTCCCTGTCCCCCCTCAGCTGTAATACTCACAGCAGCTAGGGGGGGAAATGATTTCCCCAGAGCAGCTCATGGCAAGAAGCTGCCCCTGCCAAAATGCAAAGTATTTAAGGATGCATTTGTCTTGAACAGATAATTATGAGCCAATAACTTTACAAAAGCCCTGCTTCTCATTGGTCAGTATACGCCAATCCAGCTGCCTGAATTTTTAAGCTTTCATAAAAGCTTTTGTTTAATATTGAGTATCAGAAACAGCACGCCTTTGAATCTCAGTTGCTAGGGAAAATGAGGACAAGGATACTAATACACTCACATCTTGCTTGCGGGCTTCCCATCAGCACCTGACTGTCCCCTGTGGAACAGAATGCAAAACTAAATAGGCCTTTGATTTGATCGATCATGGCTTCCCTGAAGTTCTGATGTTAAAATGAGGTTTCTGGCCCTCTATTGCAGAAAATCTTTTTCAAGCCTGCCACTTTTATTTCTACATAGACCCATCTGCAAATAAATTTACAATGAACAACACCTGAGCAAGGTAGATAAGGACCTGCTAATTGAGAGTGGTAACATTTTTTGTTAGCTTGCATAGTTTCTGCTCCCTCCCCAATATGCTGGCAAAACACATAGAAAGTCTCCGGGCAAATATGAACCCTCTTCGGAGCCCTAAATGCAAACATTGGTGAGAGCAGGTGTCACTGGAAAATATACCACCAATCCACGCTGCTAGTCCACCCTATACAAAATCATCTATATTCCGCTCCTGCTCAGTCTGGACACCAAATGCAGACGCTCTCAACTTCTTATTCACCACTGCCCTGTCCTCACGCACCTGTATGTTTGCGGCGTGCCGAGCTCACCACACCGTAAGCACCAGTGCCGATGGTCTCAATGACCTCATATTCCTCTCCCACCTCAAAGGTGACATCAAAGGAACGGGCCTTCAGGATGGCTAGATTCTTGGCTGCCACAGTAGCCTGTTGAGATGGCTCGTGCTTGGCTTGACCTTGAGCGGCATCCTCCCCTTCATCGTCTACTGGTGGTTCTGCCATGGTCTGTAGCTTTCTGTCATAAAATGGAAACAGTGAGTAATTAAGAACTCCCTCCCATCTGTCATTCAAGCCTAAGGTAAAGGTAAAGGTTCCCCTTGACATTTAGTCCAGTCGTGTCCGACTCTAGGGTGCGGTGCTCATCCCCGTCTCCAAGCCGTAGAGCCAGCGTTTGTCCATAGACAGTTTCCGTGGTCACGTGGCCAGCGCGACTAGCGCAACTAGACACGGAACGCCGTTACCTTCCCACTGTGGTGGTACCTATTTATCTACTCGCATTTACATGCTTTCGAACTGCTAGGTTGGCAGGAGCTGGGACAAGCGACGGGAGCTCACTCTGTCGCGTGGATTCGATCTTACGACTGCTGGTCTTCTGACCTTGCAGCACAGAGGCTTCTGCGGTTTAACCCACAGCGCCACCACGTCCCATTCAAGCCTACCTGCCTCTAAAAATATGTTCACCAATCAGAACACATTTTTAGCCCTCCTCTTGAAATCTGGCAGCTGGTCAGGCAACACAGCACCTTTCAGTGTCAACACAGCCCAGAACAAGAATCTGATTCATCTCCCTCACTGTTTTGACTTTCAATACACAGTGAAAGTAATTACCTTTCTAAAGTGTATTTGGGCAGTGCTGGCTGGATAACTCAGTGGTTTAGGTATCTGGCTGTGGAGCCAGAGGTTGGGGGTTCAGTTCCCCATTGTGCCTCCAGGGAGAAAAGCCAGCCTGTGTGTCACTGGGCAAGCTGCAGTCCCAGGGTACCCCTGGAAGAAGGGAATGCTAAACCACTTCTGAGTATTCTTTACCTAGAAACCCTGAAAAAGGTCACAAGTCAGAACTGACCAGACGGTACATGATTATTATTAACTCAGCATACTTCATCTATCACAGAGTCTCGGGGGGAGGGTACATGCCTTGTTCAAGTTTGTATTAATTGAAACAATTTTAATCCTTATGTTTAGGGTGTGTTTACATTGTGTTTCACTTAAATTCCTCTCTCAAGCAAGGGCCCCACAACACAGAAAACAGGACATAAGATGAAATCTGTGTGATGTTTCCCACCTGCAGGTTCTTGGAAAGAAAAGAGGGGTAATTTCAAATAATAAATAGTTGACTAATGTCAACACATGCTAGATATTAACTACCTAACACTTATTTTAGGACATCCACCTGTTTTCTCTAATAACTGATTTTACTAAACAGAGCCACCAGCTATGCAAATTATATTATGATAAACTAATATTGGGGGGGGGGGGGGGGACACAGAACAATCAGTGAGCAAAACAAAGTTTTGGATAATGGACAGGTAACCTACAAGGGCAACCTATTAAGCTAGAAACCCTAGAGCCCCTGATAAGGGACACATCTCACTGAGTTCTGAAGAGCCGCACGGAATAACCATCTTTCTAACAGCATAAAGCAGGATGTTGAAATAAGGCTCCTCTGTTTTACAGGGGAGCTGGAAGGAAAACAGGTTCTGCTGAAGATGGTGCAGGGTAAAACCAAAAAAAACAAAAAAACAACGGCAAGTCTAATTCTTCTTAAAGTTTTGGGATGGAGAAGAGGGAAGACAGAGCGTGGAGGGGGAACAAAAAACACCTGCCAGTTTTGGGAAACATGAGGAAGGAGAACATGAGGGAAAGCTTGACTGAGCCACATCAGGCAGCAGTATCCAAGAAAGAAAATAGGACATGGAGAAGGAGCGACTCTCAGGCCATCAGTAAGTGAGAATATAGACTATTTGGGGGGGGGGGGGGGAGAGATCAATTCCTCCCCAATCGGATGCGGCAAGGGAGCAGAAGATAAGAAACAAGTTGGTTCTGATTTCGAGGGAAGGGAGATGTGTCCCTGGGCCCAGAAGAAAAGGGAATATTATGGAACACAAAAGGGCGGGTGTGGTGGCGGGGAAGAGAGAGAGCCTTTATGGCATGAGACTGGATCCTGAGCCTCATCGGAGGAAGAAGAGGCAATGGAGGAAATACATCAGAGAGAAGAACTCCGGGGAGGGGGGACAAGAGAACAGGAAGAAAACAAAGATGCTCCCCATCATCTTGGAGAGATTATATTATGGGATGGCAGACGCTGTATTGTCAACAATGTAAAGGAAAGGGGGATATTCAATTGGAGGAGGAGGAGGAAGGGGATGCACATCCCAAGCTGTACCTTTTCCCCTATTTTTTTTTCCCCCCCCTTCCTTAATGCGAAAAGGGCGAACTAAGGAAAGGGGTTCTCACCTGCTAGAAGGCACTGAACGCCTTTAGGTTTAGCTGGGGCGGTTCCCTCTCTGGTCCGCCGCTCCGCCTGCTTTACTCTCAAGTCTAGCTCGCCTCCCTAAGAGGTGCCCGGATGTTACGGCTTCGAATCCTCCCTCGGCCAACCAGAAGGCCGGAGGGAGGAGCCCGAGCGGAGAGATCAAAGTCGCGCGGAGCGAGCGGAGGTGGAGGGGCAAGCCCCGCTCCTCGCGCCTGTTCCTTTCGCCGCGCTCGCTTCCGCCAGCCAATCAGAGCGCGCAAGGGAAGAGAAAGCGGACCAATGAGAAAAGGAAGATGGGAATGGGAGCCAATTGGGGAAGGAGGAAATGGTGTCGCTCCTTGAACCAAATACCTGGCAGAAGAGGCATGGGGGGGGGGCGCATAGTTGCCGAGGCAGGAGAGGGAGGGAGGCGGAGAGCGTCACCTGTTGGACCTCTGTCTGTCACTGCAGGGATCAAAGGCATAGGAGCCCTTCCGAGAGCTGTTAGTAGAGCACGGGGGGGGGGGGGCAGCGCTCGTGCGCGTGCACGGTACTTGACACCGAGGATGCAGTGTAGCAACCTTTGGAGTATCACAGCACTCTGCGCCAGCAGCGATTCCCCCCGCCCCACCCTCCAGGAAGATTCCATGGCCCAGCTAGGATTTGAACCCCGGACTCTTGACCCAAACCCTAATAAGTGAGACAACCAGCGGGGTGTTGTGAATGGGCGAGGATCCAAGAGACCTGGGTTCAGATGTCTTGCCCACCGTGGAAACAGGGAGGGTGCACTCGTAAAATCGCTCCTTAAATACGCCACCTACCTCAAAAACCTCCAGTCAGACGTGGCTTGTCAGCACATTTCAGGCAGCTGGGGGCAACCCGGGTTTTCTGCCTTGCTTCACCTGCATAACAGCAGTTACTATCACTTCCACATCACGACTGCCATAAGGCAGGTCCTCCCCTTACCCAATAGTAGGGCCGGCCTTATATATATCTCACTTACACAGTGGAAATCCTCAGTTGTGAACGTTTTCTTGGAGAATGAAGCTGTACAGGATCGTCCTTCCCGGCACCACCACTCCAAACTTGCCTGCTGCCTCAGATGGGACAGATCAAGTACAAGTACAAAAATAACTTTCACTGGCCCAGATGGCTTTTGTCCATGGGATGGGAAGCACCACCCTGTTCCTCACCTCTGGAGACAGTGTCTTGCACTGGCCCCACCCCCTATGTTTTTTGAAGGATTTTGTGGTGTAATTAAGTTTGTGATCTCCTCCTAAAAACAACCACACTGGGAACTGGACCTACTATGGAAATACGTGGAGCTCTGTTGTTCTCCAAGTCTTGTACAATCTGGTGTGAGGAAAACACCCTACACAACGGACCACAGCCCACCAAGTATTTCATATTTCAACCCGTTATTGATATGACTATTACAGACATGAAGTACAAATCGAACCCTAATCTGTACACAAAAAGGCCATTCCAACCTGAATCGAATATTTACCTTCAGCCAAACTCTGCAGCGGAAAGCGATTTGAAATAATGATACATGCTAAAGGCATTTGGTAGAAACTAATGGAACTGGTATATCCCATGATAGCAAAAGTCAAAATGAGAGGCCAGGTCTTGGAATGCAGAAAGATTATTCATATCTTTCTACATCCAGAGACCTGGTCCCTCATGTTGACTTCTGCCACTTCCCTTTCCACACAGAAATAAGTCTTGGTTCCATTACGCACTTAATGCTTTGTGCTATGAATGGCACTGTGCATATTGTAAAAAGTTAAGACCACCAGCATAAATACATAGTTTTAATATTTTAATATAAGCTTTTGTGGACAAGTCCACTTCCTCAAACAGATGAGGAATTGGACTTGTTCACAAAAGTTCACATGAAAATACAGCAGCCAGTCCTTAAGGTGCCGTAACATTTTTGCCATCTTTATTTTGCTTTTGCCTGATGCATTTCCCAGCTGTGAAACTCGCTGGGTGATTGGGTACTGCTCTGCTCCACCTTGCAGGGTTCAAGTGAGAAGAAAATCGGGAGGAGAAAAGACAGGCAGGATATAAAAGGAGCAAATAAATGGTCGTCCACAATCTCGCTTTATGTGACTTTCTCGATACATTCCCAGAGGGCTAAAATACAATGTCATGGACAGTTGGGGGGGCGTGGCGTTGATTTTTAATATTTGAACTGGCCTTTTTTCAACAGAAGTTTTTAAAAAAACCTCAGACTTTTAATACACACACACAAACCGAAGTGAAGTCTCAGACTTGCTAAATATACAAGGACGTTCTTGTTTGCAGACTCAAAGCGAAGCAGAGCAGCTCAAAAGATGTGAGGTGGGGCAGTCCTGAGAATGAGCACGCACACACACACAGAGTCCAGTTCCAACAGGGTTTCTCCAAGTGACATGAGCCAATTTCTCAGGCCAGAGCTTGGAATCTGATCGCTGAGCCTCAACTGTCCAGCACGAGAGACCAGGGAGCAATATTTATACATCTCAGAGGACAGTGACTGAAAACTCCACTGCTATTATTTTTCCTCTGCATTTTGGAGCTGAAAAGGTCTGAACAGAAGGAGGGAAGAGTAGACTTCATTCCAGGAAGGAAGTAGGAGTCGGTGGTTAGAGTAGACGGTACGTTCCACCATGATGTGCCCAAGACTGTTGTGTTTCAATCTCCACTCTGGGAGAAGAGAGAGATCTTCTGTATTCAGGATCATATATAAGGGATTTAGGTTCTGTCCTGCAAGTTACTCTTCTTCACAGCAGCCAGTCATGCCATCACCAAGTCTATATTTAATCCTGGGGAAAGCCAAAACTATTATCCAAGATTTCTAACATGAAAGGTAGTTTACATCAGCCTGACTCCAGCCAAAAATACTCAATTTCTCCAGGTCAGACACACAAGAATGGTGATACAGTGGCACATGGTGTCGGGCCCCATAAGGGAAGAACTCTACATATGCTCAACACCTCACTGTTGCAACAGATTGTCTCAGAAAAGGATGGACCCTCCCTCTCTGGAGGTTTTTAAGATGGCCATCTGTCGAGGGTGCTTCAGCTTTAGATTTCCTGCATGGCAGAGGTTGAGTCTAGATGACCCCCTTAGAATCACTTTGAACATGACCATTCTATGGTTGTGGGGTGGAATAGTGGTATGCAAAAGAACTATAGAACCTGACCCATGGTCAGATCAAACCCTCCTCTTGCCCTTCGCTCACGTTCCAAGCTCCAGCCGCACAAGAATCATTATCCTGTGGACTGTCTGAATCAGCGCATTCCACAAGAGCATCATTGTCCTCTAAAGGGGGTCCCAGTGAGAGGCGGTGAACACGCCGGTGGGAGTCCAGGTGCCCCTTCTTGCCAAAGGTCCGCCCACAATCTGCACATTCGTAGGGCCGTTCGCCCGTGTGTTGCCTCTGGTGCTCCATAAGGTGGGTGCTTTGGGTGTAGCTCTTCCCACAGTCCCCACAGGCGTACGGCCGTTCATGGGTGTGCACCCGGCGGTGACGAGAGAGGTTGGAACTGCGCCCAAAGGCTTTGCCGCAGTCGCCACAGGCGTACGGCCGCTCCCCGCTGTGGACGCGGCTGTGGGCCAGGAGGTCCGAGCTCTGCCCAAAGGTCTGCCCGCACTCCTCACACTTATAGGCTTGCTCAGCGGTGGGCAGATGGGACCGCCGGTGGCGGGCCAGCGTGGCGGCCTCTGTGAAGGATTTGCCGCAATAGCTGCAGACGTAAGGCCGCTCTCCGCGGTGCGTCGCTCGGTGTTGCTCCAGGTCCACCAGCTCCGCGAAGCGCCTCCCACACTCCCCACAGCGGTGAGGCCGGATGCTGCCTTCGGCATGGGTGACGTAATGCCGGGCCAAGTCGGGCCGCCGGGCAAAACGCCGGCCGCACAAGGAGCAAGTGAAGGGCCGTTCCCCGAGATGGTTCCGCCGGTGCTGCAAAAGGTTCGAGCTGGTGCTGAACTGTCGGCTGCACTCGGGGCAGGTGTACGGCTTCTCTCCCGTGTGAGTCCGGAGGTGCTGGACCAGCGTGGGCCGGCCTGCAAAAGCTTTGCCACAGTATTGGCAGGAGAAAGGGCGCTGCCCCGAATGGACCTGGCGGTGGTTGGCGAGGGCCGAATTCTGCCGAAAGGTCTGCCCACATTCCGTGCAACGGTAGGGCCTCTCCTCTGTGTGGATGCGCCGGTGCTGGGTCAAGGTGGTGCGATGGCCGAAGGACTGGCCGCAGTCAGGACAAGAAAATGGCCGCCCGTTGACATGAATCATCTGATGCTTCGTGAGGACGGACAGGTCGGCGTAAGCCTTACCGCACTCCCCACACACGTAAGGCCTCTCGCTCGAGTGCAGCGCCCTCTGGTGACGAACCAGAGCCGACCGGACCCCGAACGCTTTGCCACATACACCGCAAACATACGGGCGCTCGCCCCGGTGCGCCCGAAGGTGCCGAACCAAGGCCGAGGACTGTCGGAAGCGGCGCCCGCACTCTGTACAGGCGTAAGGGAGCTCTCCGGTGTGGATAAGGCAATGGCGGACAAGGGCTGAATGGCTGGCCAAGCTACGGCCACACTCGCTGCAGATATGGCGTGGCTTTGCGGGCCGTTGCTCGGCTACCGTCTCCACCACCGGCACGGCCCACTCACGAACCACCTCTTCATCAACCCCGTTCCTGGAAAAAGAGCCCGGAGGAGAGTGGATCTCCTCTGAGTCCTCTTCGCTGGATCCTCCCCTTAGAGGAGAATTTGCAGGATAAACCATTGGCCCAGATTTCCCCCCAGCATCTGCTCCCCCCATAGCAGCTCCTCTCCAATAAGAAACCTCAAATTCCTCTCCGTTGGATCCCTCTGGATCAAGAGTCATGCCAGATTCAACCCCAAACGGAGATCCGCCCTTGTAACCGATGACTTCAGGTTCCTGTTCCTCGGAATCCTCCCTTACCAGAGCTGCCTCTGGATCCAGGATCAATTCAGCTTCACGGCCATCTCCCCTTCGGAGAGTGATTTCTTCAGATTCTTCTGCTGAAGAGTCCCCTTGGAGAGGGCTCTTTGGGTTAAAAAATACCTCTGTGTCATTGCCTAAGGATCCTTCCCCAATCGTGGCCTCCATCTGGGTAGAGAGTTCCCCAGCATCCACTAAATCAGACATACACCCAATGTCTCCTCTCTCTTCAACAAAGACTACCGAGCTGCTATCAGAGGCCTCCTCCCACTCTGGTTCTCCTCTATGGTGCTGCAGGCTTCCATCGAACCACTGATGATTCTCCAACTTCCTGGCCTGGTGTTTCTTGGAAAGGGATACGCTAGAGAAACTGGCTTTCTTCACAAAGCGTGAGCCCGTTCCTTCTGGTCTTTCCAGATAGAAATCCATTTTTCACCAGAAACCGTTCTGCTCATTCTTTGTTATGGGATCTCAGCTCCTCCTGGAGGAGAAAAAAATGGAAAAAGCGAGTAAAACGCAAACACACAAAGCAAAGATAATATCCATGCTTGGAGAAATGAATACAGTAGGACCTCCATATTCACAAGACCGGTATCTGCGGTTTCACTTATCTGCAGTCTGATATTAAAAAGATTAAAAGAAAAAACCCAGAAATACACATTTCCATGATGTTATTACCAGAACTGGCCACTAGAGGGAACTAAAGACCATGCTATGTATAGGGTTTCCTATTATCTTTTATTTATTTATTTATTTATTCGATTTTTATCCCGCCCTTTTAGACAAAGTCTACTCAGGGCGGGTTCCATAAACATTAAATATAAAAACACTAGAACAATTAAAATTAAAATAAAATAGGTCAAAACAATAATATTAATATTAATAATACTCAAGGTGGAGAAAAAACAAAAATTATAATAAAATAAAATCAAATATTGACAGGAGGGAAGGCCTGCCTGAAGAGCCAAGTTTTTAATTGGCTCTTAAAAACACCCAGCGAGGGAGCCAGGCGGATCTCTGATGGAAGGTTATTCCAGAGCCGAGGGGCCACTGCCGAGAAGGCCTGGTTTCTTGTTCTTTCTTTCCGGGCCTCTCTCGGCGTTAGGCCCCTCAGCCGTCCCTCCTCGCTATGACGGGTGATTCGGGTAGAACTAGGTGGGAGAAGGCGATCTGCCAGGTATCGAGGTCCTAAACCGTTTAGGGCTTTATACGTCATCATCAACACTTTGAAATCAATGCGGAAGCGAATGGGCAGCCAATGCAAGGCAGCCAGAGTGGGAGAGATATGTTGGTATTTTCTCACCCCACTAAGGAGTCTGGCCGCCGCATTCTGCACCATTTGAAGCTTCCGCAACTATCTCAAAGGTAGTCCCACGTAGAGAGCATTACAGTGATCTAATCTCAAGATTACAAGCGCATGGACGAGAGTGGTGAGGGCCCCACCATCAAGATAGGGTCGCAGCTGGGCAATCCGCCATAGGTGGAAATAGGCGGAGCGGGCCACGGACGCCACCTGGGTTTCCATGGTAAGCGCCGGGTCCAGATGTATCCCCAAGCTGCGCACCTCACTCTTTGCGGTGAGAGTCACCCCCCCAAAAGAGAGGGAGTTTCCCAAACCGCCAACGGAGGGGCCACCCACCCTCAAGACCTCCGACTTGTCCGGGTTCAACCCCAACCCATTCAGCTGCATCCATTGCAGCACAGCCTCCAGACAGCGCTCAAGGGACGAAACAGTATTATCCACTGTTTTGGGCAATATGGTTAGGAATTATGGAAGTTATGATGCAGCAGCATTTGTAAAGTCACAGCTACAATATCAATAACTATACAGCTATCCCTATATTTCACTGTTTGGGGGGAATAGGAAATATTTAATGTAACGTATTTACGGTAATGGTAGCTTCCAAACAGAACAACAAGAAAAGAAATAAGATGTGATGTGCCATCAAGCCAAAATGGACTTATAGCGACCCTAATAGGGCTTTCAAGATAAGTGAGATATTTAAGGAGTAGTTTTACCAGTTCCACAACCCCAGTGAGTTACAATGACTGAACAGGAATTTGAACCCAGGCCTAATCTGTCACTCTGTCCACTACAACATTTTATTAGCAATGCTTATATCCTGCCTTTCTGACTTTTCCTCCCACGAACTCAAGGCACAGAACATGGCTCTCCTCCCCACAAGACCCCTGTAAGGTAGGTGACACTTAAGAGACAGGGTGATTGACTCAGAGTCACCCACTGAGTTTCAAAGCTGACTGGGGACCTCAACCTGACTCCCCAAGTCTCCATCCAGCACCTTAACCGCTATTCTGCACCAGCTTTCTTAATCTTGAGTTCTTCCATGGGCCAAATCTCTCCCAGTTTCTGACACAGGAACATATGATGAGCCACACTGGATCAGCCGAACCATCAGCACCTCCTAGTCTAACTGGGGCTGGCCTCTTTCAGCCTGAAGAGGAGCCACTTCCACGTCAGGGAAATTTTAGGAACCTGTATTCCAGTGATAGGTGAGGTCTCAGTCAAAATGGTGGGACCCAAATACCAAGATATGGTAAGCTAAATGTTCCTAAGGACAAGTAACAAAACATGAGGAGTGACATTTCAACATTTTAGAAAAGCCTCAGGATAGCTTAGGCATTCGGTTGGGAGTTCGAATCCCCACTGTGCCTCCTTGACAGGGGCTGGACTGGATGATCCATAGGGTCCCTTCCAGCTCTGCAATTCTAAGATTATTAAAAGGTGGAGACAATGGTGTTCTGGAGAAGCACCAAATTGAGGCTTGAAGCTTGACGTTCCCCACCCCTGGCCAAGGCAGTGATTAAAAATCCTTTCTAGAGGGGTGCAAATTGGTGTTTTTGGACGAGAAGTCCCCGAATTCCCCAGGCGGGGTACCTGACAAGGTGAGAAGGAGAGCCACGTTTTCTGCCTTGAGTTTATTGGAGAAAAGATTGGAAAAGTTAAGTTATAAGCACTGGTAATAAAATAAATAAGAGATGAGGATTAAATTATGTTTGGAAACAATACCGATTATTACCCCAGACATGGTTACCATACCCTGCTATTTTGGCTTCTACCATTTTGACTACGGATCCCACCTGTGATCAGAACATGCTGGGTCCACTTCACAGGCCAACCCAGATTTGATGAAGTGCTATCATTTGGGCGGAAATTCTGGGGCTTGTCCTCCAAAAACACAACTCTGTACCCCTCTCGTCGCTTTTTTTCACAGCCCACAAATGTTTCTGGGAAGCTCCCAAGCAAGGATATGAAGACAAGAACGATAAACTTGTTGTTTTCTACGCCGTCTGGGCCATAACCCCACCCCACTGCTAAAATTCTCCTTTTCTACTAGTTCTCACGCTAGCTTAGAGAGAGGGAGCAGAATGCTGGATTCCAATATTCCTGTAGCTAGCTTGCCTCTCCTCGCCATCCTGCGGCTTTGGCAAAGGTGACCCTCCCTGTCTATAAGACCCCAAACCTAAAATCAGGGCACTTACAAAACCTCGCCTCTGGAATAACCTTCCTCCGGAGATTCGCGCGGCCCCTTCGCTGGGTATCTTTAAAAACCAATTGAAAACATGGATGTTCACGCAGGCCTTCCCTCCAGTTAACACCTGATTTTTTTTTTCTTTCTCTTTTTCCATCTTGGATAATTTGACTATTGATGTTTAATAATTTTGTTGTATTTTATAAGTTGTATATGTTGTAAGCCGCCTAGAGTGGTCGTTCGACTAGATAGGCGGGGTATAAGTGCAATAAATAAATAAAACAGAGAGAGAGGCAGATCTAGGATGCAAAAGCAAAATGCACTGCTTGGACTATCGCCCCAGCACGAACAGGGCTCCCATTTTTTATTTCTTGCAACCAGGCCATGTGATAACCTCCAAAAATAACTGAAACGAAAGATGTACCGTTCTGCGGAGTCATTCTAGGATTAGCAATCAGGAGAATGTTTGCAGGATGCCTTATCTTTCCATCATAATTACATGGATTTAAATAAGAAAATACAGTACCATTAAGGATAAGGCGATCAGAAATACTACGAATAGCACAGACAGAACCATGAATTCGTTTTTCTCCAAATGAACCTTGCAAGGAAACCCCAAGCACCCATTTTCTGGATGCTCACGACTGCATTTACTTACCCGCAACATTTCGGATCCTCTGGAATAAATGCAAACGGAAGTGGGGAAGAAATTCCAAGCCAAAGGAAGGAGGGGGTGGAAAGCTCCTACATTATCAATATTTATGCAAAGACCAAGAAGAAGAAGCCACCTCTTCCTTTACGGGGAGACATGGGAAGGGAATGTCGAAAAGCATTCTGGGACTCGTAGTTTTCACTTGCACTTGGCTTTTTAAAGGAGCCACTAACTTGCATTCTCGTGGACGGTGCTTCCCTGTTCGTTTAAGTTTCCCCACCACCACCTTGTCTCGTCACAGCTGCAGGCAGGGATGAAGCATCTCTCTCTTCCTCTGCTTCACCCTCTCAACGACAACCCCGCGAGGTAGGTAACCTAAAAGTTACTTTAGAACTTTTGCAGCTGCAAAGCTGGAAGGGACCCTATCGAGCGCTTGTCAAAGAGGCACAGTGGGGAATCGAACTCCCAGCCTCTGGCTCCGCAGCCAGATCCCTAATGGGTGATCCAAGTTTTCCTGCGTAAGAAGGAAGGGGAACTCGGATCTGGGTCTAGGGTGGATAAAAATCAATGATTTTTTTAAAAAATAAAAATAAAAAGATCAAATTGATTTAAATCACAATTTAGATGGTTTAAATTTAATTTTTTTAAAAATTTAAATTGTCAAAAAAATATATCAATCAAATCCACCCTATCTGGGTCCAACCAGCCATGGTTCCCTCCACTGCAATCTTTTTTGCCAACTCAGCTATGAAGTTATATCTCCACTAGAGAGGATTCATTAAAGTTTTCAAGAATTGCACAAGGGGGATTATTTACATGCAGTTTTTATAATTAAAATGTTAAATTATCATACTCGTTGTAGGTGAGTATGGCAGCCTTCTCATTGAGCTCCATAGCTGAATCAGGATTTGAACCCAAATCTCCCCAGGTTCTGAGCCACTAATCAAACCACTCCTTCACATTGCCCCACCCAATAATAATTGTGTCCTGACTTATGGCAACCCTTTCCAGGGTCTTCCAGGTAGCAAATGCTCGGAAGTGGTTTACCATTTCCTTCTTCTGGGGGTGCCTTGGGACTGAGCCCAAGGCCACCCAGGCTGGCTTTTCTCTTGGGAGGCAGAGTGGGGAATCGAACTCCCAACCTACCTAACTCACTGAGCTAGATCTATCCAACCTCTTAACATGAGGGATTAAGAAAACAACCCCATCTCAGTGTATGCAATGTGATAGCACTTCCACCTTTGCTAATGTACGAGCATGTATCCTTGGCTTCAGGAAGGTGACTACCCTGTTTCCCTGAAAATAAAACTTAGTATGATTTTTCAGGATGCTCATCATTTAAGTCCTACCCCAAAATAAGCCCCAGTTAAGTGAAACCCCGCTCTCCACTCTTGTGCAGCAACCAGATGACATGACTGTGTTTGAATCAATGTAGATGGTTGTACATGAAAAAAAATAAAACATTATTATTATTATTATTATTATTATTTATTGTATTTATATCCCGCCCATCTGGTCAGTTGACCACTCTGGGCGGCTAACAACACAAACATCCCCTGAAAATAAGCCCTAATGTGTTTTCTGGAGCAAAAATTAATGTAAGACCCTGTCTTATTTTCAGGGAAAGACCGTACATCTTTTTTTCTGGAGGGAGGGTGGCTTCCAGAAGAAGAATAGGAAAGGGAATGATTTACAGAAGAGCAAACCGCCTGAGAAGGCTTGCCATCTTCTGCTCTTGTTTTGTTGTTGTTTAGTCGTTAAGTCGTGTCCGACTCTTCGTGACCCCATGGACCAGAGCACGCCAGGCCCTCCTGTCTTCCACTGCCTCCCGGAGTTGGGTCAAATTCATGTTGGTCGCTTTGGTGACACTGTCCATCCATCTCGTCCTCTGTCGTCCCCTTCTCCTCTTGCCTTCACACTTTCCCAACATCAGGGTCTTTTCCAGGGAGTCTTCTCTTCTCATGAGATGGCCAAAGTATTGGAGCCTCAGCTTCAGGATCTGTCCTTCCAGTGAGCACTCAGGGTTGCTCCATTTCCTTCAGAATGGATAGGTTTGTTCTCCTTGCAGTCCAGGGAACTCTCAAGAGTCTCCTCCAGCACCACAGATTAAAAGCATCAATTCTTCGGCGGTCAGCCTTCTTTATGATCCAGCTCTCACTTCCATACATCGCTACTGGAAAAACCATAGCTTTGACTATGCTGACCTTTGTCGGCAAGGTGATGTCTCTGCTTTTTAAGATGCTGTATAGGTTTGTCTGCTCTTGTTTAGGGCCAGCAAAAAGAGGCCATGAGGTGTAATGGTTGCAGCCTGGGAATTAAGCCATGAAGCTTTCTGGCTCAGCATGAGATACTCACTCCCACATTGGGCAAAGAGATGCCAAAGAGGACCGGCTCCTTGCACCTTCAGCAGCTGGGGGGGGGGGGAGCAGGAGTTTGAGCAAGGTCAAGCCGAGCTTTTCTGAAATACGCTGTTTCATGGACTTATTCAAGGGGCAAGATCTTTGTCCAGTTTTGCTTTCAGCCTCTCTCTGCCTTACCTACCCCACAGGGTTGTTTTGAGAATGAAATGGAGGTTGGTGAATAGCCCACATGCTCAACCCAATGAGAGGCTTAGACGTTTAGAAGACAAAATTCTAACAAATGCATTAATGTTGTTTTTTTAAACTTCCTCCAACACCACCTAAGAAGGCCATTAACTTTTGTCACTCATCCAGGGGTTTTATTCATGCCAACTCAGCTTTCAGAAAACATCTGTACATTAGGATCTGCCACATCTTCTGTATAGTCTAGGCATAACAAAATATCTCTAATGGTGGTAAACATAGCTAGAGTTGCTTCTGAGTAACATTCATAGTATTGGTTGTAAACTGATATAATGTTGTGTATGGGGTGTCATTCTTCCTGCTAATAAAAAAAATTAACCTTCTTTCATCCTGTTTAGGTGATATGTGCAGCTCAGAATGCATAATATTAGAAGCATTATCTTAAAGAAAGGAGATTTTGAAGAGACTCAGTGTGTTCAAAGACTCAACGTAGATGGAGGGGAGTCACACAGGTATAACTCTCCACCCACTTTGGAGACACAGTTAGACAGTTCAGTGCGTGTAAAAATGCCCATAAAAAGCAGCATGCACCCAAATCTAATTGATAGATTAAAACTAGACTCATTGAATCAGCAGAATTTACTTAGGTGTTGATTTTCCATTCTGTAACTGATTCACTGGGTCTAGTAATTGGGTTTTAGGCCATATGAAGAGAGACCATGACTGACCCCTAAAATTCCCTTCTTCCAGAGGGTTTAGTACTGCCCACATCTGTACATACTCGGGTCTCCTTCTCAAGCATACCAAGTATGAAGCCAGAGGAGGGATATGGTTGACATGATGTGTGGCAGTAGCAACTCATATGACCATCAGTGTTTTCCTTTTCCCTCCTCCTCACCTCTTTCTTTTGTGTTGCAACTTTTTTAAGATTATGAATCTGAAGGTATGGGCTGGCTTTGTCTTGTCGGTACTGACGTGTCAGCTGCTCTGAGAGCCTTTTCAGCTGACCAGCGGGTGTAACGGTTTTAAACGAATAAACCAAGCTCTTGACATCAACCTATAAGGGTATTTTTGGTAACATTCCTTCATGCACAGAAATAAAAGCTTCCTCCAAAATGCTCTCTCACTTTCTGCAGCTTTTATAAGCCCTTGTACTAAAAATAATAAACCTGGGTTTCTTTTCAATGTGCTATTTATTTACTTAATTTAAAATATTTTTACCCGCCCTTCTCCAGAAAAGAACCCATATGCTACCTCATGAATAAAGGCTGCCGCTTTTGTTTTATAACTGTTTCATCAACAAACAAATGTTCTCTCGGCTTCCAGGTTTGAAATTAGTTTAGCTTGTAGATTAGGCCTTGATGGGCTCCTTCTCAGGCAGGGTGGGTTTGATTTAAATCATGATTTAATTTTTTTTTTAATTGGATTTTTTTAATGATTTAAATGATTTTTTTAAAAAAAAATTAAACCATGCTTTAAATTGCGATTTAAATCAATTTGAGTGTTGTTGTTTTTTAAATCATTGATTTTTATCAACCCTGTTCATAGGGAGGTTTTAAATTCATCATAAAGATAACAATGAAGAATAACATTCAAAACAGTAGCAGTGGCAGGCTTGATGATAGCCATAAAGGAAACATCTCACAAAATTATTTGCATAAAACAGTTTTTATGCTCAAGTTTGATACATTCCTAGAATTAGGTGGGGGGGGGGGAATTCAGTGGCAAACCACACCACCAAACCCATTTCGAGCAGAAACGGTTAGAGAGGGCACAAAAGAGGTACAGTGATGCCTCGCAAGACGAATGCCTCGCGCAACGAAAAACTCGCAAGACGAAAGCGTTTTGCGATTTTTTTGGTGACTCGCAAGACAAATTTTTCTATGGCCATGCTTCGCAAGACGATTTTTTTTTTGCATTTTTTAAAACTTACATTTCAATGCATTCCTATGGGAAACCGCGCTTCGCAAGACGAAATTTTCGCAATACGAAAAGACTCGCGGAACGAATTATTTTCGTCTTGCGAGGCATCACTGTAATGATTTATCTATCACAATGATCCTCACCCTTTCCAAAACAAAAGTCACAGGCATCAATATACAGAGAGCTCCCTTCACCATCATGAATTCAATGCTCCAAGGGAAATGTTTGTTTGTTCTTCTGGCAGAGGGACCGGAGCATGGGGGAAAAACCAGACATTAGCCCTGAGTTACAAAGCAGGAGTGCTTAAGGCGACAATGCCATGCACGGTGACCCAAGAGAAAATTCCCACCCAACCCGGCGGGGCTTACTTCTGAGCAAAGACGCACAGGACTGCGCATTCAGAAATGAAGGGGAGAAACCCAGCAGAAAGCCTTTGGAAAAATCGACGTGATGGAAAGAAGGGGGAGGAAGAAAAGAGAGAGAAAAGGAAAGACCAGAGAAGCAGAAGAGGACAGAGAAACAAAAGAACGAAGTGTTGATTTAATGAATAACTTGGTTATTCTAGTTCATTTCGGGCTCAAAGGATTTGGACTCTTCCGTCGTTTCTCATCCAACTTTCCAGATCATACAGAGGACGTGGTTATCTCAAAGTCCAAGAAGATCCCAGCATGCTTGGCCTGCAGCCGCTGCCCCCCATGCCTTCAGCAGCTGTTGGGTTTGGTAGCACCCCTTACGGCAGCCCTCAAACAGCCGCTCGACAGGATCGTGCCTGTTCAGTTTCCACATTGCTGGAGCATCAGGTGACCTTTGCCCCAGGACAGGCTGATGCAACAAGAGAGAAGCCTGTTTGACCAGTGGCCAGACTAGGATTCACTCAGTGTCCACTTTAGGTGGTTATAAATTTGACTCCGGCTACAGGACAAGATAGTGCAGGAGCGACCGCTTCCAGAGGTCCAAAGGTCATGTACACATAGACATATCTCTGGGTCTTAGAGGTTCACACCCTCACTCTGCCAATCCATAGAATATCCTCCTTTTTTAAAAGCCTTTTTTCAATTGAAAACGCCCCTCTAATGGACCCCCCCCCCCAAAAAAATTCCCCAAATTGAGGAGGGGGGAATCCAAGGCAAGGGGTGGGTGGGAGAACAATAATGATGATTTGCGGGTCAAGTCAATTCTGAGTTAGGGTTACCCTTTTCAGGGTTTTCCAGGTAGAAAGTACTCAGAAGTGGTTTGCCATCCTCTTCTTCTAGGAATGCTCTGAGACTGTGCAACTTGCCCAAGGCCACCCAGGCTGGCTTTTCTCCCAGGAGGCACAGCGGGGAATCGAACTCCCAACCTTAACCACTGAGCTATCCAGCCAGCTTCACAAAGACAACAAAATAACGTGCTGTGCTCCCTAGAGGGTCACAGCAGGACTTTTGAACACAAAAAGGCATGTGGGGAGCCCCAGAGATACTGAGGGCCGCCTTTAAGCCCTGGGATGGCCCACATTTTGTCCACCCCTGAATGATTTGGGAGAGCATCTGTCTCTTGATGAGAGAGCAATGGGTGTGTGTGTATGTGTGTGTGCGTGCGTGCTGGTTCCTCAAAGCAAACAGGCAATGTCCATGGAGGTTTCACTGGTTATCCAGGTGAATACCCATAATCCTTGCTGGTCTCTGTCACCCTCCTTTACACTCTTAAGTCTTATTGTGGAAATGGGTCGCCCATAGCCTTATACAGGGGACAGGCTCAGCCTGAAATTTTGAGGTGAGCCAATCCCCCAGTTTGACTTATGAGCCACCACTGAACATGGATATCACATGACAGAGATTCTGGAGAGGCACCGATCTGCTATGCCTTTCCAGAGGTCAAGGAACAACCCAGCTTAAACCAGGGGAGGGAGATGCCAGAGTTGGGAAGGAGTTTGAAATCAACGATGTACCAGCAATGGTATCAGTTTAAAATAACAGCATGGGTAAAGAAGGATTCTCAACTATGAAGCTTATCTTAAGGTATAGAAAATCTGTTTTATGTGAGGAGTCAAGAACTTGTTCTCATGTCTACCATGTGTCGGGGAGTTCCACTGTCCAACAGATTGTTTTGATTTCTGTGAGGATTATTACCTCTCCTCTTTACTACATCTTCTACATGCAAAGTGCTTGACAAGGCCTAGGTTGGATTGGTGAGGTAGATGTTTAGCTGTTTAGCCTAAAAATTGTACCGGAGTGGGGAATATGTTTAAAAATCCAACAGAGACCAAAACGAAACACGGCGAGAAGATGCACTACGTGTGTGACCTAGAAAACCCTCTTGACTTCCAAATGTGTCAAGAAGATCCTATTTATTCTCTCTCTCTCTCTTTGTATCTCTGACTCCCTCTCTTTCACACACACTATCTCTGATAATCAGTGAGTTTCACCTAGCACACCTAAAGGTAGAGAAGATGGACCAGTGTGACTGTGAAGCTGGGAAAACGTCGGAATCCAGGGGCTGCTGTATTACACTACTGTGCCATGGTCCATCCATTCCTGCATTCCATTTCCCACCTGTAACTAGTTCTTGTGGCTCCAGAGAAAGCCACAAGACCCACAATGACATCCATCCATCTTTTGAACTCCTTTTCCACTACAGATGCAAAACGGCAAATATGATAATGCAAGGACATCTGGCCTGTGCAACTGCACCTTTCTTTAGATGCAATAGCTGTTGGTTAGAAAGCCAACGCAACCCAGTACGTGAAGTGTTGAACTGAGCCGTTGCCAAATCGAGGCCAGATCCGGGAGTCTAGTCATCACTTGATTTTAACCAAAGCAACTCTACCCCCTGCCCAAACTCCATGTCTATAAAACAGGAACGGTTGCCTACTCCACAAACTTCATGATAAAAATCAACGTACCTGGTTTATACATACTTTTATACATTCTTATCACTGGTCTCTTTTCCTTGCAACTGTGAGTTCCACAGATTAAGGGCAGAGAATGAAAGGATGACACCTCCAGCATTCTTCCTGTTGTTTGGAAAAAAGTCAACCTCTTGATTTCTTTGCACAGCAAACTTGTCTCGGGACATCTTTAAAGCTAAACAACATTGTTTATCTAAAAATCTGGAAACCAGGGTGGATTTGATGTGAATCAAATTGATTTAAATCACAATTTAAATCGTAATTTATATTTACAAAATAGGACCTTTGACCATTTAGATTTTAAAAACTTGATTTTAAATGTATATTTTAGTTTTTAAAAATTGATTTTAAACTTAAATTTTTACAACTTGATTTTTAAATTTTAAATCGTGGTTTAAATCAATTTGATTTTTAAATAATCACTGGTTTTTATCCACTCTGACGGAAACAGCCTGCATTGGGCCCAATGAGGTCTAGCCATGGAACACATAATTCATGAGATCCCTCTTAACTTCACTTTATAGACTTTTTTTGCGCACTTCCTAGGTTTTACCCCATGGAGTGGAAATCAAAGAAATAGAAGATATGACAGTGGAATATTCGAACTTGCTGACTCCATCTACTTCAGGTGCTGTTATCAACAGAATCATGCCACAGGAAGCAAGTTCAAGGCTGTGCTCCAAAAAAGCACCCTCAAAATCTTACTAGTGTGGACAAAACAGGTCGTGGTCAACACATGTCGCACAATAAACAGTGGCTAGGATATCAGTCATCACATGATAGGAAGTGCCAAAAGAAGCCATTTTGTGCAGGAGTTAATTTCCAGCAATTAAAACTACTCCCATTCCACCTTTTCCACTAAACCTGCTAAACACCAGTGGAGCATTATATAGGGATGTGCCACTTAGAATTTTTGGACTCCCAACTTGCAAAATTCTCTATTCTGGGAGTTCTACCTGGCAAACTGACACCTACGGACACCTAAATTTCACTCACCTGGAAAAAAGGCCAAGCTTGCAAGCTTCATGGCCTAGCTCCAGCCAAGCTTCCTGTTAAAAAAGGAAAATTCCCAGCCAGCACCAGGGCGGCTTCCTCTTACAACAGGAAGCTAGTGTAAACAAATCCAAATGGCACATCCCCTCCACAAGGTGCAAAGCTATACATCCAGTAGCTCCACACCATCTCCTGCTTGCCTTTGCATAAGACACAAATCACCCCCTTGTAATAAATAAGACTTCGGTTTGCACAAGGTGGGACCAAACACATCTCTGCACAAACTCGGAACCTGTCCAATCACCTGCACAACAGAGGGTTGTGTGAACAGAAAGAACCAAGAAGATTCCACCCCTCATCTGCACATGACAAGGTAGCATTTGGGTAGCTTTCCATGCAAACGGCAACATAGCCAACGGCTTCAGAGCAAGGGGAGAGAGCTAAATTTTGGCAGACTGTCCAGCCTTTCTTGCTTATCCTCTGCACTTTCACACAACAGTCCCTTCCAACCTAGCACAAACCAGATTCTGTAAAAAAAAAAATCATTCCATAGATTTGAATTATATTATTCTTCAAAAGGTCTTCGAGATCAGAGTTGGGGCAGAGAGGAAATGCAGGAAGAAATGAGCAAAAGGAAAAGAAAGACCCAGACAGGTATGATTTCCACCGTGTTCTGTTGCTAAAGAAAGGAAGGGTTTCTTGGCCTCAATTTTTTTTCTTTTTTTTTTTTTTGCTACAATACACCCTGTTTCAATTCTGTCCTTCTCCAGATACCCCATCCAAAGAATAATGATGTCTATAACATTGCCTCTCCTTCCAGGGCACATCTCTGGCCCCTGGCAGAATTCAAAGCCCCAGGTAAGTCTATCTGCCCCCCTCCAATTAATATGCCCTGAGCACTGGGGTAGGAGAGTGACAGGAGGCACACAACCCTCGTGGGGCAAACGCTCCACCTCTCAGCAATTTACAGAACCCATAATCCCCATACATCACGGTTCCTCTGCTGTGTGGTTCTGGAGGTGCTGCAACAATATTGAGTTCTTCCTAGAGTTCTTCCCAGGCTCCGAATGTGCAAGGAATCTCCCTTTGTCCCGCTGAACACGACGCTGGGATAACACACTGCCAGCGCCCGGCTTTTTCCCCAGATCCAGACGAAAGTAGGGACTCGAGGCCTCCCCCGAGTCTGGCTTCCCACCCGCTCCACAGTCCTTTGGCCGCTGTGAGGCACCTCTTTCAGGAACGTGAGCCCCTCTCTGCAGAAGAATGGCCGAGATCTCTGTGAAGCTCTCCCCAAATTCCAGAGGGCCGGCAAGATCCTTCTCCCTGACGTCCCAGGTTTCGTGCGGAAGCGGCCGCACGCCCTGGGCTTTCTCCGCCGTGTGCTCCGTCTGGTGCCAGATCAGAGCCAGCCTTTCTAGGAAGCCCCTCCCGCACTCCAGGCACGTCAGCGGCCGTTCCTTGGCGTGGCCAGTCTTCTGGTGGCGGGACAGGCCGGCGGCGTCCGCAAAGCTCTGCTCACAGTCGTGGCACTTGTAGGGCTTGGTGCTCGGACGCCGCATCAGAGCAGCCATTTCGGTGGAAACTGGAGCAGGCCTGTCCGTGGCAGAGGCCCTTTTCTGAGGCAGAGAAACGGCGGAGGTTTCTTTCAAAGCAGAGCCGTCCGAGTGAGACTCCTCTTCCAGGTGGGTGGATTGCTTTGAGGTGAGCGCTGAGCTGTCCTGAAGAAGCCCACCCAGAGGTCCCGTCTCTTCTGAAGGAATCTTTGGAGGTCTTCTGTCAAAAGCCTCCTCCTTTGAAGGGCTTCCCTGCGGGGCAGAAAAACCCAAGAGACTCCTAGATAGCTGATCCTTCAACGGGATGCTGTGATGGAAGCTAGAGGCTGAATGGGCATCCGAAGGCTCGTCTCCAGGGAAAGTATCCTGGGATGCAGTAAGACGTGTGCTAGGAGATCCCTCCATGCGATTCTTCAGATGCATGGCATGACCCGGGTCAGGATTTGCAGTTCCTCCAGCTTCAAGGCCTCTGTGGGTTTTGTCCCCAAGGTGGCTGTTCTGGTGGAGCAAAAGAGCGGGGGTGTCGGCAAAGGCTTGCCCGCACTCGGCACACGGGTGCAGCTTCTCCCGGCTGTGCTCCCTCCGGTGCTGAGCAAAGGCCAACGGGTCTGGAAAGCAATGCTCACACTCGGGGCACCTGTAGGGTTTATTCTGCCTGTGAGTGATCTGATGGCGGCAAAGGGCCGTACTGTTGGCAAACGCCTGCACGCATTTCGAGCAGGAGGGAGGTCTCCTACAGCCCTGACGGCACTCTTCCAGCCCCACGCTCTCCTGGCAGCTCTCCCCACTTTCGAGGCAGATCGGACTCGACGCCATTTCCTCGGAGACAGTCCCCTGGCCAAAGTTCCCCCTGGAATCAAGACAGGCGAGATCCCTGGGAGAATCCTGGTCAAACCTCAGCTTCGAGCTTCTTTTGCGCCTCCTGCTCTCCTCACGCAGGGCGAGCGCCTTGCTATGGCCGAATGCTGCATGGACACGCTTCTCGTGCGCCGCCAGGGCCCAGCTATCCTTACAGCTCTGCCCGCAGAGGCCACAGATCCACGACGCATGGCTCTCCAGATGGTGTGTCAAGGCATTAGCGTCCCCAAAGCTCCTCCCACACTGAGTACAGATGTAAGACGTGTGGCTTTCTTCGTGGTGCGCTAACGCTGCGCCATCTTGGAAGCTCTCCCCACAAACGTTGCAGAGGCAACCAGGATGAAACTTCTGCCGATGCTGCTCCAGTTCCGTGGCCTCTTTGCAGTCCAGCCCGCAAAAAGCACACGTGGCACCGCTCTCCTCACCGGGGGCTGACGTACGACCATCCACAGGACTATCGGCACCTACGTCGGAGGCGTCTCCCTCCGGCTCTCCGGCTGCCCCTCGGCCGCTGCACTTCCCGTCTTCCTCCTGTTGGTGGCGCTGAAGCTCCCCCTCCTGAGCGAAGCGCCGCCCACAGCCATGGCAGACGTGTGGGCGTTCCTCCATATGGATGCGCTGGTGGGTGATGAGGTTGGAGCTTTGGGAGAAGCGCCGGCCGCACTCCTCGCAATGGTACGGCCGCTCGCCCGTGTGCGTCCGGCGGTGCTGGGTGAGGTGGGAGCTGCGGACAAAGGCCTTCCCGCAGTCGAGACAGGCGTAGGGCTTCTCGCCCGTGTGAATGCGCTGGTGGCGGATGAGGGTGGAGCTCATGCCGAAGCACTTGCCGCAGTCGGCGCAGCGGTAAGGCTTCTCCCCTCGGTGGATGCGGGAGTGAAGGGTGAGGTTGGAGGCCAAGGAGAAGCTCTGGCCACATTCCGCACAGGCGTAGGGGCGGCTCTCGCTGTGGCACCGGCGGTGGCGCTCCAGCGCCGAGCTGAGCCCAAAGGTCTTGCCACAGTCGCCGCAGCGATACGGCTCCACCCCCATGTGCAGCCGCTGGTGCTTGACCAGGGTGGCGCCGTGGCCGAAGCGCTTGCCGCATTCTTGACACTGGTAAGGCTTCTCCCCCGAGTGAGTGCGCTGGTGCTGAATGAGCTCCGAGCTCTGGATGAAGGTCTTGCCGCAGTCATTGCAACGGAAGGGCTTTTCCCCCGCGTGGATCTTCCGGTGCTTGACCAGGTTGGCGCTCTGGGTGAACCCTTTGCCGCACTCTTCGCACTTGAAAGGTCGCTCCCCCGTGTGCGTGATCTGGTGCTGAATGAGGTCGGAAGAGCGGTAGAAGCTTCTGGGGCACTCCGGGCAACGGTAGGGTTTCTCGCCAGTGTGGCTGCGCTGGTGCTTGATGAGGTTGGTGCTCTGGGAGAAGGCTTTGCCGCAGTCCCGGCAGACGTACGGCTTCTCGCCCGTGTGGGTGCGCTGGTGCTGAGCCAAGTTGGAGCTCCAGGAGAAGGCTTTGCCACAGTCGCCGCAGACGTAGGGCTTCTCGCCCGTGTGCGTCCGCCGGTGCTGAACGAGGTGGGAGCTCTGGGTGAAGGACTTGCCACAGTCGGTGCACGTGTTGGGGCGCTCGCCCGTATGGATACGCCGGTGGCGCACCAGCTTTGACCACTGGCTGAAGGCCTTCCCGCATTCGCCGCAGGGGTAAGGGCGTTCTCCCTTCCCACGGAGCGGAGGCGCACGAGCTGCCGTCAGCATCTCCTCCTCCTCCACGTGACTTTGGGGCTCCGTATATAAGGCACCCATCTGCATCGCTCCCGCCTCTTTCAGGGGCTCTCCGTCATCTGCCAGAAGAAAGAGAGAGAAGACTCAGGAATCTCAAAGAAACTTAAAACCATCCGCAGCTTAATTTTGCAGAGCGGAACTCCACAAATGCTATGTTACCCAGGCAAAAGCAAAAATAAGGCTCCCCTCTGTCTTTACATTAGGTGAAGCAAGTGTTCCACTGAATATATGAAGTCACAGCCATGATCTACTTCGTCCACTACTATTCACATGACCTGTAGGCCACCAGTATTATTAGGTATTTAGGGATAACCCCCAGCTAGGCTTTGGCACTTCACCTCCAATACCAAAGAGGCCATTTGTGCCGTGAGTCTTGGAAACTGTGTCACACAGGCAGAGATTTCTAAGTTAGCCAGCTTACCTCCAAAGGCAAATTCTGTCCCCACCAGACCTTAAAAAGCCCCTTCCTCAGAGTTTTCCTTTCATTCCAAGTCAAGGTGAAGAACCCTACCAGGCTCAGACCTCTCCCCGGCATAATCTTAACATTCTGCCCATCTTGGATTCTCCTCACTGGCTGCTTGCGGGCTTTGCTGTTGGGATCCTGCCTGCTCTGAACCACGTGGCTGATTTATGGGGGAAGGAAGACTGTCAAAATGGGAGGAGGGTGTCAAATCTTGGTGTCAAACAATCTGGACATACAAGACAGTGGGCGAAGGCCTTAATCTTTAGGCAGATGTGTTGAGATTGTCATTGGTAGGAAAAGGTCCCCTTCATTTCAAGATTAATTTTCTTGCTTCCATCTTTCCGACCTGTGCAAATTACACATGGGGTCTCTTCTTGCTCCAGAGCTTCAGGACCATCAGGATCACACCTCTTTTCACTTGCTCCTTGCATCTCGGAGGCTGTGTCAAGAGCATGTTCTCGGTGGCCTGCAAACACAGAGTTAAGAGCAAAAAGCTAAAGCAACCCTTAAGAAGACCCCTTAAGCGATCTTCCAAGGTTAACAGACAAGAACTGCACGAGCAACCTTCAGACTAGGCTCTGAGGACAGCCAGACACTGGGCAGGCAACCTGTAATGGGAAACAAGCTTCCATGAAAAGACAGCTTCCCCACTCCTACCAATCATCCCCCATAAAACACAGAGGTAAGTACAAACTGAGGGGAAAGACGAATGCCCTCAATTTAAAGGCATGGCTGATTCCAGACATGTACCAAGTCTGTCTCCTATTCGACACATCAGGAGTTCCCCTGCAAAGTTTTCTTAAACCAGAACAATCTGTATGGAAAAAGGTTTCACCTAAAGGCAGACCATCTGAACAACCCATCAGCTCCGTCAGCTCTTTCTCTGTCTCCTTATTCAGCAAGCTCTAACTCCAGCAAGAAGCCTTGTTTCCAGAATCAATCTTTTCTAAGCATGTTGACCTACCCCAGTATTCCCAAGGTGGGGATGGAGAGCCTCCAGGTGTCGGCAGACTACAACTCCCACATCATCCTTGCACACTGACCATACTGGAGCCGAGAAGAACTGTCATTCCAAAGATCTGGAGGGCGCTGTGTTAAGGAAAGGCTACCACATTGCTGTTGGTCTACTGCGCACTCTCTGGATTCATGCTTCCCCCACAGCCAGCTTTCCCTTACCAGGTTTCGCTGAAAGCCACCTATTTGCCACTTCTGGCCAAGCAGGCAGCCTATTTGAACATCTACACCCATATAAGGTTTAAGATTTTGTTGTCAGGATATGAATTCTTAAAGACCACCAGAGCGGACACCCCGAACACAACAAATCTCAGCTGATTTCAGCAGCTAAGCAGGATCAGGCCTGATTAGCATCTGGATGGGAGGCTACCAAGGAACACCAGCCATCCCTAGGTGGAGCTAGGAACCAATCCTGCCTAAACTGATGTAAGTCAGACAGTACAGGGTTAGAAAGACCAAGGGTATTTCTGCCCGAGTGACCACCTTCTCCATTAGAGATCCATTCAGTCCTTGAAGTCATCTGAAGGTCATGTCATAGGGTCCTGAGGTCCACCCCACGATAGTTTGGCGCATTTAGCATAGTGGTACCCATTATGTGCAATACTCTTTCCATGGGCATTACATATGCTTTGACAATTCTTATCTTTAGGAGCCTGTTGGAAACATAATAATAAATAACTGCATGCCATCAAGTCAATTCTGACTTACAGCAGGGTTTTCTAGATACAGAATACTCAGAGGTGGTTTACCATTCTCCTCTTCTGGGGGGGGGGGGGGGTTGCTCTGGGACTGTGCAGCTTGCCCAAGGCTACAAAGGCTGGCTCATCTCCTACAAGACACAATGGGGAACTGAACTGCTGAACCTGAGCTCTGCATCCTGGTACCCAGTATGTAGATAACAACATCCAATGACATACCCAAAGAGACATCCACTTCAGAGTTCTCCTGCATGGCTTTGCAGGTCAAGCCCTTTGAAACTCCAGTCTACAAAGCCTCAGTCGGGAGGGTCAATGGCATCTGAAACAAGAAATAATATCATTTTTTTTCTGGTTCCAAATGGATGTGGAATACTAGTCTATCAACCGGAGTGTGCTTGCTGAGCTCCTTAAAAGGATGGCTCCTCTGAGTACTGGTGAAATAATTATGATCCAAACACTCATATTCCCATTGCGCTGGCTGATGAGATGGATAAAAGGTAAAGCATTCAAGAGGAAATAGCAGTGGATGCCCAGCTGACCATTAGCTGACCACAGAGACTCAGACAAATAAAACGTTGCTCTCACTTCCTGTTCCCATTTGAAAGCTGCCACAGAGGGTTACATATCTTTATGAAACAAGCCACTTCTGTTGTTGTTTTCCCCTCAAATAGTCACATTCAACTGGAGACAGTGAGGGCTCCCCACAACCTTATAGCCCCTACCAGGAAATGGTGGCAGAGCCAATTGAGCAATTGCCAGGCAACCACAAAGTGCTTCCTTCCTTCCTCCATATTGGCTCAAACCTTCAAGAAAACAGTCAAGAGTCTTTTGTGCCAGAACAGACATCAGTGGCTCCCAACCTTGGGTCACCTGGGTGTTTTTGGACTGCAGCTTCCAAGAATCCTGTCCAGCACCGCTGGTGGTGAAGGCTTCTGGGAACGGCAGTCCAAAAAATACCTGGGATAGTCAATGTTGGGAACCATTAATGCATATGAATGTTTACAAATAGAAGGCAATCCCAGGCTGCTTCAACTGTTTCTTTTTGAAGTTTTATTCTTGAATTCTTTGAAAACTTGTAGACAAACTGCCACAGTGCTTCCTAGGAACTGTAGTCTCACTGCCATTTAGGCTCTATGGAAGCACAGAGAGAACTACAATTCCCAGGAAGCACCACAGTAGCCTCCAAGATAGGGCCTGACCCAGGTGAGCAAAATTTAGGTTTCTATCGGTGTAGATGCGTGGGCTAAAAATCCGAGAATTCTTCCTGGGAAATTCCTGGAGAATTCTGGGAACTGCCGTCCAAATAACATGAATGGCATATCTCTAGAAATCAGCCTGTGGACTCAGGTGACAAAAATCCAGTGCCACTAGTTGTGATAACTACTACCTCCCCTCCACTCTCACTCACGTTTTCTTAAAAAGCCATCAAGTACACCTCCATCACTAGTTGACCACCAGCCCAACTGGACTCCTATCTGCCAGCAGAAAATATTTGCTTTTTCCTGGACCTTTAGTACTGGATACTCACCAGATTCTCTCCTGGCAATGCTCGTGTGAAAAAAGAGAGAGAACCTAGAAACAAGCACTTTTGCATAATATACTAGCAACACCTTTGTGTTTGTAAAGTGTGAGTAAGTACTAGAGGAGAAACTGTATGTTACCAGGGTGTAGGAGGGTGTCACATGTCAGAGATACCACTGTGTTACTTCTGCAAGATCTCTGCTAGGAAGGCTGGCCTATCCAGGGTCAGCAATAAAGGCTGGTTTTCACTTTCCCCTGCAACAGTGGGATCAAGCACAGGGCCTAATCCCCTTTCCTGGGAAACAATGCAATTAACATGAAATTAAAAGGATACCACTACAACGGGCCTAAATCTATCTCTACCAAGTCAGTCTCTATATAATTCCATCTTGAATTTGATCAGGTGGGGCTTAATAGGCTACTTTTCCTCCAAAAGGAACCAATATCGGACTCTTTCAAAATACAAAACAGCAAGACAAGGGAACAGTACATTGTGTTGCTGTTCATGGTAGACAAAAAATGGTGGGGAGGGGGCAGAATTTGCAACCTTGTGGTTCCAGAAAAGTGGAAATTGGCTTTTTTTTTTTAATTTACCCACAAACATCATCTTGGGTAGAGCAAACAATAATACTGTCATAATCATCTGCCCTGTCAATATAACCCAGAATAAATTGCATATCCAAGCAGATGTCTCTTCTTTCCCACGGAACCCACTGCTTTGGTTCCAGCCCTCATCAAAGGCTACTGAAAAGCAAAGGGTTATGATACAGCAACAGGTTGGGATCCATGCAAAGGGAAAACCACAGGGAACGAAACAGTGCGGCTACCTGAGCAAAGACCATCATCAGGCAAAGACCTTCCTTTTCAGGCAGGCTTTTAAGCAATAAATGGGAGTCTAGGGGAATGCTGTATTTATGAAATTTTGATATTTTTCACAGAATCATAGAATAACTGAGTTGGAAGGGGCCTATAAGGCCATCAAGTCCAACCCCCTGCTCAATGCAGGAATACAGATAAAAGGATATTTGCCAGGTGGTTGTCTAAATTTCTCTTGAAGGCCTCCAGTGTTGGAGCACTCACCACCTCTCGGGGTAATTGGTTCCACTGCCGTACTGCTCTAACAGTTAGGAAGTTTTTCCTGATATTCAACCGAAATCTGGCTTCCTGTATCTTGAGCCCATTGTTGCGTGTCCTGCACTCTGGGATGATTGAGAGCAGATCTTGTCCCTCCTCTGTATGACAGCCTTTCAAGTATTTGAAAAGTGTTATCATATCTCCCTTCAGTCTTCTTTTCTCAAGGCTAAACAGGCCCAGTTCTTTCAGTCTTTCCTCACAGAGCTTGGTTTCTAGTCCCCTGTTCATCTTTCTTGCCCTCCTCTGAACTTGTTCCAGTTTCTCAGCATCCTTCTTAATGTTTTAAACATTCTTTTAATGTTTTTTAATTGTTTTTAACCTTGGTTTTAATTGTGTTTTAATATTGTTTTGTACAATTTTTAACCTGTCGCTGTAGTTTTAATTGTTGTGAGCCACCTTGGTTCCCCTATGGGGAGAAAAGTAGCCTATAAATAATATAAAGAAATAAATAAGATTTGCATCTAAATAACAGATCCTGCTTGTGCCAATTACCAGCTACTGCTAGACTAAATCTTTGCAGCTGGGATCTGTCAGGAGCCACCAAGTAGAGGGAGTTGTTGTTGTTTAGTTGTTAAGTCGTGTCCGACTCTTCGTGACCCCATGGACCAGAGCACGCCAGGCACGCCAAGTAGAGGGAGAGCCAAGTCCAAATACAAATGCCTTCTCCTTGACTTCTTAATGCCTGCAAGCAATTTAAGCACTTAATTGATGCTGTGTTTGCAACTGGGTGTGTTGGGGCCCTGTCACAATCTGCCGGGGTGGTGGTGGAGAGAGACAAAGATTAGATAAGATTGCTCAGGAAAGCAGGCATACTTCAAAGGGATGAAAAGCATCAAGGTATAGGAAACTGTTTGAGGGGTTACCAGGCAACCTGGTTTTGGATGACAACTCCTACCAACCTTAGTCAGTATGGCAAACGGTCAAGGATGATGGAAGTTGAAGTCTCAGGAAGTGGGCCTTTTTCATGCAAACCTTACCCCCAGCCATGAGATCTCTCTAAGCAATGAGGCAAGAGCAGCAGCAGGTAAACAATCAAAAACTACTGAGAGGAGAAGTTTATGTTGTGCCCTATGAATCCAGAATAAATGCTACTTTCCTTTGATTCCAGGGTTAAAATCAGTAGCACAGGATTAGAGAGCTAACTCTCTCCATTGACAGGTGGTGATGAAAATCCATCCCTTAGGTCGCATTCATTTGCACATTTACTTGGGACCCTGAATGCTCACTGGAAGGACAGATCCTGAAGCTGAGGCTCCAATACTTTGGCCATCTCATGAGAAGAGAAGACTCCCTGGGAAAGACCCTGATGTTGGGAAAGTGTGAAGGCAAGAGGAGAAGGGGACGACAGAGGACGAGATGGTTGGACAGTGTCATCGAAGCGACCAACATGAATTTGACCCAACTCCGGGAGGCAGTGGAAGACAGGAGGGCCTGGCGTGCTCTGGTCCATGGGGTCACGAAGAGTCGGACACGACTTAACGACTAAACAACAACAAAGCCTGACTAAACTCAGTGATGCATGCTTCTGGGGAAACAGGGACAAGAATTAGGTAGCTAATCCCCTTCTGTGTATATAGGACAAGGGGGTAATAGCATAACATACCCTGCCTCGACCGATCTGAAAGTACCACCCCAGCAATCCTGCCATGCTAAGTCTTCTTACAACAAACACTTCGATCAACAACCACTTTTTGATCCTTTGCAAGAAATTAAAAAAAAAAAAAAACCTAGAAATCATTCGCGCGACTGTCCGAATAACCTTCAACGCCCACCCGCCCTTCCTTTCTTTTGTTTGCAAAACCATCATCACGAAATGCACCCATTTCCCAGCTCTGGCAAAAGGGCTCCGAACAACTCACCTTTCCAGCTGACCCTTGCCCAGGAAGGGGGTAGCTCTGCAGAGATCCGCTCCCAGGGGGATCCCCTCCCCATCAGGCCAAGGGAGATCCTTTCCCTGCCCCCTCCGATCCCAGGAAATCTCCTTTTCTATCGCAGGCGGGCATCCCCGCTGGCCCCGATCACCAGCCACCCAAGGCTCAGGGTGTCTGGGAGGGGAGAGGAAGTTCCTTCCCTTAGACGGTCCCCCTCTTCCGCCGCCAGCTGCTCCTGGAGAGGAGGAGGAGGAGGAGGAGGGCGTTCTCGATGGTGTTTAACCCTTTCGCCTCTAAACCAGGAGGTCGATGCGGGGGGGGGGGGCGAAGCGCAAAAAAAGAAAGGCAGGGCATTGCAGGAGGGGAGCCGGGACTCCTGGGTCCGTTTCTGGCAGCGCACATAGCCTAAGGGAGCCCAGGACTCCATCCAGCCCAGCTCTACTTTGGAAGCGTTACTTTTTCCAACAAGTAACGTTTCCAAGCTGTAGGTGGAACGCGGGGCCAGAGTAACGTGCTCAGGTTCCTTTTTTAAGGGGACCCGATGCAAGCAAGGGGACCCCCGCGCGCTTGCTTTTGTTCTTAAGGGTATGGATGGAAGCTCTTTAACGGGTAGCAAAACATCCTATGCCAGAGGAAGGGGGCTGCACCTGTTGGGTTTCTGTCTGATGTTGCAGACTGGAGGCGAAGGAGGAGAGAGAAGTGCGGCTAGGGGGTTGAAAGCTTCCATGTATTCGGGCTAGCCATTGGTCCCCCCCCCCCCCCCGGGGCTACTCTGACTACCAGGTGCACATGAGGGCCTGAAAAGGTTTAATCCAGCTTTGAAATACTTAGCAATGCCTGGGACCTGCCTACTAACAGTATGTTTTGCCCCATAGGCGCTTCCCCGCAGTATGGAAGACAGATTTTTTTTATTTTATTTTGCCAGTTTAGTACAAGACACCCCTCCGAGAACTTTCTTTTGAGAACTACAAACCCCACAATCCCCCAACCGCGTTGGCCGGGGATTCTGGGAGTTGCAGTCCTCAACAGGCACTTTTCCTAGGACCGCCATGTGAGCTTCTGAGGGTAACTTGGCTTTTTTCCCTCTGCTGAGGGTGTAGAAGACGGCGGTACATACTTCTGCTGGCAAGAAGCATGGTGTTTTCCCCCAGGCTAATAAAATAATTAATTTTTGATTATGCAATCAAACCCACAAACAAGCTCCTCTAGTGTGCTTAATTATATCATTAGTCGGTAGGCTGCATGTTTGGTGGCCATCGTCGGCTAGGACGGTTTAAGAAACGTTTTCTGAGCTGAAACAAGATCCACCAGAGATTTCGAATTTTCCACCCTTTGCCGCTTGCCTTCTGCAGGTTCGGCCTCTCTTCCTTGGGCAAAGTAAAGATGGCAAACAAGGGCCTTTATTGCTGCTGCCCTCAAGGCTTTGTTTGGAACCGCCTTCCAGATAATGTATAATATGGGCAATGTGGTGTTTTTCCTTTTCTTTCAAAAAAAACATTTGGCTGCTGATAACGAGGGTTGATCTGTGGTTGCTGGCCTTGAGTGTCCTGATTTTTTTTTTTAATCAACCATTTTACTCTGGTTTAATGAATATGTCCCTTCAAAACAGATGGGCAAATAGGATAAAAAGTTATTAATCAAAGGTGATAATGTCAGATCCAGAGTGTAAATAAAGGTTTAGATACTGTCCAGTAACTGAAGTGTGTATCACTCTTACAGTTGTACGCTAAATGAACAGGGGCGCCTCTCAACAAATTATTATAAATATTATATATAAATGCAAAGAAGAGTGTGTCTGTCTCCACCATAGTTTCAATACTTTGAAATCCAGAGATTTGAAACATGGCATGCATATTAATATTACGCTAGGGGCTTTTGTGCCCACAAGTTATTTGGTCTTTTAAAACAGATTTGTTTTAGGTGAAACTAAACTTGTCCATAGCCTGCAGTACCATTTTCAGATTTCAGATGGCAGACTTTCCCAAGCATCAGAGAGGAAGCTTCAATCACACCTGATATTAAATTGTGTGAATTTTAATGTTGGGAGCCGCTTTAGGTCCCTTGTTGGGAGCAAGGCAGCATATAAATAAAACTAATAATAATAATAATATATTAATTTATCCAGAGGGTTTCCAGGCACACCATAGACCTGGTAAGGAAAACAACCTACAGTTCATAGCTGTTACTTTCCTCTGGAGATCCCGCAAACTCTTCAAAAAGTTAAGAAAGAAGGTCCAGCTCTCTGGTAAGAGGCTGGGGAGGGGAGGGGGACAGTGAGAAGTCACCCTGACAAAAATAAAAATATAATATATAATATTTTGAGCCAGCCTTGCTTGTTCAATTCCTTTTAATGTTAGTGCTACTGATATATCAGTCCTCAGATCTTTATACACACTGCTATTTAGTGTGCATTATTATATTATGTGTATCCAGTGTGGTGTAGTGGATAGAGTGACGGACTAAGACTCTGGAGACCAGGGTTCGAATCCCACTCAGCCATTGAAAGCCACTGGGAGAGTAGAACTGATAAAATCACTCCTTAAATACCTCACCTTAAAGCCCTGTTAGGGTTGCTATAAGTCAGTTTCAACTTGACAGCACAGAACAACATGGCATTATGCATTCTTGGTTCAACTGTATGGTGTGAAATTGTGGACTTTTAATGCAAACAACTATTTAAAAAAAGGGTAAAAGCCTTTGAAATGTGGATTTATTGCAGGATGCCTAGAATTTCTTAGTACAAGAGAGTGAGTGACAAACAAAGTAATAAAATGTAGATTTAGTGACAGATGCTAAAAATGTCTTGCATCAAGAGGGTGACCAAAAAAGTACGAAAGCCACTGAATAAAGAACAAGCAATCATACAACTCACAAAATGCAGAAAACTAGAATACTTCAATCAAATAACGAGAAAGGAAAAATGCAGGTTGTTACTGCTGAGCATTTGAGGTAAAGAGGCCAGAATCCTACTGCTTCCATGCAGAGCTTTAAATACAAAAGAGTAAATCACAGGAATGAATTGCCTCTAGTTGAAGAGTCTCCAGTTCTATTCCTCAATGAGTGCTGGTTGCCTGACTTGGCACTTGATAAGAAATACAAGCAGCAGCTCAACCAGCAGTATTTCACCGTTGTGATCTATACCCCTGCACTTAACTCTTGGTATTCATAAACAATCAAATTCTGGCCAGTAACGAGAACAAGGGCAGGAAGGACATGAATTTGCTGGCTGAAGAACCTTTGGAGCTGGTTTGCAAGCAACAACTTCATAACTATTTACAGCTTTCACATCCAATGTCAGGACACCAACAATTAAATCCAGGAAGTGATGTCTTCGGCGTGATCCTACTCTCAACATAATTGCTTGCCCATGTCTTTGGAATAAGAACCGAATAAGCAAGAAAACTTAGGCTGATGAAGGGATCTTGGCAGGTTTTGGGGTCCAAGCCCCGAGTTCAAGTCTTTGGTCCTGAATCCAAGTCTTTGGTATCAAGTCCCAAGTCCAAGTCCCTATTAAAAATAAGCTTTTTTTCCCCAGAAAAAAAGAGGAAGGGAGTGGGTGAGTTCCGAGTCACGAGTTGAGTTTTCGAGTCACTGAAAAAAAAAAAAAAACTGAGTTGAGTCACCAGTGCGACTTCAGTCCAACTTGACAAGGAGTCCTGCAACTTGAGTCTCCACCCTTGGGCTGACATTTCAGGATAATCTCCTGTTCTTATTGTTTTAATTTCTATGGGTCTTCCTTGTAGATCCTCGAGGCGATCTTCGCTTTATTTGTTCATGCTGGATGTGACCAGAGTGGAAGGATCAATGGACAAGGGGGTGCCACTGCCCGGGAGATTGCAACTGAACGGTTTAAACTAGAGGAGATCTCCTTAGGTGAGACTCAGAGAATTTCCTCTTTAAGATAAAGTACGATCTATCCAAGGAAATCTTCCAGGGGGAACAAATACACTAAATCATCTTGTGAATTAGAATAGAGACAAAGAGAGTGGGGTTTTTTTTCCTCTTTTCCCTCTACAAAAGGGGAGGGTGGCATATTTTTAATGGGGTGGAATTCTCCCCTGAATTGCACAGACCAGGGCAAAAATAGGGGAACAATCTCCCTGTGAATCTGGGGTTAATGAAGGTGTAGAGATGACCCATGGTGGAGGCATCACAGAAAGACACCAGTCCCCCATTATAGTCCAGATAAACCCCAACTCTTGTGGGAAAGGCGGTGGGGCACAACCTGTGGGGAGGCATATCCTTAGCCACTAGTTCCACCCCTTTCCGCAGCCGGATGACCCAGTATCCATTGCCAGGGGAGGCGGCAATTTTCCCCTTGCGGTTGATGGAGATGTAGGCCAGGCCTAAGGTCCAGGAAGGCTTCTTGCCAACCTCCACCTCCCAGTAATGCTTCCCTGAGCAGAAACTTTGGCAACCCAGCACGGCTACGCAGTAGTTGAACCGCAGAGGGGTATCCACAACATCCCGGCGGATCTGGCCGTCCCGGACAGAGGTGAGGTCATCCGAAAGGACAAGGCAAGGATGAGCCGTTTCAGGGTCCAGGGTTATTGGGGGGAAATCTACAGAAAGAGGAGGGGGGAAAAGCTAAATTTTAATGATGATGATGTCCTTCGCTGGCTGGCTAACTCAGCGGTTTTGGTCTCTCACTGCAGAGCCAGAGGTTGGGAGTTCGATTCTCCACTGTGCCTCCTGTGAAATAGAGACAGCCTGTGTAGCCTTAGGCAAACTGCGCAGTCCCAAGACACCCCAGGAATAAGAGGAAAAATTATACAGTCAACCACTTCTGAATATTCTGTACCTGGAAAACCCTGGAAAGGGTCACTATAACTCGACATTGACTTGACGGCACATGATTATTATTACTATTATTATTGTCCTCATATTATACTGCTATGTGCTGTCAAACCACTTCTATTTTATGTTGTTCTGACAGGGCTGATGTGGGATGTTCAAGGAGTTATTTACCGATTACATCCCCCTCAGGGAGTTTGCGTGGCTAAGTGAGGATTTGAACTAGTCCATCATTCTATCCACTATTCCACACTGGCTCCATATCTTAATCACAGTCTTATTGATCCTACATTCAAGCTGTCTAGAATTACAAGAGCAGTACTACATTTCATGAGACAGCGCTGACACCAAGAGCACACTCAAAACTTCTATGACACTAAAGCCATTCTCTGTAAGCACTGACTATCTTTACTGAGAGATGAACCACGAAGCCAGCAAACACAAAGAATAAGAGCACATCTTCGATGGTGCCACTTCAGGTAACAACAAGGAACGGCCACATTTTAATACTCTCTGCATTTAGAAATCTAGCACATAAAGGGAGAAAAACAGCATCTACCATTTTCCTTTCTCACTGAACAAGGAGTTTTGTTTTGTTTATTTTAAATGTATTGTATTCTTCCCTCAGAAAGACTTTACCTGTGATTTTGCTTACTCCACACTTACTACCATGCCTCTGGTGTTCCATGCTTACTCCAAGGAACCCAGAAAAATAATACATGGGAGCATTTATCTCATACTGTGAGATACAACAGTAGATTAGTAGATTACTTACTAATCTACTACTTTGAAGTAGATTAGGCTGTTGTTTAACTTGTTTGAAATATTTGTACTCCACCCCTCCATCTAGGAGAACGCTGAGTCACTTTCCTCAAGTCAGGGAACAATAAAAAGAAAAATCAAGTTTCAAATACCAGCATTTGGTTCTCTCAAAGTTCAGCAGCCTACCCATTACATCATTGCCCATGACACACCAGTGTTTCTCACCTATCTATGATTTGAACTCAGTTCCTCCTTGCTCTGCTTTTTTGTTAGGCCAATCGTAGTCCTGATTACATCCCATGTTCTACGTGCAGAAAGTTGCATGTTCAGTCCCTAACATTCCCAGACAGTCTAACAGTGGCTAGAGTCCGAGATCCTGGTGGATTCCTGCAGAAAAGGCCAACACACTCTTCCAACAGGATTGACTTCCTTCCAATAGTCAATCTGTGTGCCCCTAACGTTTTGACCCCCGGGGCAAAGCCCCAGTCACTCTTTCCTAGTGACAGCCCTGGTAATGCTGAACTAGGTGGAGTGATGGGTTGGTTTCCATAGAAACACAGCTTCCCGTTCCCTTAATCTCAATAGCCAGTGAGAATGAGATGGTCCAAAAGCTAGCTGGTGGATGGACCTTCTTCCTACCCCTACCATAAACAGCCTGGGTCCATGTCCCCATAGAATAGGAACACCTGACCACACCAGCAGTTCATTGTCTTAATGGAGTGGGGGCTCAACTCACCATTTCAGGAGAAGAAACTACCTTATGCCCGCTGATCATCTATTCCGAACTTTTTAATGTGGTACATTCAAGAAAGCCAACACAGTTCCCCTTGTGCTTCCGCCAACTACCAACTCACCTATGTTGAGAGCAGATCTCATCTCCCTCCAAGCGACATACTGCAAAGGCCCCTTGAACTGTCCAAGCATCTGACACAAAGGGGATGCCACAGGAAAAGCTGGGGTGTTTCGTTGCTGCTTTATTCTTTGCCAAATGGGAACACAACCACACACACAAAAAAGGAGTGGGGGAGAGATGTATTTATAGCTGAAAAATAGTGGTGCATCTATATTAAAAATAAATATTTCTTTTATCACACTCACCTACTCAGGAGTGAATTTATACCCTGCAGATGGGAAGTGGGGAAAAACAAAATTAGCCAGGTTAACTGAAGATCTGGAAGACTAGCTGAAGACTAGCAGAATCTATAAAATTCTGAATTCTGGAACCACCTGGCCCCAGCTTTATAACCCTAGGTATACAGAGAGATCGGTACCAGGTTTGATGTCCTGGATAGAGCAATGGACTAGGATTTAGAAAATACTTAGGTTTGACTCTGCTTGGTCATGGAGACTCACCAGAGTGGGGGCACTGCTAAAATCATAGAATCGCAGAATAATTAAGTTGGAAGGGGGCTGTAAGGCCATCAAGTCCAACCCCCTGCTCAATGCAGGAATACAGATCAAAGGATATCTGCCAGGTAGTTGTCTAAATTTCTCTTGAATGCCTCCAGTGTTGGAGCACTCACCACTTCTTGGGGTAATTGGGTTCCATTGTCGTACTGCTTTAACAGTTAGGAAGTTTTTCCTGATATTCAACCGAAATCTGGCTCCTCTTACTTGAGCCCATTATTACGTGTCCTGCACACTGGGTTGATGGAGAACAGATCCTGCCCTTACTCTGTATGACAGCCTTTCAAGTATTTGAAAAGTGCTATCCTATCTCCCTTCAGTCTTCTTTTGTCAAGGCTAAACATGCGCAGTTCTTTCAGCCTTTCCCCATAAGGCTTGGTTTCTAGTCCCCTGATCCTCCTTGTTGCCCTCCTCCGAACTTGTTTCAATTTGAAAGCCACTCCTTAAATATCTAATTTATTTGAAAGCCCTATTAGGGTCACTATAAGTCGAGTGTGACTTGACAGCACACAATGCCAACATGCAATAGCAAATCGCCTGTTTGCAACCCCCTTCCCCCTTCTAGCCATTCAGTGAGCTGCTGTGACATCACAGAAGGTTCACCCCTGTGCTCCAACTTAGAGCAAAGTTGTCAGCCATGAACTATTCAAACGCAGGAAGTAGCTAGTCCAAAGGATTTGACAAACCCAAGTAAACCCAGACACAGGTGGATTCATCACCTCAGGGAGAATTAGGTTTTTGTTACAGGTAAAGGACAAAATCTTTTCACGAACATCAGCTTTCCCCTTACCTTGAGGAAGCCTGCAGGGTCTTCTAATTCCAGGTGATCCTGGGCTTCCAGCAGCAACTCGTGATCCACCTGGCAGGCTTTCCTCAACATCTCCAGTCTCTCTTCTGTCTCCTGGAGCAGGGCTCCCCCTTCTTCTGCCAACCGTGCTTTGCACGCCCTCTCACGGGCATGTAGACACTGATGGAGCTGCCTAAACTGAGCAGATATGTGGTCATCCAAGTTCAGCATGACTGCCTGGAAATCAGAAAGGTAGATAAGGGTAGTTCTCTCCATGGTCTGAATGCCCAAACACTGAATCTCAGTTTATTTCTCTCCGTCTTGTTGCTGTTTACCTGGTAGTTCTGGAGCTTCTCTTCTTCCTCTGTTTTAAGCGTGAGAAGTTTCGTTAAGTTAGATTCCATCTGAGAAATAGCCAGCGACAACTCTTCCTGTTCAAGAATGCGAGTGGAGGTTTAGGATCAGGACAGAGACACACTTAGCCCATTTTTAAAGAAGAGGTGCTCCCTTATGTGGTGAAATATGACATCATACCTCCTGCTACTCAAAAACTCCCAGAATTTCAACCCTGCAGATCCCAGCTCCACTACACCATGGGCCAGATACCATTTTTGTATCTAACGCAGAAAACTGCCTGATTCAGGATTCTACTTAAATTCCACCATGCTCCCCCTGTTTAGATTAGGCATCCTTCAGTCTCGAGAGACTATGGTAACGTGCTCTGTATCGAGGACTTGGAACAGCGTCTAGTGTGGCTGAGAAGGCCAATTCGAGAGTGACAATCCCTTCCACGCTGAAGACAAATACAATCTGTCCCCTGTCCAGCTCCCTGATTTTGCTGCTTTCGGGACTGCCTCTTTGCCTCGGCCTGCTGGACAAGGGTCTCTTCAAATTGGGAGAGGCCATGATGCACCACCTGCCTCCAGGCTGAACACTCAGATGTCAGGGTTTCCCATCTGTTGAGGTCCATTCCTAAGGCCTTCAGATCCCGCTTGGAGATCTCCTTGTATCGCAGCTGTGGTCTTCCTCTGGGGCGATTCCCTGCACTAATTCTCCATACAGGAGATCTTTTGGAATCCGACCATCAGCCATTCTCACAACATGCCCAAGCCAACGTAGACGTCGCTGTTTCAGTAATGTATACATGCTAAAAATTCCAGCTTGTTCTAGGACTACTCTATTTGGAACTTTGTCCTGCCAGGTGATGCCAAAAATGCGTCAGAGGCAACGCATATGGAACGTGTTCAGCTTCCTCTCCTGCCGTGCACAAAGGGTCCAGGACTCACTGAAGTACAGGAGTGTGCTCAGGACACAGGCTCTATAGACCTGGATCTTGGTATATGCCGTCAGCTTCTTATTGAGCCATACTTTCTTTGTATATGTGGAAATAAACACCTTTTACAAAGACACCAGAAATCTCTGCTGCTTTCCGTTCCAAAGGAAGCTTAAACCTTGTGATGCAGTCTTCATCATCCCAATGCCTTGCCATCCAGATATACTGGCTGTCTTCTAGACTTACCTGGCAAGGTAGAGGATGATGGGGACTGTAGTTTGACACATCTGTAGAAAGCCAGACTAGTGAAGGCTGCTCTAGAAAAAAACACCAGATGTTTCTCCTCTCAAAGGCAGTGATGCAGTGGAATGTTTTGAGGTCCAGGAATCCTTGGGACAGTTTCTTAACCAACTCCCCGCCTGCAAGCAGCTGTTGGCCCATATCAACTAATCAGTTCGAGCTATTTTCTGTCCAACAAGAGTTCGCTTTTTGTAAAGCTAACAGGTCATAATTGCCCACTCAAGACCATGCCACTACTACCAGGATGGTTCGTAACCACACATTGGCTCAAGTCATGACAAGAATCAGTGGAACCTATAGCAGAGTGGACTCTCTAACTGCACACTGATTCAATGGTCCTCCTCTGGTGTAACTTACTCCTGGATTTCAGCCACTGTTGCTTAAAAAATACTTTCCCCCCTCTAGGTACTGAGAGGACTGCAGCTAAGATCAGAAGGGACAATGGATCCTAAGAGGGATGACAGATAGTGTCATCATCACACCTACTTACTTTGCAGTAGCTGCATTCTGCCTACTCCACGGGGCTATTATGAGGATAAAATAGGAGGTACAGCTTTATATACCACTTCAAGCATAATTCCACAACATCACACTGAACACATCTGACTAAGGCTGCAACTGCATGGTCAAATATTGCGGGATTTGCTGCAGGTGTAAAATGGATGAATTTGCTTTTTTTTAAAATTATTCACTTGATGCAAAGGCCAGTTTGATTTAGTCTGGCCCCCTTTGCTCCCAATGTGGAGTGCTTCCCCCCCCCCCCTCTGCTGCTGGGGTTTTCTGCTTTTTTCAAGACAGAATTATCGAATGGCCTTTCCCCATGGGATCAATTATTTTGTTCTCCAAAAGAACGGGGCGGGGGCGAGATAAGTGTGGGCAGCATTCTGTGACATACTAAGCAGGGCATGATGTTTTGGACAGTGGGAACCCCCACCTCTGTGATTTTTCTCCCTAGTTGTCTCTAATTTTTTTCTAGATTTTCCTTTAAACGAACGACCAAGTTTAGTGCAAGATCACCTATGCACAGACCAGGGAATATCAGATAAAGCTAGGGGAAAAAATCTCGCCTAAAACTGCAGGGAGCTGCTCTTAATCAATCTTGACAAAACTGGCCTTGATTGGTTAGTGACCTGATTCACTTATCAAGTGTTTTTTTTTCTTTTCTCTTACTGTATTCTCATATCTGCTAATTTAAAAGGCTCTATGCTTTGACTCTGCATGTCCTGGCTCCATAACATTGGTCAGAGGAGCTGGGAATGTTTGAGAAGCCAAGTGGTGTAGTTGTGAAGAGTGTTGAGTTATTCAAGAGGCCTGGGTTCAGATCCCCCACCCATGAAACTAACTGAGTGGTTAGCCTTGGGCCAGTTGCAGTCTCAGACTGACCTACCAAGCAGAGCTGCTGTGAGGATAAAGCAAGAGAGAGAGAGAGAAGAGGCATGTGTACCACCTTGAACTCAGAACTCACTGACGGAAAGGCAGGAAAAATGTGCCACAAATACATTAGACAACCATAAAGATCCATAATTCTAATCCGCCAAACAAACCCGCAGCCCTAGCACTGTGGGGCCCTCCAAGACAAGACCTCCCGAAAATAAATAAATAAATAAATAAACAAACAAACTAACTAACTAATTAATTAATTAATTATTAGATTTTGATACCACCCCATTAGTGCAAAGCATTATCCTGGGCAGTCAACAAATGATAAAATGAAAACAAATCAAACAATGATTGCTATCAAACAGGTTGCTATCGAGGGCCTTTATGAAGAGCCATGTCTTGAGCAACCTCTTAAAGGAAGGGAGGGGGGCCAGGATCAGCTTGACTGGGAGCCAGTTGCAAAGGGCTGGTGCCACAACCAAGAAGGCCCAAATTCTATTGGATGTTTTCCTGGCCTCCTTCGGAGTGGCAACCCGGAGAAGCATGGCCTAAGAGGATCTGCAAAAGCTCTGCCGGAACTAAATTAACCACCGAATTCCCCCATCTCACCCCCCCAAGAGCTCTGTTTAGACTCTGTTGCACCTTATAGCACTTCATCGCCTTGTGGACTGGGATTGCCATGCGATTCTGGCACACGGTAGCTTCTTGGCCATCCTCAGCTCCTCCTAGATTCATCCCCCTGATCCGGCGAATCAAGGTCCCCAGAAGTTTGCACAGGATGTACCTCTTCTCTGGAAAAATTTCCCGGCACTGCGGGCAGATCGGCTTGCTGCTGTGGGCTCCCCATAGTGCCTCGATGCAGGCTTGGCAGTAGAGGTGCCCGCAAGGAAGGGAAACAGGCTCCCAGAAGCACTCCAGGCATATCGAGCAGGAGAAATCTGGGGTCAGATCCTCAAACAGCATAAAGGAAGCCATGGTGAAAGCAACTCACTCCTAAGACTCTGAGGAACAACAGGTCCCAGCCCGTGGTCCCTTCACTTCGTACGAGAAGCCCACCCAACCGCTAGCGAAGAGAACACCAAATTCTATCTTCAAATCTCCTCTCCTCTCCTTGCAACCACTAAATCCCAGAACTTGAAACAGGACACAAGCTGGCCATATCCAACCAGCCTCTCTGCCCGGACATTACAGAGCTTGCTCCTGGCCCATTGCCTGGGCTTCTCCGAAATCTAATGCTGGACTTTGCTCCACACACCCAACTGATTTTGTAATTATCGCTCCCTGGGGTGGGGATGTAGGAACACGGCTCAAGCCACCCACCCTTTCTACACACAAACTTTTTTCCCTTTTCTTCTTCTGGTTCCCCCTCCCATTTGTTTTTCTTCTCGCTTCACACTCGGGCATTTAAACTGCAGGATGACATGCAAAAATGAAAAGCTCCCATCCTTCACACAATTTACCTGTTTTTTAAAGAAAAAAAGCTATTTTGACCTGAACCCTGCCTGTCATGCTGCTATAAGAGGGAGAGGAACAGGAGTAGTAAAAACATCGCTAAGCTCATGATTACACAAGCCAGATGTTTGGAAATGTGTTTTCTGCCAATAAATCTACAAGGCAGTAAGGTAAAGGTTCCCCTTGACATTTAGTCCAGTCGTGTCCAACTCTAGGGCGCGGTGCTCATCCCCATTTCCAAGCCATAGAGCCAGCGTTTGTCCGAAGATAGTTTCCGTGGTCACGTGGCCAGCGCGACTAGACACGGAACGCCGTTACCTTCCCACCAAGGTGGTACCTATTTATCTACTTGCATTTTTACATGCTTTCGAACTGCTAGGTTGGCAGGAGACAAAGCAGTGGATTCTCTCAATTAAAAGTCATGAAATTCTTGGTTCATCCTATGTTCAGCAAAGAAAATGTTCCCCTCTTTTTTTAATTTTCTTTTCTTTTGGACTACAGGCGAGAATTCACCACTCAAGAGTAAAATCCCGATAGGATTCTGGCCAGAATCCCCAGAATACCACATTGAATATGGCCATGGTGGCTGTGAGGTTCTGCTATTTGTCTTCTGAAAAAGGAACTTTTCGAAGCTTCGCCCATGACTAAACTTAGCAGCATTCTCTCCCAACTTCCTTCTCTTGTTATTTACTGTATATCCTATTAAGCACGGAATAATTACACCTTTTGGATTAGGATTTGATCGAGTAACAGAGCTGAAGTAGGGTTCTTCTGACCCAACTGACAAGAGCTGGAAATCACATGCATACTTAACAGCAGTTCCTTTCCTACCAAGCTTGCCCCTTCCACATGGCCTTCAGGTAGGCCATCTGTTTTATTTCCAGCCCTGTGGAAAAACTGTGTCAACGTGTATTATTGGCTGAAATCCTGTTGCTCGGCATAGTCCCAATGACAGTAAGACCATTGAATCAGTGGGGATTGGGCGAGTCGACTCTTCTTTAAATTTCCTTGATTCAAATGGGCCTGCTCTAGTTGCAATGTACTACTACACTAAAGCAAGTCACAACTTGAACAGGCCTATTTGAACCAATGGAGTTTATGGAGGACTTGACTCATGAAATCCCCACTGATTCAATCTGCGCCACTCTAGTGTGACTTACTATGCTCTCCAACAGGATTTCAGACAATGTGTGCCCATACGTTTGTCTTAACTGTTGAAAAGTAGACACAAGGTAAAGCAGTCACGGGAAAAAAAAACAGGGAATGCTTTGGACTGAGGTTTGTCTCGGAGAGACACAAGCGAATCCTTTGCTTTTTACTTTCTTTTAACTGCCAAAAGGAATGGTGGTCTTAACCCGAGTATTCGTAAAGGTAGAGAAAAATGCAAAGGATGACCCAACGAAGAGCCATGCCCTTATTGGCTTTCGTGCTAAAATGCAGTCCACTACAAAGTGCTGCTCATGACCTCTAAAACCCTATATGGCTTGGGTCCAGGCTATCTGCAGGACTGTATCTCCCCACACGAGTTCTTCCCAGCCCTTAAGATCTTCAAAGTCCTTCTCTCAGTCCCATTGCTGTCACAACCACATTTGATAGGAATACAAGAGATGGCTGCTCCCAGGTTGTGGAATGCTCTCCCTTGAAAGGTTAGGTTGGCCTCATCCCTTTTATCCTTTCCGCAACAGCCAAAGACATGCCTTTTTGGCAGAGATTGATCTTTGGCTAAGATTAAGTCCTTCTTGGATAACTATTACTACTACGTTTAACTGTTTTCCTACTTTGTAGTTTACAGTGTTTTAGCCTAACTTGTTTTGACCAATGTGAGCCAACCTGGGTCTTCTCACGGGGAGAAACATGGCCTAAAAATGAAACAAACCAATAAGTAAATAAAACAAAATTAATCGGCGAGAACATGACAAGTGGACTTTTGGACCAACTCAAATGATGCACATCTCCTTTGTACTGAAAGTTTCAGCCTGCTACAGGGTCCTGTGTCAGGCTGTTGCTGAAGGCCCAAGAATTTGGTAAGTCAAAAGAAAGTTAGGGAGTTGCACTTATCCTTGCTTCTGAACCCTACAACATCTTCTGGGGGATTTGAGAAGGTGCCATTGGTCTCTCTAGCTCAGAGATTCGCAACCTGTGGTCACAGAAGAAAAAGTATCACTGGTCCATCTCTACTAGACCAGGAAGCCAACAGTAGCATTGATGGAGAGGAGTAGGAGATGCAGGGGAAGGAGTCCAGCCTTAAGATTTTTTTAACCAGGACTGGCACGATCTCTATAAGCTTCCTGAGGTTTAGAACAGGGACACTAAAATGCATGGCCCTCCAAATCTTGTCAGGCTGCAGTTCCCACCATTACTCATGCCAGGAGCTGGAGACAACTCAAGGGTTGCACATTCCCAGTCCTAATTCAGAGGCGGCTGTGAGATTCTGTGCCAGAGAAAATGAGAATAACCATTTACCCCTCGGGCCACAAGGAAAGCATTTGTGTGTGTGTGTGTTCTACAGTTGAAAACTCGCTTCACTGATTTTGCTGGAAAACCAAAGAAACAAAATAGAAAATAGATTTTATTTACCATACGTATAAACAACCAGATCACAACAACTACCTCATAACACCTCTCACTGATGCTGAATTATCCAAGCAGGGCCGGCCCTACCATTAGGCAAAGGAAGGAGGTTATATTACTGCTGAGGGATGGAGGTGAAATGTTCTGCCTCATGTTCAAAGAGCTTGGCTGGCTTGGGTGACTGGGGGTGCTATTTGCTTCTGTGCTTCAAGTAGTAAACCATTGTGAGCCAGCTCCTGAGGGGTTCCTCCATCTTCCTCAGACAACTGAAGTCCGTGGGGGAAACATTCACAGTAGACAAAGACCAGAATGAGGAAGGGGGAAAAAATGGCAGTAGTTTCTTTTTCACTAAAAAAAATATCTCGAGTAAAGCCCTGAGGGAGAACTGGAAAACCAAGAAGAAACTTGGAAAAAAACCCCTGTAAGACAAAAGTTTGTTTAAGCAAGTATAATTTAGCCCTAAAGGAAAGGTAATGTTACATTCACATTGAGCCTCTTGAGGCCTAATTCACACAAAGAGGTGATGAGATGGTAAACCTTTCTCTGAACAAGATCATCTCAGATTGCAGTGGGAGTGAGGAGGAACTGCATCTATGTCGGGGGGAAATGTGCAGTTATCTCTGGCATAAAAGTTCTAAATCACCCTTCCTTGGCATACTAGCTTTCTGTATGCAAGGACTCCCTCCGACCCAACTGTCCTCTGATACACTGCAGAAAAGAGACACAAGTACCTGTTACAACAGGCAGAATTTTTTTCCCCTGCCTGTTGAGTCCTCAGCAGCTCAACGGGATCATCTCCCAGCTAGCATCTCACTGTTCCATCCAGTTCAGACTCATTTACTGTTTGTGCTAACCAGACAGTGGCCTGATGATGTAGGACACTGAAGGCAGGGGACATTTCCAAGATTTTGCCTGAGGATCTAGCACTTTTTGTAGAAAACAAAAAGATGGCAGCCGTGTTGGCTGGATGAAAGTGTGGGTTCTGGCGTCATTACAGTGACCTCTGGACATGAAGGCGAGGGAAGCCCAAACAACACAGGCATACTGAAAGGGATTAGGAACAGTCCTGTATGGTTCCCGATAGACCTCTGGAGATTGGACTGAAATAACCCTTCGGCCAGGGGGTAAATGTTGCAGACATTTGCAAGTGCAGGCCACTTGGATTTCCAGGTTTGCTACCCCTAGTTTCCAATACATAGCCTCTCTCCCTTTTCAAACAACTCTTAATCAAAAAGACTCAACATGGTATCAAAACAGCAATTTTTAAAAAGACACCCAAGGACCCCCCAAAATAACAAGAACTGTTATAAATGGGATTCGTCACATCAAGGATTCCAGTTGTAACAATACAGGGGATGCTTCCCGTGGTGGAATTTGCACCCAATTCTGGCACTCCTGAGAATTTATAAGATCACCACCATGGGGCTGGGAAAGGAGGGAGAGGTCTGTGGGGCAGACGTACACCCCAAGGTCTGGGGCTTGCCGTGGGCCTGCTGGTGCCGGATGAGGGTCGGATGGTCTCTGTAGCTTTTCCCACACTCTCTGCACGGGAAAGGGCGCTCGCTCATGTGGCTGAACTGATGGCGCAGCAATTTGGAACGGTGGCTGAAGCTTTTGGGGCATTCGGGGCACGCGTGGGGCTGCCTGAAGGCATGCGCGAGCTGGTGCTGGGCCAGCAGGCTACGTGACCTGAAGGAGCGGCAGCACTTCTCACATGTGTGGGGATCCTCTGTGCTGCGGATGAGTTGGTGTTGCGACAGGCTGGAACTCCGGGTTAACCTCCGTCCACCGTTGGAGCACTGGGGGACCTCGTTTCCTGCCAACAGTCCTTGACGGCTGGACAAGGCCTCTGAACGGAGGCCGGGCTCCTGAGTGGCAGGGGGTCTTGGCTTCTCATCGCCAATGAGCAAGCAATCATCTTCACTCACAAACTCCGTGTTCCACCCACGCCCCGCAAAATCCCCTACACGGAACTGCACTATCTCACTGCAGAGCGGAGCTATCTGGTCGCTCCCCAGATGATCAGAAGAACTCTCCAAGGACTGGTGGTGTTCTCGGTTCTCAGATGAACCCATGACACCCTCACGCACATGATCCCCCCCGTTGATCTCTGTCGTCCACCCATGCTCGTAATCTCCGATGCGGAGCTCCAGGATCTCCTCCCCTTCACGATTTCCAGCGAAGGGCTCTGGAACTGGATCGCCTTCTCCATTTTCAACACGGAGCTCTCTGGGCTGCTCCCTATCCTGGGTGTCGGCAATCCACTCGTATTCCCATTCCTCCTCACCGAGAAGGTCAGACTCTCCTGGGTGGAACCCCGCGCCCTGCCCCTCTGGCTGCTGTTGCCGCTGTAGCTGGTGAACCCGGAGATGCTGGATAAGGTTGGAGCGGCGACTAAAGTTTCTCCCACACTCGGGACAGACATGGGCATGCTCCCCCGTGTGCACCCGCCGATGCTGCCACAGTTTCGAACTCAGGCAGAAGCCACGGCCGCAGACGTCACACCGGAAAGGTCGCTCCCCGGAGTGGCTCTTTTGGTGGCGGGCCAGCTTGGAGCGGTCACAGAATCGCTTCCCACAGTCCGGGCACTCGCAGGAGAGCTCCCCAGTAGGAAGGCAGTGATGGTGGGCCAGCTTGGAGCGCTGGGCAAAACTCTTGGAACAGTCTGAGCACTGGTAGGGTTTCTCGCTCGAGTGAGAAAGCCGGTGACGAGCCAAGGCTGACTGCCAAGGGAATGTCTTCCCGCAGATGGAGCACCCAAAGCGAGGCTCAGTCCGATACCAGCGACGGCGGCTCTCTTCCTTGGCAGGAGGGCTGCTCTTGAAAGGGCCGTCCCAGTCTTTGAGGGGGCTCATAGATCTTGGCACAGCCTGCGGGTGCTCAGCAGCCTCCTTGGTTGGTGGTTCTTCACACACCAACTCACTCAAGAGCTCCACAACGTCTGGAAAGGAGAGGACATAGAAGGTGAAGAAGGAGATTTTGAATAGGAGATTCTGGAAAAAGATCATACTGAGAGAGATGAAAGGCAGCAGGAAAAGAAGATCAAATGTGAGATGGGAAGGCTCCCTAAAGGAAGTCACAGGATTGGGTCAGCAGGAGCTCACCAGGGCTGTTGAGGACAGGACATTTTGGAGATTGCTCATCCATAGAGTCTCCGTAAGTTGGAGGCGACTTGATGGCGCATAACAACAAACTTTGCTGCAGTGGTAGACAATCTGCTACCTCCACATGTCTCAGATTACGGCTCCACTCAATCCCAACCAGCCTAGCTAATGGCTAGGTTTATGGGGATGATGGGCACCAGGTTGTGGAATCTGCTAAGACCCATAAGCTGTTCTCTCACACACATAGCTCTTCCACACCAACTCCCATGGCTATAATGTGCAGACAGCCCATAACATCGGGATGTGGCTGTCAAGGAAACCTAGCACCCCACCCTTGTCCAAGGGCAATCTCCCCGAGGAACCCTGGACATTGTCCCATGACTAGACAAAGGAGAAAAGCCAGTGATATTATGAGCCACCCCTTCCTCACCTCCAGTTCCCATGGGGGTCCCTTCCTTGGAGTTCTCAGGGTCTTGAAAAAAAATCTCCTGGTTTTTGCTCTTTTCCATTTCGAAGATCAAGTCTGGTTTGTAAACTGGAAATCCTACCAGTAATGAGAAGAACCAGTTAAAAAGAATATTTGATGGAAGGATTTTTCTTTTAAAAATAAAGATTTCAATCTACCAGAATATAACATAAACCAAAGATACTATCATTATTATTAGGCATCCTTCAGTCTCGAGAGACTATGGTAACGTGCTCTGAATAGAGGACTTGGAACAGCGTCTAGTGTGGCTGAGAAGGCCAATTCGAGACTGACAATCCCTTCCACACTGAAGACAAATACAATCTGAATCCAAAGATACTAAGCTACAATAAACTCAGAACCAGAGATGGGAAACATTACATTTTTGTACTACAAATCTGGGGTATTCTGGAAGTTCTAGTCCCAAAACATAACTTTTTCTATCTCAAATTAAACCTCTTTAACTATCAATAGAGGGCAGTGATATAAAGTGGACATTTTTCCACTGCTTATTTTTTTTTCCCTTGGTAAATGTCCCATTTTTTAAAAAAACTGTTTCGCAGAGTTCAAGTATAAGCACAATGGTTGTTGTGGGTTTTCCGGGTTGTTTGGCCATGTTCTTAAGGTTTTTCTTCCTAACGTTTCGCCAGTCTCTGTGGCCGGCATCTTCAGAGGACAGGAGTCAGAACTCTGTCTGTACTCTGGTGCAGTTTGCTTGGATAGTTGAGTATTTATAGCTGTGGGATCAGCTTTTGTCCTGTTCAGGAGATTGGGTGATTATGGTGATCAGCGTGTTTTTTGTTGTGGGTGTATTGTTGTGATAAGTTGTGAAGGGGTCAGCAAAGGACAAAAGGGACCCCGTCACCACTGCAGGAGTATACTGGATACCTTGCAGTTGTGGCCAGGTATATATTGGAACCACAAAACGCAGCATCCACACCAGAATCAAAGAACATGAGAGACACTGCAGACTAAAACAACCAGAAAAATCAGCAGTAGCTGAACATGCCCTAAAACAAGCTGGACACGAAATTCTATTTCAAAATACTGAAGTACTGGACAACACCAGCAATCATTATGTTAGACTGCACAGGGAAGCCATTGAAATCCACAAACACCAGCAGAGGTTCAACAAAAAAGAAGAAAGTTTAAAACTCAACAAAGCCTGGCTCCCAGCACTGAAAAATACAGCCTGCAAAAGGTCAACTAACTACCCAGCCACAAGGACCGGTGATCACTGCACACAAAAGACCAGCTAAAGACACCCATCAATCACAGTGACAGATAATCTCTCCCCCTTATCACAACAATACACCCACAACAAAAAACACGCTGATCACCATAATCACCCAATCTCCTGAACAGGACAAAAGCTGATCCCACAGCTATAAATACTCAACTATCCAAGCAAACTGCACCAGAGCACAGACAGAGTTCTGACTCCTGTCCTCTGAAGATGCCAGCCACAGAGACTGGCGAAACATTAGGAAGAAAAACCTTAAGAACACGGCCAAACAACCCGGAAAATCCACAACAACCACCGGATCCCGGCCGTGAAAGCTTTCGAGAATATATAAGCACAATTATTGAAGAAGATGAAGGGTGGACCATTTATTTCCATCAAAAGTACGGAATGGTTTATCAAAGGAGAATGCCACTCAAATAATTCTGAAACAGTTAGTGCTTCGACAGAAAGAAGTCTGGGTCTCTCTCTCCCTGTCACATGTGGAAAAACTAGGGTGACCAAACTTGATTCAGTTGCCTTCTATTTAAAAAAACTTGTGTAGGTCTCAAGCCCCTTTCCCACAGCCAGCATGATCTCACCCAATGATTGGACGTTCTCAAAGTTTTCAAGCATAACTTCACGGTAGATCCCCCTCTGAGTCTTGTCCAGGAGGTTCAACTGTTCTTCAGAGAAATACACAGCCACCTCTTCAAAAGTGACCAGTGCCTGGGAGGAAAATGCAATTTTAAAAAGGTTTATTGCCTGTTTATTAGTCCTGTCTGCTGCAGCAGTCTTTATCAAAACATTAAAGGCTTGCATTGGCATTAGCGTGCATGAAGGTCCAAGAACCAGCAATATTTCATCTACTTATTTATCTCGGGACAATGACCAGTAATAGGACAGTTCTATACACTGGGGAAAAAACTACAGAACCAGTACTGTGACATAATCTCCAGCTTTCCATTTTCACACCAAGTTTCTAGTCCCCATGACTGAATGGTAAGCTGGAAAGCATCTTGGAAAATAACAGAAAGATCTCCAGATCAAAGGACGAAGGGGAGAGATGCAAAGGAATTTTTATTTTAAAAATGTCCAAGAATTAGAAAATGGGATTTGATGGGCTTTAGAACAAATTAATCACACAAAATGATATGCTCTGTGTCTTCTTATTGCAGAATTCAGCTTAACAGATAAGGTCCAAGAACCAGCAATATTTCATCTACTTATTTATCTCGGGACAATGACCAGTAATAGGACAGTTCTATACACTGGGGAAAAAACTACAGAACCAGTACTGTGACATAATCTCCAGCTTTCCATTTTCACACCAAGTTTCTAGTCCCCATGACTGAATGGTAAGCTGGAAAGCATCTTGGAAAATAACAGAAAGATCTCCAGATCAAAGGACGAAGGGGAGAGATGCAAAGGAATTTTTATTTTAAAAATGTCCAAGAATTAGAAAATGGGATTTGATGGGCTTTAGAACAAATTAATCACACAAAATGATATGCTCTGTGTCTTCTTATTGCAGAATTCAGCTTAACAGATAAAGAAAAAAATTAAAAGCATAATGTACACATAGCCCTGGTCTCTGATCAGAGACTACTGAAATGTCTTTCTAGTATGACCATTTAATTTTTTCAGAAAAGTGTGGTTTGCAATTTACCATAAAGCCCGAAGAACAGTTACTTCCACTCCATTTCCAATATGCAGAGCAGTCACAGTAATGGCACCCTTCCTTTTAATTCCTCAAGAAAGGCTTCTCTCGGTGAGGCATGCTGCTTTGCCAACCAGGAAGTGAGATGCTTAAACAGGTCCTGAATAAAGGACTTCTAACACCAAAGATGGACACTTTACTGCAAACATGAACAACTTCAGGGGAATACACTGGCCTGGCCTGAATTCACAGGGGCTGCACCATGCCATCGCTGCTTTCTCAGAATAGCTATTCTGCTTGAAAACAAAGTTCATGCTCTCCTCACATCCTGTTTCAAGTGAAAATTTCTGGTTTTGCTTTCATTCTACTTAATTTAGTGGTAGGGTGGCTTGTTTCAAAGAAAAATACACACTTTTAGCCAGAGGTGCTGAAATTCAGTAAATCTACCAACTATATATTTTTTTAGAACTTTGAACTATCCTTATTTATTTACATTAAGCAAATTACTAAATCATCTCCACCCACCCCAAAAAAACCCTCAGATCCCATGATACCCTCTTTCCAAGCTTGGAGGACTTACTTTTCAACTACAACCCCCAAAATTGTAATCCCCAAACTGTAAGTTTTCCAAGCCCTGAACCCAACATGCCACATAACAACAACAGAATGTGCTGCTTGGCTAAGTCATACACTATCTAACTAAGATGGGATGTTCTGATTTCTTGGACTACAAATCCCATAACTCTCCATGCTGAAAGTTCTGCCCAAAAGACAAACCTCTAACTGTGGCTCACCTGGGAGAAAGGCCTTAACTGGAAGGCTTTGAGTCTGAGTTAGGCCAAGCTCTGCCTAACTTTCTGTTCAGGAAGAAAGCCCCAAGCTAGCACAGGAACTTTGGACAAAGCTAGGCCTAGCTCAGCCTTGGAGATTTCCAGTTGAGGCCTCTCCCCCGGTGACCCACAGTTAGGGGTCTGTCTGTCAGGCAACACTCCCCCAAATGGAGAATTATGGGATTTGTAGTTCAAGAAATCCAAAAATCCCATTCCTACAATCCACATTGAGACGTCTCACCTTTTTGCCATGTCTCTCCAACAAAGAAAGCCCAGTTAGAAATTTTTCCACCATGTCAACAGCCTGGCCACATGTTTCGGGGTGTTGCTGCCACACCCAACTTTGTATTTCTTGAGGCAAAATGGCCAAAAACTGTTCTAGGACCAGAAGCTCCAGTATCTGTTCTTTGCTGCGGCTCTCAGGCTTCAGCCAGAGGCGGCAAAGCTCCCGCAGTTGTCCATAAGCCTTCCGTGGACCTTCGGCATCTTGGTATCGAAACCACCGGAAACCCTGGCGAGCGGTCTCCATGACAATGCCGCCTTCTCCAAAAATGGCCGCCTGCGCTTTCTCATTGTCTCTTTTGTCTCCACCTGCTAGACCAACATAAGCGTCTTCTGCTTCTCTCTCGGTATGGGTCCCTCCTTCTCCTTTAGGATCAGCTGGTGTCTCTGAAGAGGCCATGCTGGCCTGGTCACCCTTACCCGATGCCATCTCAGATTCAGTCAACTCTTTTTTCTTGGAATCAGCTATTTTCTGGAGACGGACCTCACAAATCTTAGAGATGTCTGCCTGGGTCACTTCAGTTTGGATGGCCTTTTCTGCTTTGGATCGGCCCACCCTCTCAGAGGACGCCATGAAGACCTCAAAACTACCTCCACCCAGAATCACAGCTTGGGGATCTTCTTTTTCCTGAGGATCCTTCTCTTTTCCAGGAGATATTATGCAGGCTTCTATGTCATCCTTCAAGAACACTGCAGATTTTGGTGCCTCCTGTTTGTCAAGCTCTACCTCTTCTTCTTCTATAGTAATCACACAGTTGGGCCCCACCATCACTTCAGTTCTCGTCCCTCTTGTCCCTTTCAGGTCTGAGGTGTTATCAAAAGTGACAACGCAAGTCTCAATATCATCATCCAGGATCTCCTCGTACATTTTGGTGCCTGCCTCCTTTTCGTCCCCATCCTCGTCCTTTTCCTCCTCCACCTCCGTCAGCGTAGGCAGGAGTATCTGTTGTCGGACTTCCCAACACTGGGGGGTCACAACTGCATCCTTTTTATCCATTCGGTCCTTCCGGGATCGTGAGCGCTTCAAGATCCCCTTAATGGTCCCAACAGTAGGGGAGTCCTCCTCCATTTCAACACTGATTTGGACACCCGGTTCTACTGGCGATGGGAACCTGAGAACCCAAGTGGATGCCCCCACTGGCTTGGCAGCCATCAGTTCTAGGTGCAACTTCTTGTCGTCGCTCTCTGTTACTTCTGGGGCCTCCGTTTCTGTTCAGCCCATGAGCGGTCATCGGGTTCTCCAGTGTGAAGGCTGCCTTAAAGCCAAGCGGCTGACAGAAGTAAAAAAGGAAAGAGATGCAATAATAAAATACTGGTGTGTAGATAAACAAGCAAATATTGTGTCCTCCCTCAGGCAAAAGACAAGAAGCCTCTTTGTGGCCTCTAGGGGGAATTATTACACCTCAAATGTTTTAAACACATAATTTTGGTGACAAGAATGCACCAGGGGCTCTTTCAGTTAAAGAAACCACACTATCCAACAAACTGCACCAGAGCACAGACAGAGTTCTGACTCCTGTCCTCTGAAGGTGCCGGCCACAGAGACTGGCGAAACGTTAGGAAGAAAAACCTTAAGAACACGGCCAAACAGCCTGGAAAACCCACAACAACCATCAGATCCCGGCCGTGAAAGCCTTCGAGAATACGAAGGCTTTCACGGACCTATAATATATGTTTTTGGTTTTATTGTTTTTAAATTTGTAAACCGCCCAGAGTAGACCTTTGGTCTAGATAGGCAGGATAGAAATCCAATAAATAAATAAGTACAAACCACACTTTGTTCTTTTCTAACAGTGTGGGTCTCTAAGGTCCTAGAATGGACATGGACAGCTAAGGTCAAGCAACAGCAAACTAGTACTACTAGTTTAAAGCCAAATTGATTTTCCCCCCGTTTTATTTCAAACAGAGAATATAAAGGGTTTTATGCAGAAGGATGCTGAGGCCTGGTGTGACACCCAATGGCGTACTGGAACCAGCTTGTGGATTCAAAACACGTGGATGTTTTGATTATCAGGGGCAACAACATCATCGGCCATCTGTCTCAGATGTGTCCTTTTTCCTTCTGAATTTAGCCAAAGACCTCCTGGTGGCGGTGGTGATATTCAAAGCAACACTGTTGTTGAGAAGGATCCCTGTTGTAATATGAAGTATTTAGAGATGGTTTGGTCTTGAATGGGCAGTTAACACCCATTACCTTTGCAAAAGACCTATACATATTACATTCATAGACATGACAAGGTGCAAGTTGCATTTCTGGACATGTACAGCTGGCACCCTGTCACATCATGACAGCAGATTTTGCTGTTGAGGCTCCACACATAAATAAACACTAAACAGGCCATTACAACAAGCATTGTTTTATGCTTTATTACCCAGCTGCTTTGATGTTTTTCTTGCCCCCTGTAGTGTCCAGTTCTGATATTGCACCTTAGCAATACAAAACCAGGAAAGACAAAAACAGAGTACTTTTGCCCTGCCCCTTAGTACTACTAAGAGAAGATGATAAAACCTGAAAAATTCCCCTCAAAATGCCGTTTAAAAAGTAAGTTTCAGAAGTAAATGTTACTCGTTACACCTAAGTAGCTTAAGTGTTGTTCATTAGCCTAAAACGGAAATATAACGATTACATGAATTTGTACATGTATTTGTACATGAACATACATGCATTTGTACATGAATTTGTACATGAACATACAACTATTAATTCCTTTTGGCAGAAATTAAGTAGTTTCAGGTAACTATATTACTTGTTACTAGTTACTTCCAAGCTCTGGTTTGACCTGGACCGATGATGAAGCTTTTAAGGCAAGTGGAGAGTTTTAACTTCCTAATCTTACTGCGAAAGAGAAATTACAGTACAGAGGGAAATTCCCACCCACCGGTGTGGTTCAAAAACTTGCAGCACATTGTTAGGAAGATCTGGGCACGATTTCCGTGTTTTTTCTCTCCATTTTCAGGAGAAGAGTTGCGGGGGGGGGGGGGGGGGGGCGGGACAAGGGGAATCGAGAAAGATCAGGAGCAGGGATTAAAGGGCCGGACGCCTGGGTTGCGGGGGGGGGGGCGAGAAAGGGGATCCCCGCCTATCCCACCTCGGAGGCTGTACGGAATGTCCGAACGCCAAGAGAGGAAGGGGTTAAACGGCCGGACGCCGGGGTTCTCCCTCCCGAGGGAGAAACGAAAGCAAGCGTTTAGGGCCAGCAGGAGTGGGCGGGGCTAAGGAGCCAGGACGCCTGGGTTCCCCGCCCTCCTCGGCCATGGGGAGGAAGGGGGCGGGGCCCTTGGTTCAGATTAAATGCCAGGATGCCCCCTTTAGCCTTTCTATGGCTAGAAAGCAGGAGATGCAAAAAAGAAGAAGAAGAAAAGGGAGGGGGCTGGAACAGGGGGGAGGGGGTGCCTCGGACTCCTGGGTTCTCTTCCGACGCTGTGCCGTGGATATTGGCAATAAAGCCAGGCTGTATCCCCCGGGTCTCCCCATTATCTCCTCCCTCCCCCATCCACAAACTCCAACGCACGAGGAGGGGGCAGCCCCCCCTTTGCTCCCCAAATTCACCCCTTGATCTCTACCCCCACCCACCCACCCACCCACCCACCGTAGATCTACCTGCGCCAAGCACGCCCGCCCAGACACGGCTCCCCTCCGGAGGGTGGGGAACGATCCCGGGAGCCTCTGTTCGAGAAAAGGGGGGGCCCAGTCCGGTACGCCCCTGCACGCGGCGATTGCAGGGTACAGGATCGGATCCTGCCCCCACACACACACACACACACACACACAACCACGCCACCACCACCACCCCCCCGGGCTCCACAAACTCAGGAAATGAGCAAACAGCCCGCGCTGCCGCGAGCCCCTCCTGACGAAGCGCAGCCTGCCCTCCCCTTCCGTCTTTAGGCACATGGGAAGGGTCGGCGGGGGGGGGGGAGAGGGGGGAGAGAGAGAGAAAGGGGGGGTTAACCATTTCGTACCCGGCCTGCTCTCCAAATGGGTGGAGGAGGGGCTGGATCCGTCCCGCGATCCTTCTTTGTCCCCTTGCAGACCACCACCCGAGGCCTCTCCTCCCAAGTAAAGGACGCAACGCCCCCGGATTGGGGCCTCCTGGGACTCCCCAAGGGGCGCAGGTCGGAGCGCTCCCCCAGCTCGATCGGCGAGAATTAACCGTTACAAACTCAGTTACATTCCGAGGCTCCTGATCGATGGCCGAGAGATTTTTTTCCCCCCGATGAGCTGGACCTGCAGGTGTCTTGGCGGGTCACCCAACCTGTTCATCGTTTCTCGGCCCGAGGGCTTCCAGATGCAAAAATTTGGCATCTCAGATTTCCCTCCCAGGCCAGGAGGAAGTGCTTTTGCTAATACATTTATTGGATTTATTTCCTTCCGGTCTCCCAAAACTGGCCATCTCATCTCTCCCAGGAGGGAATACCCCCTGCTTAATGCGGTTTATCAGATTTATTTCTTCCCCTTCTTTCACAACTGGGGCTCAAGGGAACTGCCAGCCACCTTTTTCACAAGCAACAATAGCAAGAGAAGTCGTGATACCAAAACACCATGAAGCAAATTAAAATAGTATATTGAATCAAAAGCACTTGTGGGGAAGTGGGAGAGGTTGTCAAAAATCGAAAAGGGGGTGTGATGCTGAAAAGGTTTGGAACCAGTTATTCAAATATCCACCGAGGTATTCAAACACGCACATACACTTTTGGAAAGAGTGCTTTGCATACAAATATCTGAAGCTTTAATCAGGTAATTAATTAGTTAATTAATTAAGGCCCATTGCACAGGGTACTGTGTGGAAAGGATTGTCAACTCTATGGAAGAGAGCCCGGATAGAAAGAACTGTTCTCTCTGTGTGTGTTTGAGAGAGAGAGAGAGAACCAAGTGTTTATACCTTGTAGTTGTATAAGAATCATACATTGATTTTGAACCACACACGGGTCCAGCACACCAACCCCAGTGTTGTTGAAAGGAGAAGTGTATTCTCACTTCCTCCCATATAAATGCACATACACAAGGCTTGGGATGAGGAATAGCCTTTATAGACAGAGAAAGTTACAATGTCAAATCAAAAATGTAAAAAAAATGCTTATAAAACAAATAAACAATATTAACATATTATTGCTAAAATACACAATAGTCGACTGCTACCGCTGCTAAGCGCCTTGCATTAATCATGAAAGAATGTCTTAGAGCCCACATAAAACATTGCAAAGCTCCCACATGGACATTGCAGCCATGCAAGGAAATGTGAGTGTGCGCAACAAGATGCTTGCAGACAACTACTTTGCGTTCTGATTATGGCAAACCCACAACTGGCAGCGTCCCAGTGCCAGCTATGTGGTGGCAAAATACGCACGTGTCGCACAGGACAATTGACATGCAGGATTTCTTCCTGCTGTAGCGTTGCTTGACAAAACGAAAACGCTTACACCTTAAGAGCAGGGTGAGGAACGTGGAGCCTTCAACTAGCCAGTGTAGCCAAAGAAGACACTTATCATGGGAGTTGTAGTCCACCTACATCTGGAGGCCACATTTGCAGTTAAAAAGAAAGAAGGCTGGAGAGTAATGGCAGACCCGTTTCCTTCGTGCCTATAGTCCCGTGTTTATCTTGTATAAAACACATTTACAAAACCTCTGTGTCCTATCTTTCAAACATGGCAGAATTCTGCCATGCATGGAAGTTACAGAACTTGATTTCAGAGCCTCAAAATGGGAAGCTGTAGTCCAAAACAATTTTTACCCAAATCCCTAGATTTCAAGTCCTCTCCGCACCTCCAACACACATACTATTTCCTGGCCTCATTCCCACAGTCCCAGCCAAAACGAAGTATCTATTTCTGTTAGGAAACTGGAAAACGGGGGATGACGATTAAGCTACTCTTTGAAACACAAGCCGGTTAGCTTGTGCCTAGATTGAGCAGGCCAAAAGAGGGGGGAGAAAATGCCCATTAATTGGAAGGCCATGCCATCTGTGTCTTATCTCCGTGAGAATAAATTTACAAGGCCATAACTCACTCCTGGTCCAAGCTATTTAACAAAACTGTAGTTTTCAAAGTGTTAGCCATGTTAGTCTCTGCAAGCATATCAACGGGGAACACAAAACCAAACCAAAGCAAAAAAAATTAAAGAAGATAAAGGCATCGTGTGACACCTTAAAAACCAACTGCTATCTTTTAATGTGACCTTTTGTGGAACATGTCCACTTCACCAGACGTGAGAGTGAGAATACAGATACATTTTATTTATTTATTTATTTATTTTTGGTTTGGTTTGGTTTTGTGTTCCTTGTTAAGTTTGCTTTATTTTGCCTAGCCTCCCTAATGCTGTGCTCATCTGCTGTCTTGCTATCTGATTTGTACTCTGTACGTGTTCTGGAACCACGTTAAAGTTCTGCTTGCATGTGAGTATTAGCTTAGGATAGTTAAGAGTTCTCTCCTTGTAACAAACTATGACAATTAAGATTACAATCCTATATTCACGTAACCGAGGAATAGGTCCCATTGAAGACTAGCGTAAGATTCTTCAATGACCATTTTCAGCTTTTTTGTGGTGCCTCAAACTTTAGCCAACCACATCTTACCTAACAAAATAACGGCTACATCAGTGGTGGACAACCTGTTGGGTTATAGCACTCATGACCCCACGTGTGGGGTCGTGAGTGCTATAATCCAACCGGCTGTGCCAGCTAGGACTACTGGGAGATGTAATCCTACACAATGTGGAGGGCCGCAAAATACCCACCCCAGCACAACTGCTCGTTTCCTTTTCTTTCCTTATGTTCTGCTTGTAAGCTAATTTGAATCTGATTTCTAATGCAGAGGTTCTAGTGAGATCAATCCCTTGAAACCTGCATCTCACTGAGAAGACTGATCGTGGTTAGACTGATCATGGTTTAGACTTAAGAAGGTAAACAGGGAGCAAACCCGGTTAGCTGTACCCAGAAGTGTTTGGTGACATAGGTCAGTCAACCATTGCTGTCCAGCATTCTTGTTAAAGTGGGAGAGGGGGCTGACCATGAGAGCAACATTTTTTTTTCAAAGGGCCAAATTAATAAAGAAAGGTTTTCAAAGCTTGGTTACTGAGCACATCAAAAAAATTTGGAGAGGTGGAGGTTGAGGAAGCATCCTCTGACAGTAAACATTCATTTTCATTAACACTTGTGCTTTCCGATGCCTAGAAACAATTATGTGACACAAAAAGGGACAGAAAATGGTACCAAAGTTCAGACAGCTAAAAAGAAAGCTAAAAACATTGAGGGGAATCTAGTATCCACCTTCCATGGTCAGCAGGGCTTTCTTACAAAAGATGCCTCCAACTGGTTTCACCTTCCAACTGAACCTGCCAATGCTTTCCCCATTCAGTAAGATCTTGTCCTTTTCTGTGCAGCATTTTCCAGGGCCTTGAAAGATTGCCACGGAAAAGAGCAACAAGGAAGTCTGCTTATCTCAACCAGGATTTGACCCATATTGTTTAAAGCACGATTCTTTGGAATCACAGACCCAGGTCACACTTGCTTTCAGAGCAGGCTCTCTAAAAAAAAATGTATATACACCACAAAAACTCACAATGTAGACTCATTCTCTAGCTAGCCTGCCTCCATATCTGACAGATTCCTGCTCTCCAAACACAGGTTCGAACCACTGCCTCTTGCTTTTCACAAATCCTCTAGCCAGCTCTGGGCACAGAAGCTGGGAATCCTAACAAACAATATCCACCCAATAACGCACCGAATCTGTGCCTCTGTTCCCAAGACCAAAGCTTTGGAAAACATGTGTGTGTGTTTTGGACCATAGTTCCCAGAATTCTCCAAACTGGGGAATTCTGAGAGTTGCAGCCCAAAAGGTAAACTTACCCAAATTTTGCCAGAAACAGAGTTCAATCAAAGACTCAGAAACCTCCAGTTCCCACTTCTACATCTGAGACTTCCTTCCTTTCTGTAGCATCTGAGATTCCTTGAAGAGGATCAGCTAGAATCTACCAGGTCTTTACTCCAGAACATTTCAGTTCTAAGGAACGGAATGCGAAAAAAACAACTGTACAGTAAACATTTCTAGAGAAATATTTTTCCCGTTTTGAACAAACAACCGAAAAGGAGATCTCCATTTCTGGACAAAAAGGATTTAGAGATGAAGTATATAACTTCAGTACAGGCTTTATCTTCAAGAACAGTTTTAAGTGGTTGCCATGGCTCCACATATCCTGTATGTCTGCAGCCAAGTGTGAGATTTACATCACAAGACACTGAGTTTGTTTTTTGAAACAATAGCTTTCTAGTTCTCACGTTTCTGGAAAAAAATCCTCCAGAACATCTCCATGATCTCCTCTAAATCAAAGAAACAATACAGTTATGCAAAACCAAGCAAAATATGCTTAATGTGCATACTTGGATGTCTTTGCAGGATGTGAGTTTCCAGACGACAGCATTTGGACTTTAGGTAGATGCAGACGTACATGAGGGCTTGCAGCTTTTAAACCCTTGCATATCCTTTGGCTCCCAGAGCAAGGTTACGAGATGAAACCTGGGAACAATTTGACTTCCTTGGCATGAGTTTTCAAACCACCCCTTTGTTCTTTGTCCTTCAGACAATTGTGCCGCTGGCTCTCCCACTCAGTGTAATTCCTTGTGACTTAATAATTTCCCCCCATAAAATTCCCCTTTCATCACTATTCCTCCCACACATCTCTGAGTGTACCATCCTCTACCACCACATTTCCTTTTAGTACTGTAGGTTATTCACACACCGTCTTAACATGACTGCTGCTTGTGAAGAAACACAGCCCTTCTGGGCAGCCAAGCACTCAACCATGTTTACTTGCTGACAATAGTCACTATTTTACATGATAAGCCCACCAGGGGGAGCAAGTATAATGAAATGGTGACCATTCCTGGAGAAGGGAACAGGTGAGTTAGCTTGCACCATATTTTAGCTTGACAAGACGCGAATATATTTTTCTTGGTAAGGTCCCCCTCCCCACGCACATCCGAACACCCATCAAAAGAAGTGGGAAATTCAGAAGCAGGCCGGAGCTTAAGCTTCTGAGGGCCGGCTGGACTCTGAACCTTGGGTCTCAGCGCGGATACGTTTCAGTGGGGGAGCCTCAGATGATGATGACTCTTCTGTCTCAGGTGGGGACTCCTCAAGGGCCTTTGTGAACTCTGCTGGACCCGATGTCTCCACCACCTGGAAGACAAGGGCAAGCAAGGTGTGAACAGCCTAGAGGCACTCCTTATCTCAACAAGTTCAAGCTGAAATTGTATCTTGAAGAAATGTGACCGCATTCCTAAGATATAAATTCAAATTTCTGAATATCAAATATGTTAATTTTGTATTTAAAATTAGGTTTTGGCTTTTTTAAAAGACCTGCAACATTTTTCATCAGTCTCTCTCACTTTTACTCTTTCACTCTCTCTCCCTCTTTCTCTCTCTTCCTGATCTGGAAGTAAGTCCTATTGATATCGAAAGGTATTCCCTCTCATTAGACTAATGTACAGGATCACACTCTTAGTCTTGCTAAGGAATGTTATGGTAAAATGCTGTGTTGAGTTAATACTATTAAGCCATTTGAAGCAAGGGAGGGAAGGGAGCACCAGCACTGCATCTCAGGAGCCTTCTTGCGGCACATGCCGTGGCAGTAGTGGCAAGAGGTCAGAAGGTGAAAGGGAAGCTCCCTCTAGACTGGCAGGTGAGCCTTCCATGAGCCTCAGCAGCAAGAGCAGCAGCCCAGGAGCGGCCGAAAAAGCTCCACAGGGGTTGTCTAGGAAAGGACATACAACAAGATGTCAGCCTCAGTGGAGCAACTGCAATGGCTGCATATTCTCGGTACTTTCTGAGGCCAGCCTGATTGATTTAATTCATTATGTGCCATAACATAGATTCTGATGTAAGGCAATCTTCCCAGGGTTTTTAGGTACAAATTACTCAGGAGTGGTTTAACAGTCCCTTCCTTCTAGTAGTGTTAGGGACCATGTAGTTTGCCTAAGGCCACACACATGGCAGGGCACCTCACCCCACCAGTCACACATATTTAAAATAATAATAACTTTTCCAAGCTCTGGTTTAGGCAATGCACCAACCCTTTGCCTAGTCTACCAATGAGTAACATTAGACTGGTAGTTCCAGGGTACTTTTCTTTATGTTAGGTTAAATCAGATTAAATATTTAAACATTCTTGTGGCTCACATAACAAAGTGGAACTCAAAGAACCTTGCGATGATAACCATTAAATAATTTTTTCAATAAAGACCTCTGTATCAACCGAATAACAAAAGTACACCAGCACCTCAATCATGCAGAACAAGAAGTCATTCAATGAATAATTCAATAAACAATTCAACCTTTCAGTTTGCCCGAATAGAAAAGCATAAAGATAATAAAGGAAAATAATTACTTAATATAAAATATTTCCAACTAAATAAATCCCCCCCTCCCAAAAGCATGACAGAATAGAAAGATCCTAAAAAATGCAAATTAGATGCGTGTGCGCATACGCACATGTAACCTGTAGAGGGGCAAGACAGAAACAGTTACAGAGTCTAACCTGAATAAGACAAACCACCCCTTTCAGAGAGATATTCTGCTCACATGATGGAAGGCTGCCACACAAAAGCTGGTGCTATCTAGAGCTTATCGACATGATGCAGTTGCGGTACGCTGATATCAGTTTCACTGCCACAGTTCTATCCTATGGGATGCTGGGATTCAAAGTGTGAGGATGTACTTTGAACTACCTGCAAAACAGCTCTGTAGCAACCTGAAGCAGATACGACGTACCTCACTAAACTACAAATCCCAGGATTCCAAGAGTTTGTGCCATGACAGGATTTCAAGAGTTGGAGCTATGATAGTCGTATCAACCACTGGAACAGTGTAGGTACAGTATTACACAAACGGCTTGTTTTAAAACCATCGGCCCCACTTTCCAGCACCAGCAAACTCACCTGGGGATCTGATGCCTTGGGATTGAGTTCTTCTTTGGTAAGCATGGGGGGCTCATCTTGTCCCTCCAGAAGCAGCCCCCCAGCATCTGCACCCAGAAGAAAAAAATGAGCAATCAGAGAGAGCGGATTAAAAGAAGGGGAGGGTGAAGCTCCCACCACTAGGCACCACTGTTCTTCATCTTTCCATTCACCTACACACACACACACTTCACAACTGAACCTACCTCCTTCCTGTCCTAACAAAGGGGGCTGTGAGTCCTCCGCCTTCAGCTCTCCTAAGGGAGTCGGAGTCACAGTCTGGCTGCGGTCTGGGGTAGGGCTGGGGCTTGTGTCTCCCCCTTTCAGCAGAGAGGTTTCCGAAAGAGAGCTCTGGTTACTGTTCTCATCTAGAGAGAGAGAAAACAGAGAATCATCAAGGAACTGTAGCTCAGAGGAAGACACGAAAGGCCACAATAAAGGAAAATGTCCTTTACCTAACACATCTTTCAGTCAGTGCTTGGAAAAGTTACTTTTTTGAACTGTCACTTCCAGAATCACAAGTCAACATGACTACTCCCTCACTCTAGGACTTGAAGTCTTAAAAAAGCAGCTTTTCGGAGCTCAGCTTTCAGTATGATCAGTGAACTGCTAAATAGCTCAGTGGTTTAGGTATCTGGCTGCGAAGCCAGACGTTGAGAGTTCAATTGCCAAGCAGATAAGGCCCAGTCTTTATCTGCTTATCTGATTCCCAAGCAGATAAGGCCCACTCATCCCCTTTCCTGTCCCCCACCTTCCAAGATATACCATTGAGGTCCAACATGAGCAGAGCAGCATTGCTCCGGGGACTGGGAACCTGAGATCTTCTCTCTTTCGTCCTCTGATCACTGTTGCCTGCTAGTCTCCTCTTCTCCTGTTCAAGAGGGGGGAAAGAAGAAGAGACAAATCAGGAAAGGCAGAAGGTAGGGAAGGAAGAGTTTTGGGAAAACAGCAAGAACCCCGTCACCCCTCGTACCTCATCCCGGGGATCCACAATCGGCACCCACTTGTAGATGCGTAGAGATGTATCTCCCACAGTCACCCACCGCTTTTCCCTAGGAAGCAGACAATAACAAATGGGATAAGTCGGGACTTCCTGTGGATGAACCCTACAAACTATTTAAACTCCAGGAAACTTCCCACAATGACCCAGCTGCGAAACCTCGGAACCTGCAGGCATCCACTGAGAACCAAACTGACAATGAATAGCAGAGCCATAACTACAAATCTTGGCACCATGTCTAGTTCATTCTGCCCTGAAATATGGGTGTGAACCCCCACCAGCAAAAAAAGGAAGAGCAAAATGAGAAGAATGTTTTTCTACTACTCCCCCCGAAAAGGAAAGTGAATAGGGCCAGGATGTATTTTTCCCTATCACTCCCCAGTAAGTAGATTCATCTCTAGATTATGAGGCTTTCTAAGGTTTGACATCCTGCCCTAATTACAGCCCTGAGGAACAGAATTCTAAGGATGGTATCGTTAAAATTATGTAGATGTTGATACGCTTCTGCCCCAACGTTTCTGTCGAGGAACACTCAAGGCATTTAGCCACAGCAATATTTAAAAACAATGGCTAGTCTGTAGGTCAGACCCAAAGAGGGAATGACTGGCTCAGGGTCACCCAGTGAATTTTCATGGCTCGGTGAGGATTAGAACCCGGATCTCTGAGGGCAGCTCTCTAACCACTACACCATGACACGGCTTCCCTGTGTTCTCAGAATGGTTTTTTAGAGGTCGCTTTCACTTTTATCGTGCTTAAGTGGAGAGAAACATGGAATAGAAATTAGATGGATGCATGGATGGATGGATAGACAGACAGACAGATGATATGGTAGAAGTAACTTAAGTCTTATTGTTTTCAAAGTGAGTTTCATTGTTTTGTTGGGATGTGCTATGGAACCATTTGGGTTGACTTTATAAACTTCGGACACTGAAAGACATTCATCTGCACCTACATACTTTGATCTGGAAACAGACTTCCAGGAAAACAAACAAACAAAGCTGTGGGGTCCTTACACAGTGAGAAGGCAGGTAATATCTTTACAAGACAACTAAATAAATAAATAGTCTAATAAAGGTATCACTTGCCCTCGCTTTTATAAACTCCTAGGAGTTTGTTTCCCTAGATTAAAAAGATACAGCAAATTTGCCGTTTGCTTCTTTGAGGTCTCATCTGGAAGTGTGGCAGCCGCATCATATGCATACCCTCAACTAGAAAAAAGTGCCTACACTTCTAAACAGAGCACACTCAGGCCTTCAGTCCCCCTGCCTCTGTCTTGCATCAGGAGAAGCAAAGCCAAAAACCGACGGTCCTTGAACAGGTCCTGATGTTGCTCTTTTCAGGGTGGTCCCAGAGTCAGCTGCATCCACAGCTTCTAACTACCTCTGGGTGGAGCTCAGCAATGGCACCAGCCAAGTCCACAACACATTTGGCATCTGGACCAGGTTTTGGTAGACAAGTGTTGCCAGGGTGGAGCTGTGCATGTCTGCACAGGAGAAGTTTATGTAAACCTGGGGAAAGCAACTTTTTTGGACTCCTAGAATTCTATGGGTAGGGGCGAAATCACATAAAGCAAAGGTGCCCCAACATAGGTACACTGAAACAGAAACCAGATCTTTTGATCACCTGGACTGCCGTGGAGGAAAAGGAGAGGGGGAAAGTACTTTTCTGAGGATCCTCAAGGAAGAGAAAAGGATGGGGAACGTCCTGCTAGCCAATCTAGGCTCCAGTCATCCAGCGCCATGCTCAAGCTAACAGGGAAAACTGAAGCATAGTTATAAAATATACATATCAGAATGCAACGTGGCCCATTCCAAATGTTTGCACTGGGCGAACATTCACCAAACCACATGAAATAAACTGCACACTCTACACAGTGTGAACGCCTGATTTGGAGGCCCTCCCCCTCAGGAGATCTCTGAAAAGTTCATTTTTTGGATGACCATTCCCAGAATCCCCCCCCCCCAAAAAAGGAGATTTGGAAAGCACTGCTCAAAGCATGGTTGCCAAGCCATTCGAAAGAGATGGGGGTACATACCCCGAATCATACACTCAGACACACACATCCACTCTCTACCTCCAGCTCCCAATCCTTCGGAAGTTCAAAAGTGCCATCCCATGCAGGAATAAAGCAACCACAGATCTGCCCACATCGTTTTGACCATAACCAACAAACAGATACACACACACACACCCCACAGGCCTCACCATCTGCGGACATGTTCGATGGCTGCCATCACTTTTTTGATGTCATCTTTTGCCCGGCTCCTCGTCTCGGCCCGCACTGCTCGTCCCGACATCAGGGAATAACTTTGGATGGCAGCAAATTAGATGGACAGGGAACAAACTGGACAGCTGTCTAAAGTTGGAACACTCTCTTGTCTTTTTTTGTATGCTGTCTTGTTCTTTTATCCCATGTCTTTCTTTCTTTCTTTCTTTCTTTCTTTCTTTCTTTCTTTCTTTCTTTCTTTCTTTCTTTACCTGTTTCCTCTGCCCTTCTTTATCTGTTCTGGCTGACCACAAGAGTCACAGGGCTGCTAAGATCTCCTGCGTCACTTCTGTCATCCATCCATCAATCCATGCCTGCTTCTCCATCAAGCAGCCTTCCTCTGTCCGTTGCTCTGTCAATATTTTTTCCCTTTCTCTCTCCGTTTCTCTTTTATTTGAGCCCCTGTCTATCCATTCTTTCTCCCTGCTAAGTGTCTCCCCACCATTCTCCTGCTTCCTTTCTCTTTGTCTTCTTTTCCTGTTCTCCGTTTGACAAAAAGGGAAGGGTGGGGGAAGAACAGAAGGGGAAAAGGCGGTTCAACATCGGAAGAAAATAATATAGTTCTTTCAGTTGTGTGGGTTTTTTTTTTTTTAATATGGAGGATTGCAACTAAGGGAGCGCCCTCTGGTGACTAGGAGAGCCAAAAATAAGAAAAGTCCATATTCCAGGTGAAAATTATATCCTTTTGAGAAATGAAAGACCTCCTGGCAAATGGAAGTGCAAAAAAAAGGAAGAAAAGCAAAGAACAAACAGAGAAAGCCGTTCATTTCACACAACTCTTCTGCGGAACACAATGCTATATTTTTCATCTCAGAATTTGGAGCTGTTAACTTTTGTTTTGGCTGTGACTTCCAAAATCCACCCTGCCCCCCCCCCCCCAACATAGCCATTTTGGGGAGTTGTCATTTTTTCAAATAATTTTTCTAAGCTCCAGTTCATTTGTATTATTTTAAGGGGATCGTGGAATAATTTATTTATTTATTATTTATTTATTTATTTATTGCATTTATACCCTGCCCATCTAGTCAATGACTACTCTGGGCGGCTTCCAACATGTATAAAACGTTATAAAATTAACAACGTCATAAACATCGATAATAAAATTATTCAAGATGGAAAAAATAAGAAGAAATAAATCAAATAATAACTGGAGGGAAGGCCTGCCTAAACATCCAGGTTTTCAATTGGCTTTTAAAAATGCCCAGCGAGGGGGCCACACGGATCTCAGGAGGAAGATTATTCCAGAGGCGAGGAGCAACTGCCGAGAAGGCCCGGTTCCTTGTTTGTTAAATTAAACAAATAATATTTGTTCATTTATAAAGAACGTTGACAACCTCCAATTGCTCATCCTAATTAGAGCAGATTCATTTCTTCAGCCCACACTTACATGGACCTTATTGATTCGGCAGGTCTGTACATGTTGGGAGCGAACTACTGTGGTGTTCCGGATAGAGAGTCAGGCTAGTGTCAAGTCAAGGATTCTGACTTCTGAACATCTCCCTAAGAGCCCTAAAGACTTCTAAGAGTCTGTAGACTTCTAGGGAAAAATCAGAAGCCAGCGTTCGTCACTGCTGGCATTTATCCCCCCAAAAGGGTTAATTCCAGAATGAAACCAGGCAGTCATTGACAATCATGCCAAAATTCATCTCTCAAGGTACTTTTTTTTAACACCCCCTTAATTATTTAACATTCCATATAATAAAATTTTAAACCTTGACACTAGGACTCGAGAAACTGGGTTCAAATCCCAGTTCCTCCATGAACATCTCACCTTGAAAACCCTGTTAGAGTCACTACAAGGCAGAAGCAACTTGACAGCACACAGCAAAACTTGTTGGGAATGAGTGTTTGATTTGTGTCCTGCCCTTCTAGCATTCGGACACCATTGAGAATGGCTAAGAGCAGTTTTCTGGAAGCAATAAATGCAGTCACATTAGAAAGAGCAGATAAAAAAAAGATAAAACCAGGGAAATATTATTTAAAATTCAAAGCTACATAGACCCTGCTGCTGAAGAAAGGACAACCACCTGAAATACTTATGAGAGGGCTCTGCCAGGGACAGGCGGGAGGCGGGGGGAAATGCACCTCCTCGTGAAAAGGGCAACAAAGCAGTTTTCTTTTTTACAATGAAGCACCTGTTTTGCCCACAGATGAATGTATTTCTCTCCCCACACTTCCTTCCTCCACCCGCCCTGCTTTGCAAAGCCTGTATGAGGCAGGCCCAGTTAATCTGCAAAAGCAGCTTTCCAGGGATTGAAGCTGAGTCGTTCTGCCTTGTTCGTCCACTTAACTCACTGTTCTCTGGGGTGAGTCAGAGGCGTTAAGTCGGGGTCACCATTATCTCAACTAGCTCAGGCTTTGGGGGAGTGTGGGGAGAGAGAGCCGGTGAGTCAGAGTTTTGGAAACCCACGTGCTTTGGACGCAAGGAGGATTGGAGGTTACTGTATTTTCCGGAGGAAGGGGCCTTAATGAGAGTGTTGAGTGGGTGCTGTCCGAAATGAGTCCAAGTGTGTATTTATTTTTGGGGTGGCATCACACTGAAAGATCTGTGGTCACATGTCCACCTTATATCAGAAATGAGAAACCCACTGATCACGGTGCCTGGAATATTCTGGGAGTTCAGAAAGTTATCTTGCTATCTGTGCTAAATCTCTTACTGCTTATCGTATCCTGCAGGACAGCATGCTTGAATGGCATGTACTGTGAATGGGAACACACCTTTAGGAGATGGATACACGGCAACCGTTGCTGCAGATCCCATTTTTTCACATTTACATCTGCACCTCACTTTTACATTCTGAAAAAGTGCAACAGATTTTCCTGATTTTTAAAATGAATATAATTGTTCTTGAACAAAAGCAAGAGGCCTCAATCTGTATACAAAAAAAAAAAAATGCTTTTATGTTCTGTAATTTCTGAGTTCCTCGGAAGGCCCCATCTCTTTATCCTAGTATTACAGGGCTGACTTCCTTAGCTTCAGCCACAGGACTTTGTCATACATCTTGAAGCCATTCTCTGGTATAGGTAAAGGTTCCCCTTGACATTTAGTCCAGTCGTGTCCGACTCTAGGGCGCGGTGCTCATCCCCGTCTCCAAGCCATAGAGCCAGCGTTTGTCCGTAGACAGTTTCCGCGGCCACGTGGCCAGCGCGACTAGACACGGAATGCCATTACCTTCCCACCGAGGTGGTACCTATTTATCTACTCGCATTTACATGCTTTCGAACAGCTAGGTTGGCAGGAGCTGGGACAAGCGAGGGGAGCTCACTCCATCGCGTGGATTCGATCTTACGACGGCTAGTCTTCTGACCTTTGCAGCACAGAGGCTTCTGCGGTTTAACCCGCAGCGCCACCACGTCCCTATTCTCTGGTATAGCCTAGTCAAAAGGAAATGTTTGATGTTGTCTTTTTTTACATTATATTTCCCAAAACACTCCAGCCAGCAGTGGCCGATAAGTAAAAAAGAAAAATCCTGGTGGTGCCTCTGCTTGTTCCTGGCAATAAAACACAAGCATAGTAAATTATAAAATTAACTATATATTCTTTGCTCATTGATGACATCCTAAATCAGCTGCCTAAGGCAGCTGTCTCACTCTGCCTAATGGTGGGGCCAGTCTTTCCTCCCCCCCTGTCCCCAATCACTACCGTACCCACAGTGAGGATAAAAAGCAAGACACAAGCATGTAAGCTGCTCAGAATTCTTTAGAAAAGAGGGTGAGCAACCTAAATGTTTTGGGACTCCCATTGGCTATTATGTTAATTGGCAGGTTTGGACCAGCCAGAGAACCCTGATACGTTTATGTTCTCTGCATGCTGATGAAGATGTAAAGCCATTGGTGCCTTAGCAGGTATTGTGTATCAATGGTTGATGCAGATGCAGCGATATATAGAATACACTGCAGTGGTCCCCAAGCTTGGGCCTCCAGATGTTCTTGGACTTCAACTCCCAGAAATCCTGGCCAGCAGAGGTGGTGGTGAAGGCTTCTGGGAGTTGTAGTCTAAGAACATCTGGAGGCCCAAGCTTGGGGACCCCTGGAATACAGCAAAAAAGAAAGATGAAAATACCCTTATACATTGAGAAGAGTCCCTGAATCCAGATGAGTTGGGGGCCAAGCCCAGATGTCAGACCAGTGGTCCAGCCCTTTTCCCCACAACATAGAAGCTACCGTGAGCTGGCCTTCCATGGAGTTTCTGTAGCCTAGCTTCCCTGCATTGAAACTAGCAAGGAGGAATGGAAGACAATACTCACAGGGATGAGTAACCTGTTACATGCTGAGTGACCAAAAGCTTCATCTCTTATCAGGTCAGCAGGTTGCCAGTTTGATCAGACCATTTACTCTTAGAATGATAGGTTTGTAAGTCCAGGATGTGACCTGTAGTTTCTTTTTATGCCAATGGCTCCCGCAATAGAGCCTACATGTTTCTTTGGTCTTTGGCAGGTTTCCAGTCCAATACATCTACATTAACCAGAGCTAACTGGAGTTGCAGTCCTCTCCTACTGTAGAGGAACAGTGTTTTATCTTTTTTTCAAATGTAATGAATGCGAGCAAACAAAAGTCTCACTTTGAACAGGACGCCTACACCCTACTAGTGACCTCAAAGACAGTGTGAGCATCCTGCCTCTGCCAGGCCACCCTGCAACTCACAAGTCCCCTCCCTTGTCTTTCCGCTGAGAGTATAATTTTCCATTCTTTGCTGCAGGCAAAGCCCTTTGTAAACGTAAGACGGGGAAACCCCAGCCATGCAGCCAGCTTCCTTAAGGAAAACAACCAGCAGAATAGCAAGTTACTTTCTTTTATAGCAGCCCCCTTACACCATTTCTTGGCCTCCCAAAGCCCCCGACTCCTGGCTTCAAACTTTGGTCTCTTTACTAGTAAGAGCTGGCTGGATGGTTCAATGGTTTAGGTATCTGGCTGCAGAGCCAAAGGTTGGGAGTTCAATTCTCCACTGGGCCTTATGCAAGTAAGGTAAAGGTAAAGGTTCCCCTTGACATTTAGTCCAGTCGTGTCCGACTCTAGGGCGCGGTGCTCATCCCCGTTTCCAAGCCGTAGAGCCAGCGTTTGTCCGAAGACAGTTTCCGCGGTCACGTGGCCAGTGCGACTAGACACGGAACGCCATGCAAGTAGAACCAGCCTATGTGGCCTTGGGCAAGCTGCACAGTCCCAGGAACCCCTCCAGAGGAAGGGAATGGTAGCCACTTCTGCATATTCCCTACCTGGAAAATGCTGAAAATGGGCACCATAAGTCATAATTGACTCAACAGTGCACAATTATTAGCTGTCTGGATAGCTCAGTGGTTTAGGTGGGAACCAAAGGTTGGGAATTCAATTCCACACTGTGCCTCCTGTAAGTAGAGCCAGCCTGTGTGGCCTTGGGCAAGCTGCACAGTCCCAGAGCACCCCCAGAAGAAGGTAAGTGGTAAACCACTTCTAAGTACTCATTACCTGGAAAACCTTGAAAAGGGTCACCACAAGTCAGAATTGACGTGACTGAGATTATTATTACTAGGTAGACTTCACAGCTGCAATAACCCATGTCATTCAACTTTTATATTTTTTTTACATATGGCCTTGTGTTATCTGTGATAACATATTGACAAAACTGCTTGGTCAACATTCAGGTTGGCTATGAAAAAGTAATTAAGTTTTATTTCAGGAAGGTAGCTGGCAGCTCTTCAGCACTTAAACAGAGGGAACCTGGAGGAAGTGTTCTAGTTAGCTCTACAAGTAGTGTCTACGGCCAAGTGTCTGGGCAGTTAATTCTTGTTGTTGTTGTTTAGTCATTAAGTCGTCTCCGACTCTTCGTGACCCCATGGACCAGAGCACGCCAGGCCCTCCTGTCTTCCACTGCCTCCCGGAGTTTGGTCAAATTCATGTTGGTAGCTTCGATGACACTGTCCAACCATCTCGTCCTCTGTCGTCCCCTTCTCCTCTTGCCCTCACACTTTGCCAACATCAGGGTCTTTTCCAGGGAGTCTTCTCTTCTCATGAGATGGCCAAAGTATTGGAGCCTCAGCTTCAGGATCTGTCCTTCCAGTGAGCACTCAGGGTTGATTTCCTTCAGAATGGATAGGTTTGTTCTCTTTGCAGTCCAGGGGACTCTCAAGAGTCTCCTCCAGCACCACAAGAGAAAACAAGTTAATTCTAGACATTGATTATTTGGCCAGGGAAGAAGTGCTTCCTTTTGTCTGCACCATATTAATCTCTGTGGGGGTTGGGGTGTCAGGGTATTTGGGCTTCTGATATACACAGTAATCATCATCAGGGAAGATCCATCTGGAAGGAACTAGAATTTGGGAGACTGATCTAAATATAGCTCATGCAGGATTTTTCTAACTCATGATGATTCCAAGCTTACTCCAAAAATGAATTATGAGGGCTGTGAGCCAAAAATATTATTACTGGTAGATTAATCATCTACCTGTTAATCAATTATTTAATCAGATGGTTGCATTTGCAGCAAATAATAATCAAAGCTGTCCTTAACTTGCAAGGTCAAGTGAAAATTCCTTACAGTGGACTTACATCTGAAGAGGTATGTTTGGAACTGTGACCTTGTCCAACCTTATTTCATTGGAAGTCAGCAGGGACTACCAATTTGCTTTGAGCTGACTTCCAACGAAATAAGGTTGGACAAGGTCAACGTTTCACACATTATATCCCAATTTGTTTCTGACGGAAGTTCATTCATTTGATGAAGTGGATTAGCCACCCCAAGGCGATGCTCTGATATCTGTGTTAGTCTTTAAGGTGTGAAAAGACAGTGCGGTGTAGTAGACTACTCGTATTGGGCTAAGACTTTGGAGGTTCAGGCTCTAGTCCCCAAGAAGGCATGACTCTGACTAGGTGAGAACATCAGCTTCAAGGTACTGGTTTTGTCCTAAACAGTTTGGGACTTCAGTACATGGCAGAATGCCTACTTCCAGCATGGATGGCCCATCGTACCTGCACATTGCAGGCTGGACAACTGAGGGCATTAATCCCAACGGAGGCTCAGAGGGAGAAAACAAGGTAGCCTCTTATCAGCAGTCACTTCTCAGCTTTGGGACAAGCTACCACCTGAAATCTGCCTGACCTCTCTGGGAACCTTCAAGAAAAACCTCAAAACTTTTTTTTTTTTTAGTTTGGTATGCTTTCCAAAACATGCGATGTGAATAGTCGCTGAGAGTACCAGCCTACCATATTTAATTGTTGCCAGTTTTTAAATGTCATATTAACGATTTTAATTTTCACTTTGATTACGTTTGTGTTCTTTGTTGTTGTTACTGTTACTTTTGTAAACTGCCCAGGGCTGTTGTAAGGCAGAAAGCCATGTACATACACCACCTAGAACTCACTGGAGGAAAAATGGGATAAAAATGTAATTAATAATTCCCCCTCCATCTTTTCACCATTATTAAACAAATATCTACTTTTGAACTGTTATTTTCCCCCCACTGAACTGTGTATAGAGTTTGTATACCCGAAATTCTGGAGAATATTTTGTGCAGCTGATGCATAAATCCCCACAACTAAGAAAGGGGGAGTAGCCTTTAAAGTAAGAAATTCCAGTCTTTAAAGGTTTTGATTTTTTTCCCCCTACAACACAGCTACTAACTCCTCGGACACATCAGGCAAAATTCCAAAGAAAAACACAATACAAAACAAAATCAGACAACAACCACGTGTGGCACCATTATATTTTAAGGTGAGCTTTCGTGAATCAAGTCCACTTTTTCACACATAATTCATTACAGACTTCTTGCTTGATTTATTTAACTGGGGGGGGGGGGGGTGGAGGGCCCGGGTCGGTTTGTCAGATCTTTTGCCAAGTGTTCGAGACAGAAGAGCGGGAATATAAATACATGGCAGAAAATAAATTAAGTGGGCAGACTTCTTCTGCTCGGGTCTCCGCCTTCCAGCCCAAACAAAACTATACATCCGTCGCCTTTAAGTGCCATACATAAGGATGCTTCCCTGCCCGGGGTGGGGGCAAACGGTACCATCCACACATCCCAAGCAAGGGGGGCGGTCGGAGGAAATAACGCGCGCCCCCCGGCTCTCCCTCCTCCCCCTTTGCCCCTGAATCTTAGATGAGCCATAGGTCGGTGCCAGATTTCGCGATGGAGAGGGGGGGGGGATTAAGTTCCTTTTTCCGGGAACGAGGGCGGCCGGACATGTGTGATCTCAGCCGGCTGGAATTCACGGGTGGCTGGCGTGCGATCCCGGGATAGGAGGAGGAGGAGGAGGCTGAGCCCCGGGTGGAGGGGTGGGTGGGGGAAAGCGAGCGCTCTGTATAAAAATGGAGCGGCGAGGAAGGTGCCAGGAACAAGTGGAGATAATCCGGTCCAGCAGGATGGAGGTGCTTTCAGGTACGGGATTTGGGGGGGGGGGGGAGAGAGAAGGGAAGGAGCGCGATCGGCGAGAAAGGAGCGCGATCCACTCTTTTTTCCCCCCCCGAATCCTATGTGGAGCTATTCCGCCTCGAGGGTCTGAAATCCCGCCCGCCGTGCAAAGTTTGCAAAACAGTTGGTAGGCGAGGAAGGAAGGCGGGAAGGAAGGAAGGAAGGAAGATTTGCCAACTCCTTCGAGTGGCCTCGGCTCCTGTGCCTTTAATGGCAGCGCAATCAGGAAGAACGTTGACCTCGTGGAAAAGCTTGCGTGGGTCAGGCTGGCTTCGGTTGCTCGAAAAAGGAACCGGGAGTTGCTCCCTTGAGACGAGGGCACGTGCGGGGAATGTTTGCTTATTTTATGTATTAGCAACCTTTATACCACGCCTCGCCTCCAGCGCGCTCTAGGCGGCTCCCAAAACTCTCTGGTGCTTTTTTTTTCTTTCTCTGACAACAGCCCTGCGAGGTAGGTTAAGAGAGAGAGAGAGACTGCCTCAGGGGCACCTGGCGAGTGTCGAGGTTGCCCTGAGAACTTATGCTGGGTGGGAAAAAGTGTTAAATTCTCAGGCAAGCAGTTTTTCCGAAATGTGATTTCTTCTGTATAATTTTTGAGGTTGGGTTTTTTTCTCCCATGGGAGGCTTTTTGTAGCTTCGATGAAGAGTGACTCTGTATTTCTTAATGGTAGGAGTATAATTAATAGGTAGTGGTTGAGTCTGTGAAGCCAGAGATGGGGTAGGAGTGGAAAACGGTTTGCTGGCTGAATCTCTGTTTCTCCTGCAGTTGTGAAAAATGACAGATGCACTGCTTGAAAAATGGTCCTGGTCTGTCTTCTTCCGCCCTTCTTGGTATAATCAGAAGTTCTCTTACAGGCTGATCACTGATCCATGTATTTGAAGCAGTAACTGATGTGTAGGCAGCAGATAAGGGGAAAAAAACAGATGTTTGTTGAGTTTGCAGGAGGATCGGATTGCCCGATTCTTATTCACACTTTAAATAATTGACGTAAGAGACCCATGCTTCATATCATTAATAAATCTAGACCTTAGGCCTGCTTTACAGGGTTTTTGTTAAGAATAATGGCAAGATAAGATAGTAGGAGCTCTTCGAATCACTGGGGAAAGTGTACAGTAATTAAAAATCATTTACAGTAGATATATCCCTGAGAGGTTAAACTTCACACTGTAAATTCCCCCGGCCAGACAACCTGTATAATGTTCCATTAATGGTTATCAGAATTATTCCATGACCCATTGACTCCTTATTTGGAACTCTGATCCCTGTTGTACCGCTGAGCTGGAATGGATGCAATCCGTATGCACAACGAGGACTCTATCCTGTGTTAATTGACATAAAGTGTGTGCCCGGAAGGCGTGCAGTTGTCAATATTATTAACTGAGTCTTGTTCCTCTGTCTTCAGTAGCAGAATTCTGCAGATGAGCTTTGTGTTAAAGACATAGCAGCGTATTTGCATAGTCTTTTGGTTAGTTGGCAACCCAGCACACGAATAGTTGTGTAGGAGAAGTGCAGAAAGGTATATTCCTGAGGTGATCTGTATATGCTTTTAAGGGAAAAAAGAAAATGCTTAAAGAATGTTTGAAGGGATGGTGTTTCTGGGTGGTTGAGGATTTCATGGATAGACTTCCAGATAAGTCCTGCTTCAGAGAACTCGGTTCAGTTCCCTGTAGACTGGTGCCACTTGTGGAATAATCTTAGGTACTCTTTTTTTTTTAACCCTATTCCATTTCACAGGATTGTTGTGCGACGAAAAATGGGGGTGGGGGAGGGAGCATGGAGAACATTCATATACCCTCCCCCTCAAAATCTCTGGAGTTGTGAATAAAAAATAAGTGTGTTTTCCTCATAGATCAGTGCAACCTACAGTCCAGACCATTCGCTGACCAGTCAGGTGTGAACAGCCTGGCAAACGCTTTGAAGTTTCTTCCACCGTCCTATGAAGGAGGCAAATACAGGAGAGTTTATTCAGTTGGCACACATGGCTGCATCGGTGGCATTCAGCTTGGTGCATTCTGCAGGCCAGCCTTTAATGCACCACTTGTGTTAGGGGAAAGGGCAGAAGGTTCATTTCAAAATGTGGTTAAATAAGTCTTGCTAGGTCTCCATGGGGACAGACAGAAGCCTAGGGCAAGCATGGGGTGGCCTGAGTTGGTTGGGGAATAGCAATGAGGTTTTAGTGGAATCAGCCATTCATTGTAAACGGTCCCACGTAACCTTTCCAAAGTCTTGTAATGTTTGATTAGTCCCAATAAGCTACATAAACCATTGTTGGCTTGCATGCCTCTATATCGCATTGCCAGTCTCCAAACAGCCTGAAAGGAGACAGGCAACTTTTCAAACACACAGCGTATAAGAGCTTTCCTTTCTCCCAGTTGCTCAGGCGCAGACAACTAGCTTTGGAATGGCTTGGAAATTAACTGAGGGAGATGGGGCTTGGATATTAACTAAGGCGATGCCCAAAAAGACAGGGTTTGTACACCTTTAATAAACTGAAACTCCTGTTCCTACCCTGACTGTTAAAGGTGCAACAGTCCCATCACTCTTGGTGTCTGTGTAGTAGACACCCTCTGCTCTTTGAACCCCGCTCTGAGAGAATGTGTGTATATATGTTGCTCACCCATTTCCACAACAATAAATGCATGCTGTCAAGTCAATTCCAACTGATGGCGACCCTTTCCAGGGTTTTCCAAGTAGAGAATACACAGAAGTGGTTTAACATTCCCTTATTCTGGGGGCAGCCCTGGGACTGTGCAGCTTGCCCAAGGTTACACGGACTGGCTCTCCTCCCAGGAGGCACAGTGAGGAATCGAACTCCCAACCACCACTGACTTATCCAGCCAGCCCCATTTCCATACCCGGCAGTAAAAAGTTAAGCTGCTTCTTCCCATCTCTTTCTACTTATTATGATCCTTCGTCATAAAAGTTGGTATTCTGTTCTTACCAGTTCTCCACCCCACCCCCTCCTCCCGCGCAAGCTATGAATGAAATTATCTTCATTGCACGTATTTCCCAATTTGGCACTTGAGGCTAGAGTTAAAGATTAACTGGGAACTTGAAAAGACTCTTCCCTTCCTGGGGATTAAAAAGAGTTTGTGTACCCTTCACTTAGAACTGCAGTGTAGGATGTTTGACATTTCCAAATAAAAGATCACAGCTGGTAACATGGAAGCGCTCTTCTGTCTCAGATGCTGGGCTGCCACAACCCATGTTTCTCAATATAGCTAGCCAATAAGTTCTCCTTCTTGCCTGTTCCCCAGCATCTGATTTACTGCTCCCGAATTTGGAAGCTCTATGTGGTTGTCATGGAATACAAACAATAGGTTTGATGATACTGGTTTTCTGTTCTGTCAGTCTGCTGCACATTAGTTTCATTAGACGATCCTGCCTTCTAGTGAATTGTGTCCCTGTCTTCTCCAATAACTTTCATAGCTTGGTTAAGCCTCTGTTATATCGCCTCTCCCCTGTTAAATGCCACCACCACCATCAATTCTTCAACCTTTTCTGCTAGAGAAGATGATCTGATGATCCTTTGATCACCTCAATTGTCTTGGGCTTTCCCATGGAAACATGAAACCTCCAGGGAGCTATCATAGGTCAGGGTAAACTAGGCTGGAGTGAATAGATCTGTCTGCAGTGTAGACACTCATAAACAAGAATCCTGCCATCCTGAACCATCAGACCTTGGTTATTTCTGCAAGAGTCAAAGACAGAGCTTTAAATCTCTCTCAAATTCCAGTAGCTCAAGCCAACCCATGATATTCCCATGAAGTTCTGTCTACTGACAAAATTTCTTCCCCACCTCTTGTTTCATGTTCAAAGTGACTTGCTTCATGTACGGTGGAGGGTGGAGACCAACCACATCAACTGAAGGAAATCATGTTGAATAAACTGAAGAGGGTGTGGAAGAAGAAATTCCTAGGAGGATTAAGAGGCTGAAGAAACGAATGTGCTAGTTATAACGGTGTATGCAGACTGCTTCAATGGTTGAGGGGGGGGGGTGCTTGACAAGTGAAGGGAGCCACTCCGCTTCTGTGACATGCGGTGATTAATTGATCTTCCAAGGAAATGGTGAACGTGGGGAATGCCATGCTCTTCTTCAGTTGATGTGGTTGGACTGCATCTCCCATGGGCCCTCCCTAGCATAACCAGTGGTGAACCATGATGGGGGTTGCAGTGCAACCTCATCTGAAAGGCCACTTTCCGCCATTCCCTGCTGCAAGGCCTCACTTGTGAGCAGTGCTCTTTACTTTGGTTTTTCCCATTTGCAAGGTAAGAGCAGGGGAAGCAAAACTGTCTTGTGAACTCATGGCCCAGGGAATATGGTTGAAAAATTGGAGAGAGAGGGGAGGTGCTGATACTGCTAAATTTCTGTATCTCAATTCTGTGTGAGAATGCTCAAAACACTTTGTAAGTGATCATTAAACCTTACAACAGCTTTGCAGAATAAGCTAGTTTTAAAAGTGCTTTGCCTTGGTGCATGCACCAAAGTACAAAATACATGTCCATTATGCCCTGAAGGCCATAGGTATACCTAGTGATATACAGTTCAAGGGGCAGGGGACTGAATGCCATGGTGCAAACAGACTGGGATTCCTCTGTGATGTACTTTTATAGGAAATCATTTCTGAATATATAGAGATTTGTTCCTCTTCAATCCAATGTATGTTTTTGTAGTGGGCGTAGACATTATACATAAGTGGCCAGTGGAAGAGGAAATTCCTTAACTGCTGGAAGCATCTGAGTACAGAGCAGGAGCCTTTCTCACTTCATATAATATGCAGATTAACTTGTTCTGTGGTTGGTCTTCTACAGTTAAGCACAGGATTCTTTTGGTTTCTCCTTAACAGCCGGGTTGTTTTATTGGGTGAGAGACCTCATAGGCAGCCTCGAGGGAGCTGTTTAATGCCCAGCTGACCTCGACTGACTATGTCATTACAAACTAAAAGTTGACAGTAGGAACACTGTGCTCTGTGGCATGAAGCAAGCAACAAAAATCTTTGGCCTGGGTTCTGCAAAGATTCAAGATTTGTGTCTTTTGTTCAGTTTTGAGAAGTGTGTTAGTTTTGGGGTGCTTCCTGGGCTTGGCAAAACAGAACTCAAAGTCTGTGACACAGTAGAACCACAACACTTTGGAACAAAAGGGAGCTGTGTGGTCAGTACAAAATACAAATGCAAGAGTAGACGCTATGAACCTTTGGACGTTGAAGTTCTTCACACTGGTACATGTCTGACGAAGTGGTCCTGATGATCCATGAAAGCTCACATATTGCATGATGATGTTTTTAGTGGTCTGTAAAGGCATTGCTTGCTCTTGTGTTTGCAAAACTTTGGAGTGTATGCAACAAAGGCGCATTGTAGAGTGTAGACAAGTAATCTTGGTTGCAAAACTAGGATTTGTAGAATTTGCTGAAGACAGATTAAAATTATTAAAAGCATTAGCCAAAATCTAGTTTATGATTTATGTATGCTTGGTGTAACTCGCCACAGCAAACCTACATTCACTAACAAGGCACTGGTCATATTAGTAAGTGTGTGTCCATTGTGTATTCAGGTGTGTGTCTCATAATGTGACCAAGTATAATGCCTTAGCAGAGGGAATTTTGCCCCTTTTTGATACACAGTTGAACCTCCACAAACGTAAATCAGAATTCTGGCCATTCTTTTAAAAAAAGATTTAAAACATTATTTAAAGACAATTCAGAAGGTACGCTGAACTGCAGGACCCATATTCCCAGAGAAACCTCCCCACATGTCAGAATGGTTAATTATGTCAGAAGTGGGCAGCTTATGAGGAACCAGCTGCCCGTCCTCGGAAGGCCATGATATCAATTCCCCATTATAATAGGGTGGATGCAGAAGGGTAAATTACAGCCATCCTTCTCTTGAGAAACTCAAGGGCGCTTTGAGTGCCCAGCGCTAGTTACAGAGTTCTTTAAGATCTGGTAGAGTTCTGTTACCTTACCCAAGAGTGCTGGTAATACTTGATTTCAGCTTGTCATCTTTCCTTTGTCCCCCTCTTTTTTCTACCTCTCTTCCCACAAAAGTCCTCAGAAAGTCCTTTAGCTTGCAAAAACAAACGAGCAAAATGGGAGGGGTTTGTGTCCGGTTGTAAGCATATCCAGAAGTATGTTCGTGTCCTTAACCTTTAGGCCATTTCTGTCTGCAGTGGATTTATCGAAACGCCTCTCGTCCTCCCAGCCGCAGCAAGAAATAGCACACAAGATCCAAGCAACGCACAACCTGACAATCCTCATGCAAGATGGATCAGAACAGCTGCTGTCGGACTATGTGAGTCCTTCGAGAGACAGAGTTTAAGGGAAGAGTGTGCATGTGTGTGTGTGCGTTTGCAATATATTTGTGAGAGCTAGGGGTGGGTGGGTGTAGTTAAGTCATAGATATCCTGGGATATCAGCCCACAGAACTAGTTAGGCGAACCTGTGGGGACAGAGGAGATTCTAGTCCTCATGACCCTGGAGATGAAGCAGGTTGTTCTCTCCAAATCATTATTTGGGAATATGGAAGTGAATGTTTTAATTTTGTGTTTTAAACTGTTTCATTTTATATTGCTTTAAAGATTGTGTGTTTTAATTGTTTAAGATGGGTATATAACGCTGCCCTGAGATCCTGTGATAAAGGAAGGCCTGTGAATGCTGAAGATAGGTAGGTAGGTAGGTAGGTAGGTAGGTAGGTAGGTAGGTAGGTAGGTAGGCCTGTCCCTCTATTATATTGTAATCTACTTTAATCTACTGTTGCAAAGCATGCAGCAGCATAAAACAGGTCTGTGCAAAGCACTAGTTTACATACTTTCATGACTTTTATGATTTACTGGATTCTTTATTTCCCAGACCTCAAAGGTCATTGCACTGCAACTCCCATCATTCATCACAAACGACTGCCTTGGCAAGAGCAGATGGGAATTGCAGTCCGAGAGCATTTGAAGGTCCATATATTTCCCACCCTCCTTGACTTTGTAGCAGCTGTGACATCTCAGTCGAACCTCAGACAAAAAGCTCTCCAGGGCTTGTTGTAAAGAGACAATATGTTTGGCTCATGCAATCAGCACCACCCACACAAATTTCCTTGGAGGAAGGGTGGGGTGGCAATGTCAAAAGAAGGCCTCACAGTTCTGACTGACTCCTATATTTCTGTTTTGTTTTGTCCTTTTAGGTATTTCACCAGGAGGAGCCGTTTGGGGATCCCAATTTTAACCCTCCCCCTGTGCCCTTCCCGGGGCTGCCGTTGCCAACCCTGCCTCCTGCAGCCTGGCTGGACCTCAGCGATGCGGAGCGGCTGCAAGCCAACACGGCGGCTTTCTCCAACTTGCCAGACTACCTGGCAGCTGTCAGGTGCCAGCAGATGGAGCTGAGCCCTCAGGCCGAAGAGCTGCAGCGCCAGCTCGAGATTGCACACATGCATTGTCTTGGACTGGTGAACAACCTTAAGATCATCATGAACTTGATGGGCATTGGGCTCGGGCCAATAATGCCAGCCGAGCCACCAGGGCTTGATGGCGCCTTCCTCATGAAACTCTTTGGCTACAGAATTTGCCACCTCTACCAGGAGTGGGTCAACCGTTGCGAAAAGGACATGGCTCTACTGGCTACCAAATACCCTATCTGAAAGGTTTCCCTCACTGTGGTGCCAAAGTACCTGGTTGCAGCCTTTGTGGGGTGCAGTCTGTAGTGTGTACACATAATATATACTGCCCCAGTTTGACTACCAGTTTTGTAGGTATGTGGGGGAGAAATAGGAAGGCCATCTCTTCTCTACCCCCCAAATAATCCAAAGGAATAGAACGCCCTTCTCTTGGTAGGAAAAGGGTTTCCATATTGCACCCTTCAACGAGTGCAACAGTGAACTCTCCAGCCTGCCAACCTCCTCCATCATCTCTTCATTTCTTCAATGCAAATGTACTGATGGGGAAAATGTTTTCAAGGACAACTCAGAGTTGCCTATCCCACGCTGCCAATCCTGTTCCCCCAACCAGCTTCCGGCGTGTGGTAAAATAAATGAATTCATTGCATTCAAGTGGCCATCCCGTCTGCATCTGTAGGTGGAACATGGGAGCGGACACCATCTTGTCCTTCACATCATGGAAGCAAAATAGCATGAGCCAGCCCTGGTGCAACAGCTACCATCTCAAATATTGGCAGGGCATCAACACCTCTCTTTTGTGAGGCAAAGGAGATGGGGGAGGTTGCTGGCAGCTATTTTGGAATGCATGTTTGCTCACTCCCATAGCCATTTTATGAGGACTTCTTTGTCCTCTGAATGCATAAAAACTAAAGCATCTGTCTTCTTGAAGACAGGCTAGAGTGGAACAAGAAAATCGGTTTTGACTTCTAAGATGATGAATAGACCAAGCAGGCCAAGGTGTCTGGTTTCAGTCAGTCAGAACTGCTCAGCCACGTTTTGGCCTTCTGAAGGAAACGAGACTCTTCTCCCACTCAACTCTGAAGCAATTGTTCCTCAGTTTTGAAAAAGCTGAATGAATCCGTTCTGTGATACGGAGTAAATATGTGGGTTGGGTAGGCACAACACAAGGGCTGTTCTTCCCCATATAGTCTTAGGGGCTTTCCTAGCCTATAGTAACCTCGCTGCCCCTCACAAACCACAAATCACTGCACGTCCCTCCATTCCATTATGGGGTGAAGAGTCTCTCATCCCTTCCCTCTTCTTTCCAGCCTCTGTTTCTTTGACACTGGCTTTGGGATTTTCCTTAGGGCACCTGTTCCTGCCCTAGATACTTTAGTTGCTGCTGTCTGCTTTGTTTTTGTGTTAATATTATTATATATATAGATTTATATATAGCTACAAAGTATGATGATTGTTAATAAAATTATTTATAGCAGAATGTGCTGCTTTTTGTGAGCTTCTTTTCCTCCCTCTGCCACAGTGGCATCTAAAATGTTTGAATTCTTGCTGAGGCAAAGAAGCCTCCAAAAATCAAAGAATTCCAACCACACAGCATTTGCTTGCTTATTTTGTTCTCTTCTTGAGTCAGAAGTTCATGGGTGGGGAGCTGTATGACAGAAAGGTGGGTTGGTGGGTTGAGTCCCAAGGAATCATGGTTCCCAATTCTTCAGGGACGGTTGGTGAAGTGTTGTGGGTATAATCTGTGCAGATCTATGTTGGCACAGTTAGCATGAGGGGAAAAAAGGAGATGAGGCCACCAGTACACGTCTGATTCAGCCACTCATTGTAGGAAAGGCAAAGATTGTAGTGGTGGATCCCTATTCTCTTATCATAGAAGCAGTGCCTAGGAGCTGTAAAGTCTAAAGCTATGCCCAAGTTTCTCTTCTCTTGGGTAGGGTATATGGCTCTCCTCCTCCCACATACCAAGGGCATCTTCTGACAAGCATTTCCCTCAGCTTTAAGATTATTTATGGGTGATTCCAGGCAAGGCCTTAATCCTGAAATGGCCCTGCCTCACACAGGGAATTTGGGAAGGCTGTATCCGAAGGAAGGGAGGTTCTATCTTGTTGTCTCCATTTTATTTTGGGGGTGGGGTGGGGTGGCCATTATTTCTTCATTATAGATGTATGTTCTTTCAATAGTCGTACTGCTGTCCTAAAAACATACTAGAAGGGCTGCCAAGAAAACCTATTTCAGTGACAAAACAACACTGCAATATTCCTCAAGCACAACAGATTTTAAAAGAAACAGCAAAGGTGTCTAATTCTATAGAACCCCAGACCGAACAAATGTCCTTAGCAATCAGATGAAATATCATTGGGAGGCTGATTTGTAATTCAAGCACCAATTCTCCGACTGTTGTTTCTCTTCTCCTTCCTCAGTATCACCATTTGGCTGGTAGAGTCACAATTTAGATGGGTCTCTGACAACTAGCAATAATACTAGGCAGGTTCGTATGACAGGAGGTGATTCTTCAGATTAGAACTGTATCTCTAGTAAGAAGCTAATTTGTGATGCCAAAAACTGGACTTCATGGTACCTCTCATATAATGGTCTAAAAGCCCCAAGAGGTACAGATCCTTTTGTGACATGTGTAAGGAAAGAGACTAGGAGCGCTTCCGGATGATGAGGCTTTTATTGTGCAATTGACTTGTCTTTTCCAAGCAATTTTATACGGACTATGAACTGGGAGAGAAGATGCTTTTTTCCATTGGTTAAATTCTGTGTTCCAACACTTCTTCCATTTTTTTTTCCTGCAGAAATTTTACTGGAGAAAAGATAGAATATCTGCCTTTGCTTGATGGAATATCAGGCCTTGGCTTGGTAGTATGAAAAGCTCTTCTAGGCCTTGGTAGTATGAAATTTTGTGATTCCTGATGGAGGGCACAATCCCAGCTAACTTGGATGGCTGAGGGATGGCCAAAGTGGCTCAAAGCCAGCTAAGGCTATATTAAATCCAGAACCAGGAATGTTGGGACTTTCTTACGACTAACCTTACCCTGGCCTAAATTTGTGCCGGCAGATTTTGGGCCAAGAGGATCTGGTGATGCGGCTGTGCTGGCAGATCAAAGGCTAGCCAGCAGAAGCACAAGAGGCTTCTGTCCATTCCAGATCTACAACAGCTGGTGAAGTTTTGACTTTGGATTGCACTGTTAGAAGTTATAACGGTAGCCAGCACATGAGAGTTTTATCAACAGCACACTTTGTACTTTGGAACTGAAAGAGACATGGATAGTGTTCCATTGCAAGACCAGAATGCTACAAAGCATTGGTCTTCCAGTCAGCTTTTAGACCCATCAAAAGCATGACAAGGAAACGAAAAACAGAGGCCATCATTGTAAAACAATGCTGTGCGTATAATTTTGTGTGTTTAGATGGAACATATTTCTGCAAATAAAGAGGCTTCAGTGCATGATTGTGCCTCCATTAGTAGCAAGAGGAGTAGCAATATCTCTGTCTTGTCACAGTAAGAAATAATAAAATGTTATGATCACAAATCAGAGCTGGCAATATCCTTTTTAAGAAATAGGATTACCCAGTAGTGTAGTAGATAGAGTGATGGACTATGACTCAGGAGACCCTGTTCAATCCACTCCTGAAATATCTCACTTCTTGGAAGTGGGGGGAAAAGCCATATAAAATTATTCCAAATCTACAGGAGTCATATAGAAATATTCTTTCTATTTTGGCAACTGATATTCACTCATAGCTCTGGCGAGGCATGTCTTTGTTTTGTTTAAAATGTACTTTACATTATCCAAAGATCTTGGAGGAAATCCAACAGTCCATTGAAACCTATGAATGACACATAGTTTAAAGTATACAGTGCAATGCTGAATTCAGATTACCTCCTGCTCTTGTATAAACCTGGTTGTTTGAAGGAAGCCTATGAAAAGAAGCTCTTGATTTTCTTTTAAATACCAAATCTCCAGGAAAAAAAGTTTTCACATGTACAGTATGGATCAGCTTTCAACAAAGTATTTGTGGAGATACTGTTCCTCTTTTAATAGTTGATGTGCTTCATATTTTGTGAATCTTTGACCTTGGAGTTCCTGAGTTTATTACAATCACACACAAAACCAGTTTCAAGGAAAAAATCTGGGGTTGCCAACTGACAAGAGAGGAAAAAAGATTTAGAATCATAGAAACGAAAAGGTTGAAGACTGCATAGAAAATATTGTATGTGCAGGATACCTAGAAACCCAATGGTCTGCAGATAGAGGTATTGGCTGAAAGGATATCAAAGCTAACCAATTAGCACTGGTAACATTGTGTAACTGAAGTCATATCCCTGACCCTCAGACCTTTCAGTGTGCAGCAGTTCGCTCTGCTGTAGACTGGGCTCAGACTTTTTCCTAAGGAGAAAGCCTGGGAGTTAACATACTCAGAACCTTTCGGACAGAGGACAAAGTTCTACCACTTTCCTCTGACTCAGAAGGTACTTAGCAGAATCTCCATCTTTCCAGCCTCTCAAAAGTCTGCATAATTACACAAGAGCCCTTTAACAATCCAGTGAGATATGCTGATGGGTGGGGGTTCAGAGGATAGCTGCTCTGGTGACATTACAAGTCATGCCAGCTTACCGAATGCTTCAATTGGATTTATCTCCTTGCTGAGACAACATTTCCCCCTAGGTAGCCTAGTCAGAGAGAGAAAGTTAGCCAAGAGGGCTTCCCTGGAGCTCTCCAAGGTCCTGTTATTTTCATCTGCTCATTGTGTAGAAAGACCCTGGACTTTTTGACTTTGCCTGGTGATATTTGACTGTATCTCCCTTGAGTGGATCTTATCTACCTTGATCAGATGCTTCCACTTCCCTCTGTAAACCTGAAGTATGTACAGAATGGGACAGCTGGAATGTGGATTGTTTCTGGAGTTTTTGAACTTTAGGGCCAATTCCCAGAAAAAACAGGAAATTAACATTTTTATTTCCCCTTGACCTACTTCTTCACTCAATGCCCTCTGGTTCTATCACTGAAACCCACTTTTTGCATCATCCCTGGGCCAGAGATCCCTGACCACTTGAAAGGGGGTGTAGTCTCTATACATTTATGCTATAACAAAATTTATTATGCGCTATAAAATAGGGCCTGGCGTGCTCTGGTCCATGGGGTCACGAAGAGTCGGACACGACTAAACGACTAAACAACAACAAGACTGGTTGTTATGGAAGACACTGTTATTTGATTTGTAAACGACAACACCTTTTCCCCATGCATTTTAAAAATCACAAATATTTATTTTTAGAGGGAGCAGAATCTGAAACCTTGGAGTTGATTAAGGACTTTGTTGAATTTTTGCAGCCACTGCTACCAGCTCCGTCTAATTACTGCTACACCAGGAGAGTTGACACAAGCTTGTCTTTCCCATTTGGATATTGCTGGATTTCCTCATTTTCAGACCCAGGTTATAAAACTTGGTGGGGGGAGTGGAACAAACTACAGTATCAATAATACAAACAACACTTTCCTCTTTCTTTCCTCTCAGAAGGGCTGGGACGGGAAAGTAAACATGTGCGCATGCAAGTGCGTGCCTCCACATGCCTGTGTCTGTTTGTCACAACCACCAAGGCCAGCTAGAATATGTCTATTTTGCTTCAATTCACTCCTACAGACATTCCTTGCCTTTAAACAACTTAGAAGGATAAGGGAAGTGGTCAGGTCAGGAAATTAATGAAACCAGAGATAACAGAGGCTGTTGAAAATAAAGTGAAAGCTGATTTTTCATCGTGAAAGGCTGCCAGGTGAAGGTCAAGTGAGGTGAGGAAACTAAAACTTTCTGGGGAAAGGAGAAATCACATGCATGGGCAACAGGCCCTCAAAAGAAAGGTGAAGAATGATGGTGCTGACTATGAAGGATATCAGTATGAAAATATTTTGACAGAGAAGCTGTGAACCCAAAAGATAACACCAGCAGATTCAGTTTGGTTTGCTTAAATGAAAAAGAAATGTTTAAAATTCCTTCCTCTCTTGTTTAAGTAGACAAAGATGGTATGTGTTGTTGTGTGGCCCCATATACCACTTTACAGTGGAGAACCCTCTGTTTGAAAATGTTCCCTGCTAGAAAAACTGTCCAGTCCAAGTCTGGTTTAAAGAACTGTCGGAAGGGAGATTTTGGGACATTGAAGTTGCTTGTCCACAGCTGCCACCTGAACAGCGAAACAAGCTGGTAGGCACATAAGTCACCCAGCAGCAGAATTCCCCTAAAGGGAATGAGATTAACTGTGTTTTTATTCAATTTGTAGAAATTATTTTTCACTTTGCATCTCTCTGTATAAATTAGTATATGCAAATCTCATAAAGATTACTTTTTTTGGCCTTTTGAGGAGGTATCTTAACACTATATAAGCTGGCCAGATAGCTCAGTGAATTGGGCACTTGGCTGCTAAGCAAGAGGTGAGGAATTCAATTCCCCACTGGGCCTCCTGGGAGAAGAGCCAACCTGTGTAGCCTTGGACAAGCTGCACAGTCCCAGAACACCCCCAGAAGAAGGGAATGGTAAACCACTTCTGAGTACTCTGTATCTAGAAAACCCTGGGAAGGGTCATCGTAAGTCAGAATTGACTTGACAGCACATAATTACTTTGTTGTTGTTGTTTAGTCGTTAAGTCGTGTCCGACTCTTCGTGACCCCATGGACCAGAGCACGCCAGGCCCTCCTGTCTTCCATTGCCTCCTGGAGTTGGGTCAAATTCATGTTGGTAGCTTCGATGACACTGTCCAACCATCTCGTCCTCTGTCGTCCCCTTCTCCTCTTGCCCTCACACTTTGCCAACATCAGGGTCTTTTCCAGGGAGTCTTCTCTTCTCATGAGATATATATTCTCATGAGAAGAGATATATATTCTCATGAGAATATTATATATTCTAAAGAATATATAAACACCAGTATATAAAGAACACAGGTTCATATGCGAAGTTTAAACCTCTTCTGGAAGGGGAATAAGTCCCCTTTTTCCCCCCAGAAGGAAACCAGTGGCAACCATGTCTTCAAGCATGACATATGATTTTCCTCTTATTGCTCTCATTTCTTTGCAACTGTATTTTTAAAATATAGTTATTGCCATGCCTGTCTCATCTATTTTAGATTGGCAAACAAATTAGCAAATTTTTAATTCTGAAGGAACAGGGCATGATTAGGGGCTCAGGCTACTTAGCCATTTGTGGCTTAATAAATTAATAAATATATAGTTCCTGTTGCAAGATTAATCTTGAACAGGCCAAATCATTGTCTGAAAGGGAAGTGGGAAAGTGCAGCCGCCTCTAAATGCAGTCTCCAAGCCTTGCTGAGAGAAGTCCTCAGGCCTGTATTTGGGATAAGGGCTTTGATGGTTGCCTAGCAACTACTGATGCAATCCATTACTGGGCAGAATAGTTTTTCTCTTCCCTCTGCAATAGCGGTGGAAGAAGAACGGGCTCCACAGATAAGTACATTTTGCAGTGTGCTCTTTTGTCACATAAGCTCCCACTCTCTTGTGGTACAGACTTTCAGAAAGTTACTTGTTTGGACAACAGTTCCCAGAATCACATAGACCAGTGGTTCCCAACCTTGGGTCCCCAGATGTTCTTGGACTATAACTCCCAGAAATCCTGACCAGCACAGCTAGGGGTGAAGGCTTCTGGGAGTATTAGTTCAAGAACATCTGGGGACCCAAGGTTGGGAACCACTGACCTAGACAATCCTGGGAAATTTAGTCTGAAAAACAACTTTTCCAAACTCTGAAGAGAACAGCTAGCAAGTTCTTAATGCCGTCTACCTACCTAACACCAGCCACCTGTTTCCTCACTCTGCCCATTGATAGGGCCAGCTCTTCTTGTACTGTCTAAATGCTGTTGTGCCATACAATCTAATTTGCCTCGTGATAATCCTGAGTGATACTGCCCTGTGTGAAAATTTTGCCTTCTTTTCCCACAACGAATCCTTGCTGAACATAGGAGCCAAGTGGGAAGAATTTCTTCTGTATTTCTTCTTGTCTGCTCAATCCTGTCTTGTTTCCCTTGGCATCCGTACGGGCAGAGCATTCCCAGACACTGACCTCTGGTTCTTAAACATTGAAGGCAGGGTGGAGTGAGAAAAAGAGTTTGCCTTGATGCATCCAACCAGATGCCACCCCGCCGCCTTCCCATATGGTTTGTTTATAAATCACCCAGCTCTGATGACAAAAAAGTTCCTTGATGCTACATGCATGTACAATGCAGCTGGGAGCATGCACACCTCCTGATCTTCAGAGAATTCACAAACCAAGTGTGCTTGGCTTTTTCTCAAGAACTGGAAGTAAGCAGTAGAAGGCATAACCATGCTTTGTATGAGTACGCACTCCATGGATTGTTGTGAAACATTGGATGGTCATATATCAGAGTTAGCAACTACAAAAAGACGGGAAAGGAGCAGAAGAAAAGGGAGGGGAGAGGAAGGGGAGGGAAGGATAGACCATGAGAGCAGTCCAGCCTAAGCTATCTCAGACTAAATTTCAAACTCCAAGAAGTATATACAGGTATGCCTTTCCCTTGATCTCAACATTGTATATACCAGCCCTGTGTAATAGGCCAGGATTATTTTCCCCTCTTGCAGATGAAGTTGGAGCCTTGAAGCTTATCAAGGGTGCTGTAAGGCATTTGTGACTGGTAGTAGAACCAAGCAAAATGGCACTGAAGACAGAGGTTGAAAACAATTCCCTTTTCAGCCTATAGACCCCAAAATCTTGAAAGCAGCATGGGGGCCCTGTAGGCTGGGGGATTCTGGAAGTTTTCATTTAAAAAAAAACTTTTTGAGTTCTTGAAAGAGTGGTACTATCAGTTCAGGGCATCTCTGTTATAGCTAGCAAGACCCTAGAAACCCCTCCCCCACAACATTTTGTTGTTGTTGTTTATGGGCTTGGACCAGCACTAAATTGGCCGCTTGTATTATATATCACTGAAAAATAGGAGATGTGCACTACAAAGGGAAATGGAAGAGGGTAGAAGTTTGCATAAACTTTGCATGGGCTAATTTTTATGCATAAAGCAAATTTAGAAATAATAATAATAATAAAATAACAATCTTAGAATGGCAGAGCTGGAAGAGACTCTATGGATCATCAAGTCTAGCCCCTCTCAAGGAGGCAGAGTGGGGAATTGAACTCTCAACCAGATACCTAAACCCCTGAGCTATCACTGTTCAAGAAAAAAAAAAAAGCAGTGTGTGTGCATAGAAGCCACCATTTTAATTCCCACGACTTAATGTCACGGAGGAAATTTTGGAAAAATAGAACAAGTCGGCAACTGTAGCCCTTTGGAGGGTGGGGTGGCCTTTTGGGGCTCAATGACCACAAATGGGACTCATCAGAAAACTATATGGCAGGCTCCGAAACCATTGGAGCCACTTTTCCTGCTATGGTGGGGTAACAATAGAGAAGCTGCCCCTACTGAATTTCGGTCTGTCATTAAAGACATGGTAGGAAGCCTGCCCAGATTGGGCAGAGGGGTGGGTGGGTTTAAAACAAGCTAGGGATAAATTGTACCTAAGCTCCTCCAAGAGGGGGCAGCAGTGGCCAAGTCTTGGCCCGAGGGGTGGGATGCGAGTCTTGGGGGGAAAAGGCTTGAAATACAGATTACAAAGGAGAGGAGACAAAGAGAGAAACCGAACACTGCCATACTCTTAGAGAACATATACAACAGACAGTTTCAAATCCCATGTTCCCATAGGCAACACCCAAGATTCCTGGCTTGCTTCCTTTCTTTCTGTCCTACCCTGGAAGCTGCTCAACGATATTAGAAGGGGGGCAGGAATGAGTCACTTCTGAGGAAAGGAAAGTGAGAACGTCCTTGTAAATAGCCTTTGATGAAACAGAGCCTGGTATGCTGCTTTGCATACTCTCAGGACGTACAAGGTGGTTGCTTTTCCTTGTTTTTGTTTTTTTTAGTGCCAACAACCTGCTTCGAAGGAAAGTGCCTGCCAACCACAAACTCATCCCTTTCGTTCCCTCCATAGTGATGTGGAACAAAGAGCATGTCTGTTTGTGAGGGCCTGTATTTGCAGTGTGGCGGTTTGGACTGCAGGGATGTGTCGCCATGGCAGCGTGGGAAGCTGCCTTACCTGCTGGATTGAGGCAAATGCCAAGAAAGCTGCAGGTGAAGCTCGGAAAAAGTTATTCTTTTGGACTCCAGCTCCAAAAATTCTCCCAGACCCACTGACCAGTGCTGGCTGAGTGGTCATAGGACACATTTTGCCCATTCTACTGCGTTGGCTGCCATGGGTGAGCTGAGGCAAGCAGTGGCTAAGGGTGGGATCACACAGGGAAAGTGGATGCAATTTGCATCGCTTGGGCGATCTATTCCCCAACAGTCAAACAACGTATGGGGAAATGCGCTCCGGTCCAACCCCCAGCTCATGCCCTAAGATCCAGCTGTAAGGCTTCCACTTTTGGTACCTGGGCTGCGTGACTCCCTGGCAGACAGAAGTAGAGATGGGCACAAACCAGCCATTTGGCGATTTATAATGGTTCATTCTTCAGATGCACAGGGGTTCCATGGGCTTCCTTCCTCTGCCTCCTCCACCCACTCAGAGGAAGAAGCGGAGCAGGAAAGCCCAGGATGCTGCCTCTGATTGGGCACTTGCTGGAGGAGGTGGAGCCGGGATAACCACAGAACGCCTGTGCATCCAGAGAACGAACCATTACAAACCTCTGAAATGGCAGTTCGTGCCCATCTCTAGACAGAAGAGATGCTTTAAGGGAGATTGGACATGCCTGTAGCCATCTGATCACACCCTAAGTTAACTCACAGTGCCAGCACTTGAATATCAGAATAATTTACAGAGCACCCTTCTTGCTTTGGAAAGACATCAGACGGAGACTCTAGGAAAATAAGAAATCTAGTGTTTAACAGAGAAGTACCTTGTGATGGCGACGTGGTGGCGCTGCGGGTCAAACCGCAGAAGCCTCTGTGCTGCAAGGTCAGAAGACCAGCAGTCGTAAGATCAAATCCACACGACGGAGTGAGCTCCCGTCGCTTGTCCCAGCTCCTGCCAACCCAGCAGTTTGAAAGCATGTAAATGCGAGTAGATAAATAGGTACCACCTCGGTGGGAAGGTAACGGCGTTCCGTGTCTAGTCGCGCTGGCCACGTGACCAAGGAAACTGTCTACGGACAAATGCTGGCTCTACGGCTTGGAGACGGGGATGAGCACCGGGCCCTAGAGTCGGACACGACTGAACTAAATGTCAAGGGGAACCTTTACCTACCTTGTGATAGGGAAGACGATAAAGAATCCTAGTTCCATCAGAGAGCCAGAGATGTCTTCTGCCTCTCATGAGCAGGCAAGATGTCTCCTCTGTTCTCTCTAGGAGAGGCTCAGATAATAGTATCTCTCAGAAACATCAAGCTAGGCTGAAAGAAGGTCAGCATAAGCCAGACCAGGCAGAATATCATTCAGAAAGCTCAAGGAGTACCTGATCTCTCCATAGGCTCATTTTAACGTATCTTCAATGTAAGCTGTGTTGCACCCATTGACTTCCAACAGTTTCTCATCCTTTGGAAGTTTGGTGAAAAATTGCTATAGTCATTTCATTCCCAGACCAAATGCTCTCAGCAAATAGGGCTGCTACAACACTTTTTTTAGTCTTTTTGCAGGGAGCTCGAAATGGTTTACACATTGGTCTCAAGAGGTATCTCTTCCAAGCAAATTACAAGGTCCAGACAAGCTTATCTCCAGTAGTAAAGCTACAACATGAGTCTTAAGACCATTCTCTCAGATCCTGTCAGTTTTAGACATAATTCTCAGTGTTTATTACAGCTCTCCCTTTCTTTTAATCTAGTTTTGTGCAGATAGACTATTGCTATTGCCCAAACCTCTGTAATTTCCAAGACAAACAGAACAAACATGTATTTTTTTCGATAGTGTGAATTTTATTATACAAAATAAAATCTCATATACAAAAATCAATCACACTCCTAAAGAAATTCTGCATGAAACATAGGTACCAAAATATACTATTTTCAACAATATATATATATATATTAAAAGGTGGTTTTAAAAAAATAACATTCCAAAAACAGGATGGGTGAGGAGAGGGACTGTTGAGTGGCCTGGCCAGGTAGAGCTGCAGTCATTCACAAAGTGGAGAAAAATGTCTCCATCAATTGTCAGCTGAGAGCCAGCATTGAGCTGAAGCCCATGGTGGAGGCTCATCTCTGTGCCTGCTGGACAGTTGGATGATAGCAAGATAGTGGGGGAGAAGGTAGGTTATGCCAGAGAGAAAGTGTAGTGGGGGGGAAGTACATAGAAATAAAGGAGGAAGAGGAGATAGTAGAGAGGGAGGGAAGGAGAGGGGTGATAGAAATGGTGAGAAAAGATGGAGAGATAGGGAGAAAAGACTGTAGGGGAGAAAGAGAAGAGAGTGGCACAGAGCTGGAGAAAATGGTGGTGGAAAGAGAGGGGCAATGACAGAGGCAAAAAAGCATGCTGCTTATCTACCGCCCCACAGTGCTTAAAGCACTTTCTGGGAGGTTTACAGTTTTTAATTCTACAGGTTACACATTGCCCCCGCCCGCTGCAAGCTGGGCACTCATTTTACCGACTTCGGAACAATGGAAGTCTGAGTGAACCTTGAGCCAGCTCCCTGGGATTGAATTCAGGTCCTGAGCAGAGTTTTGGCTGCAGTACTGCAGTTTAACCACTGTGCCATTAGGCAGAAAATAGTTTGCAGAGAGAGAAGGAAAGGGGTGTCTGAGAGAGAAGGCAGAAAAAGGTTTTTAAGGGGAAGAGAGAGAGAGATTAAGAAGGGAATAGCAGAGAAAAGGACCCAGATGTGACCTAAATCTCATTGCACTTCAGGCCTGACAAAAACATATACCTTATTTAACACATAAGCATAGAGCTGGTGATCACATTTCCCCTCACTCAGTCCACTCCTACTCCCAGATCAGACGAGATATTTGGGTGTAACTCACACATGCATCTACACAATACCTATTGCACTTGTGAACAAGGGTCATCCCAGAGACAGCTCAAGTGGCCTAATCAATCACTTTAATGCTGTTTTGAGGGGAGCCAGTTCACTTGCCCAATTGCCAATTCCTTAAATGGGTGCAACAATTAAGAGTGGATAAATTAAGTGATGAGCATTCATGTCTCAGGACTCCCTGCTGGAAGTGTGAGTTACATCCATGAAAAAGACTCAATTCTGCTAAGAAACTTCTCCCAGACATCAATTTAACAATATGTTACTGTCTTTATTGTCACATCTGTATTATTGCTTTGTTTCCATTCTCTTGCTGAGAGATTTATTTTTACTTTTCTGTTCTTCTGAAAGGTTCTAAAAAAAACTCCGGAGCATTGCACAACATTAGAAATAAAGAATAAGTTACAGTCTCACCTTAAATAGTCTATAAATAATGCATGTAAACTTATCGGTCACATAAATTATCATCATCATCATTATTATTTGTAACATTTTCTCCTGCTGCTCATAGCAGCAGCAGCAACAAAGGCTCCCAGAGCTGCTTAGAAAGATCAGTACTGTAGTCCTTGCTCTGTGGTTTACAATCTAAAAGACTGTGTGGTTGTGTTCTGACCTTATTTGTTCTGTGGTAGGGATGGGAGGGTTGGGAGGGTTAACATTCTTGTATTTTTATATATATTTTTTGTAAACCACCCAGAGTAGGGACCTTTCACTAAGTCGAGAGATATAGAAATCGCATAAAATAAAATAAATACATTAAATAAAAGACATGACACAAAAGGAAAGGGGATTGGAGAAGAGAAGAAAAACAAGCATGTATAGGCGCCAGTTCTAAAATTGAGGTTATAGTTCTTATAATGATCTGCTGGAATGGAAAGAGCTCAGAGGCAGGAGTCTGTTGGACCTGGTCTTTTAGGAGAACGGATAGACAGACGCTCCTTTCCTCCTCTCCCAAGCCTCAGCATGATGGTGGCAGCTGCTACGGATGCTGAGTGAGCTGACCGAGTTAGAAACCTGACAGGTATGGCTTGCTAGCCAATCTCTTGGTGGCCTTCCTTTCCCTCCCTCTGCTGTAGCCTGACTGTACTGTGCCAGGTGACAAGAGAATAAATTAGCTTCCTTTCCAATATATATATATGCTTGCGTGTATATAAGTAATAATACACATATCCACACATCATAACAGTAGCTAGTTTGCAACTGAGAATAATATATGGAAGATGTCTAGTTGAGCAGAGGCTAACCTCAGTGGCTGAAGACAAAGGTAACAAAACCGGGGCACTCCCAGTTTATTTCTCTCAGGGCTTTGCAACCGAAGCAAGAAGTGTGTGTGCCAGCTAGGAACTGAAAAGAATTTCATTGGATTACTTTCTCGAGGAAAGCAAAACTGACGAGTTTTGGAGCACCTTTACACCTAACAAGTTTTATTTGGCATAAAATTTGTGGAGAGTGTGGTCCACTTCATCACAGCCAGCTGCAGGACACGAACCTTTTCTGTTTTTAATGGACCACAGGATTCTTTATGGGTTTGTTGCAAGAGATGAACATCGCTGCCCACCTTGGTTTTTCAGCCAAAGTTGTGTTTTCATTCTCGTTGCGAGAACAGATACATCTCGCCTTGAGAATTCACACAGCAGGTGTTTCAGGCAGACCAAATGCCTGTAAAACTTGTATGCACTTTTTAAAATGAGAACTACAAAAATGCGATGAGGGCCAATGCATAAATGAGGGGAAACGTTTAAATAAAAGTGCACGTGAGGAAAAAGTTTCCCCCCAAAAAAAGACAGAGATTTCAGATTGGGAAGAAAAGGAAAGTCTCACAACCCAGAACAAAACCAGGATGGGAACAAAAGGCAGACCAGAACAGAGAAATTGAATAAAACCAAATTCTGAGAGGTTTTTCATATCATGAATGCCAGTGAAGCAAATTCTGGCTCAGCTCTCAGACTCATCTTTCCCTCCCTACTGACTCTTCAGGTAGGCCATTTCCCTTCTCAAGCACAGGTACTTTAAGTGCCACATAAATGTTTATTCATAAATTGGTTAATCTTTGGCCTGATGGATATTTAAAAAGGAAGCTATTTTATTTATGGGCAAAACCTTTCTGGGATTTGGAAGCAGATCTTGGTCATGTGGCAGATGACTGTGGCCAATCAGAATCATGCACAACCAGTTTCTACTAAAATCCCGCAGCACATTTTCATAGCTCTCTCTGGAGCAAACATAAATTAACAAGGATACTCCATAATGAGATTGGTCCTGACATGCTACCTATGTTGTAGCTGTCTTCTTTGGTCCTCCGCCCAGTTTCCCTGAGACGTCTGCAATAAGGAGTTGAATGTAGAAGTCACCCAACTCCTTGAGTAGTTCTTAACTTCGATATTTGTTCTGAAGAAGGGAGAAGTCTCGAACACTCCGGTCAACCCACTGCCTGTACCTGTAACACACCACAGATCCCCGAAATTTCTTCTCAAAAGTGTCAGCTTCAGTAACCTTCAGCATGAGCGGGTCCGTTAGGGGTGTGGGTGGAGAACCCAAGGAGCACATGATGGATGTCAGGTTGCTGAGTAGGCCCTTGATACGCAGCTGGGTGACCTTCAGCATCTCTAGCAGTTCAGTCTCATGGGGGTTGATCTCTAACTGGTCATCCCAAATCAGCTGCAGAAACTCAAAGAAGATGCTATAAACTCTATAGTTCTGGCCTAGGCGTTCCATGTCAGTCATGCTCCGCCATTCCAGGAAATGGATCGCAATAGTTGGCACACCGTCATATTGTAGTCGTCCTGTGTTGAAGAAGCCAGGGTCACTAAATGGGCTACCTTGATGACTAAGCTGGGATGGAAAGAAACAGAGACATGCATTATATGAATGAGGTGATAACTCAGGGAGAGAAGGAGAATTAAATCTCCAACATGTCTTAAACCAGAGAGCTTCCAGGTTTTATGCTGGATGAGACTGACTGAAATTCCCTGTCAGACCAGCAAGCTTCTGCTGCTGCAATCACTGATCATTCACTGGAGACAACATATTATTTCAAATCTGGGAACTCGTTGCATGGAACTGAGTTCTGGCTTAAAAGTATAGAATTCCCTCTCTCTGGAGTTGTTCACCTCCTTATGGATGTCAGCAATCCCCCTTTGCTTTCAACCTTCACATCTGCTTAGAGGGAAAAGCACACTAAAAACAAGATGCATAGGTGAGGAAAAGCATGCTCTAGGACAAACTGATTAACTTTTACCACTTGAGGGAGCACATCTTCTAAAAAAAACACATGCTGAACATATAGTATCCTTTGATCTGAACTAACGTTTTTCATTCCTGACTTGCACATCTTCTCTTGCTGGTGAGAGAGGCCAAGTGGAAGGAAATAGACTGTGTGGACCAGCAGGCGGCTTGTTTCCTGGTAAGCCAGGATTCTCTGGAATTCTGGCATACTCTTGGGCACACAAGGTGCTGGGGTTGGTTGGGGAGAAATATAAGTATCATGAATATCATGTATACAAAGACCCAATCCTAGTATTAATAATCCTCCAATTGTTTGTAATTATGAAGCCCAAACAATACCCTCCATGCACAAGAGGGAAGAACCAATGGGACACTAAGGTTTGCAAAATGGGGTGGAGTGAGGAATCGGAAGATAACCTCTAAGAGGAGGGATGGCTTGCAAATATCAGAGTGAGGAATGGACATGCTCAATGGGTCTGGAATGCTGACTGACTGCTGGGGAAGGGAACAAGGAAACAGAGGACTGAATAAATATTCTGAACGTCAGCACGCTATATTATGATAAAATCTTGGCCTGAAACATAATCCGAGGGCATGCAGACCAGCCATTTTGCTGAATCTGAAGCAGATGTTGCTGTGGTAGCAATGCTTGAATGGGGGGCAACTTTGAAATGCCACAAAGTTCGATAAAGGATTAAAGGTGGGGTGCAAATGTATGACGTGTGTAACTAGGTGCCTGTGGGCTTTATGTGCCCTGCCGAGTCCCCAGAAGCCTCTTGTTGCCCAATATTTTTCCCCATTAAGAAAGGACTCCTGGAAGCCTTCACAAAGTGTGAAGCTCCTTTCAAGCAAACCAGAAGTGGACTTCTAGATGCTTCTGATTCAGGCAGCTGTGCGGCCCACAGTGAAACCAGGAGGGGCCCTAAGGCTCACCAAAAAAGTCCATCCCTGAAATAAATATTTTGAAATGCCATCATTCTCCACTTCATTCACCCTGCACCTCTGTCGTGCCTTGGCCAAACCTCCATGTTGGCAAAAGCTGTACCTGTTGAACCTCTCTCCCAGCCACAAATTACCAGGGAAACCAATATGATAACTTTACTCCCCAAGCTTAAGCTATAGGATTTCCAGTGGGTTAAACACGACAGGCAGCCTGAAGCAGAATATGAGCTTTGGTTCGGGGAGGGGGAGCTAGGAAACATCTTCCTTCCATGGCATCTCTCAGTACTCCTGAGGAACCACCAGTCCTGAGGAACCACCAGCTACCCACCAGTCCCTGACATCTTCATTTCTTTGGAATTCTTCCTGGCGGTGGAGGCGGACCACAGGGCCAAAGAAACAAGCCTCTTGTTATTTCCCGGTTCAGCCAACCATAGTTCCTCCAAAGTGAACTCTTTTACATGGAGTTTACTGGAAGCAGAGCCATGTGCCAAGGCCCTGGGGTTACAATGACCTCATGACAGCTGTCATCTTATGCCCAGCAAGTTGCGGGAAGCAGGGCAAGGGAAATACTTGGGTGTCTTGCCACACTGTCTGCAGAAGCTGCATAAAGACACAGAAACCGATGGCAGCTTTGGAGGTGAACGGGTTTCTCCCTTCCTTCGGTTGTGTTGCTAAGCCAAGAAACACCTGTTCCGAACTTTGTAGGCGAACCTTCCTAGCTCTTTTCTTCTGACAATATGGGTTTGCTCCAGAGGAGCCTGAGGGGAATACATGACCATCAACGAAATACATGTACATAATCATCATTTGCAAGATCTATAAAATTTGCAAAAACCTGGGGCTTTTTTGGAGGGAGGGGAATAATGTTTTAAAATAAAACTTTAGAAAAATAATATAAAGCAGCAATTTTTAAAAAATTGCTTTCAGTGAACCCTTGATCAAGGATGCAACGTGTAGGACAAAGAAAGCAGAAAGACATTCTTTAAGACACACTCAAATAGTATATTGCAAACAGCCCGTCATTGAAAGAGGAATTTCCTTAGGTGCTGAAAACATCTGATTGTCGCAGCAGGAGCTTTTCTCACTTCACATCGTTTGTACATTAGTTTCCTTTTGTTTTGTGATGGCCATCAAGAATTAAACATACAATGCCTTTGGAAATATAATGACTTAAGAAGGCCTGCCTAAAACAAAGTCTCTGAAATTTCAACTTCTAGTGATAAAGTACGCTATCTATAATGTCTAGTTTAGCCTTCAGTTCAGGCGAGGTGCTAATCTAGCCTGCTTGAACTGAAGAGGAAATCTATGAAAAACAGCAAAGTCTTTCCTGCCCATGATAGCCCATCTGTCTTTCATGGAACCCAGGGTACACGAGGAGCTTCCAAGAAATTCCACAGTTTCTGAGAACACAATTTAAAAGCCATGGTGCAAAATATAAGTGAGCTGCCCTAACCCTCCTCTCTGTCCCCCATTTTGCAAGGCAGAACTCTTACATAGGTGTTCAGGAGGACCGTAGTGTTGGCTTGCATCAGGCGGACCAGGTTGTAGGTCTGGGTAATCGTTGCGTTGGCACAAGAGCCAGGCTCAGGAGAAACCATGTGGATCAGGGCTACACAGATGACCAAGAGGCTGCTGGCTGAAAAGAAATAAAAAAGAATCATCCATGTCAAGTCCAGCTTTGTGAGGAGGATTCCTGAATTCCAGTATCCCTTGTCGCTTTCTTGCCATTGTCACACACACACACACACACACACACACACACACACACACCATTTTTTTGGTCTGGGCCCTGTGGGCCTGAGCCACACAATGACTAAGAGGGAGAATGCAAGGGTAGAAGGTGAAGCTGCTTCCCTTCCTCACTTAAACACTAGAAAAGGGTAGTAAAGCAGGCAGTGACAAGAGGGAAGGGGAGCAGCAGCAACAGGCAATGGTTCCCCCATTCAAAAGATTGTGGAACATCCCATAGTGAAGCTCCCTGACCCCGAGAATCTGCTCAAAATTTAGAACATGAAAAAACGACACAAACAGCTATATTGTCCACCAAACAAATACCAAAATGTATACAGGGCTTACTCAGAATCGAGTTCCAACTACCTCCTGTCCTCCATAACAGCATTAGTTTCTCCATTTCCATTTTTCCATTATTTCCATTATTCTCCCATGAGTCTTGGGGCTGACTTTTCCTGACCTCAAGAGTTGAGGCAGGGCCATTTTGAGCTTTTTTAAAGGGTCACGGGTAGCATATTGTTAATGACCTAGCACCTCTCCCTAAATGCACCACTGTGCACATGGACTGCCAATCTGACCTAACCAAAAACACAGCTATACTGCTAGGGAGCATGGCACATTTAGCAGCATTGTTAAACAGCAAAAACATTTCAATTATTTCCATCTCTCTTTTTTTGCTTTTACCCCCATGAAGAAAAGCTATGCCTTCTGGATGCACTGTATCAGTGTATCTTGGAGTGTGTCAGCACTAACACATAATGTAACAACCAACAAATACACATCTTGGTGCATGCCAAGCATCCTAGTACTGAGGCAAGCCAGATAGAAGGGCGACTAAGACATGAAACTCATGATATTACCTGAGGGCCCATCAGCCTGATCTACCTCCGAGGGTTGTTGTTCTTGGACAAAGGGGGTTATTAAAATAAAATCAATGAAAGGAAACTAATACCAGTGTGCATCCATAGCTTTAACATAAAATCTGACACAAATAGTCATATCGTAACATTCCCTAAAGCTCTACACCATGTCCAAAAATGTGAAACGCCACATGCTTTGGAATATACTTACCCAAAGAAAGGCGCATTATTCTTCCACTTTAAAATTTGGTGCAAGTTTTAAATCCTAGTAGAAATGCCAGGTTCTCTCTGTCACCCCCTGCTGATTGATGGAGGTACTTCTTCCCAAAACTTTCTGTGATTGCCTTCCCTAGTGGTGGATGAGGACCAAGGACCTTCTTCCCTTCTTGGGTTTCCTCTGTCGCCACCCAGTGGAGGATGCTTGAATGTCTCTTCCTGGCCTTTTTCACTCTTTCTCTCTCTTTCTCTTGGTACCAAGAGCTGCTCAGCAGCGGTGGCTTCTTCTGCCCTGGCAGCCTGCTGCTTCTGGTTGGCACACGAGCCCCACAGAAGCAGCCCTTTATAGGCAGCCAAGGTATTATCCCCATCTTCTGAAATTCCCAGCCTTTCTCCCCTCCCCTCTGTAGCAAACACCTCCTTCAAAAAGCGGGGGAAGAGAGAGGAGGGAAGGGGGCGGAAAGCACCCTGGCCATTTCCTGGACTCCTAGAAGACACTCATGCAACGTGGTGGTGGTGGTGAGAGCAGTGATGTGAGAGAGAGGGAGAAGGGGTGGAGCTGATTGTGAAATGTGTTTAATTTCCTGCACAGAGAGAAGGAAGAAAAGAAGTGTGTGAGAGGGACGAACCAAAGGAGGAGAGCTTCTGTAAAACATAAGAAGTGGAGAGTATTTAATTTCTTAACTACACAGGTTGGTCAAGTATCCAGTATGCTACTGATTCGACCAGGAAAACGGTGTTCCCTCATTCACATTTGGATAGTGGATAAAGCCAGCATTGGCCATTTTTTCAGGAATACATTTGCAGTATTCCTTTAAAGGCCACTGTGCGAAGGTCTTCAAGTGATTTTCATACTCATACATCTCCCTAAATTCAAGCCGGTTTTTGGAAGTTGCACTAATGTCACTCAAGGCTCTCTCCATTTAAGGAACCAATACAGTGACCTTTCTTCCCAACACCTTTTCCTCCCAGATGGGCAGCCACCAAAAACCCTACACGATCTGAGGCCGATGGCAAAGGGAGCTTGGAAAAGTTACCTTTTGGGGACACAAATCCCCCAGTCGCCCTGTGGCTCTGCTGCCTGAGGAATCCAAGAGCAAAAGGTAATCATCTCCGACAGCCTCAAAATGCTGGGCTAAGGAGAGGCAGTGACAGTCCCCCCCCCCCCCAGGATTGGGGCCTGCTGGGAGGACCAAGTCCCCTTCAGTAGCATTAGCTATTTTCACATACATACACACACACACACCAGTCCACAACTGCCAGTCAGGGCCACCACATTATTTGGGGCAGTTTGGGAGAAAGGATAAGAAAAGAAGCAGGAGGTTGCTAGGCAAATATCAAGAATATCACTACACAGTTTTAATGCGGGAGTTAAAGATAAAGGAGAAGAAGGGAGGATCCATGATGTGGGGCAGCCAAACCAGAAGGGTGTGGAAGAGGCCCCGACTGTCCATACTGTCCATACCCTCTCTGTTTAAGGCCAGGGCTGCAAAATAAATTTTCCTCCACAGAATCTCTGTCATAAGTAGATCTTTGTTTGGCAATGGTCCCATGATTTTAACTGCAAAAACTCTATAATCTAACCAAGAATTATAAGGTAACTAAAGTAAAGCTGCAGATTTTTCATCAACTTTCAAGGGCCATGCAACCAACGGAAGACTCAAAAGGAGGTTTTACCCCAGGCCAATGTACTTGCTCCTATTTTGTTCAGCTTCCACACCAATGACAAACTGCTTTTTCAAGGCATCAAAAATTGCTGCTCCATTAGACAGCTTTCAGATGGTGGAACATCTTCTAAGAGATGCATTAGAAGAATGCATTGGCATATATTATGGTAGGAATCAATGTAAGCCCAATCTTGCTCAAATAGGTTCCTTCCATCGAAGAAACAAGCAGGAATCTCAAAAATGTCCCGTTACTTAGAAAGGAATCCAGCTATAAGAAACACTGCCTAAATACTATACTATCCAAATTCTCTCCCTCCCTCTCTCTCGTTTTTTTCCCCTCAACCTCTACTTGCTGCAGTGTTTGTATATGTTCCAGAGTGGTACAACTGGCAGAAACTCAACAGGTTCCCCTTGTTACTGTAACTCCATGCCTGTTGTATTTTGGCCCATGCCACAGCTGTTAAAGATGGAGAAACCATGTCCAGAGGGGCCAGGCGTGAGCAAGGAAGAAAGTCGGCCTGACCTTCCATTCTTTATTCATGCCATTCACTTCCTCCCACCATGTCAATGCCCTGGCATTACGCTCCACATTCCAGTGTGGCATTTTATGGGCACGGGTGGGGACAAGAAGCAGATGCTTCCCTCCCTCCAAAGCAGGAAGAGTTGTCTTGATTCTCTATGTATGCCAGTGCATGCCCACATGTGCGTGTACATAATTGCATTTCTGGATCACAGAAGGGTGGGGAAGCAGCCAAACAATTTTTTTTATTACCCAAAGTAGGGTTTGGAACAAGAAAGGAATCCATTGGCATCAGATGTAGAAAGTGGGGACTGTAAACTTGGGACAGAGGAATAACCTGGGCCACCTGCCTGTTATAGGCCTCTCGGCACGTCCCGGCATCAGGTTACTGTTTCTGAAGAAAGTAAAGAAGCTGAAGAAAAAGGAGCGGCAGACAAGAAGCTGGGAAAGGTGCCAGGCCTACTGGGTCCCCTTCCAGCTGTAAGAGAGTATGATGGTGAGGCCAAAGTAGGCAGTCCCTCTTAGCAGGGCAACCAGAGGCCAAGGCCTGTGGGCATGTGAAGACAGAAATTTCAGCAGTCGAATCTCACTCAGAGGAGAACATTTGCCGATGGGAAAAAATAGATTTGGGATTGGCTTTTCATTCATCTTCCTCACCACTGCCACCACCCTGTGGTGCTTTTAATAATAATGTGACAGGCAGAAATTCAACAGGTGGAGTTTCCTTCTGTTCAGAGCGGATGGTTGCCTGGATGTTTCCTCTTTCGCCAAAAGCCCAGGTGTGCTCTTCACTGTCACCGTATCAGGGCAGCCATGTTTCGTCTTTAAGGAAGGGCAGACCTTCTGCTGAAGATGTGGCCCACCTACCCTGCTTGGTTAGAGAGACTGAAAAATAAAGAACCAAAAGGAAGGGAGATGAAAGACTTTGATGTGTCCCATCAGAGCCTTCTTTTGTCCTCTGTATCCAGAGAAGTGAAGGAGAGACATCGCCATCCTCTTGACCCACCACATCCGCCATCTTTACTAAGTTCTCACCTGCATAGACCCCCTGCCTCATTCCCAAGGTATATGCATGATGAGAGACAGTGTAATATAGTGGGCAGGATCTTGAACCCAGAAAACACAGGCAAGAACAACAGATGGGCAGATCACCCACAGTAAGCTTTTTCCTGCAGGTTTTGTGTAAAAAGGCACAAAATGGCTTGAATCAAACATCGTGTTTTAAATGCGATTCCTCACGCTAAAGCAGGATGTATCGTTCCAGCCATTTTCAGGGTCAGAGGAGCAGCTGACAGTCCTGCCCACGTAACATGCAGCGAACGCAGAGCCACGGGAGCTGCCCCCTCAGGTGAAGAACAATGTCACCAACCGGCCAGTGCTGAGGTAGCCAGAAAGCCTCCAAGACACCGTTCTTTCCTACAGGGCAGCTCCACCGGCTCCATTTTTGCCACATATCAGATGGGGAGGACTCCGGTGCTCAACCCCTGGTGCTGCCAGTACGTAGGGAGTCTCCCAGCCCAAGTTGGCCAGTAATGGATGCCCTAATGCGGTTTTTAAAAATGTCCCTTGGCACTATTTTTAGACTGCAGCAGGGCTTGCACCGTTATTGCTGCAAATTCGACTCAGATTTTCCCAAGCATGTAGCCAGGACCATGTTTCAGGACCTAGGATAGCCATGAAGCTTGTTATGGCCAGCTACCACTCCTCAAGAGGTTGCTGCAGGGAGCAGGCGAGAATCACAAGTAGTTCTCTGTGGAAAAAAAAGAAATGTATTACATAATAATCAGCTCTCACGTTGATCTTAAGTTGCTGGGTATGAACAGGAGTAGAGCTAAAATGCCATGTTAAACAAATTTGACACTGGTCCCAGTTCTAGCATCCAAATTCGGCCCTTCCTCAAATGCTTTCAAACACGGTTTTGATCTTTTTTTTGTTCTGGGAGATAACTTTTTTTAAAAAAAAAGGGGAGGATGGTGCTGAAAAGTTACATGGTAATTGCTAAGCATTAACTGGGTATGTTTTTGCTGGAGTTTTTATAACCTTGCATGCTGCCTGTAGTTTGAGTGGCTGGGAGGGATGGAGGTGACTGCCAATCTATCCAGCACTAACCAATCGTTCCTCTCCACCGCAGAATTCAAAGAGAGCCCCGCCTCTCTGCTGAAACTGCTTTTTCTGTCTCTTTAGTCAGTTGGGCATCAGTGTTCAGTTTGTTGTTACTTTCCTATTGATCTGTTCACAACTGTAAGTAATGAAACATTTTTATTCTTTCTCCTACAAATGTCTTGGAGTGAGTTATTGAGACCTTAAGTGCCAGTTCATGAGAAAGGGGTGGACGATCTGTAAAAAGCACAGAGCACAGACAGAGTTCTGACTCCTGTCCTCTGAAGAGGCCGGCCACAGAGACTGGCAAAACGTTAGGAAGAACAACCTTCAGAACATGGCCAAAGAGCCCGAAAAACCCACAACAACGATCTGTAAAAAGTTAAGCTATTGTACTCTGTGGATCTCTGCACTTTTACTGTGTATCCAAACGGATTTTACTAGAAATTCAAAACTCTGCAACAGTTTTCAATACCATCCAAGCCCTCTAAATACAACAACATCCCTAATTAGGAAAAGGGGAAGGGAAAAGACACCATATTAGAAAAGCACAAACCAACTCCCTCACCTGCAAACTTCACAGAGTTAGGAAAAAAGAGTTGATATTTTTTTCTCTGCAAAGTAGATTCAGCTCTGGTTTCAATGTGTTTTGACTTTTGCAAGTGTAATTGTATATGCATGTGTGTTTAGAAGATACAATTGCAGTAAACTCACCTGCTATCTGAGATAAACTATAAATAAACACAGATAGGAGTCAGCAAATTAATTAGGGTAGATATTTATTCTTTGTGGCATTCTCAACTTTCCCTCTATTTATGAAAGTTATTTATTAGGTAGCCCGAACACATAACAAAGGTTCTTTCACCCAGTGACTAACTTTTCTTTCATTTTAATCACTAAGGAAATGAAATTGGATACCAGGACATGAGTGCTGGTGGATGATTTCCCTAGAAAACTGTACTTCATTTACATGTCTGGGCTTATCCCCTAATATGGTGGCTAAACTCATCCTTCTGCAGACCTTCCTTGACGTCAAACCATGAAATCAATCTTCTTTCTTATGCTGGAGATTTCCCAGCTTGTCTACACATTAACTGCAAGATTCAGCACTGCAGGAAGAGGCTGACTCACTGTAGTCACGTCTGTGGTCTCCCGTGCTGGTGATCTTTCAAAACGAACTGTGGGGGCCAGAACCGCAGGAAGAGGCAGGCAAGCCTGAAATTCTGCCATTGGCTTTTGTGAGGTTGAAATAGGAGTAACATACCACCCTGGACTGTTTGGAGGAATTAAAAACACTGATGATGGTGAGGATGTAACAGATCCTCAACCACACACTTTAGTTCTCTTCATTTATTTACACAATGCAATTAGTGCATAAAGTTTCAGAAGCATGTTTTTTTGCTCCAAGGAGCTTGCCATATAATCTAAGGATATGGTCTTGTATAAAGGTACGTAGGTGACCTGTAGCCCTCCAAATGTTAGATCCCAGCTTCCATCACCCACTCCACTGTAGTAGAGGCCAGGGGTGATGGGAGTTGTAGTCCATTGGCATTTGGAGGCCCACCAATGGTCTACACCTGCTGTATACTCACCTGGGAGTAAGTCCCATTAAATACATTAAGAATTATTTTTTTGGATAAGGCACCTGTGTATGTTAAATGTTAACTCTAGGATCCACAACAAAGGAAATGGAACAATAAAAGTGGCCGGATGGTGATGACATTAATGTATACAGAAATAAAAATTGGATCACACACTAGGCTTTGTGGAATGCCATATATTGCTCAGAAGAAGGGTTCACTGGACCAGGAAGAGAGTTTCTGCAAAAAAGGCAGATCCATAAACTCATTTTTCCCCATAATGTCATACAAAAGAATGTTGATCGATGTTAGCAGTGACTTTAGAAAAACAATGACTATATCAAGGAAGAAATAAAGGTGCTCTTTTATAACATGAAAAGTAAACAAACTATTAAACTTTTCTTTAAAAAAGTTTTCCTGGAACAATTTTTGTATCCAGCACGGGTTGTCGTTATTTGCTAATGTTAAAGGTAGGAAGGATGACCAAAAAAAAACAAAACCCAGCAGCAGTACCGGACATTCTGGTGGATGCTGCCAGTTATAACAACGGTGAAACAACAACAATGATATTGGTTGTGGTAGTGAACACAAATAACATAGGTAATGGTAGTTACAACTATGGTAAGGTTGACAGTAAGTGTGCTATGAAGGCAAATTTGATGGCGAGAGTAGCCCTGATTCCCATGGAAGAGCAAATCCTGTTTCTAGTTTGAGACTCTTCACACAGTAGATAGAGGTCTCATGTGAGTGAAAGCTTTCTTTAATAAAAATTAAAATAAAATTCTTGCATATAGAAGCAAGGAGAAGGCATAAATGGGAACTTTTGTCCTGCTATTACTTTCCTCTGTGAACATTTTTATTTTCAGTGTGCCAACCTTAGCACTAGGCACAGTGAGACAACCATCTTAGGTGGCGGATGTGGGTGGGCAGCAGCAGTATCCCCCCTCCCAAATTCCTCCAGAGCCCCGGTTATTCCCCCGCAGGATAACAGACTGTTGAAGGTAGAGTTTGGGGAAATGACTTTTTTTTTAAACTATAAGTCCCAGAACTCCCCTGCCAGTGGTTGGGGAATTCTGGGAGTTGTAGTCCAAAAAAGGCCACTTTTCCAGACAATGACTGAAATCCTGTTGTGCAGTTATGCAGACAGCCTAACTTTCAGATACAAATTACTTTAAATTAAGAAATTTCCGTAGACATTGTCTGTTGGAGGCTGCGTTGTGCAACTTAGTTCACAACAGGTAATGTCTACCCAGATTTCTTAATGTACAGTACATCTCAAAGTCACACCGTTTGCCTAAGAGCACAACAAAATTTCAACCATTGAGTTAGAAGATATTATCCCATTGTCTGTACTTAAGGTTGAACCACCAGTCCAGTCACCTTCTGTCTGGTAAACAGAGGAAGAACACCATCTTGTCTATTGCCTTGGGCAACAAAATGGCATGGAATGGCCTTGTGAAGGAGCATTCAGAGGTGTGAGAGTACCTCATCATCTAGACCAGAGGTCCCCAACCCCTGGTCCGCGGCCCGGTGCCGGTCCGTGGCCTGAGCCGGACCAGGTCGCCGAGACAGACCTACCGCCCCACCCACCCACCCCCGCACGCACTCACCCCCGCACAGCCGCGCATGCGCTCCAGCACGCCCGTGCGAGTGCCGCGCCGCCGTTTGCGCATCTGCACGAGCGCAAGCGCGCCCAGAGAAGCGCCATGCCGCCGTTTGCGTATGCGCACGGGCACACACACGCTTGTGCGAGAGAGAGAGAGAGTGCTTGTTTGCACATGCGCGCGAGCGTGGGGGGTGCCCCGCCTTTCCCAGCCGGTCTGCGGACCGAAAAAGGTTGGGGATCACTGATCTAGACACAGATGATGTGTGTCTAGACACAGATTAAAACTAGACACAGATTAACGCCTCAGTGAGGTGTTGGTGGTAGTTATAGTAATGTTGGTTAACAGAGCGCGTCATACTTTTATGTTAGCGTGAGCCCCGTGGGCCCTGCCTGGGTTGACGTGGGCTTCTTGCTCCATGCCACCACAGACAACATGGCTGGTTCAAACAGAATGAGGTTTATTGCAACAGGGTGGGGATTTACAACTGTATTGGCCTCGATTGCACCTGGGCTAGTTTTAGGCACTGATTCCCAGTCTTTCCCTGCCACTGGTCCCTTTTTCCCTAACAGGGATGTCCTCGCTGAGCTGAGATGGGAGCCCTGCAGCAACGATGGACAATATTCCCACACTGAGACCTGTGGGGATGGTTCCTCAGTTTGCTCCCCTCTCGTCCTGTTTGTTCCTGTGCCTGGCTGTGAGACAGAAGGCGAGAGGGATACCCCACTCGCTGGAGAGCCGTCCCTCCTCCACCACGAGGATAAGGAGGCGAGACCCCAGCCAGCACCAGAACCTACGGAGAAAGCTCAGCAAGGGACAGAAATAGAGGAACTGAGGGAAGAGATACAGAAAATAACGATAGAGGAGGTTCAGGAGGAAAAGGCGGGGAAAGGAGAGGAAAAAGAGGGTGGAGTTTGAGGCAGGAACAGGGCAGGTAAAAAGGAAGGAGGGGCAGTTGCCGCCAGGCTGGGAATGGGTGTGGATGGAGGATCTCTGGACGGGATTATGGGCGAGGCTAAGAGTGCCTAAGGAGGAGGCCGATTACAGAAGGAGAAGAGAGATTCCACCCAGACCCTCTTATTGGGGAGAAGCCGAGGCGAGAGAGTGGAAAAGGACACTGAGAGAGGAGAAAGAGAGAGTTGAGAGAGAAAGGAGAGAAAGGTTGGATTGGAGAATAAGAGAGATGAGGAGGAAGAGTTACAGGGAGGACCCTGGGAGAATCAAGACCCCAAGAGGCGAACCCTGTGGAATGACAATCGGGATGACGAGACCATGCCCTTGCTGGAAGGCTCGACGGGGCAGACCATAAGAGACTGGGTCCCTTCAGATCTACCAGGACCATGGAACACTAGTTGTGGAAATCCGTTCCTGTTCGAAGATTGGAAACCCCTTCGGGACCCGTTGGCAGAAGGAGAAAAACCTCAAGATCATGTTATGGACACTTGTTTATTGTTAAATGCACCAATAAATCTTTCACCTGTTCTGAAGCCACAAAAATCTACTGATGTCTTTGAGCCGAACATGGAGCCAAAAGCTGAACCCTCACACTGGCACACTCTTTGCTGCCGCCGCCGCCACCGCCAGCTGTGTTGCTGTCATCTCCCTGGCGTTGCCTTCCTCAGCCTGGCATCTCATCTCTCTACACTCCCATTCTCCCCAGTAAAATGGCCGAGGAGGTGGGCAAGGGTTAAGATGGTGGTCTACTTTGTCCCGAAGGACCCCAGCGTTGGACCAGGGCCCCTGTTCCCTGGTGGGGGGCTTAGGTTCCTCTGGGACCTCCACCTTTGCTTGGTAGCCCTCATCAGGGTCATCTAGGGCAGCCCCCTTGACCCTTCATCAATCTCTTCTACCTTCTCGACTACCACATCCGAGAGTAGGTTGCCTGTTTGTGTCCTGCCCTCTGTCGTCTCTTTCTCCTTCCCTGGTCCTGATTGCCAAGACCTTTATCTGAGTGCCCTTCTTGTGCCATCTGGGCACCCCCTGCCACTGTCCATAGCTTCACAGTTAGCAATGTTTGGTGGTGACGATCAGGATGGTTGTATGATGGGGAAGCAGTTAGGAAACTGTGGTAGCACAGCTTTCCCCAGGGTGGTGCCTTCCTGTCAGCCCTAACCATTGGCCATGCTGGGTGTGACCCATGGGAGCTGTAGTCTTAGAATGTCCAGAGGGGGCCATGTTGAGGAATGCTGTTGGAATGTGCAGAATGCCTGAAGACGTGTCAAGCTGATGATTCCTCTGCAGTCTTAAACAAACATTTTTTTGTTAAAACAGTTCCGGTGAATAACACAACCAGGAGCCACAGACTTTCCAAATAATTCCTTACTGTTTTAAAGCAGGAAATAATCTAATAATTGAATAGATAAACAAACCACTGAAGTGTCCCCACTGCTACACAAGAATGCTGGGCCTACTAAAAATAGATTTTTTTTCCTTTTACTGGAATGATATTACATCATGCGGGTGGGGGGGAATGGTCTTGCATAAGGAAACAAAAGCACAACAGATCAAAAAGGTAGATTCAGTACAGGTGGTGTGTGTGGGATATTTCTCAGCTCTGAGTTGCAACCAATTATCACCAATTTCTAGGCAGCACCGATTCCCATCCCAAAGCAAATAGAGGTCAAATGCAAGCCACGTTCATATGTTCCCAGATTGCAACTGGTAATCTCAAGGCCAGGATTAGAGATGGGCACAAACCGCGGTTCATGCCAGTTCATACATTGTTCGAACAGGTGTTCAGCACTTCCCAGCCCTGCCTTCTCCAGCAGGCGCCCTGAGGAAGTGGAGTGGGGAATCTGGGGCGCTGCCTCTGAGTGGGTGCCTGCCAGAGAAAGCAGGGCTGGGAATAGCCGAATAACTGTTCAGATGACGTACAAACCGGCACGAACCACCAAACTGGTGGTTCACGCCCATCTCTAGCCAGGATAGATAAGATTGACCAGGGAGAAAATGAGACAACATACGCCTATGCTTCTAAGATCATCTTCATTTGCAGACATCAGAATATGTTATTTTTACAGCCAGGAAATAAATGTGCTGCCCTATCATTGAGTAGAGTGGGCAACTTCCTCATGCAATGGATACTGGGGGAATTGCAACCGCAAAGTATTAGAGGGCAGTCTCTCTAGTATGTGACAACAACAGTTTCTTCAACTATGGTGAAAGACCCATGTGGAAGAAGATTCAGCTGCCAGTGTGGTTGGCTTTAGTATACCAAGTAAGAGAGGGCATAATCGGCAAAATGTCTTGGGCTGGATCTGTAAAGAAACATTATCGCTTGTCTATGGGCCAGCTGTTTATTGAAAGACGGAGGAGCCAGGGCCAATAGAAATGTTGGCAACCTCAAAGGCTCCACTCCAGGGCAGTGTGTGTGGTGAACCCTTAGAGCCCCCTTCACCTATATACATATGCGGCATCGGGAGCTGTGATTCGGTGGCAGGCAGTGTGAAGCCACCGGATTGGTCAGGCCTGGTATAAATACTCCAAAGGCAAACACAGACCTCTGTCAAAGTTGCTGAGACAGAACAGTGAAAGGCTGGATAACTGAGAAGAAAAGGGAATAAAGGAGGGTTGAGGTGGATGAGAGAGGTGTGGACATTCTAGTTTACTTTAATGCAGAGCTTTAAAAACATTATTATTATTTTTTTTTGGACAATCATCCCTGGCTAATGTTTTTAAGCTCTGCTTCAATCCAGTTCTTCATGTTTACTCAGGTGATATAACACCTTTGAGAGGAGCTTGATTCCAGACCAATTTGCACGAAAGATAATTCAATTATGTCAAACTGGTTTGGCAGCCTGTTTGCCCAATCCTCAGTCTGCCTCCCTTAATTAGCAATAACCGCATGCCATTAAGTGATTCTGATTTAATTGTGACCATTTCTAGGTGCAGATTGCCGAGAAGCTGTTTACATTTCCCTTCTTTTGGAGCGTCCTGGGACTGTGCAGCTTGCCCAAGACTACTCAGGCTGGCTCTTTTTCTGGGGGGGGGGCACAGTGAGGGAATTGAACTCCTGATCTCTGGTCCCCCCAGTCAGGTACCCAGCTCACTGAGATATCCAGCTTTGTATCTAAATGGAAAGCCTACAGTAGTGATACCTTTTAAAAAAATAGTGGTTTTTTTTGGGAAAAACATAATGTTAAGGTGAACATTAATGAAAGTAATGAATCTATATATTTATAGCATTTGTCTTCTACACAACTAAACCAGCAGCTGGCAACTTGTTATCCTAGGCCTGAATCCATTGTCACAGACGTGGCCCCTTTTCTAATGCACGTCACATATGAGAATGTGTCTACATAACACAATTAAACCAGTTTGCTACCTTGGTTAGGTATCACAGCTTCATCCAATGGGATCCTGGGATTTGTAGTTTGGTGAGGGGCTTAGAATTACCTGCTAGCTAGAGGACACTGCTGTTACAGGTCAAGGGAGTTCTCACTCCAGAGAGGTGCAAATACCTCACCGAGCTACAAACTCCAGGATTCCATCAGATGGAGCCACAGCAAGTAAAGTGGTAGCAAACTGCTATACGTCTGCAATGTAGGCAGGCACTAGCTCACCTCTATGGGGTTACTGCACGTATCATTGGCACAAGCCATTATGCCCCCTGAGGTGAAGGCCAAGCTGGCCTCTTGTTTCCATTGTACACACTTCCCACTCAAAATACTGAAGTGGACTGGCCTGGGAGTTCAAATTTATTTCAATACTAGCAACAAGATGGTGCCCGGCTTGGCTTGTGAGGACGGGAGGCTAGCTTACCGTTCTTAGGGCAAGCTGTGTGGCCTCAGGACTCTGTCCTCCAAGAAGGAATGGCAGGGTCTATTTTTTTGGGGGGGGGAGCCCAAGAATAGTGTTGCTGTGGTCCTGGACCCAATACCTGCCTACCCTCACCAAACCATTGTAGGCTGCTTGTGAATGTTCCTTATCCTCTCAGTTCAAAATAGAGAGAAGTGGCCACAAGTCAGTTCTTGGAGGGCATGTGGTTATGCACGTTCTCCCTAGAGAGGAATCATTCTTCTATTACTGAGTAGAGATTACAAATAAGAGCACCACTTAGCTCCCAGCTGGGAGGGTAATGAGTGGATGGGGAAATCTGTAATCTTTGAGCCTTTGAGATGTTCATGTTTTTCCTGCTAGGGAGAGAGCAATATTGCAGGAGATCAGTGGCATTACCTCATTATGAGGACTAACTCAATAGTCACAAAAGTCATGCACTCATTTCTTGTGTTTTAGCATCCCATTCTCTGGAGCTCTGACATGAGGTTCAAGAATCTTTTCCTGCTTGAAATGATTTTTAAAAAATAATAATTTGTTTTGCAGTGAACTATGATTGCAATGAATTTGTTATAGCTATGCGATACCATCTCAGCCTTTACAGATGGCTCGGTGCTGCCACCTCATGGTTTTCTGCACATAGCAATTTTATTGCCTAACTTGGAAGATCTCAGCACCTTCAATTTCCATTCAGTTAGAGCAGCGGTTCCCAACCTTGGGTCCCCAGATGTTCTTGAACTACAACTCCCAGAAATCCTGGCCAGCACAGCTAGTGGTGAAGGCTCAGAAGTCCAAGAACATCTGGGGACGCAAGGTTGGGAAACATCGATTTAGTCTGCAGTGGTTCCCAACCTTGGGTAACCCTGGTGTTCTTGGACTGCAATTCCCAGAAACTTTCACCACCAGTTGTGCAGGCTGGGGTTTCTGGGAGCTACAGTTTAAGAACACCTGGGTTACTCAAGATTGGGAACCACTGATTCAGACTGAATCCATTCCATTCTATCTATTCTAGATGAAGGGATAGTTGTTGTTGTTTAGTCGTTTAGTCGTGTCCGACTCTCCGTGACCCCATGGACCAGAGCACGCCAGGCCCTCCTGTCTTCCACGGCCTCCCGGAGTTGGGTCAAATTCATGTTGGTAGCTTCGGTGACACTGTCCAACCATCTCATCCTCTGTCGTCCCCTTCTCCTCTTGCCTTCACCCTTTCCCAACATCAGGGTCTTTTCCAGGGAGTCTTCTCTTCTCATGAGATGGCCAAAGTATTGGAGCCTCAGCTTCAGGATCTGTCCTTCCAGTGAGCACTCAGGGTTGATTTCCTTTAGAATGGATAGGTTTGTTCTCTTTGCAGTCCAGGGGACTCTCAAGAGTCTCCTCCAGCACCACAATTCAAAAGCATCCATTCTTCGCTGGTCAGCCTTCTTTATGGTCCAGCTCTCACTTCCATACATCGCTACTGGAAAAACTATAGCTTTGACTATGCGGACCTTTGTCGGCAAGGTGATGTCTCTGCTTTTTAAGATGCTGTCTAGGTTTGTCATCGCTTTCCTCCCAAGAAGCAGGCGTCTTTTAATTTCGTGGCTGCTGTCACCATCTGCAGTGATCATGGAGCCCAGAAAGTAAACTGTCACTGCCTCCATATCTTCCCCTTCTATTTGCCAGGAGGTGATGGGACCAGTGGCCATGATCTTAGTTACCAAAAGGGATAGTACAGAAGTATAAATTAGAAAAATCTCCCTCCCTTTTCCTCCTGAGAATATATCAGTGGTCCGGCATGAGAAAGCTAGTCAGGAAGCTTCCTAGAGGACCTTTTGAGAGTTGTAGGCCAAAAGAGTAACTTTCCAAGATCTGCAGAGGAGGAAGAAACAGGCAAGCAGGAAGGAAGTGTAAAAGCTGGGAGAGTTCACAAAGTATGGACAAATATGCTTCAGGAAATTATCAACTAGGAAGATGCTGTGTGCATAATAGCAAGAAGCTGTTGTTTCTGTAAGTGTAGATGTTATATCTTTGCGGCCGTGAGCCCCAGCCTCTCCCCATCACAGGATGATGTGAAGGAGGAACCTCCACATCTGACTGTTCTGTTACATGTACTGTATAATACATTCCATGCTCGGGTTTATGTTCCTGACTGCCATTGTAATTCTCCTATCCCTTATCCAAGGCTGGTTTACTCTCCTTGAATAGCTAATAGGCAGAGACCCATCCCTTTCTAGATTACCTACAGAGCTTGGGAAAATGACATTTTTTTGGATTTCACCTCATAGAACCTAGCAGGGGGATTCTGTGAAATGTAGCCTCGGGCAGGGGACTTTTCCAAGCCCCAAAGTGCCGGCATTTTTGTTTCCACATCCACGATACCAAAAATAACCATAATAATTGTGTGCCACTATATTCTGACTTATATTCTGACCCTTCCCAGGGTTTTCTAGATACAGAATACAGAGAAGTGGTTTGCCATTCCTTCTTCTGGGGGCATCCTGGGACTCTGCAGCTTGCCCAAGGCCATACTTGCAGGAGGCACGGTGGGGTTATAAAATTCCAACCACTGGCTCCGCAGCCAGATACCTAAACCACTGAGCTATCCAGCTAGCTATACCTAAAATATGCCCAGGTTCAGCTATTTCCAGAAACCACGGTGTTTTGAACTGCACACACATCAAATGGTAGCTTTCTGTCTATTGCAGAACGCCTGAGAGAGAATCTGAGGACGTCATGACAGCTTAGATCAGCAAGTTGATCTCCAAGGGACTATGGCAGATTAAAAAAAAACCCACACACATTCATAATTCTTTTATTTTATACAGTAAATATTTTCCATTACACTACAGAGTCTTCTCAAGTGCTTTTTTCTTCTTTAACAGGCATCTTTTGTTTTACAATCATCTGTTGAATAAAGAATCCCTGCCTATAACAGACTCTAAATAACACAAATTTAGGACACGTATATGACAGCACAGGGAAAGCAAAGACGAAAGAGCGAATAAATACATTTGTGAGAACTTCCAACATTACTCTCCAAAACAGATACAAAATTATAAATAAAAGAAGTTGATTTAATACAAACCTGGGCTGCAGTCCCAGCATATAATTCTTAGAAGTATGCAGATTTGTGATTTTGGATTTTCTTTTACAAATCCCCAGGCAGCTAATTCTGACATATGTAGTCCAAAAACATAACTCTTAGCTATCTCTGTCCTTGTTCTTCTTCTAATTGGAGTCATCAAAAAAGCTCCTTGATTCTGAGAAACAGGAAATCCAGTCTGGCAAGGGGACTGTTCAATAACAACTGCTCCAAACTCATCCATCCCAGACACTTTTTGAAATCTGGCTTCGTGTGCCCAAAATGCCTCCTCCTTTTCTCTCAAATGCCAAAACGCTGGACCCTGGAGATGGAAGCAAGACCAAGGCCTGAAGGTGTGAGAAAACCAAGGAAACAGTGATTTAATTCATGGGTGGAGGTGAAAAGAGCAGGTTGTCCAATACTGGAGATCAGGTTGAATGAAAAAGAAGTGGAGCATATAGTTGCTGGGGGGGGGGGGCAGAATTGGGAGGGAGGGCACAATAAAGGTGGCAAACAGTCCATTCTAGGCCAGGGCTCTAGAAAGCCCCCCCCTCCCAACATCCGTCACCATAGTAACTAGCTGCCTTGGTAACCAGACTGCAAAAAACCACCATTTTGAGCACCCAGCCTTGGCAATCAAGTGGTTGGTCCTTAGCTCCATAGCAACCCAAAGCGATCAAAAACTAAGTTGCAAAAAAGTTCTCAGCAACCAAGAGGCTGGTTTCTTCACCTTCTGGTAGCAACCAACTGTTCCTGAGGTTTCTAATTCTTTGCACCCCTTAGCAACGAGGAACCTTTACGCCCCCTGACCGATGTCATCCCACCTACACTGAAAAGAAATCCGTTCTTTTCCCAAGCAGCTAAATCTGCCCAGTTACCGACCAACTCTCGAGACCATTAGATTCCAAGAAACAAAACGAGGACCATCCACAGGTTCGATGTGCACAGAACTCTACACACGTAGACTCTAAATGTGCAAGTTTGAACCTTGCAGGGTAGGCCGGCATCTTCCTCCCTGACCTCTAGGTCTCCCTGTGACAGAAATTGTTATGGACAGAGAAATTTTTCAGGCATGCGTCTCTTGACAGGTCCTGCCAAAATTCCTGTCTAAAACTCTGCAGGACCACAGCCAATCAGTATAGACAACACAGATAGACTAATGGAATAATTTGATATAAAGACAGCTTCTTGAGTATTCCTAGCCCTCTTCAAAAGGGTCCCCCATGGGTAAGGTGAATCCAGGGGTGCACAAAACATATAAGCTCCCCTGGAAAGCTAGTCTGGCAGGGGGCTTTGTGCACCCCCAGCTATAGTTAAAGGCAGCACAGCCTTCATACCAATAGGTATTCTCTGTGAAAACTAGGCCTAAATACAGAGCTTGGAAACATTTCCGCTTTGGGCCTACACCTCTCAAAATATCACAACGCGGGGATTCTGACAACGTGTAGTTCAAAACTCTAATTTCCCCAAGATTTTTCTAAATCTGAACTACCGCAATCCCACCACCATATCCCTGGTTGTAGTGTAACACCTCTAGATTGCGGACGGCTGGTCTAACAAGAGCTGCCCACCCACATCTTGTGCACGTGAAGCTAACGTTTCCACTGACCCACCCAGGAAACCACTACACTTCTCCCTCTGCCAAGCTGCTGCTCAAGACTTGCCCTTCAGTAGCCATACAAAGATGGCTGCTAAATTTCCCGACTTATCTCCCATTCTATTAACCAAATAACCTTTCATCCATTATCATGGAAACTAGTCAATTAAGAGGAAACAGACCACCTTTGCCATTATCTTCCAACGACCAAAGATTTGCTAAAGCCTCCGCTGCTTGAATGGCCTGGACACCAACTCAACCTTCTTTTCCTTAGCAGCCAGAGAGATCTTACGAAAGCAGGCCTGTCATCTCACGTCCTTCTTTCTGGGAGCAGCAGGCCCCAGGGGGCCAAAGTAAATTCAACCACCATCCCATCCGATTTTGGTGTCAATGCCTGAGACACCCAATTCTCTCTGCTTGAATTACCTTAGTAATCCGTCCATCCTTCTCCTTAGCAACTGGTCACCCATGGTAACCAAATGGCCTAGCTCTGTTGTCCTGGTAACCACTACACTGCCCTAGAATACTATTCTTATGGGCCACTCCATACCAGAAACAGAGCTACTTCTGACAACCATTCTTCCACCCACTTTCCTCATCAGTTTCAACCTAAAGAGTTAATTTTCCCCAGCAGAGGGTCCCATCGACCTCTTTGCTGTAGTGATCGATTCACTCTTACAAAATTATGAGTTGTTCGGTCATCTTGGTAACAGCTTGTCCTAAGGACCAACGTCCTTCTGGGAATCAAACAACTGTCAGAGTATCAATACCCTTCCTTCTGACCATGCTTAGATTTATTCTACCCCCCACTGCCATCCCATAATCCTCATGGAGTGTGGGTCAATGTGAGAAGCAGGCTGCAGGGGCAGTGACAACATGGATGATGCCAGGGAGGACCCAGCCAATGATGGTGACCTCTGGAGAGACAGGATGCGTCTTGAGTCACCCTCTCCCTCGCCTGACAGGCAGGCAAATGCCGTCCAGATGCCCCGCGGACGTGGCTTATCGCCAGGGGCCGGGGCTGGGTCACCATGGACACGCTGGTGGCGAATGAGAGTGGAGGACCGGCCGAAACTCTTGCCACATCGGGCACAGCGGTAAGGGCGGGCCCCCGTGTGGGCCCGCTGATGGACCGTGAGGTAGGAGCTGTCACCATAGCGCTTGCCACAGACGTTGCACTGGAACGGCTTTTCGCCCGAGTGGATAATCTGGTGCCGGATCAAATGGGAGCTCTCGGAGAAGGACTTCTCGCACTGGGTGCAGCGGTAAAGCTTCACACCCGTGTGCGTGCGCTCGTGACGCACCAGGTCCGACCGCTGAGAGAAACTCTTGGTGCATGACCGGCACCCAAAGGGCCTTTCCCCCGTGTGCACACGCTGGTGCCGGATCAGGTGCGAACTCAGAGTGAACTGCTTCCCACAGTCAGGGCAGTCAAAGAATCTCGGGGGAGTAGCCCCGATGCGGTGGTAGTCCAGGCGAGAGTGACGGCTGCCCCAGGGAGGCTTCTCCCGTGTGGACTTTTTCACTGGAGACTTGGCGTTTTCGCTCCCATCGCTGCCTCCACTACCTTCCAGAGCCTCACAGGCCTCCTCCCAGTCCAGGTCTAATGGAGCGAGCAAGGAGGGATTCTCGGTGTCAGGGCCATCCGGTGTAACAGGGACTTCCTCCTCCTCCTCCTCTTCTTCCCATTCTTCATTTTCACTGGTTGTCCCCTCATCTGGTGAGACATAAGAGGAGAAGAACACAACTGAGATGTATTTGTTATTTAATTATTACATTGATGCCTCCTTTCCTCCAGTGACCTCAAAAGCAATGTATATGGCTCTCCTCCCTGCCCCATTATAACCTCACAACATCCCTCTGAGGTACAGTAGATCCGTCTGAGAATGTATGACAGGCCTGAGGTTGCCCATGGTGTTTCAGGGCCAAGCATGGATCTGAAGTCCTGCTATTAAAGTATCAATAACAATGTGGTTCTCCAACAGGTTTCCCTTTTCTAATTAGGCTGCAACTTAGAAAGCCACAAAACACTTTGAGACTCAGAAAGTTCTCAAACGCAGAGGCAAGCAGAATAAAAGAAGAGACACACTATATAGATTAACTGCATCATTGAATTTCTCCTTATGTGATTACTGCTTGCAGTTTCTTTACTCTGACACTTCTTTACCTTGGACATTTGCTACAGGTTTCTTTTTCTATTTCTGACTATTTGTATTCCATCTGATGATGTAGACCCATTCTTATGTCTGAGGAAGTGGACTTGTCTACGAAAGCACATATTCACATAGAGCAGTTAGTCTTTAATGTGCCCCCATGTTTTTGTCTTCTTTAATTTTTTTTCTTTTGTTTTCGGCCTAATATTCTTGCCATAGTCAACTGCCATCCTTACTCAATGCAACTGTCACGACCATACTTTTGCAAGCTGAAAGGTCACAACCGAGCAGATTAATAAAATAATTGCATTTAAAACCAAACACAACATATTGGTTACCTATTGATGAAGAGATGATGGATTAAATATTTGTTATCACACTACTACAACACTCTGACTATTACACCACACTGGCTCTGGTTTTAAAAATATACAATTTTTGACTGCATTGATTTTTTAACATCCTTTTTACATTACATCAACCAAAAGACAATGAAGAGATTGAAATGAAAAAAATAAAAATAAACCAAAGCAAATGAAGCCGCATAATAATTTCAACCATCACTCTACTGACGACTTACAACTTGACAGTTCAGCTGACATTTTTAAACACTCTGTGGTCTCCAAATTTTGGTGTGCAGAGCTGTGAGTTTCATCATCCTCAGCCAGCATGATTGATGGAGGTTATAATCCAACAGCCTCTGAGAATCCAAAGTTAGGAATTGCTGCCTATTTTAAGCCTTATCCAATAAATAGTTTACATCAAATAAAAGTTTTTTTTAAAAAAAACTTTCTTATTAGCCACTTTGGATAGCAACCCTATTCATGAGTTATGAATTTAGCTTAATCCTCATCCACAAGAATAAAAAAAAATACCTTGCAGTGAGTTGTATTTTCAGACTCAATAGGAATTTTACCATACGAAGCAAGGTTAGAATCGGAGTTTCACTGATACATCTTATATTTCCTGAGAATTCCAATACCTCATGACTGAATGGGGCCAACTTATTAACAACAAGAATATGTCACTTCTGCTTCTCAACATGACAGGCTTAAAACGAGGAGAAAAAACATGGGATTTTTGTGTGTGTCACAATACACTGCATTGTCTAGAACCAAAAAGTAGCTCAGTGGCCAAAAAGAAATCCCCAACCACTAGATAGGTTTGTATAGTCTTTTTGTCCCAGATCCTCTGTGTCAAACAAGCAAACAAACAAACAAACAAAACCCTGAACATAATATGTGGCCAAAATATGGGGACATTGTTTATATTCTTCAGATGACAATGTCAGATAATGCCGGCTTTCTTTTGTAGGGTCTGGTTCTGTGTGAATTCTACAATAAAATGTGATCCTTGCATGGCTAAAATGCCCCATCCACACAGAGAAGAGCAAAATAAACATGTAAAGAGGGGGACCGTGCTGGCCATCCCACCCTCTGTTACAGCTTCTCTTGATCTCCACATGTGGACAGGGACTTTCTGAGCAGGAAAGTCCCTTGTACACCTCAAGACTCTTCACATAATTCAGAAGGCTGATCATCCAGCATACTGAAGTGCGTTGAGAGCCTCCGTATGTAGGGTTCTCCTCCTCAGAAAGTTGTTCTCTGCATGAGGAGAGCCAAGGAAGCGGCACTGCTGTACACTTCTACTTCCGTGTCAACAGTAGTCCCTGCCAAAATGCCAGAGGCTGAATCTGGCCCTGTAAATAGCTTTTCCCTGCACCCAAAGTAGCAAGCATCTAAACAGGCAACCTGGAGAAGACATGGGATGAACCAAATTTGAAAGCATCACAGTACTCATCTGTGGAAAACAGTGCCTTTTTAACCAGTGATACTTACAAGGACTGTGACATACTGTGAAATCCCAGCAGCTGGAAAATCACCAGCTAATAAAATGCCAGAGGTCATCAAGATACCTGCAGTACAGATAAATGATTTGGTGTCCACAAAGCAAATCTCACAGATCTAGTATCACTGGAGGTGGAGGAAAAGGCCTTTCTTGTCTCTCTCTCATAGTACTAGAACCCACTGGGGTCACCCACATATGGCAAAAAGGGGTGTGTGTGATTTGGGACAGATGGAAAATAAGCACTTCTTCTCATCTGCTCCCACAAGATGGAGTGGTGGCCATCAACCTGGGTTTGTTTAAATCTATGAACAATATGGCTATCCATGGCTATATAATTCCTCCAGTATCAGAGGCAGGACACCGGGGGGGAGGGGGGGGGACATAAGGAGGATGCAATTACGCTCACATCCTGTTCGTGGACTTCACATATGCATCTAGCATCAAAAATGCCCTACATGCATCAGTTTAGATCCCAACCCACTAGGAGGGAAGGAAGAGTGAGGTCAGGAGATAAAGAAAGTAAGGAACAGAAAAGTGTGGCACAGAAAGAGAAAAGAAGGTGATGGGGAAGGGGTTTAGGAATTTTGGCCTTGTTCATCCCTAGCTTGAAACTTGCAGATTCCCAGAAAGATAACTCAAAAATAAATGCTGGCCAAATGTGATAGCAGACAGAACAAGGGATACTTCCAGAGACTTTCCTGGTCTTTTCCTAGCCTCTCCCTGCTCTGACAGGACTTTTCTGCTCCCTTACCTTTATGGGCAGCTCTCATGCTTTCCCTCTCTTCTGATCCTTGGTGTAGATCTTGGCTGGGGGCTTCCAGTTCTTCCTGTTGCTCCATCCAGGAGATCATAATGGGTTTAACTATATGGGGAATCCTGTTTGGGATGGCAAGAACAGTCTGTGAAATCATATACTTAAATCCTTCAGGTTTCCCATTCCTCTAACTTCCCCAAGACAAGTATAGAAATGTATGGACATAATTTCAAACCAACAGAACATACATAGCATTCTATAATTATTTTTAGCTTATTTTTAGTAGTATTATCACTGGAGTTTGTAGAAACATTCCAGGGCAGCTGTGTCCAGTTTCTAACTTTACGAAGTCATTTTTTACATCTGTTTCCCCTTCCCGTTTTTATATTGTTTGCTTTAATATTGTAAGTCACCTTGGATATTCTTGAGGACAAAGGCAGGGGATAGATTGAATAAATAAATAAATAAAAATTTAAAGGGATCTTTTATTTTCTTAGCAAGCGCTGAATGGTGAACAGTGTTAACAGGTATAGATCAGTAACCACCGGGAAACCTTGGCTACCAAACGTACTTGGCTATTGTTTGGAAAGTTTTCTTGCCTGGACTACAGCACTCACATTTCACCAGGCATTACTGTCAAGCTGGCTGGAGGATTCTGGGACCTGTAGCCCAAAAAAAAGTAATTGTTCTGAGCTCTGAATTCAGTCATAAAATTCATGAGCTGTCTTTTCGCCGAGCACTCTGTCAGCACACAAACTGTGGCAGGGCCATCCCAAGGCATTCTGCTGCCCCATATCAAGGACAAGATAACAGCTTTCCCATTCTGATCCACCTACGGATAAGCCACCCAAGAGAAAAATGATCAATCTAAAAGAAATGCCACACATTGAACTACTATTTGTTTACCTACAGATAAACAAATATTTGGACCATACAACAGAAATAAGAATATTCACGCTCAGGAGAAGATAACCCTCAGCTAGATCAAGCAATCTGATTTAGCTTAAGGCAGACAAATATATATATATTTAGGTTACTACTGACAAACAGCCTGATCTACCTGGTGGGGAAAGAAGACATATATAAGCCTCCTTGGAACCGAGCGTGGCTGTTTCCTCCGGGATAGTATTGAGACCCCAACCGTCCCACCTGCAGCCCTTAACCCTTGTTGGAGCCAACTAAAGCAGTGGGGTGGTGCCAGGCTGCGTGCAATCCCCCCCCCATATACATCTGGCAGAGTCAATCAAAGACCTTCCAGACCCCCAACAATTTCCTACCACCCTTCCAGCTTTCGCATGCTTCGTATGGGCAAAAGCAGCGGGGGGGGGGACCCACTTACCCACTAGTGCTGCTCCATTTAGGGTTCTGGGCAATCCAGTCCTCTCCTTAAGGGATCCTTTCTGCCCCCCATATTTTTTTTTCTTGGAAGGGGGCTGTGACCGCAGGGGGGCAGCCCCTTTCTCCACCCACCCACCCACCCGGCGAAGGGGAAACATACACACTCCCCTCCGCTCCCTCTCTCTTTCTGGGCTAACAGGAAGTTCCCATCCCGATTCCATGTCCCTCCAGCTCCAGCCGCTCCTCTCTAGGATTCGGAGAAGAGCGCCGCTCTATGGCTTTAACTCTTCCTGCGGATGGTGGGTTTAATGCTGGTGGGTCTCAGCGCGGGGAAAAGATTCTGCCCTGTGCTGTTTTAAAATATTTTAATTTTACAATAGCCATTTCCCCCACTTCTGGGTGCAGGATTCTGCAGTGGGAGACCTCTGTTGCTCAACTATTAAATTTAATATAGATTTTATATATATATATTATAATATATTTAATATAGATTAATACAGATTTTAAAAATTAAATAGTTGAGATAATGCTGACTATTTCTGACAAGAAGCCAGCTTCTTGTCAGAAATAGTCTAATTATCTTAACGTTTTAATTTTTAAAATCTGTACCTATATTTCATATATTCAATTAATATTAATTTATCTTGTCGCTATGTATTATTTTATTTTTTATCGTGTTTTAATATTGCTGTTTATATTGTTGTTAGCCTTACAGAAGGATAGCAAAGATGGGGCCAGGCTGGCCTCCTCTGTGTGTGTGTGTGAGAGAGAGATGTTGTGTGGCATGTTAATTTTTTAATGTATTTATTGATGGTATTTTCCCTCATTTCTTAAGGATCCAGCAACAAGAGGCAGGGAGCAAGGATTGTTTTGGAATAAGAGGTCAGCGATTTCCCCCTGAAGTAATTAATGTTATTCTAGCCTTAGCATCCCCGGTTGCTTTCCAAAGAGATGAAGGATCTCTCCCTGCCTGTTTCTCCTTACAACGTCCCTCTGAAGTAGGTTTCAAAGAAGTAGCTGTGTTAGTCTCTGCCAGCAAAGGGGGACGAAAATAAAAACCCAAACCAGACAAAACCAAAAAATAAATAACAACAGCATCGTGGCCCCCTTAAACCCTGTTACATCTGAGTTTGTAGTGAGACATCCACTTCTTCAGACACCTCTAATGTAGGAAAAGGCCAACACAGATCGCTTGGTGAGCTTCCCTGGTTTGCAACTTGAACCTGTGGTTAGTCAGTGACCATGCTCTAGACATGCAAATACTGTAGGGGTAGGGTGTGAGTTTGTGGGTGTAGACATGCAAATAGGGGCAGGGTGTGTGTGTGTGTCACTTGCACTTGGAAAAAAAAGGATATTGTTGCTGCTGTGCTTTGACAGTTGTTTGGGATGGAATTTCAGCAGCCAGAGCATGTCATCAACTACAACAGCTAAGTTCCTGGTTTCACACAGCTATTGAACAGTCAAAGTCAAAGGTAACAGTCAAAGGTAGAGAAGCCCACTTCACCCATGTGACCACCTTAGGCTAGGTGGGGTGGTGTACACATGTACCAAAATGTAAATTATTTGATTTATTTTTGTTCTCCACCTTGAACGATTATTTATTTTTTATTTTGGGATGTTGATGTTATTTTAATTGTTTTTGTTATATATGATGTACGCCGCCCAGAGTAGTCGAAATGACTAGATGGGCGGGATAGAAATATAATAAATAAATAAATTACTAGGAATATCCTGCAGCAGGCATGTTATCTAGATCCACACTACACTTGAGATGTTATACCACCAGTATAACATCAGGGGATGTTATACTGGTGGTATAGCGTCCCCTGATGTTATACCACCAGTCACTCGGTTTTCAGGGTCTTCTCCGCAGGATTTCTCTGACAGCAACAGTGACTTGTAGCGTGGCCCTTTGAAATGGAGCAGAGGGTTCATGGACCTTTCACAGCTGGAGGGAACAGGAAATTTCAGCCAGTATAGCTTGCCGGACAAGGGTTTCCTGCAGAAATTTCCGCTTCTACACAAATATTGGAAGTACCAATTTTACATGCTAGCAGTCCCAGCTAGTCTATCAGACTTGTAAGAAAGCAGGAGAGCCAGATGCCTGGTGATGATCGGAAAGATCAGGGAAGTTTTATTTTGTTTTGTTTCTGGGAAGGGGATTCTGGAACCTGGCAACTGCGGAAAAAATGCCCTGTCCAGATATCCAATCTTCTGGCTGCCTTGGATTGGAGACTAAGAAGGCTTATGATAACAGAAAAGAAACTGGGCCATTTGTTTTAAATGTGTTTAAGTATTGATGTTATTTGCCGTTTTTAATGTAACGCTTGCTTAATTCTTTTCAATATTTGTATACTTACGGTTTTTAGCTTTTAAATATTGTCTTTTTAATATTGTAAGCCACCTTCTGTCCTTTTTAAAGAGAAAGGTGGGACATAAATATTTTAAATTAAAATAAATAAACAAACAAACACCACAGAAGTACAGGGTCAAAATGATAAGGGCGTGGAAAATTAAAAGGAAGCACCTACATAGCAACCCTATGACTGTGAGAGTGTAATGATGGTCATGCCTCTGTGTCTGTGTTGAGATCAGCCACGTTCACTTGAGTAAAATGTAAATGCAGTTCATAAATTATAATGGGCCTGTATGATGCCCTGTGTTTTCAAGTCATAAGAACATATCCCCCAGCATTTTAAGAGCCAGTGTGGTATTGTAGATAGAGTGTCAGACTAGGATTCAAGAGGTAAGGTAAAGGTAAAGGTTCCCCTTGACATTTAGTCCAGTTGTGTCCGACTCTAGGGGGCAGTGCTCATCCCCGTTTCCAAGCCATAGAGCCAGCGTTTTGTCCGAAGACAGTTTCCGTGGTCACGTGGCCAGCGCAACTAGACACGGAACGCTGTTACCTTCCCACCTAGGTGGTACCTATTTATCTACCTGCATTTGCATGCTTTCGAACTGCTAGGTTGGCAGGAGCTGGGACAAGCGACGGGAGCTCACTCCGTCGTGTGGATTCGATCTTACGACTGCTGGTCTTCTGACCCTGCAGCACAGAGGCTTCTGCGGTTTAACCCGCAGCGCCACCACGTCCCCACAGGATTCAAGAGACCTGGGTTCAAATCCCTGCTAAGCCAAGGAAACTCACTGGAGAGTGGCAACAGTAAACCACTCATTGAACTTCACACATACTTTTAAAAGCCTATTAAGGTTACTATAAGCCAGAGGTTAATTGATGGAACATAACAACAAAACCACTTCTTTCAGAAATGAAAAACAATTTAATCCAAATCAGCAGGGATTTTAAAGATCTTCAGCTTTTTATTTTATTTTGGCACCTTGTTCTCACAAACACCTCATAATAAGGAGGCAGTTTCCAGGACGACTCTGAAGAAATGTTTCTTGGTCCCCCCAGAACTATAGTGTTTCTGAGTCACCCATAAATACTTAAGAGTTTTTTTCCTAAACAACTGCCAGGATGATTTTTGATGACATATCACAGAATCCCTCCGTCAGTATGGCCACTAAGTGGATTCAGGGAATTATTATCAAAAAAGCATCTTGTAGCACCAAAAGACAATCTTTTGTGGAGCAAAGCCTAGTTTATTAGACGCAACAAAAACTTGGATCCCGTTTACAACTGATGAGGTGGACTCTCGTCCATGAAATCAAACTTATTAGTTTTTTCAGGTGCCAGAAAACTTTCTTGTTGTTTTGGCTTCACAGAGGTACCCAAATGTGCACCAGAAAGTCCCCAAAAACTATTGTCTGTATATAGATGCCATGTCCAAATGGCAATACAGTACTGAAGACATTTATGGTTGACCTCCCACTATGGTACCTATACATTTCCCCACTGGTGTTCTGCCTCATCAATGATGCTTTCTCATGTGTATGGGAAATTGCTGATTTGGGCCATTTGGAGTTTGCAGGGTCAGGCCATTTTGAGACATTCTGAGACGTGAGGTGAAGGATAAAAGGGCACCTGAAGGTATCTTAGGAGGCACAAAGTGACCATGTCACACACTGCTCTGTCTACTCTCCGTCCCTCATCTCACCTTTTGCCTCCTGAGGCTGTTGCCGTGCTCTACCTGTGAGTACAGCCAGCTGTGGAAATTTGAGAGGTTAGATGTCATCAATAGCTGGCTGGATAGCTCAATGGTTTAGGTCTCTGGCTGCAGAGCCAGAGGTTGGGAGTTCGATGCCCCACAGTGCCTCCTACAAGTAGAGCCAGCCTATGTGGCCTTGGGCAAGCTGCACAATCCCAAGGTGCTTCCAGGAGAAGGGAATGGCAAACTAATTATGAGTCTTCTCTACCTGGAAAACCCTGAAAAAGGGTCACCATAAGTCAGAACTGACTTGACAGCACATAATGATGATGATCAGATGCCATCAATATGCAGGTGACAGTCAACACTACAGCCCCTTTCAGACAATAAAAATTAACACATTTAGAAGGGCAGGGATATAACTAAGGTCGAGCAACTTGGCCTTTTCCCCAAGACACCAAAAATATAGCAAGCCGTGAAATCTAGAGTGTTAGGAAAATGAACTGCAACACCTCCTGGCTCTATATATTACTACTAATACTTTTGATAGCACAAACTAACTTTCTTCTTTCTTCTTTATTTCTGCTCCTTCTTCATGAGAGATTTGCACCCATGTGCCACAGTTGAGTGCATGAGAAACAGAGTCCGCTGTGCTAAAATGGCTAGTTCTAGCTCTGTAGAAAGAGAGCGGGGCCAGGTAGGGCCATATAAGTTAGTCCCAGCTTGAACATCCCTGTATGAGGAAACTTTAAACTACTGTGCAATCCCTCTAGAAGCACTCCCGCAGTAGCTCAGAAGGCTCCCTGCAACAGGGCAGGGGAGAGCAGATTTATGTTATCTGATTTCTCCATCATTTGAAAACTTCCAGGTACATTGAAACCCCTTCCAATGTGCAGTTCTTTAATGGAGGCTCAAGCAGTGGTACAGAGGAACTTTCTCAAGTCTCAACTCTTACAAAGACAATTGCCATTTATACTTTGAGAGCATTTTGCCATATATTTTCTTGTTCCATTTTAGAGTGACCTCCAAAGCATAATGCATACATTTTACATATGTGATCACTCCCCACCTGCACTCAATTCTTCTTTTCTCTTTAAGTAGTCAGTCAAATGCAAACTTATTGGGAAGTATTCAAATCACCCGGAGGTGAAGGAAAAACGATTTAATTTTTAGGTTGGCATTTTGTTAATAATCTTTCCCATGATAAGAATACATTCCTCTGTATTTGCAACATAAATCCTAAATCATTTTGTAGGTCATCCATAACTATTTTAACTAATACATCCAGTGGGTTTGGATGAATTTTATAGTTGGTCCTATAGACTGATTATTGTAATATTTTGTGTGGGGCACTTTTAAGTTTTCTCCATAAATGTAAACTCCCCACCCCGGACAGTTCTGTGTTCTCATTGAAGTATCACAGCTTTTATTTTTATTTTTCCAAATGCACTCAGGTGAAAGTTGTTATTTATTAACAACTGTAATTTGACCGATAAAAATTAGAATAAAATATACAGTTTTAAATAAATAAAATATTGTTGTTGTTTAGTCGTTAAGTCGTGTCCGACTCTTCGTGACCCCATGGACCACAGCACGCCAGGCCCTCCTGTCTTCCACTGCCTCCCGGAGTTTGGTCAGATTCATGTTGGTAGCTTCGATGACAGTGTCCAACCATCTCGTCCTCTGTCGTCCCCTTCTCCTCTTGCCTTCACACTTTCCCAACATCAGGGTCTTTTCCAGGGAGTCTTCTCTTCTCATGAGATGGCCAAAGGATTGGAGCCTCAACTTCAGGATCTGTCCTTCCAGTGAGCACTCAGGGTTGAAAATAAAATATACCGCTTTGCTAACAAGGCATTTTATAAACAGATATTCTCTCCTACATTCTTTCTCTCTTTCTCTTACTTTCTAGAAAGGATAATCCTTTGAGAGGAAAGGAACTCTGCACGTCTGAGAAGACAATAAGGAAAGTACTAATCCTAGATAGACTATCAGTTCTACTTGCAAACCACGATCCATCATTTTGCCAGTGAAAAGCACTGATTTAAATCAAAGCAGTGAAGGTGGGTTGTGAGATGTAGAACACAATGTCCCACAATGCCGTTCGACTGCTCCCCCCCCCCATCGTCAGCCATATTAGTTGTAGTCCAGGCATTCTCCCTGAGGCCTTAAGAGGCAATGGTAAAACCACCAAGGAATACTCTGGGACAGCATATGAGTATAAAACTACACTCCCATACTGCTCAGCGGACATATTAAATGGCGTCCAAACATCATTCTTTGGAAAGAGAGAGCGAGAGCCAATAGGCTTAGCGGTTTGGTGAGCAGAACTACTTTTCCCATGATGCCCGAGAAGGCGCTTCAGTCCCCACCCACCCTCTTAGCTGTAGTCCAAACATCCCTGTTCGGCCATAGCGACCAACAGATCCAGGGCGTAAAGCTGGGTAATAAAACTCCAACTCCCATATTGCATTGCCCCGAAGCCTTTGCCGCCATCTGAGTTGTAGTCCAAACGTCCCCGGCCGCCTATAGAGTCGGGTGTGCCCTAGAAACCCCGGCAAACTCTCTCTCCCATCAGCCAGCGCGCGGCGAGTGTTCCCTTTTGGGCTTCCTGGGGCCGCCATGATGGGTTTTGTGTATATCTCTGTGTGTGTATATATGGATAGATATATATGAGCGAGGTGTGTGTATCAGTATGTGTGAGTGAGTGAGTGTGAAGGGGAGGGGGTGGAAGAGGAGAGGATGAGAGGGACCAGAGGAAGGGGCTCCACCAGCGGCGTGGGGCCTGGCTCTTTACCCCCCGAGGAGCTGTGGCAAGGATTAAATCCCCCTGCAAGATTTGCCCATTTAGAGAGGGGTGGGTGGCTTTGAAGCGCTCCCTTATGTGGGGGGAGGGATTGCTGGGCAGCGCAGAGCCCCCTTGAAGAACGACGTGGAGGGGGCGCGCTAGGCACCCCCTTCCTTTTGATTGTAGCCCGGGGGGGGGGGAGAGAAGCGAGAGGGGGTGAGGGCTGAGAGGGCCCCACCCCATCAGTGGGATTTGCAAGGTGACCAAGAGCTTGCCTGGCTTTGGAGGGGGTAGGAACGGTGGCGGACTTGTTTTTTGCATGGGGCGGGGGGTGGTGGTGGAAAGAGTAAGACCCGAGATGTCCCCCTAACCTAAGGGGCAGAGAGAGCTCGTGAGAGTATTTGGGGGGGGGAGGGCAGGTTCCACTTCGCCCCCTTTTGCTCCTCTCCCCTCTCCTCCTCTTCCAAAGTGAATGGAGATGTACAGTAGTTAGAGTAACAAGGAAAGCAGAAGCGAAGCCCTCTCCTCCTCCTCTTCCTCCTCCTCCTCTTCTTCTTCTCCCACCTCCAGTAAGCCCAAAGAGTGGGGAGTGGGCTTCCAGAGGGGAGTGGTCTGCCTGTATTTGAAAAGGGGAGGGTGGGTGTTTGGGCAAGTAAGGAAAATCTCAGTGGTGGGCAGAAGAGGAGGAGGAGTCAAGAGGAAGCAAGGAGGCGGGGGGGGGGACACACTGGAGGTTGCACGGCGCGCAGGCAATGCCAAGGCACTATCTCCAATTAGGGGTGTAGGGGGTCCCTGAGTAGGTGTGGGGTACAGGGTCCTAGCCTCCTGCTCCTCTTCTTCTTTTAATGTCCTGTGGCAGTGGGGCTGGGTGTGGGGCTCCTCGCACATCATCCCCTTGTTTTCTCCCAAGGGCAACGAAGGAAACAGTGGAGGGTAGGAGAGGAGAAGGAGTGAGGTGTGGGGGAACTGCTGCTATGAATCTGTAAGAGCCTCGTTAGGGAAATCGTCCCGCCCCTCATTCCTCTTCTCCCTCCCCCCCCTCATATTTGTGGGGGGGACTGATAGAGAGACGCACACACACACACACAAATCCTTCAGCAACTGGCTGGATCTCGTCTCCCCCTCACTCCCCACCATGACAACAAATCCAGCACTAGAATCGCCATCCACCCCATGGCCACACAGCAGGTGAGTAACCCATCGCTCGTGTTTCTTCTCCTCCCAAACCGTTCCTGGATTTGAAAGAGGGGGGGGAGGATACTTCCCACCTTCAATCTCCGCATCCTCAGCCACCTTTCAGGGGTGCTTGCCTGGGATGTGTGTGTATGTGTGTGCGTGTGTAGCGCTTGTAAGGCGTACAGCATCTTTTCTCTTTTGGAGGCTTCTGATGGATGAGGAAGATTCTTTGGTGCCTGGATGTGCTTCCCAAAGGTAAGTCCCTGTTCCCCTCCACCTGCCCATCTCTCTAGGCTTTGCAGAAGACTGTTTTTCAAGGAATAAAAAAACCCTCGGTATCTTTTTTTCTTTCTTTCCAGAAGCAAACTCTTTCTCCTTTCCCTCCATGCCAATCTCCCCATTCAAAATTAATTTTGTCCCTTCCTCCCCCCCCCCCCCAAACACCTTGAATATGATGTTTTGGGCAGATCCACAGATGCTTTGCCAAGTAACATCACCCCCCCACCCCAAATTAGATCTCTATTGGTTGGATTGTGTGAATGCACACAGCATGTGAAAACATCACAACAACTCAGATGCAGAGAAGGGGGAGGGCAGTCAAGCTCCAAGACAGAATGCACAAATGTATCTCCTGTGGATGCGATCCAGACCTTTTGCTCCCCCTCTCCACCACAAATGCCAGATATTGTGTGGTGTGTTCCACGCGTATCCCATCTCCTTTGTTGTTTTGTTTTCTTGGGTATTTTCTCCATTCCCCCTTACGTTCTGTCACCTTGGGCTGGTGTTATTTGGTGTGTTATTTTGTTTCATTCCTGCAAAGCCAATAAACACGCAGGTATCCTTTTAACCAGGTGGATTTTAGAAGGAGGGGGAGATCATCTCTGGGTGGGCTGAACCTGATGGACAAGATGTGAGGGGTGGGGGGTGGGAAGAGAAACAGAGTAGCTTTGGCGGGTGCGGGGGCAAGGGTGGAACCAAAGTTTCTCCTCTCCGATTTCCAGGGGAAGGAATTACAGGACGTAAAGCGCTGCTTCTGTGTGTTTCTCATGTTTTAACCCCTGGAGGGGGGGGGGGAGGAGAGAGAGAGGGGAGGGGCTGTGTCAGCCGATTTAAGGGGGCCCCGGGTACAGGATGGCTCCCGTTCTGTTCCTCAAGGAACTGTGGGGTGCAGAGGGACCTGCAGGAGGAGGCTGGCCCCTAAAAGCTGCCTGGACTTAAAGGCGTTTATTTCCCCCCAAGGGGGTGGGAGAGTGCACAAGAGATGTGTCAAGCAGGTTGCTTCTTGGCGAAGCCAATCGAGGTTGGGGGGGATCTAGCAACTGGCACCATGAAAGGCCAGGCTGAGGTGTGTGGGATCCCTCGCCAGGACGGGCCCTGCCAGCTCTGAGGCCGTGATGAGGTACAGTGGAGCCCAGTTCCCATTGAACTACCTGTCTTTTGCCTGTGGCTGTTCCACCTGATCTTTCCATGTCTTTGGGAGAAAGAAAGGGGTGGCGAGGGGGGCCCTGTGTAGCAGGAGGTCACAGGATGTTCCAATGTGCTGTTTTGTGTTCTGTGGGTTTGAGATTTGTGTGTCGTGTGAATGGGGTTGGAGGGGAATACAGCAGGATCTGGTGAGCTGTTTCATTCTTCCTGCTGTCCCTGCAATCTGAGCCACAGTCTTCCTCCCCTGCCTCAGCCCAACTCCCATCAGCCAGCCACCAGTCCAATATTGGAAAAAGAACAGGAGGGAATGGTGTTTTTTAAAAAATAATAATGAATGTTTAAATGTTTACTCATCCCTGAGCTTTGTTGCTCCATTCCTTTGCTCCTAGAAAATGGAAATACTGTAATTTCCTTGCACTGCTAAGAATTGTAAGAGCACTGTAGTCAGAGACCAGTAACATTTGCTTTAAGAACCTTTGTTCCCACTCCCAGAAGACATCATCCTGGTGTCACCAGTTTCTTTTCTGATTCCTCCATGAACTTCTACTTTCTTTTTCATTTGATGCTTTGCATCTTTCTCCCCAGCCAAGATGAATCTTTGATATGCATGACTCTGTCTGTTCCTTGGCCCCCTTATTTCTCTTTCCTGTTCAAAGCATTGGGGAAAATGAATGTTCTCCAAAACAACACATGCACCAAAACCAGGGCTTGTGTTTCCACTCCTTCCATAAGGTCCGGAAGAACCTACTTGTGTTCTGATGTTCTACATTTCCTTGCCCCATTGCCAGTCATTGGGTTCTGATGACACCATGACATTTAAGGTAAGTTCTACTGGGGCAATATATGGGGGAAGGGAGATACAGGCAAAGTGTTACTTTCCCTTCCCCTGTCTTTATATGTTTAGAGTAAGATCTAGTTTGACACTTCCGAGTGCTGATGGTCTAAGAGGCATGGAATTGTTCTGCATCTCCCATTATTTCTGGGCAACATCTTCTGTGTCTTTCCTTTCCCCCCCAGCACTTTGCCCTAAAGAGAAAGCCAGGATAAAAAAAGACAGTTATAATTATCTGAATCTGTTGCAGAAATTTGCAGGAGCTAGTCATGATAGTCTTGCAGCAAAAACAACAAAGAATTGTGCTTGGTTACCCTCTTCTACCATAAAATCCCAGTTTCTCCTAAATCTGCTTCTTTTTTCTCTTGCTTTCCCATATCAATGAGCCAGCTCCATGTGCTTTTCAGTGGCACTTCTCATTTTTTGTACAATTGGCGCTTGGAACTTCTACTCTTTATTGCTGGATATTGTTATGGAACATCTTGTAGTTTCATTTTGTGACAATTGAATCTCCGAGCCACCTGGGTGGCAGGCAGGTCTTCTAGCAGGTCTGGAAAATTCCTTCAAATAAAAAGTCCGTCTAATACTGAGGTGTTTAGCTTGCTCTCAGTTCAATTGAGAGCTGGTGTCCTTTTCCACTTCCTTTTAAAATCAGATACTGGTTTCTAAAAAGCATGAAATTCTCTGAGTGTACTGTTGATGGGGTGCTTTTCCCCCACCCCTGAAAGGGTCCACTCTAGGGTAAAATTGATGTATACCTTTCTAAGGCAACACAGTCATGATCACCACATCTGTGAGTGTGTAATGCAGACAGCAGGACCACTTTCTTTTACATATGAAATGAGTCTCATGGCTACAGCTAGACGTGGCTGGATATTTGGTGTTTTTTTTTAACATTACTGCTTCTACCCTTTCTGTCCTCCTTTTTCAATACATCCCAGTCTGATAAGAGTCCTGAAGAACTTGAAAGCTTCCACATATTATGGAATTTTAGGTGGCCCTATGAAAAGTACCAGCTGCCTCTGGATATTGGTTTTATTTGTTCTCCTGGACCAACACTGATACCTTTCATGTTATTTTAGGCCTGGTTCACCCTTAACTGAAATCTCTGTGTCTGCTCTTCTATTTCCATCCTTGTCTTTGCAGAAAACTACCTGTTCTGTTCTGCACCCTTGAACAAAACAGTGGATGGAGGGAACCTGCGTCCCCATGGTCTATGTGCACCTGTAATTAGAACACCTATAAAATGTTTTCATAGTGTCTTATGTCAGTTAAGTGTGAGGAGAAGGCCAAAGAGTAAGCTATAAAGTTTTTTCTTTGATCAGAGCAGCATTGTGAAAAATCCAGTGTTTTTATTGCACATCTGGGTTATTGTTTATATGGTGCATGGAGCACTTGGATTCTCATCCCTCCTAAGAGTTTGCTGGGGAGGAGGGAATCGGTGTCATTACCATTTTTGAAGTGAGAAACCAAGGGAAAAAGAGTGCTGCACTCAAGTCTGTATGATATGTTTCTCGTGAAGGTAGAATTTGAACCCAGAGCTGTTTCCCAGCTTTCTAGCTACTCCAGTAGCTTGATCAGAAAATCATTTATTGGCATTATGTATGGTTCTTTTCTCTAGACATTGTTTCGATTCCTCACTTGTGCCTCCTTGACAGGGGCTGGCCTTAGTGACCCATAAAGTCCCTACCAGCTCTGCAGTTGTAAGATTTTACTACTACTACTACTGCTAAGTGATTTGAACCAGTGGAGTCCAATTGATCTGTTTCTCTCTCTATTTCAGGAAATGTACACTTTAAAGGGGAAAAAAATACAATAATTTTATATAATCAATTATAGGATCTAATCATCATATTACAAAACCTCTTTCCAATGACTGTCTTCTTTTGCTCTGTCTTTTTTGATATTGGTATATCATTGTTTCCAGAGTTGTGTTGGATTTCTGGAGCACCCCTTTTTTTCCTTGTCGTCCTTAAGGCCTGAAACTCTCTGAGCCTGTGGCTCGAGAGGGCTGAGTTAGAGTTTCCAGGAACAAGAAGCAGGTGGATTTGAATCGGTCCTACAATGAAAGCAGAATAAATAACATAGATGAAAGCGATCTTTGTGAAACTGACAAATTTGGAATCATTTAGGCAGATCAACAAACTCTGCTTTCTGTCCTTGATGAAGGTGGTTTGCTTTGTCTGCAACTTTGTTTTCGTGGCACAGCTTGTTTCTAGCACTTGTTGTTCAATAGCAATTTCCCCCAAAACGTTTTTCTCTTGGGTCGTTTCCATTTCTTGTGCAATTATGTGGGTTTTGTTTTGTTTTGTGGTTGGGGAGTTAGTGATGGAATCTTGCAAAAGGCTGGGGCAAACAAGAGAACTTATCATGATGTTGCCCCTTGTACTGTTTATGGTTATGTTGCTCAGTATGTTTATATCCTACCTTTCTCCTATGGTGGAACTCAAAAGTAGTAAATGTAAGGTGTTGCATCAGGCCCAGACTTGCTTAGCTCCATCAAGGTTGCTGCATCATGTGCCTTCCGGGGACAGACTCTCTGGGGCCTTCCACAGATGTTTTAGACTATTCCATTCTTTAAAAAAAAAAACCTCTGGATTATGAATATTATATTTTGTACTTCTCTACCCATGATTCAAAACACCAGGAAATGGCCTGATATTGCTGCACAATATCATGCCTGCGTTGTCAGCAGGAAAAGGGTTGCCAAGCTTTGCATAGCAAGAGACAGCCTGAATGTTGACAACACCAATGTTAGCAGTCCAGATGGTCTACAGGATACCCTCTTGTGCTCACTGCCATTCACAAAGTGCCAACAAGCAAGGGAAAATCGCAGAAGCCAACTTCTTTTTTCCTTCAGTTAACCACGTCTCACCCAAACACAAAGCAACTGTCAGGACTCTTTTTCAACAAGTGCGAATGGTAGTGGGTGCAAGAAGGGATCCTGTGTAGACCATCTCAACTGCTGCCATTGGTGTTGTCAGCATTCAGACTGCCCTTTGTTATGTAACGCTTGGCATCCTTTTTCCTTCTGGCAATGCAGGGACCATATTGTGCAGCAATATCAGGCTATTTCTTGGCTTCTTGAATTGTGGGTATAGGAGTACAGTATCTCAAATTCCTAAACTGGAGGGTTTCTTTAAGAATGGCATTTCCTGGCTTTTAAAAACAGGAGTTTAAATATGCATACACTACACACACATTCTAACAAACATTTCCCTCATATAGAATAACCAGTATTAGAGGATACCAGAAAATGAGCACATGATATATAGTATATATCTATAGATTCTATACTATGGGTTGCTGGAAGAGGACAGAAGCAAGAAGAGCTAGGATGTGTTTGCAGTCCCTCTGTGCCAAAAGCACTGTTATTGGACTTAATGAAATGGTGCAGCAAAGATATTAGTAAGTGTAGTACCTGCAGTGGAGAAAAATACACACCCTTTGACCTCTCAGGTAAACTAATGTTGCCATGCCTCCTCTGCAGAATGCAGACTAGAAAGCTATTTTCCAATTTCCAAACCCTTTCCTTGGGGTAAGCAAGAAGAAAGAAAGAAGGGCTGTATCAGACCGAAAGCTCTACAAACATGTTGTATGCATGTTTTCCAAAAGATGTCTTCTCACCTACTTATTTTTTTAAAAGGAAAGCTAGGAGTTACCAAAGATTGTCCCTGGAAACCAAGGTCAAAATCATCTGTGCTATGTGAAAGGAAGACAGTGAGGAAACACAGGGACAAAAATCAACTCATTTGAAATGTGGTGTTGGAGGAGAGCCTTGCAAATTCCACAGACAGCCAGGAAGGCAGGAAAGTGGGTGCTCAGTTAAGTCAAGCCTGTAGTCTCAATAGAGCAAACATGAGTAAGCTGGGGCTGTCCTACTATATATATATAATGAAAATACAGAACTGACCAATATTGCTGGGAAAAGTGGGGAGTGGTCAGTAGGAAGAAGGAAGACGTAACATGAGACAGATTGTCTCAATAAAGGAAGCCACCACTGTTAGTTTGTAAGACCTGAGCAGAACATACTGGAAAAGGCAATTTTGCTAGAAAGAGGGAGCAGTAGGAGGAGAGAACAATTTAATAGGAGATGCTGTTGGTTTGCATGATCTGAGCAAAGCTGCTAATGATATGACACTTCGGAGGTTATTAACTCATATAGTCATCACACATCAGAAGTGACTTAATGGCACATAGCATCTTTGGAAATGTTTTCTTAATTACCAGACAATTATATAGTGACAAGATGGGTGGAATGGTTAAAACTATGACAAGGATATAGGCACCAAAACTCTGCTAACACTGAGTGAGACCATCCCATCAACAAAGCAAAATATAGCAACTTCACAGCTTAAATGAGTGAGCTTTTGAATATTTGTTCTCTACTCTAAATATTTTTACAACCAGACACAGAATTCCTTTTGCTAGCACAAATGCCTGTTTGGCCAAGAAGGAATTAAAAAGTTCTCATCCAGAAAGTAATATAATTGGGTTCTGACTGATAGGATTGTCTCAGACCTGGAGCTGATTTCCCATTTGAAGACTTGTGTTAGGAGCCTGGTCTCAGAAATCCTCAGAGAATGTTTACTTGAAAGGACTCAGGGCAGGGAAAACCACAAATGCTCTATGCTTTTCTAATGCAGAAATACTTTGAATGTGCCTTACAAAATTGTAGGATAATTCCTTGGAGTTATGTGTAAAAAATGTCACCCTTTCTGGAGGACTGTCATTCCATTACTTTTTTTTTTAAGCAAACTGGGCTATGTGTCGGGTTTTTTTTCTTTTTTTACTCTTTTGTCTGTTTTTGTGTCCTTTCTTTGCCCTCCAAACATCTCCCTTCCCCTCAATGAAGTCGAAAAAATATATCTACTTTGGAACACTCTTGCTAGTAAGCTTGTTCCACACATGCTCTGTCTGCAGTTGTTTTTCTCTTTTGAAAGGCCTTTTTTGAGGATCAGTATTTCAGCCCCTGCAGCCTGGAATCTTTAAAAAACATTTTTAAGTGGGTGACACCAATCATTCTCTTTCAAGATAAGCAAGACTGATCATTTCAATATGTATGAGCTATTTTAAATATGGGGACGCTTGTTTCTGCACAGAGGGGAAAGCAGTTTTACTTTTAAAAAGTCGTAACTTGAAAACCCTTTGCCCAGACTTCCGTAAATATTGCATAGAACAAGAGCAGAATGTGTGCTACATCTGTGCCAAATTTGATGCTGATCCAAAGTCCAGTTTCAAAGTTATAATTGTTTATTTGGACTGACCCATTTTTAGAATTGCCTTGTGGAATGCTGATTTGCTCTGCTGCACAGTAACATAGCTGCACTACCATGGTGCTATAATAAGCCCCATGATCCCAGACCCCTTGTTGTGCTGCTGGGTGCTGATGGGAACAGTAGTCCAAAACATCTGGAAGGAAACAAGTTACCAACATTTGGTAAGACTGTTAACAAAACAACATGATTAAATAAACCAGAGCCTTGCTGTTCTGTGTGAATGAACTGATATGGTAGATGCAACCCTGGGCTTTGTTATATTAAAAAATGGCTTGTTATGCATAGTAGAGGACTGATATACAAGAAAGACAGGCCTACCCCATAGGCAGACTGCACTAATTGTACATGATTTTTATTTGGATCCTGGACAGAGTTTTGTCATCATCTTCACTGGTTTTTATTCCATCTGATCCACTCAATAGAAGATTGCTACACTTTTCAAGGAGCTTTATCTTCCTGTTTTAATTTTGATTCTCAGCTTTTTATTTGTGAAGTTCATAGTGCAGCTAAATGTTGCAGAACCTGTGTTTTAGTTGCCAAATTGGCTCCTTACTGCAGTGTGATTTTCTGTCTTTTTGTGAGGGGAATGGTTATATTTGGGAGGGAGAAGTTTAAATATTGATCTTTCTTTAAAAAAAATAGTTTCATGGCTCTTGAGGACATGAGACAAATAGAGATCTCCTTTTCCATTAAATTAGTTTGCCCTTAAGAGGTGTGCCATTCTGCTTCTGGTTAGAACAGTTTTCTCTCTGGACCACATCCTGGTGCAGAGATTTTGAGAGTTGTAGTCCCATAGTAACTTTTTCAGTGTGTGCCTCAGAAGCCCTGGCCATATCAGGAGACTTTCTTCTTCGTAACAAGAAACAGCTCCTGAACGTGTTAAAAGCTCAGCGTCGTTTGTCAGGTGCATTGGCCTGCTGGCAGGAAAGAGTGAAAATCCCTTCCACATGTTCGGCAATATTTTTGGAACAGACGGTTGCCAGCGAAGGTGGAGGAGTTAAAACTCCGAGAGGAGCACTCAGCAGCAAGGTGACATTCTTGGTTGCTTAAGGCCAAGAACCTGCCCCGACTGGCAAGTTCTTAAAGAGGGCGCCAGAGTCGGTCCTGTAACCTGCCCCAGTTTATACGGCTCCTAAAATTCCAGTTAACCTTCCTGGAGTGTCTGCTTCGCTGAGGGTGCCTGCATGCAATCTTAGCTTGACATATTGGAGGTTGTGAGCCTGCTGTGGACCCAAAGCCCCTGCAGATGCCTACATCTGGAAGACACTACCCTTTTTGCGCTAGAACTCCCAGAAGCCCCTAGCCCACACGGCCACTAGCCAATCAGTACTTGCCAGTTGGCAACTGGTGTTTCTGACCCTTCAGGCCTTGTTAATCTTTCCCAGTCTCTCTCTACCTCAGTTTTCTTCATGGTTCCTCTTCAAGCTGTGCTCTTTTTTAAACAGAGTGACTCTTGTTTCATACCCCAAATTATTTGTTGTAAGTAGGATTGAGTTTTTGAAGTTTTGTGAATGAGTTTGGCACATGGCTCCCGGTTATGTACCAGCATGTTCAATGCATCACGTTTGTTGTGCTCTGTTGTTTTAAGATTGATTTATTTACCATTTTTAATATAATACTTGTTTGATTCTTTTTTAATGTTCATATATTTACTGTTTTTAGCTTTTGAATATTGTATTTTTAATGATGTGAGCTGCCTTGGGTCCTTTTTGGGGAGAAAGATGGGATAGAAATATTTTAAATCAATCAATCAATCAATGTGCATAAGCCTTTTTCTCCCCAAGTAGCTCTTGCCTCTTCATTCAGCTCCTTTCCCTGAACCCTACAGACTGCACTCTTCTTTACTTTACCCATCTCCCTACCTTGGAAAACGGCGTCTGTTAATGGAGCCATGTTGCTTTTTCTCTCTTTCCCCAGCCCAGAGAGTAGCTGAAGCGGGACGTAGCCAATGTCGTCCAGCAAAGGGGCGGGGGCTGGAGCTCGCCGGCGGCGGACGCGGTGCCGGAAGTGTAAAGCTTGCCTGCGGTCGGAGTGTGGGGAGTGCCACTTCTGCAAGGACATGAAGAAGTTTGGGGGCCCTGGGCGCATGAAGCAGTCGTGCCTCCAGAGGCAGTGCACAGCGGTGAGTGGGAGAGGGAGCTGACGTGGCTGAGACCACGGGCAGGCTGCACGATGGGTTGCTGCTGAGGCCTGGCTCTGCTCTTGATGAGATGACAAACAGGGCAAGTAGATGCAGTTCAGGAAGGAGGCGTTACAGTTTTTTTTGCAAGGCATAAGTCTCCAGTCCTTCTAATATTGAAAGAAAATATCTCCTAAGCTCGCATTGTTGAAATCACCATACCTTGCAAGTATTCCTGCTTAATGAAGAGCACTGAACAGATAGAAAAATGTGGCTCCTTTTCTTTTCCCAGTCATCTTTCATGTGAATTTGCTTGTGACTCTTGTGCAGTTCAAATATACCGAAAAATTGCATGCTACAGTTGCTTCTGGGCTTTAGTATTTCAAGAAGCAGGTGGGAGGAATTCCATCTCTGAGGGGTTCTTCATGTTTATAAAACGCACCACACATCTCCCTCCATGTAGAAAGCTAGTATGACCAGGGAGAAGGTTTTCCATTATTGCCAGCTTAAACATGGGAAAGCATTGACATAATGTGTTATAGCGATGTACCACTTTTTTTTTTGCATCCTTTGAATATGCAGAGATCCCTACTGTAACTTTTCGAAGAAATTCTCTGCATCCAAAAATCTAGGGTGTCAGGAAAACCTTCTCTGGTGGAGGAGTTATGTTTTTAGTTTATGTAGGTAAACAATCAAGCATTCCACTCCCTGCCCTGGCATCTGGAAATGGTACAGCCCAGGAACGGAGCATACTGCAACATTTTTATCTGCATGTTTGCATCTCCTCCTGCAAGGCTGAAGTAGACCTCTATGCTGCCTACCAGTCTCAAAGCAAAAGTCATCTCTGAGCCATTCAGATATTCAGATATCCTATGGACTTCCCCCCCATCCACCACGTCAAGCAGAAAAGGGGTGCAGAACATTCAGCCCTGTAGAGGTTTTAGTCCACTTTATCATTGGCCCTTTCTTATCTGGCCAATGATAAAGTATTGTGTGAACTTCAAGTCCCATGCATGGAAGAGGCAGTTCTCAAGAACATATGGAGTAATATTTAATATTTAACATGCCAGAGGCATTTCAGCCTGTTGGTATTTTATGGTATTCTTCTGAGCGTTAACAAGAATGATCTCTAGAAATTTAAGTTGAAAGGGCAACTGGTACAGCATAACAAAAATGTAAGCATAGAAATGCTTCTGGTTCTCATTTTCCTGTTGCTTCGCTCTTTTAATTATCAATCAGATGGTTTGTTCCACACTTCAAAGTCTTAGATCAGGGTGGAGAGAATGTAGCTCTCCAGATCGTAACTTGGCAGCAGCTACTCGTACTAGTCCTTGCTTTTGCCTCTACTTGCCTGGTGCTGATGGGAGTTGTAGTCTAAGAACATCTGAAGGGGTTGCCCTTCACTCATTCCATCCTATATCCTTAGGAGTCCCTATCACATTTGAGATTCTTGCCATAATTCATGTCATACGTGAATGGCTTCTATTTAAATCTCTTGCACAGAGGGAAGCAGCTTCGCATGAGCAGGGCCTCACCCATCCTTTCATTTTGTTGCCATTATGTGCTGTAGTGATGAAAGTTGGGTTTTCAGGGTATGCAAGATATTTAAATAGTGCTTTTGCCGACACCCCCCCCCCCCACCCCTGCACTGAGTTCTTGTGGCTGAGCATGGATTTGAACCCAGGCCTCCTGAGTCCCAGTCTGCCACTCTATCCAGCATACGACTTTTTAATATATATTTTTGCTCCATTTTCCAACCGTTGGTCGGGCTCTCTCTCATTGCAGCCAGTTCTACCTCACACGGCCGTGTGCCTGGTGTGCGGGGAGGCCGGGAAAGAAGATACCGTGGAGGGTGAGGAGGAGAAATTCAACCTGTCACTCATGGAGTGTACCATCTGCAATGAGATTGTGCATCCGGGCTGCTTGAAGGTGAGGGGGCAGAAGGAAGGCGGGCAGGAGGGGGAAGGTCCATTGACTGCTGTCAAGCCTGTCTGTGGTCTGCCATGCTTAGACATTGCCTGCCTTTTTCCTTCCAGATGGGAGTTGCCGAAGGGGTCATCAACAATGAGATTCCAAACTGTTGGGAGTGTCCCAAGTGTAAGAGAGAAGGCAAATCGATGAAAGTACGTAGATGGGAGCTGCAAGGTGGAACGGGGTGGGGTGGGGGAATTTAAAAGCTTGAAGAGGTTTCCAGTGCCTGGGAAGCTGCTGAAACGGTTTTGGAATCACAGTTCCCATTACCTCCCAGCCCGCATGGCCTGTGTGGTCCAAATAAGGGACCTTTTTTTTCCCCAAGCAGTGGCTGCCGTGGACTAAAGGAGCTTAATTGTTCATCTAAGTCCATAGTTCCCCACCTTGGATAACCCAGGTGTTCTGCAATTCCCAGAAGCCTTCTCCACGAGCTGTGCTGGCTTGGGAGGTGCAGTTCTGGGAGGTGCAGTCTAAGAACACCCGAGCTACTCAAGGATGGGAACCACTGATCTAGGTTGGTCTTGTCTTGAGGTCATGGTAGCAAAGCTGAGGGGAGACGCACAAAAAACAGGTCTAGGAGTTCCAGAGATGTACAAGGGTTGTCCCTGCTAGCTTAATTTTCTTGCACAGTATTGGAATTAGTAGTTTCTATACCCGGGGCGGACTCTGTATTTCAGAACTTCTCCTGTTCTCCTCTGCACCAATAAACCTGTAAACAGCATTAAGGGGAAGTTAACCGTTCTTGTGGATGTTTGAGCCTCCTCTGATAGAAATGTCCAATTCTTGCTGCTCAGATAGACCTCTCCTGCTCCCCTTCCAAAGGGTTGCATGGAAAAATGCTGGCATTGCTTTGCATCCGGCTCTCAGAGAGAGCTTAACTACCTATCCTGTTGGCAAATGCATGCTTCCAAACCTTGCAACCATAACTTTATAGGTAAGAACGTGGAATCGAGGCCAGTCCCCAGTGGGGGAGTGGGGAGGAAGGGATGCCTTGTCAATGTTGTCACCACCAGCTCTCTTCCACAAACTGTAACCCCCTCCCTCACCCTGGTAATTGGTTCTCTTCCTACCTCAACCACCCCAAGGAAGGTGTTACTTATTTATTTTTTATCAGCTGATTTTTATGTTCCTTTTGCTCAACCCAGGTGCAGGAGAGATTATGATTTGATCTCAAAAGACATTAAAATCGAGCAATGCTTTAGTAGAATCAAAAGCAGCGTGAAAGTAATCGAGCCCTCAGCCACTAGCAGAGAGTCACAAAAGAACCCAGTCCATGTCAGAATCCAATAAAAAGAACTTAAGTGCTCAGCTGAAGTCTAAAAAGAAGGCGGGGAGGTAGCCAGATCTCCCCATGAAAGGAGTTCCACAGCCTGGGCGCCACAACAGAACAGGCCGTGTTCAGCATCTGTCCTCTACACCTCCTTATGAACACAGTGGCCCAAATCCCATTGTATTGTGTAGTAAAATTGCACTAGAGTAGGCCCACTAAATCCAGTGGGGATTTGGTAAGTCAGCTCCTCTGAGTTTCATTGATTTCGAATAGGCTTTCTGTAACTTTGACTTACTTTAGCGCAGTAAGTTGCAGGAAAAGAAAGCTCCTTTGAATCAGCGGAACTTATGGAGGAGTCGATTCAGTGGGCCTACTCTAGTGTGATCTATTGTGCTAACCAACAGAATTTTGGCCAGTAGCTTCCTTCTTGTTTTGGAGCTTGGACGGGGAATGGGAAGATTTGAAACAACTGGAGAGAGACTTGTTTTCAAGGGAGAATAAGTGGGATTTGATCCTTCCTACACACGCGCACCCATGCCTTGGGTCTGCTTATCAGTTGTGGAGGCGGGAGCCCTGCTGACACTTCCTGTCTGTCTGTCATCCTCGTGTGCTTAGGACTCAGGTGATGGCATGGGGAAGCGCCGTTCTGACAACGGGGAGGATGGTGTGCGGTGGAAACTGACGGATGAGCCTGCTCAGAACAAGAAGAAGTTGGCACCAGCTCCACCTCTGCCCCCTCCATCCGCCGAGGAGAGCCAGGTTCTGGCCGGAGCCCATAAGCGCAAGAAGGAGAAAGACCTCCCACCGCCAGACACAGGACCCAAGAAGAAGGTGAGGTCATGAGTTTGGCCAGAAAGCTTCTTCCTGCCTTTCCTGGAGCCAGATTCTTCCAGGGTCCCTCGCTCCTCTTCCTCTCACTCTGACAAATGGGGCCCTTGCATCATTAGACAGCCTTCCCGCTGACTGTGTTAATGGGGATGATGTGAGTTGCTGTCCACTGAACACATCCAAAGGACACAAAGCTGAAGGAAGCTGCCACCTTCAGCTGCAACAGCCCATTTGGTCTGTCTTTGCCTAACTTCCTGTTCCCGAGAGTGGTCAGACAGATGCTTGCTGGAAGTGGACATGCAGGAACAGAGGATCATCCTCTACTCTTGTCCCTCAGTGGCTGCTTGTGTTAAATAATATTCTTCTCCTGAATCCTGCTGTTTCTGTTTGAACTCTCATGGCTGATAGACCTGTCATATTACACAGATTTGTCCTGGAATCCCTTCTAAATCTGTCTTGCAGTCACTGCTGAATCTGAGGACAGGGAATCCCTCACATTTGGTGCTTTTTTTTTTTCTTATTCAGAAGTTGCTGCCAATCAGATTCGTTGGACAACTCCAAATTTGAGGATTAAGAAGGCGATGGAGTAGCTTACCTCCCTCCCTCATTTCAGCATCCTGTTCCTAGTTCCATAAGCTATTTGATTTTTACATTTAAGCTTTATGCACTAAGACAGTCAAATTTGGATTTGGGGAGTTTTGGGGGCATTTTCTGAGCCCCGTGATACTTCCACTGCACTCAGCGTCTAAAATGCCTATGTCCAAAGGGGAGTGTTTGCTTGTGCAGGATCAAATCTATTCCACCCAGAAAACACTGAGCGAGAAAAACACAACCTGGGGAGAAAAATTAAAGAAAATTAATATTTCTTGTACCGTGGATAATTTTGTGACCCCAGTGAACTCCACCATCCCTCATAGTAGAAGAAATGTTTTTTCCCCTGAAGCGGGCCAACCCACTGACAACCAGAGCTGGTCAAAAGTGTAGCTTGAGGGTTGGAATACCTTTTGTAGTGTATGAAGGCGAATGATCCTTTCTTGCTAGGGCCGGATCTGGAGTCCAAGAACCTTGGCTACTCTGCTTTCCTGGAGATTTTATGTGTGAAAAAGCAAGGGTTGTTAAATTTCAGTTTGCATCAGCCCCTCTGAGCATGGCCAGTGGTCATTGATGATGGGAGATGTAGTCCCACAGTATCCAGATGGCCACAAGTTCCTTACCTCTGAGTTATATCTAATTCTTCCAGAGTAAGTGATCACGCTATAAAATCCCGGCCGTACCACAGAACTTGGAAAAGTTAGGTTTGGGGGCTATACTCCCAGTGGCCCTGGTGGCTGGGGGATCCTTGGAGTTGTAGCCCAAAAAAGTAACTTTTCCAAGTTCTACTGTAGTAATTGGGTGGATGGGAGCAAACTACCTGCCTGACTTGGCTGCTGTTTTTAGAATTTATTGTTCCATTTTTAATTCCTTGTGACCTGTTACATGTCCTGTGCCCTCTTTCCACGAGGAGCAACCAGGGTCTCGAGATTCTTCTTCGTTTTCTTCTTAAGCACACCCTGATCCTGAATTTCAACATGTTCTTGGTCTCGCTTTCTCTTTCAGTTAAAAGGGACACGGGAAAAGCATTTGAAAAAGGTAAGTGCATGACGTCACTCCACCCCCATTGAGCAGGATTTCATTGAACAAGGTGCCCAAGAAGAACTGTGGAATGAGTTATGTTTGTGTATTTACTTTCCACAGTCAAACACGGGAGGTGCAGTATCCTCATCACAACACAGTGTGCATGTATTATGTTCATCAGCTTGCAGTTTCAAGGGACTTCACATTTTGTACCACAGCCCTTCTCTAACCTAGGGATGGCCAGATGTTTTGGACTGGTTGGGATCCATCCGAACTGGAGGATCCCAGGTTGTCAGAGAGAACACCACTAGACAGGAACCTAAACATGTCTGATCCCCACCTCTCATGAATAGCAACAGATACAGAGGCTCATGTGATCCATAGCTTCACTGCATACATAAGGAGTGCATAAAGTACACCCTATATGTAATGATTTGTGTGTGACCTCTATAGCTGGTCTTTTCTTCAGTGAGCTCAGGGGAGCCACAGGAAGCCAGATTTAGGCTGAATATCAGGATAAACGTCTTAACTGTTAGAGCAGTACAACAATGGAACTAATTACATCAGGAGGTGGTGAGCGCTCCAATGCTGGAGGCACTCAAGAGACAATTGGACAACCATCTGTCAGATCTGCTTTGATTTGGATTCCTGCGTTGAGCAGGGGGTTGGACTCGATGGCCTTACAAGCCCCTTCCAACTCAATTCTTCTATGACTCTATGAATGTAAAGGTCTCTCTTCCTCCCCACGTCATCCTCGCAACAACCCTGCGAGGTAGCCAGGCCAAGAGCGCGTATCTAGCCTGAGGTCACCCAGTGTATTTGATGGTCTAGTTGGGATTCTAATCCAGGTTTCCAGCACTAAGACACTGTTATTTTAAGTTACACTCCGCTATAATCTATCTATTTACCTGAGTGTGTCTATACTACACAGCCATGTCAGTTTGATACTACTACGCCTTGTGGCTCTTCTGTTTTACAGTTTCAGGAGGTTCTTTAAATTCTCTGCTAGAGTTGTCCAGCACTGTAATTCGAGGGAGCGCATTACAACTCCTCAGCAGAGAAATACATCCCCAAACTATAGAAGTTTGGCCTGTATATGCAGGATTAAGTAGCTTTCGTCCTTGTGACTATTTCTGTATGTAGGAAACTTCTTGTTTGTTCACTTGTGATTGGCTTCTCTTCCAGGCTACGGAGCAGCCACCTGATGGAAACAAGTTGCAATCCATGCAGACCTGGAGCCGTATGGGCAGCGGGGATTTTGAGGTGAAGGGTGCCATCTCCCACCCATCCATCCACTTGAACCAGATCAATGCCAGCGACTTAGAGGTGAGAGGCCTAGAATGCAGGGCTCCTGTCTCTTCTGGTATTTGGAAGTGGGCAGCTGGCAGCCCCTGGGATAGAGGTGGGGAGCCTTTGGCCCTCCAGACGTTTCACATGGCAACCTCCATAGTTCTTTGTCCTTGGCCTCGTCGGGTGAGGCTGATGGGGAAGTGCCAGCCAAAGCATCTGGAGGGCCACTGATCCCCCTGCCTTCCTCTGAGCTAATTGGATTCCATCTTTAGCACACACAAAAAGGGTTCTGCTGAATCGTACTGTAGCATCAGGGTTGGATGGGATTTGCAAAGATCATCTAGTCCAGCCCCATGCAAATACAAAGTCCCTGACTACAGTTTCCTTATCTGGTGAACTATCTGATCCAGCAAACCTGTTCCCAGGCTGCTAAGAAGCAGGGCGTGAAGTCAATGGGATTGCCCCACTGTTGTTCCCCTGCCCCACACTGCCTCTGAAACCTGGAGTTGCATTATAACCCTGACCTTGGATAGTGAAAAAGAAGGGTGTGCAATCAGGTTGTGCGTGGACAGCAGGAAGGAGGGGAGAGAGCAACACCTCCGTCCTCTCTGGACCTCCAAAGCTGCCTTATAGCGGGTTTTGTCTGTTGGTCCAGCTGGCCAGTTTTGGCTGCTCCAGTGAGCATCAGCTCTCCAGAATCTCAGGCAGGGGTTTGTTGACATCAGTTAAGACCTGATCATGTTTTGCAAACTGAAGACACCGGGAGTGAACCTGGTCCCTTCCTTGTGCAAAACGTGTGCTCTGCCATTGGGTTCTAGTCCTTTTGCTCACGTCATTCAGGGTAACATCTATGCCTGCTTCCCTTTGGCGTGATTATTACGATAATGTGCCTTCCATCCTATGCTTAGTGGCCCCAGCGCTGCCCAAAAAATTGGCATTCCCCCACAATTTTGGCAAGCAGCTACCATGGCCAGTCAAACCCGTTGAGAGCTTGGGAAAGTAGCTTTTCAGGATGATGGTTGCAAGCGTCCCACCCCTAGCGTGGCTGTGAATAAGTAGGTGATCTGTCGCTTGTGCTCCTCGTGGCCACTAGGTGGGGCTGCAGTTTCAAGACATGGTCTCGGCTGGTTGGGGAGGGCTAGGTTGTGAATAGGTGTTCAGAGCATCGAGGTGGGAAAGCCGTGGGTATTAGCGTTTATTTTTAGTTTCCATGAGAACAATGTACGCCTTTGATCCTGTAATTTGTCTGATTCTAGCTTGTCCCACCTCAAGGCAGGTAACAATGCATTGAAAACATTTATATGCTCTTTAAAAATACTAATCATTGACACCCCTACTGATCTATTCCTGGCCCCTGGTTTTTAAAAGATTTGCCAATTATGTCTAGAAGATGGCCAGTTTGGGGCTCTGGTGAGTTTCTGGGCAGTTGTATGGATTTAAAAAACATTTCTGTCTTTCAGCTATGTGCTTCTGAGAGTGCCTTACAAACAATTGCTAGGATAAAAATATTAAAAGAAGACCCACAACAAAGTTGAGAAAGTTGTGGTTTTCACAAAGTAGAGCACAAACGGAGAGAAGGGAGAGCAGTCATTATGAAAAGGAAGCCCTTTTTATATGATCCTGGTAAAAATAAGAGCTGCTGGATAGATAGCGCATTAGTTTTAGGCATCTGGTTGCAGATGTTGGGAGTTGGATTCCCCACTACGCCTCCTTGACGGGTTGGCCATGATGATCCATAGGGTCCCTTCTAGCTCTGCAGTTCTAAAACGGTGATGATGATGGTAAAGTAGATGTTTGATACAGTAGCTACACTTTGGGAAAGGGGTTCTGCAGGTGCAGGACTCTGCTAAGAAAACATTATCATCATTTAGCAATCCACCTCATTTTTGAAGGCGAGGCCTCATGGGCTTCAGGGTCTCTGCTCCAGAGTTTAGGAGCCATGTGGGTTCAATACTGGAGTTTATGGCCTTCTGGCTTGAGGCTGTTGGATGAAACCAGCCCTTGGAATTGTGCCCAGAAACATCCCGGCAGCCAGTGAAAGTCTCTTTAATAGTGGCTTGACTTAATCAGTTCTAACTGTCCTGAGTAACAGCTTAGCTGCCATCTGCTCTTCTGCGCCGGCTGAAATATTGGACTGCTCTTCCTAGGCGCTCCCACATATAACACGTCTGCAGTAATCTAAGTTGAACATTTTTAGGGAATGCATCAATGCAGCCGTATAGATGGTAGGCGCAAAAGGATGGCGTGCTCGAAAATCTTGGAGGTTGCGATGGAACATTTGTTTCAGCCCGTTGATTATTGTGCCTTTCTTCTACCCTGGAACTTGGGGCTGCATTCCTAGGATGATTGACAGGATTCAGTGTGGCTTGATTGTGTGTCTATCACAACCAGCGATGAGTGAAAATTGAGATTTATGTAAGTAAAAGATAAAGATGCAGAAGTTCTTAGGTTACTGTGAACGTCCATTGTCTTAAAATGAATATGTAAACCTTTCCAGCCTTAAGCTCTGGAACTCCCTGCCTCGGGAGGCTAAGCTTGCTCTCTTTCTGTTGCACTTCTACCGGCTTTACCAGTCGGCAAAATAGGAATCAAGGCAGGCCTTTGGCATGGAGGCTGTCCTGCATTAACTGATGATGTATGTAATAACACAACTTATCTTTGTGTGGTTATTTATATTTTGAATTTCTTTGTTCTTGCATTGTGTTTGTATCTACACTTTGTTTATCATCTGTTTTATTACTAGATTCTTTTCACTATTTTAGTTAAAAGGCGGAGTGTAAAATTACATGAATGCTACTTGTGACCTCCATTCATTATTGTTACCTCAAACAAACTGTCAGCAGAAAAAAAAATTAGGAGGGCTTCAGAACAGGAGAAATTGCACTTCTAAAGAATGGTGATTCTTCTGTAAATGAGGGCTGCTGCCTTCCTTCCTTCCTTCCTTCCTTCCTTCCTTCCTTCCTTCCTTCCTTCCTTCCTTCCTTCCTTCCTTCCTTCCTTCCTTCCTTCCTTCCTTCCTTCCTTCCTACCTACCTACCTACCTACCTACCTACCTACCTACCTACCTACCTACCATTCCCAACCTTGGGTCCCCAAATGTTCTTGGACTACAACTCCCAGAAATCTTGGCCAACACAGCTAGTGGTGAAGGCTTCTGGGAGTTTTAGTCCAAGAACATCTGGGCACCCAAGGTTGAGAACCACCCACTGTCCTAGATGGTTTTAGACTGCAGTTCCCATCAGCCCCTGCCATTGTAACCAGCGGTTTGTCAGGAATTGCAGTTCAGAAGCATGTGGAGAGTTACTGAATGTGCCTACCCCTGACTGAAAGGTGTCGTGGGCTTTCGAGCGAGGTTGAGTAGTCTGCATCTTTGACGACAGCTCCTTCTTTTCTCTGCCAGAAGCCGAAGGGTCCTCCTGGCCCTTTGGAGCCCTCAGCCCAGGCCGACCGGTCCCATCAGCGGGAGAAGCTGGAACGCTTCAAGCAGATGTGCCAGATGTTGGAGCGGGTGAAGAACAGCAGCAGCTCCAGTTCCAGTTCCGACTCGGACTCCGACACAGACTCCCGGGGCTCGGAGGGCTCCAGTGGGGGGGTGTCGAGCCGAGCCACCTCCCCGGCCACCCGTTCCCAACGCCTTGCTGCCTTGGGCTTCAGCGCCAGTGAAGAAGAGGAGGAGGAGGAAGAGGAGGAGGAAGAGGAAGAGGGCGGGCGGCGCAATGGAGGGTCGGAGGCTACAGCGCGGAATGGCAAACAGCCCAAAGCTCGTGGGAACTCTCAGGAGAAAGAGAACAATCATCGTCCGTCCAGCCGGGGGAATGAACGGGCCAAGCAGCAGGCGGGCGGGCGCAAGGCAGGCCGGCCTGCTGGACAGACGGGGCTCCGCATGGTGGCCCGGACTCAGTTCCTCAACTGGCCCCTGGTGCCCTCCCCTCCCAAGCCGCTGCTGCAGCTGGAGCGGCACGTGGTCCGACCGCCGCCCGACAGCCCCGAGCCCGACTCCCTGCCCTTGGACAGCGGCTCCGACCACATCGTGCAGCGGGACATTTGGTTGGCCGTCTTCCAATACCTCAGCTATCGGGAGCTGTGCGTCTGCATGAGGGTGTGTCGGACGTGGAGCCGTTGGTGAGTGAGGGAGCGAGAGAGGAGCCGGGCGTGCTCCCGTGGAGGACATCTTAGAGCGCTGCTGATGGGAAGGAGCATGGGAGGCTCTGGGAGATGCGGGAGGGGGGCAAACGAGGTGCCGTCCCAGCTATTTCTTGCTACATTGGTTTGTGACATCTTGCGTATTAACCCTCCCCTCTGGCTTTAAGCCACCCAGGGCCATGTTCCCTTTAAATTTCAGCCTTGCTGGGTGGGGCTGTACCCCTCTCGCAGACCACTTCGCCCACGCGCCCTCGTGATTCCCCCCACACTCGCAAGGCTCCATCGCGACCAGAACCAAAGGGGCTGGAAATGATCACTTTTGGTGCACGGAGGAGGAGGAAGGCTGCGGGAGAGGAGGTAGAGTCGTGCATGCTCTTGCGGGCGCGCACCTTAGAGGGAATGTGGGCCCGGGGCCATTCTATTTAGCTACCAGCCCCACAAGACAAGGGCTGGTGGCATGTCCTAGCTGTCAGTTGGCACTTAACAAAACCAGTAGACAGAGAAGATGGTGAGTGGACAAGCGACAGGCATCGACCAGAACAGTGACAGCAGTGGTAGCAAACTGCCTGTTGTGATATTCAAGCCTCTGTGTACGGGAGAAGGGGAGGGGAGGTATGTCTGGCAGGGACCTATGTGCGGAGTGTCTCTGGATCCTTTCACAGAGATATATTGTGTATACCAGCAGTCCCCAACCTTTTTGGGACCGTGGACCGGCTGAGCCTCTAAGGAAGGCGCCCCCCCACAGGTGCACGCGGGTGCGCGAGCGCGAAGCGGTGGGGGAGCACCCGCCCGCCAGTGCCAGCATGAGCGCTCCCCACCCCTTCGTGCATGCACAGGAGCGCCTGCACACCCGTCCGTGCGCCCGCGCACCCCTTCGTGCGGGCGCGCGGGCACTCGGGCGCATGCGTGAAGGGGTGGGGGAGCGCACGGGCGGGCGTGCAGGCGCCCCTGCGCATGCGTGAAGGAGTGGGGGAGCGCTGGCACGCGCGCACGTACGCAAAGCAGCTGTGGGGAGGGGGGCGGGAGGTCTGTCTTCGCGGCCCGGTCCAGCTCAGGCCACGGACCGGCACCAGGCTGCGGACCGGGGGTTGACGACCTCTGGTGTGTACCATCGCTTCAAAACCTTGGGTAACCCAGATGCTCTTGGACTGCAATTCCCAGAAGCCTTCACCACCAGCTGTGCTGGCCAGGGTTTCTGGGAATTGCAGTTGAAGAACCCCTGGGTTACCCAAGGCTGGGAACCACTGGTCTATACTCATTCTTGCAGTGTTCAGTGAGAGTGGTCAAGGGTGGAGGCCATACTTCTCTCAAGGGCAGTGAAGATAATGAGGCGCATCCAGGTCTACAATAACAGAGGCATCTGTAATGGCACGGGTGGAGAACAAAGCGGCCCTCCGTATTTGGAGGGGGAAGCAGTTCTCAGCAGGCCTGAATCTGGGCTGCACTGGCTAGGGCTGACAGATGTTGCCATCCAGCATCTGGAAAGCCACACATTCGCCAGCCATAGGGTAAGGTCAGGCTGTATCTGCTACAGGCAGCCTCACCTTTGAAGAAGCAGACACGCTTCTCGATGGTTCCCTCTAAGGCACACCCCTGTGCCTCCCGCTGCACAGCCATCGTTTGCAGCCCCTCTGGGGTGGAGTCGGGAGAGATAGAGGCAGAGCCCCACCCAGCAGGGCCGAGAATTGGAGGGTATCTTGCGCTTCTCTCTGTGCAGAACAGAGCGGAGGTTCTTATTTTTTTCTTCTTCCGTACTACATGAATTATTGGCCAAATTCGTATTGGGATTTTACTCTGGAGCAACTGAAAGTGCATGGTGGCAAATTGTAGCTAATCAACAAGATGCCTGGCCATACAAACAAACACATAACCAGCACCTTGTTAATTAGAACTCAATTATTTAGTTCCAAAGGGAAGGCCCTGCGAATCTGTTGCAGCAAAAGGAACAAAAAATTGCAGCTCAGTAATCAAATTGATCTGGGCTTAATCCTTCACACAGAGAGTCCACTTTATCAGATACTTAATCTGTGCATCCGTCTGCCAGGTGCCACAAGATACTTGAGTAATTTATTTTTCACATTGTCTTTTCTCTGAAGAGCTGAGGAGTGGCATAGGTTTTTTCTTTTCTTTTCATCCCTTACCTTCTTCTGCACAACAACTCAGTGGGATGAGTTGGGGTGGGAGACAGTGACTGGCTCAGGGTCACCAACCCAGCTTAGTTTTTTTTTTAAACTGAGTTGGGATTTGAATGTTGCCATGTCTGGTCTCTGAGGACATTGAGAGCAGTCTGCCTGGTAAGATGGAATTCTTGTTGCTGCCTATGTCACATTTTGGTGCATGCTGGTAAAAAGAGCAATGATTCCTCCTGGCTGTGGCTCTGGAGACAGTCAGAAAAGGGAAGGGAGGACAAAGCACACGTGTCAGCAGAGGCAATGTGATATACTTATTTTTTTCCTTGTCGAAATGCAAGCAAAGAGCTTTTTAAAAGGACAAATTTTCCAGTTTAAGACTTTCTTTGCCTGCCGCAGCCATCTCCAACTTTGGTGCCTTCCAGATGTGGTGGACTTCAACCCCCATCACCCCCCAAAGCCAGCAGGGCCATAGTCCACGCTAGTTGTCAAGATGGAAAATTTTATAAATATAGAGAGTGTTAATCTAATTAGGCAGGTTATGGGAGAAGCAGCCCTGGATGTGAAAGTGCTTTTAAAACTGAAGCTTGAAAAATAGTTTACTATAGTCATTTCAAAACAAGTGACTAGTTCCAGCCTCGCAAGGTCACTCTACCATAACAATCCTGACAGTTGAACTTGTTTTGCAAATGCTGACCAGACGCAGATAAGGGGATGCAAGTTTTATAATTTGCATTCTAGTGATGGTGCAGGTTATAGTCTGAACTGACCTAGAGGACAACAGATGAGAAAGGCCAGAAGTACTGCCTTTTTCCAGCTCTGATGAACATTAATGTTTTATGCCCATCATCTTTTTCCAAAAACCCATTTGTAAGAAATATGAGTTGGAAGCGTTGCAGGCAGAGAACCTTGGTGTAAAAGTGGGAATCCGGCCTGCACGAAAACGTGGCCCTGCGGTGTTCTGCAGCTGCTGCCCTTTTGGCTTGGTGCACCATTTGCACATGGCAGCTTACCCCACCAACGTGGGAGGTGATTTTTGCAACACCACCAGGTAAAATTGCCAGAATCCTATCGGCACATGGAGATCTTATAAAAGCCCCTTCTGCCCAGCAGCCCTCTGTGAGTTTTGACGTTGTGGCTGTCAAAATCTAAAAGCTTGACTTCTGCCTCCTTCTGCACACATACACTTGTTTGTGTTTCTTCTGGGCAGGAAAAATCTGTCCTGGGGAAGTCATCCACCTCCTCCTTTGAGTCGTTGAATATTTTAAGGCCATGACTCTGCTCCTGCTTTCATTCCATGGGTCTGCTTGCAGCTGAATATAATTTGATCACCTTAGCTTGTTTGCCAATGCTGTATAAGGGCCTTCGCCCTTCCTTAGGCAAACAGAAGCAGAAATACGAAAGAAAAGAAAAGCAGGTCCACATGCTGTTGTGTCATGTGACTGTGGAACTTCGCTTTGTTTTCACCTTCCTCAACCAGAGACTTTCTAGATGTGTGGTACCACAGCTCCCATCAGCCACAACCAGCAGTGGCAGCTGTATGTAGCTCGGCACACAGAGAGGACTCCAGGTTTGAAAGGACTGCTTTCCTTTGTGTAGGATTTGACGGTGGATCTGGACTTCTTAAAGTGACTTTGGCACAGCGTAGTCTAGGCTTAAGCAATACATGGACCCCACTGGGATGTCTTTGCCGCTCACACTGAACCACTGCTTCCTGTGCTGAAATCAGAGCTCTTGCTGATCTCCTTGTATGTAGACTTCCAAAATGTGGTGCTCCTACAAAAACCCAATTTCTTCCTTCATTTCTGGAAGGGAAAAGGTGTTCTGTTCCCACTTACCTGCCTAAAGAGCTCTGTGATGCATTATGGACGCTCTGGCACTCTTCTGTATCACAGATACAGAATGCCAACACATTTGTCATTGGGCAGTGACTGCCAGGCTTCAGCAGAGGTGGTGCTATGGCCTCAAGTGCACCACACGGAGCCCAGTGCAGCACCCCCATGCTGGGAACTCATTCAGCCCTAGCTTAGGAACACAACAGGTTTTTAGGTACAGAAAGATCAAGGTTCATCCTTAACATCTTCAGTTTAAATGATCTTGAAGAACAGGCTAAGAAATTATTCCTACCTCAATTTTGTTTTTTGTTTGTTTTTAATCCCGCTCTGAAGCCGTGGCATTTAGGTAACAGCTCTTCTCCCTCTTTCTTTTAAATGTTGAAAACAGTTGAGTTGTGTAAATCATTTCATTATTGGGATGGTCCTGTCACCCATGGAGAAAAGTGCCTTTTTAACAACATCTTCTGTTAATTTTCCAGTTTGTATTCCCAAATAACGTATGAAACCATTGTGGAATTGGTGTCTGTCTCAGCTGCTAGTTGGTCTCAGTTTGCAGTTGAGGGAACCCTTTTCAATTGATGCTGCTTACCGGAATATGCATGCTACTGACATCTCTCTTGAGATTTTGAAGGAAATGCAGATCATACCCTATTTTGCTAGACTTTTCTTCCATTGAGCTTGAAGTAACTTTCATGATTTTTCCCCTCTTCACTGTATCCTCACAGTAATCCTGTGAGTTCTGTGAGGTTGCAACAAGACCTCTGAGCTGGGCAGCAATTTGAATTTGGGTTTTCCTAGTGTAAGTGAAATACATTAGAGCCAGTGTAGTGTAGTAGTGAAAAAGTGGTAGATTAGAACTTAAAGAGTTTTCAGTTTCTAGTCCCGGTGCTCTATGAATATGTTAGACTGGGGATGATGGGAATTCTAATCCAAAACACTTGGAAGCACCATGTTGCAGGAGGCTGATACAGCTACTTATCACATAGCCAATGAGAAGTTATCATCTTAGGGTACTTAACAAAGCAGCAAATGGCAGGGCACAATCTTAGAAAAACCATTGGCTTTTCACAGTCACACACTGACACATACACCATCTGAGACTAAAAGAAGTGGAATATCCCTCCCCCCCCCCCCACAACAGTTTATCAGATCTGACATAAGGAGGTTTGGTTGACTTGATTAATAGGGGAGATGAGGATCCCGTGGCTCTCCAGCCTTTGTTGGTCTACTTCTCCCTGCACTAGCTATGCTGGTCTAGACTGGAGAACCAAGTAGCATCTGAAGCACCAGGAATTCCTCACATAGGGTGTTAACTTTGCTAATATTCCTTCAACGAAGGGGACTCTGTGCTTCTGGGGAATCTCAGTCTTCCTCAGAACACAGTCTGAAAGGCTGCAAATGAAAGCTTTAGTGGACGGATCCTTCAATTATTATTTTTAACCTTTCCAGCAGTTTTGGTTAAAGGTTCTCTCGTTCATTTCTTCCCTTGATTACCAACTGAACCACACCCTGTTCCCCGGCCTCTGCCTCACCTCACCCCCCCCCCTTTCCCAGGTGCTGTGACAAGCGGCTTTGGACGCACATTGACCTGAGCCGCCGGAAATCCATCACTCCCTCCATGCTGAGCGGTATCATCCGCCGGCAACCAGCCAGCCTTGATCTCAGCTGGACCAACATTTCTAAGAAGCAGCTCATGTGGCTCCTCAACAGGCTACAAGGTATTGTTCGGGGGTGTGGGGATAGTGGAAAGCAGGAGGCCTTCTCGGGGAGGGCACCCAAAGTGCCAAGTATTTATTTATAGGGAGTGTTTACACTTGGTGTACTGATCATGATTCCACAGGTCATGTCGAATGTGTTTGAAACAAGGCAAGAATCACCAGTAAAGGTCATGGAAGTCCATCTAAGCTTGCTCACTCTGCTTCCCCAAATGCTTAAAGTGCCATCGGGCTGCTGGATTTCTGAGCTGTGGCCAATCTTTGCAAAGACTGGAAACCGCTTCCTCTCGAGATGGAAAACACTGGTGGGGAGGGGTGGGGATTCTGGGGGTTGTAGTCTCAACAATCCGAATGTTTCCCATCTCTGCTGCCGCAGCCCACTAGCATTAATCTCTAATGTGGCAGCTGCTCCTTTTTCTCTCGGCTTCTGGCACAAAGCAGGCCAGGAAGATATCAGAGGGGCTTACATGCCTTCCCCCACTTCTCCTGTATTCAGATGTTCTGTCTGTCCCTTTTCTGCTAAATGATGGCGTTAAATCAGGTGTCTGATGGAAAGAGACAAATTACCACAGACCAGTCTGTCCCATCTGTGAGTTCCACACATGTTCTTGTATTTGCTCTATCCTGTTTTCACATCAGTCAGTAATTAGGGTTTTTTTTTTAAATGTGTGAACATTGCATGATTTCAGTTTGAGGCTTTGGTTGTTGTTGGTTTTTTTTTTTTTCATGAGACATGGATTTTGTTCCAGGCAAGAGACTCTGATAGTTTGGAGTGACGTAGAAACAGCATCCATAGGAACTTAATTTGAAACAGTAGGGAGAGCTCAGATTCCTGGATTCTCTTAATGCCTGGTTTGCATTGCATTGCTAAACCATTGACTGGGCTGCTATCCCTTCCGACTGGGGGGGAGAGGGGGCTTGTATCCTTGAATTCTCCTCGCTGTAGAGAAAAGAAGTGGGGGGAACGCTTTTACAGTTAAACAAGGAAGAAGATGCAGTTAGCGTGGTAGAGGAAGATATCCTTGACACACCTTTCCTGACATATTTTCTGGGAGGGGCTGATTCAGTCTGATGAGCTTAGAGCTAACAGCTCTAAGCAGTTTTAGCTATGGGGAACAGGTATACCACACTCAGGAGAAACTCTGGGCTGGAATCACAGAAGTGTACAATCGTAGAGTTAGAAGAAATCTCAAGGGCCATCGAGTCGTTCTGCCATTTGGGAACAGAAGCAGGAGACAGTCCCTTTGGGTGGACGGCTGCCAAGGATTGGATGCCCCAGCCAAGATCCCAAGAGCCCCATAGAAGCAAAGGAGGGACATGTGCCGGTTTGTTTTCCCACTCTCCAATGTTTGATCCACTTGATTTGAGTCTATAGCAGGCAGTGAACCAAACAAACAAAGCTTGACCATTGTCCTTTCCAGCATAGTTTGAGTTGGAGGGATTGAGCTGGGGACAGGATTCGCCTAGGACCAGGAGGGGGCAAACTTCCAGGAAGCTTTCTGTGGGTTAGAATGGGAAATTGTAACTTAAGGGAAGAATCATTGGGAGGGAGAATACGGATTGCAGATTGGTGGCCTCTCGTGGGTGGGTGGCGTAATCTGTGAAGTTCTTTCCCAGGCCCTCCTAGTGTCATCTCTCTTCATTCTGTACAGGCCTTAAAGAGCTCATCCTGACAGGTTGCTCCTGGTGCTCTGTGTCGGCGCTCAGCACAGCCAACTTCCCTTCCCTGCGGCTTCTGGATTTACGCTGGATTGAGGATGTCAAGGACTCCCACCTCCGTGAGCTGCTGTTGCCTGCCACAGATGCCAAGCCAGGTAAAAATGGCTTTAAGAAGAGTTTGTGGTGGATTCTTTTTGCTCTTCGGTCTAAAAGGAAGGAGTTCTTTGCTGTCTTCTCCCTACCCCTCAGAATCCTCTAGGATGTCAGACATAGATGCATGCCACTGCTTTGCCTTGAAGTAATTTCTTAACGTTTTCCCCTCTTGTGCCCAGAGGAAGGCTGGGTTGCATTTGCTCAAAGCTTGCAAATTTTATTTTCTAGACTACAGTGCCCAGAATCCTCAGCCAGTTCCCACAATCCCTGGCCAGTTCTTAATGTTTCTGCTCCTGAAGCCAAAAAGAACATTAGGTTTGGTTGGAAGGATTTGGATGTCTGTAGTCCCAATAAATAATTTTTGCAAGCTCTGTGTGGCAGTAGCCACTTTGGTTAGACCTGGCCTGCTTAATTAGTTAGGCTGAAGAGCACAGTGGTCTGCTAAGAAGACTCATCACCTTTCTTAGTTTTTGCCACTTTCCTGGGATTGTGAAAAATAAACTTGTTGAGAATTGCAACCAGTCTGTCACATCATTAGCTTGTGGGACATTTCCTACCACGAAGCAGGTGATGGTTGGGTCTCGGTCTTTTGTTTGGGGCAGGGAACCTGGCAGTTTCCAGATGTTCCTGGATCGTAAGCCTCATCAGCCCTAGGCAGCATTGCCAACAACGTGGGGTTAGTGCTTGTATTCAAAATATTTAAATTACGAGTGCAATGCATGCTTGGGTTGTACCTTTGTTAAAGATTTACCTGTATTATGATGGATCAATGTTTGTAAGATGAATAACATAACAGATTTTTTTTTTAAAGGAGTTTCGCCATGGAGCTATGCAGATTTGTGGGTTTTCTTAACTGTGAGATTCACTGGCCAGGTTTCTTGGGGAATTCTGGGAGTTGTAGTCCAAAAGCCCAAATCTGCACAGCTCTACTTGGAATGATGGGAATTGTGGTCCAACAGTAGGCAAGCAGCCACAAGTTGCCTGTTCCTGACCTGCACGATGGTGTTGTCATCGATGCAACGGCATGCTCTGTTTTCCCCCCAGGATCACTTCCACTTGGGTCACCTGCTGCAGGGCACCCTCTTTAAATTTTTGAACATGACATTTGGCCATTGGAGCTGTTTCCTTGCTGTGAAGTAGACTGAATCCAGTAAAAGTTGGTACCAGTCATACTGATATATTCTTATTCGACAAAGCGTGAAAAGTTTTTCTTAATTCTATTTTAATTTTAATTTTATGTACAGCTGCCAGGAGGAGTTTTGAGAGCTGACATACAGTAACTTTATCATGCTCAGATTTTAATCATTAATTTATCGTAGTACTTGTATTTCAGTATTAGATACTCAGTATAGGGGAATAGAGTGATGGAGGCCTGGGTTCGAATCCCCGCTCAACTATGGAAGCTCACCGGGGATATGGAACTGGCAAAATCACTCCGTAAATATCTCATTTACTTTGAAAGTCCTATTAGAGTCACTATAAGTTGTTTCTGACTTGATGGCACGTAACTACAACAATTTCAGTATTACCTGCCTTGAACTCTCTTTTTAGTCTGGATATTGGGCTGAATCAGCACCTATATTAAAAGCCAGCACGGCTACCGCTCGGGTACCTTTTAATGGCAGTTGCCAAATTCAGTCTGCTTCCCAAAGCAGGGCTGGAGGCCGACGTCTTGCTGATGGGTGGCCTTGCCTCATTTGCCCGTCGACCTTTCTTCCCAACCCTCCAGGTCAGACCGATAGTCGGGGCCGGCTCCAGAATGTTTCCGAGCTGCGGCTCTCTGGGCTCGACATCACAGACTCGTCGCTGCGCTTGGTGATCCGGCATACCCCTCAGCTTGCCAAACTGGATCTGAGCCACTGCAACCACGTAGGCGACCAGTCTGTTAACCTGCTGACCGCTGCTAACTCCCCGCTCCGAGAGACCCTCGCTGAGCTCAACCTTGCTGGTGAGTAACGAAGGGGAACCTTCTCCCAGAAAGCCATTTTTAGTCCCATCTCTAGGTAAGCTTATTTACTTAATGTATTTATTGCATTTCTGTATTGCTTTTCTCCCAATTATGGGACCCAGTTTCTTAGACAAGTCTCCATCCTGGCCTGATCTACAGTGAATCAGGGTCCTAAATTTATATCAGTCATGTTGTTTATAATCTCCCCTGAGCTCTACCTGCAACCCTCCAGCTGTTGCTCTCAAAGAGGCAAGGATGACTTCTCATAATTGGGCAAGAGTATAAACGCAGCTAGAAAATGACCTGGTGTTTTAGCTCTACAAGTCTATATTGGTTTTATAAAGGTCTAACTGTTAATGACTTCTCTCCCCCACCCCACCCCCCAAAATCGTGGGAATCATAGCTTTGTGAGGATGCAGTGAATTTGACAGGACATACTTTCACCCTACCATAAGGATTACCATTACCATGGTTTTCTAAATCAGTGACGTGAGCTTGGTGACACAGTGGTTAAACTGCAGTACTGCAGCAAGACTCTACTCAGGAGGACCCAATTTCAGTTCCCATGGGCTGAGGTAGCTGGCTTGAGACAGACTCAGTCTTCCATCCTTCTGAAGTCAGTAAATTGAGTACCCAGTTCGCCAGGGGAGAGCAACGTGTAGCCTGCATAATTACATGACAGACTGCCCAGAGATTGCTTTAAGGACTGTGGGGTGGTATATAAGTAACACACTTTGCTTTTTTGCTTTCCTTAGAGTTTCAGGCACCCATCCTCAAATGAAAGTTGTGTGCTGTAAAACTAATGGGATGGTATATCTATCAATCAATCAATCAATACATTTGTTGCTGTCTACAGTGTGGAAAACTTTGGCCAACTCTGTCCTCTCCTCCCCCACTTACAGGATGTAACCGGCTGACGGATCAGTGTCTGCCCCTTTTCCGCCGCTGCCCACGCCTTTCCCGAATCGACCTCCGCTCTTGCCACCACGTCACCCCGGAGGCCTGCGCCCGCTTTGCCGAGGACTCGGTTTCCAACAGGGCCTCGGCGCCTCCCGCTCCTGGCTCCGTGCCTCTTTTCCGTTGCCCCGAGGAGAAATTGTTGCTGAAGGACAGCTAATACCCGCTCTGGGGTGGAGGCGCAGGAAGACTTTTGCCTCACCGATCCGACAGCTGGACACACGGACTCTGAGAGAACCTTTTTACTTAAAGCCATGCACTGAACCGGAATGGCGTCTCCACCCTCCCCCTGACATGTGTGCAGCAAAAGAGGGTGAGGGGGTTGTGCCCTCCCTCCCCTTCGCCTGGCCTGCCACGGGGGCAGGTTGCCTTTCACTCCACCACCCCACCCCCCTTGTTCCAGGACCGAGCCATGGAGTAAGTGGGGCCCGAGGTAGCCTGGTCGCTTTACAATGTTGGGGGAAGGCGTATTCCGCTCACCATGCACTGCGTCATCCCATTCCCTCCCCCCCCCTCCAGAAAAAGAAAATCGGTCTGTGCCACAGTTGGTACCACGCTCTCTCTTGGGGTGGGAAGCTGGCACTCCGCCTTGAAACGCTGGCTCAGGAGGAAGGCAGCTTATTGTATGGTATCAGATTATTATTTTTCTCATCCCGTTTCCTCCCCCCCACCGCCAACAACCCCCCCCCCCAATGCCAATGTGCACTCCTAAACACCCTCTCTCCCTCCCCCCCCACACACATGCTGCCTTTATGATTTTTAAAATGTGTGCGTGTCTGCCTGTCTGTATGACTGTCTGCCCTTCCCTCCCCCATCCTCCACAAATGTTCATTTTTGGTGCGGTTTTTTTAAAGGGGTGGGGATGGGGGCCTAGGCAGCTGATACAAAAGGTGACCTGCCCTACCTCGCTAAACACACCCACTGAGATTCCACCCATGCCCACACCTCTTTTCCTGTTTCAGACTTTGAGTTGCCACCTACGCGTGGGGTTCAACTCCCCAGGTGCTCCAAAAAGGTGGGCTCGCTGCGTACACAATCCTCCTCCCTCTCCATCTTTCCCCCCTCCACCCCAGCTGATCTGAATGTGCAGGTGGGCTTGGGCCCACCTGTGAATCTCGACACGTGTGCCTCACCTGCGCACAAATTAATCTCAGACACCAAAATGAGTAACATACACGCTCTACGGTTTGTATGTATGCTGTGACCGCTGCTATATTGTTTACGTACAAAATCTTCATCCATGCGCACATGCAAGCCACATGCATGACCGGGCTCTCTGATGAATGTTCAGCCCACCCTTCACTTGACCTCACGTCTGTCGTTCCTGTCCCGTTCGTACCTCTTCATTCCATTCACGTCCATTTGTGGTGTGTACATCCAGAAGCCTTCGCTGCAGATGTAGCATGGCGCGTGGGGGGGGGGGGTGTACCTCAGAAACACCTCTGACTGTCCATGTTCCTCTTTTATCCCTCTGGGGATGCTTACATCAGACATATGTGTAGACAGGCATAAGGCAGGTGTTCAGTCCCTTCTTCTGTTCTGCCTGTGGTGGCACTTGCATCTCTATGGGACAGCTGCTTAACTTGGCGACTGTGAGCAGAACAGTCTTTTTGCAACCCTGAACATTGCCTCGCTCCAAGTACCACTTCAGACTGCAGGGGCATATGTGGGTATATTTATATACACACCCCATTGCCTGTTTACATGCACATATTTTTGTAAGCCTTCCTGACTGAGTAAATTAGCCCATGAGGAAGATTGTGACACTCAGGCTCTCTGTATTTATTGAGAACGAGCAGGGAACCTTTTCTGAGGAAAGATGTGGAGAAGAAAATGAAATCACATATGTGTGAGAGAGACAGGAAAAAAAAAACAGCCACCACATGCACTTTCTCTTTCTGTGGTATGAAGTGGTACAGTCTATCCTACCACCTCCTGCTCTCTTGCATGTGTAAGAGTCCTCCAGCGGCCTGTTTTCACAGGTCCTTGAGCTGCGCAAAATAAACTGCAGCCCGACCCGTATCTACCCCGCAAAAGGTTATGTGGCAGAACTCCTCGACCCTATGAGAAGGAGTCCTGCTGTAAAAGGAATGTGAGGAACCCCTTCCCCAAAGGCTGGAAGAGGTGGGAAGGTGGGTAAGAGGAGAAAAGAAATGGCAGCTACTGTGAATTATAGCACATGCATCTGAACATGCATGCCACAGATATACCTTCTCTTCTTGCCCCTCCATGTGTGTGCACACCTTGTCATCCCTGTCTACACCCGCATGCTCTCTCTTCTGCATTTTCCCTTCCATTTTCTGTGGGAACCTGTACTGATCATTTCGCTCCAGCAGCATTTCTAGCCCCATCTTCTAAGACTTCTCTTTCATTTTCTCCCTTACCCCCTCTTTCAAGCCTCTCTCTCAGAGGTGGTATGTATGGGTAAAGAAGAGGTATCAAACTCTCCTTTGACTAGAAGCAAACAGGGTGGGAGCTGTCATCAGGTTCCGCATATCGTACTTTTTCTTTGTTCCCCCCCCCCCCACACACTCCCATCTTCAGAGAATTGATGTGGCTCATTCTCTACCCTCCTGCTCTGCTCCTCCACCCCTCATTACCTTCTTCTCTCTCCCCTTCCTTTGATCCATAAGCTTTAATGACCACTTTTTTGGAAATCGTGGGAAGGGACCATAGAGTTGTGTTTTCCCCAGCACGAACCTGCACACGTTGGGTTGGGGATGAGCCAGCCTCGTCTTAATTCTGGTTGCCCTTCTCCCCCTGATTTCAAACTTGAACCTTCCTCCCCTTTTAAAAGCATGTCTGTCTGCTTCTCTCTCTCTCTTTTTTTTTTTGAAAGAGCTTGGGAAGAAAAACACTATAGAAAAAAAGGCACAAGAATGTTCCGAACTGAACTTGTGCCCGTTATTTGCTTCTTTCCCATGGAGGTGGCATGATGTACATGGATGCTACAGCTCTTCTCATCCTTCATATACGCCATCTTGGGGACCGGGGGGGAGGCAGTCTAATACCTTCTTAAAGATGCCCAGTGAGTCTAGTTCACTCCCACCTTCTTCTGTTTACCGTCCTCACCTCCCTCCATACTTGGGTTTCTTACTGTCTTACTAGAAACAATGGGGGTTAGGTTTGGTGGGGTGAATGCATCGTTGAGCTGGAGGAGATACTCTGGATTCCTTACAGCCTAGAGTCCTCCACCTGTCTTATTACAAAGATTTCCTATATCTTGTCCCCTCCACCCAGCCGCCACAGGCCTTTCTCTCTCCCCCTCTTTTCCACTTCTCTGTCTTGTCTCCCCTCCCGGTGTCTCTCTTTGGGATGATCAGAGAGTACTTGGCACATCAAACCTGCGTCTGTGTTGGGAGGGAGGGGGCATGGTATGAGGCTGGCTTTCAAACTGGTAACCATAACTTTTTCTTTTAATATATACTTGAACGTTCATTTATTACTAAAGCATTACTTGAAGAAGAAGAAGAAACCGCAGCGATAGGTCATGGAATTGGAGGCGAGTTTTTCGGTGTGTGTTTGTTTGTTTTTTAAACACGTTCTGTTGGGTGCTCTTTTTTTAATCGTTTTTTTTTTTAAGAAAATGGGTTCTGTTTACTTGTTTGTCTTTTTTATTTTGTTTTTCACTTTTCTTATTAAAGGAAATCCTCCCCTCTCACGCCATTAGCCAAAGAGGGCCAAGGTATCTTAACTTTCCACCCTGCCACCCCATCACCACCACCACCACCACGTCTGGAGTTTATTTCCATATAGGACTTTCCTCCGTCCTCTGTCACTCCTTAGAAAGCCCTATTAAGAAAGTATTACAAATTTAAGGAGTCGAAGGGGAGACTTTGGGGTGAAGTGATGATGGAGGTGGGGGAGTCTGTATTCTGCATTTCTATGGGGAGGGTGGGGAGAACATAAGCAGGCCTCTTCTGTTTCCTTGAAATGTTAATTTCCCTTTTGGCACAGCATCAATATGTACTGTATTACCATTCCTTAATGTAGTATCCTCTTCCCTCCCCACACACACACACATACAAACCCCCAAATCTACAAACTCTGTGGTGCAAGTTAGGAAGGTGGGTTGGATCCCAGCAAAGAAATTCATTCTTTGCATCCCTTCTCTGGGCTTTGACCCTCTGCTTTCAGTTTCTCCTCTTGAACACTACAAAACGGCCCTCAAAGGCTTTGGGTTTCACCGCCTGCTTGACGGGGGGGGGGGGGGGCAGGAATCCAGGAGAACAAAAAGGGTAGCATAAAAATGGCAGAGGGGGGCCATGCTCTCTATGCCACGGCGGCCCATCCTCGCCTTTCCTTCTCTGACCACGGGTGACGAGGTGCTCTTTCAAACATATCATTTTAGGGTTGGTGTGGGTGTTGTTGTTGTTTTAAAGGAACTCTTTTTGTGCTCGGTGGATGTTTTGACTAAAAGAGAGAGAGAGAGAGAGAAAGAATGAGAGAGAGAGAGAGAGAGAGAGAGAGGGAAGAAAAATACCTCAGGTTTAAAAAGAAATGGTGAAGAAGAAGAAAAGAAAGTCGAGAATATCATCCCAGGGTGGGTTACTGTATAGATTGCTGCTTTGTGGGGAGGTCAGTATGGTGAACTGGGGAGTATGGACCAAGTTGAGAAGGTGTCCATAGCCAGGCACCTGCTTTGGGTAGAGGTGGGAGCCCCCATTACTGCTCTGCTCCCCTCCCTGTACATAATATTTGTTGCCCACGGCCACTCGGAAGATAAGTTCACGTTAATACCCAGGCAGTGGCCTCTGAAATCCAAACAGATCGCTCCTGGAAGGTTCAAAGAACATCAGCGAATATTTTCCACTGCTCCTCCAAAAAAAAAATCTTCCGTCCCATCAACTCTCTGGATGTAGCCCCCCCCCCCAATTTCTCTTCCTCCTCCCCCAAGACCCCGAACAATAGAGCTCCCAGAGGCTCACACCCAAACACACAGAACTTTTCCCATTTTAGTGGACCAAAGCTGTATTACCTTTCCATTCTGCCCACACCACATACACGCTCTCCTCCAACACCAATTCTTCGTTCATCACGCCCATGCCTGCTTTTCTCCTCTTCCCCACCCCCTTTGCCTATCCATTCAGACAAGGACCTTTGGAAAATGGGGAAGCAAAGACAAAAAAAAAAAAAAATGGGGAGAAAAATCCAGTGTGGATCAATGTGTCTTTCACAGTATTCAACCTGCACCCCTCCATCCCAGCCCCTCGGGACTGTTCAGATGGGGTCTGGGGGGGGGAGGGCAGGCTGTGAGGCCAATTTCCGATCTGAATTTCAGGGGTTCTGTTATTGTACAATAACTGTTTGCTATATAAACAAAAGAAAATCCCAAAAAAAAAAGAAAAGAGAGCGAGAGAGAGAGAAAGAGAAAAAAGAAATTAAGTGTTTGGTCTGAAGAGCCTGTTTTTTTTTAATTGTGATTCCCATCCACCCACCCACCTTTTGGTTTTATTTTCTTTAAAGCAAATGTTTGGAATAAAAATGTTGGCTTTTGTTATTTTTATTATTTTTAATTTTTTATGGGTTCTGTTTCATGGTTTCTGGAAATATTTTTTTTATAAACTCTCCTTTTGGTTTTTCCAATGGTTTTATTTTGCTTTGGCTTTTACGTTTGTGTGATCCCACCCCTCCACCCCACCCCAGGTGTGTTCTCTTGTGGAGATATTTCGGGGAGGGGGAATTAGGTGGCATCGGCTGACTGTTTCCCAAATTTACGGACAACTGGAAGCACCCTGCCAGAATTTAAGACATTTGTTGACAAAATGGGATGATAAATTTAATTAGGTTGTAACCATTTGCACTGCTGTCCCAGGCTGGCTGTTTTAAAGAAAAAACAGACATGGAACCCTTGCAGCTAGAAAATTTAGACCTTTCTTTGCTGAGATGCTTCACTTGCTTAGATTTATTTCTTTTTTCCTTGGGGGGAGGTATTAAAAAATAAGATTTCTTGCCAGGTGACGTCTGGAGGGGTTCAATCAATTCTGCAAGCTCCATGTTGCTGGATATGAATACTGGCCCAACTTGTTCAGTGTTCTCTGCACTGCAAGTGATGATTAAATCATCATCATCAACCTAGAACTGCAGAGCCGGAAGGGTCATCGAGTCCAGCCCCTGTCGAGGAGACACAGTGGAGAATCAAACTCCCAACCTCTGGCTCCGCAGCCAGAGACCTAAACCACTGAGCTATCCAGCAGTACTCCAGGGATGCTAATGCTGCACTAGGCTGGACATTGGCTCATTCTTTAGCTGAGGTTCAATGAAGGAGGCAAAGCCCGGGCTGTGAATAGTTTAGAAGTGCTTGTGGGCAATCTGGCAAGGGTGAGGCATTTATATCCCATAAGAAGCTCCAGAAGGTGTTTTGATCGCGTAAGAACCTATGAGTTAAATTAAGGTAGGGTAAGAATGATTGGTGCTGGAGGAGACTCTTGAGAGTCCCCTGGACTGCAAGGAGAACAAACCTATCCGTTCTGAAGGAAATCAACCTTGAGGGCTCACTGGAAGGACAGATCCTGAAGCTGAGGCTCCAATACTTTGGCCATCTCATGAGAAGAGAAGACTCCCTGGAAAAGACCCTGATGCTGGGAAAATGTGAAGGCAAGAGGAGAAGGGGACGACAGAGGACGAGATGGTTGGACAGTGTCATCGAAGCTACCAACATGAATTTGACCAAATTCCAGGAGGCAGTGGAAGACAGGAGGGCCTGGCGTGCTCTGGTCCATGGGGTCACGAAGAGTCGGACACGACTTAATGACTAAACAACAACAAGAATGAGTGACTTCAGGAACTTCATAGGCAAGTTTGAGGTTGTTACCCGTTTCCTCATACTTGGTCCACCTACACCACATTGGTTCCCTCTATGGTGATCTAAGCAGTGTTTCTAAAGTTGGCTTACTTATATGCAGGTTGCACCGAAACTTTATTTTCTAGTTAGGTGATGCAGGTGATGTAAGGTATGGGAGCTAAAGAGGTAATTTAGACATTCACAGGGAGAGAGTCCTTCCTAGTGCAATCTTGGCTCCCCTGCCACTTGTTTGAACCGCCTCACCTTCTCCGCCTATCTGGTGAAACGTTTCTGAAACTCCTTTCACTTTTAAATGCAGTTTGTGATGCAGCAATAGGAAAAGACTGCTGGAGAAAGATGTAGACTAAACCTGGGCCATAGCTTATGTCACAGTGCTGAATTTGTTTCCATGCCAGTTAGTTGCAACCAACCCTTGCATTTTCACACACTGCACTTTCTGATCATTCGTACCAGCAACGAAGGATGTTCCTGACTTGACAAATGGGATCGGCTGCCTTTAGCGGATAGTCACCCAGGAAGTTCACGGGTCTATTGAGATTTGACATGACTTCCCTGAAGGCCAGTTGTGTTAATTCCCAGTAATGTCACTTGAAGCCTTCAATGAAAATTTTGCCTTTCGACCAAATAAGTCAGACTGTATCATCCAACCTGTTCTAGCCTAACATCATCGTTAGCTGGTGTGACCAAACTCCCTGCAATTCTACCTTTTCGTCATAGTTTTCATCACAGTTGGGCAGTGATGCGCAGGCTAAATTCTCCATTTTTAGAAGTTTAAACCTACCTCTTATCGATTCGAATCCTAATACCATGTTTCAGGTTTCTTCGTTTAGGCCTGAGACATTTGAGTGTTCTGCCCTTGATTTATATTATTTCACTCCCCCCCACAAGGATTTCTGTTTTCCTTCCTTTTGTTTTTCTTGCTTTTCTCTGGCTATGCTGGCTGAGAAATTCTGGGAGTGCAAAAAAAGGAGCTTTTATCAACTTCTGGTCTGTGTTCCAGTTGCAGTTTGCTGTGTTCAAGAGCAAACCTTGCACACAGATAGTTCCGATTATGTCACTTGGTGCTACAACGGATCTGAGGCGGGAGATCTCTGATCAGATCGGCAGACTGTGTTGTTTTGAAAACTTTTAAACCATTGGAAGCTTCCGATTTTGATTAGAACAGCAACAGCGTGGGCAGAGAAAGGGAGATTTTAATGCACACGCTATTACTTTTTTGAAAAAAATTAATCAGCAATCAGTGAATGATTAGGAAAAGCCAAGTAGGAATGTTGTTTTAGTTGTACTACAACCATACAAACATTTATGCAAATAATTGCAGAAAGTTTTCAGAAATAATCTGCAATGTATAAATATATTCCTAGAGGTTTGACCAACAGAGATACTGCATGCAACATTCCTAAGAAGGATCCATGGTGCTCCTGTAACTTTCTCAAGCTCAACAAGATTTCCATATACCAATTCTAAAGATTATATTTTACTGAACAGTTGTCTCACAAATAATTGTGCAGTTTATGGAAGAGCCAGCATAGTTCTCTGTGATGAACAAAAACTGGAAACTATAATAGCAGTCCTACATGCAGTTATTTGGGGTTAAGTTCCATTAAGCCCAATGAACTTTCTGATTTTATAGTATAGTATTTATATTCCTTCTCTAGAGCTGGTACAGCTTGGCGCCTAGGCATGCCTGGGGTTGGGGGTTCAAGTCCCGACTGTGCCTTCCAAGAGAGGGGCCAGCCAAGATCACCAGGGCAGTGTGTGGTTGACAAGATTACATGCCCTGAGACCTGTGTGCAACTTTGAACAAGCTGCACAGTCCCACAATGTTGCCAAAACAAGGGAATGGAAAACCACTTCTAAGTATTTTATACCTAGAAAATACTGGGAGCATCGCTGTAAGTCAGAAACTGATGTGACAATACATAATTATTATTTATATCCCCCCACTCTGCATGAAGAAAGGCTCTCGCATCAACTTTTTTAAATGGTGATAGTCTCTATCTCAGGCTGGGGTGGGTGGAAGCATGACACCAAAGGAAAAGGAACAGGGAGGGAAGAGGAAAAATGAAGGCATACTTTCTTAAGGTTACAGCACTCTTCAGCTAGGAGGAAAGAATGATGGATGGGAACCAGAGAGGGCAAAACCTGATGGAAGAGGGTTCTAAGGAGCACTGTGGAAGTTTCCTTACACTGAGTAAGAATATTGTCTATGATGCCTAATGCTGCTTCCTCTGACGTAAATCCTCAATTTATTCCCTTGTATGTCAGCGTAGGATTGCAGCCCAATTTGCCTTCTTGCTTGCCTTTGAAAAATAGAGAAGTCGGTAGCCCTCAGTAGCCCTTCCTTCCAGGGATGTATCCATTCCTCTTTGAAAGCCATTCAGTCTGGCTGTGAATAGCATAGTTTAACTACGTGCTGCATAAAGAGGCATTTTCTTTTACCTGCCCTGAAACTCTCGCCGTACAACTCCGCGGATGAGCCCACTGGCTAAAAGGTATGCACACACACTCTGTCACTCATAACAGTTTGTGTTTCTGGACTACAACTCCAGTTGTACTGGACTACAACTCCCAGAATTCCTCACACATCAAATTCTGAGAGCTGGAGTCAAAAAACACAAATCTGCCTCTCTCTAGTATTATTTTAGAACTGCAGAGCTAGACTGCTGGACAAAAACAGCTCTCTCCACACCTTATATAGCAGTGATTCCCAGCCGTGGGTCTCCAGAGGTTCTTGGACTATTTTTATTTATTTATTTATTGTATTTATATCCCACCCATCTGATCAATTGACCACTCTGGGCGGCTAACAACATTAAAATAAAACAATTTAAATATAACATCAATATATAACATCAATAATCAATTGTTCAAAATGGAAAGAAAAAAGAAAAAACATAAATCAAATAGTGGCTAGAGGGAAGGCCTGCTTAAACAGCCAAGTTTTCAATTGGCTTTTGAAAATGCCCAGCGAAGGGGCCATACGAATCTCAGGAGGGAGTTTATTCCAAAGGCGAGGAGCCACTGCCGAGAAGGCCCGGTTTCTTGTTTTTTCCTTCCGGGCCTCCCTCGGCGTTAGGCTCCTCAACCTCACCTCCTGGCTAGATCGAGTGATACGGGTAGATTTTGGTGGGAGTAGGCGTTCCGCCAGATATCGAGGCCCTAAACCGTTTAGGGCTTTGTACGTAAGCATTAATACTTTGAAATCAACGCGGAACCGAACGGGCAGCCAATGCAAAGCGGCCAGAGTGGGAGTGATATGGTGGTATTTTCTCACCCCACTAAGGAGTCTGGCCGCCGCATTCTGCACCATTTGGAGCTTCCGCATCAACCTCAAAGGTAGCCCCACGTAGAGTGCATTACAGTGGTCTAATCTCGAGATTACGAGCGCATGGACCAAAGTGGTGAGCGCCCCAACATCAAGATAGGGACGCAGCTGGGCAATCCGCCAAAGATGGAAATAGGCGGAACGGACCACTGACGCCACCTGCGTTTCCATGGTGAGCGCCGGGTCCAGATGGATCCCCAAGCTGCGAACCTCACTCTTCGCGGTGAGAGTCACCCCACCCCCCCGAATGAGAGGGAGTTTCCCAAACCGCTAATGGTGGGGCCGCCCACCCTCAGGACCTCCGTCTTGTCCGGGTTCAACCTCAGCCCATTTCCCTGCATCCATTGCAGTACAGCCTCCAAGCAGCGCTGAAGGGACAGAACGGCATCCTCTGCAGTTGGTGAAAAGGAGATGTAGAGCTGGGTGTCATCAGCGTACTGATGGCACGATGCTCCACACCCCCTGATGACACCACCCAGTGGCCTCATGTAGATATTAAACAGCATTGGGGAGATAATCGAGCCCTGCGGAACCCCACAATTGAGGCTCCATGGGGCCGAGACCCTCTCCCCAAGCTGTACTCTCTGAGGACAGTCCTCCAAGAAGGATCGGAGCCAGGCAAGCGCCAGCCCACCAATTCCCAACTCGGAGAGCCTCCTTAGGAGGATACCGTGGTCGACGGTATCAAAGGCGGCTGAGATATCGAGGAGGACCAACAGAGATGTTTTACCCCTGTCAGCCTCCCTCAATAGGTTATCATACAGGGCGACCAATGCCGTTTCTGTACCATGGCGCGGCCTGAAACCCGACTGGAACGGATCCAGGGCATTTGTTTCATCCAAATGAGCCTGAAGCTGATCGGCCACCACCCTCTCCACCACTTTGCTAATGAAAGAAACGTTGGCGACGGGCCTATAATTGCCAATTTCATCCGCCGCCAAAATAGGTTTCTTCCTTATGGGCCTAATGAGTGTCTCCTTGAGGGCAAGGGGTACCCTGCCCTCAAGGAAAGACCCATTAATTATTGCTGTGGCCCATTCGATTGTTATAGGCCTGGCTGCTTTGATTAGCCAGGCCGGGCAAGGGTCAAGGGATGAGGTGGTGGCCCGACAGCGATCAAGCACTTTGTCCACAATATCTGGCGTCACAGGTTGAAAGAGATCAATAATCGCCGGGCAAGGCGGAGCGCTGGACATCTCTGCTCGATCCACTGTATCCAAAAAAGGAGAGAGCTCCCGGAAGCTCCCAGAAGCCTTCATCCACCAGCTGTGCTGGCCAGGATTTCTGGGAGTTGTAGTCCAAAAACATCTGGGGACCTAAGGGTGGGGTATAACCACTGTTCTATAGGAATGTTGAAATAAAGGGTAGCCGCGTGGTACAAACAAAATAAAATACACATGCAAAAGGAGGTGATATCTTTACAGATCACTAAAAAATCATCCTACACTAGTACCCGAGCTTTCGTGGATTAAAAACACCACTTCATCCGGTTTGTACCAGTGGTCTATAAAGGTATCACATATTTTTTTGCATTTGTACTGTTATATAGCGTCTACTTCTCCCTATATACTGTATCCCTATATACTACATGTGATTTCACAAATTTCTGTCCTTTCTCCTACCACTCCTATTTTTCTGCTGGTCTGTCCTGGCTCCACTACGTGCATTTTCCCCACCCCATCTCTAAAGGGAGTGTCGTTTCAGCCCCCTTGATCATTTTAATTCCTCTTTTCTACACACGACTGATGCCCTTTCTCTCGTGGGGACTCGTCGCCCCTTGGGGGGTGGGAAGGAAGGGGTTCGGAGCCTCCATCTTGTCTCGGTCAATGGGCGAAGTTGACACGGCGCTCTTGCCACCGAATATGTCCCTCTGGATGATATCCCTCCGTAAACCTGGCAGTCCCGGTGCGATAAAGTTGCACAACCGCGCGCGTCCAACACACACACACACAAGTTGCACAAGTGCGCACGCACGCACACACAAAGCGGAGATGCAATTTTAAAAATATTGATTTAATCAAAGAAGGAGAGGATGGAGTGGTAAAGCTTTTCCCGGGCTCTCCAGGTTGCCGCTGCGGTCTGTTGCATGCTTTAATTTATTTATTTTTATTTTTATTATTTGATTTCTACCCCGCCCCTCTAGACAGAGTCTACTCGGGGGCGGCTTACAAACAGTTATAAAACATCATAAAATGTAATCATATAAAATCGTCTTTGTAACTATCAAAATATGTCATAAAAACAATCACATTAAATTCATAACATTTAATGCCCCCTTTCCCCCTCCTTTCCCCCCCCCCCAATCCATTTTCCGCCCGCGATGGTGCGGCATGTTCCGCATCCACCCACCCAACTTGGAAGCATGGGGGTGTCAATGCGAAAGACCTTTTCCGGACTACACCTCCCAGCATCCCCCAGCCAGGGCAACTGGAGGATGTAGTCCAAAAAAAAAAAAGAAAAAGGAACTTCTTTCCCCCCCCCCCCCCTCTCAACTCTGCTTTAAACATCATCACGATGGAGGGCGGGAGAGTCAGCCCCGCAGAATGTCTCGAGGCGGATTTCCCTCCCGGGGAAACCCTCCAGGGAGGGCGGGGCTGTCTTGGGCCCTCCTTCGGTGCTTCCCCTTTAAATCCCGCCGGCCGGCAGCTAAAGCAAACTTACCCCCATTCTCTCTCTCTCTCTCTCGATCTCTCTCTCGATCTCTTTCTTCCCCTCCCCACCTTGAATCCGGCCGCCCTCTCCCCGCCCCTCCCTCCCTCCCTCCCCTCCCTCCCCCCTCCCGCTCCGCCGCCTGCGCGGCTCCTAACTTTTTGCCCAGACACGCCGCGGACTCGGGCGCTCCGGCGGGACTTGGGCTGGCTTTCGGAGCCGGGCTTTCGCCTCCCCCTTGGGCCACCCCCACCCCGTCTCCATCACTCCCTTCCGCTTTCCCTCCCCCGCCCCGCCCCACCCCACCCTTCCTTCTTTCTCGGTCACTTTTTCCAGGGGCGATCGCCCCACTTCCTTGGGCCACCCCTGCTTGGCGCATCTTCTGAGACTCCCTCTCCCCCCCCCCCCCCACGATTCCTCCTGGCAAGGACCAACCCTTGCATTTGCTCTTCCTCCCCCCCAACACCCACCCCCCTCCGCGAAGCTTCTCTCCCCACCTCCTTTTCTCCGTTGGTGGCCCCCCCCCCAAGTTTCGGTGGGTCGCCCATAGCGCTGCCAGCTTCCCCCCCCCCCCCAATCCGGAGCCCACTCTTTCCTTCCTCCGACCCCCCCCCCCCTCTACCCCACCCCAGCCGCCTTGGGGGGGGGGGGTCCCTTGCCTTTGCCCTCGGGGCCCGATGAAGCCCGGTGGGGGGGGGAGGAGGAGGGGGAGGAGGGGGAGGCGCCGAGGGGGCCGAGGGGGAGGGGGCGGAGGGGGAGCGGGAGCCCCTGAACCCCGAATCCACGGAGACTCTGGGCGTGTCGGCCACGTACCGCGAGTTCGTCCGGCGAAGCTACCTGGAGCTGATGAGCGCCAACCAGCACTCGCTGCACGCCCTCAACTGGCGGCGCCTCTACCTCAGCCGGGCCAAACTCAAAGCCTCCAGCCGCACCTCCGCCTTGCTTTCGGGGTTCGCCATGGTAAGTGCCCCCCCCCCGGACGGCCCCGGCCAGCCCGGCACTCTCCACCTGCGCCCCCCTTCCCAAAAAAAAATTTCCCGGTCCGTCGCTCTAACCATTGGTCTGTACTGCCTTTCACTCGGCTAAGTGACACCTCCTGCTGCCTTTTTCTCCCTTCGGAGAGAGCCTAACCAGAGGCGGCCCCTGCCCACTCTTTTTACCTGCTTGGTTGGTCCCTGTGTGCCCCATGGAGGGAAGCGCCTAGAGTCGCTTCCCAGGGAATGGGGGAAAGAGCGCACTCTTTCCTCTACCAGGGCATGTCCCCTCCAAAACATCACTGCTCTAACCACTGGCCCTCGTTTCCTTGCCCCAGATAATCTGCCCCATAAAGGTGGCAATCTACCTTTCCATCCACCAGGGCTGTGACTAGGATGAAACAACTCGGGATTTGCCCCAGGGTATCAAAATTTAGGGGGTGCCGAGACCTAGAGGCAAAACTACTTGTGAGTGTCAGGAAATAATTCTGATTTACTTTCCTTTAAAAAAAAAAAAAAAGCAAGTGTTTGTTGCTGTTGTTGTGTGTGCCATCTCGTTGCCCCTGACAGTATGTCAACCCCGTGAATGAGTGATCTCCAGAATGCCCTGTGCTCAACAGTCCTGCCCGGCTTTTGCAAACTCAAGCCTGTGGTTCCTTTAGGGAGTCAAACCATCTCATATTGGGTCTTCCTCTTTTCCTGCTGCCTTCATACATTTTTTTTTTTTGTGGTGAGACACCACATTCTCCTCTTGCTGTTTCATTGTCGTCCAAGAATGTCTGAAGGGCTGTGTGTTTCTCTCCTTGTATTTCATAGCTCCCCCACCGCACAAGAACAAAACCCCTAAGATTTTTGTGACATCTTGAAAAAGTGAAAGGTTTGTTATGGTACGTGGTTTCATGGGTCAAACACAGGTTGGGGAAGTTTTGGGCTTCTCCGATGGTACAGAACTTCATTTCCCAGTAGCTCCAGCCAGCAAAGCCCATGGAAAGAATCATGGGAATTGTAGTCCAAACCATTTGGGAGACCAAACATTCTCCTCCCCAGACCAAGGGCGTCTGACAATGCTCTAATCTAATGGATAATTTTGTCCATGAAGGATGATTTTCCACCCCCAATAAAGATGTTATGCCTTCAAAGTAATCCAAGACCATATGTGGGTTTCTAAGATGATCTTAGTAAAGGATTTTTCCTCATAAGTCCTCTATTTATTTATTTATTTATTACATTTATAGCCCGCCCATCTAGTCATATAGACTACTCTGGGCGGGTAACAACATATGATGAAACAATTTAACAAGCTTATGCTTTAGTTCTTCTGTAACATGACAACTAACTTGTTTTATAGAGACCCCTTAGCCATCATCTCTAATTTGTTCTGCTCAGAATGGTCTCTGACCATTCACAAAGAGCGCACACACACACCCCGGTAAACATCACAGCCTCCTGTGCCAAGAACATCTGCAGTAATACAGAGTAGTTCAGTTTGCCACCTTTAACCTGACATAGAGTGAACATCAATTCATATAACGATATGTATATTATGTATCGCCGGTGGCTTATGATTAGCAGAAGATGTTGCCCCACCCCCAAATTTGGAAGTCTTCCTGCTTAATCCACATGCTACCTTGAATATATATTACATTAATTATGAATTAAACTCCATGCTGGCTGGACAGCTCAGTGCTTTCGGTCTCTGGCTGTGAAGCCAGAGATGGGGAGTTTGATTCCCCCACGATGCCTCCTGAGAGTCGAGCCAACCTGGGTGGCCTTGGGCCAGCTGCACAGTCCCAAAGTATCCCCAGAAGAAGGAAATAGTGAACCACTTCTGAGTACAGTATTTGCTACCTGGAAGACCCTGGAAAGGGTTGCCATAAGTCAGAATTGACTTGACAGCATATGACGATGATGATGATGATTAAACTGCATTTAACCCATACTTTGTATAAGACAGGATGAAGGATGGGACATGATTCTGGACTGCAGTTCTGTCTGAAGGGCCATATAATCTCACCCCTATTCTATTGAGTTTTGGGGTGGGCTGTACAAAATTCTCCCCTTGATTCGTGTTCCTTTTTCACAACAACCCTATAAAGTAGGGGAAGGCTGAGCCAGTGACTGGTCTTAGGTTACCTAGGGATCTGGAGACTAACTGGGGGATAGAAACAGGATCTGTCTCTTCCTGCCTCTGCTATTCATGATTAAGTGCAGAGCAGGAAAAACCTATTCCACCTTGCCTAATAGTCCTTATTGTTTATTATTTATAAGCACCTAAGAACCGGCTCCAGATTGTCCTACACAGTGCTTTCAGATCTGAGAGTGGATATGATGAAGCTTGCCGTGTCACTGGGCATCACCTTTTCCTACATCATCTTAGCTTTCTTCCTCCCTTTTGTGTCCTACTTTTTGGAGATTGTCTTCTGCACCCTTTTGTTGTTGTTTAGTCGTTAAGTTGTGTCCGACTCTTCGTGACCCCATGGACCAGAGCACGCCAGGCCCTCCTGTCTTCCACTGCCTCCTACCTCAATATAATAGATTTTGAAATGGAGAACCCTGACCGTTTCATCTGGCTTTCATTGGCAAGGTTTCAGTCAGTTTTCTGTCAGAGAATATAGCAGGGGAAAGCATGAAGGGTGGAAAAGATAAAAGAAAACTCTAAGGATGTTGGGTGGGTCTGAACGGAAACAAGACATGTTGACATTTCTTCAAATATTCTGATGTCTCTGTGTATCCTAAAATAATTCTAGACGTTTTGATCAGCCTTAAGCCAGTAATTTGGCTGCTCTGATAAAATATATATAGAAATGTGGGCTGCTGTTTGGAACATAAAAACACATACATACATACTGCTTTCTGCTGACCCACGATTTTAATTCACTTCCTCTTTCCCTCCAAATCGCACGGAAGCTGCTGAAATGAACTGTCTTGAATGTGGTTGAACATCCGCTGCCAGTGTGATAAAAATGGAAAAGTGAGCTTTGTTCTACTCTGAGATGGTTATTGAGCTGGAAACAGTCCTACGTCTCACCAAATCGAAAACTTACAAAGTCAGATCTTCCCCCCAAAAAACTTTTATTTCTATTTTCAACGAAAATACATATCTGAAGCTCCTCCCTTTGTACATATGTTACCTTGACAAAAATAATTGTTTAGGTTGGACAACCATTTATGCTCAGATATAAGGTATTCTCTCTCTTTTTTTAAGGCAATCACAACAAAACTTGAAATTAATTCCTTTTATGTGTTCATGGGCACTTTTTGGGGGGGGGGGGGGGGAGAAAGAAGACTGACTTACCTTGAGAGAAAATCCTGGAATTTTTGAACACATATTTGTAACCCATGTAAAATTTTTGTTCCCCTGAGATCTCCCCTGAGAACTGAGCATTATTGATGAAGTTGCAAACGATTGGATTGTTTTTTTCTAATACTCTTTAATTCGTATCGGAAGACACTTGTCATTCGAAGTTTTAACCACTGCTACAGTTTACAATATTTTATTTATTCATTACATTTATATCCCACATGAGTTTGAATCCCTGCTGTATATCTCTTATGAGAAGAGCCAGCCTTTGTGGGTTTGGGACTTCTGGAGGAGAAAGGTGGGGTATAAATATTTTAAATAAATAAATAATAAACACACAGGGCAAGTAAACCACTACTGAGTATTTTGTACCCAGGAAGCCCTGAAATTGACTTGAGGGTATACAGTCTTCATTATCATCATCATCCAAGGAGCTCAAGGCTCTCCTTCTTCCCACTTGCTCTTCACGACAACAACCCTGTGAGGTCAGTCGGACTGAGAAAAAGTGATTGGGGACAAGGTCAACCCTGTGACTTTCACAGCTCAGCGTGGACATGAACCTGGGTTTCCCTAAGGCTACCGTGTTTTCCCGAAAATAAAACGGGGTCTTATATTAATTTTTGCTCCAAAAAACGCATTAGGGCTTATTTTCAGGGGATGTTTTATTTGTTTTCATGTACAACCACCTACATGTATTCAAATACAGTCCTGTCATCTTCTTTTGGTTGCTGCACAAGGGTGGAGGGCGGTGTTTCACTTAACTGGGGCTTATTTTTGGGGTAGGGCTTATATTACGAGCATCCTGAAAAATCATACTAGGGCTTATTTTCAGGTTAGGTCTTATTTTCGGGAAAACATGGTAGTTTGGCTACCTAGCCACTACTCCACGCGCCATAGATTGCAGTAATGTACATAGACACACAACCCAGGAGCCTTTTTATCTCTTGAACAAAAGATGGCTTTGTAGTGTTTTTCTAGAAGGAAGGGCGCTTCCTCTCTGACTCATACGTGGGGTCCAGATTTGTTTCCATCTTGTTTTGACATTATTCTTGCCCCCACCTCCCAGAGACCTGAACGTTCTTGGTAGAAAGCAGAAGGCAGGGTGTGTTTCTTTTCCATTCCACAGTCCTCGGACAATGTTCCTTTTGGCAGGGTGATCCAAATGCACTCTGCAGCTGCTCCTTCTTTGGCATCCTGATAAAGCCAGGCTGATATTAACTTCCACTTCCCAGGATATGCCTCCTAGGTAGCAATGGAACAAATAATAATCTTTACGAGAGTTCCCCCACTGCCACCACCTATATTGGAGTAATGTTTTTGTCCTTCAAATCATTTATTTTTCCCCCGCTGGTCTTTACAGCAGACCCACCCAAACAGCTCCTAATAATTATTTGTCTACGGTTCCTTCTCCTCCTGTAATCTGAGTCTGCCTCTGCCTCACCCTGTCCAAAGGTAGACTTTCTGGACACCTGAGGTAATTTTTATTTCAATAGCACCGCACCTCATTCCTACAGGTTCACAACTTCTGGTTGTAAATTTCAAAGATGATCCTCTGCTCCTCAGAAGGTACCCAGTTTACGTTGAGGAACATCCGAAGGACATGACAGTACATGTTCATGTTATGCATGGCCTGTGTTACCTGGTTTAGGATTCTGGATGTTGTAGTCCAGAAAAATAACTTTTCTAAACTCAGACTTAAACTCCCACCAAGGGAGCACTCCATCCATGTCCTTGCTGTGGAGGTCTGACATCAGTTCCTCTTCTGGACCATCAACAACTAACTAAAGAGCTACCTCCTTTAATCTCTACCGCATCGGAGTTCTTAATAATATTTTGCATGTTTAGAGCTCTATGTGTTTTCTTTTAATGGTCTTTCTTGCAATCCTGCACTTTGGTGGGTTGACAGTAGAAACCTATTTTTGAAGATAATTTAAAGAGGCTGAGACAAAATAGGCTTCCCAGTGAGTTCACGTCAAATGCAAAATTCACAGGGTAGTCTCAATAAAGCCAAGTCCTAGACATGCCTTCTTAGCTGTATTCAGTGGGTCTTACTCTCATGTAGACTGGGCAATCTCAGCTGTGAAAGCCCAAGCCAGGCGGCTTCTTCCATCCCAAAGCGATTGTCCTTCATGACTCCACCACCACCTCCAGAAACACTTTCCTTCCTTTTTAAAATATCCTTTCTCTGTGATGTTCTTCAGAGTCAGAGCTGTGCAGTGGTTAGAGTCACTGGATTCCAAGGCAGGGAGAAAACAGGGTGACCCTGGGCTAGTTATTCATCCCACCCTTGCCCGCCTTGCAGGGCTCTTCCGCGGATAAAACAGGGGTAAGGCCAGGTAGGCCACCTGAGGACCACGCAGGACCGATGGGGCAACCATGGCCGGCATCATCCAGCTGGTTTTCTTTCCTCGCTCAGCCAGATCGCAAGGCAAAACTGCATTCCACACTGATGTGATCTCATTTGCTTGTAACCAGAGCAACCGGGAGAGAGCTTAAGGCGGGAAAGAAGGATCTCAGAGCAATGAGAACGGCTGCAAGGCCTATTTCAGAATCAACAGAGTTTGGTTTTTTTGGGGTGGGGTAAGGGAAGAGTGAATGCAACAAAATCTGGAGTCTTTTTTCTTAAAAGAGCGGCGGTTTGGTTTGGGGGAGGTTTTGCCTATGTGTGTTTCGGGGTTGGGGGACGGAATATGGAAGAGCTGATGGCCAAAAGGACGAGCTTTTTTTGAGATACTCTTAGAATAATCGTAATAATCTTAGAACTTCAGGGTTTGGAAGGGACCCTACGGATCATTGAGTCCGGCCCGTGTCAAAGAGGCATAGCGGGGAATCGAACTCCCAACCTGTGAAGGCTTCGACCCAAACAGTCGCTCAGTTGGACTGTTTGTGCAGTCGTTGAAAGCTTTTGTAGCCTTCAGCCAGGAAAAAAAACAGCTTCTGCTGGGATAAAAAGTGTGACCGTTGCAGCCTTTGTGCTTTCGATCCAAATCTCTTATGTTTACAATCTAAATCTCTTATATTGAGTGAAGAGAATGAATGGAGTAAATGACACAAAAAAGGAAAAGAGGAAGTTCAAATCATGGGATGGTCTATATGTGACAACCAGCTGGGTGTAAACATATGTAACACACCCTGCCTTGAAGTTTCTATGGTTCAGGTATTGTGCTGGAATGGCAGCGTCTAGGTGACACGGTTGAGGGAAAGCCAAAAGCCGTTGGTGTCCCATGGAAAATAGTCGAGCCAATTCTGCTTCTCTCTCCCTTTTTTGAGGAAAGCGGCCATAATTTTCCTTCCGCCTCAGCTGAGCCCTTTCTGGGGGGAAGCCATCTGTGCAGGGTTGTTCTGAGGGTCTCAGATGTGATGTACCTGAAACACTTTGGATGTGCCAGAAATGTACAGTACATCCTATTATTATTATTAGGCATCCTCAGTCTCGAAAGACTATGGTAACGTGCTCTGTATGGAGGACTTGGAACAGCGTCTAGTGTGGCTGAGAAGGCCAATTCGAGAGTGACCATCCCTTCCACACTGAAGACAAATACAATCTGTCCCCTGTCCAGCTCCCTGATTTTGCTGCTTCCGTGCACATCCTAATTCTTGCAACAATTGGGCTTTTTGCCTATAAAGCGTAGAGTTAGGGTTAGGAGTGAAAACACAGCTTTACCAGATTCTTGTTTTGAGGGCCAGGACTCCTTCCTAAAGGTGGAGAGCATCTCTGGGTATATGTGCAGAAGGCTTCCTAAAGAACTGGTTAAAATATACTCATGTCCCACATCTTTCCAGATAGAGCTGTGGCTTGTACAGCACTTGGAAGTAACTAGTTGCAAGTAACATAGTTGTCTGTAATGAGTTACTTTTGGGTAAGGAGACTTTAGTTAGTTACACTATTAGTAGTTACAATGAATTTTTAGGTGTAACAAATACTGTAACATAAAACTACTTTCAAACATTGCATCTAAAGGCATATTTAGAGGGATTTTTGAAAGGAAAATTTTGGGATTGTCTATCCCAAGATTTTATGTATGCAAGGCAGCAAGTAAAATATTTCATTTTATCTTTTGTATTGTTATAAATTTTTCCAGGGTGCAGTACCAAAAAGTATTTCCCCATGCTTTTCTAGCTTCTGATAATGACAACACAACATGTTAAGAACACATGACCAGAACTTTGACAGGTTAGACTTTTGGACTACAACTTCCAGAATCCCCCAGCTAGAGCAAACGTTTTCAAGCCCTGCAGGCAGTCCCAAATTTTTTTTTTAATTTGACTGGAACAACAAGAAGAAAGGTATCTTGGCTGCACAGAAGTCATAAGTGAATGCAATCAATTCTTTTTTCAAATGTAACAGCCCAGATTCTGAACCGGGACCTTTTATTATTATTTTTAAATCATAGACGTAGCTCCTAATCATGTCTTCTTTGGAGATTAAGTGTACTTCGGGAAATATTTCCAGAGAGAGTAATCATGTTTATCGTCTGTCATAGTAAAACCAGAAAAGAATCTTGTGGCATCTTAAAAGCGAACAGGTTTTATTTATAGTTGTAGCTGTGTTAGTCTGTGCAAGCTTTATAGGTGAAAACAGAATCAAAATAAGAAGTAAAAAAACAAAAACGTGGTGGCACCTTAAAGATGAACTTTTATATTTTTTTTAATGTGAGCTTTCATGGACAAGTCCACTTCATCAGACATTTTATTTAGCATAAAACCCCATGGAATAAAAGCCCAGTGGTTTAGATCTTGATGCTGTGAACTGCAACGCAGGAAAGCTTACATCAAATAAAAACTTAAAAGGCCTTGAGGCACCACAAGACTTTTTGCTCTGTGTGTATAACTACGTACTGCTTCTGAAGTACATGTCCTGGGAAACTGTATTTCTTGGATATGAAATGAGTACATATGGTGCAGTGAAAGTGTGACTTGCTTTTTCCATTTCAGCTTCCATGAGGGGAGCGATATCCATGTGTCGAAGATTTATTGTGGCCAAAAAAACAGGGATTAGAAGGCCATTGAGTCTCTTAAGGGCATCATGGGGAACAACGTCCAGGAAAGGAGGCTTATGGCAGCCTCCAGAACATGGGAAAAAGAGTGGCTGCTGGCAGGAGGCCGGAGCTGGGTGGCAGGAGCCAAGAGTTGAATGCTTGGTCAAAATCCCTTAATGACCCCGTGTGCCGCCTGGCTGGGCAGATATTCTGGGTTTCTTGGCCAATCACTCTCAAATGAGACCCCCCCCCCCCCATGAGTCTCTGCAGACTCCTTCTTAGCTTTGCAATACCACTCACAGTCTTCGTCCCCATGCTGGGTCTGGGACAGACTCTGCTTATGTTCAGAGACACCCGTTATTTCTTAGCAATTGAATGCAAGTCATAGCTGGAATGTGATAATCCAGCTCTTTAAGATTGCTTTTCATAATGCAGCAAACTCTTCACAGAATCCTGTGACCCTGATCCACCATCAAACACATTATAATATGAGCTTTTGAGGACTCTAGCCGACTTTATCCAAGACGATCTAGCCTTAGGCCTGTTTCTAAAATAAAATCCCGTTGCCTCAAAGGGACTGACGCTCTGTACACGCTTAGAGGCAGTGTGGTTTTAGAGTGCCAGGGTTTTTAACCAGAAAAGGATCCTCCTTCTTGTCCTGGGGCTTAAAAGCAGAGACTGAAGGTGTGGGGGTCCTCTACTCCTTCCCCCACCCCTTCCATTCATGACCTGGCAGCTCCTGTCAAGCCTCTGGCATGTGCTACCTCATGGGGCCTGTGCCAGCCAGCTGGCACAATTGTTTAATGTGGCCCACTTTTTCAAAATAAGCTTTTTCAAAATCAGCAGCACCTCAAGGTTGGTGGGAGATCATTCAAACTGTGACACAGCAACTCCTTGGTTGTGACATCAGTGAGCTTGGCCAACCCTAACTTGGTGAGGCACAGGTTTCTCCTCCACACTCATTGTAAACTTGTAGTTACTTATTTGTTTCCTTCCCAGAGACGTGAGTTTCCAGCCAAGTTGTAGGATCTCGCTGCGGGTTAAATCCTTCCTCTCCCTCTTGTTCCCCCCACACACACCCCACTCCAATGTCTGCTCCCAATTCTCTCGGGAAACTGCCAATAATCTGGGATTGAAGCCAGAGATAAATCTAAGACTATGGGGGCAATTCCCCGGCCCCCACATCCCTGAGGAGGGTGCTGGTGCCACATTGGGGTTTATGAGGAATGGCATTTTAAGGCTTCCAGCTTTAATTGCAGAGGTTAAGGGAGAAACAAGACAAGTCCTTCCTGTTCTCTTCTAAAATAACGTAGTTCAACTGCAACACAGGTCAAGTGAAGTTGCACTACTTCCCCACTTCCCCAAATTCTTATGGGGCAAAAAGTCATCTGCACTTTTCTTCCAGCCTTGATCTCTTTTGCACACAGCCTAAAATGGAAGACGCTGATCAGACCGTGCTTGGATCCCTGGTCCTCAGTCCTCCCATTTGCATGATGAGGATCATCATGCTGACCTAATACATTCTTGGTGGTTTCTGAAAAGGGGTGACGTCTGTGGAGAATGGAGAGATCTGTTTGTGTGAAGGGCTTGGTGCAATGAAAAAATATATAGAATCTCTACAGGAATGTAATAAAATAACCTTAATGTTCCCTTAGTGGCTGGGGAGTGTCCGTAGATCGTTCGGTTCAGTGGCTTGGTGTGGTTCTGAGACCAATGGTGTGTAAACGGGTGTGGCTGTAGGAAGGCTGAAAAAAATAGCTGGTCTTGCGTGAGGGAGAAAGAGTGAGAATTGAGAAGTGGTGCAGAAGTTAGCTGGAAAAGAAGTATGGCTTCAAACCGAAAGAAGCATTTTTTTTCTCTCTCGCTGGAAAACTTTTATTAGTCTTTTAATTGAGCGGTTTTAAAATGTTTTAATTTTAATTGTATTCCCATAATATAAGAATTTTCATTTTATTTTAAGATGTGTAATTTTAAGTAAAACCTCTTGAGTCCCAGGTCCTTGAGAAAGATGGCATATAAATAAAACAAAGGAAATAAATAGATGAAATGAGTGAATGAATGAATGAATGAATGAATGAAGCCTTTGAGTGGGTTGCTATACAAATTGCTGTCTGGAAGGCTGATACAAAAATGGCTGTGTTTGTTGTATTCTGTATGAGGGTCTGTTTCCATCTCCTTGTGCTTCACTTTATTTATAAACAAAACAAATTATTACCAAAACACTTTAGTAAGTGCTCTCTCTCATCCGAAGGAAACTGCAGCTGGAGTCTGCCATTTATAAACACAAGTACTGTACTAGAAAATATGTCCCATTGAACTTAGGACATCCTTCTCAGTAATTATTCTCGAAATGGTGCTTTCGTGGGGATTTCTTGCCAGTTGAATATGGAGCAGTAAAAACATTGGGCAATTAAGTGAAGTGTAATAGGGGATTTTTTTTAATGAATTCCTTTGTTCCAGGGTGGATTTTATTTAAATCAAATCAGATTTTTTTTGGATGATTTAAATTTTAAAAAATGTTTTTTAAAAAATTTAAATTGTGATTTAAATCAATTTATTTTTGAAAAATTATTGATTTTATCCACCCTGTTTTAACCTGTTTTGTTGTGTTTCAAATATTGCTCTTATGAGTTTTTATATTATATCTGTTTAATGCCTTTTTTTAATATTGTAATAATTATTTCACTTTTAACTTGGTTTCTTTTAATACTGTAAGCCACCTTGGATCCTGTAGGGAAAAGGAGGCATATTAATATTTTAAACAATAAATTAATAAATAAATAGTGCTTGAGAGTGTTAAACTGAAACCAAAACAACCCTGGTTGAAACCATCACTCATGAAGTTCGGTGGTTCACCTTGGACCTGTCTTAACCTACTCCAAGGGTTTTTTATGGGGGGAAATGGAAAAGGGGGATGAAATTTTGTAAGCTGTCTTGAGCAGAACTTGAAAAAGTTCCTTTTTTAGACAATTTATACACAATCTGCATGGGATTATAAGAGTTGTCATCCGAAAAAAGAGGAAGCTTTGGCGTTGAGGTTCTTGAGGGAAAATTGGGATATAATAAAAACTGTAAAAGGTGAATCGATCTATTCCTGCCCCAACAGGTGGCCATGGTGGAGGTACAACTTGAGGATTATGATTACCCCCAGGAACTGCTGGTCGCCTTCAGTGCTTGTACCACCGTGCTGGTGGCCGTCCATCTTTTTGCCCTCATGGTGAGCACCTGTATCCTTCCTAACATCGAAGCGGTCAGCAACATCCACAACCTCAACTCAGTCAACGAATCTCCCCACGAACGCATGCACCATTATATTGAACTGGCTTGGGGCTTCTCAACCGCCTTGGGGATCTTCCTTTTCCTCACCGAAGTGGTCTTGATCTGTTGGGTCAAGTTCATGCCGGTCGGCAGCAAAAACCCTGCCAGGAAATGCTGCACTCCTGACCTGGTCGCCCCCGGGAACACCAGCAGCTCAACCGTGGACCCTCAGGAGAGCACTGGCTGGAATGCTGCCATGGCCTCCACTGTCATCATGGTTCCAGTCGGGGTGGTCTTCATCATTTTTGCCTTGCACTTCTACCGTTCCTTGGTAGGGCACAAAACCGACCGGCACCAGCAAGAGCTGGAGGAACTCAACCAGATCAAATACCAGTTGGATGGAGAAGCTATCGCTCTGCAGGTGGTGTGAGGTTGGTGGCCTTTCCTTGAACTGCAACTTATGGCTTAGGGCATAGTTCTTCCTCCAGAGGAAAGGCGTTCTCACTCATGGTCTGACTTTTGATTCAGTGGAACAGCTGTGAAAAAACCGGTACAGTTGGAATGGAACGCTGACCTTTTTTTGGGGGGGGGGGGGGCACATTTTTCCTTATCATTGTTTAAGAAAATCCACTTGCATCCCCCAGAAAGCAAAAAGAAGGCGGGTATTTAAAATGCCAAAGGACTTGGGGTGGTGGAACATTCCCTGGAAAGGAGCTGTGGAAACATGAACACTCTGCCCGCATTTTGTCGGCACATTGCCCGATGGGATTTTTCACCGTGCAATGAAACACAGCTTCTGAGGAGAAAGATGCCATCTCTCCCCTGGAAACTGGACAGCAACTTTTCTTATTTGGGTGCATTTTTCCCCCTCTTTGCATACCTCCAAATCAGAGAGAGATAAATTATCTGGCATTTTACTCACATGAGCTATGATGTTTTAAATGGTACTGGAAGATGGTGGGGTTTTTTAACAGTTGAACCAGTCAGCTCATCTTGCCCAATGCCTCCCTTGTCACCTCCAATCATCATTATGGGGGAACCTGTCTATGGGAGAAGCCATCAGTTAGCATCTCTTGAGCTGTTTCCCTTCCCTCTGAGAACCCAGCTGAGGATGATGGCACTTAAGCTAGTTTTGGTCTGAGCGTGAGGACTAGTCTAGCAAGCTTCTTGGCATGGAGGCCATGACCAAGCATAGTGGAGCTACCCCTACCTCGATTAAGAAGTAGTGGAGAAGGGACTCCTAGGTTGTGATCACATACGGACTGCTTTGTGGAACAGTCTGATGCAATCTAATTCCCAGTGATCGCACGCTGTGCAGGGAATTGCACTGCCGCCCGACTCTGATCCATACCAAAGCTGGGCTTTTTTGGTCCAACTGTAGGGCTACTATTTTTGTGAGCCGAGCTAGAGTGATTCCCTGGCAAAAGAAAGGGTTTCTTTAAGGGGCATCTCTCCCTGCAAAGCAACTCTTTCCACTGCGATCGGATGTGTGTTGCTCCAGCTGTCTGATCACAACCTTACTTTCACATGAAAAGGAGAACATGCAAAGACTTCCTCACCTCTTCCGTCTTTGCAGCTGGTGGCCCTAGATATCAGAAATAAGCTGAACATGGAGGTCATTGTTTTACTACCAAGATTGTAACTGCTCTGTTTCTTATGTGAATGCAGGTCAGTGTGTGGAAGAAGGAATACTGGCTGCCACAATCACATTTAGTTTTGACTCTAAGAGAGCCCCAGACTCCAACATGGTGTCAGCTCAGGCCTTCTACAGCCTGGTCTGATGGCACACCTGGTAGTGGACCTTCATTTTCAGTGCTTGTTCCATGACAGATCTCCACTTTTTTTTTTTTAATGTGGAACTAAAGTTGCTTCTGGGGCCCCTCTGGGATTAGGAGGTCCTGAGGCTCAAGCTTCATTAGTTCCATAGTAGATCCATCCCAAAGTGCATCTTTTAGGTTAGTAATGGGTGAGCTGAAGGTTCTGCTGCCTCTTCTTGAAATCTCTAAAGAGACCTGAAGATACAGGAAGGAGGAATCAGGAAATAATAAGCAGCAGATATGGTATGTCTTATGCTGGGGGCAGGCCATCTTGAGGAAGCAAGGGAAGTACTTATCTCAGTGCTTCTTGTTGACTTTTAATGGCTGTGGTTTATAATTGCCATTTTAAGCATCCAGAGTGTTGGGCCACTGGGGTACATTATTTTGCACCCATGGTTCTAAACTCACTGGCCGCTTGCTTTGACCATCTCCAGAAGAGGATGGAAAGAGAGCATTTTGCTGTTGCATAGCAACAGCTCCCAACATTCCTAACAATTTGTGCTGCTGCTGGGTTGCTAGGCAATGTAAATGTCTTCTTCTTCTCCCAAAGCCCAGGTACCCTCAAGGCAATGCGGGTGATGCAGTCTGAGGCCAGCAATTTAGCATCCAGCTTCCAGCCACAGGCAAAGCCTGCGTGTTTAGGGGCCAGACAGTTGTGCTTGCCTTGCTCCTGGTCCACGGCAGCAGTCAGAGTCTTAGGCTTTCAGATATCAACAGAGGGAATTCTTTGAAGATGACTCACACTCTTGCTGTTTGTCAAAAACCCATTCCCTTTTTCTATAGAAGGGCAGTGCATCCTTAAGCAGCTACGCTTGGAGAGAAATTGTATATTTTTGTTGGATGAGAAGGAAAGGGAGGGCCAGTGAGTATCTGACGTGAACCGTCTGCAGCTGTTTCCAGTCTGTTCTCCCTCACTGGTTTCGTATCATTAATCAGAAATACCTCCCCAGCCAGCATGCAGGCACTCAGATCATTAAGGGAGGTAAGGCAGCACATCCCATATTTTCTCTCAAAAGCCCATGAGATGAACTTTGAGCCAAAGATGCTCTGCGCCAGCAATAGCCTGCAGTCTTCAGGGACACGGCTGTTAAAACGTGTTCCCAAAATCTGGGTCCCAGATGTTCTTTGACTACAGCTATCAGGAGTCATGACCATTGGCTGTTCTGACTAAGACTTCTGGGAGTTGTCATCCAAGAATATCTGGGCACCCAAGTCTGGGAACCACTGCCCTGGACCCTTTTGATGTTCCAGATTCCTTCGCCTTCTCAGGCCCCTCAGCTGATCTTGTGGAAAGAAGCAGAAATGGGTCAGGGTACATGCGGGGGCACATTGCTGAATTAAACGCTCTTCCTATTTTCTCTCTCTGTCCAACTTTGTCTGCTCACCCCTCCCTTTACAGTTATCAAAAGGCTTCTTGTAAAAATATTGAAGAAACGTAATCAACTTCCAACTGTCACAGGCCAGGAGGGCCACTGATTGAGCAGCTTTTTTAAAAAAAAAAAAACAACAACAACAACCCGGGGCCCTCCAGATGTGTTGGACTACAGTTCCCATAATCCCCCACCTGGACCACAGATTGGGGAGAAAGCTGTGATAGAGGTTAGGAGACAAGAGTGCTGGGATGATAATCAGGCTTATTCTCCAAGGGTAGGCCCCAGGCTCCAGACCGTATGTTCCCCAACCCTCTTCTGTATTTGAGAGAGAAGGTTAGAGTAAAACACACCATTACATATAGTAGGGTTGCTGTTATTTAATAAGATGAAGCAGCTATAAGGGGCTTCCGGTGCTGAGTTGAAAAGAGAAAAAGGAGGAAGTTACTTAAGCCTGATTGACTCAGCCCTTTAAAAGTTGACTTCCTACCAGATGTTTTTCTTCCCCTGATAGTGAAAAGAAACAGAGTGACCTGTGTCTCAGTCCTCCAGGAGAAAAGTAGCCCTGGGCAGGGTCAGATTTTGAATGGAATGCAATTATTATTTATTTATTTAGAAGTTATCCCACCTTTCTCCTTAGAAAAGGACCCAAGGTGGCTTACATCATGAAAAGGCAGTGTTTAAAGCTAACAACAGTGAGTATACAAATATGAAAAAGGATCAAACAAATCCTATACATACTAAAAAACAGAAGCAACACCAAAACGCATTCAAAGCTGTAAGGTACAACAGTCCATTTAAAAACCCTCCTGAGGCAGCCCGTCACTCCGGGAAAGCTTGCCTGAAGAGAAAGGTCTTTGCCTGCTTGCAGAAGGACAGCAAAGATGGGGCCAGCCTGGCCTCCTGTGGGAGGGAGTTCCAAAGTCTGGGAGCAGCCACAGAGAAGGCCTCTCCCGTGTCCCCACCAAACACACCTGTGAGGGTGGTGGGACAGAGAGAAATTAAACGACCCCTTCCCTATGAAAAACTGGAAGAGGTTGTTTTAAGAAGACTGTTCTCAGAATTCATGGCCACTGGCTATGCTGTCAGGGGCTTCTGGGAGTTATAGCGAAACCAATAACTTTTCCAAACTTTACGTTCACCTGACTCCCTTTGCACTATTTTTTTATTAGATAAAGGATGCTTGGAGTGGGGGGTAAAGTCCTGTGGAATCCCATGTACAGTAAGGTTGATTTGGATCCACTGAGAGCTACCAATGTCTCATCAAATAGCAATGATGTATAGCCACTCAACAGAGGGGAAAAATGCATAAAATTAATTGCAATGAGGGAGGTGGCTTAATATTTCTTGAAGCGCAGCAGCTGCCTAATAATAATGCGATCTATTGACATTTTTCTGTCAAAAATGGATTTAATGAACCCTCCCTCAACCCCACCAGCTCAGAAGCTTCCATATCTCCAGACAGGCTTTGTCTGACTTCTACGAAGTTTTTTGAAACCCATTTCAGTTTACATGTTGACCAAGTGGACCTTGGGGGGAATTATGCAAGGAGATAGTAAGACGCTTCGGGTTTGGTACACACACAACCATATATTTCTGCTGTGTTCTTTACTGGTGACTGAGAGAATACCAATTCCTGACATTTTTTTTGCTCTGTATATTTTTAAAATAAAATTAAATTCTTTGTAAATAAAAAAAAAGCAAAGGTTGTCAAGGTGATATTTTGCTAAATGCAGAGACATGGCAAAGTCGTATCCTTGAGTTTCCCTGTTTGTCATTTGTTACCGCAAAATCGTTAAGTGTATTTCATGAATCTGTATGTGCATGTACAAATGCATCCATGCCACATATTCTTGTCAACACATATAATTGCACATTGAAAGTTAGCATATGGAAGGGTTCTCTAGCCTAGACTTTGTCCTGATATAACTCATTTCTACATGCAGGCTCTTGCTATGGTTAGTCATAGACGTGGAAGAGTCCCCGTCGTACACTCCAAGAGAGACATCAGTGAGAGACATTTAATCTACGTTTTGCTGCTTTTTCTCTCAGGAAGCAGCATTAATTTATGCCACTAGTAACTGCAGTAGTAAGTACTGTCTGCACTGCCTGTAAAGCCATAGTTAGGGTTGTGAAGTTAGCCACACCCTGTACCTTGAGATTTCGGGGCCAAAACCTGAGACCACGGGCGGATCCTTCAGTAAAAGATGGGGAAATCGCCTGCATGTGACAATGTGTAGAGCCTTTATGATGACTCTAAAGGCCAGCCTGCGAACTACAGCTATAGCAGCAACTCTTGACAATGTAAGACGAAGAAGGAAAGAAGAAAAAAACAAGACAAGTTTACCAAATTGTTAGTACCCTGTTCTCTGAGATGACAGCTCAAAACCCAACAAACCTCCCCGGATCTGAGACCCTGGCCACCACACGGTGTTTTGCTGTTGTGGCTGCTGGTCTGGTAAATGCTGCTTGCATTTAAGGAAGAGTCTGGGATCTGTTTTTAAAGGCCAGTTTTTTTCCTTGTCCCACCCTATCTTTCCGGGAATTCTATTTGGACTGGTTTTCCGTGACACTTAAAGCAGGCTGTCTGCTCAAAATGGATATCACGTGTTTGATAACGTGTTATGTGTGACCCCTCAAAACTTGCATGTCCCATTTGCCCTTACATGGCGGGAGGGGGGGATGAGCTTCTAAATTTCCGAAATAAATGACAGAACATGGCTGTGCAACTTCCTTTGTCTCTGCAGCCTTCAGGAGGGTTTATATTTAGATCTGTGCCAATAAGCGAACCAGTTCTCACTTACTTTCTATTACTAGCTTTTAAAATAAGTATAATTGTGTGGTGCTGGGTGTGTACCCCTCTATCCCCACCCCGCTACAGCTGTCACTGTTCTTTTTAGTGGGTTTGTTGTTGTTGTCTTTGCCCTGTGATTGTCATTTTATCCTTGTTCGTCTTGCTGTTTTATCTTGGCTTCATCTAGAAAAAATTTTTTAGCTTGGATCTAGTAAGAATAAGGGGGTAGTAATAATTCCAGTCTGCAATCTTATTTATGCATGTCTACCCAGAAGTAGTTCTTACTATGTTTAGTGGGGCTTGGTCTCAGGAAAGTGTGTTTAGGACTACTATATTAATTCGCCTGAAATCAACATTTTAATTGCCATTAACTTTGATGGATTTTAAAACATAGTTTTAATCAATAGACAGGACTCTAAAAAAAAAAAAAAAAGGAAAAAATCTGTGCATATGTGCAAAACACTTTGTGTGGGTCATCTGAGCGTGTGGCTTTGTGTAGCCTGCATGGTATTTGCGTAACCCTGCCACTTTGGCCAAAATCAAACAAATGGCAGCATCCGTTTTATCTGGTCTGCTTTGTTCAACCAAAAAGGTCACAAACCAGGATAGGGTGGGGATAAACAAGAAACTGGCATGCCAGTTTTAACATGGAGAGTATTGGGGCATTGATCCTGTTTCAGTGAGAAATCATACAAATTATTTATTTATTTATTTACTTACTTACTGATCTGTTCTCAGTCATCCCAGAGTGCAGGATACATAATAATGGGCTCAAGCTACAGTAAGCCAGATTTAGGTTGAATATCGGAAAAAACTTCTTAACTGTTAGAGCAGTCCAACAATGGAACCAATGACCTCGGGAGGTGGTGAGCACTCCAATGTTGGAGGTCTTCAAGAGAAAATTGGACAACCATCTGTCAGACCTGCTTTTACTTGGATTCTTGCACTGAACAGGAGCTTGGACTCGATGGCCCCATAGGACCCTTCCTACTCCATTATGCTATGATTCTAAACCCAGTAGAAACAGGCAGGAACTGGGCAAGATTGCATGACCAACTGACTGATTGCATCCAATAGTCTGCTTTTTCTTCCAGATGTTCAAGGCATATAGACTTCTCTTCCTATCTGTATTCCTATTTTCATTCTCACCGCTACCCTGTGAAGGTGAGGTTAAACTAAGGGAGTGTGACTAGCCCATTTCACACTGTAAGGTTGCCACGTCAGCAGATCTCATTCCCTGCATTTTAAAGGCCCCAAACCAAGATCAGATGCAAGTATAGTTGGGCTTTCAGGCTTTAAAGCCACCTCATACATAAAAGAACAATATGACCTGACAACAGTAGTCAGATCTAGCAGTGCAATCACTTTGTGAGACCTTCATAACGGAGAGGGGGTTTCTTAACTCTGCCTCACCAATCATAAACCAACACTGTAACCAGTATACCACACAGGTCCCTTCTTCAGATTCCCCACTTCAGGCCTCCCTCTGTCTTAAGCCACTCTTGGCTTGACCTCCCTGCTCATTCCATTCCTTGTTTTGGAACATTTGTGTCTTCTCTCGGCAGGGCTCGAAAACTTTCCCACTCCAACCACATACGACGACACACACAGGCACACTCACTCACGTTCCTCTCTGGGTAGAGCTAAGCCATATATAATCCCTTCTCGGGCCCTGGCTGTTCTCCAAGGTTGGTGAAATGTTTATGCGCTCTGGAAATACTCCTGGTCCCAGCTGGGGAGAAGCCAAGAAGGCCTGGGAAACCGAGAGAGAAGGTCAAGGACAGCCTTGACTGAAGCAAAAGGTTCACTAGTGTTCCCAGACTGGATGGGAATGAGATGGGACCAAGGATACAGGAAGGGGAGGTGGCAGAGTTCCCTTCCAAGGAATTTATGTTGAATACCCTCCAGTATTCGAAGGGGGGGAAATCTGCTCCATTCATTTTTAGTGATTAGCTTTGACAAGTGAATCTCTTGGTCTTCAAATCCCAATAGAATTCTGCTGGCCGTACCATAAAGGGGGTTTGGGAAGTTTTTAATCTTTAAAAAAGTAACTTTTTCCAAGCTCTGTTGATGATTCTAAGCCAGATATTGAAAATGTTACTTTTTCAGATTAGAGCTTCCACGCTTCTGCAGCTGTGATTCTGGGGACTATGGTCCCCAAAATCAACATTTCCAAGCACATCCTTGCACAGGCTGAGGTGGCAACCCACTTGAGCTCAACCTGACCTAGGTAAAGGTAAAGGTTCCCCTTGACATTTAGTCCAGTCGTGTCCGACTCTAGGGCGCGGTGCTCATCCCCGTTTCCAAGCCATAGAGCCAGCGTTTGTCCGTAGACAGTTTCCGTGGTCACGTGGCCAGCGCGACTAGACACGGAATGCCGTTACCTTCCCACCGTGGTGGTACCTATTTATCTACTCATATTCTTACATGCTTTTGAACTGCTAGGTTGGCAGGAGCTGGGACAAGCAACGGGAGCTCACTCCATCGCGCGGATTCGATCTTACGACTGCTGGTTTTCTGACCTTGCAGCACAGAGGCTTCTGCAGTTTAACCCACAGCGCCACCACGTCCCTCAACCTGACCTAAAAGCTCCTATAATCACAAGCACGCTCTGTGGAAACATGTACATTTGGGGGTGGGGACCCTGGTCACAAGTCACCCCCAGTGGGGGTTCTTTTGCGCTAAGTGTTTCCCAGAGGTATAAGTAAACAGCCTAGTCAATGCACAAGACAGATAGTAAAACTTGCCTTTGAGTTAGAAGTTCCAGAAACACCAGGACTGAGCTCTGCCTATAGGATTGGTCAGCCAATGTCCTTCCACGGTTTTCAACTAAATCTCTCATGATATCTGACCACTGGCCATGACAGCGGGCGCTCTCGGTAGCTTCTTGTTCAAATCTCCTCTTAAGCAACTGATTTCTTTGAGGTATCTTCTCTTGTCAGCCTGACAACCCTACCTCCCAGGGCTGTTATGTGGACAAAATGGATGTGTCCACGTGAGGTAGAGTGGTAGACTGAGATTTGGAAAATTTGTGGCCAAGTCACCACTAAGGCATGAGAAACCAGAGGAGTCTTGAGTGTGAATCCTCATCGTGCCTCCCAGAACAAGATCCCACCCAGATCAGCCAGCACATGCGTACTTGATCTGGTTACCTGCCTCCCATCCTGCCTTGAGTAAGATGAACAGTCCTGGAGAGTCACCAGGAGAGCCTGATAAATCACTTCCGAGTATTTCTAGAAAACCTTGGGAGGGTCACCATAAGTTGGGAATCAACTTGAGTGCACCTAATGGCTTAAAGCAATGGCAGATGTATCTTTGGAAGGCATAGCAGTTTGGGGGCAAATGACAGTTGTCAAGATGGAGAGCAAAACATACCTGCCAGCAAGCTCACTTTCTTCCTTTACGTATGTCTGTGTCTTAAGAATCAGACTGAGCTTAAATAATAGACATGAACAGGAGCTGCCCTCTTGTGGAAAACTAAATTAATAACAGACTCTTCTCCATGCTACTTCCGCCCGAAAGAGACACTTGAAGACCAGGACTGGAAGGAAAATTTGGAGCCATGCACGTTCATTTTCTGTGGCAGGTGTTCCGATTGCAAATGGAAACAGACTTTGCACAGACAAAATCTTTTTTTTTTTGAGTCAACTGTGTTTTTTAAGACATCTATACAAGGTTGAAACAAATACTTGCAGTAATCATTGTACTGTACGAATTGTTTATGTATCTAGTCTTAAGTTCATTCTCTATCTTTCCTATTCCCACGGGACTGGGAGGGATAAAATTGTTTCCTTTGTGTATATAGGGATAATATAAAAGATGTAATGGGTTAGGACTCAGGTGACATGGATTAAAATCTCCACTCAGTCATGGAAACTCACTGGGAGTGCCAACACTAAAACCAACCTTGAAAATCCCATTAGGACTACCATCCATTGGAAGCAAGCAAGGTGACGGAACATAGCAAAAGCAACAACTATAAAAGCAGAATTCTTGGACTGTGTGTTTGGTATATTAACACAAGGCAAGGCATGCAGGAAATGAACAAATGTGTCATTTTATTTTAGTTATATAAAATATTTTTACCCCCACCTTTCTCCTTAAAAAGGACCCAAGGTGGCTTACATCATTCAAAGACAGAATTTTAAACATCCTGCCCTCAAAATTTCAGGGTTAGATCCCCACTCCCCACAACACACTCTGGTCACAAGCCAATAATGTCCTTAAATAATAATATTGATACTAATTTTTAATTAGAAAAATTGGGCTTTGTGGCCACTATGCCAGCTTTATTCTGTATTTCCAAGTTCTGTGAAAATCTGTATCTTGGTTATGGCAAATGAAAAATTCTACTATTAAAAACTGAAGCAAGCCTGCAGAGTCTTCTAAAACCACCTCAAAAGGCAACCAATTAATTCTGTCATTTTACATATGAGGAACACTGATGCTGTACCCAGACTTTGGAACTCCCTCCCACTGGAGACCAGACTGGGCCCATCTTTGCTGTCCTTCCGATAGCAGGCAAAGACCTTTCTCTTCATGCAAGCCTTCCCTCAGTAACCAGCTACTTGTGAGTGTTTTAGATAGTTATGCACTGCTTTGACTGGATTTTTAGTACTACATACTTGTTTTTTCCATTTTTGTGGTTTCCATTTCTTAGAGTGACTTTTTAAAAACAAAATCTGTATGCTTATTGATCTTTGCCTTAATATTTCCTGTTAATGATGTTGGATGCCTCCTTATTCATTGTTCGTAGTTATTAAATGTTGTTTTTTTAATGATGTTAACCACTGTTGTATATTCATTATTTTCAACTTTATATATTGTCTTTCACTGTTGTAAGCCATCTTGGGTCGTTTTCAAGAAGAAAGGCAGGATAAAAATATTTTAAATAAACAAATAATTAATAAATAGAGATTCTACATCTGTTTTTTAAATTTCAAGTTGACTTACTATCGTTCAACATTGTGTGTGACTAGATAGAACAGCTGTCCCAGCTCTACCATCAACATCACTCTAAGACACACCCACGACTTCCCCACTGGAACGATATAACCAAAACACCTCAACCAGGTTGAGAACCACTGATATAGCTGATGGAAAATATATCCAATTTAACCATGCCAACTCCAGCATGAACCAGTGTGAACTGTAGCGTAGTCACACCCTTTGTTATTATGTACCATCACATCATTTCTGATTTATTGAGACCTTATGGATTCATGATCTCCATAAGGCCTCACCATTAACAGCTCTTCTTGGGGTCTTGTTCAATTCCTGGGAGACAAAAACCCTTGCAGATCTACTGGAAATCATTAAGTTGTTTAGTCGTGTCCGACTCTTCGTGACCCCATGGACCAGAGCACGCCAGGCCCTCCTGTCTTCCACTGCCTCCCGGAGTTGGGTCAAATTCATGTTGGTTGCTTCGATGACACTGTCCAACCATCTCATCCTCTGTCGTCCTCTTCTCCTCTTGCCTTCACACTTTCCCAACATCAGGGTCTTTTCCAGGGAGTCTTCTCTTCTCATGAGATGGCCAAAGTATTGGAGCCTCAGCTTCAGGATCTGTCCTTCCAGTGAACACTCAGGGTTGATTTCCTTCAAAATGGATAGGTTTGTTCTCCTTGCAGTCCAGGGGACTCTCAAGAGTCTCCTCCAGCACCACAATTCAAAAGCATCAATTCTTCGGCGGTCAGCCTTCTTTATGGTCCAGCTCTCACTTCCATACATCACTCCTGGAAAAACCATCGCTTTGACAATGCGGACCTTTGTCGGCAAGGTGATGTCTCTGCTTTTTAAGATGCTGTCTAGGTTTGTCATCGCTTTTCTCCCAAGAAGCAGACGTCTTTTAATTTCGTGGCTGCTGTCACCATCTGCAGTGATCGTGGAGCCCAGGAAGGTAAACTCTGTCACTGCCTCCATATCTTCCCCTTCTATTTGCCAGGAGGTGATGGGGCCCGTGGCCATGATCTTAGTTTTTTTGATGTTGAGCTTCAGACCATTTTTTGCGCTCTCCTCTTTCACTCTCATTAAGAGGTTCTTTAATTCCTCCTCACTTTCTGCCATCAGAGTGGTATCATCTGCATATCTGAGGTTGTTGATATTTCTTCCGGCAATCTTAATTCCGGTTTGGGATTCATCCAGTCCAGCCTTCCACATGATGTATTCTGCATATAAGTTAAACAAGCAGGGGGACAATATACAGCCTTGTCGTACTCCTTTCCCAATTTTGAACCAATCAGTTGTTCCATATCCAGTTCTAACTGTTGCTTCCTGTCCCACATATAGATTTCTCAGGAGATGGATAAGGTGGTCAGGCACTCCCATTTCTTTAAGAACTTGCCATAGTTTGCTGTGGTCCACACAGTCAAAGGCTTTTGCGTAGTCAATGAAGCAGAAGTAGATGTTTTTCTGGAACTCTCTGGCTTTCTCCATAATCCAGCGCATGTTAGCAATTTGGTCTCTAGTTCCTCTGCCCCTTCGAAATCCAGCTTGTACTTCTGGGAGTTCTCGGTCCACATACTGCTGAAGCCTACCTTGTAGGATTTTGAGCATAACCTTGCTAGCGTGTGAAATGAGTGCAATTGTACGGTAGTTGGAGCATTCTTTAGCACTTCCCTTCTTTGGGATTGGGATGTAGACTGATCTTTTCCAATCCTCTGGCCACTGCTGAGTTTTCCAAACTTGCTGGCATATTGAGTGTAGCACCTTAACAGCATCATCTTTTAAGATTTTAAATAGTTCCACTGGAATGCCATCTCCTCCACTGGCCTTGTTGTTAGCCATGCTTTCTAAGGCCCACTTGACTTCGCTCTCCAGGATGTCTGGCTCAAGGTCAGCAACCACACTATCTGGGTTGTCCGGGACCTCCAGATCTTTCTGGTATAATTCCTCTGTGTATTCTTGCCACCTCTTCTTGATGTCTTCTGCTTCTGTAAGGTCCCTACCATTTTTGTCCTTTATCATGTCCATCTTTGCACAAAATGTTCCTTTAATGGCTCCAATTTTCTTGAACAGATCTCTGGTTTTTCCCTTTCTATTCTTTTCCTCTATATCTTTGCATTGTTCATTTAAGAAGGCCCTCTTGTCTCTCCTTGCTATTCTTTGGAAGTCCGCATTCAGTTTTCTGTAACTTTCCCTATCTCCCTTGCATTTTGTTTCCCTTCTCTTCTCTGCTATTAGTAAGGCCTCGTTGGACAGCCACTTTGCTTTCTTGCATTTCCTTTTCTTTGGGATGGTTTTTGTTGCTGCCTCCTGTACAATGTTACGAGCCTCCATCCATAGTTCTTCAGGCACTCTGTCCACCAAATCGAGTTCCTTAAATCTGTTCTTCACTTCCACTGTGTACTCATAAGGGATTTGGTTTAGATTATACCTGGCTAGCCCAGTGGTTTTTCCTACTTTCTTCAGTTTAAGCTTGAATTTTGCTATAAGAAGCTGATGGTCAGAGCCACAATCAGCTCCAGGTCTTGTTTTTGCTGACTGTATAGAGCTTCTCCATCTTTGGCTGCAGAGAATATAGTCAATCTGATTTCGGTATTGCCCATTTGGTGATGTCCATGTGTAGAGTCGCCTCTTGTGTTGTTGGAAAAGAGTGTTTGTGATGACCAGCTTGTTCTCTTGACAGAACTCTATTAGCCTTTGCCCTGCTTCGTTCTGAACTCCAAGGCCAAACTTACCTGTTGTTCCTTTTATCTCTTGACTCCCTACTTTAGCATTCCAGTCCCCTATAATGACAAGAACATCTTTCTTTGGTGTCAGTTCTAGAAGGTGTTGTAGGTCTTCATAGAATTGGTCAATTTCAGCCTCTTCAGCATCGGTGGTTGGTGCATAAACTTGGATGACTGTGATGTTGAGAGGTCTGCCTTGGATTCGTATTGAAATCATTCTATCGTTTTTGAGATTGTATCCCAGTACAGCTTTCCCCACTCTTTTGTTGACTATGAGGGCTACTCCATTTCTTCTACGGGATTCTTGCCCACAATAGTAGATATGGTACTCATCTGAATTGAATTCGCCCATTCCCGTCCATTTTAGTTCACTGACGCCCAGGATGTCAATGTTTATTCTTGCCATCTCCTGTTTGACCACATCCAACTTACCAAGGTTCATAGATCTTACATTCCAGGTTCCTATGCAGTATTCTTCTTTGCAGCATCGGACTTTCCTTTCACTTCCAGGCGCGTCCACAGCTGAGCGTCCTTTCGGCTTTGGCCCAACCACTTCATTAGCTCTGGAGCTACTTGTACTTGTCCTCCGCTCTTCCTCAGTAGCATGTTGAACGCCTTCCGACCTGAGGGGCCCATCTTCCAGCGTCATATCTTTTAGCCTTTTGTTTCTGTTCATGGGGTTTTCTTGGCAAAGATACTGGAGTGGCTTGCCAGTTCCTGCTCCAGGTGGATCGCGTTTAGTCAGAACTCTCCACTATGACCTGTCCGTCTTGGGTGTCCCTGCATGGCATAGCCCATAGCTTCTCTGAATTACTCAAGCCCCTTCGCCACGACAAGGCAGCAATCCGTGAAGAGGATTAAATCATTAAGAGATCTATGCTAATAGAACCCAATCTGCACCCCTGTTCCACTGTCCAAAAGCTCAGCTCTTTCTTGTAATCTCTGTAGGACTTCAAACTACGGTGTCTACGTCACAGAGATGCATCCATTCTTTCCTCCTAGGGAGTGAGAACAGTCTCTTTTTCCAAAAGTTCTCTAGAATTTCCCCAAAATGGTCCTGTCTCAATGAGTTCAATTATTTAGCTCTTATAGGAACATATTAATGTATTTTATCAGCATACAACTCTTTTGTCAATGCTGATGAGATCTGGTCTCAGCTGATCCATGCCAGTAGCCCCACTCAAAAACTATCTGGTAGTGAAACCTTCAATACTTAAAAGGCCATAACCATCAAAATGTAAGGTATTTTTGTATTATACAGAGTTTACTAGAAATTTTACGCTGTGTATAGCCAATGTACCATATAATTACAAAACACATCTCATTTCAAACCAATTTTTTGAGACGATTGTCTTTTTTTCACTATTTAAAAACAATGTTGATTTACTATTAGTACTTACGTCACTTTTCATGTATTTATTAATAAATAAATAAATTTTCATGTAAACATGTATTCTATAAATCTCAGCCTCCCATTTCTACATTTATATTTCTAATACTATCTTTTTAATATTCTTACACATTATTATTATATGCATTTAAGAATGGAGGTTTTCGGTTTTCACACACACTGACCTGTGTCCAGGAAATTTACTCCTAGTGTCTAATTCTTACTGAACCCAAAGTAGATCACAGAAATGAACAAAGCTGTATGCTTTGGGAGGAAAAATCTTAATGGGATCAATGGGATCTGGATTTTTTTAAAAAGTACTAGGCTCCACCAGGCTATTACAGAATATTTATTTGTGTCACACCACTATGTCCCCCTGCCAAACTTTCAAGCCATTAAAATTTGTTTCAAATTGCATATACAGTGACTGTGGTAGTCCTGAGCATCATAGGAGTGGAGGAAGTAATATCACCTGTATCCGAGAGGTTGCAGAAATTCAGTAGGGCTAGTTTTCCTGGCATGGTGGAAATGAACGGAACAAAATAGCTACCCCAGTTGAATTTCTGCTTGTCATGCAGTTATAGGTACTGGGTATCTTCACCTGCTGAAATGGCCTGTAGTCCATGAAAGACGTAATAAAATGGTTAGCGCCGAAGGTGATGGTTTGGCAGCTAATGGTGGAGAAGTTAATACCAGATTTATTTCTTGTGGTGCTTTTAATTTCAACCCCATCCTTGAGGAAAGTGTGAGACGAATCAGCTACTCCTGCTGTGTTACTCTTGCCTCCCCTGATATGTAAGCTGGAGAAGGGGGCAAACAGTAGTGCTTTCATCTTGGTAGATTCATTGCCCATTGGAGGCAGGAATGGCAGGCAAGGGCTACGAGGTCAAGGCCAATGTTAACCCAAAGATGCCCTCAAAAAACATTAATTCTGCTAAGGAGCAAAAATAAATTGAAATAACATCATCACCTAGTTCTCCCCCCCCCCCCAAAAAATGTGTTCTTTATTTCGGGGTGATCAGACTCAACCCCTCAACCCATTTCTTTCAAATGAACAGCTATCTAGTCTTCCAGGATTCATCATCCTGAGCTCGAGGAGTCTGGCACTTCCTTTGACGGCGAAAGCACTGAAATCCACATCTTTTGGACCAGCCTGATGACCTAAGAAGCCCCTTTCCCCTTCGTAGCAGCTACTGTTGGTAGTTCTGTACAATTGAATTTGCTTGGACCCCTTTTCCAAGGGCCCTGCAGAGCCAGCATTCCTGCACTTACCCGCGTAGGAATCATTACAATGGTTAAATATTTACTGGCGTCTAAGTCGTTCCTCCCTTCGCTGCGAAAGTGCCACCGCTACCTGCCCCTGCCGTTCCGTTATAACGACCCTAACGTTCGTTCCCGCAGATTCGTAACAATCCCGCGCTGTCATTAGTGCCTTTCGAAAGCTCTTAATAAAGGCCCTTATTTTCCCTCACAGATTACCTAACCCTAACGGCAAGACCGCCGCCGCCCCCCCCCCTTCCATTTGAGCGCAGAGAATTTTAATTCCAGTCAGCGAGAAAGTGCAAGAAAAGAATCCCCCGCTAGGTCTTCGCCCTTCCTCTCGATTTCTAGCCGCTGTTTCAGAAAGAACGATTCGTCACCAGCCTGTGCGCGTTGAACGGGCGGGGAATTCCTGACTCCTGCGTAGCTGGCGCAGCATCGTTGCCCGTGAACTCGTCGGCAGGCGTGACGAACTGTGTCGCGACGGCCTGAAAAAAAAAAAAAAGGCCTGGCTTGCTTTCGAGCGTCCCTTTCCTGTGTCGAAAGTGCAGAGGCGAGAAAGGAACCAGGCGAAACCGTCACCATAGAGAGGAGGCGGAGGGCAAAACGAGGCGAGGAGGGGAGGAAGGGGGTAAGGCAAGCGTCTGTCGCGAGACCGGGCGCGAGAGTCTCGCCTGGGGAGCCTTGGCCCCGCCCCTTGGTCCCTGTCGGCGGCGGCAGAGGCAACGGGTTGTCACCCTTTTTCCCCTTCCCTCTTTTTTTTCTTTTTTCTCCCCCCTGCCCCTTGTCCTCCCCCCTCACACAGGTCGCGAGGCGGCGAGCGGCCCGGTCGCGAGGACAACGCCGGCCGAGCGCCACAGAGCGAACGAGCGCGCGCGCGCGAGAGAGAAAGGCCGCGCGAGGGGAGGAGCTGGAGGGGCCCGCGCGTGCGCCCCCTGAGAGGAGGGGGAGGAGAAGGAGCGGGTAGGAGCAGGTGACGCGCCAGTTGGGAGGAGGGGGGGAGACAGGAGGTGTGTTGGTGTGGAAGGTGGGAGGGGGGGGCGGCCGAGCGAGCGCGAGCGCCCCTTTTGCGGGAGGGCCGGCCGGGCGGGCGGGCGTTCGTTCGTTCTCTCAGTCGTTGGGGTGAGGCGAGGCAGCGCGCGCGCGCTCTCCGGCTCGAGAAGGAGGCGAGGACAACGGTGTGTATGTGGGGAGGTGGGGGGGGGGGAGGTGGGGAGAGAAGAAGGCCCTGGGAGGGGAGGGAGAGCGCGCGCGCGCCCCCCCTCCCCAGAGAACACGGTGCATCTGATGGGCGGGGCCGGGACACCTGGCGAGGGGGGGAGGAGGAGGAGGAGAGGGAAGGCACCCCCTCCCCTGCAGAAAAGGAGGTGCAGATCCCGGGAGGGAGCCACGTTGAGGAGATTTTGGGGTGTGTGTGTTAGTTGAATAAGGGGCAAGGGAGGGAAGGGAAAGTGCCCCATGGACATGCCAGGGGAAGGGAGGTGGCCTGAGGGTAAGGATGGAGTTGGGAGTCTGGGAAGGCAGTGGCAGAGGGTGGGGATGAAGATGGGGATGATCATCATCCTAGAACTGCAGGGCTGGAAAGGGACCCTATGGATCATCGAGTCCAGCCCTGGTCAAGGAGCCACAGTGGGGAATCGAACTCCTCACCTTTATTGGAGGGAGGGGGGGCGTGTTTTCACTCCTTCCCTCTCCAGGGTACATGGCAGTGCCTCTTCTGGGTGGGGGCAGGTGGGTGGGTGGGTGGAGTGGAAGCGGCCTTTGTCTGGTCCAGCGTCAGTCCCGAAGTGGGAGGAGGAGAGAGGTAGAGTGTAGGCAATTGAAAAGCCAGGTGGGTGCTGTGGAGACTTGACATGGAAGAGGAATCTGAGGCTTCTGAATCTGAAGTTCTGTGGGGAGATATTTTGAGGGGACCTCATGAGGATGGTGGTGGCTGACAGCAATCAGAAAGGTGTCTGTGGCCGGGGAGGGGAGTGCCTGATGGCTGAGAGGCATGCATGAAACTGCTAAGGAAGGTCTTTTGGCAGAAGGCTGGAGTTATTCATTTTTTTAAAAGTCTGAGAAGTAATAAATGAAGCATGAGGTGGAAAGGGGAAGAGAACCTGGCAGGGTTTCAGAGAGGATGAGAGAAGGGAGTTCTCTGGTGGGCTGGCAGGCTGAAATGACTGGTGTGGTAGAAATGTATGTTTGGAATAGATTTTCCACAAACGCAAGATTTTTGTAAAGGTGAAAGAAGAAGATGGGCAATAAAACCCTCCAGAAATAGTAGATTGGGTCAATTAAGGGGCTAGAGAGGCAAGAGGTTGCTTCCCGTGCAACATACAGAAATTAGCAAAGAATGGTTTGTAGATGTGGAGTAAGCTGTAAATGGTGATGTGCCCAAGATAAAGGTAAAGGTGAGAGAGAAACAGGCCTCGGGAAGTTAGAAATGTTGTGTTAGTAAGTACATAAAGAGAAGACAGTAAATAGATCTTGGACTGTTCAGCAGTAAAGAAAATAGGAGTAGGTATTTGGGGAAGGGTAGAAAACTGAGCACAGTAGGGAGGTACACTGGAAAAAAAAATTTTTTTTCAGGAAGACAAACCATTGTCAATAGGACTCTTGAGTAGTAGGTACTAAAATGAGGAATATATTTGAAGAAATGGAGCCAAAACCTCTGGCAAGACGGGAATTCTGCATTCCCATTTTTTTTCTTTTTGTCTTTATAAAAAACGTAATATTCAGTATGCTGTTTTGTTCTGACTGGGTTCATCTTGAGTTCTGCCTGCTATATATTGTTTTATTATCCATTTTTACTATATATTGGTGACATTTAGGGTGATAAATCATTAAATACCCTCAGTTAATTTTTAAAAACCTGTAAATGTTAATAACTTTTCCTTGAAAGTGAAAAGGAGGATCATCCCTGGGGATAGACTTTGGGAGTCCTGATTCTCAACACCCTAAGTTCTAACTTGCCTTCCAAAGCGGTATATGAAAATATTTCACAATTTGAATGTTGCTTTGTCAGTTGAATATATTTCTGCTTGTTTGTGGCATCACTTGTTTTTTTTTTTTTTTTTGGTAACTCTCACTTTCTCTACTCTTTTCCTAGTTATGAATATTCTGCTTCACATTATGGACTGAACCAGCTCCGACCTGGTTTTGATTGGAAGGAGGAAAAGAATACTGCTACATCTGTACATTGCATTTTGGCAATAGTTTGACTACAGAACTGATAATCCACAACAGGTATAACTGTTCTGCTTTTTGCTTTCTTGCCATTTGTTTTGTATTTCAGTTTTTTTAAAGATCTGTGTGCTTGTTCTTACACGGTGTGTGAGGATTAAATATAATGTGTCACATTCTGGGTTTTCCAAGCCTTTTTTGCTGCTTGGAGAGGGCAGTGGTCTCAGGTTTGTTTGTTTTTTAATTTAGTAGGAAGCAGAATATGACTATAAGGAGCAAAAAGTTTTACATTTAAAGTTTTCGGATGTATTAAAATGGTGTTGGGGAGTTGACTTTGAGGTTAGTCTTTGATAGAGTGGGTTAAATTGATAAACAGATTTTTAAAGCTTCCAGTAAGAATAGAAACTTGTGGGACATCTTGCTTTGAGATGGTTGAAGATGTTGATCAGGAAATTAAAGCAAATTTGCTGATTTAATTTTGTTATAAATAAGGTAATCTTGGTATTGATAGAGATGTTTTCAACTGTTGGAAATCTGATTTTGACAAAACTCTCTGGTTTTTGAGGTTGTAGCAGGCATTGCGCTTATCTCTCCTAGCATTTCTCTATGATCGTAAGGGCTGGACTCTTGCTTTGCTATAACTAATTTTAAAAAATTGAGGACCTCAAGCATTTGAACATGGCATTCAATATCCTCTGTTACCCTGCAGATAACATGTCTATGCATGTCCATAGTGCTACAACAAGACTAGGTAGTTTCAAAATCCCAAAACTAGAACATGTCAAACACCTTGGTAAAAGTTACTGAATTTTGTGTAATAAGTAGTATCCAATGAGAAATGGATATGGGAGAACAGGTATTTCTTTTCAGGAAAAAAGTCTTAGTGCAGGCAACTTATGATGAAACCCATTTTAGTTCTGGTATATAGAAGTTACTATTCAGGTATGAAGGTGTGAGTCTCAAAGATGGCTAACAGTTTGATTCATTAACTGATTCTGCAAAGAGTAATCAAATTAGTTAGCATGCATTTTGTTTGATTCCATTTTTGCTTTCCAGTGTAAATGAGTCAGAATGGATCAGGAAGGTGGGGGTGACTTCCAGAAAACCCCTAACTTCCAGTGGAGGAACTACAAGCTTATTGTTGATCCAGTTCTCAAGCGGGCCCCCCACAAAATATACCGCTATGATGGAGTACATTTCAGCACCAATGTAAGTGGACAGAATTCTATTCTTTTTGTGTGGGATTGTGGGAGGGGTTTGGTTGATTTCTGTTGCAGGAAAGTGGGAACTTTCTCTCATCTTTCTATGTGTAATAGTCATAGGTCTCTTAAAGTGGCTCTTCATATGTTCTTCATTTCTTAAGTTTTGCTTTTCTTGCTTTTCCAAAATTCTTTATGGTGGGAGGTGAAGATAGTTTTTTCCCTAGTTCTTAGAGGAAGGTAGAGTCCATGAAAATCAGCTCAAACCACTGGATGATCAGCTCTGTAACCTATAGGCCTTGAGCTATCAGTTGCTCTGTGCACTTGTTGCTTATGGTAGCAATAAGTTCATATTTCAAGGGAACACTGTGTTGAAGGCCTTTGAAATAATCAAGACTTGAGCCATTTAGACCAGCTGAAATCAAACCATTCCCAATATCTTCAGCCATTATGCATTAAAGCTATAGAAACTAAATACCAAAACATAGAGACCTGGATGCTCTGCATAGCTCTAAGGAGGACTGGTGCCTAAAAATGATGATGTTGGCTTCGGAAGAATCAGGTCAAGCATTTAAAAATCTGTGTGTCTCTTATGGTATGGCTTATTTCATTATTGTTGACCATGTGGTAGAATACTCTTGGGAAACACTGCAGGTGTGCCCCATGTTTTGATGGCTGTTGGGAATGTAGGTATGTGAGATTAATGAGTAAAGAAAGACATGCAGCTTATTGACACCTGTTGAAGATCTAGGAAATTGCCTGAAATAGTGATCAGCAGGTGGTGCTTTGATGGGGAAGGGCAAAAATAGGCTCCTTAGACCTTCTCTTTAACATTGCAGAAAGAAACCGCATTTTCTTTCATGTTGAAGGCCATTGAAATAATCAAGGCTTGAGTCTTGCAGATCAGTTGAAATCAGTGGAAACTTAAATTACTTTTTCTTGATTGATCAGAGGTTTACATGTACTCTGTATTGAAACAAAACATCTAAAATGTGCTCCAGCAAGATTTACATCTTATCAATTAACTTTTTTGTTTGTAGAGACTAACATTAAAAAAAAGTATTTGCATAAGCTTCTGTCACACACTGCTAGCAGAACATTAAAATGGCAAGACCTTCAGTGGTTTCTAGATACGTTTGTCTGCATCCTGTAGTATGCTACAGAAATTCGAGGTTCAGTGTGGGCCTTGCACATTTGCTCCAAATACACAGTTAGACCATGAATGTTGGGTAACATGTGGCTAATGTTTTTTAAATACCCATAAAAAACATTTCTTCCTGTTTTTTAAAATCACAATCAGTTTTTAGTTGAAAGCTGCTGTTAAACTGTCCAAAAGGACAATTTCAAAATCCTCTTAGACATGAGAACATGCTTTGTAGCACTGGAATAATTTGCCGGTCATCATCATCTTTGGTTGTCTGGCATACTTGAAAATTTTCTTTCTTAAACTTTAACCTAGCCATGCAGCTAGGTTTGTTCATTTGTTTCATTTCTTGTCAGTTACAAATTTTTCTTTTCGTTAGCACTGTTTTAGTGCATTTGCAGGCAGATAATTCTTTAGATTATTTGAAAGGATCTGCTGAAATTATATATGCAATCCAGTTATCTACCTACCTACTTACCTACTTGATTTGTATACCGCTCAGCTGGCCGAAGGCCACTCTGGGCAGTTTATAACATAGAAAAACAAAAAGCAGTCAAAATCAAATTAAAATCATAAATCATAAAATGACATATCTATAACTTATCCAACATAAGTAATAAACCATTAAAATACATATTACAACATAGTAAATAACAGCTAAATATTTAAATTGACTGTAATTTTATAGTATTTTGCCTATAGCAACAGTTTAGGTAAGTTCCATAGATGGAATATTTTAAGATGCCTGCTGTTATGTGTGAGAAAGATCAGAATGTATAGGAACCATACATTTCTCCACCTATTTTACAGGTAAAACAGGATGGATAAAAATCAATGATCAAATTGATCATGATTGAAATCACAATTTAAATTTAAAAAAATGATTTTTGATTTAAATCATCAAATGAAAATTTTAAAAGCTTAAATCATGGTTCATTTTCAACCACCCTGAATCATTGAGGCTAGGAAGAATAAGCTTCTGAGAATAGGGAAGACACAGATTAACATTTCTGTCCAGCCTCCCTTGCAGTCTTTAACCATTTACTCCTAAAATACAGTTCCTTCAGTCCCAAGTCCATCCCTCTGTGTGGAACTTGCATTTTTACAGTGAAGGCTGTAGGCATTTCCTTGGATTTGCTTATATACCTCTTCACCTTAAAACATTGTCACAGTTTTTCTGGATAGATCTGAAGATGGATGTAAATATACACTCTCTTTCTGTCCTTAATTTTCTCATACACTTGATGACAGTAAAAGTTTTGGCAGCCTGTCTCACAGACGAAATAGGCACACAACTCAGGACATTGCACACTTCAGTATTGAGAGGGATTCATTTGTCCAGCTCCTGTCTGCTTGAAATGTTTTGGTAAGAGATGGGGGCTTCGTATTTGTATATGAATACAAAGCCCCCATCTCTAGTTCTGATTGCTGTGTCCTGAAGATGGGGGCTTCTTCCTCTGTGTACAGTTGATATTCTTCTTACACGGCTTGTGAGTGCTTGAAATGCCTGGTTTTATTTGCTTAGTGTCTGTGAGCCTGGAGTCTGTTTCTGTTTCTGTTGCTTTGTTTTCAAATTCACCCCAGCAACTAACTAAACTGGTGGTGGCAAAGACACAGTTTTAAAACTGTGGAAAAATATTCATTCCAAAACTGAAACTGCAAAGCTTTCTTAATACTGTGTTGTCATCCTTTCATTATTACTAGCACATTTTATGAAATAATGATTTTTAGAAATTAAGAGTAGTGTATAAGCACTTAGCAAAGTCCTTTATAATATTTGTCTTCACCATCATAACAGTTAAGACTTACTCATCCAAGGCTGTGTGAAGAGAACCTCAATCTAGATTTCCTCTTCACTATTTTTCCAATTTTTGGAGACAGAACTAAGAGGAGCTTGACACCAAAGATATCAGTTTTTGATAAAGTATTTTGAGGAATTGTCAATTGTTTAACAAAGACATGGTCACTGTTATCTAATCAAGTCTCTCTTTCTGAAGGATTCGGGCCATGCTCCTGTGGGTGATGTGCGAGATCCCAGGCGCAGAATATGGTCAAAAAACAGAGACCTTTCCCTCCCTGTCCCAAAGTTTAAGGTAAGTCAAATTCACCTGCTTATATGTTATTCTTCTTCAGGTCAGTTAGTATTTATAGTCTTCCATGCCTAATGCAGCATTTGGCTTTCTTGGTGGTCCACTATATGCAAAGAATGACCAAGTATGCATAAATCTGTTTGTACATCACACTATAATATGTTGGCTAATTTGTATCCTAAAGAGCACTCCTGTGATCTGCTTGCATTTGGAGGCATCTTTCCATAGTGGGGCAGTGGGACAAGGGAGAGGTTTGTGGGTGGAAAAGAATGGAAAGTCTTTATGAAAGAAATACAGGTATACATCCTTTCTGTCTTGGCTTTAGGATTAAACCATAACAGGCCTGAGGAGGAAATTCTTATGAAAGTGAGACTTGGGATGGGAGGAAAGGGGAAAGTAAATCTCAGCAAAAAGAGAGAAGACAAACAGCATGGTAGTACCCACTTGCTGTTTTTGTTAATGTTGTTGCATTTTTTGCTGGTGGGTGACCAATTTGTCCTTAGACAGTATGCAGCAGAATAGCAAAGAAGAACTTTTCCAAGAATAAATGAATTTGCTTTTAGAAGAAGCTCTGCTAATGAAGAAAATAAAAGTATATTTAGTTGTCTTACTACTTTTTTTAAATTGCAGCATCAATGTTTATACAGAAATGCTAGTTTTTGTTTTTGTAAGTTACTAAAATGATAGAAAGGAATATGCTTTTGACAGAATCGGCTGTGGAGGGGATATGGGCAAGCTTGTAGCAGAGAGGCTCAAGGGACCTAAGGAAACTAAGGATCACAATTCAATTTAGCAATTCTGTGATTTCTGAACCCGTTCATGTCAACATGCATTAAATATGCTTTTTGTCAGCTTGTGGGGTTGTGGGGTTTGGTAGTTGTTTTAGCCAGCCCTCTCAGCCAATCTCTTCTTTGGTTTGTGCTGCAGCTGGACGAGTTCTACGTGGGCCAGATCCCTCTGAAGGAGGTCACCTTTGCCCGGCTCAATGACAACATCAAGGAACCCTTCTTGGCTGAAATGTGCAAAAAGTATGGTGACATTGAAGAGATTGAAATCCTCTACAATCCAAAGAACCGCAAGCACCTGGGTCTGGCCAAGGTGCTCTTCACCAGCACCAGGGGGGCAAAGGAAACCGTCAAGAACTTGCACAACACTTCAGTCATGGGCAACATCATTCACGCCCAGCTTGATATTAAAGGTGGTTATCTTCCTTCAGTCTCCTGCCGCCATGAGGGGGGCTAACAAAACAGTGTTGTCTCATAAGCTCAGAGTAGCATCCACCTTCCACAAATACCTTTTTCTCTCTCTAGGTCAACAGCGCATGAAGTATTATGAGCTGATTGTGAATGGCTCCTACACCCCCCAGACCGTTCCTACTGGGGGCAAAATTCTGAATGAGAAGTTCCCAGCAGACTCAGTAAGCCTATAAAGCTCTCTCGTTGTATCAGTAAAAGCAGAGATAACCATATCGGTACAAAACAGGTTCCAAAACCATATACCTTTATAATCCAGTCAAAAGGTCAGGGAAAAAACGTATGCAAGAACACAAAAAAGTATACCAGCTTTTGAAGATATTATCTGTTTATCAGGCCGAATGTTAAAAGTAAGCAGGGAGAAAGAAGAGGAGAAGCTAGGGAAAGGCTGAACTTGTAAGCTTTGTGGTATCTGTGTATTGTTTCAGGAGGTGATGAGATGCTGCAGACAGAAGAATGGGTCTCTTTGTCTGCAGCATCTTTCCACTATTGCATAGTAGTTTCAAAAGCTTACTTTTTTTGCACCTTTGCATCCTTCTTATGCCTTTTGGTTGACTTGTAAAGGAATTAGTATGGATTGCTTTGTGGATTTTGGAATTTATTGTACAAGATAGTTGAATTTGGGGACCAGTTTCCCACACAGTGTTCAGTAAGTGAATTTTTTTTCTTTCTGTTTAGGACCTACTTGTTGGTCCAGTGGCCCAAGTTGACCAGTTCAGTCTTTACACAACTTTTCAGGAGCATACGACAAGTTCTCCCGCAAGGACTGAGCTGTTCTCCTTTCCTTTTACAGTCTGAATCCAGAAGGCGCCACTCGGTTGACTCCTCCTACCCTAGTAACACAATGCCTTCAACGCCTGGCAATGGCACACCTTGTTCTCAGGACACTCCATATTCCAGTGGCCGGCAAGACACACCTTCTTCCTATGGGCAATATACACCACAGTCATCCCAGGGGACTCCGTACACACCTCGGGGAGGAACACCATATTCCCAAGATTCTGCCTATTCCAGCAGGTAAGCAATCTCCATACCACATCTCAATCAAGTTTTCACGGGTTGCTAAGAGAAAGGCATTCATGAACTGCATCATTTTCTTTGTTTTCTAAGGCAGGGGACTCCAGGCTATTCTACCTACCAGCCAGAGTCAAGTTCGTACAAATCCCGCAGACATGAGAACAGCTTTTCGGACTCATACTCCCGCCGGCATTATTCTTCTTCATCATCTTCGTCCTCTTCCTCCTCCTCTTCCTCTTCTTCTCACTACCGCAGCAATGACCATCACTATCCACCCTATAGTCAACAGTTTGATGGAGGCAGTGGCACCACTGTCACAGCCAGCAGTAGCCGGTATCAGCGCCTCTCCTCCACCTCAGAAGGGCGGTCTTCCTCTTCCTCTCATCGCTCCCACCAAAGAGAGGATTCTGGCTTCCATTCCCGACACAGGGAGCGCTCCCAGCGGGATGATGCGATTCCTTCCTCCACTGCTGCTGTTGTCGCCTCTGCCTCTACCCCCACCTCCTCATCGTCTTCATCTGTAGCAGCAACTCCAGATAGCGCTCAATTCCAAAACAGTCACAGTTTTGTTCAGCAAAGTGCAGAACATTTCCCACCTCCCAGTGTTCTCTATCCATCTTACACAGCCACTCCAGAGCCCTTCTCTGTATCTACTGAATCCCATCCCGTGGACCAGGACTACCGACTTCTCCCCACCGCTGAAACATTTGCTGCCAACTCCTTGCCTCCCACAGAATTTCTTGCTCAGGAAACAAAAGAGAATATCAGCCCCGCAGTAACGACATCTCTGGGGGTTGATGACCAATCCCATTCCCCTGCTGTGCAGACCTCGCCCGCCCGCTCTGGCTCCCCGGCACCTGAGACAACAAATGAGAGTGTTCCTTTTGCTCATCACAGCAGTTTGGACTCTCGCATTGAGATGCTGCTGAAGGAACAGAGGTCCAAGTTCTCTTTTCTCAATTCAGACACAGAGGAAGAAGAGGAGGAGAAGGGGGCAACCAAGGGAGCAGAGCCACATGGGCCCTGCACTCCACCACCGCCTCTGCCAGTCAGCTTTGAAGATGTGGTACCAGCACTGGACCTGGGGTCAGGAGCAGAATCCCCCAAAGCCAACGGGCAAGATAAAGTAAGATACAGGAGTGTTGAATGTGGTATGTGTATGTGTAATTATCTGCGTGTTTGTCTCACTCTATACATCTGTTTCAATAGACACTGTATTGTGAGGACAGATGTAGAAAAATATATTGTAGATAGTTTATATATGTGTATGAGTAAGTATTTATACATTACCCATGTGTCGATATATACGTGCATATTTCTAGGTGTAAAAGAGGCAGACGTGTTAGTTTGTGTAAGCATTATAAGTAAAAACAAAATAATAATAATAAATAATAAATAAATAAAAAGACAAAAATGTGGTGACACCTTAAAGACTAACTTTTATATTTTTTAATGTGAGCTTTCATGGACTTAAACGACAGAAGCCTCTGTGCTGCAAGGTTGGAAGACCAGCAGTTGTAAAATCGAATCCACGCGATGGAGTGAGCTACCGTCGCTTGTCCCAGCTCCTGCCAACCTAGCAGTTTGAAAGCATATAAAAATGCGAGTAGATAAATAGGTACCACCATGGTGGGAAGGTAACAGCGTTCCGTGTCTAGTCGCGCTGGCCACGTGACCATGGAAATTGTCTTCGGACAAAACGCTGGCTCTATGGCTTGGAAACGGGGATGAGCACCGCCCCCCTAGAGTCGGACACGACTGGACTAAATGTCAAGGGGAACCTTTACCTTTACCTTTTCATGGACTTGTCCATGAAAGCTCACATTAAAAACATTAAGATGCCACTACGTTTTTGTCTTTTTATTTGTTGTTGTTGTTTTTTTAATTTTGTTTTTACTTATAGTGTGTATTTCTGTATCGCTGTAACTCACTGCATTACATTTACTAGTAGTTTACAGATTCTGAATGTGGCTCTTTCTGTGTAATAAAATAGTAACTTTCACACATAAGTAAAGAAGTATCAGCAGATCTGGGGGAGCCCTTTTAAATTGTAGAAATGCATGCACCCCTGGTAAGTAAGAACTAGTCATGCTCTTCCAAGAAGAAGCTAACTCTGAGGTTCAGAAGGAAAAATGTTGGAGGGGAAGGGCATGATAGTGGTATATCTAGAAGGTGGCTGCCTGGCCGCAGCCTTGAATAGGAGTTCACAAGATGGCTTTTTTGTAGCAGATGTTGTGTGTACATAGGCATACACATATAAAGTGCATTCACTCAGAATTCTACATTTAGTATATACTGAAGCAAATTATTTTTAAAACCTATTTGGGCTAAATGCACATTAGTTCCTGCTAAAGTGGGCACAGTGAATGAATGAGACTTGTTAAGTCAATGTTTAAGCAAGTCCTGTTAATTCATTGAGTCTACTCTGTTAGTTACTGTGTGCTGTCCAGCCTCTTCCAACATAGAACAACTTTAGTATGTTTTTTGAAGCATGTGAGATGTTCAGGGAGCGGCTTACTATTGCTCCCCCACCAGTGAGTTTCCATGGCTGAGCAGGGATTTGAACTTGGGTCTCATGGGTCCTAGTCTGATAATCTACCCATTACAGGAGAGAGGTATCTAGTTGTGTCATGTGCTCCCAGAGGCATCTGGTGGGGCCACTGTGAGATACAGGAAGCTGGACTAGATGGGCCCTTGGACTGATGTTCTTATAGCACACTGGCTCTTGAGTCTACTCTAGTTGAGATTAAATTAGCTTGTAAACTTTACTTGCATGCTTATAAACAGATTCAAGGATTTGTTTGTGTTTACTGGTTTTGCAGATATTACATCATTGGAAATTTTGGGTAGGGCAACTATTAGTACTTTGATATCAGGGAATCAGATATGAAGAAACAGCAAGAGAAAACAGTAAGTTTAGTTTCTGTTGTAATTGGAAATAATTCCAATGGTAAGAACTGGGCAGGTAAAGTTCTGTTAGGCAGAAGTGAAGATAGTGATTTAGGAGCTAAAAGAAACAGTTGCTTAGATTGCATGCAAGGAAACATTTGACTTAAGCTGTAAGACTTAGACTGTTGGCTCATGATGCCACATGTCTCTTATTTTCTTTCTTCTTCCTTTCAGGCATCGCAGCACTCATCAGGCGAAGACATGGAAATCTCTGAAGACGAAGCAGAGGTTGAGCCCCCAACACCAGTGGCTGGAGTATCTGAATCCCATTTTTCTGTGATGCCCTCAGCCCTGGGCCACATGCCACTGGGCGTCTCCTCTTTTACTCCTCATCACCGTCCGGAACCACCCCCCACCTATCCCATACAGCCCCTTATGTCTGTCTCTCTCCCACATTTGGCGGGTAAATCCCACTCGCTCTCCAATTATGGGCAGGTCGGCCCACGGCTCACTCACCGCCTTTCAGATTTCAGGGGGAGGGCGGGGATGGTAGGTGGAGGCCGAGGGGCCCCCCACATCTATGACTTTGTCAACTCCATGGAGCTGATGAACCGCCTGGGCAACCAGTGGGGCGGGATGCCCATGTCCTTCCAGATGCAAACCCAGATGCTTAGCCGCCTGCAGCAACTGCGTCAGAGTAAAGGCCAGTTTGAGGACCCTTTTTCCTACCACCGGGAGGCAGCAGCTTTTTGTGGCCGGCCTCTCTATGGCCATGGCTATCTATTGGACCAGGGCAACCGCCACTTTCAGAGAGACCAGCTGTTCATGCAACAGCCATCAGCAGTAGGGGTCTCAGAACAACCTCACCACCAGCCACAGCATTCCTCAGAGCAGCCTCCTGTGCCACCTCCACAACATCTCCTAGATTTCCAAGCAGCCCCCTGGGGCTACCAAGAGGAAGTGGCTCCACCCCCGCCACTCCCCAAGGACCCACATGCTTCCATAGTGGACAGCGTCCTTGAATCGCTGATGCAAGAGATGAAGAGCATCATGCAGCGGGACCTCAACCGCAAGATGGTGGAGAATGTGGCTTTCAACACGTTTGACAAGTGGTGGGAGCGCAAGGAGGAGAAAGCTAAGGTGACTTGGGCAGAGCACTATATTCCTGGGGCTGGGGCTTGGGGTCGAATTGGGTGGAGGTAGGATTCCTAACTCTTAACTCAATCCAGGGGTTGAGGAAGGATTGGGGAGTGGGGAATCTAGTGGCTGTAAGTTATCTGGAGGGACTTGGTTTGCAGCAGCTGCATGTTTCAGCAGGTCAATGCAGAAGGCCAGAGTGCTTTGTTTTCTCAGAATAGGGCCCAAAGGAATGTAGGTGGAGCCCAACTAGTATTTCCTGTACAATGGAGACTCAAGAGTTGCCAAAAATGTGGTGTGTTCTGCAGCTGCAGGGTACAGCTGAAATGGTGCTAGCTGGCTTTCTAGTGGGGAGGCAAAAGCCGAGCAGAGGCAATCAGTGATATAATGAGTTGCAAATAAGGATGCAAGAGCTGAGTAAGTGGGCATGAAGCAGCAGAGAGGAACATAGAAACTGAGCAAATAAACCAGAACAGATTTCTGAGCTTGCAGGAATTGTGTGCACATTCACGGATAACCAAGATAATGTTTCAGTCATTGCTAAAACAGTTGTTTCTGTGTGCTTCCCAGCATGTTCTCACCATACTCCTGTGAAAGATTTTATCTCCTCCCATAATTCTGTATCCTCCATTGCCCTCTGCCAGTACTGGTTTTGTTAATGCCTGGATCTCATTTCCTGCAGCCTTTCCAGAGTACTGTTAAACAGCCAGCCAAGGAAGATGAGAAAGACAAAACCAAACCAAAAGATACTGCTCTGCTGTCCCTAGTTGATTGGGCCAAAAGTGGCGGTACTGGGGGCCTTGAGGGATTTGGCTTTGGGACCGGCTTTCGAGGAGTTCTCAGGCTCCCATCTTTTAAGGTAATGCTCTTATATTTTCTTGGATGGGGTGTATCTGTATTCTAACAGCAAGGTCTCCAGTTCTTGCTTCTCCTGGATCATGGTGAGGTGGGGTCGTCTCTTAAGTGACTGAGGGCTTGTTTATACAGCTGGGCTAGAGTGGACTAAATAGTGTCACTGGGAGGTCTGGTATGCCATGTGGAGCAATCCTCATATCGAAATGACATACAGACCTCATTTACCCTATTTGGTCTGCTTTAAAAATTTTGTATTAGCTACCTGTATTGTGTATTACAACTTATATATGTCTATTAAGTATGTGTATACCTAATATGCTGGTTCTGCCTGCAGCCTAATATGTATATAGAATACACGTCTTAATACACATCTTTCCCTTGTCTTGAAGTTGACAGATTTGGCTGTGGGCAGTTTCTCATCTAGTGTTTAAGACAGTGGAAAGAAAAAATCTTTTTTAAAAAATTATAAGTGATGCAGCACATTTTTGCTGCCCTGATGGATTCAGAATTTTTCCCCATTTCCTCTGCCTTTCCACCAAGGAGCAGAGGAAGTGTTTAATTAGCCAGTATCCTAAAGTGGCTCTCTTAAACCTTTCACAAAATGGCAAATTGACGGCGGAAGGCTTTCCTTTGGTTTGTTTCTAGTGATTGCATGTGTTGGTAATGAACCAAAACAGAGCAATCCTACATGTATTTTTTTAAAAAATGGAAGCCCCTTACAGGACCAGAAAGGTGCAAGTAGGAACGCTTTGGAGGAGAGCTTGTTTGTTCCAGCAAAGACATTGATTGATGTCTTTAGTGAACCAACCCTGTAGCAGACCAGACAGCAGGCTAAATGCCCATGTAGTCAGCCTCAAAGGCTCTGGTTCGAGTAGTACTTCCAAGAATGGTGGCTCTCTGAGCCTTCTTAGCCCAGGGAACCCATCTCTTTTCTCGTTGCAGGTGAAAAGGAAAGAGCCATCTGAAATCTCAGAAGGTAGTGAAGTGAAGCAGCCACGTCCTTCCACTCCTGTTGAAGAGGATGAAGAGGGTTAGTGGCTTCATTCCTGGAATTTTATAGGCAGTTGTTAAATTTCTATGATCAGTAGGGAATGCCTTTGTCTTCTTATTTCCAAACAACCGTGGTCCTTTCCCTTTCTACTGTGCAGATAAGGAGACTTCAAAGGTACCCAAGTCGTCCAAGAGGGATGATGAGCGAATCAAAGGCCCAGGAAAACGGCGGAAACTTTTCTGCCTGGACAGTGAAGGGGAGGAAGCATCCGAGGACTCCTCTTCTGAAAAGGTAAGAGGAGGGGTTCCTTTTGAGTAATTCTCCTTTCAGTAGAAACATCTACTGGCAACTAGGGGCCAGATGCTTATACAGTCGCTCTCCCTTTATGTTCTGTTTCCCTCTCCGTTTGCTGGCAATATCAGGATGAGGAATGGGTCTTTGTTGCAGAACATATAAACAGTCTCGATCCTGGCTTCTTGTTTACTTTTTGTGCCTGGCCAAGTGATCTCTGGAACCCTGACAGGCCGTTCCCTCTCCTTTCCTACACTTACCTTAAGCAACCATTTTCTCAGTTTGTATTGAATAAGTTAGAGCTTGGTGTGCTGTTGCTACTAGTTCTCCTCTCTCTGACATGTTGGGCCACCTACCTGCTCTGACTGCTGGCAGTCCCTGAACCTTCCTTGTGTGTATTTTCTTGCCCATCTGCTTTGCGCTCTACTGTTCTCCAGAAGCCAAGGCAGCCACAAAAAGAAAATCTTTTCCCTTTGCTATTCCAGTCCAGATTATTCTTCAGGGTTTAAACTTTGTTTTTGACTAGTTTCCCAGCCACTCGGAGACCCAGGAGATTGAACTCATCTTTATTGTATATTTGTTTCCCTTGACTATGGGCTTATTGGAACATCCAGCTTTCGAGAAACTTTAACCCACTGTTTTCACAGGAGGAGGAGGAAGACCAGCAGAGGGAGAAAGGTGAAGGTGCCAGAGAACGCAGGACAAAAGCCAAGGAATCGGAAGGTATTTCCCAATTGGCAATGGGGTATAGGGAGCTCAAAAGCTGGCAGTCTCTGTGGTGAATTGAATATATCATGATATCATGAATGCTAGCCTAAACAACAGCCTACCGTGTCATGTGGAGATCAGAGGTTTTAGGAACTTCTCTGTTGACTGTGGTATCTAATGGCTGCTACTAGCATTCAGTTGTGATGTGACCATAGCCTAGGCGTCATATGTTCTCAACCCCAAGCTAAATTTTGCATCCTGTATAAAACATGCGAATTTTGCTCTTTTTTAATGCATCTGCTTTTTAAAAAAATGTTCTGTTGCCAAATAAACACAGGGAACTGTGCAGGTCACCCTTGAGTCACCCCACACTCTGAGGTTTTCCTAGGCATTGACCATGCACTTTCAAGAATATCTTTGGCAGCCTTAAGCATAGACATGTACTTTTTGAGTCTTGTGGCGCAGTCGTTAAACTGCACTGCTGCAGTGAAGACTCTGCTCACGACCTGAGTTTGATCCTGGTGGGCTTAGGTAGCTGGCTCAAGGTTGACCCAGCCTTCTGTCCTTCTGAGGTCGGTAAATTGAGTATCCAGTGCACTGGGGGAGGGAGCACAATGTATAGCCTGCATAATTAAATTGTACACCACCCAGAGAGTACTTTAAGCACTGTGAGGCAATATATAAGCACAACACGTTCCTTTTTAAAAAAAACAACAGTAGAAGCTTGAGTTAGTTTGGCAACTAAATTCTGCTTATATTTGTGTGTGCACAGCCACAGTGGCAACCTTACTACCTTTTACGTTTTGTGCAGATGAAGGTGACAGTGATGCCTCCTCCAAGTATTCTGCTGATGAAGAGTCTGATGAGGACAGTGACAGTACGTCAGACTCAGAGAGCAGCTCCTCCTCCTCCTCCTCCTCATTGTCCTCTTCCTCTTCCTCCTCCTCCTCATCTGATGAGGAGGATGAGGATGCTGAGAGCATGGAAGGAATGGATGAATCTACCCTGGACAGCTGTTCTGCAGAGCCACTGAGAGTTCTTGAGGAGAGAGCACGACAAGCAACGGAGGCTGAGATGACCAAAAAGAAACCAGAAGCTGCTCTCGTACAAGGTGAGATTCATAAACTTTCCTCCTACTTAGAGGAGGCCTACATAGACTTGCCAGTGTCAACGATTGGAGATGGGAGAGTGAGAACTTCAAGGCCAGGATGTGGACTGTTATGTTTGGTCTTGCTGGATTTAAATACACAAGGCTGCTTCAATCACATGCACACCGTCCCAGGATAAATGCATGGCTTTCAGTGCTGTCTGTATATTGATGGCACGCCGCTTTACCCCTCTCACCACAGAACTTCCTCCTCCCATTCAGTCATTCTTCTTTGGATGTCTCCTTGATATTTCTGTGTTGATTCTTCATCACTCTCTTACATTCAGGATGTTTAAGACCAACCAGATACAGCTTTCCTCCCATGTCCTCTCTTCTCTTCCACTGTTTTTTTGTATTGTTATATAACCTGCTTTATAGGTGGAAAGCTTCTCAGAATCATGTATGTATGTTTTTTTAAATAAAAAGTCAGAACATGGTAACAAGATAGTCAAGGCAGTCAGTCCTTGCACTCAGGCATACAATCTAAAATATATACATGAAAAATGTGCCTTATTCTTTGACAGTGTCACAAAGCCCACTATGTTGATCAGCAAAATGTCTTGGCTTTTCTCTTTGACTTTTTCCCCTCTGCTTTACTTTCTACATTCAGATTGTTGCAAAATCGTGTATCTCTCTTAGCAACATAAAAAATTGCCTTTTGTGGTGTCCCCTCAATAAAAACTAGTTCACACCCTTCTCCCCTGTTGCTACAACTACTATAAAATGTGAGCAAAAGGGAAAAAAGAGGCAAATTAATATACACTTTGAAGGCTAATAATTTTATTTCAGCGTAAGCTTTCTTGAATCAAAATCCATTTCCTCACACACAGTACAACATTATTTTTGCCTGCTTTCCTCTTTTGCCAACACACTGAGACAGACTAACGTGGCTCCTTCACCAAGCATGGCATCTTCAGCAGGTCTGAGAACCAAATGTCTGCTTTTGGGACCCTCCCAAGGCCATACACAGACTGCTAAAAATGCCACAAACACCCAGAAAAGAGAAGAAACCAGAAGAGTCCACATCCAGTTTTGAAAAATGGCTGTTTTGAGTTGTTAAAGGGTGCCAATAGAGGGAGGGTGAACTGTGGCCTATTTAACGGGCTAATCTCCTCTCCTAGATCTAAAATTCACTTTTTGTGCTGATAAAAGGGGGTTGAGGGAGGATGGATGAACTTCAAAAACAGCTTTGGGGGAGCATTTGCAGTCACAGGAATGCACTTTGCCCAGCCTGTTTAAATTACGTTCAATGATGGATTTCACTTGTTTTGTTTCTATTGTATTTATGGGGTCATTCTAATTTAGCTGTAAGGCCAATGGTGGTCAGAGGCTAGATGTGTGCATTCAGGGTTGTTGTTGTTTTGTTTTGTTTTGTGGGTGTCTTGTTTTTTGGACCCCAGACCCCAGAATTCTCCATTCTGGGAGTTCTCCCTGCCAGACTGACACTTACATCATGCATACTTGGGGAAAGACTGGGAAGGCTTCCTGAGCTAGGCTAGGCCAGGCGGCCTGTTGGGAAAGGTGTTGCCTCTGTGTTATTGGCGGTTACTGCTCAAATGTGCATGCCTTTCAGGAGCAAGTAGAAATGTTATTTAAAATGCTGCAACCCCACTTTGTCTGAGATGCTTGAAGGATGGTGGGGATTCTGCGTGAGAGATTCGTGTGTTGAGGAATGGCGCCATGAATCCTGTCCACAGCTGACATTTTTCATTTTCCTCACATAGGCCACGTGGTGGAGGAGAAGCCTGGGCCTCAGAAGGATGCCACACCAGTTCTGCGACTAGAGGAAAAGGATATGGGAACCATGGCAGAAGAGCGACCAAGGCCAGAAGAACGGCCTTCCTCACCCATCCCACTTCTGCCTCCTCCCAAGAAACGGCGGAAAACAGTTTCCTTCTCGGCTCCTGGCGAGGATGATGAGTCAAAGGGGGCTTTGGAGAAACCAACCGAACTGCTACCGTCAGTCGTCATGCCCTCACCACCTGCTCCCCCTCCTCCTCCTGCCCCCACAGAGGAAGCACAGCCCCCGTTAGTGCCTGTGGAGCACATGCTACAAGTGTCCTTAGCCCCAGAAGCCCCAACTCCACTTGCTTGTTCCCAGCCTCCCCCAGCAGCAGCATCCCCTGTTAAACCTGTGACTGTTCCCAGCCGCAAGCGGGAGCCCCCCAGAGCCAGCCAAAGAACAATCAGCAACCTGCCGGCCGACCACGCTTCCCTTGTGAAATGTTGGACGGAAGAATTCTTGCCGGCCGGCCGGTCCCGGAATCGCGCTCGTTACCGGACTTCAGAGCCCCCCCGGCCACCCCAGCCCCCGAAAGAAAACAAACTGCGCACACGAGAGCAAATGGGGGCGTCCTCGCTGCTTGAGTTGGCCAATCAGCCTGACCTGGCTGTGTTGGCCGATGTTGCTCTCAAGATGCCTGTTGGTGCAGGCGGTGAGGACTCGGAGGGGACAGAGACCTCCGATGAGGTGGAGGAGCCCAAGGCTTTGCTGCCGCCACCTCCTGCACAGTCCCTCGAAGTCAGTAGTATTTTGATGGAGCACAACTATGCCATGGCTGTCCGTGCAGCTCCAGTGACTGCCTCCCATAGGCCAGAGGAGGCTGCGTTGGCCAGCTCTACAGACCTGCTGCGGGTGGATTTGTATAGTGAGCACATTAGCGAGATTCTGGAGGCTCCTGAGGAGGTCGTGGCAGATGCCAATGAGGTCAAAACAGAGCCTGATGTGGGTGACCTTGTTGCCTTGCCTCCTGCACCTCCCCTGCTGGCGGAGAAGCCCAAGGCAGCTGTGCCCGAGCAGCAACAGCAGGCTAAGAAGCAGCTGCAGTGGCTCAAAGATGAGGCAATAAAGGACCCCGGTCCATTGCCATTTGGGCCTGAGGACCTGTTCCCTTCAGAGAGCGAGGAGGAGGAGGAAGAGGAGGAGGATGAAGAGAGCGCTGACAGCAGTGACGAAGGGGAGATTCGCAGGAGATCCTTGCGCTCCCACTCGCACAGGCGCACCCCCACCCAGCCCCCTCCTCCACCCCCTGTCTTTGAGACACGCAGTGAGTTTGAGCAGATGACTATCTTGTATGACATCTGGAACTCGGGGCTAGATTTGGAAGACATGAAGTACTTGCGGCTGACCTACGAGCGCCTGCTGCATGAGGACAACAGCACAGACTGGTTGAACGACACCCACTGGGTCCACCACACAAATATCCTTTGTGGGGCAGGTGGCAGGGGATACCTGGGAGGGATCCATCTATTACTACAGACTGAAGGAAAGTACTTTTTGGACCCTAATTCCCAGCATCCCCTAGACAGCATGAGAACGGTCCTGCTACTTTCACTTTGTTTAGTGCCTGGGCTCTGCTAGTGGTCATAAGTTCTACAACAGATGGTCCAGTGGCAAGGATTCTTATTGCCTTAATCTTAGTGAAAACCATAGAACTGTGGCTTCCACCCTGGGAATTATTTTCCGCTTGGGTTTAGTATGCCCCAGTCAAGGAAATCCTCTTCTGCTAAGGTATGCCAGTACTTACTGTAAGTTGTACATCCTCTTCAAGGGAAGGAGGGTGTCAGTCAAAAAGATACATAAAAAAAAAAGACAAGGGACAATTCGGGAGCAAATTTTTTTTCTCTGCTCTTGCTTTTCTGTTACTTTTCCCTTAAGATAGTTGGTGGGTTTTCTTTTCTTTTTTCTTCCTTTTTCTTTTTCTTCTTGTTGTATTTATTTATTTTTGCTTGTTTTTTGGTATCTTCACTGCTGGAGAACAAATTGGAGAACTTGGGTTGCTCCCACTTGCTAGAGGGTGCTCCAGGTTCAGATGATTGATTTGAGAAGTCCTGCCTATTATAGTGAGTGGGAGGGGAAATAGTCCATGCTAAAGATGTCCTTCTTCCTTGTAGAGAATGTATAACTTGTGATAAGTACCAGCATCTACTAAATACGAGCTATAGAATTTACTTGCCCCTGATTTGCAGGAGGGCAGAATACCAGAGACCCTGCGGTAGCAGGATGAGATCAGAAGTGAGGAGAGAGACACACACACTGATGGTGGCAGCAACTCAGACTCCTGATAGTTGGCTTTTTTGTTGGTATGTTTATTTATTTATTTAAAATATTTTTACTCTGCCTTTTTCCTTAAAAAAAAAAAGACCCAAAGTGGCTTACATCCTTGAAAGACAATATCTAAAGCTGAAAACAATGAGTATGCAATGGTGGTTTATGTCATTAAAAGACAATATTTAAAGCTAAGAACAACAAGTATAAAGAGGCAGCTTACATCATGAAAAGACTGTGTAACAAAAGTCACACTCCTGTAGCCAGCCAACACATTAATTTAATGTATTAAATTAATGCCTGTCCTTCCACTACAAATAGTGCTTTCCAGTTCTGCAACCACTTGATGACTGGTGCTACGTTTGATCCTCACCCTTGTCCTCCATCTTAAACATTCAGGATAGATAGTTAAAGCAGAATGTGGGCATATTTGTAAAAGGTTGGATATTGCATAGGTCTGATGGACTGATTAAATGTGGGTGCAGCTACTTAATATAGTGGTAAATGGGAGGGGGATGTTAATGTTTGATTTCTCCCTCTCACCTCATGGTCATTCTCCCCAAGAGGCACAAATTCTAGCTCAGCTCATGGGAGGGAGATATGTAGAGAAGACTCTCTTCCCCTCCCGAAGTCCAGTGCCTCTATATAAGGGAAGTCATTTGTCTTAAACACAGTAAGGTAGTGAGAGACGCCATGCCTGTGTCCATTTCTGTGTTTTGCTGCCCCTCTGTTGTGTGTGTTTTTTTCTCCTTAACTCCTCCCGCCTCCACTCACCAACATTGCAAACCCGAAGAGAAAGCGGAAGTCATCGGACTTGCGGGAGCACCAAACAGGCTGTGCCCGCAGTGAGGGCTATTACCACATCAGCAAGAAGGAGAAAGACAAGTACCTGGATGTTTGTCCAGCAATTGTGCAGCAACTGGATGCCGCAGATATGCAGGTCTGGCCCCTTTCGCTGAGACATCCCTGGGCACTTAACGCGCGTGATCATTTATGAGTGACGGAGAGACCTTCGTATGAATAAGAAGGGAGTACTGTTGGGTAAAATGAAGACGGGACAGAAATACATTTTAGAAAAAGATTAGGAATGAGCATACTCTACACTAAAAATGCATTGAAAAGTCTGTACAGGGTTAAATCCTTGTCCAGTGGTGAGAAAAACAGAAATCTGTGATCTCCCTGTACAGTGCCAGTTAACCAGTTTTTTCATCAGTTTTCTTAATTGGAATGAATCATTTTGCAAAGGCTAGAAACTTTAGGAAAAAATGAATGAGATTCTTAGGAAATAGAAGAAGCCTCACTCTGTATTTTATCAAAACTGCAACATATGGAAAAGCCTTAAAATTAGCCTCTTCACACCAGATTCATTATTATAAACTCATTTTGCTCATTAATTGAAAAAAACATCAGAAAGGGGTGAGCAATTCAGAGACTCCCAGCTAGCACCAAGACAGTGTCCTTTTTTTAATGAGAAGCTGGGCCAGAGTGAGGTCATAAAGCGTTCAAGCTGGGCCTTTCTCCAGCAGAGCGAAATGTAGGTGTCTGTAAGTATGGGTCTGTCGGGTGATTGGAATCCAGAAAATCTGAATGGCACATCCCTACTGACAGCTCTTGTGGTACTTGCTTTGCCATCTTTAGTCCTCGGTAAACACCAGCCTGTATGTATGTTGGCTGCACTGTGTGGGCAGCCAGATTATGAAAAGAGAAGTGTAAAGATTGCAGGCAGATCAGTCTGAAGCTTTCTCCCCACTACCACCTTGTCCCGTGTCAACCTGTCTGTTCTCTGGGACTGAGAGAATTGTAAATGAAACTAGAGATGTAAAATTTCAATTTTTTTTCCCAGAAAAAAGCTGGGAGAAACGTATGTGTGTTTTTCTGGAAAAAATGGAAATTTTCAGAACTCTTGCATCTCTAGATGAAACTGAAGTTTGTTATTAGCAAAATGTGAAGGGTTCCACAGGAATCCAGCAAAGCAGGGAGACAGGAAAACTGCCCCGTTTGTTGAAGGGCAGAGGTGCCTACAGACCCAGGCCATTAGCTTAGTATTTTGTACACTAGCTAGCAGTCACTTCTAAGGATTTCAGGCAAGAGGTTTTCCCTGGAGTTCAGCCAGGGTTGAACTTCTGGTATGAATGCAGAGCATCTTCAGTGCCTCTGAACTGCAGGCCCTTCTCTCTATTATTGTTGGTAACTTCTGGATGTGCTGCAATATTTGAGAGCGAGTCTGTCACTTTTGGCTCTAAGGTAACATTTATTGTTCCTATTCTTAGATGGAATGTATCTTTCTGCCACTGTTTTACAGATGTAAGAAATCATAGTACTGTTTTTAGTTTTTATTGTTGTTGTTGCTGCTGCTATCATCTCAGTGCATATCACTTCCCAAAACTGGATAAAACCATGGCTCAGAAAGTGGGAACTGTGTGCCTTTCCTTTTTCCCTCCATGTATCAGCAAGCTTTGCTTTCCTCCTCAGGGCACCAACCGCATCCTCTCTGAACGGAGATCGGAGCAAAGGCGTCTGCTGAGTGCCATTGGTTCCTCTGCCATCCTTGATAGTGATCTTCTGAAGCTTAACCAATTGAAGGTATCCAAACTGCCCAGTTCAGCAAATGGAAACAGGAGAGCAGGACTGGGACTGGGGATGTTGAATGATGATCCCAGCACGTCCCTTGGATAAAACAGGGATGCGAGCTGGCATTCTTTGTGCCCTTTGTGTCTGGGGAAAACCAGCTGTTCTCTCAGGTTAAATTGTCTGAGCAAAGCCCTAGTATCCATTAGACACAAGATCTTCCATCTATAATTCTTGAGAAGGGTTTGGTACTGTTTTCAGAAGCCAAAGCATGGGGGGCCGTGAAAGTCCATGGATGGAGCTTTGAGTGTCCAGGGAAACCACTTTCCATCTGTGAGCCAAATTCAGCTTCAGAGAAGTTACTGGGACACAGGCAAAAACATAGGACCAAATATACCAGCGTATTGACTCACACAGCCAGTCATTAAGCCTTAGCATTTTTAATCTTTCAGAAAGTTGGAGAAAGTTGTAGAAAAGATGGGAAGCCACTAAACTGTGGTTTCATGAGGAGGGCCCCTCTGGGCTTTGAGGGAAAGAGTGAAGTCACCCAGATAATGAGCTATGGCATCTTTTTTATTATTATTATTCTGCCATTTGACACCTTTAGATGACAGTCTCCTTCTTTCCTGAAAGATGGTTAAGATGACAACATTTCTTGATTGGTTTTGCATTGCATTATCTTTTGTGTTTGTGTGTTGTGAGGCTACATCTAGTTTTGAAACTGAAGGACTAATACTCTTAGAGTAGAGAAAACCCTGAAAGGAGATTGTTGGGAACCTAAACTGTGTGCTCTGTCAGTTTCACATGCATGCAGACTAGGGGTAAGGACAATAACTTAAGAACCTAACCACTCACTCCCAACCAGGTTCGTCTCTGTACACACCTTCTCTTCTTTCCTGGCAGTTCCGCAAGAAGAAGCTCCGGTTTGGCCGGAGCCGGATTCACGAATGGGGCCTCTTTGCAATGGAACCGATCGCTGCGGATGAGATGGTTATCGAGTACGTAGGCCAGAACATCCGGCAGGTGAGCATGTGTGGAGTTTAAAGTATAAGGAAGGGGCTTTATTTCTGCTGCCTTGGTAACTGGTAGAGGAGTCTGTAATACCAGAACATCACAACTGGGGTCCAAAAGTGGTTGATCATCCTTTCTGTACAGGTGCCTTCTTGCAGCTGAATGTGGCACATTAAGAGGGCCACGGTATGAATTCTATTTTGAGGTCAGACACCTGACTTGTTCCCTCACCCATCTTTTCTTGTGCCATATCTTTGTTATATTTCCCATTTTTAGCACTTGGGGGGGGGCATTTTTGAAGGGAGTAATGAATTATGTAAAAATTTAGCCTTCGGCTTGACTTGCTGAAGCAGCCTTTAATCTTGTGTGTCAGCCATCTGTGTGCTTGAAGCACATGCAGTTAGTTGGCACTAGGGGGTGCTGGTGAAGCTGCCAGGAGCTCTTCATTGCTACCTTGGGAGGAACCATTTACTTCCTATAAATACCAGCCTTTCTTTGTAGTTACAGCTGCTTTTCCCCCCCACCTTTCCTTTCTCTCCCCCCCTCCCTTTATTGGTCTGATTGAAGCACATACATGTGGAAATCACTGCTGTCATGGTCTTTTACACTGAGAAGGAGTCCCACAACTCTTACGCCTTCCTCTCAGAGGCCGATAGAGTCAGGCCTGTCAGGCCTGGATCCTATTGCATTTCTGCTGAGCAGGAAGTCCTGCTGGTGCAGCAGTAGCATAAGATTGTCTTGTTTGTAGAAGTATTACTGTTGCACAAGAGAAGAAGGGTTTTTCCCTAGGAAGGTAACTGCTTGCACAGTGGCAACCCTTTTGTGAGCAGCAGGCATGATCCCACATTATTACACTGGTGGACCTTTTCACTCAGGAAGAGCTCAGTAGGATGCCAGTCTCAACCTCCAGACCTATATGATTAACTCCAGACCTTCCTTTGGTAGAGCAGCCTTCATTTCTGTCACTTGTTACATTCATGAATCTCTCCCGTACTCGTTCTCCTTTCAAGATGGTGGCTGACATGCGCGAGAAGCGATATGCCCAGGAAGGCATTGGAAGCAGTTACCTTTTCCGTGTGGACCATGATACAATCATTGATGCCACCAAGTGTGGTAACCTGGCACGCTTCATCAACCACTGCTGCACGGTGAGTTGCATAGGAATCACAGAGAAACAGATTTCTGTTGCCACTTCTGCAGCCATCATCTATATGGTGTTTTTATCAAATAAACTGAACTTTTATCTTGCCACCAGTGAACGTAGTGATTTTTAGCTTGAAAAAGATCACTTTTTAAAGACAGAAACTCCCAGACAATTCCCCTCCACCCTCTGTTAGCACACTGATGGATTCTGAGGATATGGCTAGAGAATTCACAGAGTTGAGTCCAAAAAAGTGACTCTTCCCCTGCTCTGTGTTCTTTGGAAATATAAACCACAAGAGAGAAAAAACCCAAAGCCCCTGCTCCAAGGGGCTTAACATTGATCAGCTTTATTCAAATGTTGAAATAGGAAACTCTCTGTAATACCATTAAAACGTGCCAGATTGGGGCTTCAGCAGCTACAGAGAGAGGTGTGAGAATAGAAGTGTAAACATCAAGAAGAGGGAAGCAAACGGGGTTTTTTTTTGTGATTCACGAGCTGCCTTTTGAGAAACCAGGGAGAAGGATCTTTTTCAGTAGCTCACCGTTTGTTATCAACCGCCTTTTGCTTAACAGGCAGTGGGTCTAATGTCCCCTTGCTTTTCACATGCACTAGAGGCTAAAGTGTTGATTCTGAAGGGGTCATTTCTAGATTCTGGAGAGGCACCTGGCTCTGATGTTGGCGTGGAGCTAACCTGTTACTAGCAAGACCTGCTCACTTCTGTTCCTCTTTTCCATCCTCAGCCCAACTGCTATGCCAAAGTCATCACGATCGAGTCCCAGAAGAAGATTGTCATCTACTCTAAACAACCCATCAGCGTCAATGAGGAGATCACTTATGACTACAAGTTCCCAATTGAGGAGAACAAGATCCCCTGCCTGTGTGGCACAGAGAATTGTCGAGGCACCCTGAACTGAGGCATAATCACGGCACTCATATTTATTTTGTTTTCCTGACTGTCCTTCCCTCCTCCCTTTCCTCCATTCTCACCTGTAGCTTAGCTCCTCTCCCTACAATGTCGTATGGGAAAACTTTCAGTCGCCTTAAGACCCATCCAGTTTTTCAAGTTACTAACCAACGAGAAAGCACTTCCCTCTTCTCAGGTTTTAAATCAATGAGAAATCCCATTTTTTTTCCTCCTTTAGGCAGCTGGCAATCTGTGTTTTGGTCCTCACTGGGGAAATCAAATTTTAAAATGTAGACTCAGACTTTTCGCAGACATTAAATACCCTTCCTTGCGCTGAAGAAGAAAGCTGAGGGTGCTTAATTGTGGTTAATTCTGCAAGCCCAAGAACCTCTGCTTCTGAGCTTGAGAGGCATAGCTTGAATATGCTGAGAAATGTAGCAGTCAGGCATTCCCTTCTAAATGTCCTAATTTCAGTTTGTAGATATCCGACAGGCAGCCGTTGGTTAGCAACATTTTTCAAAACGCCAGGTTATGAGCATGTGTGCCAGGGACACATTTTGAGGCAATGAATGTCCAGTCAGACCGAAGAGTTGTCCTAGCCCTTGAAATGTAAAGATGGTTGAGCATTTCGCTTCCCGTCTTTGTTCCAAAAGTGAAGGTAGTGTTGCAGCATTGGTGAGAGAGAGAGAGACTGAGGGAGTTCTGTGGGTTTAAACATTCCTCTGTATGGCCAGAGAGCTCTGAAATTATCATTCTTCAGCATTATTGGTCTAGATATATTGTTGGGAGCAAAAACTTGAACCACCTTGGTTAAGGTAATATCTCCTGAGAGAATAGCCCTCCCTTTTATTCTGCAAAGCACTTGAGGCTATAGAAGTAGAGGTCCTGAAAATCCGTGGGATTACATTGTGCGTATTGTAATCTCCTTGTCCTTTTTTCTTTCCTTCTGCTCTGACCTGTAATGTAGTGAGGAGGAGAAAAAACATTTATCCGTAAAAGTGAGGGAGGGGTTGATTTTCTTTCCTTGCTACTTTGTGGCTTCAACCAAGCTGACTTGCAGCGTAAGCTAAGAATTTCCCACAACCCACCACCCCTAATAATTTTTCTTTAGGAGAAGAAAGTTGTGTATATATCTATTCCAGATGGATTGGCTGTTTCTTGTAGAAACACATGTTTATTGGTATGTAAATATTGTTTGTTTTTCCACTTCATACTAAAAAGAAAACTGTAAATAATGTTGCTGTGTATTTCCTTCTCTTGTTTCATCTCCACTTGCACTGTGCCACCCTTTTCTTTTCAGGCAACATGGATTTTCTCTCTCTCCCTCCTCCTGGGGAAAAAGTACATCACCTCAGTGGTGCATTGGAGGGGTCAAAAAGTGTTTTTCTTGTTTCATCGAAATGGACATCAGTTTTGAAAGGTGAAAGGCTTTGAAACAAGGCATGTGGAAACATATTAGCAGGATATATTTTTTTTTAAAGAAACCTTTAAAAAATCTGCCATTCTGTTTGCCAGATGGTGGTGTTCTCAGTCACTCTCACTTGAGTCAGTCCCTCCTGAGAGCACTTTCTCTTCTGGCTTGTGTTCCTCTGTGTATTGCCCACAGCCATGAGTAATAGGGTGCCTTCACATGAATGTTGTTTGCTTACTGGGAGCAGGTTCTCAGGGAATTACACACTATGTCTCCAAACATGGTCTTCCTATGGAATTTGAATCCTGGAAATGTGGGTCAGGGGCAAGATGTTTTTAGGGAAGGCTCAGGAATACAGAGTCTTCCTCTTCTTGTTGCTTTCCTTGTGCTGCCGTGCTCGTCTGAAGGAAAATTGCATGTGATGGGCTAAATTGTATTTATTAGTCCCAAGCATAGCAAGTTCACTAATCTAATGGTACTTAACCTAAATGGGGACATACCAAGTTCCCCGTAGAATATTGGGTCTCCTCAAGTAGGAACTGCCAGTTGGATTTAGGCCTCAGATACTAAATATGGCTTGCCAACTCCATGCTTGCTGAAAAGGATGACCCTAGGTGGCATTTTCAGGAGAGAGAGTGCTGGCCTTAGGCAAGACGTACTTAAATGTTCCGCTCCCTTGCTGCTTCTCACCCTGCGATCCTTCCCTCCTGTTCCTTGGTCCCCATTTCTTCCCTGCCTCTCCCCATCCATTTGTGGGAATGAGCCTGTCCAGGAAGAAAAGTTGCAGAGGAGGAGTCATGGCAACCTCCCACTGGTCTCTTCTCCTCCTCCCATTTCCATTTAGCAAACTCCATTGGAAACTGGTCTGTGTTAGCTGATGGTTCATCCCAACTTTCCTCCAGCATTTTGAAGGCTGCTTATGGACTAGTGAGCAGCATCTTCTCACTTTGCTTTGTTTTTGATGAGCTATTTCCTATGCCGCATTTCTTTATGTAATCTCTTAAGGAGCAAGTTTAAGGCTGCCAAGGTATGTGCGTTGAACTCTGCAGCATGATCTCTGCATTGTCTTCTTGCATTCTCCTATGAAGGAGGAGTCATAGTAGTCAGTTTGAAACATTTTTGAGAGATTTTCTTTTCAGGCAAACACAGTCTTTGTACCTTTCCTAAAAACTCTGATGAGTCTTGAGGCCTACTCTTCCCATAGCTAGAGAGGTGGAAGCACACTCAGTCTGTTGCTTTAAAAGACAGGAGATTTTTACCCAATTGATGCTTTTTGGAGGAGTGGGAGTTAGGTCTTCTGTTCCCAGCAAAACTTTACCATTTATGTTTCTAGACCTTTTTTTCTGTTTTCAGAATACATCTTAGCAACTATTGTGGTAGAGTGGAAAGCTTGAAGCAGCATCCACCTTGTCACTCTCACACATGTGCATGAAAACCTTCAAATTTATTTCTGTTCTTACGCTGATTCTGTTCTCAAGCGGCATCTTTTCCTGTTTTGGAACAGCCTGTGAAGGCTGGTTTGGATTGAGAGGTACAAGTGGAATCCTTCACTCTTGTGTTTCCTATTTTTTACTGTGTGTTACTTCCCATTCTTCTTGTCAGTGTTCCTACAACCATGCTATTCCATTCACTTCTGGAAGAAATACCTCATACAACATCTGCCGGTGGCATTCTGAAGGAAGACTATTTCGCACATGAAAAACTGCGCTATCCATTAAGCCACCCCATCGCACTGCAGTCTAGCTTTTTCTAATCCCATTCGCCCTCGACTCATGAATATTTCTACATGTTAGGTAAACTTCAAAATAAATCAGGTGCTGTTAGTTAATGCGGTGCCCCTTGTCAAGTTCTCTTTTTATCCCTAAAGACCCTGTGTAAGTTGAAGAAACAGTTTTGTCTAGTGTGTTTTCCCAGCTCAGATCACTTGAATGTTGAATTTTTAATGGCTTCTGCTCTTCCACTGGTAGGCTTGAATACAATTGCTGGTCTCATCTCGAGTGGACGTATTGAATCAATGATGCTTAAGTGACTGTAGACTTACCATTCAGCAGTTGATTCTCTAGGTCTATTCTCATTGAGGCTAGCCATTCCATTTAGGCCACAGCTTTTTAAAATTCTTCATTTTTATGCTCCCATTGGGGTGTGTGTGTGTTTGTTTTTAGTGATGCAGCTACTGTACTTTGCTTTCTTCAAATTATTTTTCAAGATCTGGTACTTCCTATTTTCTTTTGGGTTTCACTCAGTTGTAAACTGTGCTCCTGCCCCTTTAAAAACCAGGCAGCAAGATATGGCTGAAGTCTTTATACATGCTTTCCTTAGAGCTTTCTTTGAAAAAACTAGATTCGGCAGGGGATGAGAGTCATTGTTTTTACAACCCTCATTCAAGGCTTCTCTTTCAGTTGCTGCAGGACTGTGTCATTCTAAGCCTTAAGGGTTGAGAAGGTAGAACTTTTCAAATCTCCTTTCTCAGTAGCTACCTAATAACTACAATAAACAAACAGCTTTTTTTAAAGCCACTGAACTGGCATGCTTTTAAACAAACCCAATCAACTCTGGTTTTAAATTGAACTTGGGTAAGAGCAGACCTTGCTGAAGATCTCAGTTTAATGGTGCATGAGTTACAAATAAGTGTACTTCTAAGCACAGTGCATTAGCAACAGAGATAAATTGACTGAATCACAGTTTCTATGAATTGTTTGGGGGCAAGCTTTTCAAAAGCTGACTAGATACAAGCAAATTAGCATGACACTAAGCATTTGGTGTGGGTTTTTAAAAAAATCATTTAAATAGTTTCTGCTGAAAGCATGTGCAATTGGACATGCAGAGAAAAGTGACACCATTGTGACCTCTAAATGAGGGGAAGTTTGGGCTGTTTTTAGAATATGACTTCCCATTGTTTTATTCTTGTCGTATAAGATACCCAAAGAGTTAACTCCTTTCCTTCCTTTCTTTCTCCCTTTGCTGTGATATACTGAGATAGAGAATATCTTAGAGTAGTGCTTTCTGAGTTTCCTACCAGCATTTCACTACTTTTAGCAACATCCCTGCTATATTTTTGTTTTTTGTACTATGATGGGAATATTCCTAATAAGATTAAATTTTACCCACTTTCTCTGCATGGACTGTCGTGCCTTTCTCAGATATGAATAGAAAACATTTGATTGTTCATGCCTAGTGTTGCTGCAGCTCATCTTAAACTGATCATCTAGACACCAACCCCTTAATTTTATGAAAACTTCTCCATGCCCAAGTGTTTAAATGTAAGCTTCAGGAAGCTTTTATTTTATTCTCCCACTACCACCTTAGAAAGAAGGCAAACAGTGTTGAGCAGTTTAATTTTTAACCCATCTCTGCAGTTGCTTGATCCTGCATCGAACTCAACCGTATATTTCTTGACAGCAAAGAATGAACAATTCAGACTCAAAAATGATAGCAATCTAAACAGTGTCAATGAAGTTTCCAAATGCTTTATCAAAATAACCACAAAAGTTCTTCCAACTTTTCAAAACTGACTCCTATTTCCCAGCTTGTAAGGCTGAAGGATTGTTGGATTACCTATGCTTTTTCCATGTGCTTTCCCCCCCATTGTATATATATATGTAAAAAAAAAGATAGATATTAAAAAAAATCTCTATACCAGGGAGGGTTGTAGTATTTAACTTTCTCTTGCAGCATTGGCAGCTTGCTGAAAGTTTTGTGTTTAATGCAGAGATTGGAAATGTGCGCACATGGACAGATGGATACAGTTTCTCTCCTTCCCTTCTTTGTCTGCTCAGTGAATGCTTCTCAACTGTGTATATCTACCCTTCTGTCTGTCTATATAAATATTATATATATAGATTATATATATATAAATATATTTTCATTTGATCTTATTGGCTTCCTACTTGTAAATATGTTAATAATTTGTGGATTCATTACTTGGTGCCAGATAGCACATTTTTATAAAAGTCATTAAACTTTTATTGTACAAAATAAAAGCATGAGCTTTGTCCTTCTGTGTTTACGGCTGAGTGTACACGAAAAAGGCCTGTTTACTATGGGATCCCAACCTAATGCTCTAAGTCCATGGTTCCCAACCTTAAGTCCCCAGATGTTCTTGGACTAAAACTCTCAGAAGCCTTCACCGCTAGCTGCGTTGGCCAGGATTTCTGGGAGTTGTAGTCCATAATCATCTGGGGACCCAAGACTGGGAACCACTGCTCTAAGTCATGGATGGAAATTCAGTTATATTTTGCCAAAGGAAAACATCAGGGAGGCTGGGGTTTTCAGGACCATTTGAAGGACTGCTTTGGAAAAACCCATGCTTGAAAAAGTACTAGTGTTATTTGACCGTTTAAGGCAGGAAGAAACTAAGCTATAGTCCTAGGACTGTTCCCCAATAACTGCGGATAGTCTGCAGAATGTAAGGCTGCCCCAGAGTGATCAGAAGAGCAAATGGAAGTAGGTTTGTGGGCCAGTTTGGTTCCCTGCTTATGAGGTTAGTGGTAGCTTGGAATTTTCCAGCATAAATGAGTCCAGCGGACCGGGCATCTCCCAGTAGTCAGTAGCATTTGTTTATATATTTATAGTGGGCAGAGTCCTGTTGAAGAAATATGCCAGTGTAAGTGACTGACATGCAACTAGGAATGCCAGTAGTAACTCATTAATTATTGGCAAGTCACTACCACAATTTAAACCACTCCACTCCACATAGTGTCAGCATAAATCTCCAAGAAGATTCTGACTTCCTTTTAAAAGAATTACATTTTTACTAATTTAAGTGCATACTTGTCACTTAACAAAACTAGTTTTAATTGACTTAGGTTTTGGGGTTGTTGTTGTTTTTTTAATTTCTCAGCCTCTGTGCTTTCCTTTCATAAAAGTCTTTGTGTTTTTTGTTATTTGAACTCTGTGATAATGGAATCAGAATAACTGAGTTGGAAAGGGCTGGTAAGGTCATTGAGTCCAACCCCCTGCTCAATGAAGGAATCGGCATCTAAGCAGATCAGACCTATGATCATCCAATTTTCTCTTGAATGCCTACAGCACTAGAGTGCTCATGACTTTCTGAGGTCATTGGTTCCATTGTTGTACTGCTCTGACAGTTAAGACGTTTTTTCTGATATTCAATCTCAATCTGGCTTCTTCCTGTAACTTGATCCCATTCTTGCGTGTCCTGCACTCTAGGATGATCAAGAACAGATCCTGCCCCTCCTCTGTATGGCAGTCCTTCAAGTATTGGAAAAGTGCGATTGTATCTCCCCTCAGTCTTCTTTTTTCAGTGCTAAACATGCCCAATTCTTTCAGTCTTTCCTCATATGACTTAGTTTCCAGTTCCCTGATCATCCTTGTTGCCCTCCTCTGAACTTGCTCCAGTTTGTTGGCATCTTTCCTAAAGTGAGGTGTCCAGAACACAGTACTCTAGATGAGGCCTAACAAGTACCAAATAGAGAGGGCCCAGGACCCCACACGATTTGGAGACTATACGTCTGTTAATATATATAAAATAGCCTACAGTAGATCCAACAGCTAGCACTCTATGCAAAACCATGGCTGGAGGAAGGGGACCAGAGTTACTTCTTGAACAGGAGTCTGCTGTCCCAGAACAGCCTTGTCATACATAAATCCACTCCCCCTTCACAAGCTTTCTTTATCTCAGCAGCCCGATTTAGAAAGAGGAAGGGAAAGAATCATTTGTGGTTGCTGTTGTAAGAGTAGTGGGTGTCAAAAATTACACTGTGTGGAATGGGTAACTATAATCTGCACTTCATACCAGAGCTGAAAATTCCAGGGTATGGTTATCAGGGTAGGGGTGGGGAGTTACCTGCTTTCATCTACACCAGCTGTTGGTATTTTCAGTTTTTCTGTTTGAAAAGAATGAGTTTCAAAACAGGGATGAAGTTCCAAGTCTCATGGAATCACTGTCTCTTTATTGTGGGACCCTGTAGAAATGTACAATTTTTTTGCCATGTAGTCTCACTCTTATGTCTGATGAAGTGGCCTTGACTCACAAAAGCTCACAAGAAGACACAGCAGTTAGTCTTTAAGGTGGCAGAATGCTTTTGTCTTTATTTTTTGCTTTTGTTTTGTTTCTTGTCATATGGAATGGGAAGTTTAGACACTATTAGCAAACCAGATGTTGGTGGTTTCATGTTGTCTGCTGTCTAGAAAATGATGTTGCTGGTTGTCTTTATAACAATAGTGTAAGAGACTAAACAAAAGGCACAAAGGTAAGAGAATGGTTTTCCAGAACTCAGTAGTGATTGGTATGCATGTCTATTAAAACAATCAAAATACTGTGTTTTAAGGATAGTAACAGTGGAGATGTATACCCATTTGTGATCAGGTTCTTTGTAAGCGTTTGACAGTTCCCTGATTTGGGTGGGAAACGACAGGAGAGGAGATTCTTTGAACAATTCTTTATTAACACAACTATTAGGTTTATCAATCACAACTTCAACAGGGTCGGTAGATTCAACATCAACAGGTAAATCAGTACACAACAGGGGTTGTTGTTGTTTAGTCGTTTAGTCGTGTCCGACTCTTCGTGACCCCATGGACCAGAGCATGCCAGGCCCTCCTGTCTTCCACTGCCTCCCGGAGTTTGGTCAAATTCATGTTGGTAGCTTTGATGACACTGTCCAACCATCTCATCCTCTGTCGTCCCCTTCTCCTCTTGCCTTCACACTTTCCTAGCATCAGGGTCTTTTCCAGGGAGTCTTCTCTTCTCATGAGATGGCCAAAGGCTTGGAGCCTCAGCTTCAGGATCTGTCCTTCCAGTGTGAGCACTCAGGGTTGATTTCCTTTAGAATGGATAGGTTTGTTCTCCTTGCAATCCAGGGGACTCTCAAGAGCCTCCTCCAGCACCACAATTCAAAAGCATCAATTCTTCGGCGGTCAGCCTTCTTTATGGTCCAGCTCTCACTTCCATACATCACTACAGAAAAAACCATAGCTTTGACTATGCGGACTTTTGTTGGCAAGGTGATGTCTCTGCTTTTTAAGATGCTGTTAAGGTTTGTCATCGCTTTCCTCCCCAGAAGCAGGCGTCTTTTAATTTCGTGGCTGCTGTCACCATCTGCACTGATCATGGAGCCCAAGAAAGTAAAATCTGTCACTGCCTCCATATCTTCCCCTTCTATTTACCAGGAGGTGATGGGACCAGTGGCCATGATCTTGGTTTTTTTGATGTTGAGCTTCAGACCATTTTTTGCACTCTCCTCTTTCACCCTCATTAAGAGGTTCTTTAATTCCTCCTCACTTTCTGCCATCAGAGTGATATCATCTGCATATCTGAGGTTGTTGATATTTCTTCCGCCAATCTTAATTCCGGTTTGGGATTCCTCCAGTCCGGCCTTTCGCATGATGTATTCTGCATATAAGTTAAATAAGCAGGGAGACAATATACAGCCTTGTCGTACTCCTTTCCCAATTTTGAACCAATCAGTTGTTCCATATCCAGTTCTAACTGTTGCTTCCTGTCCCACATATAGATTTCTCAGGCTCACTCTCACTCTTTTCCTCTTTTACATCCTCTCGCTCACACCATTTGGTATGCAATAATGAGGCTGTGGGAAGCTGGGGTTTTACTGCAGCTTATAAATCAAAGGCCTGATATTCCATATGTCATTGGGAAGATGGTATGAAGGGCAATGCAGCAAAGTGGGTGGAAAGACAGCTGGGCATATGCTAAATCATGACCTGCACGATCTTCCCGATCATCATGTCTTATGTGCTCTGCTGTGGTTCAGATTCAAATTTCTGTAATGCTTTGCAGGGGAGGCAGGATCCATGGATGAGACTCTAACATTTACTGAAATTACAGCTGTCTGTTGATGTTCTGAGGAAGATCACAAAGTAGACGGGCGATATTAAAAGATGAGTAGGGCTAGCATGGATTCTGTGTGTGTGTGTGTGCCATCAAGTTGATTCTGACTTATGGCAATCCTTTCCAGGATTTTCTAGGTAGAGAATACACAGAAGTGGTTTACCGTTCCCTTCTTCTGGGGGTGCCCTGGGACTGTGCAGCTTGCCCAAGGCCACACAGGCTGGCTCTTCTCCCAGGAGGCCCAGTGGAGAATTGAACTCCCAGCCTCTGGCTCTGCAGCCAGATACCTAAACCACTGATTAAAATAGTGCAAACGAGAAACTTTGGAAACAAAAAGATGAAGCATGGATCCAGCACTGGATGTCAATGGGCTGGCTAATGAAGAAGAAGAAGATTGATGATGAACTAAGAACAGTTCACAGTACTATCGGGGCAGATCTCAGTGACTACTACGAAGTGTATATCACTGAGGAAAAGTGCTCAAGAGTGGGTTACAACGGACTACAGACCATCCCTCCTTTTGACACCACCTCCTGATGCAAGACATCAAGATGGCGAAGAACCCAGTGTTCCAGAACAACAGATAAAAATCTGAAGCATGGATTAAGACTTGCAGCTTCAACCCCACACAGAGAGGCTAACCATTGAAAAAGACAAATTGCATGCCATTTCGCCAATAAAAATCAATTTTATTAATCTTCAGAAACTACAAAACAAAAGTATGTATGTATGCATGCATGCATGTATTTATTTATTTACTTATTTTCTCTACTGCCTGTCTGGCCAAAGGCCACTCTGAGCAGTTTACAGCACAAAAAAACAAAACAAAAAACCCACTAATAATCAAACATCATAAAATATAACTAAACTTAAAAGTAGGCATGAAATAAAAATAGCCAGTCGAATTTCAAAATGCATTATAAAATACATAAAACATTTAAAAGGGCAGGAATCAATCCCGTTAAAGGCTATTAGGCAGGTTTTTAATGACATCTTAAAGGTCATCACCAGCAAAGGGGCCAGGTGGATGGCAGGGGGCGGTGGGTTCCATAGGTGAGGAGCAACTCCTGAGAAGGCCAAGTTCCTCGTTTTCTCCTTTCAGGCCTCTCTCAGGGTCAGGATCCTCCTCTGTCCTGCCTGGGATGTGCAGGTCGGACAGGCAGACCCCGTTGGAAGTAGGCGTTCTGCCAGGTACCCAAACCGTTCAGGGCTTTATAGGTTAAAACCATCACCGAGGCACCTGGCACAGAACTAACATACAATCTTTTTTTAAAAAAACTCCATAGACACCGAACACGGAACTGAATTAAGCATCATAAAGCATTAATATTAAAGTATACACATTTATACTTTAATTTTTTTAGTATATAAAAAAAAGCATTTTTGTAGCTTCTCTGACCGTCTCTGACGTTTGTAGGCATCGACATGTGCTTTCTCCATACATTTTAAGTAGCCTAGATAGACACACCCTTTAATCTTGAGCCCCTTCCTATCTGGGTGTGTGGCTTGGAAGGAACCGCACCATTTGACAGGTGAAATCAGGCCTTGGCCACAGCTGTCCCAAAGCGTATTCATTTGATCCTTTCTGAAGGTGGAAGAAATGCCGTGGATTTGAGGTACGCACATCCCACCGCTTGGTTTTCTGCTCTGAGCTGCACCTAGAGAAGTTTAGGGGTAGAGGGGAGAAGCTGGAAGCTGTGCTAGTAGAGTTTAGGGTACACCAGTCTTCTGCCTTGGCACTTTCTTGGACGTCACAGACCATTGAACACACAAACACAATTTTTTAAAAAATGCAAAAAGTTAAAATCCAAGTGGTTAGAAGCTCACTTTCAGTTTTTAAAAAAATCAGTATGGGGGGTATTAATTGACACAGGGTGGGCTGTAAGCTATAAATAAACCTGCAACTTCCAGAAACTGGGGTGTGTGTGTGATAGAAAAAGAGGAAGAGGGGTGCAAAAACAGCCTTGAGGGAGACAGTAAGCAAGTCCAGGACGTCACTGATGGACAGAGATGCATAGGTGAAATTTGGGGTTCTTGGTCCTAGTTCAATATTAGAACCACAAATCCTGTTTTCCCTTCCTCTGAAATGGAAAAAAAAAAAATCTGAATTCTGTTGTTTTTTTAAGAAAAGCTTCAGCTGCTGGAGAGGAGCAATGCTAACTTGACCACTAGGTTGCACTCTTGTTCCAGATTTAATTCCAGCAGCAGTGACAGGATAGTCCGATCTTTCTGGATGCTTAAAAGCTCTGCCTTGTCAAATATTCCTATTAGCCCAAGCTCCAATCCAGAACTAATCACGGAAAATCTGACCCTCCATAATGAATGGGACAGAAGGGAGTTAGCTACCTTCTGCAGTCAGTCGGTGAAGAGTGAAGGAGCAGGCCCATCTTGCTTTTGAGCACGAATCTTGGCAAGTCTTTGGGTCCGAGTCCGAAGTCTGAGTCTCTGGTACCAACTCCCAAGCCCGAGTCCCTATTAAAAGCAAGCTTTCCCCCCCCCCCAAAAAAGGGAGGAGGTGGGTGGGCTTCCGAGTCACGAATCGAGTCTGAGTCATTGAAAAAACAAACAAACACCCGAGTCAAGTCGCCGGTATGACTTAAGTCCGGCTTGACAACGAGTCCTGAGACTGGAATTCCCATTCCTGCTTTTGAGCTCCCTGAAGCACTTCTCCGGACAGAAGGCAAATGTGTTGGATACATTCTAAAAGAGAAATCAGTGGGGAAAGAGGACAGTAATAAAAAGAGAACGTCTAGATAGATCTACAGTCGGTAAAGTAAATAGAAAGCAGCAAATTACGGAGTATTCCAGAATCGTTTGATTCCTGTTGCATTTGGCCAGTGAGTCCAGAAAGGAATAATTATTTTCGACGACATCCGTGATTCAAAGGGTTTGCACACATCAAGTATTGAAAGGTGTCTGCACATGTCCTCTCAGTTTTCTTTACTGTAAGGTGGGCCAGGTAAGATTTTCCTAGGCTAAAGATTGGAGGAGAGGATGGGAGGGGATGTGGCAGCTGAGGAAACCATGGCTTCCCCAGAGTTTGTGTGGAAAGCCGCTCTTCATTTTCCTGGCAGGTAGCCACACCAGTTGTGCAACTTCTAGGGGGAAAAGAAGTCGCTCAGCATCCTACTGGGAATAAGGATAGTGGGGTTTGCTTTACAGATTAGCCCTACTCCGCCTAGCAAGGGAGATGACATGACAAAACAAGATGGTGGTTAAAAGCAAAAGCAAAGCGTGCTGCTTATATACCGCCCATAGCGCTTCAAGCAGTCTCTGGGTGGTTTATAAGTTAATTATGCAGGCTACACATTGCCCCCCCCCCCCCCCCGGCGAGTCGGAAGGATAGAAGGCTGAGTCAACCTTGAGCCGGCTACCTGGGACTGAATCCCGGGTCATGAGCACAGTTTTGACTGCAGTACTGCAGTTTAACCACTGCACCAGAAGGCTCCATAAGGAGTGCTTTTCATGCATGGAGCTGTCTTTTACCACAGTGCAAGCACAGAAGAGGAGGAAAGGGAAGGGAGAGAAGTCTCAGACCTCACTGGTAATGTGATATGTTTTGTGTTTCTGACCTACACATGGTATACGTGATGGCAGTTACCTGTAACTAGTTGCTTGTAGTGAATTAACAGAGGTAAAAAGAAAGTTCATTTAAAAGTAACATCATGAGCAGGATCATATTTACGTTCTGCATTTATTTCGAAAATTACGTACTTCTGAAGGGCATTTGAAGGCGTTCTTAGAAGGCATTTTAACTGGATATTATCAGGTTTTCTATTATTCTTTTCTTAAGCCTTTGGTGCTTCCTCTAGAAGAAAAATAGCACAGAAACAGATCAATAAATAATGTAATAATCTGTAAGGGCAACAGGTTGGCTTTCAAGTTCTGTAACCAGTAGCAGGAATGAAACTATTTTAAAGAAGTTATTTTCCAAGTTTTGTTCATGTATTACATGCACACACACACACACACACACACACACACGCATGCATGTATTAACTTTGTATTATGCAAACCCTCCTTACTCACCCGTCTTGATATTCCATGTTCATCTTGAGCTTGTCTCGGTGGCTTGAAATGTGGAACTCCAGGTATCACCTTTTTTTTCTTTGCACCAGTCTCTTTAAAAACACCTAGAAGAAAAAGAGACATAAGCAACTGCTCGGGGTTGCTCTTCACACAGGGCAAAACCCACACCAGCCTTCACAGCTTATGCTCCACTTGAAAGCCTAGGAACCAGCTGCCCCCCCCCCCCCTTTCCTTCTTGGTCACTTGGCAACCACACGATCAGCCTGCTTTTATAAATGAAAGGGAAACAGTACCCAAACAGTGAAATGTAAAACCCTGTAATCAAAGACCTGCAAATACAAAATGCTATATCCCATATGGTGTTAGAGGAAAGCTTTATAGATACCATGGGCTGCCAGGAAGACAAATAAGTTGGTGTTGGACCAAATCAAGCCTGAAACTCTTCCTCTAGCAGCAAAAAAAATGACATAATGGAGTCTACTGCACTTCGGGCACATCAAGAGAAGACAAGACTCACTGGAAGAGACAACAATGCGGGGAAAAGCTGAAGGCAGCAGGAAAAAAGGACATGAGAGGGATTGGCTCAATAAAGGAAGCCACAGCCTTGAATTTGCAAGAGCTGAGCAAAAGGGCTATTCACAACAGCCCCTTTCAAAGCTCATTAAATCATGTTGTTGTTGTTTAGTCGTTAAGTCGTGTCCGACTCTTCATGACCCCATGGACCAGAGCACGCCAGGCCCTCCTGTCTTCCACTGCCTCCCGGAGTTGGTCAAATTCATGTTGGTAGCTTCAGTGACACTGTCCAGCCATCTCGTCCTCTGTCGTCCCCTTCGTCCCCATTAAATCACAGGGTTGCCATAAGTTGGAAGCAGATCAGAGGCACACAACAACAACAGAAGGCAAAGCCCTAATTCACATTTTGCCTGTCTTGCTTAACTTCGTATCGCTACTTCTTCTTCTCCCACTTCTAGAGACTTGCAACAGGCAGAAATTAAGCTAGCGTGGGCTTTCCTGGCAGGGTGATAAGAAGACCGGGCAAACTTTCCAGAATTAATGTCTACCTGTCATTCGCTATTAAAAGCCCAGGAGCTTTGGGGGTTGGAGAGAGGGAGCAAACAAGCAACCTTTAGTATTGTATGAGAAGAAGGGATAGTATTGTAAGGTTGAAAGGCTTTCAGCGGCATCGCCTTGGGCTCTTATAAAACCATAACAACAGCAGAAAGGTTCACTGAATGTTGGCCCAGCTCAGCAGAATCCTGGGCAAAGGGGGGGGGGGGAAAAAACCCTGACTTTACGAAAGCACATGGACTCTGATCTCCAGCACCGAATACACCTGGATTGTTCCCAGAACGCACTTTCCTCCAGTTCACCTTGCCACATTGGGCAGGCATCCATAGGACCAAGGGAAGGTCAAACCTGCAATCTGTTTTTGAGTGCACGATGTGCACATACCCTTAATCTTTTAAATCTTTTCCATGTTTTTATCATTTAATTTTATTTTAAATCATATATTGTTTGATTTTGTCTTTTAATATTTAACTTATTGTGTTTTTAACTGTGTGAATTTTAATGTTGTGAGCCGCTTTGGGTCTCTTGTTGGGAGAAAGGCGGCATACAAAGAAAACTAATAATTAATAGTCATAATACCTTGCAGGAGAACACACTGTGATAACTGTATGCCTTTGGCCACTGAGTCAGTACATCTGCTTCCCGCATCAAGAGGGACAGCTTCCAGCAGGTCTCAGGCCCACAAAGTTCCCGGAATGGCAGAGCCGGAAAGATGATGTTCCTTTCTCAGAACTCGGGGCAGAATCTCAGAGGCCTAATTCCTCCAAGATACGCGGTCCTTTTCCTGCTTGGGTAGCCAAATCCATCAGAGGTAGAACTGGAAGGAGCTGTGGATTTTAGGATCAAACTTAACATCTGGTGCTCTGAGCTTTTACTTCCGAGCAGCCGAGCAGGTGTACTTTCCTGTCAGCTGCCCATATCTGTGACAAGTCGCGGCCTCTCAGCCTCATCTCTTTCCTACCCACTCCCAGGCCTGAGCGACATACAATATGGTGCAATAATAAGTAATTAAAAGCATTCATTTTAAAAGCAAACAAGCTGAAAAGTATGCCCTTCCTCCTGCCAAAGCCATTATAGCCCCTGCAAGCTGCACCCACAGCTCCTCTGCTGCGAAATAATTTTGAGCAGAAAAAGGTAAATTTCTGCTGTTTTTTTTTGGGGGGGGGGGGAATGGCGATTTGGCGTAAAAATAAATGACAGATCCTCTTCCCCCAAGGTCTTGATCAGAGCGGTGTCGTGGTTAAAGGAGGGGTGTCAAACTTCTGGCCAGATTTTTTTTTGGACTACAACTCCCAGAATCCCCACCCGTGTTGCCAATGATACAGGACGGTGTGAGCTGCTGTCCAGAAATCCGGAGTGCGAAAGGTTCACCGGTTCTGGCTTCGAGGGCTGGACGAGGGAGCCCCGGATTCAAGCCATCCTTTGCGCCTGCCGCTCACTGGGCGATCGGGCGCCCGTCACAGCCGCACAAGGCTTGACCTACCTCGCAGGGCTGTGGAGAGGACCGAATGGGAAGCACGCAGCACAGAGCGTATTGGAGGAATGTGCACACACAAACTGGACAGCTGGAGGGATTGGAATCTCGGTCTATAGTTTCATCGTTTCGCGTCCACCTGCCTTGCGAAACTAGAGCAAACGCCGAATAAACCCGAGGAGCCGTCCAGCGCTAGGACCCGGAGGAAACCTGGAATAATCTCGGGTTGGAAAGGGGCGTTCCCGAGGCAAAGCCACCGGCAGTTATGAAGGCGAGAGGCTGCCGTTCCGGCGCGTCGGAAAAAGGCTCGCGGAGGGTTCTCCGGCGGCAGGTGAGTGCGGGACCAGGAACGGCCGCGGCCCTCGTTAAGTTGCCGCCGCCGCCATGTAACGATGGCGGTGCGTTTTTTCCCCGAAGGAACTAATTGCAGTAGTTCGTTACTTGTGCCACGTTAGAGCCGCCCGCTGCGATTCGTTTTGAAAAAGTAACTTCTCAAGAGTACCGTCCGTTTATGCTTTTGTGGGGAGCCGGCAGAGAGGAAGAGGAGAGAGAGCCGTCCGGGTTGAAAAGTATTTAAACTGCTGGATAACTCAGGAGGGGAGTTCAGTTCCTCACTATGTGTCCTTGGCGAGGTCTGGGGCTCGATGACCCATAGGGTCCTTTTCCAGATGATGATGATGATGATGACGATTACTTCTTCTTCCTGTTGGGGGAATAGACCCACCAGTGCTATTTTTTAAAAAAAAAGGAAACGAAGGGGCTGCTCCTGAACTTGTCCAAAGTATTCCCCCCCCCCCCGAAACTGCACAGCCTGCTACGAGGGAACAGGTTCTTTCGTTCACCAAAGGCTGGTTGCAAATTTGTTTAAATTATTATTATTATTATTATTATTATTATTATTATTATTATTATTATTATTATTATTATTATTATTTTAATTAATTAATTAATTAATAAACACTAGGCACAGTCAATCAAAATTATAAAAACATTAGCTGGTATTTTATAACAGATACTTCTTCTTGTTGCTGTTATTGCCGGCGCATGGGAAGACCAAGGGCCTGTCTCCATGCGCCAGAAATGCTGAGAAGCAAGAAATGCAATACAGTACCATAAATTATTGTTGTGGGTGTTGTTAGGGAGAAAGAAAAGAAGCTGTGAATTAGGAGGTGGGGAGGTGGAGTTTCGTATAGCTATGTGCCTGATCCTGGCGTATAGATACAGGTGACTCCTTTCTGCAGCAGTTGAGCAGAGTCCTGTAGGTACAGTATCCGGATTTAATTTTCCAAGGCGACGCATCCCCCTGTTCTGCTGCCACCCGGTCAGGCTTGTGCTGCCGGCAGAGGTTGTTTCCTGCTGACTTGCAAGCTGTTAATTGCAGTTGCAGCAAATTACACACTGGGCTGAGACTGTATTACAGGCGTTCTGTTTGGAGTTGCCACCCTGGGTGTGTGCGCTCTCTAGGAACCTTGTGACATCCAAAAGATGCAATTGTTATTTTGGTTTTTTTGTCTGACTTATTTCCACTTGTGCTTTGGGACTGATTAAAGTCCACTTCTTGAGACACATGTCTGGATTGGAATCCACCCAAGGTCAGGTGGATATACATCTGAAGGTACTGCAAGCCACATTTTCTTTCTTTCTTTCTTTCTTTCTTTCTTTCTTTCTTTCTTTCTTTCTTTCTTTCTTTCTTTCTTTCTTTCTTTCTTTCTTTCTTTCTTTCTTTCTTTCTTTCTTTCTCCCTCTCCCTCTCCCTCTCCCTCTCCCTCTCCTCTACATCTCAGTTTTTACAGAGTCCATGAGGTCCTTAAGGATTGTGAATTCTCTTTGACACTGTTTGAAAAAGTGGGACAGAAATGTTTTAATGATTTCTTAATGGTGGCAGGTGGAGGAAGCCTTCGGCACATGCTGAAATTTATTTATTTTTAATTTTTAACCCACCTTTCTCCTTAAAAAGGACCCAAGGTAGCCACCTTGGGTCCTTTTTAAGGAGAAAGGTGGGTTAAAAATTAAAAATAAATAAATTTCAGCATGTTTACAATAATTAAAGGACAGTATTTAAGATTAGTAACAACTAGTATAGAATATTACAAGGATCAACAAATACAATATGTATGTGGCTGTGGTTTTTTTTCATAAACAATACTGAAACACATTCAATGCAGTAAGGTACAACAATCCATTTGAAAAACCCCACTTGGCAGCCAGAAAAGATGGGGCCTGTCTAGCCTCCTATGGGAGGGAGTGACCTTGTTTCCTCTATGTTTTGGACCTAAGTTGTAAGACCTAAGTTGTAAGACCAGTATCCTATCACTAGTCTCAAGAAGATAGACCCTTTAACTCAATGGGACTTAAAGGTATGTCTATCATTCAGAAAATGATCCAGTGGGTCTACTCGAGTTGCCACTCTGTGTCCAATGTGTCACGAAGAGGCTGCTTTTGATTTATGGCAACCTAAAAGGGTTTTCATGGTAGGCGAGATATTTAAGGAATGGTTTGCCATTGACATCCCCCTCCCCAGTGAACTTCCATAGCAGAGCAAGGATTTGAACTCAGGCCTCCTAGTCCGTTATTCTATTCGGTACACCAAACTAGAGCAGCAGGGCCTGCCGCTAGAATTCTTGAAATGATCTTCAAGTCACTGATGTTGATCAAGAAATATCCATGGCATAAAACGTTGGGGTTTTCTGTAACCGGCATATGGGATGAAGGCTTAGAACTGGAAGAATCAGAGCAGCTGGGACGTCTGGGTTCTCTATTGGTGCTGTGACACACCCACACCCACACACACACACACACACACACACACACACACACACACACACACACACACCATGAGAGCAGCATTTCATTGTTTTTGGACAACGGTGGCTTTCTAGCAACTTCTTTAGCTTTCCCTGGAAAATATGCTTGCCTTTAATTGTAGAAATGGAACAGTAGGGTTGCAGAGCAACGAATGTTTTCCAATTTGGGGTGTATTTGTTTTGTGTGTGCATGTATCACAGTTGGCAACACAAACTGGAAAAAGAATTCCCTTCCAGCTTAAGGGAGGATTCCTTTGGGTCAAAGCTGGAAGGAAGGCATTCCGAGTGTTGACTCAATGTTTGACTCACTGGTACCAGAGAGGTGCAGCGAGACAGGGGTTGGCGGTGGGGAGAGAAATGCAGAATAAAGATTGTAGATGCCACGGCTCGACTTCTTTGCTCAAGCCACCTCTTGGGCACACTTCCCGCTTTTTGGGAAGTGTCAGCCGTAAGGGCGGCTTTTTTGCTCCAGTGAAGCCATTAGAAGAAGCGTCTCCCTATGAGATTTTTTTTTTTTGGCTTTCTTGTCGCATAGGTCTGGAAAGGACAAAGTGTGGGAACTGGGCCAGGCTCAAAGTTGGCAGCCTTGCAAACTGTAAATGTGTAAGACCACGTAGTACAGAGAAGGCAGCCTCCTGGCTGTGCCTGGAAGATGTTTCTCGAAGATATTTTGCACTCTTCCGCTGACATGGATGTGCAAGCAATTTCTAGGGCTAAATTATGGCAACATCTGTCCATGTGTATTGGGGGAAGGTATCCTTGGGCTCATCAGAAGCTCCAATGACAAGATGATCAGGGGGGTAGAAACCAAGCCCTAGGAGGAAAGGTTGAAAGAACTGGACACGTTTAGCCTTGAGAAAAGAAGACTAAGGGGAGATAGGATAGGACTTATCAGATACTTGAAAGGATGTCATACAGAAGAGGGGCAAGATCTGTTCTCAATCATCCCACAGTTCAGGACACATAATAATGGGCTCAAGGTACAGGAAACCAGATTTAGGCTGAATATCGGGAAAAAAATCCATAACTGTTGGAGCAGTATGACGATGGAACCAATGACCTCGGGAGGTGGTGAGCGCTCCAGAGAAAATTGGACCACCATCTGTCTGATCTGCTTTGATTTGGATTCTTGCATTGAGCAGGGGGTTGGACTCGATGGCCTTATAGGCCCCTTCCAACTCAATTAGTCTACGATTCTATGATTCTAAGAGCTGTTTTAAGGCAGCGGTTTCTAGCTTAATTTGTTTACACCAGTTATTCATTGATGCAGAGGCTGCTTTTCTCAATACATCAATCTTCTATGTACTAGAAAACATTTTGATATACAGCGGCATTCATTGATGTGAGACTTGTCATCACACACCCTGTCAGTCTGGCAGTCTCAGTTGGCACGGCCCAGATCCAGATTTACCACTTGGGTAGGGAGCTGACAGTAGAGAGGATCCCAGTGTTTTTTCCCATGGGAGAAAAGAAATTTGAGGTGAGTGATCTTGAGCAGAGTGACCGTGACTGTTTTTTCATTTGAGAAACACATACCGCAAGACAAAACCACTGAAAGGAAAGAAATATGCAGTTGTGCATAGCCTTCAGTTTCACCTTTAGAAACCGAATATAGGGCTTTCACTTTAGGTATAGATCGGTATGTGTAATTTCTGTTACACGCTTAAGAAGATTGCAGATGTTAACTCTTGAAAATCCAGGCATCCTTGCTGAAGCTCCAGGATTTTTTTCCTTGGAAACGATGCCCCTGCGGAAATTATAAATGAAATTGACTCTGTGTGTGCTCAGAGGCACTCTTCCAATTGAAGTTACAGATGAGCCTCTCTGTTAGGCCTACTGACTTTCTCTTCTAAATCGGATTCCTGAAGAATACGTATAATGGCAACAAGCCATCTGGCCATTTTGCCAGATATAGAAACTGAGGGCGCGGTTACACTGATGATTGATACCGATTTCTGCCCTGATGTTTTTGAAGTTAGTTGATTTGTAGTCATGTGGATTTTGCTTTGCCGTGTGCATTCCCTTTGGGAAATGTTTACTCTCATTTTAATTTGGGCAGTGAACTGCTTCTGGAAGCTACATGGGATCATTTAATTTCAATCATTTCATGTACCTGCGGGTTGGTACGGTATCGCTGCTGATCCTTGGCCTCGTCAATTCCTGAAACCCTATTGTCTTTGCCATTGCTTAAGCGACACAGCGCTAATTTCCAAATAAAAAGGAAATTTTTAAAAACGTAGTGCAGGCCCCCTGCAGTCTGAAAAACATGATGCACGTTTTTTATTATGACAGACGTGTTCACAAATGCTGAAGCGATGCAAAATAGATCAGTTTCACAATCGTGTTAAAAAGCCTCTGCAAGACTATTCAGAATAACTCAATTGGCGGCCACATAGATTTGGGGTTGGTTGTGCATCGTGTAGTTGTGATTTTTTTTTTCAAACCGATTTTAAGCATGCTAATCCCGATTCAAACCCAGGTTTTATTGCTCATGTGACTGCGCCTGAACTAAAACAGTGACTTGCTTTTCAGTCTGCATCCGAGTTTGTCCCAGTGATCTGGTGTTTCATCTCTTGGCTGCTATTGGCCTTCAGTCCAGTGGCTACTTCTGAAAAATGCTTGTTTTTGTACCAAATTTGACCTTCCTTACAGAGATTGGTCATCTTTTGTGCCAGTCATTGCCTCTAGTAAGTTTAACAACTGCTTTCTTCTCCTCTTAGCAAATGCAATGGAAAAGCCATCTGTTCCGCTCCTTCTAAGCTTGCTTGCTTGCTTTCTCAAATTTCGTGACTCTGGGAAATTTGTAGACTCCTTTGTTAGATCCAGGAGGTTTTCACAGCCAGCTGCTCTTCTTTTTGCTTGGCTTGGCTTGCTCCAGGGGCCAAGGAGGGGATCCTCCCTGTTAAAGCCTCTGAGGTGGAATCCTGGAATTGGAGAGATTAAGCAGGTGCTCCGCCACAGACTTGCCACTGCTAGCCTGGGTGTGTTCAATGTCTTTGTTCTTTTCCTGCATAAAACTGGGATACCTAATCTTCTTGTGGGCTTTTTGAGCAGAGACGGTGCAAAGAAGCCATCTTATGAACCAGAATGCCTGGTTTCCACCAGGCATGAAAGGTATAGCAGAAGCTACACCCTGTGGCCTAGAACAGTGTAGAAGAATAATCAGTAAGATCTCCCTTGACCTGACAGCTGCACTGGATCTGGTGGCTTTACATCCTTAGTGTGCTTCCAGACTAGACTTCTGTCATGGAATCACACTGGTTTGTTCCTGGAAATTTATGTGCTGGGGTACAGGTGCTGGTTTTCTTATGCGTGTAAATTCTGCCATTTACCTACAGGCTTCTCTTATGAAGCAAAGCATATTAAAAGTAAAGCGGTGGATTTACAGTGTCTTTTGCCCAAAGACGGGCAAAACTACTTTTTTTTGGACTAGAAACCAGAAATATGCCCCAGCCAACAAACACAATGAGCCTAGCTCCAGGATGGTGGTGCTTTAAAAGCAGAGAACTTCTTTCCAGTGGAGGGCAGTGTGACCGTGATTGCATGGGGATGGTGGATCCGCTCCTGTCTTTAGCCCAAACTTTATAGAGAGCTGGCAAGCCAAGTTGCTGAACCCTATCCCCTGAAATAAATTCTGGAATCCTCTTAAAATTCAGAGTAAGGCCCAGAGCAGATTCTCCACACAAAATCAATGTCCCCAGCTTCTCACTGTCGTTTTTTCCCCATTGCTGATATTGACAGGCAGTGCTAGGAGCTGTCACCTGCATTTCGAAGACCATAATGTAGGAGCTGCCTTATATGGAATCAAACCATTGGTTCCTTCAGCTCATTAACATTGACACTGATTGGCACTAGTGCCAGCTTTCCAGGATTTCAGTGCCATAGTTTAGAGGAGCTACCCAGCGTCCTGAGGAGGAGCCTCGTGGTGCAGTGGTTAAACTGCAGTACTGCAGCTAAGACTCTGCTCATGACCTGAGTTTGATCCCTCAGATAGCCAGCCCGAGGTTGACTCGATCTTCCAATCTTCCGAGGTTGGTAAACTGAGTCCCCAGCTGGCTAGGGGGGCAATGTGTAACCTGTATAATTAAGTTGTAAACTGCCCAGACAGTGCTTTAAGCACTATGAGGTGGGATATAAGCAGCACACTTTGCTTTGCTGAATTTGGTTGCAGGACAGAGTTCAGCATCTTGAACATCTACAGTAAAATTAAGACTAAATCCCAGAGTGTATTCACTGCCCCCATGAAGCTGGAGTCACCACCTGTCCTTGCTTCTCCTGCAATTGTCATCATCCTGTGTATGAAGGCTAATCAGAATGGCAGGAGAATCAAAGAATGGTAGAGCTGGAAGGGAAACCCACAGCTAAAGCACCCATGCCAGACGGGCCATCTAACCTCTGCTTAATGCACGAATTCTTCAGTTGAGGTGTGTTTCTTCTCCTGACAAGGTTTTGGAGGGAAAACCCTGTTTTCCTCAAGATTATGGAACCCGGTGACATCCTTTTTTATGTCAGCCCAAGCGATCTGCTTCAGTGCTTTTCTCCAGAGAAGTGGTAGCTGAACGAAGCGGCAGCTTCAGCTTCAACATCTCTGGGAAGCAGGGAGGTATTTCCTTCACTTTACGTAACAGGAAGCCCCGTGTCTATTGTGAAAAGGATGTGTCGTCCTTGGCTTGGCATCTGAAGGGTATTCAGAGCAAAGGAACCACCTTCCTCTCGCAACTTTGCTTTGTTTTGGACAGATTGCACAGTGCATGTGTACATGTACACACACTGCTGACTTTCCTATACCTGCCAGTGACCCTTAACTGGAGAGACTGGGAAGCTGGATCTTGAATCTATGGGAGCACATTGAGCACATTCTATTGTGAGAAGGTAGCTTTTCAAGGTTAGAGGTTCCTTGTCCGTGTTGAACTACAACTCCCATCAGGCTGTCTGGCAGGGGATGCAGGAGTTGCGAGCCAACTCTTGGGAAAAGTCTCGGTAAAGGTTCATGGCTCTGACTCACGGACACAACATGGCAGAAAACAAAGACTTCATGGTTTTCCTGTAACTTTTATGAGCTTCTGGGAAAAGGAACTTCGGGGAAGTGTCACTTCTCCTTGTCTTTAGCGCCATAACATGATCCAAGCCACTTCTGTAAAAAAAAAAAAAAAATTAAAAAATTCCCCTCCCACTCAATGGTGAGAAAAATAAACGAGAAGGTGAGTCTCTCAATGGCTTGTGTCCATACACTGTACTTTCGGTAGCAGAGAGAGATTGTCTGTGTTTACTGGTTTCTGGGAAGGTTGCTATTGTCTTTGTATCATCCTTGTGGGTTTCTGATAATGACTAACTCATTGAACTTTGGGTTAGATTAGAGCGAGGCGGCTGCTTCAGTCGGCAGATTCAGGGTGTCATGGCAGAGCGGCAAGACCTGGATGGTTTCATTTGCTGCTGTTGTTTTCAGGGACCCCGAGGGATATTTGTAGGATTCATGCAATGGCCTCTGGTATTTTATTCATATCAAAGTACTGCACAGTTTAAAATTATGGACATACAGTATGTGACATAGGTAAAATTAGAAACAAATTAAAATGTTAAGAGGATTGGACTATTTTTGACCAGAGGCAGGCTACTTCGATAGCCATCATTTCAGCCATTTGCTAGATCTTCTTTTGTGCCTGTGGTGGGACATAAATGGCACGCACGTAAGTGCTGCGCGGATTGAGTTTCTCATAGAAGGAGTCTTCCCAAAGAGTAGGAAAGCATTTGGCGTCCACTCGGGCATCCTCTGGGCAATGGTGTGGAAACGGGCCGGTCCTTCACTTCCAGAAGCATTGCACTGTAAACGTGCTGATGAGCCTTTGGTGCTATGCAGAGGTCAGTTTACACCAGGGTAGGTGGCCCTGCCCTTTTTGGGGCAGCAAAATGGCTCGGGCCACCTCAGAGCGTGTTGATTGGTCTGTCCTCTGCCTGCCCCAGAGGCGCCTCCTTGCTGAGGTGGCACCTGTCCAAGGTAAACCCAACTGGCAACGTGGCCCTGCAGCCTTGATCTTTTACCCCCATTGTAATTGCAGGAAAGCTAGTCTCGTGCGTGCCATGTTTTTCCTGCTTCCAACCAAGTGTCTTGTTCAGCAGAAATGGAAAGCCTTGGATTCGTTATCTGTGGATCCGTTCCTTTGTACCCTAATGCAATGGGCACTTTTTCTTTCCATGCTCAGGCCTCTCTCTCCCATCCCTGTGACAGGTGGACATTCACTTAGCACAACCTGAAACGGGGATGTGAGGATGAAGATATTCTGCAAGTGTTCTGAAACACAGCGTGATTTTCCCTGCAGGCTGGCTGGGGGATTCTGGGAGCTGTCGGCAAAAAAAGCGACTCTTCCAAGTTTCGGCTCCATGAGAAGCCCGCCAAAGCCAGCTTCTCAGCTTTTAGCCTACAAATGTCCAGTCTCCTTTCAGGGAAGTGGGCCCCTAGACACACACCCCCAACCCAGAATTCGTAGAATCCAGGTGTCCAGTTTGCTATCTCTCTATATAGAAAGAGACAGAATTCCTGCTAAAACATTCAAAAACAGCGTTTAGCTGAACTCCTGCTTGGCTGATAGTGGCATATGGCCAGTAGCAGCCTTTGCATTCAGACTCTTGATCTTTGTTATAGACAGAGGCTTTTGTCGCATGTTTCTAAACAAGTAAGGTCTGTTGCTAAACTTAGTTTTGTGTGTGTGAGGACATTAAAGATGGCCTACTTGGAGCTCTTACAAACCACATGCTAATTATAGCCTATGGAGCATGCAATGTATTGGTAGGCTTTTTCTTTCAGAAGGCGGGCAGTCTAGTTCTGCATTTGCATCGCTGTGTTTGATCTTCTCTTCTCCTTGAACTGTGAAGGATACTCCACATTGTGTTAGAGATAAACCGTTCCCCGTTGTGGTGGCCTCCAGATGTGGTAGACCACATTTCCCCCTCAAAAGACAGTCACCAGGTCTGCTGGTTGTAGATGTTTAAAGTTGTAGCCCAGACTATTTAAAAAGTACCGTTCTGGGCAAGGCTTGAATGGGATGCATCCTTAAAGTTCTGATCGGGGAACCTGTGGTTCTCTGGATATAGTTGGAGTACAACTCCCATCATTGGTGTTGCTGGCTGGGAGCCCGTGCAAATGGTCATCCAGCAACTTCTGGTGGATCATATCTTGTTCCATACCTGCAGAAAATATATATGTGAGTCCAAAAATTAAACCCATGGAGGAGTCTACCTGTTGTCATTCTGATTGATTCACTGTTCTGCCTTTCCAATTAGCTTACTGTTATAGGGAGAGTCCGAAGCCCATCAGCAGAGCATTACCTTTCCATGCTTTGATGCCTCATGTTTCCAGTGAAAAATATTTCATAACAATTTATTAGAAAGCCAGTTTTCTGAAATCTGCCTGAAAATGGGTTACTCTAATACTAATACACTCTAAAGGTAATTGTTTGTGGGAATCAAACATGTTGAGCGTGCCACTTTAATTTGGAAAGGATTGCCTCAGCAGTTAGAAATGTGGGAAGCTGAATGTGGGAGGAACTCTTCTTATGTGGTTTCACCAGAGCTAAGATGATGTCTTTGATGTTACCAAAGTCCTTATTTCAAGTCTGTGCACCAGTGTTGTTTTTTTAACACCTCACTCACCATCTTCTACTAATTATTGCAGCCCAGAATCTGTTACACTAGTCGCTTTGAACACAGTGCCATAATTTTTTCAAGTATTCCCGTATAATAGGAGAAGGAAAACAATACCTACTATGGAAAATCAACAGTGGAAAATCTCTTACGCCTATGCTGTTTATTACTTTTTAACTTTATTTACTTATTTAATCATTTCTTTATTGTTTATAAAATAATGTTTGTTTCCCCACGCCTATCCAGTCACAGCGAGCTGGTCTAAACACATGCTGGAAAATCACATCATTCATATTTTGAAGTTCTACACTGTAAACCTTAGATTCCAATACTGTACTTACTTTGTTCTTAGAGGGGAACATTTGAAAAAAATGCGGCAAAGAGTTCAAATCTACAATTTTTGTCAGCATGCAAAATAACAAAGAATGAGAGAGGGTCAAATCTGGAATTAATAATATTATGTTGCCTTGTGAGCCCCACTCTTTTCATGTGCCCACCCACCCTCGTTCCTGAGGCAGAGTTGCAAGCTGTGTGTGAGATCATTTATTTGTTCCGATCCACATATTAAGTTCTCCAAAGCCTGCATGTAGGATTATTCAGTAGTGACACAGGACACCTTGTGCATGCCGATGTACTTGTCATTTCCAACTGAAATGAAGACTCAGGATTGAGAGAATTATGAAATGTGTGAATTACAGCAAGAATCGAGAAACAGCCCCTGCATGGGGGCTACCAGGATTTTTTGCTGCCTCATGGCCAGTAGCAATTAAAGCCCCTTCCAGTATGTAGAAGCTGTCCTGGTAAAGAACTCTGCTTATATTTATATATTTCACGTGGGTCTGTGATCTCAAGAGTACAACTACCCTGTTTCCCTGAAAATAAGACCTAACCTGAAAATAAGCCCTAGTATGATTTTTCAGGATGCTTGTAATATAAGCCCTACCCCCAAAATAAGCCCTAGTTAAGTGAAACCCCACCCTCCACCCTTGTGCAGCAACCAGAAGAAGATGACATTACTGTATTTGAGTAAATGTAGATTGTTGTACATAAAAAGATTAAAACATCCCCTGAAAATAAGCCCTAATGCCTTTTTTGGAGCAAAAATTAATATAAGACCCTGTCTTATTTTTGGGGAAACTTGGTATTTCAGCACCAAAGAGTGACATTTATGTAAGTAGATAGCTCAGATAAAAGTAACTAACCCCAACAAAACAACAACAGAGACCTTAGATACAATCTGTCTCCTATTTATCATGTTGCCCTTTAATCCGTCCCCAGAAAGACTAGGACCACACCTGCCAGAAAGACCACTGTTAACGACCCATGACAATGGGTGGAGAAGGACTGCAGAGGTGGGATTATCCCTCACCCCCAGTCCTTTGTCCATCTAACTATTCAGACCAGGGGGAAGTGAAACCAACATGGAGGATGCATCAGGGATCTCCTACCAACTCTCCTCAGACTGAAGAAGCTACTTGGATGAGTAGTGAAATGTTTCAGCCTACTAAGAAAGAAGTCCAGTTGCCATGACTGAACTTCCAGATAACCTCACCTGGATGACTGAGAATCTTCACAGATAAACCCCAACAAAAGTACGAGAGAGATTTCTGTGCAGGTTATGAGGAAGAGCTTATAACTTTATTCCAACTAAACTCCTTTTAGGTTTTGGAAACCCTAACTGTGTGCGTATATGAAGGAGTGAGTGAGTGGGAGTCAAGACAGGGTTCTCATATCATAGTGGAATCTCTGAAAACATTCAGCTTTTCTTTCCAAAGCCAAACTTCTCTCAAGACGTTTTTCAGCCGGAAGCCGCATCACTCTTTTGCAGGAGAACAAGGAATCGTTCAACATCTGAAAGACAAGCTGGCCTTATTTGATCCAAAGTTTGGTGGCTGCAGTCCATGAAAAATTATGTCACATGAAACTTATTTGTCTTTAAGATACTATAAAAAACCTTGAATTTCCCCTCTAGATATTCGGTTTCCTAGGGCTGTGGTACCTACAGCTTCGACTAGAGCAGCACTGGGCAAATGGTGGTCTACCAGATTTTGTTGACTCGCAATTCCCATCAGTCCACTGGCTCTCATTTACTCCTGCTCCTTCCCCCAAGGCTGTCGCCTGAAGCAACTTGCAGTTCAGAGGGATCTTCTTGCTTGTTATTGAATTTGTTCTGCCCAATATTTATCTCCCTCTTTCGGGGTGGTTAACAGTGTTCCTCTGGACTCATTCTCTCTGCCTGTTTACTTCTCTACTGGAGATAAAAGGAACTTTTAAACTTCTCCTGAACTTCGGACTGATATTTCTCAGAATATCTCTTCTGAAAACTTCTGTAACTCCTCAGAACAAACTATTTTTGGAATGGTTATCATCTGTTCCTCGTTAGTTATTTACACGGTTCCACTCGTGAAGATTAAACATGAAATAGTTCAGAGCGCTGTTAACACCGACAATATGAAATATATTGAGATGTTTCAAGTTCGAAAGAACTTTCAGGGCAGTGCAAAATGAAATAAAGGCAAGATAAGACACACAATATTTTGTTTTGTTTTTAAACCTATTGACAGCAATCGGGTCGAAGCTTCTAAAGAATCTAGTTCTAGAATCTAGAATTCTAGCCTTTGGAATTATTTATTCACATGCAGAGTTCGTCTAATTCTTCAACTAGCAAAGAGACATGCATAGACTTTGATCCTTAGAACCTAGCTGTGTTGTTCAGTTTTTAAAATCCATTAAACCTACATAGGAATAACCTGATTCTTCTTTACTATCTGTTCCTTAATTAGATTAAGGAGTAGCTGGTAAAGAATAAGGAGGGAGGAAGAATTCGCATCTGGTGTTCTTGGATTTGTTTAACTGTAATTGCATCTGATAAAGAACTGAATGTGTCTGGGAACAGGTTCTTGCTGTTCTCCCATCTCCACCTCATAGTTGCTGATTACATTATTTATTTCAGTGTGTTGCTCAAGGGTAGAAAGCCAGCTCTAGTGTCTTTTCCCACAGTATCTGTGCAGGTCGTCTTAAGGGAGGAGTCCTGAAACACAAATCACGTTGGCTACCTTTGAAGAAGAAGCCAGGAGTAATCTTTGTATCTCGGTTGGCCCCTGCAACGTTGGCAAGGCCATTTTTCCATCCCCAGATCCATTTTCCATTCTACAAAGTTTCCCCTTTTAAAACTCGCAAGGTGGTGAATGACCGTTCATAGTTTAAAAGTGTAAAAACTAAACAGTTTAAAGGCAGAGGAGCACTTCTCTCACCAGCACACATAAGGTGGTATACATGACTGTTATCTTCCCCACTTTATCCTTACAACATTCATAAGAGGTTGATCAGTTTGAAGGAGAATACATGGGCCAGGGAGCAATTAATTAATTTTCGTATAAGTCTGTTGCCTGCAGTACCATCTTCAGTTACTAGGTGGAAGACTTCTTTAAGCAGCAGCGAGGAAGCTGTGGTCAAGCCTCCTATATTCATGTATGGCTGGGGCCTCTAGGCAGTTCAGTGTAAGTTTGCATGTTAAGGAAAACAGCATGCTGGGTATGACTATTGCTTCCTTCTGCAAGACCCTTAAACTCTTCAAGTTGTTTAGTAGTGTGAATATAAGGGAAAATGAGGAGGTTCCTCCTGTCTAGTAAGTGGTAGGGATCCAGGAGAGGGAGCAGAAGGAGAAGCTGCATGCCTGCATTGCATGCTATTCAGTGGGTGGAGAAAGAGAGGAGAGGAAGGTGTATATAGGTGAGTAGGAGGAGAAAATCGGCTAGGTTTTTGAGTAGGCAGGTGAATGAAGGGGAGGAAGGACAACCTAGGTGTGTGGGAAATAAAGGGCAAAAGGGGTTTGGGGTGTTTTTTAACGGTGTGTGAAGCGAGGTAATTCTGCTAGGTAAAGGTAAAGGTTCCCCTTGACATTTAGTCCAGTCGTGTCCGACTCAAGGGGGTGTTGCTCATCCGCGTCTCCAAGCCGTAGAGCCAGCGTTTGTCTGTAGACAGTTTCCGTGGTTACGTGGCCAGCGCGACTAGACACGGAACGCCATTACCTTCCCACCGTGGTGGTACCTATTTATCTACTCAAAGTTACATGCTTTCGAACTGCTAGGTTGGCAGGAGCTGGGACAAGCGACGGGAGCTCAGTCCGTCGAGTGGATCCGATCTTACCATGGCTGGTCTTCTGACCTTGCAGCACAGAGGCTTCTGCGGTTTAACCCGCAGCGCCACCACGTCCCACGTGATTCTGCTAGTGTGTGCTAAAAAGCAAACACCAGTAAGTTAAACAGGTTTTGCTCCCATCTTAAGTGTAAATAGGAATGAAGCCTCTGGCCTGGCCTGCACATTTTCCTGAAAGATGTAAAAACAAGATGATTGAGTTGGGAGGTGGCAGAAAGATCAGTGACACTTCACCCTACATGCTTTAACACCCTGTACTGTAAACAAATAAACTTGTTAAATAAGATCATTCTACTCCCTCCTGCTCTTGTGAGTTCTCTGGTTATGTAAGAACCTGCTGCCTCTTATGTGACCTCTCTGTTTTTCACATAGATGGCACATGAGGAAAAATGGTCTTCTCCCTTTGGGTTTGAAGTGGTACAGTCTGGTCTACCACCTCATTCTTCAGCATGCTTCTAGCCCTCAGTGACTTCTGTGCTACAGATTCCTACTTGAAGGGACACCATGGGGTCCTTTACATGTAAATCAATTGCTCTGACTAAGATGAGTTGGAAGGTAGCAGCAATAATCAAGTTTGCTGAAACAGGAGCTGAAGTTACAATAGATAACTATCCTAGAGTTATTTGGCCAAGAGCAATGATGCACACAAAAAGTAGTGGGATCTCTCAGGAAATTGGATGTCTTACTTCCAATTGATGTGAACTAAAGCAAAACGGCAAGAGTATAGGACGCTGTTGAGTTGAACACAATGCCAGTTGTTTTTCCTAAGAACTTACTGGAAAGCTGAATCAAAGCGATGTGGTTTTGCTGCAGTTTGATTCATAGCCTGCATTATGTTTGAAATTGCAGTCGATGCTCACACAGGGGCTGCTGGTTGACTTAGGAATTCACTGTCCATACTAAATGTGATGCGATTCACATTCTAGCCCACAGCTCCCTTTCCTTCCTGCCTGCCTGCCTGCCTGCCTCAGCCGAACTTTTTATAGGGTGTAAATGCCGGAAAATAATAAGGAGGACTCAGTGATAACATGATAGGGTGATCTAGCTCTAATCTCATATATGTACAATGTTTTTAATAATAATAATAAAAAACGGAAGGTGATCAGGGAAAAGGCAAGAAGTCAGGGGCATGTTCTTCTCGTCCTGAATATCATATCTTGACTGCGTATGTCACTGAAACAGCACCTGCAGATGTGCCCCCCTGTCTTCCCAAGAACGTATCACAACTAACCACATGGGGGGGAAAAGACTGTTTGAAGGCCCCCAGCAGCAGAGAAAAAAAAGCCGCTTTGGGGCAAAAAGGGCTCGACCAATTTGAACCATCCTTTGCGTCATGTGTATTTAGTAAAAAATACTTTGAATTCACCAGTTTTATAAGCGGAGCAAATCCCACAGTATTTGACCGTGTAATGCAGCCTCAGTCTCTGGCTACCTTCTTTTATCTTCTTTGCTCTCTCTCCACATGCACACACACTTGTTATTTGCGTTCTGAAGTCAGCTTAAATTCTACTAATACGAGTTTGACTTCAAAGAATTCTGTTGTGGACAACACATACTGGCTGTTGGGCTAGACCAGCGATGGCGAACCTATGGCACGCGTGCCACAGCTGGCACGCAGAGCCCTCTCTGTGCGCACGTGAGCCATAGGTTACCAGCAAGAAATACTTACTCATCCTCTGATCCCGGATTTCGGCACTCCCCTCTGCTGGTGCAATGGTCCAGCGGAGGGGTGCAATGGCGGCCATTACCAGTCTAGCCCGATGGGGGATTGGAGGACCGGTAAGTATTTCTCTGTTAATACCTCCCCTAGAAAAAACACAAGCATTTAACCCTTGTAGTGCAAGGGCAGTTGTTTTTTTTCTAAACTAAAACCTCAGTATTCAGGTTTAATTGCAGTGTTGGCACTTTGAACTAAATAAGTTGGTTTTGTGTTGGCAGTTTGGGCACTCGGGCTCAAAAAGGTTCGCCATCACTGGGCTAAACCAAACAGATGTGCCCTCGTTGGCTTCTTCTTTTTGGTGAAACATACTCATGTGACTTAATTTCCATTCATGTCCTGGGAACAGAAGGACCCAAACCACCATAGCCTACAGCCCAGCAGGATTAGGCCAAAAGGTGGCCAGGGTAAAAGACACGGTTAGTCCCATGATAGAGGCAAAATAGAGGACGCCTTAGGTTGCCACAATTACAGCAGTCTTGACAGATGGTTGATGCCTGATCGTCACAATTTAGCTGCTTTGTTTTTCCGGTTCTTTTATGTTTTAATTTTGGCTTAAACAAAAAGCGGAGTTTCTAAACGCCTGGTTTTAATTCCCAGGAATCTGTCAACAGGGCTTCATCCTTTGCTCAGTTAGTGGAGCCTAACATTGTCACAACTGAGTTACTGAAAGTGAGCTAATAGCATTCCCGTCAGCTCCTGATTAATGTAACACACTACTGTTCTTGTTTCCTTAGTGTACAATAAGACACAGAATGGAACGACACTTTGGACTGAAAGGAACCATTGTCAAATTGTGGTGGTAATACCCGAGTCTAGGACAGAAGTGGGAGATGTTGGAGTCAAACCCATAGCAAACTCAGACAGTGTTGGAATTGCTTTCTGATAGCAGCCAAATGAATTGTATTGACGCTTTAGCTAATAAAGAACAGGATGGAAAATCAGATCTAACCTTTTAGTTTCATTGTTCCCTCACAGCCTTTAATAGAATCTGAGTTCAGGCTTTGTGTATAAAAAGATTTAGCCAAATTAAGTTGAGGTTGACAGCCCTCTCTATTTAAACAGTATTACAGTGTGATTATCCTCTTAATGCTAGAACGCAGTGTCCCATCATATTAAAACGTAGATGGAGGAGTTCCTGGGTGCAGAAGAATAAATTATAGTCTGCAGTTTGATGCTAATTGTAAATATAGTGATCACTGCATTTGTGAAACATTTTAAATCCTTATCTGCCAGTCTTTTCTGCTTATCTCTTATGGTTCATCACAACTTTATGTATCCCACCCAGTATCATTCACAACCATTTCCATTCTCTTCTTATCTTATGGAAGCTGAAGGCAGGTGGAATGCAGGAAGGTTGGGTGCATCAGGATTCAGGTTCTAGAGATTGCCCACCCCTGGTGTAAAACACTCTCTGTGTTAATGTAGGGCAGTGATGGTCTTGTAGCTCTATTCAGTGTTCTTCATGAACTTTATGTACATTCTAACAAACCCTAGATCAGGATAGGAAACTTTTAGTCCTCTTGAAGTTTGGCTTACAATAATCCCTACCCAGGAAAGTCTGTGGTGGAGGACTGAAATTCGTAGCTCAAAATTTAAAAGGATGATAAATTCCCCGCCTTTACCCTAGATTTTAGAACAAATTCTGCTACAAACCCAGATGCTAGCTCTTTCCCCACATTTACTCTGGCAACACGATTACAGGGCACAACAATGTCACACACAACATCAAGGGGGCTTTTATTTGTTTTTCTGCTAATATGATCTATGCCATCATTTACCAACAATCTATATAGGGTAATCTCTATGCCAAAAAATTAATGGACATAAACCAGACATCAGGAATGGCAATACACAGAAATCCATTTCAAATCATTTCAGTCTCAGGACACTCTTCATGGGATTTGAAAGTTGCTGTTCAGGAGAAGAAAAATTACAGAACAAGAATCCAGAGGGAGAATCCAGAGGGAGACAACTGAAATAAAACACATACTTATGCTTAATACCCATCTCAACAGATTAAATATTAGTCAAGGGTTCTTAAACCGTACCAAAGGTGAAATACCACAATAAATATGTTGATATCTGCTGTTATTTTCCATAGCCCACCTTCCTTCCCAACTACCACAGCCACCTTTACAGAACAAGCTACAAAGGAAAAGAACTGAATATCAAACAGGATCTTAAGTCATTACTAGGTGTAAAATGCCACATTCACACAATTTGCAGCTTGTGTATACTAACCTAACCAAATGCACAGTTACAGGATGGGGGATACCTGGCTCAGCAATACTACAAGTGAGAAGGATTGTGGAATTGTCGTAGGTGCTGAATATGAGCCAACAGTGTGATGTGGCTACAAAAAAGGCAAATGCTATTTTAGGCTGCGTTAACAGATGTGTACTTTCCAAATCCCATGAGGTTCTGGACACCACACCTCAAGAAGGATGCTGACAAATTGGAACAGGTTCAAAGGATGATCAGGGGGCTGAAAACCAAGTTGTATGAGGAAAGACTGAAAGAACTGGCCATGTTTAGCCTTGAGAAAAGAAGACAGAGGGGTGATAGGATAGCACTTTTCAAATACTTGAAAGGCTATTGTACAGATGAGGGGCAGGATCTGTTCTCAATCATCCCAGAATGCAGGACATGCAAGAATGGGATCAAGTTACAGGAAGCCGGATTTCGATTGAATATCAGGAAAAACCTCCTAACTGTTAGAGCAGTACGACAGTGGAACCCATTACCCCCAGAGGTGGTGAGTGCTCCCACACTGGAGGCCTTCAAGAAAAACCTAGACAACCACCTGGCAGATATCCTTTGATTTGTATTCCTGTCTTGAGCAGGGGTTTTTTGGCCTTATAAGCCCCTTCCAACTTCTCTATTCTATGATTCTGTGATCTCATTATTTTGGCGGCTTGTACAAATGTATAAATAATTGCCATGTAATCTCCCTATTACGTCTGAGGAAATGGACTTGATCCAGGAAAGCTCACATTAAAATATAGTGGTTCGTCTTTAAGGTGCCACAACGTTTTTGTCTTCTTTAATTTTATTTTTTATTTTTTGCTTTTGTTTTGTTTTGTTTCTTGCTGATATACTAGAATATATCCTGCAGTCCACTGGGCTTCTGTGGCAGATGTGGAGAGATTCCTTGGTAGACAGGTGAACGTCTTGAAAGGGTTTGTGACCCTAAAAAACATGCTTATGAATAGCAGTGGACAAAGAAGAATCTTTCATTTCATAGCATGTCTCATGAGGATTACGGGAAAATTGGGGGGGAAAAATGCAAATGCTTATTCTGTTAGACAAACAGTCAGAGTATGTGGTTTGCCTCAGTAACAGAAGCTTCAGAGGAAATGCAAAATAAATAGCTTACTCATGGTTATATTGTCTCATTTATTTGCCTTTTCCAGAAGTTGTTCATTGTGTCATTGTGTGCCAAGGCAGAAGCTACATTTCTCTGTTGCCGAGAAGCGCAAGTGCGTCATAATATCAAGGGCAAGGTGATAGGAACAAGGTTTCATCTGGGCAGTAGAAGATAAGAGGATCAAGGGTAGGTTCCATGCATTAACAGCAAAGGCAGGGTTCGGGGATGAACTGTGATTAGTAGACATGCCATTCTCTGGGGAACAAAGAAGGAAGATGGTCTCAGGTAACCCTGGATCAGTTGGTTAAACAACCAACATGAAAGTGAGACCAGGAAAAGCAAAGAGGAGAGGAAAATCCCACCAAGGAGTCAACAGAGCTTGAGGACAGGCAGAGAAGAACCAGCTATTCAGGCAAGAAACTCCGAAAATCTTAAGAATTCTGATGATTACTCAAGAAGGTAAAGCAAAAACAGGTAAAGCAATGGGGTTAAGCATGGGTTCAAACTAGACAATGGAAAGCTACAGCGGGATTTTAAAGGCAGTGCTCCTGGCTGTAGGGTTAGGATGATAACCCTAGAGCCTAGGTTCTTAACCTGTGGTCCATGGACTCCCAAGGGACTGCAATGTCCTCACAGGAGGCTGTGAAGGCTTGAATAAATGTTATGATCTTTTGCAGTTAAGGAAGGAAGGAAGGAAGGAAAGAAGGAAAGAAAGAAAGAAAAAGAAAAGGAAACATAGAAAAAAATATTAATTTTCCTTGCTTGTTTGTGTAAAAACTTGGCTTTTCTAATCTACTGTCTCCATTAGAAACAAACAAAAGTAAAAATCAGTTATGAAAATAACTGTTTGATAGCAAATAACTTTAATATTTCTGCACACAGCCAGAACATGCAAGTGAATGACACTGAGTGGCAGCACTTGACCTTTCTTGCTGCTGCGCAGACAGTCAGAAGCCACGGGAAGAGAGAGAGTTGGAGTCCGTCAGTGTCAGTGTGATAATATTATTATTATTATTTTAAATTTGCATGGAATCATTCCAATAAAAATATTGCAATTGGAGTGTGTGCATTAACAGATTAATTTATTTCTCCCTTCTCTCCAAATTTGAAGACCCTTCATGAGAAACTTTAAATCAATATCTGGGGCACTTTTAAGTCTTGAGTTAAGTCTTGTTGGTCCATGTCAACAAAAAAAGACATTTGAAGGGGGTCCGTGGTAAAGAAAAGGTTAAGAACCACTGCTCTAGTGGCACCTCCTCAGTTCACCCCAGTCGGTTATGTGTGCCAAGTAGTTCGCAGTGGGCTTGCTCACCTGGTCCCCTTGTTGCCCTCAGGTGTCATGCTGAGTGCTGTCCATAGTAGTGCCAAGGTGAGATGTAGCTGCAAGCCAGATCTGGCTTCTGTAGGTAAAGGGAATATGACTGTATCCTGTGCTTCAGGCAGTGAAACGCCTTGGGTTGGCCCTATTTCATTAAGCATCATATAATTAAAACAAGGTCACCAATAGATGTCTGGAACCTCTTCATCTGTCCAATGACATCCTTTTCTTCACCCCCCCCTTTTTTTTTTTTTTTTGGCTTCTTTAACGTTCAGCCTGATGAAGACTCTTGTTAACTCAAAAGCTTACTCCCATCTTAAGCTGGAGCCTTATACATAGTAAGTTCCACTGGTTTGATTGCAGCAACCATGAAGCACGGATAGGGTTGAAGGTTTTTTGGTATTTTCTGATGGTGCCCATATATGTTGCTATTAATTGCTTTTTTATTTTTTTTGTAATGAGGTAGCTAGATGGTTAAGATGCCTCTTTGTTGTTGTTGTGTGCCTTCAAGTCCATTCTGATTGATGGTGATCTTTTTGGGATTTTCTAGGTAGAGAGTTCTCAGGTTTAACATCCCCCTCCTTCTGAGGGCACCCTGGCACTGTGCAGCTTGCCCAAGGCTACGCAGGCTGGCTCTTCTCTCAGGAGACACAGCGGAGAATTGAACTCTCAATCTCTGGCTCCACAGCCAGATACCTAAACTACTGAGCTCTCCAGCCAGATTGTGCCTACATATAAATTAGCTGTGTAGTTTTATGCAAATTAGTGTCCTCTCATGTTCTCTTTTTGGTGATGTACGTCCTCCTTTTCAGTGACCTCTGCTGGCTGTCCTACCTGCCATAATCTATTGCATCTCATATGAACCTGGGATGCACAGTGGGGAACTGAACTCCCAACTTTTGACTCCACCACCAGAAACCCATGGAGCTATCCAGCCAGTCTCAGATACTGCTACTCAGGAGTAGAGACAAACCCCAGAACAAAAGGGAAATTTGCCTAGCTGATGGTTTTATCAACGTTGGACAGTACCAGAACTGGTATCTACAGACCGTAGACTGATGCGTGACATCAGATTTAGGCATTCATTCCAAAGGATGCAAAATCTAAACGACAAAAGCAATGCATCACTTAATAAAATCATACAAAATTACCCCAATGGGTCCTCAAGTTCAATTTCCCACTAGAAACTGTGATGCCTTATTTTGATATATACATTTTTAACTAAAACGTATGTGTAAACCCTGTAGACTAGGGTGCACTGATCTTAGAGGTGGAATTCCATTCGCCAGGGAGCTAATCCAGCAGGCTAGATAATATCTGGGGTTGGGTCTTTGCCTCATTTAGCCCTGTCATTTGGATTAAGTTAGATATGTATCCTGGACAGAGAGGAAATTAATGACTGCATCACATTCTGTGTAGAACATCTTAAGAAGAGTATTTTCAGACTTCGACTCCTTTGAAATGGCAGCTCACAAAGTAATTAACAGAGTCTTGTTCCCCAGTTTCTTGGATGTCAGCTTATTTTATTTTCAGAACTGACAGGCAGCTTACAATAAACAGTAAAATAAAAAGCCAAAACAATATATTAATAAAACAATACGAGAAAACCTGGCATAGGGTACAGTGGTAATAAAATATGACGCCAGCATCAAACCACAGTATTACAGCAACTGAACTATAAACTACATTTTGCTTCTGTGTTTATCCTTCTCTTTCTGGGGCAGGGGTTTCTCCCCTTGTATTAGAGTACCCTACATAAATGCTTCGTAAACACTGAGACAGAGAGCACTGATGGTCTGAGCCAAGAAAAAAGCTTGACCTGGCACCAAGGACCATTAGTGATTTGAGCAGAGAGGGGTGTTGCACCCCAAAGTTTCAGAGTGACCCCCCCTTCCTTTCAACCACTGCCTGCCTCCACCTGGTAACAAAAGGGCAAGAAATACACGTCACCATAAAACTTGCTAAGGAGAGAATTCCTCAAAATAGGGTATCATAATGAAGGAAGCTGCCAAGTTCGGCTTTTTGACCCTCAGAGCTTGGAAAAGTTACTTTTTGGACTACAGCTCTTGCAGTCCCCCAGCGGGCCATGCTGCTAGCTGGGGGGTTTGTAATCCAAAAAAAATAAAAAAAATAAAAAAAAGGTAACTCTTCTAAACTCTCTTACCTATTTTTATTTATTTATTTAAAATATTTTTACACCACCTTTCTTCCTGAAAGGACCCTGAGGTCCATGCCCCCCCAGTATAGCAGTGGGTGGATCCTCGGCATATGGAATACAGCTTTCTCAGTAATGGCAGGTGAACTGTGAAATGTAACCATATGCAGGGCCGGCCCTGTTTTTTGACAGAGGGAGGGAGTGGCCTCCATCAGACTTACCCGAAAGAGCAGGAAATCTTTATTTGTTTTGCTTGTTATTCACATTTTTGCTGCTGCAGATGGAAAGATGTGCTTATGAGATTTTCTTCATCATGTGACAAAAGAATTGGTCTGGCTCGGAGTACTGTATACTATGACTTTGTGGAATGGAGGGAGATTTATTGCAATGCCTTCCATGTCTGGAACCAGCCTAGCCTGTGTGCCAGCATACCTTTTTCAGGCCACACGAAAGGTCACACATTCCATCTCAAGATTTTGACTAAAAGTGCAGACTGCTTGGCATTTCTCCCTCTTCCACCTCCTCTTTTGCTTTGATAGATGGTAATATGAAAGCTTAAATGTGATTTAGGGATCCTTCGGTTGGCCAAGGGAAGGTGGTATCTCAGAGTGGGTTTTGGCATCATCCTGAAAGCTGTGAAAAATGGTTATTTGGGAGTCTTCTGCGGGAAAGCATTGGCTGGCTGACTTTACTTCTGTCTATTCTGCTTTTGGCACACATTTCTGCTGGTATGTTATACTTCAAATGATTCATTGTTGTTTGGTGCTTCAGAGAAGGGTAGTTTTTGGAGAGATGGGGTTGGAGAGTTTATATTAATATGCGATGTAGACAAACCTCCAGAAAAGAATTTGCAAATGCCAGGACTTGGTGAGATTTAAAAAAAAAACAAAAAACCAATTTATTCCTTTTAATCATTAACGGCCATCATTCATTCCAAGACTTAAAAAGTAACTAATTGCATTCTTTCCCCATAACTCCTTGTTTCTTCTTTTAAGAGGGAGAAAAACGTAGGACGGAGAAGTAAAGGGCATGAAAAAAATCCTGCCAGAATGTCTCTAAAAATGCCTTCAAATTAAAAGTAACTTTTGAAAGCAAGTAGAATATGTTAGTAATTGTTCCAATAAAGTGATTTCATCCTCTTTATGTTACATTTGAAATATGACTTCATTATACCCTAATTACAAGAAACATGACTAGTTACACAAACTTTGTGGCTCATTATTTCCAAGCTCTGGAAAATATCAAGGTTGGCCTGAAGCACGTTGCAAGATGGCTCCCTTCCCCATTCCTGGAGCAGAGGCTGACAGAAGTGGCACGTGAACTCATCAGTGCTAATAGGACAGGCCACGTGGCCACACATGGATTTGAGGTCCACGTTTTTGTCGCTATTCCCTGTCCCTAGCATCTGCTGCCTGAGGCAGCTGCCTCACTCTGCCTAATGGTTGGGGTGGGATTACCATGGCCAGTATTGGTCCTGCCACCTTCACAAGTGCACTTGGTAGTACACGGGAGAGATACCTTCTCTGTTGCTGCTCCCAGACTCTGGAACTCCCTCCCACTGGAGGCCAGACTGGCCCCATCTTTGCTGATCTTCTGCAAGCAGGCAAAGACCTTTCTCTTCAGGCAAGTGTTCACTGAGTGACTTGGCTAGCTGAGTGTTGTTGTTGTTTTTTTTTTTTAACGGATTGTTGTACTTTACTGTTTTGAACGTGTTTTGGTATTGTTTATGTTTTTTAGTATGGCATTCGTGTGATTTTTTTTAGTATTTGTATACTCACTGTTGTTATATTTAATATTATCTTTCAGTGATGTAAATGACCTTGGGTCCTTTTTAAAGACAAAGGTAGGCTAAAAATTAAATAAATAAATAAATAAATAAATAAATACAGTAAATAAATATCAGACAGCAGATACAGGAGGACAACATTGACAGTCTCCAGCTATTCCTTCTAAGTCTTTATCTAGGCTGTTCCATCTCCTGGAAGAACTGTGCATGTCTCATGCGATCTGCCTCAGAAATCGGAAATAAGTAATAAAAATTACTTTGTTATTCTAATTTTTTTTAAAAATTCTAGAAACAAACGAGCAATTCAGTGTTTTAATGGTTAAAGCTGCTAACAACATTATCCTTTACGACTCATTGTTGCAAACAGAACAGTTTCATGATTTAAGCACTTGGTGACTTGAACAATGAATTAAGCTTTTCAGCACTTGCGCTCAACAAATTTACTTGCTGAAAGGCTTTCATGTTGAGCTCACTGGTGCTACCTTTGGCAAATGCATGAAGTATATTGGAAAAGAATAAGATAGATATTTCTCTGATGAAATGTCTGCCTTTAGCGCCTCGTATGTGTTCAGGAAATGTGGGCACTGGATATGTGGATGGGAGATCAACGTGATTACCTAAGCTCTGCCTGTTGATCAGCTTGTTGTGATCTAAGCTTTTTGGCACTCCATTTGGGTCACAAGGGGATAATAATGTTTAACACTAAATGAAATTAGGAGGTATAATTTTCAACATGAAAGGAAATGAGTGTGATCTTCTATTTGAGATCATGTTCCTTTCTTCCATATGACTTTTTGAGCCACCATATGTGGGACCTGAGCAAGTGATGACCATCCCAGCCACATCCAAATATAAAACCACTTTTCCCACATATGGTAGATCAGAAGGAGATTTGTGGCTAGCTGCTTCCTTTGACACCTTTTGCATGTGTAAGTGCTTTCTTTGTGTCTTTTGATTTCATGGCAAGTTGTGATCAGGTCTGTGGGCTCACCTGGTTGTTGCCTTCCAAGTGTTTGTGAGCTGCAGATGCTTTGAGAGCATGATTTGAATTTAGTATATATAATACTGGTACTTCCTTCTTATGCAGGTTGTTGGTGAGCTCATTGCTATAGAAATGCATCATGTAATTGTTAGGCTTGTGGCAATAGCGCAGGGGCCCATGTCGATGGGCTGTCTCGCCTCCTCCCAGAGATAAAGGAGTTTTTGGACTGTAAGTTCTCCCGTAGACCTGGGAGAGGCAGAACCGTTTGAAGATGCCCCAGAGAAACCCAGATGGGAAGAACATGAATGGCATGAGGAGGGCACTCAAACAGAGGCTATGGAGGTGGAAGCATGTGACGGCAGCCGCAGGTCCAGGAAATGATCCTTGGAGGGAAAAGAGGGTCCTGGGTCTGGGACATGATAAGGAGGGCCCTGGAAGGGAAAGAGCAGTAAAAAAATGAAGAGGAAGAAGATGGTACTCAAACAGTAGAACAAGTCCAGGATGTGATCGCTGAGGAGGACAAGGGGGATGAAGAGTCCAGGGGGAGATGCCCTAGAAGACCTTAGTGAGGGCTACCAGTTGGCGGTGGAACCCCCAGAAGAACCTGAACCACCTGGGGACTTAGAATTACGTATACAAAGCGGACTTCTAGAAAGGGGTCCAGTTTCAGCTCCGAGTTCCTCAGTACGAAGTCATGCGGTCACCTTGACTCTTGCTCACCTCCTTACGCCTCTGAGTGGGAATCTAAAGAGAGGAGATACTGCCTGAGCTGAGGAAAGGGAGCGCCAGGGAGCTGACTGCGACACTGCAGAGGCAGCGGCAAAAAGACGTGACAAGCAGAAGAGCAGCTGAGATGAGCGGGGAGTGAACTGAGAAACTGGATAAGAGGCTGTTGGATCAAATCAAGCTGGAACATTCTCCGGAAACATATTTGGGGCACACCATGAGAAGACAAGATGCATGGGAAAAGATAATAATGCTAGGAAAAGTTGAAGGCAGCAGGAAAAGAGGAAGACCTAACATGAGATGGATTAATCAGGAGAAACCTTCATTTGCAAGAACCAAGCAAGGGGACCGTTAAGATTTTTTTGGAGTGCACTGATTCATGTGGTCTCTATAATTCAGAAAGTTACTTAACATCACATAACAAGTACTCTTTCTCTGTGTTGGTCAGGTTTAACAGACACCAGGCTTGTGTGTTCTACTAAACATGTGTTAGTATAATTCCATGGAGATTCTGCAGATCACGCAGAGATCTGCCACTATGTCACAATTTGCTTTCTGCCCTGTCTTGTTGATTCTCCAGATAAAATCATTATGCAGATATAATTCCACCTTGCACCATCGCTGTTGGTAGTACGCCTCTTTATTGTTTTATGCACGGCATGAAGGTCGTCTAAGAGAAGATACATCTTTCTTTATTATTATTTGTGCGCATGAATGTTTAAAAATTTACCTGAGTTTGCTCAAATCCTAGTGGGCTTGACCTTAGTAACTGACATGCATGATGTGGAGGCAGAAATGAACTCATTCACTTTTTCCTACTGAAAATGAGTACAGTACTGTACCCATTTCTCTGGAAATGTACAGTATTTGATTGTATAACTTCATTGCCTGCTATGTATTTCTCTTTGGGAAGTTCCAGGAGTGGCAAGACCCACCTGGGGTCCTTGTTAAGGAGAAAGGTGGGATAGAAATATTTTAAATAAATAAAAAAGTAAATAAATAAATAAATAAGAGCTGCTGCTGGTGGTGGTTTTCCTGAAGAGAAAGAAGAGCTGGAGAGAAAGGTGTAGCATTTATTTGGTTCGTTTGCACCAGTGAAACTTAAATGGACAATTATAGCATGCCCTGCTACTAGTAGAAGATCCAGCAGCTCTCCAGAAGCCACCCCACATCTCAAGACGCGATAGTGCTCTCTATCTGCTCGACATTTTTAATTTATTGATTAGTCAGACCTCTCCTCAGATTTTCCTCTTACAAACTCAGGATGGTGTATGTAGCTATTCTCTCCCTCTTTCTCATTCTCCTGACTACCTTATCTTCACAAAATCCCTGGGGACTGGACCAAGGTCATCCAATGAGATTTGTGGCTCAGTGGAGCCTAGAAACTGGATTCTCCCATGCCCATGTTGGTGCTCCGACCTGCCACCGACCTGCCACATCCTGCTTCTCTCTCAGAGTGTCAACCTTCCAGCAAGAACCACTTCATGTCAATTAACTCCTACACAGTGACATGAGCGAATAACGTCAACCATCGATGAATGTTCTTTTGTCATCATCCCTGGTGCTGCCGAGTTTCTTCCTCGTTTTCCGTTATTTTTAGGCTGAGCCATACCAACACAGCTGGTCACAGTGACTCAGGCAGCATTCCTGCCTTAATATTTACACCCTTGTATCTATTAGGCTTTTGCAGACGTCTCTTATGCCTGCGTCTTTGATTTATCCGGTTAAGAATCTGTTTATCCCTGCAAAAACAAAAGAAGAAAAAAATAAAGAAGACAAAAACATTGTGGGACCTTAAGGACTAGTTGTTATATTTCAATGTGAGCTTTCGTGGACAAATTTTCTTTTGTTTTTGCCTGATATGCTAGCTCAGACTAATATGGCTACCTCTTCTAAAACTGTTTATCCCGCTTGGAGGCTGCCATTTATAGAAATTGGCGGTGATCGTCTTTGTCAGCAACATCCCCATCCTGTGTTTCACAGCATGCCTATGTTATTATGAAAGATAGGTAAAGGTAAAGGTTCCCCTTGACATTTAGTCCAGTCGTGTCCGACTCTAGAGCGCGGTGCTCATCCCCGTCTCCAAGCCATAGAGCCAGCGTTTGTCTGAAGACAGTTTCTGTGGTCACGTGGCCAGCGCGACTAGACACGGAACGCCGTTACCTTCCCACCGAGGTGGTACCTATTTATCTACTCACATTTTTACATGCTTTCGAACTGCTAGGTTGGCAGGAGCTGGGAGAAGCGACGGGAGCTCACTCCCGACTGCTGGTCTTCTGACCTTGCAGCACAGAGGCTTCTGCGGTTTAACCCGCAGCCCCACCACATCCCTTGACTTATGAAAGATAAGTAAGCAATAAATCAAGAGCTCTTAAAGTAAATGTATGTGGCAACAACTTGCGTTTGTTGGACAGAAAGAGGGTGACACTGCCTTAACTTTTTCAGCGTTATTATACAGAAACTGTGAGGTCACGCCTGCAAATGAAATGCTCGTAAAATATCCTGTTTGATCATCAGTATTTTTAGCAATTTAATTGTAAATATAACCAGGAGGCCTTTTAAATCTTGTTACCTTCTTCTCCAGCCACCATAATTCTTCCCCCTCCCACATGTGTGTATGCCCTTGCGTACATATGTACACACACTTGAAATAACATTAAGGAACGGCCACAGTTCCAGTAATGGCAGTAATGGCTTTTGTCCCATCCTGTCAATGCTGGCCACTGATTCTTTGCTGCCTGAGGCCAAGCGCAAGATGAGTCTTTGTTCCCACCTCCAATCAGTAGACACAAGCGAATAGGACAGGCAGTTGAATTTGACTTCAGTAAACGTTGAAGACCAGGGACGTGGTGGCGCTGTGGGTTAAACCGCAGAAGCCTCTGTGCTGCAGGGTCAGAAGACCAGCAGTCGTAAGATCGAATCCACGCGACGGAGTGAGCTCCCATCGCTTGTCCCAGCTCCTGCCAACCTAGCAGTTCGAAAGCATGCAAATGCAAGTAGATAAATAGGTACCTCCTCGGTGGGAAGGTAACGGCGTTCCGTGTCTAGTCGCGCTGGCCATGTGACCACGGAAACGGTCTTCGGACAAAACGCTGGCTCTGTGGCTTGGAAACGGGGATGAGCACCGCACCCTAGAGTCGGACACGACTGGACTAAATGTCAAGGGGAACCTTTACCTTTACCTAAACGTTGAAGAGAAAATGTTCTTCATCATCCCTGAGGGAAGCAATCTATCTGTCTTAGGAGGTACAGGATAGGGATGTAAATCTTTGCTTATTTCCTTCTTACAGGGGAGAATGAAAAAAAATTCCACCCATTGGATGAAATATGCAAGTTCTTGTAGGAAAACACACACACACACACACACAAGTATGTTTTTTTCTTGCAAAAAACAACAACAACTCATGCCTTTTGTGGAGGGAAATACACTTTGTGCCAAAAGGTATTTGCCCAACATCCGTTTTCTGCAAAATACAATGCTTTGTGTGCAAAATAAAGATTTTTTATGAAACGTATCAATTTTCTAGCTAACGTTGCTGCTGACGAAGAAAAGCACATTTTTTTTCACGCTCATTTAAGGATGAGGAATCTTTCAGTGCTTGATTAAAAAAATTTTTTTTTGATGGGGTGATTCAATGTAACACCACCTCTTTCACTGAGGATCAGAAAAATAGGTAAATATATATTACATCCTTTGTGCAGAGAAAGTTGTGGGGAATACATCGTGCTGTCTGTCCTCCAACAGGGACATGAAAGGAATAGCAGGGTGGCTTCCGCAGCTCCATCCAGCATCTGCTACCTGAGACAGTGTCCTCACTCTGCCTTAAGAGTAGGATTGGCTCTGCTTCTTATTGGGCTCAATTCCATCATAAATCTGAGTTACCAAGCAAATTAAAAGTGTGGAGAGGAGTGCCCAGTTGTGGCCCGTATCGTTTTAATATTTGCTTATCTGCTAGAAGCAGGCGCAGAAAGGGCATCTAAGGGCAAGATATGGCATGGTAGCCTTACCTTATGTCACCCAGTAAGTGTGATAAGACTATGAGGCAATTAATCAGGAACGAGATCATCAGTGAGGATATGGGCTGAGTGGCTATTTAAATCTGCACATTCAAAACGAGCCCTCAATCTTTTGTGTATGTTGTTTTCTGCATTCTACCTCCTCCTCAGTCAGTCATTGTCCTTGGTAGAACACACAGAGTCTGAATTATAAGAATCCCTATCCAATTCACATTAATCATCTTCCTTTTTTTCCCTTTTTTAACAAGATCTGTTGGTGTCTTTCTTTATGCCTGTTATGCGGTTATAAAACCTACTGGGGATATGGTTGAGGGTGGGTGAAAAGATTATCTCTGCTCCTATTTTATTTTTCTGTTCTTCAGTCCATCGGTTTCTCTTACATGATTGCTTCTGTTGCATTGAGACATCTTTCTTTAAGCCCAAAACGATTCTCGATTCTAATCAGACCTAACTGGCACCCATGCTCATTGGAAGACTGTAAGATTAGTAATGCAAGAAAGTAATAATTTCAAACCCAGATCCTGATCCCCCCCCCCATTCTGCCCTATGCAGTTGGCCTGTCAATTTTTAACCTCCTAACATGAGGTAAATTGGCTGTGCTGGTTAAGGATTATGTGACTTATATCTAAGTGTACAGTTTTATGATTTCATGGTCTTGATTCATTCGATGGGTTGCCCTCGTGATCCATAAAATTATTTGCACCCTGTAGTGAGTCCACATTTCTAATGCTCCTAACTTTGTTATATTTGCCTCCGTTAAAATCCCTGATGCCATGCCATGCCATGGAACTGAATACGTAACACCATGTAATTGGCATTTTCAGTCTGAATGCATTAATTAAAACAAGAGAAACTTGTTTCTTAGGCAGTAACAGGCAGAGACTGTCTCTGGATAGTCAGGCAAAAGCTTTAGCCTTTCAAATGACTGTGGAAATAGATGAGAGTAAGACTCAACTGATGGTGAGAAGCAGAAGACAACTGTTGATAGAGTTTGGGAAAGCTTACTGTTTCCAAACTCGGAGATTTATGTGGCTTGTTACTGATGGGGAAATACTCTTTATCTATGTGGTAGATTATAGGCCTACTACTGAAATAAAAGGGGGGAAGATGGAGAACTTGGGTTTTCTATGTCGTCCCAGCTCCCTCCCTGGCCAAGCAGAGACGTGTCCATTTCAAATGAAGGCCAAATGGCTGGGGGCGTGTGTGTGTGTGTTTGTGTGCATGGCCTGTGCCTATATGTCTGAAGAACTGGAGTGTGATATCCCGTCCCCAGCTGCCTCAGCTGTAACTTTAAAACAACAGCTGCAACGCAGCCGGCATCTTTCCTGGTGAAATCCATCTTGCCAAGAACTTTTGGAATTTACATCTAAGAGTAACTTTCCTGGCAGAATCCATCTTGCCATGAACTTTTGGATTTTTAAGTTTTTCACAATGGTAAATGCTTGACAAAGTGGTCCTGATCCACAACAGCTCGCATATTGTATTATTATTATTATTATTATTATTTAGTAGTCTATAAAGGTATCGCCAAATCTTGCATTTGCAGGCCTACTAATGTTTCCAGTATGGAGCTGTGTAATGTATAAGAAAGGGAAGATAATACTGGCCTACTGATGAGTGCCACAATAGTGACTGAAACACAACAGAGTGGGAACCATCCCAATGAGGAGCACCTGAGATGACCCCATGACACCTGATGGATTGGTCTGCCCTTGCCATCTCAGGATGCTTCAGTGGCCATTTGGAAGGGCAGTTGTTCTCTTCTGTCTGGTCCCTTGAAGACAGTCCTGAAGCCATCAGTTTGCACAAGCCATCAATCCGTCATCTATGGTTCACTGCATTCTTATGAAACTTCAGGGCATTCCTGTGGTCATTTAGAAGGAACCAATGTATGCCAAGAGGTGTATTGTCATATTAGCTGTATGATGCTGTGGCTGATTTTCCTCCTTCCAAAAGGTAGTCATGTTCATGCCCTCCCTCCCTTCCTTCCTTCCTTCCTTCCTTCCTTCCTTCCTTCCTTCCTTCCTTCCTTCCTTCCTTCCTTCCTTCCTTCCTTCCTTCCTTCCTTCCTTCCTTCCTTCCTTCCTTCCTTCCCCCCCTCCCTCCCCCTGTGCTTTCTTGACAGAGGCTGGACCCAATGATCCATAGGGGCCATTCCAGCTCTTCAGTTCTAAGATTATTATTTATTATTATTATTATTCCTTCTGGGGAGCCTTCGTTGAATGCATTCTAGAACTAATAATAATCATCTGCCATCAAGTCGATTCTTATTTATGACAACACTTTTCGGGTTTTCCAGGTGGAGAATTCTGAGAAGTGGTTTACAACGTTCTTTTTTTTACAATAGTTATCTGAGAATTCCAGCTTCCCAACTTGCCCCCACCTTCAAACCTTCCCATTCTTCCTCTCCCATCTTAAAGGGATCTTTTATTTCTTCCCTTGTGCAGAGAAAATGGCAGCGACGGGCGAGAAACAAATCTACGTTGTAACTGGTGGCTCTGGTTTTCTGGGGAAACACCTAGTCCAGATGATTTTGGATCAGGAGCCTAACCTTGCAGAAGTGCGTGTTTTTGACTTGCATCTGGATGAAAGCATGCAGGACCTGGACAGAGGTGAGTGGCTTATATGCTCGTGTTGCAGTTCCCCAAGAATTCTGGGGAGATTAAATTAGCAGTTATCTGATGGTGGAGGAGAGGGGATTTGGATAAGCAATTTGTTCGAGTATTGTCAAAGTCTCACCCAAAACTCACCAGAAAGTTCCCAAGAGAGTAAAGCTGCTGGACTTATCAATATTGTTAGGATTATTTGGTATTTCACTTGGAGAGTGCAGCAGTCTAGTGCTGAACTTATGCCTACTAAGACTCCCTGGTCTGGAGATTGATAATAAGGCAAAGGGAAGAATTTAATTTTTGTTCACTGACATCCATTTAACAGGATAAAGAACCCTACATTTAGATACAATTTTTCCTAATGTTTTTTGGTGCATGCTGGTCTTCCGACAGCCATTATTTGCCTCTGGCTAGCTACCGTGTTTCCCCCGAAAATAAGACAGGGTCTTATATTAATTTTTGCTCCAAAAAAGGCATTAGGGCTTATTTTCAGGGGATGTTTTATTTTTTTCATGTACAACCATCTACATTTATTCAAATACAGTCATGTCGTCATCTTCTGGTTGCTGCACAAGGGTGGAGGGCGGGGTTTCACTTAACTGGGGCTTATTTTTGGGGTAGGGCTTATATGACGAGCATCCCGAAAAATCCTACTAGGGCTTATTTTCAGGTTAGGTCTTATTTTCGGGGAAACAGGGTAGGAGGAAGAAAGGAGCCAGAAGTAACCTCAGAGAACAGAGGAGGAAGTCAGCCTACCAATCTACACTGCTGTAGAAAAGATAAGAGGGGAGAGCACATCTGGGCTGGCTATTTTCCCACTCCTGCCTTTTAGATCACTTGCTATGTACATTGGTGATATAGTTCAACAGAAAAAAACATTGCACCCTCACATAATCTGGCATCCTTTAGTGTTTGCCGACCTCCCTAATGGCAGGAAACACTTACATTCTATTATTCCTAGTTCAGGTGCAAGTATACTTGGTGTGGGCTGGATAGATCAAGGGTCAGGTGGATACACAATTGGCTACAGAATCTACTCAGAGGGTGATGATGAATGGCTCCTTCTCCAACTGGGAGGAGGTAACGAGTGGGGTACCCCAAGGCTCAGTCCTGGGCCCGGTGCTCTTCAGCATTTGTATTAATGACATGGATGATGGAGTGCAGGGAATGCTTGTCAAATTTGCAGATGACACAAAATTGGGTGGAAGAGCTAATACCGTGAAAGACAGAAACAAAATTCAAAATGTTCTTGATAGGCTGAAGCACTGGGCTGAAAACAACAGAATGAAATTCAACAGGGATAAGTGCAAAGTCCTGGCACCTTGGAAAAAGAAACCAGATGCAAAGTTACAAGACGGGGGATATCTGACTCAGCAATACTACAAGCGAGAAGGATCTTGGAGTAGTCGTAGATCACAAGCTGAATATGAGCCAACACTGTGATGTGGCTACAAAAAAGGCAAATGCTATTTTAGGCTGCATTAACAGAAGTATAGTTTCCAAATCCCGCAAGGCGCTAGGTAAAGGTAAAGGTTCCCCTTGATATTTAGTCCAGTCGTGTCCGACTGTACGGCGCGGTGCTCATCCCCGTCTCCAAGCCGTAGAGCCAGCGTTTGTCCGTAGACAGTTTCCGTGGTCACGTGGCCAGCGCGACTAGACATGGAACGCCGTTACCTTCCCACCGTGGTGGTACCTATTTATCTACTCACATTTACAGTGGTGCCTCGACTTACGAACTTAATCCGTATTGGAATGGTGTTCGTAAGTCGAAATGTTCGCAAGTCGAATCAGCATTTCCCATAGGAATGCATTGAAAACTGATTAATCCGTTCCGACTGTTTTTTGTTCTTATGTCGAGGCACGGTTTGTAAGTCGAAGCATTCATTCCCATAGGAACTAATGCAAAAGCGTTTAATCCGTCCTCTACCACTAGGGGGAGAATTTTTTTTTTTAACCTAAGATGACCTAAGGTTAAAAAAAGGGCAGGAAAGGAGGGAGGGAGGGAACGAACAGCTTTTAAACGAAACATCTTTAAAACCAAGCAGCTTTAAACCAAACCAAGCACCTTTTAAACCAATTTTTGCATTTTAAAATTACAGTACCAGGCAGTACCAGGCAGTCCAAAGTACATTTCCCACTTTTTCGGCCTTTTTTTTGTTCGTAAGTCGAAGCTCTGTTCGCAAGTCGAAGCACAATTATTAGAACGGAGCTGTTCGTAAGTCAAATTGTTTGTATGTAGGGACGTTCGTAAGTCGAGGCACCACTGTACATGCTTTCGAACTGCTAGGTTGGCAGGAGCTGGGACAAGTGATGGGAGCTCACTCCGTCGCGTGGATTCGATCTTACGACTGCTGGTCTTCTGACCTTGCAGCACAGAGGCTTCTGCGGTTTAACCCGCAGCGCCACCACGTCCCTTAGTTCCCCCCTAATCAGCGCAGGTTAGGCCTCACCTTGAGTATTGTGTCCAGTTCTGGACACCACACTTCAAGAAGGATCCTGACAAATTGGAACAGGTTCAAAGGAGGGCAACAAGGATGATCAGGGGGCTAGAAACCAAGCCCTATGAAGAAAGATTGAAGGAATTGGGCATGTTTAGCCTTGAGAAAAGAAGACAGAGGGGTGATATGATAACATTTTTCAAATACTCGAAAGGCTATCGTACAGACGAGGGGCAGGATCTGTTCTCAATCATCCCAGAGTGCAGGACACACAACAATGGGCTCAAGTTACAGGAAGCGATATTTCGATTGAATATCAGGAAAAATTCCTAACTGTTAGAGCAGTAAGACAGTGGGACCATTTACCTCTCAAGGTGGTGAGCACTCCAACACTGGAGGCATTCAAGAGAAACTCAGACAGCCATCTGGCAGATATCCTTTGATCTGTATTCCTGCATCAAGCAGAGGATTGGACTTGATAGCCCTATAGGCCCCTTCCAACTTGACTATTCTATGATTCTAAGGCAGGAGAGCAGGGACCTTGAGATTGTCCATTCATGGTTAGTATCTGGGCGGTGGGCCCAGCAGGTACACAGGGTCACGTAGTCACTCTCATCCTACTCAGGTGATGTGCTGTAGTTCTGTTTACATAACAAAGATAGTTTAGAATTTTGCATTTGTACAAATACGTTAACATAACCAATTTTATGCAAATCGTTACCCTGTTTTGTCCTCTTTTCTGTTGATGTACAAGTGGACACCCTAACTGAAGATAAAAGCTAGAGTCCTTCCTTTGATTCGAAAAATGATGTCTTCAAAGCACTTAGTTTTCAGCTGCTGACTGTGATTATTCAGTAGCAAAGAAAAATGCCAATAGGCGCTCAGTCTTCTTTCAAAGCTGATCTTTTAAGTTCTCGAGCAGGTTCTTTGGTGGAGTCCCAGTTCAAGTTTTAAAAATTGGCTATATAAACAGAAAAATGATATATTTTCCCATTTATCTTGGCAACTCATGTTTGTTTTGCACACCCAGGCAAAGCTGATTTGTATTACATTGTTTGGATGGAACCCCAGTTTTGAAAAGATGCATGTGTCTCAAGGTCAGGAGGTTCGTGTTTTAAGAAACACAGCTTCTGGCAGTTTTCTCTTTGTGTTCAAAGCCTGCAGTCTCTTCAAAAATTCTTCAGTGACAGGAGCAGGAGCGATAAGAATGCTGTCTGGTAGCCAACAACAACATAACTGTCTGTTGTTCTTTTTAATGCCTGAGCTTGATTCACTGGGGCCAAATGAATCAAACTCAGGTGCTTGCTCAGAGAATTGTGCAGTGTTTCAGGAGCCTTCCACCGAAATCATTCGTGGGAAGGGAAGCCAAGTGGTCAACACTCCACCACCTCTGGTAAGGGCCGGAAGTGCGTCATGGAGATGTTCTTTTAATCTTTGGGTAGCGTCCATGTGTTTCAATTTTACCGTATATAGGTTTTGCTGTTTTTTTTTTAAGGGAGCTTTTTAATTCCGGCAGCTCTAGGCCAGGACTGACAAAAATTCATTCTTTGGGACCACAACTCAGAGAAGTCGTAACTCTCTGTGACTTCACAAAGTCATAATTGAAGCAAGGATTTTTCTAAGGGAATCTTCTATAGACTATTATAGCTTACAGAGTTAATTCTGAGGTCTTTTAGTAGCTGGCTCAAGGTTCATTCAGCCTTCTATCTTTCCGAGGTCAGTAAATTGAATACCCAGCATGCTGGGGGGGTGGGGTGCAATGTGTAGCCTAATTAATTAAACTGTAAACCACCCAGAAGAGAGGTGTTTGATGATGATGATGATGATGATTTTTATTATTATTATTATTTAACATTTTAATCATAATTTAACATGGGCATGGCTAAAACTGAGGACCCTTAAGAAAGAAACCAAAGGCTTGATTTTTGCTGCACAAGAACAAGCACTCCAAACCAACATGATGAAAGCTAAGATCCAAGGAATTAGTGCTAACAGCAAATGTCGACTCTGCCAAGAAAAAGATGAAACTGTGTCATACCTCATCTGCGAATGTCCAAAGATTGCACAAACAGATTACAAAGTTAGACATGATAGAATGGCAAAGTTAGTGCACTGGTCATTATGCAAAAAATATAATTTGCCGGCCTCCAAAAACCCATGGGAACATCAGGTAGAGAAGGTGTCAGAAAATGAGGAAGTCAAGATCTTGTGGGATTTCTGAATCCAAACGGACAGACACCTGGAACATAACACACCAGACGTAGTAGTAATAGAACGAAGAAATGTCAAGAAATTGACATTGCAATTCCACGGGATACCAGAGTTGAAAATAAAGAACTGGAAAAACTAACAAAATACAGAGATCTGGCAATTGAAACATCTCGCTTGTGGATGAAACACACTTCAGTGGTCCCCGTAGTCATCGGGGCTTTGGGAACAACATCAAATTTCACACAGTATTATAAGTAGTTGCAGATCTCAGAAATCACACCATCAGAGCTACAAAAAAGGCAATATTAGGAACAATATACATACTGTGCTGATATTTGAGAGATACTTAGGTTTTTGGTTAAAACGTGTATCATATAATACCAGTCAGTGTTTTTATAGTTTTGATTGACTGTGCCTATTATTTTTGAATAATAATAACATTCTACTTTTAGGAGATAAAAAGAGAAATTTGGGTGTCTCAGTGGTGTTGGGTGTAATAAGAGTTGACTTCAGATGCGAAGAAGGCACAGCATAGATGGTTGTGTGGGGGAAGGTCAGTGATGATGTGGAACACACAGTAAAAGAGAATGTAAACCTATACAGTTGTGAAGGAGAGAGTTTTGGAAGGCTGGATGTGGCCCACAGATCACTACATTACCTCATCATTCTTCAGTCTACTTTATATCTTTTTAAAAACATTTCCCACTTTTTAAAGTTGAGAATTTTGAATATATCTTGCAAACATTGCTTGGTTTTTTTTAAAGCCTTAAATAAGCCAGGGTGGGGATTTGATTGAACGGTGCAGGTATAAACCTTTAATAAATAAGTTTAAAAATCTGAATAACCAATTCAGTACCAATGAAAAGAAACTGCACCCTGAGTATTGCGAGTGAATAAAGATTTCTCCATGTAAACAAAACAGTGCATCTGGAAACCAAATTCCTCCGCTCCGGTTCAAACAGTGAAGTGAGAATTTTGATTCAAGTTTATTTGCCTATGATATCTAGATATCATATAGCCTGTAAATATCTCCTCCACCCCACCCCCCAGAACAGCTGGACACTGATGGAATGAGCGTCTGGGCTTTTATGGGGGAGAAAGATTTATGATGTTGGATGCAGCTCACAAATCTCTAAAATTCCTGATCGTGATTGTAAGCCCATGTTGGCCATGGACTCATCCTGTATTTTCACTTTTGCGGCATTATGGTAGCCGCTGACCAACAGCTAACCTTTGTGAGTGTGGCAATATGTTGGTAGATCTGTGAGTGTGGCAATACGCAAGCAAAATGTTTCCCCAGATGGGTTATTTTGGCTACAAAAGTGCCAAACCCACACTTCTTTGTCCAAACATGGACCTCCCGAGCAGTGCGCACACATGTAGTTCCGTGCTGAGCTCCTCAGGAATGTCTCTGATTCATTCCCAGCCTCACGCCTGGTCTGTGTCCTTCAATCTTTGCTGCCAAAATATTTAGGGTTTGGCTCAGTGTGAACAATACGACACTTGGTAGCAAACGGAATGATACTGCTAAGCGAAGCAGCACAAGAGTTGAGAAAGCAAGAAGGGAAAGGGTGGGGGGGAAATGAAGGATTCTGTATGGGAATTGTTGGGAAAGGTGCCACATGTGGATTGTTCCAGCTGAGGTGACTCTGGCTGCAATTTCATCTCCTTCCTCTCCTGCTGTGGCCAAGGTCCCGTCTCCTTTGTGGCTTCATCACAAGAGAAACAAAGCATGACCTTGAGAACATACCTAATGTGATTTGAGGAAATGGAGCAATGAAACTTCAGCTGTTTATAGTGAGGACAGGTATCGATCAGGGAAGTAGCCATCGGAAACCCAGGATGCCTGCAGAGACATGGAGCTGCTTTGCTGATATTTCACACTAGCAAAATGTCTGTTTTTGCAGCACTCAGAGCAGAGGGAATCTATTGCTTAATGGTGGGGCGCTTGACTGTACTGGAATATGGTGGCATCTCTTGACTCCAGCTTCATGGGTGATGTGATCCCTTCCAGATTTTAGTCTGCTTTGCAGCAGCTATCCAGTGTGTTCAACTCTATCCCCCAAATAGGTTCAACACTTTGGCAAACTCCTATAAAGTGGAGACAAAACATGGAGTGGATTCACACGACTCCTGAAACTGGAGTCACCAGCCATCACTGCTCTAAGAGTCCAGAACACACCTCTGGACTAAGCTTCTTCTTCCGTTATTCCTGTATTTTGATGCTTATTGTTCCTGCAAAAACCTAGTTTATTTTTGTCATGCAAAGCAACCAAGGAGTGCTTTGTACATAATAGATTTCTCAGTGTAAAAAGAAAAAAAGTATGTATCTAGCTTGATACTCAGTGTGGTATAGTGAGTAGAGCAATGAACTAGGACTCAGGAGACCTGGGTTCAAGTCCCTGTTCAGCCATGGAAATTCACAGGGTGTGGAACTGGTAAATGCACTCTTTAAATATGTCACATACCTTGAAAGCCCTGTTAGGGTTGCTATAAGTCGATTCTGACTTGACAACACATAACCAATCATGTCTGCCAAACAGAGGAAGAGAAGAAAAACTGGGTTATTTCTTCCCCCCCCCCCCCCCTTTGGTGCTTCTTGCCTGTGATGTAGATTTTTATCCCACTATTCAACCAACAAGTCTCCCTGAACAGCTTATGAATACCAGAAGAAAGAAACTGAAAGATGTGACACACAAGAAAAAAGGACCAGGGATGAAAGCGGTGGGGAGGACATGATCAGAAGCCATTTTAAAAACTGCAGTTCTTATATCAAGATTAGCTGCAGTGGAAACAATTCAAGAACACTGAAGGAACAGCAGCTGATATGTGACAGGCAGGGAGAGCCAGAGGCAGTGTTTAAATACCCCCTTTTAGCTTCTTTCCCCTCATTTCTGCAACTTGATGCTATGTCGGTTCTGGAAATAAGCCTGGGGGGAGCTAGTGGGAGAAATGCTGTCTGATTTGTTGCCAAACAGGATAGAATCGTAGACTAATTGAGTTGGAAGGGGCCTTATAAGGCCATCGAGTCCGACTCCCTGCTCAAGGCAGGAACCCAAATCAAAGCAGATCAGACAGATGGCGGTCCAATTTTCTCTTGACAGAGGAGGTGACTGGAAATTGGTACCGTGCAAGGACAGAACTTGCAAGCAAGCTGAGATTGGTTGTGTAGTAGATGAGATACTGTCCTACTGTCAGGTTTTCCTCCCTCGCTTTTTGAAATGGCCTTCCTGGCTAGGTAATCATCCAACCTATGTTTGAATACCTCCAGTACTGGAAAACCCACCACCCTCCATTGCTCTCACTATTAGGAAGTTCTTATGTCAAATCGTAATCTCTTTTCCTTTGAATCCATTATGCCAGGACCCTACCCTCTGGAGCTGCAGAAAACAAGCTCCCTCCATCTTCTACTTAACAGCCTTTCTGATTTTATTTTAAGACAGCGATCATATTATCTTCCCAGTCTTCGCCAGTCCAAATAAGCCCAACTCCCTCAACAATTCCTTGTAAGGCTTGGTTTCCAAAGCCATGATCATCCTGGCTGCCTCTTCGGACACATTCCAAATTAGATGCTACAGGACTTCGAGTTTCTCCTCAGTTTCAGGTGGCATCTGACCAAAGTAGAATAAAGCGGTACTATTATTTCCCTTGATTTGAACACTACACTTGTGTTGATTGTGAAACAAACTCTTCATGGCAGTGATTTTCATGTGTGCAAAGCTCTTTGTTGGCAACGGCCGTTGTATAAAAACAGCCTTTTAAGTATACCTGGTGATCCTGATCTGGAGCCCAGCTGATGGTCTGAGGGGTGGTGAGGTAGCTTTGTAAAGCATACTGAAGTTCAGCTTTAGCCTGGTCAAGAGTGACCCATGTGGACTTTCTAAAACAAACAAACAAAAAAGTTAATGAATGAGAGATGAAATGAACAAAAAGAGGGAAGTGATGGGAATATGACTTTAGCCCTTTCCCAGATTCCCAGATTCCTCTCAATGGTGGTTCTGCTTTGACTCATTCAGGTTCTAAGAACACTAGGTTACACGTATCATGTTTCCAGAATGAGAACATTTAAACCTTTTTAAACAGCTGAGTAATGATGGGTGGCTCAGGAATCATCTGGACAGGAAGAAATCAGGAATAGGAAATGGCCTGTCAAGGCCTTGCTTAACGTCAGGGAAGGCAGGTTGGAGTGAATTATGTGTCCATGTTTCCCAGCTGATGGAGGAAGCAGATCTACCAGGCAGGAAGAATGTTCATTGCTGGCAGGTGTTTCATGCTAGATGTTGTTACAGAAGGATTTCTGTTTCCTGTCTCTAAATAATAATCATGTGCCGTCAAGTCAATTCTGACTTATGGTGACCCTTTTCAGGGTTTTCTAGGTAGAGATGACTCAGAAGTGGTTTACCCTTCCCTTCCTCTAGGGGGAGCCCTGGGACTGTGCAGCTGGCCCAAAGCCACCCAGGCTGGCTTTTCTCCCTGGAGGCACTGTGGGAAACCAAGCTTCCAACATCTGGATCTATAGTGAGATACCTAAACCACTGAACTATCCAGCCAGCTCCTGTCTATGCAATGATGGAAAGAAAGAGGCAGACCTTTAAAAAAAAACTGATGTGGCTCCATGGGGTCCATTTTCTTCTTCTCCTCACCTACTCTTGAGGAATTTCTTCTGGAGCATCAGACGTTATCATCTGTAGAGTCAGCAGGGCAAATCTAATTTCTTACCCAGAAGGTTCACAGAAGCTTGTTCTTGTCCAGCCATGGCAGACATCTTTCAGGGCTCTACCGTTTGAATCATTTGTATCTGAGGCTGAGTTCTGCTTTCACCCTGGTGGTGAGACCACATCCTCCTCACCTCACCCAAGGCCAGGAGGGCAGCTTTAGAGGGTACAGAAGACATCATGAGGCAAATACAGCTCTGTTGTCCAATATTTCACTGCTATTCCTATTCTGCCTTCTCCCTACATCCACCCCATGGAGCAGCAGGTTTACTCAGCCCCCTGGTAGGATCCACCTTGAAAAAAATAGTTAGAAAGTAGGTCATGAAGTTGGTAGCCTTCCCGGTCATCCAAGAAATACTGCTTCTGCATGTGTCGTTCCCTTTTCTAAGTGTCACGCCTAATTATCTGTCAGTAGATTGATTCTTTGTTGAGCTTGAAAACTCCTTTGAAAATCAATCCAGATGGGAAAGCACTTTGACATTTTGTGTCTCTTAAATCCTACAAGGATGCATTGGTGAAGACTGACTTCTTTTGTACTGCTGGTAGCTGATCATTTGGACGTTTTAATCTTTTTAAAAAAGGCAGAAAGTCCTTTATTTCCCTTTATTCACACACTGTCTTCGTAGAGGACCACTGCTATTTTCATTTCGGCCCCTAATTCAATCTTTTATGGTAGCAGAGGACCAGTGCGTGAAGAATAAGAACACTGTCTCAGTCTTCTTCTCCCACACATGATTCCCTCCAGATGTTTGGATTACTTCTTCCTCCATCCTTGACCATTAGCTGTTTCGATGGGGACAGATGGACTTGCAAGTCTAAAATTTCCGTGAACCAACTTGGCATGATAGCTATATGCAGAAAGGTTAGAAAAGAGTTCTCTGGAAGTTGAGTCATGGCAACTGGACTTCTTTATTGTTAGGTTGAAAAGTTTCGCTACTCATCCAAGTAGCTTCTTCAGTCTGAGGAGAGTTGGTAGGAGACCCCTGATAGATCCTTCCCGTTGGTATATCAGGGGTCTCCTACCAACTCTCCTCAGATTGAAGAAGCAACTTGGATGAGTAGCGAAACGTTTCAACCTAACAAGAAAGAAGTCCAGTTGCCATGACTCAACTTCCAGGTAACCTCTCCTGGATGATTGAGAATCTTCACAGTTAGAAAAGAGTATTGGCTTCCTGTCCAATTCCTCATACCCTGTGGTTTGAAAACTCTTCAAGATATCTGATCCAATGGCTTTCAAGCTTGCTACTTGCAATGAATCACGTTTTGCATCCAGCTGTTTCCTTTTATGGGCGAAGCTCAGAAAAGTCACTTTTTTGGACTGCTGTGTGTTGTCAAGTCAGAACTGATTTATAGCAACCTTAATAGGGCTTTCAAGATAAGTGAGCTCTTTAAAGGGTGGTTTTATCAGTTCCATTCCCCCAGTGAGTTTCCATGGCTGAGCGGAGATTTGAACCCAGGCCTCCTGACTCCTAGTTCATCACCACAGCGGGTATCTTTGGACTACAGCTCCCCAAATCCCCCAAGCCAGTGGTCAGTCTGTCTAGGATTTGTAGTCCAAGAAGGTTTTGGTTGTAGGACACTGTTAAATCTGGACTACATGGGCAAATTCTAGGGCCCGGCACCAGGTTCAATCATTCCTCTGGACCAGCCTCCATGGTCCCATGGATTCCCCAGTGGTGACAAGAGACAACCGGATGACCTCAAGCAAATTCCTGTTCCTCGTGGAAATGGAGATTGCCGTCTGTGAATTAATATGACTTACAGTGATGCCTCGCAAGACGAAAATAATTCGTTCCGTGAGTCATTTCGTATTGTGAAAATTTCGTCTTGCGAAGCGCGGTTTCCCATAGGAATGCATTGAAATTTAAGTTTTTAAAAAATATGCAAAAAAATTCGTCTTGCGAAGCACGGCCATAGAAAAATTCGTCTTGCGAGTCACCAAAAAAATTGCAAAACGCTTTCGTCTTGCAAGTTTTTCATTGCGCGAGGCATTCGTCTTGCGAGGCATCACTGTATCTTCAATCTGCTGAAGGAAGTCATAATTTAAGTGTGAGAAACATTGGCTGCAACAGGTGATATGACACCTTTTGAGTGAAATAGTTCTTGCGGTATCAATCAACCACATTTTGCTGCCCTTTAATTTTACACAAAGGACCCATTAAAAAGTTGTGATAGCTATTTAGAATGTAGAACAGGAAGTGGGACATCATATCCTTTTTAGAAAGGAAGAATGAGAACCAGCAGTACGAAACATAATCCCACTGAGATTGAGGTGACAAGGTTTTAAATGTATAACAGCAGCTTTTAAAGGCTTCCTTTCCAGACACCCATCAATGTTCCGATGTTGTATTGTAAAAAATAAGAGTTCCTGCAATCAGCAGGAGTTGAAGGGCAGCCCTTTGCAGGCTGAAGGCTGTTCTTGTACATTTTTTAAAAAAACAAGTTCCTTAAAAACAGGACTAACAATAGCAAGAGGCTTGAGTCAAATCAACACAGTTCTTTGTTCCATGGGAAAATATACAAAAACATCAAGCCAAGGTAACTGTTCTTTATTTAGGTAACCTTATGGCACTGATATAAAAAACCAAATGGAAACGTTCCAAAGAATCTATTTTTATTGCATGCAAACTTCTTGTTTAGGTTCATATGAGATGCAAAAGATTATGGCAGGTAGGACGGCCAGTAGAGGTCACTGAAAAGGAGGACGTACATCACCAACATGAGAGGACACTGATTTGCATAAAACCCTAATTTATATGTAGGCACAATCTGGCTGGAGAGCTCAGTAGTTTAGGTATCTGGCTGTGGAGCCAGAGGCTGACAGTTTGATTCCCCACTGTGCCTCCTGGGAGAAGAGCCAGCCTGCGTAGCCTTGGGCAAGCTGCACAATCCCAGGGTACCCTCAGAAGGAGGGGGATGTTGAGCCTGAGAACTCCTTACCTAGAAAATGCCCAAAAAAGGATCACCATAAATCAGAGTGGATTTGAAGGCACAAAACAACAGGAGGAGGAGCGAGGCATCTGAAGAATCCAGCTAGCTCATTACGAAAAGGATCAAAAAGCAATTAACAGCAACATATATGGGCACCATCGGAAAATACCAAGAAACCTTCAACCCTATCCTTGTCTCAGGGTTACTGTTATGTAATCAGTGTAATCAGTAAATCAGTATACACTGTGTATAGGGCTGCAGCTTAAGAGATGAGTAAGCTTTTGAGTTAACAAGACTCTTCATCAGGCTGAACGTTAAACAAGCAAACAAAAAGTGATGAACAAGAAAAAGATGCTCTTGGACAGATGAATTCCTAGAGATCTCTTGGTTTCTTTGTTTTATTTATACAGCTGCACAGTCTTAGGGTGCATTATTATTATTATTATTATTATTATTATTATTATTATTATTATTATTATTATTATTATTATTATTATATCATCAGCAGCAGCAGCAGCAACAACAATAATGATAATAATAATAATTTTAACTGCAAAATTAGAAGTGCAAATAGAATTACAGTACACTTCACCTGGGTGGGGAATAGTGTGACTGGGTGGCCTGTGTGTCTGCTCAATCCTGGTTCTTCCTGACATTAAGGGAAAAGAGAGAGAGAGAGAGAGAACAACTTTTCCAGTTACCACAAATACGTCCTCCAGCCACTATTTGGGATTTTAGAGCCAAAGTATATAGCAATTTATCAATAATACAAATAGCCAGACTCTCACCGTTTGTCTGAAGCTCAAATGTAGAATAGATTCAAAACAAACACGTTCCAGTGCCTAGAATCTTTGGCAAGTTCATAGAAATTCTTGTTTTTAAAGTGGATTTGAGTTTGGGATAACAAGCGCTACGGTAATTTTAAACATTTCTCATCTGCCCAGCTGAAAAAGAGCCTTCCTTCCCACTTGTCTTCCATTCCTCCCAGTCCGGTTCGTTTCGCATCGTTAAGGAGCTCCTTCCCAACTTTCTGGAGCTCCTCGGAGCCGTAACTAGGGGGGGGGGGGGCACTGGAGCTTTGACCCTGGGATTGTTGTATTTGGAAGATACAACAATCTACTATCCATTCAATAGCAGATACTTAAAGTGTTCACAGACGGTCGGCTCCCAGATAGGCCAAGCCTTGGTCGGGGCTGGCGCAAGCTCTCCAGCTGCCTTGGGTGGGAGGGGAGGGGCGGCCATGGCTTGCTTCCATTCTGTGATGCTTATTTGGGGGGGGGGGTGGAGAAGAGGCGACACGGACTGTAGCAGTGGGTCGTTTTTGAATTGCCACTGGTTTTCTGGAGTGTGGCCGCGGCATGCCTGAGGCCTGAGTCTTCAGGGACAGCGTGTTTCTCTGTGCGTGTATACTGTTTTTAGCTGCAATGATGTAAGCTGCCTTGGGTCCTTTTTAAGGCAATACGGCAGGGTAAAAACATTTTAAATAAATAGAATGAATAAATACATGCAACCTCCCCAGTGACTTGGGCCTGAAGACCCGGTTCTTGTACAGACGGCCAGCCATGCAACGGCCATGTGCCAAAGGTGGCTCGACAGCCATCAGGGATGGGAACTCGAGTTGCAGGACTCACTATCCAGTTGGACTGAAGTTGGACCAAGTGACTCAACTCAGAATCAACGCGTTACCCACCCACCCCTCCCTTGTTTCTTGGGCAGGGGAGCTTGTTTTTAATAGGGACTCAGACTTGGGACTTGGTGCCGAGGACTTGGGACTTGGTGCCAAAGACTTGCCAACATCTCTCGCAGCCAGTGGTATTTATTTATTTATTTATTTATTTATTGTATTTTTACCCCGCCTATCTGGTCAGACGACCACTCTAGGCGGCTACCATCTGTCTTCCTCACCCTCCTTGAGCGTGCAGTTGTATTCATGTATTTCTTGCGGGCTTCCCTTAAGCAACACTGGTTGGCCACGGTGAACAGAACGTTAGACCAGACAGGTCTCTGGTCTCTTCCAGCATCGTCCTTCAGAGTTTCACATAAACATTACCTGTTCATTGTTCTGTAACCCTTCAAACATGAAGTCTCTCTAGTATGACTAAACTGAAGGTAACTAAAGTTAGGCCCACTAAATGAATCAGAGAAATGTATTAACGCATATTGACTCCTACTGATTCTGTAGAGCTCCTGTATCTGGGAGTAACAATTGTATTTAGCCCATAGTGTTCTTCAGTTATTTAGCAAACCAAACCAGGCCACATCCCCTGCTGTGAGCGATCCGTTTGGTTGTTGATCGGTGTGATTGTCCCTATTTTACTGCTGCCTTTCTTCCATTCAAGAGGCTCTGTGATTGGCCCCTGTTGGCATCAATAGAATAGAAGCAGTGAGTGTTCCTGGACTAGATCTCCCAGAAAAACCCTGGCCTTTGGCTGTGCTTGCTAGGTCTTCTCTTCCAGGAGTTGTAGTCCAAGAACATCTGGTGCCCCAAATACTGAGAAAATCCCAACTCAATTCCTTCTTTTCTCCTCCCCACCCCCTTGTTCCCACCAACAAAGTGACTCTGATCCAGGGAGACATCACCAACCTGGATGACGTGAAAGCTGCTGTGCGAGGGTCTCATGTGGTCATCCATACTGCCAGCTTGGTAGACGTTTGGGGCAGAGTCGCGCCTGAGAAAATCAATGGGGTCAATGTTGGTGGTAAGTACTGGAGAGTACAAAACGTAGTTAACCTCTTCCTTTGTATAGGTTACTTTTTTGCTCAAGTTCTTTCTCAAAACCTGTAGAAAACTAGCTGATAAGGGATTTTACTCCAGCCTTCTCTAAGTTGTACTAGTTTTCTAAATACAGGGATTCATTTCCAATAGAAACAAACTTTTGTCGCAGTCCCATGACTGCTGGTATGATTCAAAAGCAGGTATATGTCCTCCTCTGCTGAGCTCGGAAGACTTTTCCAGTTTTCTACTAATGTTTTTAAGCTCCATTCCTTTGTATCCAAGGAAGATCTGGATTCGTGGTTTAGGTTTCTGGCTGCGGAGCCAAAGGTTGGGAGTCCGATTTCCCACTGTGCTTCCTTGACAAAGTTTGGACTCAATGATCCGTAGGGTCCCTTCCAGCTCTGCAGTTCTAAGATGAGGACAACGATGATGATTAAAATGCTTGATCAAAATGCACTCAAATCTCAGCTTATTCTCCTAAAAGTGTCCTTCTCCCTAATCAGCTACTTAAAAACTCCTAAAGTGCTCGATCCAAATGAGTCAACTACGTTTATTCTTGGCAGGGGAATAAATCTATTTGGGATGGAGTGAGAAAGAAGGGGGAGAGATTCCAAGAAAAATGGAACGGAAACCAGTATGGGAAAGAGGAACTGCTAAGCAACTTGGATGGAAAGGAAAATCTTACATTCATTAAGCCTGCTGCACTGCTTATGCAAAAACAGATTTCTTCAGGAGCAGTGCTGTTCAACCCGCCTAAGAACTAGGCCAAGCCCCTAACGCTGGGTGGAATTTTTTCCTGCCACAAGAGTTCCCTGGGGCCAAGGAGGTGCGAGCAGTGGTTCGGTGGGGCCATCACCAGTAATGGGATTTGCCAGTCATCTCTCCTCCGTACATGATTTTTCTCTCCCTCTCTTAAGATCTACTGCCTTCTTCCTGATCCTCTTCCATCTATCCACACACTCATCTCCTCCTGCTCCAAAAGAGAGGAGCTATCGTTCAGGGGGATACTCCTTGGCCCTCATCCTTCCTTAATCCCAGATGCTGAGGGTCAGTCTCTGGTTATGTCGTGGAGAGGTATTGCTTTGCATCTGAGATTTGTACCCCATCTTTCCCCCACCTCCAAAACAGGACTCAAGGTGACTCGCATTAAAATCAAATAAAAGAAGCGTAGTTAAAACCTCGAAAGCAGATTTAAGAGGTGGGTGCACTCTTTGCATGCTCCAAGAACCTCACACCTGTGTTGCCCCTCCATCTCTTCTGGGGACTGAGCAAACAAGATGCTGTGGAGACTGAGTTCAGGATTGTGCTTCTAGCTTGCAGCAGGGAGCTCTGGCTAAAATGGGATATCTTGAGGCTCAAAAAGCAGGGCTTGGAAGGGTCCATGGCTCAGGGGAGAAGTATGTGTGCTTTGTAAGGAGAGCGACCCATGTTCAATTCCTGGAGTCATGACTGAAGGCCAGGAAACGTCTGTGTCTGAAACCCAGGAGACTTGCTGTCAGTTGGAGTGGACAATTAATTCATGGTCTGATTCAGTGTAAGGCCCTGCCTACATTTCTGGTCCCTCTTCTCAGCTACATAAAAACTTCTTGATTACATGACAGTATACATGCAAGCTACTCTGTGCATGCTCAGAGGTCCCTTTTTTTTTTTTTACATAAGATGGCAGCTGCTCTGTGCCGATCACATCTGGAGAAAAGCAGGCAACTGAAATGCCAAATGTTACTGTTACTCATTGTTGCCTTGTCATAGAGTATAAGGGGAAAAACTCTGTCCAGCCCTTTTTTTCCCATTCTTTCTCTTTCTCCTCCCTCTTTTTTTCTCTTTCATGGCTAGCTGGGACTCCCGTGTGTCCAAAATGATTCCATGTGGCTTTGTGTGGTGGTGGAGGGGAGGGTGTGTTTGTTTTTTTAGAAGGGTTTTCCAGGGAAATCCGTGCAATTCTTGAAATCACGGACAGAATGAGTCAAGAGCAAAGTTTATAAAATCCATGTGCGTCCTAGCCTTTTCTTTGGACTTATGAATACCAGCTGCTTGGTGGTAGCACGGGCAAAGGAAACCAACAGGAAAGGGTGGTGCAGAACAGGCCCGGGCAGTCTCTCATCGTGTGAAACACTTCCAAGAGCACCTTCTGTCGCAAACCTATTTCAGGGGCCTATGATTGCCCGGTGATGTGGGTTGAGCCCCTATGCAGTGCCGTGTGATTCAGGAAAAAAGAGATGGCTTGCCAATAGAGAACTGAGATGCCTGGCTTCCTTGGACAAGGAATGGATGATCTGGTTTCCCAGCATCTTTGTTTATCAGATTGCACACCCACCCATTCCTCTGTCCTCACAGTAGCCCTCTGAGATCAGTCAGGATGAGACCAATGGACTGGCTTCAGGCTAGGCTGGTTAGGTGACTGATACCCTGGACTCCTTTGTCTTTGCCTGCCACTCTAGTCTACGAGCGTGCAACGTGTGGCTCTCCACAGGATGCATCGCCCTTGGCAGTGCTGCACAAGACTCCAAACCCCCCTCAGTTGGGGTTCCTTAGTGTGATGATGGATGGTGGGGAGCAGCCTTCCTGGAAGACCTGGAAGCCTCCATTGTTATCTGCAACATCTGGAGAGTATGTTCCTGTTCTCTAATCCAGAGTGGATGAAAGACAAGATATTCTGATAGACCCTTGGGAGATTTATGGAAGATCAGCAGAGCTTCTGACTTCCAGTTGTTTTTAAAAAAGGAAGAACAGTAGCAATAACATTTCACTCAAGAGATGGAAGTCTTCTGAGCTGTCCCTGGGAAAATACCAGAAGGTGGCTGATCTTATTGTTTAGCCATGGCCCGTGGGAACTTGCCTGCCAAAAGAACATGAAGAAGATCCAAGAACTAAATAAAGGAAAAAGAAAAGATGAGAGTTCTATCTGCTTCTCAGAGGAAACACCAAGAGAGGGACTCTGAAATCATGCAGCAGAAGTGGGAGGATGCTTAAGACCATGCCTCCCAGCTGACTTGCAACCTGTGTCTGGGTTCACCTCATGCCAGCAGACTCCGCACAGACATCTGCCATGATTTTTTGGGACATTTTCCCCCCTGCATGATCCATCAGAGGGATTCAGATTCACAGCCTGAGAAAGTGGGATGTTACCTATGAAAGCTTGCAGTTTGTATGATCTTTTAAGTGGTTTAGTGGCATCACCTAACTCTTGCCTTTGTGTCATCCTGAACCACACGGTCTTTTCCTAATTCTTTCAGAAGCAGAAAGCCGCAGATCAGAAGTCTTTTCAGGCTGAAGCAAAATAATCTGTGGCTCTGCAAAGGACCTAAACCTGCTGCAGAGCACTTCAAAATATAGGACCTTAAAAAGCTCACATATTTGTAAAAGTAGCCTGCCATTAAATTAAATGGTTAATGTTTATCTTCTAATTGCTCACTTGTCTAGTATGGATTTATTTTAGATTATCTGGTTATTGTAGCGCAGTTGCAGCTGACTGGGCTTCAACCTAATTAAGAGCATCTGTTCCAATAAAATTGGATGCTCCGTTCTTAATTCCCTTTGCATGTCTATAAGTAATGCTAGTAATAGCTTGACTGCAGTTTTCATTATTAAAATCTTGGCTTAGTAAATGCTTTGTGTGACTGTACCGGTTATTAAATATGAAAATAAACCTGGAAAACTTGTATGGCCATTCATAACATTCAAAAGTGGTGTTATTTTAAAAGCCCAGGTCTGTTTACTTGCTTTCCCCTCTGTAGAGGTCAGCTGTAAAGTCAATCATAAATTATTGGTACAATAAAATGGTTCATGCAGTGTTGTGTGTCCCCCCCCCCCCCCGGTTTTGCTAAATGACTATTGCTAAGAAGTCTAAGCTTCTTTTCACAGAACCGCCCCTTGTAACAGGCGATGGGGGCTCTGTGTTTTTCAGCAAGCAGAATCATGTGTAACTTTATTTTCCTTAAAAGAGGAAAAGCTAATGGCTGACCAGCTGTGTGTTTTCCTACCCACCCCACTCTATCCTTCCTTTCCCCCTGCTACATCACTTCATTTCAACCCAGGAACTCAGAATGTAATTGACGCCTGTGTATCGGAAGGAACCCAGTACTTGGTTTACACCAGCAGCATGGAAGTGGTGGGACCCAATATAAAAGGAGATCCTTTCTACAGGTAGGTCCTGTACTCATGATCTACTGGTAAACCATATTCAGAGGTGAGTTTTATGCTTCTCTGGTATTGTTAGGCTGTTGCGATTGGTATGGCTTTCCACCACTCCTTTGTGGATCATGTGGAGAGACCAAGGAGTTCGGAAGAACTCAAAAGCTTGTGGAGTGTTTTGTACCCTTTTGGTTGTCCTCGTCAATGATATTATCTTCACATAGATTTGGAAATGTTACTGTTTCTCTAGAGTCGAGGTGGGCAACAGCTGTCTAACATCAGCAGGGCCTCCAGGGCCAGCCATAATGCTATCTTCTCAACTCTTGAAGTCATTTATTCCTGGTACAAGAAAAAACAAAATTGTATTTTTAATAAAGTCGAGTGCCTCAGGGTTTTTTTGTTTTTGTTTTTCCTGGCTGTGTGTGCATGTCTCTGTGTATTAGTTTCTGTAACCATAACAGCGAGTTTCCCTGGGTTTTGGCCCAGCTCAAGGGCTTCCCCCGGAGTTTCATAGCAACGGCAGTACATAATGCCATTTACCCAAGCAACAGGCAAGGAAGGATTTTTTTTTAATTACAGCGTTTTCTATACAACAATGCTTTGACTGGTTTCTAAGTTGACATTTCTAGTAGAAAGAAGGCAGTTCAGAGGCAAAAAGCAGGAACTTCGCTGCTGCTCATTTTGAAATACTAAATCACTGGAATTATAAAACTGCTCAACTCTGAATGGCCTGGCTTGAACTGGAGAAAGAAAATGGAAAAACCCACTCAGCTTCTGAGGTGTGGGGTTTTGTAGGGACAAAATAGGATTTCTAGTAGCCCCTCTCTATTATACCCATCTCTGTTATACAGGATGATCTCCATTCCTACCCTTGAGAAGGGACAGGGCTGGTTTTGACTTAGGCCCTGCTTCCATGAGAAGGTGTCTTCTTAAAATGAGAGTTTGAAGTCTGGAACCTGTGTGACAGATCTGGCCCTACCATCAGACAAGAGAGCCACGGCTGCCTTGCATCACAAATGTGGAGTGTCTAGAAAAAGCCAGGAGATTATTACTTACTTAATTTATAATTATTGTATTTTTACAATTCTGCCTTGGTTGCCAAATTAACTTGGGCGTTGTGTTCTTGGATTTGTATAAGGTGTGTGTGTGCCAATTTTCTGTCCTGTCTCAGGCAGCGACATGTCTTTGGTGAGCCTCGCTTGAGAGCTGCTCCATAAGGGAGCAGAGCTAGAGTGTGTGTGAAGGAAAGGAATAATGGAGTCATAATACAAGTCAACACACAACAGGTTGAAGTCTTGTGCCCTTTGTTGATGTGTATAGAGGAAGACTCGATAGACACAAATGTCCCATGCATTTACAGTAGTAAGGGCACTTACCACAGCTCTGGCTTTTACACATTTCTTAATGCCAGGGGAGCCATATCTCTTACTTCAAAGCACATGATGCACTAGCTTCTCTACCATCATGCCAGGGCATTAGCGTTAATTGAATGCCACTTAAGTGTACTGCGGTGCCTTATTTTTGTTCATGTGTAGTCGTAGCTAAGAAGGAAGGGGATTTTGCAAGGGCAGTTCCTGTGGTTTCCCCACCACCACCTTGTATGTAGGAAATGTTGGGTTCTGATAGCCTGTTGTGTGTTTTTCCTTCTTGTTTGCAGGGGAAATGAAGACACCAAATACAAGGTGATTCACAAGGAGCCTTACCCAATTAGCAAAGCTAAAGCGGAAAAGCTGGTAATTGAAGCAAACGGACGACTGGTAAGCCAGACTTTTCTTTATTGGAGGAAAAAAAGGAGAAAAGGAGTCGTATGACACCTTAGAAATGAACAGGTTTACTGTTACATAGAACCATGCGACTACAACCTTAGCCAGATACATCATGGAAATCCTTGGCACATTCGCCTCTTAATCTGCTAAGTAGAGACACTTGGTTTATCTGATGAAGTGGATGGTAATCCATGAAAGTTTACTCTTTGTTTCTTGTGGAAGAGACTTTTCATCACCTTAAAGACCAGCACACCTAGTCCCCTGCAGCGTGTTTATAGCCCATTCAAAATCCTGTTTTCCCTCATGGAAGGAGCTAAGGGTGCAACTAGATGGCCGAGTTTTATCCTGGCCTGGAGTGGTCTCAGTTGTGCCAAACAGGGCCGCTTAGAGGTGCGATATGTCATTTCAGGTGATCCTTGTATCCCCATGCAAGGATCAACCATGCCGCATCTCGAGCCCCTTGGCCACTCTATCTTTGCCATAATCTGCTGTGAATAATCTACATTATAATCCAACAGATTTAGAGAAAGGTACCTTGGGCAGATGAGACCACTCTGATGGCAGAAAGTGAGGAGGAATTAAAGAACCTCGTAATGAGGGTGAAAGAGGAGAGCGCAAAAATTGGTCTGAAGCTCAACATAAAAAAAAACTAAGATCATGGCCACTGGTCCCATCACCTTCTGGCAAATAGAAGGGGAAGATATGGAGGCAGTGACAGATTTTACTTTCTTGGGCTCCATGATCACTGCAGATGGTGACAGCTGCCACGAAATTAAAAGACGCCTGCTTCTTGGGAGGAAAGCGATGACAAACCTAGACAGCATCTTAAAAAGCAGAGACATCACCTTGCCGACAAATGTCCGCATAGTCAAAGCTATGGTTTTTCTAGTAGCGATGTATGGAAGTGAGAGCTGGACCATAAAGAAGGCTGACCACTGAAGAATTGATGCTTTTGAATTGTGGTGCTGGAGGAGACTCTTGAGAGTCCCCTGGACTGCAAAGAGAACAAACCTATCCATTTTGAAGGAAATCGACCCCAAGTGCTCACTGGAAGGACAGATCCTGAAGCTGAGGCTCCAATACTTTGGCCATCTCATGAGAAGAGAAGACTCCCTGGAAAAGACCCTGATGTTGGGAAAGTGTGAGGGCAAGAGGAGAAGGGGACGACAGAGGACGAGATGGTTGGACAGTGTCATCAAAGCGACCAACATGAATTTGACCCAACTCCGGGAGGCAGTGGAAGACAGGAGGGCCTGGCGTGCTCTGGTCCGTGGGGTCACAAAGAGTCGGACATGACTTAACGACTAAACAACAACAACCTTGGGCAGGAGGGGGGTTGTTTTACCTCCCCTACCTTCCCACTATTACAGGTTTGAAAGGAACAGCCCTCAAATGTACGTATCCACAGGGAGATCTACCTTGGGCAGAATGGCCCCTCCTGACTAATGAATTAAATCAGATACAGGTTAAAAGAGAGGATGTTTTATACCTAAGTGATAAATTGAAGATTAATAAGTCACCGGGCCCAGATGGCATCCAGCCAAGGGTCATTAAGGAACTGAGGAATGAAGTTGCTGGTCTCTTAACTAAACTATACAACTTGTCCCTTAAAACAGCCACAGTGCCAGAGGACTGGAGGATAGCACATGTCACGCCAATCTTTAAAAAGGGAAGGAGGGGGGACCCAGGAAACTACAGGCCGGTTAGCCTAATGTCTGTTCCAGGGAAGATGGTGGAAAGCCTCATGCAAGATAAAATCTTAAAACACACAGAAGAACAAGTCTTGCTGAGGGAAAATCAGCACGGCTTCTGTGAGGGCAAGTCTTGCCTCACAAACCTCTTATGGATTGAGAATTGGTTGAGAACCAGGAAACAGAGAGTAGGTGTCAAGGGGAAATTTCACAATGGAGAGAGGTGAAGAGTGGTGTGCCCCAGGGATCTGTCCTGTGACCGGTGCTTTTCAACCTGTTCATCAATGACCTGGAGACAGGGATAAGCAGTGGGGTGGCCAAGCTTGCAGATGACATGAAACTCTTCCAGGTGGTGAAGACCAGAAGGGATTGTGAAGAGCTGCAGAAGGATATCTCCAAACTGGGAGAATGTGTGGCAAAATGGCAAATGCGTTTCAGTATAAGAAAATGTAAAGTAGTGCACATTGGGGCAAAAAAATCAAAATTTTATTTATCGGCTGATGGGTTCTGAGCTGTCCGTGACGGATCAGGAAAGAGATCTTGGTGTGCTGGTGGACAGCTGGATGAAAGTGTCAACCCATGATGGGATTGTATAACCTCCAGGCTTCAAAGGAAGGGACCTCCAAATGCCAGATGCAGGGGAAGGGGATCAGGAGACAGCTATCCAGTTGTCTCGTGTGCTCCCAGAGGCATCTGGTGGGGCCACTTTGAGATACGGGAAGCTGGACTAGATGGGCCCTTGGCCTGATCCATCAGGGCTCTTTTTATGTTCTAACTAGCAAACGTTTCTGCCTCTTCTGTGTCAGATGGAAAATGGGAAGCGTCTGCATACTTGCGCTCTTCGGCCAACGGGCATCTATGGGAAGAACCATCCACTGATGAAGGAGTTCTACGAGCAAGGCCTTCGTACAAAGAAGTGCATGGTCCGGCTTATTCCAGCCTCCGTCGAGCATGGCAGGGTGTATGTGGGTAAGCAATATCTGCCCACTGTACCATCTGTCCATCAGTCTGTTCATCTTGCCTTCCCTTCTTCCTTTCAGTGTCATTTCTACTGCTTTTCATTTCAAAAAAGCCCCAAGCCATTTCCTTGGCACTCATCCTGAATTGGAGAGGACGTCTAGTCCTGGCTCAGCACCCCACCCCACCCCACCCCAATAAATAGCCTCTACCTCTTTGACCTCAAAGCCTCATCACTTCACCTTTGCCAGGAAGCTAAACAAGCAAACCAAGGCCTTTGTTTAGCAGCCTCTCCTTTTAGAGTTATTCCAAGAGTAACAAAGAAATCAGAAAGGGTTTATATACACTCAGATGGTTTCTCAGCTTGTTTATATTTGTGTGTTAATCCTACTTAGACAGCCAATCCTCAAGGCTGAAATCTCTCTCTTTTTCTATGACCCTCTGTTGCACAGTTTAATGTACATTCCACTATCATCCACATTTCTGTTCTTGGAGTAGATTAATGCAGAGATACTTGGAACAGTCCCAATCACTTACTTTTGTATTCCAGTAAAAGCTTTAGCAATATGTGCATTTGTATGGTCACTCTTTTTAAATAAAAGCCAAATTAAATATTAAATTAAATATTTTCTGTCCTGGAGCCAGCTGGATAGCTCAGTGGTGTAGGTATCTGGCTGTGGAGCCAGAGGTTGGGAGTTTGATTCTCCGCCGTGCCTCCAACCTGTGTGACCCTGGGCAAGCTGCACAGTCTCTGGGCGCACTCAAAAGAAGAGAAGGGTAAACCACTTCTGAGTACTCTCTACCTGGAAAACCCTGAAAAGGGCTGCCATAGGTCAGAATTGACTTGATGGCACATGATAATTAAAAAGGCAGAACGGCTCCTTTTTGGACTACAGTCTCCAAAATCCTCCAGCCAGAAAAGCTAGTTGCCATGCTGACCGAAGAAGTTGATTGTAGTGTTTTTTTTTAAAGAAAGTAATTAAACTTTAAAAATGTATCTCCAGGCTTTGACCATGACCAAGAAGATGATTCAGAGGCTTCTGTCCTAAAACGATTTCTAAGCTGTGCCAGTGTTTAATGTTCTAATTTTTTTTTAAAATGGCCTCCCTCTTTTTCCTCCCCATCCTGCTTCCTGAAAATGGGACTGTAGGGAACGTCGCTTGGATGCATCTGCTTGTCGCCCGGAAGATCCAGGAGTGTCCCACGGTCATTGGGGGCCAGGTGTATTTCTGCTACGACAACTCCCCTTACAAGAGCTATGAGGATTTCAACATGGAGTTCCTGAGGCCCTGTGGTTTCTCTCTTCTGGGCTCCCGGCCTCTGGTGCCCTACTTTCTGCTCTACCTCATCGCTCTCTTCAACGCCTTTTTGCAGTGGCTGCTGAAACCATTCTGCACCTATGCCCCAATCTTCAATCCTTATACCCTGGCTGTGGCCAGCACGACCTTCACAGTCGAGACGGACAAGGCCCAGAGGAACTTTGGCTACCAGCCCCGGTACACCTGGGAAGAGAGCCGGAACTGCACCGTGAAATGGCTTCAGGAGATGGATGCCCAGAGACAGACGGGTAAAAATGCACTGGCCCAAGTGGAAAGGACAGGAGACCAAGAGCAGAAAGATGCCTCCAATGGAAATCAGCCCTGACTTTTGCGGCCAGTGGGGGTACCGGGGACAGACCTCATATCCTCTGGGTATGTCATCTCGGTTGTCTGTGGCCCTGAATTTCGCTGTCACGCATTTATCACTTAACAAAACGCCTGCCTTTTGCCTTCATTTGGGCCCTAACTTTTAAAAGCACTGTGCTGAAGTAAACAAAAAAACAAGGCAACCCAAGAGATGAAGAAGACATGGTGTATCTCTGGAAATCAGCTCCAGGATAAGATCCACCGGTTTTCTCTAAAGAGAAATCAAGCACCAGCGAGTTCCATTTTGAATGTGGCTTGAACATTGAACATTGTATAGTTCTGCTCATCATCTCCCGGTGAAAGCCATGTGGTTTTCAGGCTGTTCTATAATGACTCCCTGTTTCAGATTTTGGTGTTTTGCACATTCCACATCTCAGTTGGATGGGAACCATCCACTTCCACATCTGGCTCCTGTCCCGGGGTTCTTCATCCATTACCCTTGGCAATCTTGATTTACATGCAACAAATAAGCAAGGGACCAGGGAGTTTCTAGACAGGGTGTTTTCCACCTCATGTATCATTTCTTCCTTGGTGCAATGGGTTCTTGATAGAGATGGGCATGAACCAGTTCGTCTCAGTTCATCCCAGTTCGTCAAAGCAGCAGCACAGGTGCTGCTGCTCCCCTCCCCATCTCCTCTGGCTCAATGAGCCACTTGCCAGGCCCAGCGTCCTGCATCCCCTCAACTGATCTTCCAGTCCCGGCAACAGCTCAGGCTTCTCTGCCCTGCCTTCTTGGCTGATCTCCCATTCAGACAAAAAGGTGAGGCAAAGACATCTGTGCTCTTGCTCATGACTGGGAGATTAGCCGAGAAGGTGGCAAAAGCAAGCAAGCTGGGCCTGGTGAGTTACTTGACTGGCTGAGGAGGTGGGGGAGGGGAGCAGCAGTACCTGTGCTGCTGCCTTGACGAACTGGGACGAACCAGTTCATGCCCATCTCTAGTTCTTGGCCCATTCTTTATTTATGCCATGCTGTTCTGATTTCTTTCCTTTCCTACCTCAGTCACTATGACATGGCTGGTTCTCGTGCAATAAAGTTCCCAGTTTATGTTTTCATCATCTGAAGCAGCAGATATACTTTGCTTCGTAATGTATGCCATTACATAATGTTGTTGTCCTTCTTTTTTACTGTGCAATAAGAACGTGGTCGGATTATCCTCCAGTGTGAGACATCTCTTCACGCTAGCTATAGCTAAGGTTGCCAGGACTCCCAACTGGAGCTGAAGAGCTAAGGAGTAAAACATTGTAGATACGGAGATGGAGAAATACTTGGATTACAACTCCCAGAATTCCCAGTTACCATGAGCCATGCTGGCTGTGAAATTCTGGGTGGTGCAATCTCAGAAAGTAACTTCACCTCTCTGGGCAGATCTAAGGGGGTGCTTGATGGGTGCAGGTGACATTTAGCTGTTGTGGGGAGAGGAACCCAGAAGATCCTGCGGATGCCCAGGTGGCGTCAATAAACACGGGCCAATGCTAGAATGCAATCATCAGGGGAGTCAAAGATCTTCACTAAGAGGAACGGCTAAAGGGTCTGGAGTGCATTCTCACAGGGCAAGGGAGGTGATTAAGTGGAATGGGAGAGGTGGTAGGCATGGCTAAAATCAAGCATGAGATAAAGTAGATAGAGGTTTTCTTTCTCCTTCTCTTCATACTAACATTTGGCCCTTGTAACAGATTGGCAGAAGGTTCAGTGGGGAAAAAAAGAAAGTGCTTCATATTAAAACGTCTGCCATATATCCAGAGCTGGGAAAGCTGCATTTTTGGACGACAACTACCAGAATGCTGGCCGTGTGCTTCTGGGTGTTGTAATCCAAAAAACATAGCTTTTTTTCCAAACTGTACACGCAGTACATCATCATGAGCTGGTGTTCTTTGCTGTGAGATGTAGTGATGACTACTGACTTTGGTGGCGTTGAGAAGGGGAATGAACAAATGCCCACAATAAGAGCTATCCTTAGCCACTAGGCGTGATGGCTGGATGCAGCATTGAGTCTCAAAGTCAGTGGTACCAGCCACTGGGCTGTGGCCTTCCAAGCGTCCCTCCAGCTGGCCACTGTAGGAAATGACTTGCTGGTTTCAACAGGCCTTTGACTGTCATATTTCTTATATTCTTAATGCACTTTGATTATTTAATGTCTATTATATGCAATTAAACTTAAAAATAAATAAATATATTCATTGCCAGATGAATGTGGATCCCTATTTCTTCCATGACGTGGACCGTATGGTGCAGGAACGGTGACCACAGTGCCCCCCAAAGGGCAGTGGAGGTACATCGGAAGAACACAGCAAACAACTGCCTTTTGAGACCCCTGAAATCTCTCTTCCCTTCATCAAAGGAAGAAGAGAGATCTGGCCCTTCGTAGGAAGGTGAACTATCATTTCTGTCAGTGTGACCGATGTCAAGCTTCAGGGTGTTGTCCTGCAGCCATCTCTTGACAGATCGCAAATTCTCCACACCTGGTGCTGTGCCTTGTAAGAGCACAGTAAGCCCACTCAAAATGCTGAAGGATGTGTTTTCTGGCTACCAGCTGCAAGTGAACAGAGAGAATTATGGTTAAAGGTTCAAACATCGCCCAGGGACAGGCTCCTCCACAACCCAGATGAACAGAGGTTCCTTCTGAGGAAATGCACACCAATCAGTCATTTGTACTCAAAGACCCATAGAACAGTTATCTGTTGTGGCTAACTTGGAGACCTCTGCTTGTGTACAGTGCCCGGGCACCATATGGAGCTGGTTGCAGTAAAAAGATGCCCGGCAAATGCCCTTTATGCACATAAAACACTGTGGCAAAAGGCTCCTTCCCTGCTGGGCCTTCTCATTTTCACTAGGAATCTGCTTCCTTGGGTGGCTTAAAAAAACCCAAACAATCCTGTAACATTTGGCTGAATTGTGGGACCCATTAAACGAGGGCATGACCTCTCCTCTTCCTCCTCCTCCCTGTGCGCCTTGGGCGAGATGGAATGAAGCATTTCAACACCAGTATTGCAAATGATCCCAAAAATTGCAGCAGCTGGAGAGGGAGGGGTATCGTCCATCACATCATGGCAAGGGACATGCTGTGTTATTTCTCAGAATAACATTAATTATATTGGTGTGGCATTTAAGGGAAAGATGGCCTTGTTTTCCTGTACTTGGCACAACAATATTAGTCCCCAGATAATCGGTTTCAACGAGGAAATTTTCTCCAAGGAAAGGAAAGTCCAGTGCAATCCAAACACAAGTACAGATGTCTGCTTGGGGGCTGTAGCGTTCCAGGGGTGCAGAGTCCCTTCCTCTGGAATTTATCCCCCAGGTTGCCCCCGGAGTCCCTAGATGCCTGGCCTTCCTGCAGTAACTGAAGAGTAAGTCCGTGTAACACAAATGTACATTTGTTTGTAAAGCTCATAGCTTCTCCTAAAACAGAATTGAGGAATACTCTGCTGAACGTTGATGAACTATTATTCCCATCATCCTTGCCTCTTGGCTAGGCTAGCTGGAGCTGATGGCATTGGAAACCAGCAGCAACGGGAGGCTCCCAGGCTCTCCAGCAGCCATTGAGAGCAGTGGTTCCCAACCTTGACCCACCCAGATGTTCTTGGACTGCAATTCCCAGAAGCCTTCACCACCAGCTATGCTAGGCTGGGTTTCTGGGAGTTGTAGTCCAAGAACACCTGGGTTACCCAAAGTTGGGAACCACTGATTTAAAGAACCTTGAGACATATTCAGGGTGGTCCATATTTGCTTATTCCAAGAATTTATTGGGTTCAGGAAATGACTCTTATTCTGGTTTGAGCTGCAGTCAAGGCAAGACCACACCCATCACCACTGACATGTAGGGAGAACACATCCTCAGCCCAACACCAGAGGGATCTAGGCAATCGCACAGCAAGAAAACCATGTTTATTTGGGCCAATCCCAATGGGTCCAAATAAAAAGTAGACTCCAACCCTAGACCAATTTGGGACGGATTGGTCCCCATTCGGGATGGATTGGAACACTCTTAACAATCAGTCGAGTAGTTGATGTTTTTAAGAGTGATCCCAACTGTCTGAACAGGGGGCTATAGAGCAGGATAAACTCCAGTGTATCCAGCCTCTTAGTCATGGACTAAAGAGCCTATTCAGAGGCACTGCTAGAAGGCGTTGGAAAAGCACTGCTCAAGAAAGGAACTGGTGTTTTGGCGTGGGCAAACAGTGGCCCCTAGTGGCAATGAGTTGCCAGGGCTCAGATGGTTCTGGTTGTAGCACCATCACAGCTGTGGGATCTTACAGGAGTTCATTGCATCTCTTCCTGTAAGCTATAAAATCAGGAACAGCTGGATTAGGAAATCCTGTGTTGATTTTAGGATGGAAAGCAAATAATGACAAATGGTCTGTAGGCTGCCAGTAAGGTGTCGTCATATAGAAATGCTAGGTCACATCTGGCTGGACATCAAGTAATATGCAAGATGTCAAATATTATGGGCGGTGGCAGTACCATCTGTCTTGTGCTGTTTTCGCCTTCCCACCCACCCAGGAAACGGCAGGAGCTGTGATATTTTGGAACGATCAGCTAGGAGGACAGATGGGGAGCAAATGGACTTTTTGATGGAAATCAGGAATGGAAGTACATGAATTCCTGATGGATATGGTGTCTATATTCATGACAAAAAGCATCCCGTTTTTATCCCTCATGAGCACAAAGGATGTTTCAGAATGATGAGCATGTGCATAGAATAATATCTGTTCTAAAGAGGCTCTTAGTTGGGGTACTTTCTGTGCCTTATCTTTTTCTCCCACATAGCCTCCTGGTGATGCCGTCAAAGACAGCTTTGGATGGGAAGGGAAGGTGGCTGAATTAACAGCATACTGTTATATGTGGTTATTTTACTATTACATCCCACTGGGTTTCTTCTTTCTTCTTGAAAATGGAGCTGCTTTGCTTCTCTCTGTTTTGTTTCGTTGTTTGTTTGTTTTTAGGGAAAGCTTTCTGCCTTTCCTACCTTGCTAAGCAATGCAACATGCTGGCAAAATTATTTTCCTGATGCCAAATATGCAGTTAGGAACGAGTGCACCCCATCAACTCTTAGCTGATTGTTGTTATACGTCATCCAGTCATTCCAACATATGGCAACTCTATGAATTAGTGACTTCCAAAAGGTCCTGCCATTCAGCCCTGCTTGGCTCTTGTAAATTGAAGGCTGTAGCTTCCTTTCCTAAGTCAATCCATCTCATATCCTGTCTTCCTCTTTTCCTGCTGCCTCCAACTTTTCCCAACATCATTGCCTTTTCCAGTGGATCTCACTTTCTAATTATATGTCCCAAAGGTGATCGCTTCAGTTTTTGCCTCTGGGGAATATTAAGACTTGATTTCATCTGGTACTCTCTTATTTGTCTTTCTGGTGGTATGGTATCTGTAAAACTTGCCTGCAACATCACATTTCAAACAAATCATACTTTCCCTGTCAGCTTTCTTCATTCTCCCACTTTCACATCCTTGCATAATAATTGGGAAGACAGTGGTGTGGATGACCTTGGCCTTGGTGTGCAGTAACAAATCCTTATAGTACTTGAGGATTTTTTCTAGTTCCTTTGTAACTGCCCTTCTGAGTGTCCGTCTTCTGATTTCTCCACTGCTATCTCCACTTGGACTGATGATTGAAATGAAGGGCAAAAAATCGTTAACTATTTGGATTTCTTTATTGTCAGCATTAAAACTATGTAGCTCTCCTGTCGTCATGATTTTTGTGTTCTTAATGTTCAGCTGCAATCCAGTTCTTGAACTTTCTTCTTTCCCCTTCAGATGTCATCTCAGGTTATTCTTGCTCTCTGCCAGTAATACGGTGTCATCTGCGCATCTTAAATTGCCAATATTTCTTTCATCTTTAATAATTTCCACAAAATTATTGATGTTTTGTCGATTGTTGATGTTTCTTAGCTAGGCATGGATTCATAGTTTGAGCTTCTATTTTTGCAACACTGTCAAACCATGAGAAATACTATTTTACTCTATTTCTTCCACAAATAAGACAATGAGAAACATTGGGGGGGGGGGGACCTCACCATGCCAAATTCCAGTTTACGTAATTCCTTTCATGCATAGCAAGCCAAAATACTGAACTCTCTACTAGCCTGGTTAACCTTCCCATTTCATATCAGGAAAACCGAGGCTGAGTGTCTGTGTTTTTCCAGGTCACTGGCCTTAATTAGCCTTTGAACGGATGATAATTGCTTTTGTCCCTTGCTTCTATTTCTCGACCCGTACTTCCAATTATTTTACAAGGTTAAGGAACTGTTTTTGGTAAGCAGCAGCCACCAACAGAAATGAGAGAGGCTCGAGATGTTTCAAGGGTGTAGTTTCGTCCAGCTGCATGGATGGAAACATGAAGTCAGTGTGAATGAGACAAAATGTTGGCAAGTGTGATGGACCATTTGACATTTCTCTGCTTCACCACCCAAAGGAAGGGAGTCACGCAGGGGCCCAGATCTGATTTGGGTGTGACTCTGGAGTCAGAAAGAAAGAAAACTAGTGTCCCACCCAGACTTTCCCACATCTCAGTGGAATAGTGAGATAAGTGGTTTGACGTCTAACAAGTCAACTAGGATTACTAACTGGCTCAAGGCAGAGAGACTGGGGAAATGGCCTTCTTGGACGAACTGTTGCAACATTCTTCGGTCAGCATGGCCATTGGCTAAGAGATTCTGGAAACTATATTCCCCAAAAATAAAATAGCTCAGTTACAGATGTAACTTACCCCATTCTGCTTCTCTGTCTCCCTTTAGCTGAGGGGTGATTTGCAGCTCTTCAATAATAATGCTTTTAAAGGAATTGCTCATAGATTTCTATATCTGACTATAGAAATCTATGAGCAACTCCTTTAAAAGCATTATTACTGAAGAGCTGCAAATCACCCCTCAGCTAAAGGGAGACCAACAGTTTCAACATAGGTCATTCTAGGTCCAAGACCTACCAGACACCATATTCTGAGAGTCCTGCTCTTAGAAGTGTGCGAGTCAGTGGTGACTCCACATTTTAGGGGAAATCTTTTGCTGAGCTCTCCTCTGTGGGGGAGCTTATTCCTTGCCGTTGGAACTGCTGGTTGATTTCTCTTTCTGTCTAGCTTTAATCCGCACAACTAACCAGAGGGCAAGCACAGCAAAGCTGAATGCAGCTCTGTTTCCTCCTTGGTTTCCATGCTTGGGTTAGGCAGTATCAGTAAACTCGAGGGAGTCCAGACAGAGACTCTATCATAGTAACATTTGGGAACTGGATGTCTCATTTGGGATCAGCTAATTTCAATGACATCACCCTTTAACTATGGCAAATCCTATATCATAACTGAAGAGGAAGCTGTGTTTTCTTCTGTATCAGTACAAAAGCAGCAAGTAAAGCCGCAGTGAGATGTCCTAATTTATTTTCCACCATCTTGACTTCCCTCCTTGAAACGGTGTGTTTCAGCAGTGGTTCTGCTTTGTTCTGTGATCGATGCTACAAGGGCTGGGGGTGGGTCTCCTTCCACTGCAGACTCACCCTCTTGTGCCTTCCGGTGTTCTAATGTCTACTTACTTCTTCATCTGATGCCCCTTGTGGTTTGATCTCTTGTCTGCCAAGGTAACAGATCTCCTACTTTGCAGCAGGGGAGGGGAGGCACTTACAATGAATTGCAACTGTGGTAAGTGCTATGTCTCCCTCCCACCCCCTTTTAAAAATTCATCACACCTTTCCCTCCCTAACACTGTCCATTAGATTAGTAGGGTGTCTTCTCCTGCTGGTATAAGGAACTTGGCATTTCAGGCTCATCCTCAGTCACACACTGGAGTTACAGAAGATGCGGGGAGACGGGAAGGTTGTTGCTCTGTCATCACAGTCCTTGTTGAGTGTCCTGCTTGCTCTCCTCTCCAAACAAGAAAAAACAGATCCCCTTCCCATTTCCTTAACTGTAGATATACTCTGTGTGTGTGTGTGTCTCCAACAGCAGTTTTACTGGCTGGCTTTGTTTGGAGGGGCAGGGGGTGTATGGTGTTAGCATTCAATGAGGAATGGGAGGCTGGTGGGACACACAGCGGATACTGCGTTGTTGCCACCTCACCATATCCAGTGCTTCCCGTCACGGACAAAAGAGGATGCCTCTCCAGTTGATTTGCGCAATAAGTCTCTGCTCTCAAGCCAAATATTGCAAACTTTCTGCTGCAAACAGGAGCATTACAAGACCCACAGAGGAGGATTACATCTCCATACCCTGTAATAACCATGACAGTGACGTCTAATCATAACTTCTCCCCATTTTAGGTCCCAAAGGTGATACGTGAATGATTAAAAAAAGAATCTGTTCGCATCTCTGATCTCAATATTGTCGGCTCCAAAGGATCATCATCCTGCCTTAAGAGCAGCACATGAAGCAAAGACGTGATGGCTGCAACCTTTTCTGCACTTGAGGGTCCAGAGAGACAAAGCAAGCTGTTGCCCTAGGAATTCTGTTTGCCGGGTGGCTGTTAAAGACACAGCAGTTCTGTCGCAGGAATGAAACAGTAGAGACCTGAAGGCAGGTTATACTGGAAAGAGGAACCTAGCAAGGCAGAACTTTCTATTTTTTGTATTCTAGCTTTGGGGAAAGCCATATTAGTCTGTTCCGGGAAAACCAACAAAGAGTTTTGTGGCACCTGGAACACTAGCTTTTATTTGGCAAATGCACTCATGGGTTGCATCTGCACCTCTGATACATTTGAGGAAGTGAGCTCCAGTCCAGAAAAAGGTTTTGTGAAATAAAACTTTTCCAGCCCTTACGTTGTCGGAAGAGGCCTTGTTGTGTTCTGATTGTGGAAGCTACTCCTCATAAGGAAAACCTGCTTGTTCTTGAGGCCCTGAATCCAAGCTCTGCTTCATCTTCTAGTTAACAATTTCTTCTCAGTCCATGTTCCTTCCTTCCTCTCCCCATTTCTTTAACAGGTATGATGCCAGCAGCCCAGAGGAATCCTGAACTGCTTCCATGCAATAATTTTTTTTGGCGGGGGGGGGGGGAACCCAACAGAGTCATGACCCACAGAAGAACGCTAACGCCTTCAAAATTATGAACCAGATCACATTGCTATAGACATAATGCCAGGAATTAATCGGAGGTTGTCAGCTCAGTCCAGGAGCTTACTGTGTGCCCTCAAGCCAATTCCAACATATGGGGAGTCATTCCTAGGTCATAGAGTACTCAGAAGTAATGTACTACTCCTTTCATTTGGGGGCGCTCTGGGACTGTGGAGCTTGCCCAAGGCTACACAGTGAGAAGCTATGGGGAATCAACCTCGCGAGCGCTGGCTCCATAACCAAACATCAAGCTATTGGAAGGCAGATGCTTGCTGACCGTCTCCCCAGCTTTTAAAGTAACTCCCATTTTCCACTTCTTCCATAGGAAGATGTTAAAGTCACATCCTAGGAAGGTGGTGCAGGCGGGCTGAGGAGGTGAGGAGGCCCAAACACCTTGGCTTGAGCCTAAAAAAGGAGGTCTCATTTTGCTTCAGATGGAATCCATCACTCACGACCACCAGAGGGCAGCATGACAATGTTGACAGCAAAGCCGACTGCATGAAGAGCCGACGCTTCCAGACATTGTAGGCTAAAAATAAAACCGAGTCTGCATGGAAGGAGAGAGAAAAAGGAAGAAAATATTTTTAAACCACACTTATTAAAGCCAGAGGGCAGTAGGTCAGGAGAGATGAGAATGGACGGAGCGCTGCGTGCATGCGATCATGCAAGCACAGAGGCTGCCGCAGGTCAGGATCCATGTTGACAGATGAGAATGTTCGGGGCCAGCTCTGCCGTTTGACAGCTCGGGTGACTGTCTGGAGTCTTAGCTTCTCTGGAGAGGGATGGAAGGGGGGTGGTGTTTTCCATCTGCTGCACCTGCCGCGCTCTCTATTTTCTTTACTTGTGTTTGTTTGCTTCTTTGGATTGAGACACAGGCAGGAAAACAAACAAGCCACATTTGTGGGGGGGGGGGGGGTACAGGGAGCTCTGGCATCATAGCTTGCTTTGCAGACTGGGAGGAGCGGGGCCAAATCACAAAGGAGCACAGCAGCCATGAGAACTGTACAGCTGGAAGGGAGCCTAGGGGTCATCAAGTTCAGCCCCTGTCAAGGAGGACCAGTGGAGAATCCGACTCCCAACTTCTGGTTCCATCACCAGATGCCTAAACTACTGAGCAATCCAGAATGCTTTGTGGGGTTCTCATTCATTCATTTAAAAAGAGAGAGAGAGAGAGAGAGAAACAAAGAATTTGTTTTCTTTCCTTCTTTGAGGACAGGCACTCCTCACAATCTGCAATGCAAGCCATGGGGCCAGACCTTCCTGCCCCCCCCCCAGCATGGTTTCTCAGGATTAAAACCAAAATAAAAGAAATAAAAATAAGATTGCAGGGGTTCACTTGCTCCCAGGCTTTGAACAGTAGATTGAGCTACAAAAATGAGCAGAAATTGCTTTTCTTGGCATGGAGAGGAACATGAGTGTTGGCTTCAGTTCAAGCAGAGAGGTTAAAGGCTGAGCAGCACTGAGGACGGTTTAAAAGTTGGCATCTATGTTGGGGAAAAAATGCCACGGCTCTGGGCCAGAGGCAGGGCACGCCACAGGTGAAAACATCTAGCTATGGGAGAAAACATCTCACCCATGCCATCTGGACACAACACACAGATGAAACGCCACTGGGAATGGCATTAGGTTGGAGGTGAAGTATTTTGGAGAGTGGCATTAAAATGGTGTGCCCACCTCCAGACTGCAAAGCATCCTGGAATCTTTTTCTGAAATTTCCTACATGATAGCCAGGGAGGGCACCTTAATTCTTAAGGGGCCACAAGAGAAACTGAGAAAGGAGCTGTGCTAAAGGGAATAACAAGACTCTGCCTCTCTTGAAGAAAATCAAGATTCCCTACACAAGGAACTCAGATTCTGAACTGAAGGAAGGAACTCTTGTAAGTAAATTGAATCGTTCGGCACCTGCTTGTGTTGGACGACTCATGTGCATCAAAACTCATTGACCTTCCGGAAAAAAAAGGGAAAGTTGCAAAAAACAACAGCTGCAGTCTCTAACAATAGCATCTTGAAATGTCCATGATATATATATTTTTTAAACTCGACTTTTAAACAATGTTGTTCTTTGAACTCCCCTCTTCAGTAGTGGAATGCATATCTCCTCCTACTGTCTTAAACAAATGGGCTGTGAACTACATCTTCACCACCTCCACCCCCGAAACAGGTCCTCTTTGCACCTGCCGTCCAGTCTCTCTGCTTGCCACAAACGTACGCAAAGTGGAAATCCAGCCATTTCCACACTGTAAAAAAAATATTGTTTCCCAAATTCCTGCTTTTTACAAAAGCGTTTTAATAAAGGTGCAAAGGGCCCCTTTTGGGAGAGGAACTGTTGCTGGGTTGTTGTTTTTTTGGTGAGTTGAGGCAATCCAGGGGAAATTCCGCATCTCTCCCCACTTGAGGAAAAGACTTCGGAGTGCAAGACCAAGCGGGAAACGCAGAGGGCTCCGTACCGCATCTCCCTTGTCCAGCTGTTATGACGCCACAGAATTACTGAGCATTCAAAATGGGATTGTTCTAACGAGATTTCCCTCTAACGATCTGGGATTATCCACCCTACCCGATTACCAGGCAATCCGATTAGATCGTGACATTCTCCCTGCCTCGTCTGCTGAGCTGCTTGGCTGGGGCACTCTGGCGGATAAGACACGGCAGAGCGGGCGGTGGCAGGCGGCCGTACAAACAAACTCTGCACTCTGATCCCTGGGGCCACGCACATCCTCGATCTGGACTGAGATGCCACATCTCCTCGGACTTTGTGGTCAGGGAAGACCGAGGCCACCGATGACCTCCCAACCACAGAATTTTAAGGGCTGCCTCTAACATGGAGAAGGAAAGGGGGCGCTGTGGTTTCCAGAGGCTGTGTTTGCATTGGCTTGGGTGTTTCACTTTGGTCTCCTCTGAAGGGGCAGTGTCTACACTGCAAAGTTACAGCTGTATGGAACCAGCCTGACAGCGGGTTCTGCTTCCTCAAAGCCACCTGTTGTGCATGGACCAGGCAAGGGAAGAAGGTGCTGCCCACACTCATCTCTCCTTGGTCCCTAGAAGGGACGGAAGCAGCAGCCTAACACTGACCAGGAGTCCATTCACCCCATCTCCAGGTCTCTCAACTCTGAATGGCTGCTCTGGCTGTCCAGGGTTTCAGGGTTCTTACCTAGCTCTACCAGGATCTAGAACCTTGGTATCCCATGGAGGTCTCCCACTCAAGCAGGATGGACGCTGCTTAGTTTCTGGAATCAGGAGAGATTTAGTCTGTTCAGGCTGTTGGGGTGGGGCAGGGCAGCTGCCCTCCCCTCCCCTCATCCATTCCTGCGCAACACTGATCTTCTCCACTGGAGAGGTGGATGGGTCCCACTTATTTTCCATCAAAGAGCTGTTGACACAGATAAGGTCAAGGAGAGCCATGGACCTCGATGCAGAGCTCCCTTATTGGTGGTGCAAGGCCTCCAACAGGCACAAGGAGCTTCTCCCATGCCTCTGGGGTTCCTTCATAGTTTCCAAGGAATTGCAAGCAATTTGGGGTGTTCTGCAAGGTGCTGATGAAGATCATGATAATTAAAAGGGTATAAGGATAGGATAGGAGTACCTGGTGCATCAAAGCACCCATGCAGTGTGAAAGTGTGACTTTTAAAGGAACGAAAAGTGAAGTTGTCATAGGTGTAAAAGCAGAAGGAAAAAGACCAATGCAATATGCATTTTTTTTTTTGCCAACACACAAATTAATAAAGTACTATTTCTTTTCATTTCCTTGTTGCAAAATAAGAAAGGTTACGCAACTTCCAACAAGATCTGGTTACTTTTTTATTTGTCTGTCCAGGCCCCCTGTTTGTAACATGCACATATTTCCCACACCTGAAAGAGTTTAAAAAAAAAAAACAACCAAAAACCACTCATGAGATTTAAACCAAAAACCAAAAACAGAGAAGACTGTATTTGGAGTTTAAGCCAGGGACTAAATCCTAAAACAGTTGAAACATATAGTGCTAGAACAAACCCTTTAGAGGTCAGTTTGGCTTCTGTCCTGTGTGTGTTTAAAGCTAATTGATTTCATAAACCATCTTTGTGTGTGTTGATCAGAGGCAGTCAAGTTATACGCGGTGGGGAAGAGCTTTTGCCCCGCTGTCCTATTGCTGGGTTTCCTGAAATAGCATCTGCCTGATGCCTTTGGATCCTGGCTAGATAGAGGGTGGTTATTCCTTTTATTTTTAAGGTCCAGCAGGCCCCACAGCACGAGCTCAGAAGCAGGAGCCAGGACAGCGCATTATGAAACCTAGAGGTAAAGTGACGGTCAGTACTTACCGGCATTGCTTAAGACAGGAGAACAAAGAACTTGAAACAGTCGGCATGAAGCCTACTGGTGTGAGCACAGGTGTGGATGTGTGTCCTGAGCTGCTCCCTTCTGCTGTTGTTTTTAAGATTGTTCATGATCTAAGACAGTGGTTCCCAACCTTGGATCTCCACATGTTCTTAGACTACAATTCCCAGAAATCCTGGCCAGCTTCTGGGAGTTGCAGTCCAAGAACATCTGGGGACCCAAGCTTGGGAACCACTGATCTAGAACAATAAATAAGAACAGGAACTAAAGGGGAGAAGCTATAGATAAAATTCAGGCCCCACAAAGCCTGGAAGTTTGGAAGAAGAAAAAATAAAACTCAGCAAAATAAATCATTATTTTCAGCAGTGACAAGGAAAGAGGCATCTAAAAATTAAATCATGACCTTGTTCTTGCAGCCTTTGGCCTCTGTGGAGTTCAGTGGTTGGGTCTGGATAGGATTTGGGAGCAGATATTAGGAGCTCTGTTCAGAAAAATGAGTAGCGGCTGGAGCAGAGAGGGGTTGGTGCTGCTGAAAGACTGCCAAGCATTTGGAGTAAATGAGTTATGACACAGTCCCATCCAGAGAAGGAGTCCCCCATTAAGACATTTCTATCTAAAACAGCTTAAAATGAGTCACTGATTGAGTTCCTAAAAATATATGGCCTTTTATTCATGACGATTGTTGGATATGAAGATAAAGAAAAAGACGGAGGAAGGTCAAAGGGAAAGGAGAAGTAGGATGGAGAGGAGAAGCAAAGAAATGACGGTATGCGGATTGAGCACACCATGCTGGTGACTTCCAGGTGTGTTGAATGACAACTCCCAGTCCTTCAGGAAGCACAGCAAGAAAAAAAAATGAATGAAAGGTTAGATTTTCAAGAACTCCTCCTTTGGCACACATTCAGTCCTTTTAGATACACACTTAAAAGGGAGACTCCTTTTTTGGATCCTAACATGTAAGGTTAATGCAGGTAGAAGGGTTTTGACATCACCAGCAGGAGAAGATTTCTGATAATTAAATAGTTCCTTCTTCCTTCCCTGGGTTCCTTTGGCCTGCAAACAATGCGACAGATTATACACAACCCGGACAAGCCACAGAACAGAAGTAGGAACTCTCTGCTGATTGAAAATCTCCCCTTCCAGTGACATCACTGCCATTCTGTAGCCATTCATGTAGGTAACAGGATTTCAGCCAATAGCTCACTCACTTCGAAATATGGTAAAGGGATGGCCATCTAAGGCGGATGCTCTGGTTAGACTAGCATGTCTTTTGCTGCCTCAGGAACTGGCACACTGTGAAAGTGAAAGGTCCATAAGGGAAGGACTTTCTGGGGAGTGACTGCTGATATCTGAGATTGATGACAAGGACATATTTTAATGACAAAAGGATAGAGTTGTCCTTCACAGCTTTTCTTCCACCGAAGCCATTGCAAGTTCTCTTCTGCTTTTTTCTCAGGACAGCTAAGGTTCCAGGACACAGAACTGTCCAAGTCTGAGTTTTGGGCAAAACTGCAATACTCTGATTTTTGCAATGCTTGCTCTTGCATTTTTGCACACTTTATTCTGGTTGTGCTTATGGCGCAGTGGGAGGGCCAAGGAGAGTGGTGTGACCCAGGACGTGCACCTCCAACCGCTGGGATGCCAATTTCTTTTCTGCCATTTTCCTGGCTTCTGAGATTTCAAGCAAATGCCACCCTTGTACATTCGAACATATCTTCAAAGTCACGATAGCTAGAAACCTGCTAACAACAGAGATTCTGAGACACTTACGCAGAAACCGTCACACAACCGTTTGGAGTTTTGGTTGGGCCAAGGTTAGTGGTAGACCTCCACCCATATTTAAATTTTAACATGTGCTACCAGTAACATACAGTAATTCTCACCTATTCTCAGGCTCAATCTGCAGATGGCTTCCAATCTTTTTTCATCTTTTCTTCCTTCCTCTCCTTGCTACGCACACTCCCAGGTGGATTTGTCTTTCAGCTGTAACATCTGAAATGCAAGACACTTCTCCAAGTATAGCTTGACAGAAGACCTGTACTTGATGTAACATGATGTTGTATACCAAGGTCCTCTTTGCTATTAAGGTTTAAGATATATTTCTTTTACATTCAAAGTCCAACTACATTCACTGGTCTCCACAGATTGTTTCAACTTCTGGTTTGAGACAGTCAACTCCATTAGATGCTACTGAGTTCTTAAAATAAAATAAAATCATACCATAGACTGAGTATCTTCTCTTTGCGATTATGAGAGAAGACAGCATGATATAGCGGGTAAGATTGCTGGGAGAATAAAAGTGGAGAGAGACTGGGTGCGTAGCCCTAAGCTCTTTGTAGGAGGGCAGGACAAAAATGTAAGAACATCATTAAAACAGTCGAGTTCCCTTTGAGGTGGAGGTTTAGAGAATCCCACATTCCATTTTCTTTGAAAGGTTGAACATTGCTTTATACATGACATCATCAACAAGGGAATTTATGGCTCCTTTCTTGGATGAAACCACTTTCTGCTAGAACTGAGGTTCTCTTGAACAGGCAAATTTGCTGTGCTTGCCACTAGGCTGTGGGAAGGGGTTGAAACTGAGAAAACCACCTGTTTTGGGAAGTATTTGTCCATGGCCACAAAGTCCCAAATGTCTGTGATGGGGGCACTGCATTTGTACTTTGAGGGTTACCCAGGGCAGTTCAGTACCTCTTGTACTCTGATCCCCAAGGCAGCTGCTTGGTGATGTGGGTCGCCCCTGACATTAATGGCTGTCAAAAGTGTGTAACCTGGGGTAGGACCATAGCTTACTGGTGACAGGATTTTCAGAATTCTGAGCTGGCAAGGCCACTGGCCAGGATGGTGGAGCATCAGTTGAGCTCTGAGACCATCTGCTTTTCAGGCAGAAAGTCCTAGGATCAATTCAGGGACAGCTGAAAATTGGCAACTGATGGAAAGGCTCTTTCTCTGCATGAGAACCTTGGAAGTTGCTACCGGTCAGAGCAGATGATACTGGATCAGAAACACAAACCAACTGACATAGGATACGTCAGCTTCTTATATTGTGGAACAGGACAGTTTCTCATAAACAAAACCATTACGGATCCAGATTCAACAGAACTTTTCGATTCCTAGTGAGGACCTCAGCTTCCATTGAGATTTCCATAACCCCTGTCAACACTACCAACAAACTCCTTTGGAAAATCCAAGAAAGATACGCCAAGAATGGAAAACCCCAGAAGGACAGAGAGCAATGGAGCATATCTACATCCCATAGTTACAGCACCATGACATCCTTTTAACTGTCCTGGGTTCATCCTACAGGATCCTGGGATTTGTTGTTTGGTAAGATGCTTCTCTGCTAAGCAGTTCTAGTGTACTTTCCTGAACTACAGCGTAAGCGCTTTCTAGCAGAGAATTCTAAATATATCTTATGAAACTAAAAATCTCAGGACTGTGTGGAATAGAGCCATGGCACTTAATGTGGTATCAAACTGCTATAATTGTGTAGTGTAGATAGGCTCCAGGACAGAAAAGGGATTGAAAGAGAGAGAGAGAGAGAGAGAGAGAAAAGGACTTTTCACCGCACATGGAGAGACACAAGGCAGGCAAAAGGTGATACCTTTTTATTAGACCAACTTCCGTTGGCAAGAGCGTGCAAGCCATCGAGCATTTGGAAAGGTTTAGCATTTAGTCACTGGCTTTAACTAAGCACATTCGGACAGACATTGAAAAAAACAAACAAAAAGAAATTGGTTTTCTTTTAAATAATAAAAAGGACCTTTTTTTAAAAAAAAGAAAAAAGTAATCAAGAACCACACAAACAAGTTCAGAACAAAATCTGGAAATAAACTTCCCCGGGAAAAAAAACAACAACACTCAAACCCTCCAAAGTCAGCCAGTAAAAGCGCATTCAGAACAAAGGAAACACAACTTTTTCCACAAAAAAACAAGGGGATGGAGACTAGGCAGAGAAGGAAGGAGAAGGAAAGGGAAATCACCCGTCACGCACAGCAGCTGGTATTTACACACAGAGGCGGGGAAGGAACTAAAAAGTGAAGGGGGGAAAAATACTTTTAAAGAAGAGAGGAAGAAGAAGTGGAGGACAAGAAGAAAAATAAAGAGGCAAAATGGGGAAATGTTTCCTTTAACAAATTTGGGCCCTGAATCATGCCAAGATTCACATGACAGCCTAATTCTGAGACTTCGGGTTTGATCCTTCATGCCACAAGATGCTGACTTAAAATACCAGCAGTGTTTTGTGGATACAGGGTCTCTGGGACAGACGTAACCCCACTATCCCCCACCTGTGGATACCCCCACTGTGACATGCAGATGGACTGAAGCACACGTTAATCTCTAAAAATCACTTCATTATATTGCATCCCCATTTTGGAAAGGATTTGAACGGTGGACGCTTTGCTATTGGGTTGTGGCGAAAATGCTTACTTTCCAAAGGAAATGTCAACCCTGTTTGAAAAGGTTAAGAGAGGTAAATTCTCACTTTTACTTTTCATTGGCAGTAATGGCAAAGAGACAGAGAGAGACAGAGAGAGAGGTTTTTCCTTCTTTTTTCATAGGCAGAGTGAATTCTCCCAGTCAGTTGTAGGCTTATATTAAAGGCCAAGTATATACAACAAATATAAGTCTGTTCCAGCTACTTTAAGTGTCATGCATCCCAACTGCTTAAGGAAATCTGCATATCGTTGTTCTACAAAAAGACTACAGACCCCTAATGGAGAAGTCTCAACTGCCTTATCACACTACAATTCCACGGATACTTTATATGTAAAGCATGGCTGTTGAACCGGTATCATAGAGTGAAAATATTCTAAGCCAAAGGTAAAGAAGAACGCTTTGTAGACAGAAGGGGCGGGGGGGAATCCAGATGAATAAGTGACTCTGGACCTGACAGATTTATGAATTATAGGAGACAATTAGCAATGCACAGAGCTATTAAGGAGACAGATCCATGTGCTAATGATTCTGAGATGGCACTTCCATGCTGTTGTCATTCTTGGTTAAAAAGAAAAAAGAATACGAAGACATAGAGAGATAGCTCTCCTTTTGTCTGCTCGTACTAGGAGATTTTCATAAAGACTCACTTGATCTGTGAGTTTAAACATTTCTTTCTTTCTAACCAGGAAATACTGCACACAGAATGACTGCATCTGTGCACCATAAATGTAGTTTAATAACTGAGGGAGAGGGCACAGAAATGCATTTGGAGCATAATGCATTGCTAATATACACACACAAACACACACACACAGCCAAAATAACCAGGTGCCATGTGTGCAGTGGCTGTGTGCAGCCCCTTCCTATTTCAAAGGAGCACATGCCAGGAGATCTCACAATGGATTACACCCCAAAACCACACAGATGAGCAAGTAACCATAGGTGGGTTTTTTCCCCCTCTCCAAACAGGGTTGGATCTTAATAAGCACTGTTGCGAAGGGCCCTACAAATTTAGGGAGCTAGGTTTCCGCCTTCAGGTTCAGCATCCATGTAAACCTTTGCACGATCAAGGCTCACAAGCCCTTCTGGTCCTCGAAAGCACCATATGTGAGGAATAGATAGGTGGGAAAGAAGAGAATGACTGCTTACATAGGTTGATGGCTATATATATCTGTATATATATATATATAAAACTAGGTATATGCAGGTATATATATAACTATTTCCCCCTTTGGAAAATATTGTTCCTTTGGACCAAGGGAGTTTTTTCAGATGTGAGGAAGGGGAAAAATGTTTTTTTTCCCCTTTGGGTTGGATCCAGATGTAATCTTGCTCACATTAAATTCATGATGAGCCTAAATCCAATTGTTATTCCCAGCCAAAGCAGACCGATGGGATCAATGGGAATTTGGTGAGTCAATACACATGTTTTGTTCTTTCAATTGTCCTACTCTAGTTAGGACTAACAAGGACTAACTCAACCCCTGTCGATTTCAAAGGATCTTCTCTAACCCTGACTGAGTTTAGATCTGACTCATGGTTTTTAGCTGATACATGCCATGTCTCAGAAAGAGGCATACATTTCAAACAGGTGTCTCTGCTTCTCCAAAATACAGGACACAGCACATGCATTAAAATGATATTGTTTCTAATTAAATATTTGTATGCTTGGTTTAAAAGAAACAACAACCTTAAAGCTGCTACCAGATTCATAATAATGAAAATGATTTTAGTGAATGTTGCAGCTCTAATTTAGATCCCTACCCATCCACGTCTGGACTTTTAGTGTCAGTTCTCTTCCTGCACAGAGTAAACCATCTTGGTCCATGTAGCTGGTTAGGAGAAGGATGTTTTTAAACTAAGACTGAACCAGGGCTGGCTAAGCCAAGGATCCAGGACCATGAAGGCTCTACTTTCCCAAAAGAATCATTATTGTAAAAAGGTTAGAAATGTCAAAAGATTAGAAAGCAACAGGAAATACTCCATTTCCATGACCCAACTCTTCATGATCAAAGGACCTAAGTGGATCTTCTCCACCTTCTGAGAGCTTGGAGTCAGGACTAAGTTTAAAATAAGTCTCTTAATAAGAAGGGACCAAAAAGGGATTTTCCCTCCATGTGAGTTCTTGGGAAATAGGGATGCTTATCTATAAGAGGATGTAGTCCAGCAGCTACAAAAAGGAATGTATCAACCAGCTCAGGAACAGAGGAAATTGCAACCTGTTTTCAAAAAGACCATCAGTGTGTACCAGAAACCGACATGTGTAATTTGGGCTCATGGAGATTTCGCAAAGCCCCAACAGTTTTTCTAGCTTCTTTTGTGAAAAATTTGAGTTGAGGGAGGATGATGTCAAATCATCAGTCCGTGACAGCTCTGGTATGTTTACCAAAGTGCCACGGGTCAAAATATCATGTACCATTTTTACAGAACCACAGCACTGTTGATAACACAGTGTCCTGCCCACTAAAGAATATGGATAAGCCTTGAAGGGGATTAAGAATATTATATCTTGATATCCTTAGTAGGCGACTGGGGCTAAGTTAAACACTACTGCATCTCGTGGATTTCAGTGTAAGAGTTCAGCATCTGCTTAATTCTCTCTCACTAAAATCAACAAGATGATGTCTCCACAGTTTTCAGAACTGCAGGCTTTGTGCCATTATATCCTTCTCCAAAATATATTCCCCTCCCACCTCACCTCAGTACTGGCGTAATGTGTGTCCAGTGTTAGACGTAAAGAGAACAGAACAAGATTAACAAATCTCACTAAGGCAATTTACTACTATTTAACAGAAATGGGGACTTGAGTTGCGGAGTTCATTGCCAAGTCAGACTTAAATCGGTGACTTGATTCACTCAACTTGGGTTGTTGTTGTTTTTTCCCCCAAAGACTTGGACTCAATTTGTGACTCAAAACCCACTCACCCCTCCCTTTTTTCTGGGGAAAAAAAGCTTGTTTTTAATAGGGAGTTGGACTTCGGGCTTGGGACTCAGTACCAAAGACTCAGACCCAAAGACATGTCAACATCCCTGCCATTTAAAGAAGAGAAGAGCCAATCACCTTCCTCTGGAAGCTTAAAAAATGTAGATACTCCTTTTCGCATAAAACTCTCTATCCATCTCAGTGTCTTCTGTCTGAAATCCACATGCCTTTGTGAGCATAAAAGAATACCGAAATGAACAGAGAGTCCCATGCGTGCAAAAGAGCAGTATGCGCACCAAAGGGGTGCATGGTTCTATGGACATACTATTGAATGACAGCAGTCCGATGAACTCCCTTGATCCAAAATCAAAAGCAAGAAAGAAATGAAGAGGAGGAAAGAGAAGGTGAAATCTTTGTCCTTTAAAAAGATCTTAAGTTGCAGCATGATTATATGGGGTAGTGGGGAGAGGGAAAGAAAAAGAAAATTCTTTTGGTAAAATCACTTTCATTTCATTTCATCTTTTTTTTTCTTTTTTGTTGCTCATAAAATGGGTTGACTGGTGAAATGAAAGAAAAAACTATATAAATAAATATATATATATATATATGTAAGTTTGTCCCCCTCTTTTGCTTTCTGTTTTTGAATATCATAAAGTTCAGCAAGAAACTGGAGGGAAATAAAAGAGTAAGGGGAAAGAAGGACATGGTAATGGGGGAAAGAAAAAAAATGATTTTTTTTAACGGAAGATTTTTATGTTGTTGTTTCTTAGCAAATACGCCACAGACTACAATAAACCGCCTACATTGAAACAATACATAGATCAATACCCAAAATGGAAAGTCAAGGGGATTTTGCCATGTTCGTAGGATTTGTCTTTTATCTTTGCATTGTTGCATCTTATTTTTTTAAAACAGTTGGTTTGTATGTTATATTGGATATGTATTGTAAAAAAGATCAAAAAATCTAAGTTTTCTTTGTTCTTTCTTTTCTGGAGTTTGATCTCTTATGAAGAGATGACAAGATGAAGACATTACAGAGACAAAATAAGAAAAGTATGTACTCACACAGAGGAAACACAAAGCTATATGAATATACTCTGGAGTATATACTGCATTTACCCCCAAACCAAGATATCCTAAAGGTCAGACTTTTAAATAATTTTTTAAAACTGTACCCCATGGTGAATAACTAACCTAAAGGTGACTCTTTGAAGAGTCCAAGGCAGTTTCATCATAATACATCAGATTTGCAAAACAGAATAAAAAATATGATCCACTCAAGCACAATAGTCTCCTACCATGCGTTCCATACAAAAATTAGGAGAGGTCTCCTTATGAAAATGTTCTCAATATATAAACCCAAGATATTCCGAGGAAGCCATTGGCTTGGCTGAGGGTAATTACAGTTCAGTTTTCATTTTAAATGTATATGTGTGTGTGTGTCTAATTTTTTAAAATTGAATTGTGTCCAAATGTGTGTGTCTACATATGTGTGTGTCTGTGTCTTTGTATACACAGAGATGAGAGGCACACTCACACCAGTAAATCACACTTACATGTCCAATTGGCACACTTCTTACACAAACATTAACATACCGATATAGCTTGGCTACTGAATTTGCAAAGGCTTATGCACATCAAAACAGGATGATTCAGACACTGATTTATTTTCTATATCTGAACCACGTTTGGAATTCTGAAGCCAGCAGTCAGTTTTTAACTGGGCCACATTTCCTGTCCAGAATTATGCAGAGAGCAGAAGGAAGCAGACCACCTATCAATGCACATGCGAGGAAACCCAGCGCATAGCAAACCACATTGCCATACCAGGATATAAACAAATGTTTTCTCTTTCTCTCTGGAATATAATGTAGATATATCGATTTCAATCTATCTATACCAGAGAAGGGTTTTAAAACTGTCAGCCAGCTACTTTAAGCCAGGTAAAAAAGGGAATCTTTCCCAAAGATAGCCAGTGGAAAAAGTCAAAACTGTAACTTCTCCTCAGGGAATGAAACCGGAGAGAAATCTGGAGAGTAGCATAACCATCTTTAGTACTAGAAATCACACCAAGAGACATGGCACAGGATCTGTCACTTTCAACTGGCCCGAGAAAATATGGGTAGGCTCACTGGCCTCCGGGCCCAATCAAGAGAGAGAGCAGGAGGAAACACGGCGAAAATCTCCAATCCCCTGGCAACCATGGGCATCTCTCTTGGTAGATTCACCTCACACTTTGAGAACCAATGATGCACACACATACACACACACACACACATAACACAGAGATAATATTGCATAATATTTAGGCACATTAAAAGCTAGACACGGGCATCAACAGTATCACTGAGGCATGTAGACATAGTTATTCATGCCAATGACACATAACAGACATTTGCCACACTCTGTACTCAGGTCCCATTTCTGCAGGGCCTCATGAGAATTCACATTTATGAAGCCCTTTATGAATGAGCATCACATATCTTTGCATGGTTTCTCTGAAACTCAGTCTTTGTTATCAGCAGATTCATGAGATGTATCGGTGGCTGATACAAGCCACTTCAGGACTCAGGAGAAGGACCAACTGCTTGAGTGCCCGTCTTTTAGAGTATAATCTCCCAATAGGTGAAAAACTAACATAGCAGGGAGAAAGCATGCTAGCTTTTATATGGATGGGATTTTAAAAAATGAAAAGCAATGGTTCAACCCCTTTGACCTGCGACGAGCATTCTGAAGTGGTCTATTTGGGAACCAGACACATCGCCTGGGTCTGTTGATGGTGTGGGTTAAAGAGGAATCTAGATTCTGAAATGTAGTTCTTAGCATGACTTTTCCTTGAAAAATGCTATTCAAGTGGTAGGAAACTGCTAACACTGCTACCATTCATACTTCAAAGTTTTGAAAGGCTGTTGCCGATGGCTACATGTCACCAGCTTCAAATAAAGTAACTAAATGAAACTTTAAAAAAAAAAAAAGATGGTGGTAAGAATCTATTTCTGGATTCTTGAGCTCTCTAAATCCTTTTTCTATAACAAATGCTCACAGATTAGAGTATTATAAATGCACATTTTCCCAGATGCCTTTGGGAGTATTAGGCAAATTTTAGCATTTTCTAGCTTCACCCGATTCACCCGATCAGGTTGCTGTAGAAAGCAAAAGAATTATGGGAAGGTTCTCAGCACCTCTGTGTACAGTGTGTCTGTACTTTGCCCAATATACATGTAGAGAAGAAGTGCCTCTTTAGCATTTAAACATGCTTTGAAAGATGTTTCTTTGTTCTGTTCTAAGGGTTTCAATTGCGTGGCAGTTTATGACATTAACTGGACTAGATAGAGGGGTTTGTGAGAAAATATTGAAAGAAAATCTGGCACAAATGAAAACCACCATTTATGAAATAGGTCTTCATATAAGCTATTTCAATGGTTGTTGTTGTTGTTTTTTTTACAAAAGAAAGCAAACCATTGCATCTCCTTATAAACATATATAAATAAGTGTATGACATTTAGTTCTCAAAACCCATTACTTTGGAGTGATCTTGCTGGAGTCCCAGGTGGGCTTAATGGGTCTCACTCTGCAGTAAGTGGGGCAAAAGACTGCTAGTTTGCACATGCACAAAACCATAAACATACGCAGAAACACATGCCTACACATATGCAAACACACACTGCATAATGCTGTAACCTGTGTGTTTATATATGTATACCTATATCCCCATCAGTTCATTTGTATATAGGTACAAAATGCTATCACGGTGAACATATGTACAACATATCTATATACAGATATGTACACACACACACACACACACACACACACACACACACACACACACACACACACACACACACACACACACGCCTTTTTAAAAAACAGAACACAAAGTGACTGAAGAAATAGCAGATGTGTAAATGGGCAAGAGAAATGAGAGTTTGGGAGTGGGTGGTATCACCATGGCCCACCCCTAGGGGAGCATGTGTTGAGGGGACCCTATTATGACACTGGACAATATGAACCCTGGGGAACAGATCTGCCACTGCAGTCTTTGAAGGATGGATAGTGGGCTTGGGTGGGCAGGGCCTAATGGGATATGATATTGGCTAGCAGGAAAGAGCTGGCCATCATCCCTGTTGTATTTGCCCTCTTGCCTCTAATCAAGACTGAAGTTACTTCCATCTTTCCTCCTTTGTCTCAGATAAGTCTCTGGAGGTCTTCTGCACTATGTCATAGTCAGCATTGTTTTCTCATTTCTGTAAAGCAGGCACTCATGTTCTCATGGACTCCTTCATATTCTAAGGGTGTTCGAGCCTCTGATAACCATGGCTGGAACTTTGGGGTGGGGGAGCTGGTACAGATCTGTTCTCCTTCCATTTTAGAGGACCAGGGACCAGAAGTAAATGCTGAGGAGGAGATTTTTTAAAAGCGGGCACAGGTAATAATACCATCACTCCCATCATCTATAGGAAGTGGAACATCTCAAGGTGCTCACTGATGGGTGTCATGAAGTAAAGATTGGCAAGGGGGGGGGCCTTAGGGGACAACACATATTTCTAATGTCAGTGCATCACCATCAAGGGTGATTAGAGAAAAAGAAGACCACATCAAATACAGGGAACACTGTGACTCATGGGAGGCGAAATACTCTTCCACTGAAGAATTAAATTGCTCTGGACACAGCTGATCTTTCCTTAGTTTTGAGTAATCCCTCAGCACTTCTGCAACTCTAGGTTGTGTCCAGGAGCACATGAACAGGTATCAAAAAAGAAAGGAACTGAATAATTATATGTTCCTGGGAGCCTAAATAACCCAGCTGCAAAAGAGACTGTCCAGTGCACCTCTGCATGCTTCACGAATCTGGCCTATTTCTGTCCAACCAACCTTCCACCAGGAGTGGGTAATTTCCACAGCACTGCTGCTTTGGAAGCATTCATAGCTTGTACTGACATCCAGTGCTGAGACTCCATACCTGTGCTCAGAGTAAGCATGCACATTTACCCGGGCTGCCCTCCTTTGAGGGTATTCCTTCCTCTATCTATTCAACAAAGAAACCTTTTCAGATGCAAGACTGAAATGTGCTTCTGGAACTTTGAAAACATTGCTCTGAACAATATTAACGGAACAGAAAATTCTGCATAAAACCATTCTGAAGCTACTGCTATTATTTTAAAAATGCTATATATTTCAGAATGATGATTCCACAAGACACCCACTCATCATATCATAAATATTACAACTGGGTAGCTGGTGACCATGGGTATATTGCATGAAGAGTACTAGTACTCATTCCAGATAATTCCAGACATGCAGATGCACATCCTGAAACAGCTTATGTTCTAGATGTCACTAATCAACCTAGCAAAGAGCACTCTGTTCTTTACAGAGATAGCATTTAAAGGAGCAAGCATCAACCTAATGTTCTTTGAAAAGGGTGCATAGTTAGGGTGCTAAGGTTGCTGAACACCATTGCATCATTCATTTTATTTTCATGGAAGGCAAAAGCTAATTTCACCTAACTTCACACGGTGGCACAATATTATATTGCTCCAGAATAATGCAGCAACTTTGGTAAGCAGGAAGAAGCTTTGCTTTTGAATACTGCATTATATTTGACAAGGGTTATGCTTCTTGTTTCTTTTTATTATGTAATTTGCCCCACCCCACCCCATAGGGTATAGCATCATTACTCCAGGATACTTTAGAGATGGAGCAGCATTACTGAAGGATGCATCTCAATGCAGATAGGCCACTTCAGAAAAGCATACTTGTTTGTTTTTTCTTAGGGGCGATAAATAACATTGTGGCATGGCCAAGATATGTTTACCTGGTGGTCAGTACCTTAGCACATGTTTTTAGTTTGCAGGCACTGATTCAGTGGAGAGAGGTCCATGCACTTTGCTTAACTAGCATTACACATGGTACTTTGATATGGAGCTGCATTCGCCCTTGCATTCAAATGTGGATGCACTCTGGGTCTGCTTCTGCATGTGCAACCCTGTGCGCATGCAGAAATGGGCCTGATGGTCTTTCTCTTTAGCCTGATGGAGCATCTTTGTAGAATGCCTGGTTTCATGCCTGGCCAGCAGAGTGAGGGTGTGCCTTTCCTCTTCCATAGGGAATGATATCCCATGGCAGGTTGCTTGCCCAGAGCAGCTGCTCCAAATGTCTAAGGATGTCACCGTGCAGAAAAGAGGACCACTGGGTCAAGGCAACTTGTGGGGAGGAGGAAAATAACCAAAAGTTCCTAAGGCTGTGATCTTAAGTGTAGATACTTGAAAACAAGGACCAGTTAATACATTCAATAATAGAATCAAGAGGTAAAGCACTTCCAGATTGTACTACGTTGACCTGCAATTGTGATGGCCAACGCTGCCCCATAATTTAAAAACTCCTGCACTCCCAAAACTAGCCTTTTTGGAACAGACTAGGCTGAACATCCGTCCTTAAGAGGCTGATCTTCTTTTTAAAGAGAGTTTTGCTTCTGATGGAGAGTGCTCAAAAACAAAAAACTGCATTCTCCACCCCTTCCTAAAAATGGAGCAGACCAGCAAAAGATTTACCTCTTGATTTTGCTGAATGTACATATTGACCTCAAGAAACTCTGGGAAAAGGAATGGTATTGCATGGAGAGGCTCCTTATCAACCACCCATGCTTGCCCAGAAGGGTTCCGAAGCTCCTGATGGGTTGCAACTGCAGTAACACAGTGGATGCACTTAGGATCAATCGAGAAAAGAACAAGTCTTTCTAGAAGTAGGGTCAGCGCTAGATTTCAGGAGGGCGCTTGGGCAAAAGGCCCTCAGCAGCCTCTCTCTCAGTGAACCTGCTTCCTTTGTGGCCACTGGCAGCAGCTTCTCCTCCTCCACTCTGTTACCTATCTATCTTCTTGCCCTGACTCCTTCTCAACACCATCCTTTGCTTCCTTGTTTGTTCATCCTTCTCTAGGCCAGAGAAGGGTTGTCTGAACAAACAAGTTGGAATGGCCAAGGGGTCTCTTATAGGTATCCCCCACGATGGGTGGGCCCTCAGCAGGAGACTGATCTCGCTGATCCTTAAGGTCAAGTCCTGTCTGCATGTCTAAACTATGTAGCATCAGTCAATCAGAATATTTGCTGTTATTCTTTTTTTTGCTATACAAACCACTGTAGCATCAGTCTCTTATTCTCATTCTCTCTTCCTTTTTTTTAAAAAAAACTGTTTAGTTACAGGAAACCTTGATTATGCTCCTCCATCTAGAATACTGGAATGTCATCAGAAAATGAATATATTCCCTAACACTGTTGGGGCTCCATTTCGTATGATTTCTGGCAGTGGGACATGCAAACTGGCACCACCTGTTTCTAATTCCCGATCACTCCAAGCTGAACTACAAGTTCAGAAGTACGGGCCACGCTGATTCAGCCAGGGTTAAGCTGGCTCTCCATGAAGAAGGAGCGACCCCTTCCTTTAACAAGGAGAAATATTCAAATGGTGAGATTATCCTTCCTGACTGCCGTACTTCTGAGCAGGTACTGCAGCCCTGAGCTACTTCTTTCATTCCTCTTAAGAACCAACGACTAGACATGAAGTTAGTCAGTACTCACACAGTCAGTTGCAGCATGTATAAGTTTTTAAAGCATTAAATAGCCAGGAGTGTGGTAGTGGGATGAACTGGATCAGGACCATTTTAGGTTGAACAGGCACTCTAACCATTTGCCACTGCTGTGCTTCTAAGCAGAATCTTCAGTCCTCTGATATGCAGAGTGGGAAGAAATCCTCCTGTGTGTTGGGGTGGCTGGTTTACTTCTGACTGAAGGCATGGCAGGGGCAAAGGATTAAAGTCACACTCACATGGTATCCATCCCATCTCACCTTCCCTCCACTGGACATTTAACAGACCATATATAACAGGACTAACCTTAACATCATCTCTAGTTTAGCCCTCATCTCAAGACTGTAGAAGTTCAGTTTCCTTCAGTCTTCCTGAATTGCCAGATAATGAATGAAACAAACCACTATAGCAATCCTATGCACAAAGAATGGAATACAATGACAGTCCTGAACTAGCAGCGGGTTAGCCTATTCATTTTTGTGTGCATATGGCCCCAGATTGGATGCCACAATCTCAACCGGCTAGTCTTAATCTACTTGAATCGAGGGTTTTAGATGAGATGGCAGCAACGCTCTTGTATTTCGGCATGGGTTTTCTCCTTTCCCCTATCCATAAATCAAATTCCTGGTTGTTCCAATATTGCTTAGTAAAATCAGATTGATATGTAGCATTTATATTTTTATCAAACGTTGTCAATAATGCTCCGTATGATCTTTAAAAAATTTGATTGTATCCATGCCCCATTTTTTGTTGTGCCGTTGTATTCCATATTTTGCCTTTTTGGGGGGAAGTTAAAAGGATAGTAACTCTATATCTAGTGACCAGAATACTGATGCTGTTGAGTACAGGAGCATCCCTTGATATCTGAGGGGCTGGTCCAGTTGGTCCCTTCGGCATGCCGTCAGGCATGGGCAGCCCTCCCCAATGCAGCTCCTAGCCAATGGGAAGGGAGGGGTGGGGCTTTGGCAGGAGAATCCCGTTGCAGAATCAGGTGGGGATGGAAGGGGAATGTGATGGAGAGGAAATGAGGAAGATGCAGCAGATGAACAGATTGTGCCCTGAGTTATTTACTCAATTTTTTTCCAGGTACCTAAGAATGAAAACTTTGATTTAAAAAACAAAAAACAAAATATATTTAACTAATTCTGTTCTTGGAAACAATTTCCATATTACCCAAGAACAGTGAGTGCATGAGTTTCCCACTGTCAGCTCTGAGAAAAGGAAAAGATTAGCAACCGTCTATATGTGCACTGAATCCTTCCCTTTCTCCAAGCAGGCTGGAAACCTGTGTACTTGCTATCACAATATTCAATTAAAATAAGCTCAAAATACAGTAATGGTGCACTAGGTTACGGCCCTTGCCAACACCTAATACTGTAGTACTAATACTGAAGTATTTTGCTTCTTTGGATACTCTGTCCTAGCATGTTATGGAGTGGCTTGTCAGAGGTGACTGCTTGACCCATGGCTATGTCCTTCCCCATGTGAAACAGGCAAAGAATACCATGAACCATACTTTCCCACAGGGTTAATTGTTGATATGAAAGGGGAAATCTGTGGGGTGTAGCAGGAATTACACATTTTGGATCATGGTGCAGTGGGAAAGGGAGGTGTACTTACAAGACACCTGGTTGAGGCCCAGAATATCTGAAAATTCTGAGCAAAAACCCTGGTGTCCAGCAAATGAGTAAAAATGGATGAAGAGATGATGCTGAACAACAAACTTAGATTTGCTGACCCAATAAAGTTGTTTTATCTATAGGTAGCTGGAACATGTGCTGTTATATCCACTGCATGTACAATTTTTAAATTATTATTATTAGTATTAGTATTATTATATTTTTTTTTGCTTTAATTTACAACCCAAGTGTGCCTCCGATGGAGGAGGCCAGTACTATACCAAGAACCACACAACAAATTATAATCATAATTTTCTTCTACATTACCCAAGAAAATCCATGGAGCAAGACGAAAAAGAAAAGAGAGAGAGAAAGAGAGGAAAAGAAAGACAAACAGGCATTAGTCATAAGGCATTAGGCACACAGCTTTGGGTAAGAAAGAAGACGGATTAAATTGAGCTTTATAAAGGGTGCCACCAATTTTGCCAAGACATGGGAGCCATCAAAATACATTAGATTATATTTATATGCAACAGTGAGCCATGGTTTAGCTCCAGCCTCACCACCCTTGTGGTCTCCACACAGTGAGCTAGGGGATTATTATGGGTTGTAGACCAACATATCTACAGGAGAAGTTGGCTAAGCGCTATGTGTATAACCAAAGAGCTTGCATATTTCCCCTCCTGGAGCACCAGAAGGAGAAATAAAACCAAAGTTTCACTTTATCAAACATTGGCTTCTTGTTACAGATGCCCAGTTTATTATAGAAGTTGGGGGGGGGGAGGATTTTTATCTCTAATTTTTATGGTCTATTGTGATTATTTTAAACATTTTAATTAAAGGCATTTCCTATGAGAGGCCAGCCCAAATCAACTAAGGCATGTACGGCTGATGGGGTTACGCATCCTATCACATAGGCTGCCTTAGGCAAGCTGCGTGGTCTATGAGTGGTACCAGAAGGAAGGATTGGTAAATTACTTATACCTAAAAACAAAACAAAACCAAACCCAACCCTCACCTGGCAATGTCTCCATAAGTAGGAATTAACTTGACAGCATGTAATTATTTCCCTCAAAAGGCAGTATAAAAATTAAAAATATTTAATAAATGAACCAAAGCAGACTCTAGTCCCTCACTAATCAAGTCTAGAGTTTCTTATATTTATTATACTTCAGAATTGTCCAAGAACAACAGTTCCTTAGAAAGAGTTCTCTGGGGGGGAAACTGAAACACAAACCAAAAAAATATTAACTAGAAATGGTGCATAACTGGAGTCCTGATTGGTCAGAACGTTTTGTGTAATGACTAATCAAGAGATAAAAAGCTGAAGGAGTGAATTCCAGTGCAGTCTTATACACAATTATTTATAAGCAAATCCCAATGGGTGCAGTTTGACTAACTCCCAAGTATAGGACTGCAGCCTCAACCAGAGTTTGAAAACACTGCAGCTCTCCAGAATACTCTGGTCATCAGAACCTCTGGCCATGCTGGCAGAGGGACTGTGGGGCGCTAATATTACCAAGTTCTGGCCTCACCAAAGACCATCTCTGACCAGGTCCTTCTCCTCTCTGCCTCTTTCCGTGGACCTGTGTTGGCTTCTGCTGCTTGCTTGATCTCCCTTGTCTTCGGACTCCTCATGAAATTTAATTTTGCTAACGGTGGCCATTTTCTCTCAGCCCCTTCTTCTCACTCAGCCTTACTCCCAGCCTTTCTTCCTCCGGTGCATCGCAACGTCTTAGTCCCAAATCAATCCCTTCACCATCTTATCTCAGTTCCTCTCACTCACCCTCCGAGCCTTGCTCTGGTATTTTACAGCTTTCTTGGTGTCAGAGACGGCTCTTTCCACGTAGTCAACAGAGTGCTCGACATTGTATTCAATGCGGTCAATCATCTCACCCTGAAATGGAGGGAGAGACAAATTACTGGGGCAGAATATGACACATTAAATTCTGTAATGACATGGTCAACACATATGGTGAATAGAGTTATTCCTGCCACCTTCCTCTAAGGAGCAAACTTTAACCACGCACACAAAGGACCTTGTAAGTTAAGTAAAATTGAGAATAGTGACTCAGGGTGTTGGTTCTAACGTATAAAGTTCTAAATGGCTTGGGTCCATTTAGAACTTTACTGCCTCTACCTTCAGGAGCCTGCTCGAGTGTTAAGATTATCAGGAGATGCCTTTTTCTTGACCCTGCCACCTTCATAGGTATGTTTGGTGGATATATGGGAGAGGGCCTTCTCTGTTGCTGCTCCCAGACGGTAGAACTCCCTCCCACAGGAGGCAAAGCTAGGCTCATCTTTGCTGTCCTTCCACAAGCAGGCAAAGACCTTTCTCTTCAGACGGGCTTTTCCTAAGTGACTGGCTGCCTGAGTGGGGTTTTAAATGGATTATTGTACCTTACTGCTTTGAATGTGTTTTGGTGTTGCTTATTTATTTTTATATGACATTTGTTTGATCTTTTTTAGTATTTGTATACCCACCGCTGTTATCTTTAATATTGTCTTTTAATGATGCAAGCCACCTTGGGCCCTTTTAGGGAGAAGGTAGAATAAAAATATTTTTTAAAAATAAATAATAACTGACACAAAAGTACCCTCTGAACTTCAGTGGGGATCTGAACCCAGGTTTTGGCTGGCATACTCCTAAAAACCCATGCATGGCTTTGAAGTACTCCTCAAAAACTCTTGAAGACAAGCACCAATTAACTTGAATGGAAAAGACAGAAAAGCGAAATGTTGGAAACTGGCTTTTTAAAAATGTCAGAACTGAATGATGGAACATGTGCCTCTGACTACGTACCAACTTTTTTTTCTTTTCCTCACAGCTGAACATCTTTCAGCTTTCCTCATCTGATGCTGAACAGTAAAGACTTCCCAGTGAGAAAGGAAGAGTTTGGGGATGGGGGTAACGTCTACAAAATCTTGAGTTCTATGATGGCTGATTTTAAAAATTAAGAATTAGAGATAGCCATGGCTTTCAGCCACTTGACAGCTGTTCAAACACGGAGTCGCTGGGAATTTTTTGCACTGGCTTTGATAGTACAGTGCCAGTTAAACTCATAACAATAAAATCATCACAGACACTTGAAATAGTTTAAAAGACTTTTCCAAAAGAAAAGTGTTAGAAAAACATTGAAAATTTAAACATTCCGAAGCTGAAATATAGCAGCAGATTGGTCTTCCTCGGGGAAGCCACCTTGCCCAGTAGGGGCACTACAAACTAAAAGGCTCTTTTCCCTCATTCACTGGCCATATCAATTCTGGCTGCAATAACACCAGTAGAAGATCCTCCAATGTTGATGCCGCAGCACAAGAGGACGGATAAAGGACAAAATGATCCAGCAGAAAACTGGGTCCTAAGCCATGCATGGCTATAGAGAGAAACACCGACACTTTGAATTGAGCCTCAACGAGAACAGTGAGCCATGGAAGTTACTCCAAAACAGGAATGCTACCATTCCATCTCCTGTTCTCTGTTAGCAGTCTAGCAATGGTGTTCTGAGCTGAATGTATGCTGGTGCTTCCAAAATTGTCTTCAAAGACAGCCTTTGTGCCTTCCTGCTTTCCTCGCCGTCCCTACCTGGCTTTCCACCAACATAGCCATGTCCACAAACATATCGTGCAGCTCCCGGATGCTGGTTTCCAGCTTGATGATCTCGTTGTGCCGGGTCTCGATTTCGTTCAGGGCTTGCTTCGTCATCTGTGAGTCCATTTTGATCTGAAGGGAAAGGCAGGATGCAGACCAAAAGACAGGATTTTAGTTCTAAGCAAGGACTTTAGAATTCATTCATCTCCTAGGACACCCCTGTCCTACAACATGAAGAATTCACAGCTTGGGAGACTTCCTCTTTTGGACTACAAGTACCACAATCCTCTAGCTAGCATGGCCACTTAATGGCCCATGGTGCAGGAAGTCACTTTTCCAAGTCTCTGATATTTATTTATTTATTTATTTATTTATTTATTTATTTATTTATTTATTTATTTATTTATTTATTTATTATTTGACTTTTACCCCGCCCCTCTAGACAAAGTCTACTCGGGGCGGCTTACAATCAGTTATAAAAACATCATAAAATACAACAATATAAAACGGATATATCATAAAAAAAAACTCACATACTTAAATCAACAAAATATAAAATTCAAGATGGAAGAAAAGGAAACTAAAAAATAAAATAAAAAATCAAGTGTTTTGATATTGACTGTTAACACAAAATCGTAAATAAAATAGCAGGTAAGCTTGCACAGGTGGAATATGGTACCTAGAAACTGCAGCTTTTAAAAAAGAGACTGATACGTTTCTAGACCCCACACCTATCAGGAAGAGTTTGAAAACATGTGGATTATGCCATTGTTAAACAATGGAATTTTCTATGGAAGGGTTTTTTGCATTCCAGTTTCTCCTCCTTTCATTCCCTCATCTCCTTGGCTTTAGTTACTGTATTCTGACCCCCACCCTCATAACCCTAGTCCAGACATTCTGGGGAAACCCAACATGAGTTCCTTGCAGAACACCCGGCATCTGGCCAACACTGTCTTGTCCTCAGCTTTAAACTACAGGAGAGCAAAGTCTGAAACCCTGATAAGTTGGGCATGCTTTCTGAGCTGCATCTTGGTTGTGGTGCCCAGTGAAATGAGCACCCCAAGGAATGCAGGAAGGAAGCAGCTTTGGATCAGATACGTACATCATCCGTGAAAATCGCCAGCTTTCCGCTCTCCAGCATGTCTTCTAACTCTTCGTTGGTTGTTGTTCTGCCAGCTGCAAGGAAGGAAGGTCAGAGCCATGATAAATCACCCCATGCTGCAGTTCAGTGCCCCCTTTTTAATGCAACAACATATGGCAGTAAATGCTGCCTCCCTGCTGATTCGCATACTACCTTTCACACTGGACAAGGAACTGAGGACATTTGTGTTTCTTTCAGCTTGTTTCCAAATCCCACAGAAGGGAGAAGAACTCAAGCAGCCGGCAGTATAGTTAAGAGAGTCTTTCAGGGCATCCTTGCTTGTTGCTTGCCTTAAGCTTCACTGTAGAGGAAGAGCCATGTCTACATGGCTATAGGAGAGCACACCTAGCTTTAAATCTGGCAGCAGCTATACTGCAGTTGCCACCAGAGATAGGAAGGAAATATTCAGTTTCAACAACAACAACCATCAAGGGCTGAGGATGCCTTCGCTTGTGGTGGCTCCTCCTCCAGGTACCTTCACAGGTACCAGCATTTATTCATGCCTGGAACCTATACAGTGGACCCTCAACTTACAGACAGCTCGACCTGCAGACTTTTCGAGTTACAGACTTCTCTGGCCCCAAAATTTAGGTTCGACTTGCGGCCGGAGAATCGACCTACAGACCGGAAAATCAAACAAAATGGACCAAAAACAGCCGGTTACGGATTAATCGGTTTTCAATGCATTGTAGGTCAATGGAGCCTCGACCTACAGACTTTTCGACCTGCAGCCACCGTTCCAATACGGATTAATTCCATAAGTCGAGGGTCCACTGTACTCTTTGCAAACAAATATCCATCTTCCTGAACACCCACCCTTCCGAGCTCACTGTCATTGCTTAAATTAAATGAAAACATATCCTCTACATGTTCTGGGTTGCTCTATTCCTTCTTACTCATAATGTGTCCCTACATTCAGCTCACACTCTTTTTGGCTAGAAGATAAACCCAATCATTCTTATACTGAGTCAGATAATTGGTTAATCTACTTCAGTGTTGCTAACTCCAGCTGGCAGCAGCTGTTCTAGGCTTCAGGTGGAAGTTTCTCAACCCCACCTGGAGAGGCTGGGGACTAAACTTGGGACCGACTGTATGCAAACTCTACAGTACTCTCTACCCCTGATCTGTTGCCCCTCTGCACCAGCCCAATGACTTCAGATGATTTGCATCCAACTGGCCAGACTCTCAATTGCTAAGGAGGGAAAAGCGGTGTGTTTGTGTGGTTTTTTTTCCTTTTAAGAAATTGAGCCATATTGGAGATGTTTGCAAAAGAAATGCAAACATGAAAAACATACTTATCTCCAGCTGTCTCTGGATACGGTCCTTGCATCGGTCTCGATATTTGGACTGGGTTGTGTTGTATTCCGTCATCACCTCCACAAATTTGCGGGAAAGGGTTGAGTGCTAGCCAATAAAATGGAGAGAGAAGTCATGTCACAGGGGAAGGGCAGAGAGAGAGAGAGGGCTCTCCCTTTCTCCACTTCTTTGTCTCATTGCAAGGCCTGATCTATTGATTACAGAGGTTAAATGAAATGGGGAAAGGGAATTCTTATGCAAAATATTTACTCTGAAATATGTGCCCAAACACATGGTCAACACTGCAAACTGATCAGGCCTTTTTTTTTGGGGGGGGGGGGACCTTGAATAGGTTTAGTAGTAAAAAGAAATGGAACAAAATAAATCATGAAATATAGCACGGAGCAGATGCAGCAGTGGCCAAAATACAGTACAGGCAGCTGTTCAAACGAAGGCAGCTTTCTCTGCCAGGGGAAAAATAGCATCTCTACAGCAGGGAAACGCAATATTTTGTAAACTGCTTTGCTGGATTGATCATGGTTTTTTAAAAAAACCAGTCACAAAACAAGCTGCCCTCCCTCCTTCCTTCCTTCCTCCCTCCCTCCCTCTCTCTCTCTCTCTTTCTTTCTTTTAAAAATCCAGAGATGGCAAGCCACATTGTAGAAAAGAATTTGTCTTTTATATTAATGAAAAAAGGAATGCCTCTTCTAAGATGATGCATGCTACGATATGTGAGCACCTGATTTTAAAAACTGATGAAAGATGCTTTCCATTCCAGATCATTTTTTCCTTATAAGAAGGTGCCAGCTGAGAAGAGATATTCATGCCAGCATGAAGAAGCATAAGAAGATGACACGTAACACTTAAATCACAATTAATAAATCCAAGCTTGTTCATCTCGATTCCAGATAAGCAAGGTGTGTGGAAAGACCAAACCATTTAAAAAAAAAATTTTTTTTAAAGAGAGGACACAAAGAGACAGAAAACATTTAGTCAAAACAAATATAATGCAGAATACCTGTGTTTTCCGGATCCGCAGGTCAGCAGAAGATCGGTTCTGCACCTCTTCCTGTTCAATCCCTTGCTCAATTGCTGGAAGATGAAAAAGGTAAAGAGCCCAGAGTTAAAGAAACAAGAAGCATTGTGAATGTGGTTTAAAAGGTGGGACCCATGGATGAGTGCTCTTAAAAGAGAGGATGTTTTAGACCCAATCGATAAATTGAAGATTAATAAGTCACCGGGCCCAGATGGCATCCACCCAAGGGTTATTAAGGAACTGAGGAATGAAGTTGCTGATCTCTTAACTAAACTATACAACTTGTCCCTTAAAACGGCCACAGTGCCGGAGGACTGGAGGATAGCACATGTCATGCCAATCTTTAAAAAGGGAAGGAGGGGGGACCTGGGAAACTACAGGCCGGTTAGCCTAATGTCTGTTCCAGGGAAGATGGTGGAAAGCCTCATCCAATATAAAATCTTAAAACACACAGAAGAACAAGCCTTGCTGAGGGAAAATCAGCATGGCTTCTGTGAGGGCAAGTCTTGCCTCACAAACCTTTTAGAATTCTTTGAAAAGATCAACAGGCATGTGGATGCGGGCGAACCAGTGGATATTGTCTATCTGGATTTTCAGAAGGCGTTTGACACGGTCGCTCACCAAAGGCTGCTGAGAAAACTCCACAGTCAGGGGATAAGAGGGCAGGTCCTCTTATGGACTGAGAATTGGTTGAGAACCAGGAAACAGAGATGAGATGTTAAGGGGAAATTTTCACAATGGAGAGAGGTGAAGAGCGGTGTGCCCCAGGGATCTGTCCTGTGACCAGTGCTTTTCAACCTGTTCATCAATGACCTGGAGACAGGGATAAGCAGTGAGGTGGCCAAGTTCGCAGATGAAATGAAACTCTTCTGGGTGGTGAAGACCAGAAGGGATTGTGAAGAGCTCCAGAAGGATCTCTCCAAACTGGGAGAATGTGTGGCAAAATGGCAAATACGTTTCAGTATAAGAAAATGTAAAGTAATGCAGATTGGGGCAAAAAACCAAAACTTTATTTATCTGCTGATGGGTTCTGAGTTGTGCGTGACGGATCAGGAAAGAGATCTTGGTGTGCTGGTGGACAGCTCAAGGAAAGTGTCAACCCAGTGTGCGGCGGCAGTGAAGAAGGTCAATTCCATGCTAGGTATCATTAAAAAGGGATTCAAAATAAAACTGCCAACATTATAGTGCCATTGTTCAAAATGCTGGTAAGGCTGCACCTGGAGTATTGCGTACGGTTCTGGTCACCGCACCTCAAAAAAGACATAGTGGAACTGGAAAAGGTGCAGAAGAGAGCGACTCAAATGATGACTGGGCTGGGGCACCTCCCTTATGAGGAAAGGCTACAGCGTTTGGGCCTCTTTAGTCTAGAAGAAAGGTTCCTGAGGGGGGACATGGTTGAGACGTATAAAATTATTCAGGGGATGGATAAAGTGGATAGAAGGAAGCTCTTTTCCCTCTCACGCAATACACAAACCAGGGGACATCCACTCCAATTGAGTGTGGGGAGAGTGAGAACAGACAAAAGAAAATATGTCTTTACCCAGCGTGTTGTTAGTCTGTGGGACTCCTTGCCACAGGATGTGGTGATGGCATCTAGCCTAGATGCCTTTAAAAGGGGATGGGACAGATTTCTGGAGGAAAAGTCCATTGCAGGTTACAAGCCATGATGGGGATGTATAACCTCCAGGCTTAGAAGGAAGGGACCTCAAAATGCCAGATGCAGGGGAGTGGTATCAGGAGACAGTTATATCTAGTTGTCTCGTGTGCTCCCAGAGGCCTCTGGTGGGGCCACTGTGAGATACAGGAAGCTGGACTAGATGGGCCCTTGGCCTGATCCAGCAGGGCTCTTCTTATGTTCTTATGTACTGCCCCAGGTGGTAAGAAAGTGAGCTGTAGGTTCAAAGGATCCCACAGCTAGGGCTTTCCCCCAGGTGCCAGAAATGTCTCTATGCACCCAGCCATCTTGTGGACTGGCCCTGATGTGACAGGGCTGTAAACGTTTCTAGTAAACGTCTCCTTAACAATTGTTAATCATGCCTCCTGTATCCGTAGGTGAAATAAGCATTGTTCTATGAGATGTTTCTGTTCAATTATCGAAAGGTAGGGCGATCAGATAATGAAAGTGGAGTCTTGTGAAATCCACAGGAGCTCAAAAATATCCAGACTGTTTCCTGGGCAGCAACTATCTTCTGAGAACAATACTGTGTGATGATGCAGTATCACTCTTACATAAACGTCTGGGGTGGCAGAGGAATGTTGCCTCCTCAGCAGCTGCTAGGAGGAGCTGTGAGTGGCAATGAATTTCACACCCTTGCCCTGCAAATTCATTCTTCCTCCAAATAAAATAGTTTTAAAAATCAACTGGAACAGCCCCACACTTCTCCAGTGTGCAAGTGGGAAGAGCCTTTTTTTTCTTTTCTTGCTCTGTTTTGCCAATAATGACACATTGGCTAAAATCCTGTTGTGCTGCCATACAAAAGGTGGAGCATTTCAAAGTAAGTTGCCTCAAGTTAAGAAGTCTCCATAGACATTATGTGTTTCTTGCTTAGTTGTTGGACTCAATATGCAATAGATAATGTCTACAGAAATGTCTTAACTTGAGGCAATTCTCCTCCAGAAGCTACGCCTTTTGCATAGAAGGTGCAACAGGATTTCAGCCACTGTAGCTTCCCTGGACTCCCAGCCTCTATTCTATGTAGAAACATGTGACCCAATGCCAATGTGGCTAACCAGTTATGCTATAATGAAGATTCCTGGGTCCAAGCTTCTTTTAGCTCTCAACGTACGCAAACTAACTACAGTAGGATGCCCCTATCTACAAGATCTTTATCCATTGATTCACTTATTAGCTGCCAGAAAACACTAAATAAAAAAACCCAGAAATACATATTTATATGTATTTCCATGGTGTATTTACCAGAACTGGACACTAGAGGGAGCCAGGGACCATGCAATGTAGCGTGTTTGATATTTCCACATTTTTTTGGCATCAGCCGGGGGGGGGGGGGCTTGGAACCGGTCCCCCACAGATGCCGCAGTCTTACTGTAACCTTGCAGCTCTATCCTAATCCAGCGTCTGAAACAATATGGGCCTGTCAGACAGTTTTTGTAAGGATTATTCTGATAATACAATAAAGGGCTTTGCAGACCAAAAGCACTATATTAATGATGGCATGACGAAAGAGAGGGTGGAGGAGAAAATCAGTTAAAACTCAGTCACTCTATATTATTGCCACCGTGGATCTTACCTTTCAATTTGGAGCGCACCTTGTTGGCAGTCTTCTTGATATCAGCTGTTAAGTCCTCCAGCTCCTGCTTGGTCTCTGCAAGCAGAATACCAAAAAAGAGGTGTCTGAGGGCAGTCTCAAGAGATGGTTGCAACGTTTTTCCAGGCATTGGGTGTATGTCTCTTATCCTCCCACAGGATCTGGTGAAACATCTCTGCATATATTTGGTGCATATGCCTCTTGGGCAGCAGGCATCATGTGCAAGCACACAGAATAGTGTCACTGACCATAAGCCTATGGTATGCCAGGGTGTGTGGTCTCACTTACTCTCATCCGGGTTGGGGGCAGCCAAGATGGCACTGTGCTGCTTCTTCACCAGCTCCACATCCTCTGAGAGCTTTTCAATACAGCCGCGGATCTCCTCCACCTGTTCCAGAATACACAGAGACACAGACTGGATGGCTCTCATACTGCAGTTGCAGAGGGCAAACATTAACACAATCTGATAAATAACTGGTATATTGCCCCAGAGTTGCCCCTGTCAATTGTACACACTAGCATTGTTGACCGAGTGCCTTCACGGGCATCTCTTCGGCTCTTCGGTTTTTCTGTTCGTAAGATTTGTTTAACAAAGTGCTTCTGTCCTTGACAGGAATAATCTCTCCCATTTGGGGACAAAGGTGATCACTAAATGTAGCAGCCAGAAAACCTTTGCAACTTTGGGGCCCAATTTCTCATGGACAAAGATCCAGGAGCTGTGTTCAAGTGTGGGATACCACATAGCCCTCAAAGTCATATAACTATCTCCCCATTCATAGGAACAAACACACATCCCCATCCACCCCTCCATCCATGCACTCCTTACCAGTCAGAGGTTAGATACCCTTCTGAATAACTGTCTCCCAAATTCCTCCACTGGAAGACCACTAACTATAGTGGTTGGAGGATACTGGGATCTGTAGTCTAAATATAACATTTCCAACTTCTCTTCCCCATTCACACACATCCTGTTATCATCAAACATTCACCCCCTCCCCATATCACACACTTCCATTAATCCACTGGTTCCCAATCTTGGGTAACACAGCAGTTCTTGGACTGCAATTCCCAGAAGCCTTCATCGCTAACTGTGCTGACCAAGGTTTCTGGGAGTTGTAGTCCAAGAACACCTGGAACAAGGCTGGGAACCACTGCATTAACCCATTTGTTCATCCGTCTGTCTGTCCACTTCCTTCCCTCCATTCACTCACATGAATCCACGTATGTATCCACACACTTCTCCTTCACTTCACACTTCTCAGAGATAAAAAAGAGATTAAAAGTTCAAGCATAAAAAGGAACAGGGGCTAAGTAGAGATGGCCACAGCTACCAAAAGAAGCCTTGGACAAGCTGCAGGGCTGACACAGAGGGAGACTCTGGGGCAGGCTGAAAAGCTCCATACTTAAGCTGAAGCACATAAACCCACAAGAAATCCCTAAAGTATTTGTCAAATATGGAGTAGTCTAAGGCTGCTGGACAATTTAAATGTTCTTCAAATGCTTCTGACAGGCTCCTGAAGAATTTCTGGCAGTTAAATGGCTGCATTACCCTGCATAAACACCAGAGAGCACTGCACAGCAACAGGGGTTTGAACCTTAAGCAAAGCAGAAGCTCTCTCCAAGGTCCTGAAACCAGCCGCCTGGCAGGGGCGGCTTCATGTCCTTCATGTCCCTCGATCAAGAACCATGTTCCCATGCCCGGCTTGGTCTAGATTTTGCTTCACACTGAAATCATGCACACTGTGTAGCAAATGGGTACTGCGACCACTTGGCCTCTGACTACATGTGAAACCGAAAAGCCGGTCTGCACACTCAGGTCTGTCCTAGCCAAGTGGGATGTGAGATGGCAGATTTATAGAGTCCATAAGAGTTTCTAAACCCCTTGTATGCCCCCATTTAGGTCCCCAGGGCTTCCCCCTTTCAATGTTCTTTTCCTAGGTGGGCACATTTCCAAGACTGGTGCACTGCTGGAGAAAACAGACATTTGAAAAGAGGATTTAAGGATGGATGGGTAAGCCACTGGTTTAGCAGCTACCACTCACATACCCTTTTTTACAGTGAAAACCAGAGAATCCAGCCCTCACTCTACATGTTGCTGGACTGACACAGGTTTAAATGGTCATTAGAGTTTGTGCCTAAATGGTCACAGACTACAATTCACACTAGTCTCAGATTAGTGGGGTCCACAAAAAAAATTGTAAGAATGTTGAGAATCTTGGATTCAAGTGGAATCTACATTTGCTGATTTTACATGAAACAACACAATCTGCATGCTTATTTGAAGGATGATGGGCAAGTTTGTTTAATTTAGAGCAGAATTTGGAGGAGAGGTGGCAAAAGGTTTCTCACTAAGAGAGAAAAGTTGATGAATGGTCTCCCTGAGGGACAATATCGCCTCCTCTTGAAAAGCATAATCACTTCAAGACATACTATTTGCATCTTTTCCAATGTAGCACTGTGAGGAATATGTCTTTCTAGCTTTATCACTAAAACGAGGGGGAAAGGTGAATATCTCAGAAATTCACTTCAGATATTACATTCTGATCAAATATCACATCACATATTTGAATCTGAATCTTGAATATTTGAAAGGCAAACGGTATGGCTTCTGACAGGAACAACACATTAACACGATAAATGTGTTTGAGGGCTGAATTTAAAGCAGACGGCAAAATCACACTGTAATGCAACTTCACAGAAACATTCAGATTCCTCTGGAGTGCGCCCTTTTTCAACAATAGTTGACAGACAAATATGGATTTCACAGCTGTTGGGGGCTACCATCCCAGTGGCTTTCCCATCATCCTTCAACTTCCAGTACTTGTGCACATCATGTGGCATCATTAAAAGATGCTGTTGCATATTAAATGCCTTGTGTTTGAATATTCATGAGCTTAGCTCTCAAGCAGATCCCACACACGTGTTTAAGCAGGAGTTAATTCAGGCCACGGGTAGCCTCTGCCACCTCTTTTACAAAGGCAACTCTTGAGGATGAACTAACAGGGAGATGGCAAGAAATGCAAGGATGATCAACTTTTGTATCTTTGGTGGCCATTTTATTTTCCGCACAATAGTTGGAAAGTGTATTTTGCTGCACAAACCCACCCCTCAAGGAATTTCCAGATGTTATAAATCATGTCAGAGCTATCTAGCAGAAAATGGACTTACTGCTAGAGGCAACTGTGCTGAGGAATAGCTTGGCTGTGACATGGGGAGTCCCCCAAAAGAGCTAACATTAAGTTGTGGAATCTTTCTGTCACACACAAAACCCAACTGGAACAATTTCCATCCCTCACAACTGAAAACTAGATTCAAACTACTCGTCATTGATGCAGTATGGTCTAATTATAGACCACGTCTGCCTCTGTCACATTTGAAAGACATTGGTGTGCATGCGCATAGCTCCAATTTGAAGGAAGAAACGGATGTTGAGATGAGAGGAAATAAGCCGATAGTGAAGTTTCCATGCCCACTGCTTAACTCCTTGCCATCTCTCCCCAAGCATAGCTGGAGGGGGGGGGGAGGCCTCAGGGAAGAGCTCAGGGGAGCTAAGATGCAGGTTAGGGTTTAACTCCTCTCATTTGCATGCCTCTGATCTCTGACCTGTTTTTTAAATAAATGGGACAAGCCTGGCTTTAAAGACCCAAAGCCTACTAATATTATTTGTGTTTCATGTCTTGGGAAACTTTTTTTTGATAAACTTGGATTAAAACTATACAGGGGTGGAAAACTTTGCTGAGCCCTCTGTCCAATGCTTGGGATGTACCCCAGTCCTTGAAATGGAAATGAGCAGTGGCAGCAAGTCTGGTTTTTTTTTTTTTTAAACACATAGGGTAGTGGAACAAGCTCTGGGGAGCACAGGTTATTTTAAAGGAGGCTTCCAGGGGTGTGAATCTCCTTGTTTTAATGTAATGTCTACCTCTATCGTTATATTATGTAATGAGTAGTTCTAATTGTTCCAGATTTTGCAAAACCAGGGGGACAGCTATGAGCTGTGGACCACATGTTGCCCATCTCTGCAAAAGTGATACTCAGCCTGGGGATTGTCAACAAACCACCCCGATGTATTATAGAATCACAGAATAATTGAGTTAGAAGGGACCTATAAGGCCATCAAGTGCAAGCCCCAGCTCAGCGCAGGAATTCAAACCAAACCAGATTGGACAGAAGGTTGTCCAGTTTTCTCTTGAATGCTTCCAGCACTGGAGCACTCACCACCTCCTGAGGCCATTGGTTCCTTTGTCATACTGCTCTAACAGTTGAGAATTTTTTCCTGATATTCAGCCTAAATTTGGCTTCCTTTAGCTTGAGCCATTATTATGTGTCCTGCACTCTGGGATGATCGAGAACAGATCCTGCCCCTCCTCTGTATGACAGCCTTTCAAGCATTAGGCCTTGGTTTCCAGTACTCATAGGGCTTGGTTTCATGTAGGGCATCCTCTTGATGTCTCTTTGGAAACTGAGCAAAATGTGGCAGGCGGCAGTCCATTTCTTTCTGGCATTTGTCATGCTAAACAAAAGACATCAATACCAGAATATCTGCAGTGGCTTCCAAGGGCCAGAGCTGTATGCATTCTACTTATGTGCAAACACAATCCACAAGTACAGAATTTTGTTCAGAACAGAGAGATACAGGTTCGAGTCCTTCAAAGGCAAGCTTCCAGGCCCTAAGAATACAGAGATAAGCCATGGAAATGTTTGAGCAAAACGTGGTGAGACTTTAGAAGCCCAAAGTGGGATTGATGGTCAAAGGCGAGGACTTCCCATTTAAGATGCTGTTGCATATTAAATGCCTCGTGTCTGACACACCAGGCATGAGCAGAATCCCTGCTAAACGACAGCACACCAAGATTCTACAAAAATCCCTGCTGGATCAGTTTCTGAGGCACAGCATACTGACTCCAAAGGAGAGAAACGAAAAGACATGAAAGCCTTCCAATAGGATATGAAGGTGATATCCCTCACTTGATGTCTATCCTCAGCAATTGCTATTCATATATATGCATACATACTTCATCTAGATCAGGAAGCTCCACTTGTCTATTTTAGAAAATGTTACCTCTCACATTTTAGATTTGCATATGGCTGTTTTACTCAAATCTCCAACTTCAGATATTTCCAGATATCTGAAAACCCAAATTTGAGATGCGTAGCATTTTGGGCTTACTTACGCAAAGGATATTAACCTCATTTAATAAGCCTGATCATACAAGTGTAAAAAAATGTATCAAGGATGGCTTAGATGTTGGTCTCATATTGTAGTTTCAGAGATTTTGCATGCCAGTTTTCTATTCCCTTACGCACCAATTCTTCCTTAAAAATGTTTGTGTCTTACAAGTATCCGAAAGCAAAGGAAACAACACTTTTGAAAGCATGCAACTGTTATCAAATTTGGTATTTTCTCCCTCGATCTGTGTACTGCTGGTGTCTTCTGTCCACAAGGCCTTTGTACTCTTTTATATGTATGTCATTGACAGTGCCTCTCATCTTACCTGCTCAAAGAATTCATCCATGAAATGGTCTCGGTCCACGTGCACCACCTCTTCCTCATCGTCACTGTCTTTGGCCTACAAGAGACATTTTTGGCATGAGTTAGAACAACATTTGCCTTCCCTTGTCCAAAATGCCAGCCTTGCCATTTCCACCTGTTTTCTTCTGTTTCCAAACATACTAAGTGCTGGGCTACATATTACCTAGGCATGTACTTCTCCAGAGCAAAGAGCAGGCGGGAGGACCCTAGTCAGAGGAGAAGCAGGTCCTTAGCTGCAGAAGAAGCTGTCTTATACTGACATTGTCAGGTTATATCGTTCAGTATTGTCCACACCAATTGGCCACAGTCATGGCTTCCTGGGGTTTTAGACAGAAAGAATTCTTTCTTCGTCCTTTCTGGAGATGCTTGGTCTTAAAACTGAAACCTTCTGTATCCAAATCCCCAACCTGTTACTTTTCCTGTAAATACATGCATGCACATACACGCGCGCACACTAACTTTACCGCTTTTTGCATACCATGTTCAAAACTAGGGATGTGTACTCTCTTTGGACAAACTAGTAAAAATTGACTAAATCAGGCAATTTTGGGGAGACTATGAGATGGAGCAAAGAGCCTTTGGTTGTAGAGTAACACTTCACACAGCTTTCATGGTCCATCTGGTATTAGTGGAGTTTTTAAGATGGCCAGAAATTTGAACTACGGAAACAGAAAAGTAATGCATAGCATCAGTAGAATGAGTTGCTTGTGCCAAAGGAGAAGTTGAGTGACAACTGAATCCACAATAAAGCCCAAAAATTCCCTGTAGAATCAGTGAGGCACTAGGGAGGGTTCAAACTGAGGTTCTTGAGCAGTATATCTCTCTGTATCCTGCCTGCTATAGGATTGAGTGCATGGGTGTGACTGTGGCTGAATGCCTGCATCCATCTCACTTGGGTTTTGAGTGGCTAGGTCTGAATAAATGCACTAGGGCAGTGGTGGCAAACCTTTTTGGGCTCGCGTGCCCAAACTGGAAAAAACAAACAAACAGCGGGCGGTGTGCCGCTGCCGTGGCAGCAGCAGTGGAACCGGAAGTGGCGGCGGAAGGGGGAATCACGGCACAGAGGTGCCTCAAGACCCCACTCCCGATCTGCTGCCAGCACCAGCTGCTCCAGATCCGCCTGCCGAAGCACCAGCACTGCGGCTCTGCAGCCGCCTTTTCAGGTTTGGCTGCGGGGGGGAGTCGCGATCTGGTGACCTATGGCTCGTGTGCCAACAGAAACGGCTCCGCGTGCCAGCTGTGGCACGCGTGCCATAGGTTCGCCATCGCTGCACTAGGGTGTCTTTCCTCCCCATAACTCTGTCTTTTTTCTTTTTCTTTTTTTTTGTGCTGATGGAAATCCCACTGCTTATTGGCCTCTGAAGGGAGCTCGTCAACAGGTGGAAGTAAAAGGGTCATGTCTACCACATACCTAAAATTGATTATGCTGTGTAGCCCTCATTCCCATCCGAAACCTAGGCCTTTCACATTTTCCCCAATTGTGGGAATATATATTTCCCCCCAATGGAGTTCTGGAAAGCCACTAATAATATCACTGACCCAGAAAAGGGTCAGGTCAGAGTGCCACCAACAGGGCACAGGATGGGTCGGCTCTGCTCTGTGTGCCCTTTATTTTCACATAGACTAGGTCAGGGAGACTTTGCACCATCCCTATTCCAGACTGTTGCAAGAAGTTATTATTATTATTTTGTAGTAGGAGTAATAATGTCACAAATATTTTCAGAAGAACATAGGAAATGGTTTCCCAGGTATTCAGACAGAATTCCTTTCTAGCTCTACCTGAAAATGCCGGATATTCCCTAAAGACTTTCCATCCAAATACGAACCAACTCCAACCCTACTTAGCATCCAAAATCAGACAGGACTGGCATTTATAGCCTGCCCTTCAGCCAGAGCAGCTGCCAACGCAGCTTACAAAGACAAGTAGCGTGATAATTCTTGCCTTACTATTTCCATTTAAGAAATAACACATGAAGAATAAGAGGAAGGAGGAGGGAAAAAAGAAAGTACCATTTACATTTTTATGATGCATTTCCCTTCCTAAGATTCTACTCTCTTCTCTTCTCTCTTTGCTTCTTGCTCTCAGCTAGTTACTGAACCTTTGATGTTCACTTCATGATCCTGCATACATATTTTTTTGGGGGGAAAGTCCTCCAGCTGAAATAAGAATCACCAATCCACCCCCAAACCTAATGCAGCCCAAATAAAGGTGTTTTGGTTCATCCATGCAGTCAGGAAGCAAGACTTCGGAATTCAGTCTACTCCAAAACACTATCTCTTATGAAAAAAAAAATGTTTTTATATCTGTCAGTTGAAACTATGTACACAAAATCTGCCTCATATTTTGAGCAAAGAAGACAATGTGAGTGCTGAATTTTCCTCTTCCTGCACTTTGGTGATCCTCTGAATAGGATCAGATCTAACCAATCAAAGCCCAAGTGAGAAGAATGCAAGCATTCAGCCACAGTCACACACATGCACACAGTCTTACAGTAGGCAGAGATATATACTACTCAAGAACCTCAACCTGAGCCCTCCCTAAGGCCTCACTGGTGATGCATTTCCAAAGGAATAGGTTTCCAATGGGAACTAAGAAAGTAAAACACTCCCAAAAGGAACAGAGGATTGTGGGTGCTTTCCTTTGGGGAGAGAAGAGGCTTCCGGTCACAGCTAGGAACATGACACACGTCCAATAAGAATGAAGAGTTGCGCAAGTTCCCCCTTGACAATCCTCCAAATGGCTAACACAGAAGAAATGTGTGTGAGCAAGAGAGATTACCTGAGCTTGGAAAAGCTATTTTTTTCCGACTGCAATTCCCAGAACTCCGTAGGGAAGCATAGCTAGTGACTATACTGCCTGGAGAATTCTAGGAGCTGTTGTCCAAAAATAACTTTTCCAGAGGCTGGTTATTGTCAATTGTTTTGGATTCATTATATAGTGGCAGCTCGTTGGGGGCCTATTTTTAATGCCAAGGATCAGCCCTGGAGCAAGCAGAGTAATAGTGAATACATGACTGCAGCTGATCATGCACAGAGATCTTTTTCTTGTCTCCAGTTAACAACAAAGTCAATTCCTACATCTAGGATTACAGGTGCTCCAGGATGGAAAGACTCTAGGCAGGCTCAATACTCAGCAATTCACATTTTTAAAAAAGCAGGAAAAAAAGCACTATCTATATAAATGACTACTGTCATTTTATGATTTTATTATGTAATGATGTTTTTATGATATTTGTAAGCCGCCCCGAGTAGACTTTGTCTAGGGGGGCAGGGTAAAAATCTAATAAAGTAAAGTAACCCTAGAGGGAAATTCAATAGATTTAAGTTCAAGAATTGCCAGAATTGTGCCTCCGTATACTAATCAGCTAGGCCATTTTTTTTCACTCCTAAAGGTGAGTGAAACATGAAGGTGTGTTTTCTAAAAATGCCTACAATTTATTTGTAGAAGTGAAAGAAAAGACCAGGGAAATTAGTCTCCTGTCGTAATCCACAAGGCCTTCTCATCATTCTAGAGTTGAGAGGGACATGGGAACCCAAGAGAAACACATGTAACTTCATTCCTCTAGAGTCCATGCTTGGTGGCCTAGTTCATATAAACAGCAAATAAATATGTCTGTGGACTCTGCTGTTCCAGGTTCCAAAGATGGGGGTGAACTGTCATGCCTGTTTTTGCATGTGTGTGTGATGGGGTAACCTCTCACATAGAAAACTTGCTTATCAAAGTAGTCCAGGCCAACTTTCTTCTGTCCAACAGCTGGTCTTCTAAAATAATGCACTTTTTTTTGTACATACCCTGTTTCCCTGAAAATAAGACCTAACCTGAAAATAAGCCCTAGTATGATTTTTCAGGGTGCTCGTAATATAAGCCCTACCCCAAAAATAAGCCCCCGTTAAGTGAAACCCCGCCCTCCACCCTTGTGCAGCAACCAGAAGAAGATGACATGACTGTAAAATAAAACATCCCCTGAAAATAAGCCCTAATGCCTTTTTTGGAGCAAAAATTAATATAAGACCCTGTCTTATTTTCGGGGAAACACAGTATGTAGGACAGCATTCAATCATGGACGCCCCCACCTACCATTCAAAGTGATGAAATCCAAGCTGAGCATTTACCACATCTGTCTGAAACTAGGCCTTAGTTCCTTGGGCCAGTCATCAGGGCTAAACACCCTGTCTTCTCAGAAAATATACCACATTTCTTGTTATATAAGGGCAGCCCCTAAAAACTTGATTTAACTTGAGGCGACAAGCCAGAGGAAGATGGCTCAGTCACTTGGAAAGCCCGCAACCCCCACCCGGGTGCCCGCTGTTTGTGGGGCATCACACAACGGGAGAAAGCTGGCCTCTCAAGGGTTGAGAGGCCATGGTGATGGAGACAGCTGTCCCCTTGCCATGGGTAAAAGGAACCGGAGAGAGAGAGATTTGGAGGGAGGGAGGGAGGTTGCTGGGCTTTGGACCAGTGCCTGGCTCTCTCTCCTGGAGGGCAGCGTGTGACGAAGCTCTCTCATCGCATTCTCCTTTCGTCCAAGGTCACAGCGAACCGAGCTGAAACTGTGACATAATAACACATGCACACAAAACAGCCGCTCAACCTCCAGTGGGGTGTATGTGTTTCTCTGTGTGCGTGCGTGCGGAGACAGAGAGAGGGCACTACCACATCACTTCAATAGATGATCAGATTCCTTTTCTCCTTCCAGGAAAACCATTATTCCCAAAATAACCAGCCTGGTCACTGAGGACAAAAAAGTGGGGGGAAATGAAGGAGAAAGAAAGAAGGGGAAAAAGAAGAGGGGGGAAAATATCATTTCCTCTTTTTTTCTATAGTAAAGATGTGAAGGACAGGAGGGCCTGGCGTGCTCTGGTCCATGGGGTCATGAAGAGTCGGACACGACTAAACGACTAAACAACAACAAAAGATGTGAAACTAGTTTTGAAGCATCAGTTTTCCAGCACTGGCCACTGGTGACATTAATATCGCTGTGGATATAGCTGGTTAAGACGTTTTGGTACCTAAGACAGAATAACAAATAGTATCTCCTCGAGTCAAGGTGCATAGTATCCGAAGCTGCAGAAAAGTACCTCTCCCCATTTGTAGCAGTAAAAACACAATGATAACAAATAAAACAACAAACAGTTCAATGTCCTTTCATGAGCCCCCCAAATCGGCTACGCAAGAGAGCAGTCACACTTTGCTGTGGTTGCATGGGTAAGTCCTTTTTTCACCCTGATCAAAGAGAGAAAGTATTTCTTAATCAGGAATGTGTAGACTAAATAAAACGTCAGAGAAAAGCAAAGGATGCCAAGAGCTGCAGTGGTATCTTTTATTATTCAATATCTTCGCCCCCATTCAGTCACGAGGACTAGAAATTTCTTTTTATTTCATTTTAGTCATGGTAGGCACACTGGGGGTACTTGGGAGACTGCTTACAAAGCTCCTGAAATACTTCTCAAGCTGAATTGATTTGTTTTTAAATTATTTCATTTCATTTATATCTTGTGTTCCTTCTGTCTTGGGACCCAAGACAGCATATATGGGGTTTTAAAGCTCCCTATCATCCAGAGACTGACCAGATTTATATCTGCTCAGGTTAGCTAGTTTTCTGAATAATGTGCTTGATAAATCATGTTCGGAGGATTTATACCATTAGATGAACCAATCCTTCTTAGTTCTTTGATCTGTTCCCATGAGACTTTATTGTTTATTGGCTTCTTCCACCAGTTTGTTGTTGAGCCATGTGGCTGGGTGATCCATCTACAACGGCAATTCTCCTGATGTACCCACCTGAATCAGGTAATTAACCTACCTTAAGTTGGGATATGTGACACCTTCCATTATCTAATTTGTATCATGCAAGGAGATGGAAGCCAAGGTCATTTCTTTGCAAGAACAGATGAGCCGCCCGATTGGGTCAGACAAACAGTCCATCCATCTCCAACAGTGGCAAGATCTAGATGATTCAGAAGCAGCCATGGGGCATTTATGAAGCTATCTATCTACTGTCATTCAACTTGTGCCTTCTGGCAGTCTAAAAATTTGGGAACATTCTGCTCACGATGCTATCTCTCCCTCTGTTTTCAAAGGTTCCAAGGGATGTTGCAGAGAAAGAGAAAAAAGCTACCTAAATAACCAGAGGAATGGAATCTGTTGACTCGTTCAATTTTTACTGCACCATTCCTTCAAGAAATACAACAGGTCAGCACACATTAAGACATCCACTCTTATACCCAAAACAATCTTATGAAGTCTGTGAGGAAAAGCTGTTACATGCCAAAGGCAACTCAGGGAACAAGAATTTGAATCCAGGTTTCATTCAAATTCAACATCCTCTCCACCATGCTCCAAAAGTCTCAGCTGTTGTTGCTGCCTACGGCCAAAAGAAAAATATTTATCTCAGTTACATCATACTTCTTGGTAGGTTTTACCACAAGGCTGCCCTAAGCATTCTCCCAACTAAGGTGGATGAGATCTGCTCAGGTGTTTTCTTTGTTTTTAATCAGTGTCATCAGTTACTGTCCACTGCACTGGGGATGTCTTTTATGCTATCAAATGTTTTAAGAGCTAGGCAGAAATGTGCTGTCACAAATCAGGTTATAAAGAAACACGCTGATGCATGCAGCCAAGTGTACATGTGCAGAAACACTTGACAAGTGCAAAAAATGTAGAGCCCTATCAAACCAAGACCCCAGGAGGATCAGACCTCACGGCAGAACTAAGAGTGACTGAACCTTTCAAAATGCTTGTTTCCAAGCTGCTCACTTTTTGATTGGCAGTCTTCTCCCTTCGATCAGTTCCCTTGCAAGCCAATTTTGGCATCACTTGGTTTCCTTGATTTGAATATTAGGATTTTCTCCCTAAAATCCCTTCCAGTGTCCAGTGTGACTGGCTACTTTCAATTCCCTGATTTGCATGCTTTAAAACCTCACACCACTCTTCTCCTTCAAGTGTGATTGGCTCGTTCGCCCATCGGACTCTCACTCTCTTGATCTAGAGTGACTAAGCAGCTTTCTAGCCAATGAGACGGCAGTAGTACAGGTCAGGCACCAGATTGGTAGCAATGCTGGCTAAAATGGAATTTCTTTGGGATACTGCTTATCATTGCCAATCCGCCCCCCCTTACACGCACACACACACAAATGGATTGAACAATGGTATATGGTAAGCCGAAACTCAACTGGTGAAAGTGGTCTTCTCAGATTATCCAAGCTTTTTAGACAGCCAGGCACCTGTAGTGTAGCTCTTCAAGAGACATCACTTCTAGAAATAAAAAAGGTGGCACTACTAATATTAGAGATACGACCCAAGATATGTTTTAGAGGAAGGACTCTTGGGGGTCTGTCAACTGTCTAGAGACAAAGAAGGTGGAATCTAGTGAGCTAAAATTAAGAATGAAGGAAGAAACCTTTTGCCCATCTGCAGAGTGATTTAGTGGAGAAGACAAGGATAGGCAAAACACAGCCCTTCAGGGCAGGGGGACCACACTTTCCATCAGCCCTAGCTAGTAGTGGGGAATGATAGGAGCTGCAGTCCAATAACATTTGGAAGGCCACATCTTGCTTATCTACAATAAGATCTGGGAGAAGGAATCAGAACCAGAAACCTGTGGTTGATCCTTCTGTAGAGTATGAGGTTGAAAATAAGGGCTTTTCCGGGACAGGGCATCTGTGTTCTACGGCCCCAAATTTTCAGAAAGGAGAAGAAAGGGTTAAGGGGGGAGAATCTCTGAGCCAGCCCTCCAATATTTTACCCCCCACCTTCCCCCTTTATATAAATATGTTCTGGTTTATTAAGAGGTCGAATGGCTAGGAGCCAGGATCCCAGGGTCTCTTAGCCTCAGCTGTTCCTAGAGCCCAGGAACATCAATGAGAAGAAGCAAGGGCTCCACTGAGTTCCAGGCGAACAATCCCTGGATATTCAGCGACACCAGCTGATTTGGAATCCAGAGAGATTATTGTAATGAAAATTATTCTGGTATTCACACACACACACACACACACACACAGAGAGAGAGCAGACTATAGGCGATTGCCACATTCAGCATCCCCGGCTTCCACTCCACTCCTCTGTCTGAGGAAAACCCAGTGCAACAGCGTCAAAATAATGGGCTAAAAAAAGACACAGCTGCCCAAATAGAGAGCCACTTAGTTTAATGGCTTATGCACACAACCTTCCCATCCTCTCCCTGGGCCTTCCTTGTCCTTCACCCTCTGGCCTTTAAAAAATCTCACGTTCCCTGCCTATGGCTGAGGAGCGAATCTAGGGGTTTATGTTAACCGCTGGCCTTATCTTCTGCTTTCCACCTTCACCATCGGTTACTGCTCATTTGTAGTCAAGATCATCGAGCAAGATTTTTGCACAGTAACGGTAAGATTTAGGGCTCTGCTAAGCCAACTCTGACAGCTAAATTTCTCCCCAAAAATAATAACCCGCCATATCGTCAATTCAGACTTTTATTCAGAAACTTAATAAAGAGGCACAAACAAGCAGAATATCCTTGTTAAAGCAACTACACTGCATCGAGAGGGTGGCGCGTTCTCTGACAGGCTTCCTGACAGCATCTGCTGCATAACTATCTAAAAAAGAAGGGGGAGAGAGAGCAAAGAATGCAAAGCAATGAGAACAAAGATGGAATGAGAATTAGAAAGGAGGTGGAAGTGGGGTGGCAGTGGAATCCTGCGGCAGCCAAAAGGTTGAAAAAAATTAGTCTGGCTTCCCATAACGGAGGCTCCACCTCTCTCTGTCTTGTCATCGTCTCAACCACAGAGATTTCTTTTGATGACCTCTTGAGGCAGGCTGGCACACCAAAAAGACGCCCATCTCCATTTGTCACCAGAGCCCAATTACTGAGAGGCAGGGAATGCCAGGGGCCATAGAAAACTGGCAAGACCAAGATATTTTGATGCCCAAAGTGGATCATCGAAATGGCCTTCCCCTGCAGCTGGCAATAATAATAGTGATAATCAAAATTAATTAAATAGTTGAGAAGTTGCCAATCCTTAGTGCTTCCCAAAACGAGGACGTTGACGTAACCTTATGGTGCCCAGACCTAGTGGTAAGACCTACATATATACTGAAATGTCATTTCTGTCATGTAGTAGGCTGCTTTTATCAGCTAGCCATTTTTTTGTTTTCTTTTTATACACCCAGACGTCTCTTCATTTAACATTTTATTTCCTTCCCTTTTTAAACTGTGCTTCAGGAAATACTGGTCTTTGTCTGAAGTTCCTCAGAGGTTTCCCCAATGAGAAAATCAGGAAGATTCTTAAAAGGCAGTTCATACAATCTTTCTCTCTTTTTAAAAAAAAATATATATATAAGTGTTTTTGTTCATTTTGGAAGGATAAAATAATGGGACAATCTTGAACCAATCTTTCAAGAATATTAAACAGTGATTGTAATAATAATTGTGGGCTGTCATGTTAATTCTGACTTATGGTGACCCTTTCAAGGGTTTTCTACGTAAAAGATACACAGAAGTGGCTTACCATTCCCTTTTTCTGGGGACTCCTTGGGACTGTGCAGCTTGCCCAAGGCCACACAGGCTGGCTCTTCTCCCAGGAGGCCCAGTGGGGAATTGAACTCCCAGCCTCTGGTGCCGCAGCCGGATACATAAACAACTGAGGTATCCAGCCAGTACTTTAGCCAGTACTGAAGAATGATCACAGAGTGAGACAAGAACAATACATAATAAATGTATAATAAACTTTGTTCTTTTGAAATACTGCTTTTATATATGATACTGTTGTTTTGGTATAAAGAGTAAGACCTTTTTTTTTAAAAAAAAAAAAGAGTGACAGCTTACCCACTATGGCTGATCTTTCCACTGTAAGTTGCATCTGCCTAGGTATCCAGAATATGTCCTCTGTATATATGGGATCAAAAGTCCCATTTTTTTTTCCTATATATTCAAAGTTCACAGACATAGATGCCACTAAAATTGCGATGTCACAGTAACTTATTAGTGGCCAACAGGCAAGGGTTCCTGGTCAGAAAGAGGCATGGAATAGGTTTTCCTAAACATACCGTACCTTGAAGTTCACTCCTGTGCTCAATATACTATGAAGAAGATGCAAAAGGGTGCCTGTGTGAATGCTATGCATAAATTCTGAAGCTATCTTTAGGAAGAAGAAGGGTGGTCTCAGGTCAAAAGGTGGTACTTTCTCCTTATAGTGTGCCATAAGGCAATTAGCCACCATTGTATTGTTCTCTTTGATCACAAATTTGTCATCTATGCATCTGTCTATGTGGATATTCCTAGAGATATAACCATGATGTCTTTCTGCTACAAAATGACTTTGGCCACTCTCTATAGCCCCTTCCCCGAATTAAAACTGTATGTTGTTATGAATTTCCCCAAGCACCCCATGTTAGGACCTGATCACAGAATCATAGAATAATTCACTTGGAAAGGGCCTATAAAAGCCATCGAGTCCAACTTCCTGCTCAGTGCAAGAATCCAAATCAAAGCAGACAGATGGTTGTCCAGTTTTTCTCTTGAATACCTCAGCATTGGAGTGCTCACCACCTCCTGGTGTAATTGGTTTCCATTGTTGTACTGCTCTAACAGTTAAGAAGGTTTTTCTGATATTCAGCCTAAATCTGGCTTCCTGTAGCTTGAATCCATTCTTACATGTCCTGCACTCTGGGATAATTGAGAATGGATCTTGCCCCCTCCTCTGCATGACTACCTTTCAAGTATTTGAAAAAGTGCTATCATATCTCTCCCCCCCCCCCCCCCCAGTCTTCTTTTCTCAAGGCTAAACATGCCCAATTCCTTCAATCTTTCCTCAGAGGGCCTGATTTCCAATCCCTTGATCATCCCTGTTGCCCTCTTCTGAACTTGTTCGTTTGTTGGCATCCTTATTAAAGTGTGGTGTCCTGGACTGGACACAGTACTCAAGGTGAGACCTAACTAGTGCTGAATAGAGGGGGACTAGTCCTTCATGAGATTTGGAGGACTATACTTCTGTTAATGCAGCCTAAAATAGCATTTTTTGCAGCCACACTGCACTATTGGCTCATATTCAGCTTGTGATCTACAAAAATTCCAAGATCTCTCTCACTTATATTAGTGAGCCAGGTATTCCCCATCTTGTAACTGTGCATTTTGGGTTGTTTTTCCCCATACATGTATGACTTTGCACGTATCCCTTCTAAATTTCATTCTGTTATTTTCAGCCCAGTGCTCAAGCCCTATCAAGATGTTTTTGAATTTTGTTCCTGTCTTCCAAGGTCTATCCCACCCAATTTTGTGTCATCTGCAAATTTGACAAGTATTCCCTGCACTTCCTCATCCAAGCCATTAATAAAATTTTTGAAGAGCACCAGGCCCAGGACTGAGCCTTGTGGTGCCCCACTTGTTACCTCCTCCTAGTTTGAGAAGGAGCTGTTGATACGATTCTGTAACCAACCATATATCAAAGCCCTTTTTGTAACAGATTGTGCACACAGGGGAGCACACTTGTGGAGCACGCAATAGCACAGTTTACCTCATATGCTTGAAAAGAGCATGGCTGTGGTTGTATCCAGATGTCAAATGGAGCATTCAGGGACCATGCTGGGTAGCAAACAAGAACCCAGATGTTTAAGTTTGCTGATCGCAAAAAGATTGTATAATAGTGATGGCGGGTAGGCAGGGGCAAATAGAGGGATTGTTTTTGTTTTTGAGGTTGTTCACACAACCACTTCTATATTCAGTGACTGATTTCTAGAGAAAGATTTGGTGGCTCAAGACTCCCTTCGGAGCAACACCCCTTATCTTGGCAGTCCCTCAGCTGTTTCCAAACTGACAGAAAGCTATTAATAGTTTATTGGGAAAGAGGAGAAGCCATTTTGCACATGCTCACAACATACTTTTCATACTAGCAAAATATCCACCAAAGGGCAGATACAGAGGTGTGAAACATCACTTCAAAGGGGAAGGGCAGCCAAACCAAGGAGGGCCAAACACCGGGTCTATCTTTGCCTCTGCATGCTGACTTTCACTCTTGAACTTTTGCTTCCAACTCCTGAAAACACAATTGTTTTTGCCCTGTGGTTGCTAGGCATGCAAATACGATTGAGGTGAGGATGGGGAACGGGTAACAGCTGCTGATGTTACAAAGGCACCGATGGATCCTTAAACCTGAATGACATTCCTAGGGGAATTTGCTGGGGGTGGGAATCCCAGTGTAATTCCTTTGGGTAATCTATCTTGTAACTCTTCTCCATTTTCAAGAGTTCCCGCCCAAACTTAGGTAAAAGAGTCATACAGACTTGTATTGGTCTGCAATGTTATTATATATGAATATTACAAATTACTATTAACAATCATTTCAGAGTAGCAGGACAGAGACCAAAAACTGAGAAATGATTCCAGGAAGATGCCTGAGTTTCAATTAAGCCCCATGTGTGTGGCAAGAGAGAGAGAGAAACCTAGCCTTCTTAAACAAGCCAGCCAGAGCCCCACGTCACCTCTCACCCCACCACAGCACAGCCTCCTGCCTGCAGTCCATAAACCACCCTAACTGACATGAGTTATGGCTTCTGCTGGGAACTGAAAAAGAGAGAGAGAGAACGAGAGACACAGCAAGCAAGCCCACGTCCGTCTCCACCACTCTTACAATCGTTCCTGCATTGCAGCTGTTTGGGGGAAGGAATGCAGGTATTGAGAAAAGGAGCAGTAGACACACTCACACCAGGCACGCTCGGCTCCCCGTATTTTGAGAGGTACCCAAAATCTGACTATCTCAGGCTCCTGTTAAGAGGGGAGGGAAGAAGCTATAAAGCAAAATCTCCCACAAAAACCCTTGATCTTTTAGATGCAGATGGAGAGAGGAGAAGACAGATGGACCCATTGTATGGGGTATAGAGAGTTGGAGGCAGAGGAGTATTTTTGAGGATAGATTGAGCTGACAGATATTGAACCAGGGGGTTGCAACTGAAGACAGACAAAGATGAAAAAAATATAAAGAATGAGGGAGCAAACAATGTTTAACCAATGCTGAGAAAGATGGGGGGGGGGGCATTAGAGAGAACAAGTGCCTCCAGCTTTACAAATGAGTAAGCCCAAATAAACACAGTGGGACTTGCCTCCAAATAAACAGGTGGGACATGCAACAAACCTTTGCAGGTGCACTATACTGTTTAGGATGCCAGTCAGTTAGTTATCCCTTGTTTCAAATTCTCATTAACCTACACATCTTCCATGTCCCCCCTCAACCACCAGGCAGTTAGGTTTTCATGTCACTGAGCATGCTAATCCTTATGGAATTATTTTTCCATGAGAGGTGTTAGAAACGGTGCTTTGGGGGTGGGTGTTGTCCCTGAAGACATACTTATTTCGGTAACTTGTATGCTGATCGACAATGACGTACACTACTCTGGACGGTTAATATAATATAAAATAGCCATCCTACCCAAATCACTAAGCCCACATAAACTTCACTCTTTCCCCAAATCAAACTATTAACCCAAATACAACATAAAATCACCTATTTCTACAAAACATGGGGTTTTCTTCTCAAGCCGCCTGACACCTCTCTCCTGCACAGATGATATTATTTACATAGAAAGACAAACAGATATGCATTTTCAGAACACAGAGAATCATCTAGTTATACAAGCATGTTCATTATAGTGAGGTTTATCTAAATCATTATAGTGAGGTTTATCTAAATCAAGGATTTCCCCATGATTTAAAATGGGACAAGGTTCCAAAATATGCACATAGAATGTGTGTTTTTTCACTGACATCTTCACTCATGAACAAGAGTGTCTCTGAGTATAGGCAAAGTGCTTTTTTCTAATCACAAAGTAATTCCAGTCCTCAGTGGGATAACAGGCAGGCTTCTTCTGTTTCAATACTATTTATAGGCATAACTGAACCCTTGATCCCCTTTGTTAATTAGAGTCCCATTCCTGCTTCCAGCATCAGCATGAGTTGAGGATGGGGAGAGATGGAGGCACAACTTGTTGTTTGAATGATGCACCACAACTTGGGCGGAGATAGAATGGTATGAGTAGTAACAATTAGATTCTTACTTCAACTCTCAAAATGTCTGGAGCTGAAACTGGTAACTAAGTACCTAATGGACTTTTGTTGCAAGGCAGTAGAAATATTACTGATCATATTCAACCAGATTATACATGAATGGCTTTTCTTCCTGTATTTCACACAAATTGGAATAGTATATATATATTTTTTTAAATTCAGACCTGAAAACTGTTGGTCAATTAAAATCTGTAATGGATTAATCTTCTACTTTTTACTAGCTAAATCTTAAAAAAAATCAATAAATCAGCTTATCACCTCAAAGTCATTATTATTATCCACTTATATGGAGGCTACAACACACCATGCAACAGAAAGGCTATTTTCAACATTTCCTGTTTCATTCCCTTCTCTGTGAAGGAAAGAGCTTCCAACTTTCTCCCTCCCCAAAAAAAGAACCAAAACTGCCCTTAGTTCATAGTATGAAAATTAAAATTTGCCCATTGCTGATTTATCGGTGGGACACCCCCCCCCCCCAATTTTAATCAACTAAAGCTTGAGTTGATTAATCTACCAATTAAACTGATTAAAGCTTCAAGTCCTAGAGACAATGCTATTATACAGCACTCTCCAGAGTAAGCTATACACTATGTATCTCTCTATGAAACAACCATTATTAGGGAAAATGTCTGTTCTGGTGTTCTGAAATATATTTGGCAAACATCTGGTTCTTTTTAAATTTTCCTTTCAACGGGATACATCTCTTTCTTTCTCCAGACATCCAGAGGGTGTTGATTTTCACCTAGCACAAAAGATTGTCTAGGAAGCAGAAAGCTATTAAAGGGGTAGGAAAGGGGCAGGATTAGATTTTAAAATCATATATGAGACATCTGGGCAGATCAGTAGCAATACAGTTGAGTACTGGAAAGTGCTGCCTGATTTTCATTTATAAGCATCATCACCTGAGTCCCAATCCCTGGACCACAAAGCAGGGTAAATCCTATTGGAAGTGTACTGCCCTCTTAGAAAAGACAAATATCAGATGAGCAGTTGAGTTCATGTGCTAAACACAGTACATCTCTGGTTCAATTCCCAGTATCTCTAATTAAAAGGATTCTGACAGCAGTAAAGACCCCTACCTAATAACATGGAGAGCCACCCACAGTGTGAATTAGGGAACAGTGGGTTGGATGAGTCAATATAAAGCAGTAGCATTTGAGCACACTCCTGCCCTTGGTGAATCTTAGTCACTGGGATTGGTCATTGATGGCCCATTATGTTGTTCAAAAGCTGTATTGTGATATGACTCACTCACCTGCATGGCAACAGACTGAAAACAATCTGCTCGTAGTTGTATGCAAGACAGACCTGCGTTCGAACAATTTGAGTTTAGAATTGGCTGACAAAGATGCCATGCAGGTGTCTAGAGAGACAATTTAGATTTCATGAGAATTTTGGAGAGGACAGTGCTATGGTTGAGCCTGTCCCTGGACTCACTTCTGCACATCTGTAATGTCTAATTAGCCCGTACATTTGAAAGGTGTAATATATTGCAAATCAGAGCTTGAGATGGGTGGGGGAATTTAACTGCAACTCCAAGAATCTGGCTGGAGGATGCAGGGGATTGTCATCCAAAAAATGAGTAACTATTCCAAGGTCTGTCACAGATATGCCCTAGCTTATGGACGTAAAGCTATGGATGCAAATCTTTGCTTATTTAGTTTTTGGCAGATGAAAACAACAACATCCAAAACTCTGGAGACATTATGAAAGCTTTTGTGCATCTTTCACTTTTCAACACTTTTTGGTTTAAAAAAATTATGACTGTTGCACAAAAACTTACTTTGCACACACTGAACTAGATACATATAGAGACATTCTATAGAGCAGCTCATCCTTCTTTAACCTGATACTGTACAAATACACTGGATTAAAGTTTCTGTCATGCAAGTTCATGCCTCCAACTCCCACTGATTCAAGAAATCCCCACAGGGATGGGGACTCAAGTTGCTGGACTCGCTGTCAAGTCAGACTTAAGTCACACAGGTGACTCCACTCAGACTTGACTCAGGGTTTTTTCCCCAATGACTCAGACTCAACTTACGACTCAGAACCCATCCACCCCTCCCTTTTTTCTGGGGGGAAAAAAAAATCTTGTGTTTAATAGAGACTCAGACTTTGGGCTTGGGACTTGTTACCCAAGACTCAGACATGGGACTTGGACCCAAAGACTTGCCAGCATCCCTGCAGAAACATAACCATATATAACAAAACAGGGCATAGCAAAATGGGTTACAACACCTTCAAACTGGCTTCCTCCAGGTGTTTTAGCTCAACATTCCCACCAGCCTAGCCACTACAGGAGGAGTCATCCAAAATATATGGCAGCCACCAGGCTCGGGGAAGACTACTGTAGGGTATGCATTGCCACTTTAAATTTAAGTATCTCATGAATTGAACTCTGGTTTTGACACATGTACCCCATCCTGCAGAGTATCACTATTGTTGGCTAAACATTTAAACCTGAAGTGTGGATGAGATCGCCAGAACAGATGGATTCCTGCAATTAATAAATAGAGTCTTGAGAACCTGGAAAATGAAAGGATAAAAATCAAAGAGAAGAGGGAATGGAAATGTGATAGATAAACATCACAAGGGATCAGGTGCAAACAAGCAAATATGGCATGTCCTATTGCTAAGGAAGACCAAAAACAAACAAACAGCTAAGTTATTTTCCACCCTTAAATAGTTTAGTTTTGTTCAGGTTAAAAAAAAACTTTTTGGCCTGCACCAGCCAAAAATACCAAATCCCATGGTGGGTGGGGTGTTTCGCTTTGTATTGTCTTTGCCATTTACAAGAAAACAGCAGTGAGTTGACCATTATATCATCAATACAGTACAAGAATGATATGTAGGCCTCACTTCCTGTTCTCCATTTAAGTGTTATAAAACAGATATCAATTACTCTGTACCTGGCACATCTAAAAGACAACACTTTATCTAATTCACAAAATCATAGGTCAAATTAAATTTGTTAGAGCAGAATCCTGCCGAGGAAATGTGGAGCATAAGGCCCAAAAATTGCTTAAGCCAAAAAATGGTCCCATTCAATGCAATGGAGTTCCCGTTGGCACAAGAGACAAAGAAATTAAATGCCTTGGGCACATGGAAGAAAAAAAAAATACTGCACCCACAATGGACCATGGAACTGCAGTAAAAACAGAGAAGATTCTTCACTTTGTCTTTAAGGTGACAAGACACTCGTGGTACTTTTAATTTTATTCACCTGTTACTTATGGCCACCATGTTTAACCAGATGCGTTCGTAGAAGCTGCTTTACAATGAGTTATGAAACTACAGTGGAACTGGGCCCCTTGTTCTGGGAGATCAGGTGTATGCAATGCTGATGGGCAAGACAGTATAACCTGATCCAAGCACCAATCCACACATGCAAGATGCTCACCACCACCATCTTGATCTTGTGTTCAGACAGATGATACAATACACATAGGTCTCACTGCAGATACAGCTGGCAACAGTGGCCTTGACTGAGGAGGATAGGGTTAATGGATATTTAGACCACATGCCATTCGCCACCCACACGATGTTTGCAGACATCTAAATCCATCAGTGGATTTACAATTTACTCATCCAAGTAAGGAGACACCAGAGGTGGGCCTAGTCATTTCAAATTAGGAAGAAAACGTGTGTGAAGGAAACTAGATTTCAACAGCCTTTTTGATGACAGGATCTGGCTGAAACTCACTGTGTGAACTGATGCTACACCCCTCTCATGTTAATATGACCCCGTGGCAGATTTATACAAATGGATGTAACCATCGTTGCCTCTACAGAGAGCCTTGCTGTATGAAGAGGTGCCATGGATTCCTGACAGGAATCTCATTACCTGCCCCAAAGGGCAATTCTCGCCATTCTTGCAGGGAATGGGGAGAGCCATGACAGTTCCTGTGGCTTAAAATGACTATGCATTTAGAGTAGAGACATGTCTTAAACCTCATTTACACAGATACAAAAATTTTGCATAGATGGAGTTTAGGGTATTTTCTTACTGTATGGGAATAGTGGATTGAGGATAAATAGCAGCATTGCTTACACATCTAGTATTTCCTGAACTCACTAAGAGTTCCAATGTCCCACATGAATGGGAGCAACGTACCCAACAACCAGAATACATTATTTCTATTTCTTGGCACCCAAACTCTTTTTTTTTTGTCCCAATACTTTACCTTGACTGGAACAAAGAAGTATTCCCTGTGGCAAAAAAAGCAACAGACATGTTGGGACAACGTTTGTTCCAGCTGATTTTTCTCTGTAAAAACACCCCAATACTGAACAAGACAAGTGGCTGAAACCCTGGTACGCTGTTTGTGTCTTTTTAGGTGACAATGTCACAAAATACCAGGGATGTTCACAATTCTTTGGGCCTGAGTCTCAAGTCAAAGTCTGAGTCTTTGGTACCAAGTACCAAGTCCGAATCTTCGGTGCCAAGTTCCGAGTCCAAAGCCCCAAGTCCCTGTTAAAAACAAGCCTTTTTTCCCCAGGAAAAAAGGAAGGGGTGTGTGGGTTTTGAGTCACAAGTTGAGTCTAAGTCTTTGGATAAAAAATAACCCAAGTCAAGTCACCAGTGCGACTTAAGTCCAACTCTCTGGGGACCTGAAATGTCATGTCTGTGTGGAAAAGTCGTAGGTACAGTAGTGGTTAGCCAAGTAATAAGTGGTAGAAACTGTTCCTTCTGGTTTGAAATCCGTGCCCTTACTTTTGCTATGTGGTCAATCAGACTAAAGCCACTCACTGCCATGTGGCATCAAGATCACAGATGAGCTTAAATGGTGCATAATAAAGACATTTTAAAACATGCAGATTGATGTGCTTTCTTACTATTCCCAATTTTTCCCTTTAAAAAATAAAGACACTGTAGCTCAAGCTTGACCTAGAAGCTGCACTCTCAAATCCCAGATGTACAATGGGCAGCTGCAGTTACTCAACTGGGAGTGGAGAAGTGCACTTTACATACGCACTCCACCCTTTTAATATTCTTCACATTCTTTGGTATTCAGCCTTTTGCTTCAGGGGCAGCACAGCCTGACAAGAATGGGGTTCAAATTAAGGCTTTCCTTTAGTAGTAGAATTCCAAGAAACGGGCCATAACGCATTGGGAAAATGGGAGTCTTACAAAAAATAAGGAAGCCCCGGGCTGAACCCCTGTCATCTCCCTTTTAAAGCAAAATGTTTAAGGGGTGCTAGGAAGGACCTTCTGCCTTCATCTCTGGAGAGAGTGGCTGCTGGTTGACCATACAAGACAGGATGGACCCATCATTTCATTTGGTAGAAGATGTCTTCACATGTTCAGTGGGGCAAAAGTGCCTTTGGTGCCAGATGGCCACTTTAAAGCCTTTTTGAGGCTGCAGCAAAGATTTCAGAAAAATGCAAGTGTTCAGGTCATGAGGTAACCCTATCTCTCTGTATCTTTAGAAACGGTCAGATGAGAAACAGGTCTTTCCATAAAGATCAAGATTTCTCTAAATACACAAGGCAATAGAGACCGACAGATAGGGATTTTATATAATTCTTCCTCTCCATCTAGCTCTATTGTTCCGAGTACACAGTGCCAGAGCTATCGTGGTTACATAAAAATCTATCTGCCTCTACAGCTCTCTTAAGCAGATAGCAAAGCTACAATACTTCCCACTCCTCCCCTACACACACACACACACACACACTGTGGTGTGGGTGCCCTTCCAGCTTTTTCTATGCATTGCACATTTGTGCAGTTACACCTCCAGTCATGACTCCCTTTGATAACAGTTACTCTCCACCATCACCACCTTACTCACAGTCTGCATTTTTATTTTGAGTGTCTTGGTACCAAATACATTTGAAATCTCCTTATTCCAGATGAGACTATACTGTGAGATAAGCACTGAAGGTGGATATGTTTGGGTGTATATGTTTGGTTCTCAAAGGATCCAGGAGACAGAAAATTGGCCCCCAACTTCTGAAGATGCTTACCAGAGAAAGTCAGAGAAATCTTCCAGACATTTTCTGTACCAATTCATTACAACAAGGGGTGCCAAAAAGAAGAAGAAGAATCTAATTGGCTCTGCCCCCGGGGTACAATTTCATATTTGGTGCATTTTTATATAATGAATTAAATCACTTTCATGTATGTTTTAGAAATATTGTACACTTTTCTTGGTGCACTGTAAAACAGCCCAACAATTTTACTCACTGCAAGCCCAGAAATATATAGATTTCCAAGTGCAAATTGCAACTGAGTCTATGCTCATTTCAGGGAGGTGCAGACTGGCTATATCTCTTTTCAACCTTTACATATCCTTAATAGACTTCAGGCTTGTGGGGTTTACAGTATTTTGATTTTTTTACTAGGGTCCCAAAATCCACATCTTTGAAGGACCAGAATCGAGCTGAACTCATAACTGTTTCCACATTAAAAAAATCACTGTTGACTACCCAAGCTTTCTTTATTTCAGCAGAATAATAATGGGAGGAAAGGGTCATTTCATTACTACTATTTCTAAACAACTGGCAGAAATCCCTGCTCTACTGAATTTGTTTAGGAGGTCCACTAGTAGTTCTGTTTCTACCTTCTGCCTAGAGTAAATGTCAAAATGTTTATGCAGGCTTGTAAACACGCTTTGTTTGTTTGCCTGTGGTAAGACCTGCCTCTGGGCAAACATTTCTTCATACTGGGTGAGAAGGGGGTCTTGCTGCTTCCTCTTCCATACCACTGATGTGGCAGAAACATCTGACACTGGTATGTAATTTTTAAAGCACATGCTGTGTAAGTCTGTCTCACCATATTGGCAAAAGTAAAAGGGAAACAACTTGAGAAAAGCAAAATATTGTAGTACTTTAACAACTAACAAATTTATTTATCCGTGAGGGTTTTGTGGTTCAAAATCCACATCTTCAGACAAAAGTACTGGAAATGTATATCGCCTACGTATATTTATTCCAATGGTGTTGAAAGTCATGACAGGTAAGGACACAGATAATGGACAGAGGGACAAGAGTTCCTTAATACAAGAATGGGACTACTAAGCTGTTAATTAGCAGATCCTTGCCAAGGTGATAAGCTGCAGGCCAGGTAGATTGGTCTGTCAGAGGAATAATAATAATTGCTTATGGGACAGAGGTCAGAGTTTGTCAAGGAAGACAATTATTTTATACCCATAATATCACAGAAAGCTAAGTTGTTAATGTATATGGTGTGCTAAGAAGCCTTGATTTCTATTTAGGCCCTCAGAGATGCACTGGAACCTTTCCATGACTCTTACCACTATGTGTATAAATATAATACCATATTTTTCCGTGTATAAGACGCCCCCATGTATGAGACACCCCCCACTTTTCTAACCCAAAATTAAGAAATCTAAGTGGGGCTTAGCAAGTGCAGGGGAAAGCAGGGATCAAAGCCCTGCAGGATCACTTTGATCCCTGCTTTCCCCTCCACTTATTTTTGTTATCTCCTCAGCTTACTTCCGTGTATAAGATGACCCTCAATTTTTAGTCTAAAGATTTTAGACAAAAGTATAGTCTTATATACGGGAAAATACGGTAATAACCTTTGAACTGCAGAGCTGGAAGGGACCCTATGGATCATCGAGTCCAGCCCCTTTCACAGAGGCACAGTGGGGAATTGAATTCCCAACCTCTGGCTCTGCAGCCAGATGCCTAAGTCACTGAACTATCCAGCTGTTCTTATTGTTGTTATGTGCCTTCACGTTAGAATTGACTTAAAGCAACTCTAATAATAATGACAATTAAGTGGGATATTTAAGGAGTGGTTTTACCAGTTCCATCTCTCCCAATGATTTTCTATGGCTGAGCAGGGATTTAAACCCAGGCTTCCTGAGTTCTAGTCCATCCCTCTATCCACTGCACCATACTGGATATTCCATGAGTATGAATACAGGGGGCATGTATTTGGATTGTCTGTATCTGAAGAAGTGAATTTTGATCCACAAAAGGCCACACAGAAATAAATCTGCTAGTCTTTAATGTGCTATAATATTTTAACCTTCTTTTCTTTTCCCCATATACTGGCATGCAAATAACTTTTGAAGACTTGTTTGCAAGATTTAGTTACATGTAATGTTCCCTTTAATCTTCTGTGCGTGCGGGGGACTGAAACTGGGGAAAAATGGGTGGAAGCACTGGCTTGGCTGCGATGCAGCACTTAGAGGGAACTTTGGCTACATGTCTCAGCTTCTACCTTTCCTAGTAAGATAGTTTGAATGTTTGAAGTTGTACATAGGTTACTGTGGTAGTAGAAACTGAAATGTTGAACTAGGCTGTCATAAACCTGTCTTTGGTCATTCACTTATTTATAAATATTGGGCAAAATCCTGTTCATGCAGGTATTACAAAGTTACTCCTGCATCAATGTGCTGGGTGTTAGGCCTCGCAACAGGGTATTGCACAACTCAATTGTGTGATCAGTGGCACAATTGCTATTGCCAACAGTGCACAACACACTGGAAGAAGTGCTTTGTGGACAGAACTCTTGTAGCTGATGCAGGCATAATGTTGAGTGACACCTGCATAGCTACACAAGAGGATATTGCCCATAATAATGTATATTCCAATATGTTTTACTCAGACATTGGTTAGAGTCTCCATTTGGAGAGAAAGGTGGGATACAAATCAAATTGATCAATACTTTAATTCAACTGCACTCCCACATAAGCATGTACAGCAGGGGTTGAGTCTGTCTGATTGTCCTGTTGTTGCTAGACTCCAATTCCCATCAGTCTCAGCCAGGATGCCTACAAGGGAAGGGATGATGGGAGACAATGCTCAGAGACATACAGAGGCCAACAGATCCCCTACCTCAAATCAACAGGGCTGCAGCCACAAGATTTAAATGGGGGGGGGGGGGGAATCTCCGGACAGGGTTTTCAGACTTCAGAGATCAAAAAAATTCCTTGCCTTCAAAACAAAGAGCTCTTTACCCCTTTCAAGGTCTCTGCAACTTGTGTAAAATATTTCCAGCTTCCTTTCCCTTTCAGAAACAAAGCACACACATGCAGAAACACACACTGGGCAAGCACAGGAGGCATGGCTGACCAAGAAGAAAAATGCCAAGAACCCAATTAGGAATGCAAAATTCTTTGATGAAGCAGCAGCCATCCAGATCATGCTCAATTTGCACAATTTGCAAAATGCACAATTTTGCACAAAACGGGCAATATTTTGCAAAAGGAGCATTTTTTAAAACGCAAAATGCCATTCCTGACAATGCAGGAAGTCTGTCAGGAACCTCAAGACTTTTTAAAATCACCCTTGCCAGGAAACAAAAATGTGGCAAGTTCTCATTCTTATCTTTTAGAACAGGATGAAATGAAGTGTGCTAGAAATGGAACTCTGAAGAGGAGCAATCCATACTAGGGAGTTTTGGTGCAGGCCCCACTTGGCCCTATTCTGTAGGCCTGAAGCCAGTTTATACACAAGATATGGTGGCCAAAATCCTGTTATGTAGTGCAATAAATTGCAGTAGAGCAGGCCCATTGACTCAATGGAATTTGGCGAGTCAACTCCTCCATAAGTTCCATTGATTCAAATGGGCCTATTCTACCTACAGCTTACATTAGCATAGTAAGTTGCAGTTAGAGAAGGCCCATTTGAATCAATGGAACTTACGGAGGAGTTGACTCACCAAATTCCCACTGATTCAGCCAGTGACTGCACCACTTCAGGATACACATTTCATGTCTAATCAACAGAGCGGCAGAGTGGGAAATGGTGATACCCTGTGGAAGAATCACATATTGGAAAAAGTTAGATGAAACCATTCTCCCATCTGTACTAGCTTCCTTACATAGAGGGAGACATTTGAGATGATGGTGCATTCATATATTTATTTATTTTATTTATTTATTGCATTTTTACCCCGCCTATCTGGTCGAACGACCACTCGAACGACTACTATACACATATGAGTATATGCAAACTCATACCAGTAAGATAGGTATTGTCCAGGTAAACTGTGCCCACTTGATACTGCATGGAGAAACTGGGGTTTTGCTAGAGAGATTTCCACAATCTGTTCCTTAATACTTCTTAGCAAAGAGACTCCAGCAATGAAACAAACAAACAAAAAGTGGTCTCATTTTTAGTGCTTTAAAGCAGTGGTCCCCAACCTTTTTAGCCCCGCGGACTGGCTGGGGAAGGCGGGGGCACCCCCCTGCGCTCGTGCGCATGCGCGAAGGAGTGCACGCTCTCTCGTGCGCATGCACAAAGGGCAGCGCAGCGCTCATGCGGGCGCTTGTACGCAGGCGGAAACGGTCTGTGTGTGAGGGAGTGCATGCGGGGGTGGGTGGGAGGTCTCTCTCCGCGGCCCGGTCTGGCTCAGGCCACGGACCGGCACCAGGCCGCGGACCGGGGGTTGGGGACCTCTGCTTTAAAGAAAAGCAAACACAAAACAGCCCCTTTTTCCTTTTATCCTTCTTTCTTTCTTGTCCTGTCTTTGAAAACATTATGTGTGTTTCACTGGGGTTCTTAAAATGTCATTTCTCTCTCAAAATGTTGCTGAGGGTGTCTGGGTCTGTTTTGTAAAGGCACATAGCAAGCTGGAGAGGGGGAGAGAAAAGGAATGATATTTAAAATGCTACTGAAATATCTCATTTTTGAAAGTTCTGTCCTTTTTTATTTTAAGGGGGTGGCAATGAGAAGAAAACATACACCTCGTTTTTGCTTCCTGGTTGAAGAGACAGACTGGGTAGGAAAGACTGCAGTATATGCCCCAAAGCACCGGAACCATAAAAAGAAATGGAAAACAGTCTTTCCACAGTCTCTGGAAGATGTATGGGTGCAGAGTTTTTTTTTAAAAGTATTTGGAGCTGTCAGCTTTGCTAATAGATGGTGGATGGGAAAATGCCACCTTAAAGGCACACACAGGATTGTAGAGGTGATGGATTAGGGTTATGCTGGAGGAGAGATAGAAGAGAGGAAAAGAGGGAGGCAAAAATAACCAATGGGATGGGTAAGATTATCTGCAAGGCTAGGCACATTCCCTGCCAAATTCTCCATGAAGCAAAATGTTAGATTGTGCAACCTGCATAAATTATGCAACTGTGTTAAGTTTGCATAATTCAGTCTGCTACTTAGAGTTCCACCCTGGGCATGAAGTCCCACCCGCTGACCTAACTCTGCTCGAGTCACCCACCCTTCTGGTTTCTGGGAGCCTCTGGTGCCACCTGAAGGTGCCACCTGACAACAGGATCCGGGCTCCTTCTCCACCTCACTCTGGTAATGTCAGAATGGGTAGGGCCTCCATGGAGCTGCTTTCTCCCATGCTGATACCACTTCAGCTCTCAGAAGCAGCGATACTGGTTTGAGAAGAAACCATATTATGGGCGTCGTTTCTTAGAATTCAGGCACTTCAAAAGCAACATGGAATCCAGACAATTCAGGATGTACGTGGACTTGGTGTGGGAACAATCACACACTACAGTGATTTCCACACTGTTGATGTAATGCCAGCAGAACTTCTAAGGCTCGTGGACTTTCAACCCCATTTTTTTCAGCTGTAAGAATTCTAAAACTACTTGTTTATAATACAGATGCTTGGTTTCCAAGAGTACTAAAGACTAAATTTGTGTGTGGTGTGCAACAGTTCTTCAAGAGCAATTTCTCAGAAGCTTCACCAAGACAATCTGAGACTGCTTAGAGGAACCTATCCTTCCACTGCTCTGAAGAGCTAACATAAAAGGCAGAAAATAGGACTTGTAACAGCAGAGATCTTGGCTCAGCCATTATACTCACTAGGAGACCTAAGGTTGTAACTTTTTCTCAACTTAGCCCACCTCACAGGATCGGTATGAGGATATGATGTGCAGTGGGGGGAAGCACACCATGTATGCCAGCCTAAGCTTCTAGAAAGGGGGAGGGAATGAAATTAATCAAAACTATAACTAGCACGGGACACCATTTATCTATTCCCAACTTGCCAGAGGCCAATAAATTTCTTTGACATCTGACAGTTCCCCCTTCCGTGAAGCACAGTACTCCCTACCTTGCTTGGAAAGCAAAATACAGTCCTGCAATTCTAGTAGACACTATGCATTCAGCTGTGATGGCACTGCAGTGCATTACATTTGCATAATTTAGCATGCTGCCCTAATTTGAAATTTCGAGTCATTTTTATATTTCGGGGAAATGGTTAACACGGAATGGGAAGGCAGAAGGGATGGAGAGATTTGTAAGCTACTCATCACCTGAGGCCTAGAAACTTGATTTGCAGAAAGGAAAGAAAAAAAGAATGTTAAAATGCTAAATTCTGTGTCATGCTGCAGCTTCGGCTGCATTTGTGTGCTGTTGCTGCAACATAGCACATTGTTGTGCCAATATGTTGCAACAACAACAACAAGAGTCTGGTGGTACGTTAACAAATTTATCATGGCATAATGCATTTGTTGATCTTTAAGATGCTATAAGTCTCTTCATTTTTCCTACATAAGCAGGAATTGTGGGCCCAGATGGCTTCAGACATTAACCAAAAGTACCAGAAGATGACAACCAAACACTTGTGTATCCTGTTTTAACTGCCTCCAGGTAATACTGTAACCACTCATAGAATTTTTATTAAAAATTTGTAAATGCAGGCTGAAGTAGCCTTGGGGCTTAGACATTAAAGTGAACAAGACGGAATAAACTCACAACCACCTGAGTGTCTTGCGTTGTTTGAGTAAGTCTCATGACAATTCAGGAGGCCACACGTAGCTTTGGGGACATATGGGAAGTCTGTTGGGGACCCATTGGGTTTGTTAATGAAGAAAATCCCTATTTCTGAATACAATCTACATACTTTAGTGGGCTGCAATGAGAGGTGCTTGCATGCACATGGACAAACGAACAACTGCAAGACAAAAAAGATATGAGAATGGAGAGTAGAGAAGATATAAAATGATTATATCGAGGCACCCTGTATCTCCAACACATACACAAAAACATTGTGCTTTGTAGATGTTAAGTAAAAGTGTATTTATGTCTGCACTTCATCTAATTTGGTACTGGACACAGCATTCATTAGGGGATCAGTTTTCATCTTGAAAAATAAAGACATGTTTCTGGTCTGTAAGGGCTATCAAGACATTGTGTAAGAGCCAAGAAGCCTCTAGAGGAGGATGAGAAGATTTTCCAGTGAGCCAAGAGAAAGTCTTCAGTGTCCTACATAGTTTGGCAGTCTTCCTCAAGATTGGCAGAAGCACAGTCAGAGATAAGGAATCAGCAAATGTATGCTTACGAAAACAAAACCCAGATTCTCCTGACACAGAGTATGTTAGGGTTATGGAAGAACTAGGTAGCCTACATTGTACATAACCGTTGTTACAAATTGTCCAAGTACTCTTTCTATAGCACGAATGGTCAAACCCAAAGGTGAAATCCACCCCTTCTCCAAAGCAAGTCTACATGTCTGCTTGGTAGCTCATCTGAATGTTGATTAGTTTTACGATACACCATTTGCTCACCATTTCAAGGAGGTACGGTCTGCAAACAAAAAACAGAATCTTTGCTGAAGCTAAGGAGGTATGAATGGAATACAATGCCTTGATGACACTAGCAATACACTGAGCCCCCATCTTTACTGATTGAAGTTCTGTTGTGGACAAAAGGTAGGATCTAAATGCAACGGAATCGGTGGAAAAACACTGATAGACTGAACCTATGAACCTATGGTAAACCAAGCTCAAGCATTGGCCCCAGAACAGGTAAAAGTTCCTTTATGGCAGAGGTCCCCAACCCCTGGTCCGTGGCCCAGTGCCGGTCCATGACCTGAGCCGAACCGGGCCGCGGAGACAGACCTCCCGCCCCCCCCCCCCGTGCACGCACTCACCCCCGCAAGCTGATTTGCACATGTGCGCACGCTCCAGCGTGCCTGTGTGTGCACCGCGCCGCCGTTTGTGCACGAGCGCTCGTTCACGAGAGAGAGAGAGCAGGCGCGAGTGTGGGGGGTGCCTCGCCTTCCCCAGCCGGTCCACGGGGTGAAAAAGGTTGGGGACCCCTGCTTTATGGGACTACATCTCTCAGAATTTTTAAGCCACCTCTCTGGGATTTAGGGAGATGCAATCCCAGTCAAACAGGTGTTCGGTGCTTCCCAGCTCTGCCTCTTCTCTGGCAGGCACCCACTCAGAGGCAGCACCACAGCTTTCCTGTCCTGACACCTACAGGCACTGCCTTTGAGTGGATGCCTGCCGCAGGAGGAGGGGCTGAGAACCACCAAACACCTGTTGGGCCAAGCAACGAACCAGCATGAAGTGCTGGTTCGATAGTTCATGCCCAACTTTAATTCCTGCTGTGCAGTTTCCAGCACAATTAAACAGAGTACTAAACAGGGATCAATAGGGGAGACACACCTTCAACATTTTCAAGATGGAATCTTCATCTAAGAACAGGAAACACGCTTACAATATTGTGTCCCAAAGGTCAGGCTATTCCCATGGTCCTCCTCCAACCCATACTTCTCTTTCTCCCTGGTGCCCTCTTTCTACTCCTCCACAGCTTTATCCCTCTCTCTTTTGATTTTTCTCTCAAAAATACTTTTCTTTAATGTGTGTGTGTGAGAGAGAGAGAGAGAAGGGCGGAGCAAGAAGAAGGGTGCACATAAGGGGAAGAGAAAGAGATAATCATGCAAATGGCTCAGCTGTGACCCACTTGAATTCAGATTATCACTTAATACTTAAAGACGAGTAAAACAGAGAACAGAGGTCTACATAGATTTGGGAACATTGGTTTTGAACCTCAATGAGCCGTAGGCTGCTTTTCAAATGCAGCCTCAAGGAGACTGAAATGTTCTGCATCCTTTTAGATTTAACCATGCTTTAAGTATGATGTTCAAATCTTAAACTAACCCTTTAAACTATTTTCAGTTAGTTAGTTAGTTGTGTGTCATCAAATCAGAACTGACTTAGAACAACCCTGATAGGGTGTTCAAGGAAAGGTAAGAGATATTTAAGAAGTGATTTTACCAGTTCGACTCCCCCAGTGAGTTTACATGGCCAAGATGGGATTTAAGCCCTGGTTTCCAGAGTCCTAGTCCGTCACTCTACCCACCACACCACACCGGGTACCCAACTATTTTTGAAACAAGCTAATTTTTCAAACGGAGTTCTCTTTTTATCCACAAACCCCATCTAGATTAACTACAGTGGCAAGCAACAGTTAAATCAAAATGGAAGAAGGCGTTTCCAAACTGCCTTCATGGCTAGGCTGGAAAAAGAAGAGGGAGCTAAGGAGCCCAAGAGGTGGGTAACCTGGCCCTTCACAGATTATTTTGGACTGGAATTCCCATAGTATGTCACCGCTGACTATGTGGTATAGAATCTATATGAGCTGTAGGCCAAAAGCATTTGAAAGGCCACAGTTGCCGATCCTTGGTCTAGGTTCATTATTTTAACACTGAACATGGTCTAAAATGTTACATCCCACCCGTCTCATTGACTTTATGCACGGATAGCATAGGCAGAGTGTTGAATTGTGTTTGTAAAAGCCATTCCTCTTGTGGCCACCTGCACTCTACATAGGGATACCTATAAAAACAATTCAGAAGCTACAGTCGTGGCAAAATACAGCAGCCAGGGCATTGTCTGGCACGCACTTGAGAGACCATGTATCACTTATCTTGAACCAGGTGCTCTGGCTTTCAGACTGCTTCTAAGTGCCGATACTGACCTAACAATGACTCAGGAGCACCCAGGATATATATATATTTTAAAGCCTCCTCTTGTAACAGTTTGCCTATAATTTGAGATCTTTAACGGGGTCCTACAGCATGTCCCAACATCCTGAGTTTAGGTTGGTGAGTATGCAGGATAGTTTTCTTTGGAGCGCCACCTCCATTGTGGAACTCCCTCCCAAGGGATGTCAGGCTAGCTCCATCCCAGTTACTCTTCCAGTAGGCAGCCCAAACCAAACGCGTCCTTTTCCAAACCATTTTCATCATCTGCTCTCTAGCAAGCCCTTTAAGGAAAGACTGAAAGACCCGGGCATGTTTAGCCTTGAGAAAAGAAGACTGAGGGGAGAAAAGCTAGCACTTTTCAAAAACTTGAAAGGCTGTCATACAGGGGCGGGGCAGGATCTGTTCTCAATCATCCCAAAGGGCAGGGAGCGTAATAATCGGCTCAAGTTACAGGAAACCAGATTTTGGTTAAATGTCAGGAAAAACTTATTTACTGTTAGAGCAGTACGACAATGGAACCAATGACCTCGAGAGTGGGTGAGCACTCCAATGCTAGAGGCATTCAAGAGAAGATTGGACAACCATCTGGCCTATATACTTTTGATTTGGATTCCTGCATTGAATTGGAGAGTGGACTTGATGGCCTTATAGGCCCCTTCCAGCTCAATTGTCAATGGAAACAATTATCTCTGGAGTTGGTGAGTGCTCCAATGCTGGAGGCATTCAAGAGAAAGTTAGACAACCCTCTGTCAGATCTGCTTTGATTTAGATTCCTGCACCGAGCAGGGGGTTGGACTCCGTGACCTTATAGGCCCCTGCCAACACCATTATTCTATAATTCTCCGGAAAGAACCTTTGGATTTTAAAATGGAATTTTAAACAACTTTTAAATTTATTATCATTTTGTTTTTAAAGAAGGCCTTTATCTATTTCATTGTACATCACTTTGGGAGCCATGGTGGGCAAAAGAATTATAAATGAATGAATGAATGAATGAATGAATACACAGGAAGAAATGGCCTTTTGGAAACACAATGCTAATCTCTCAAGCTAGCGACATGCCACACAACAATAATTGTGTGCCGTCAGGATTCTGACTTACTCCAACTCTTTCCAAGGTTTTCAGCCTGGAGTGTACTCTAAAAGGGGTTTAATGTTCCCTTCTTCCGGGGTGCGCTTGGACTGTGTAGCCTGCCCAAGACCACAAGCTCGCTCTTCCCCTACAAGGCATCGTGGGGAATTAAACTCCCAGTCTCTGGATCCTGGGATGCAGCTTCCTTCCCCAGAGTAACTCAGTCCAGTCATTTCTCTCTGAAATAACAGTTCTCACTAGAACAAGATTATCTGCATCCACCAACCATCCCTTGGAAGATTATCCTCCTTCATCCTCTTCACCCTCCTCCTCCTCTAGCGATCAAAATCAGGCAGTGCTAAAGCAGAGACAGCAGTTAGTCATAAGAACATCAGAAGAGTCCTGCTGGATCAGGCCAAGGGCCCATCTAGTCCAGCTTCCTGTATCTCACAGTGGCCCCACCAGAGGCCTCTGGGAGCACACGAGACAACGAGAGACCTGTCTCCTGATACCCCTCCCCTGCATCTGGCATTTTGAAGAACCTTCCTTTTAAGCCTGGATCATGGCTTGTAACCTGCAATGGACTCCAGGAATCTGTCCCATCCCCTTTTAAAGGCATCTAGGCCAGATGCCATCACCACATCCTGTGGCAAGGAGTTCCACAGAATAACAACACGCTGGGTAAAGAAATATTTCCTTTTGTTTTGCCCCATCATACCCCTTTCTGTCATCTGTTTTCTAACAAGGAGTTCCATGGATTAACAGCCGATCTGAGCTATAGACCAAGCACAACTACACTACCTATTAAAATGGCTTTATCGTCTGCAGAAATGTCATGGCTTTCTCCTTTCTCTCTCTCAAAGAAACTTTGGAAATTGTACTTTGTGAGGGCAGGGGGGGCATACTAGTGTCCCTAGACTGACTTCCCAAAATTTCTATAGTCTGGTTTCAGTTTATATTAGAGTTATGCCCCTTCTAGTGGAATTCTATGCATGCTGGGAAGAAAGACGCAGTGGAATCAATGGGGCTTACTCCCTAAAGGAGATGGAGGGAACTGTTGATTTCCAAGCCATGTCAGTTTACTTTGTTCAGTCAGAAGTCTGTGCTGTCCTGTTTTCTGTGCATTTTTCTAAAACAATACAAAACTGTATTTATACTGAACACATTGCAGCCTAAAATATGCATTTGTATTTCCTCTAAAATCACATACTTCTGTTCTTTCCCACAAAAGATGAATGTTTATATTAGTTTTCAAACGAAGAACTGCAAAATTTGGAGACATACACTGTCCGAAGAATAGCCACACTCCTGTCCACATATTAGTTCGGAAAGTGAGAATTAGGCAGGTAGACATAAGACACAATAGATTTACACAAACACTCAGTTCATTCTGGGTTGGAGAAGCAATAAAGAAGAATAGAAAGAGAATGCAGTCATACCTCTCCATCTTATTGGTGCTACTTCTAGCCAAATGTAACCAACTGAACAACATTTCTCTCTTCCTCACATCCATGCACCCACATACTTATTTACAGTAATGTGTCGCCTTTCACATGGACTCTCCTTTCCTATGCTACTCATTAGTTGTTTTAAAAAGCCAAATATACAAAGCAAACCATGGGACCAATTATGGGGAGACTTGCGATCTCCTAATTTCTATCATCACTTGGCAGACAACAATCTAGTCTGCATGGACCAATCCTTACTTCTGCATCACACCTCTAAATTCTTCAGGGTATTAGACTTTACATAGGATGCAGAAATGTACAGGACAAACCAGAACACCTGAGTTCCATTTCAGGAGATGGAATATCTGCTATGCCCTTTGTGGTTAACATCATACCTTGCCAAAATAATTCATGGCCTAGTATCTTTTAGGCTAGATTACTGTGTTGCCCCTACGTGGGACTGTCCCTTTTTAAAGAAGGAAATATCTATTGCAAAATGCACCTACAGGATTATTGGTTAGAAATAGCTAATCAAAACATGATATTTCTTTGATTTTATGCCATCAGCATTAGCTGTGTGTTTATTTCCAGACTCAGTTTAAAGTACCTGTTTTCACCTTTAAAGCCTTTTATGGCCTGGAAATAGTGCAGCCTAAGGGCAGCCTGTTTCCATATGTATTTATACATACACTCCACCCAACATTTGACACCTTGCTTCAAGTGCTGCCTTCAGATGAAGCTCAGGATAAGGGGGCAGATCTCAGGAAACAGGGCCTTGGTGGTGGTGGTGGTGTCAGCTTTGCACAATGCCCTCCCAAGAGAGAGCTGACATTAATTTTTTTTTTCCAATAGGAGGGGGAACTTTTCACCTGGTTTCATAATGCTGACACTTGTTAGTTATTGTTACTATTTCTCAGTTTGTGTGGTTTTTTTACTTTGTTGTGTTGAATTAACTTCTTTTATTGTCATTATTTGTTAATTTTATTTGTACTTTTAGGTGTTCTTTTTCGTTTCTTTTTCAATTGCAAGCTGTTTCGAGTGTACAGTCAATTAAGAAATGGGACGTGCATGGCATTCAAATGAAAGAAAAATCAATTCACATATTCAATCTGACTACCCCTTTTGCCAGTTTTTCTTCCTACGCCCCGGCCAGTTTCTCCAATTCCCCACATTTTTACTTGCAGTACAGCCTGGTTTGTCTCTTTTTCTTTGAGCCTTTCACCGCACTCCAGAACACCACCACCTGATCTCTCTCCTCCTTCAAGCCCTCCTCGAGACCTTCAACAAAATCTCAGCTTACCTGCATTTTCACCTGCCATCTGATTCTACCCACCTCAGCCTGCCTCCTCACATTTCAGTCCCTGGACCTCTCTGTCCATTTAATACACACAGCCAAGCCTTCTGGGTATGCTCTGTGTCGCTTCGCACACACTGCTGACAATTAATAAATACGGATAATCTGGGAAGTAAATCTGGCATTTCTTTTATAGATCCTTCAGGAACCAAATGCAAAGCAGTTGTCCTCCAGTATGCTTGGGCGGCGGGGGGGGGGGGGGGGAGCTCCATGCCTCTCCAGAACTACTCTTGGCTCTTTCCTACTGCTCTCCACCCAGCTGCTGGAAGTCCATTACAAGGAACCTGTGGCTGCCCTACAATGTTAAGAACTGTCTTTCCTTGAAGACCCTCTAAAAGCCTGAGCTTGAGAATCTTTTCACAAGCATTTCAGATCCTTTCCTCCTTCTGCTTTTATGGGCTGGGGTTACACCACAGCAGAGTAGGGAAGAAAGAAGTTTAGTACCAGTTTAATTTATCTTTCAGATACATTTTGCTGTAACTGTGCTGCCCTGCTTGGACTTCAGTGGGCTGAAACAGAAAAAGGTGAAACAAATGGGGCTGCAACGAGGGGCTGCATTCCCACCCAGCACGCTTCCATGGTGTCTCTTGCAAAGGAATCTTCCCTCTACTTCTATGTGCTCAGTAACCCAGCTGAAGACTGCAGGATTTTGGAAGCTAACTGCCTTAGGGGTGTGGGCTCCTCGCCTCTACTGGATTGACTACCAACATATTTGGTGTTACCAGCCCCCTTCCTTCCGCCAATACACATGCTTTTATAACCATTCCTCCCTCCCCACCGTCAACATATCTGTCTGTGTGCTTGTGCATGCTTTCTCTTCTACTGCATTCAGCTACGAACACTATCAACACGAAGGGGAGGTGGAGGGGTAAGTGAGAGAGAAGTGAGAGAGAGAAAGACATACACACACACATACACACAGCCTTTGGCTCCTGCAGCAAAACCGTCTCCTCCATCATAACCCCCCCCCAACACACAATGCGCCAACGATAAAGCAAATGCCATTTTCTCCTGCCTGTCCAGAAGGATAGGCAGAAATGTTGGGATCCATTCTCTGCCCGCTAGCAAAGAAAAGATTTCTTTAGGGGGTGGTGGAGGAGATAAGGTTTTTTGGTGTGTGTTTTTTTCCTTCAAAATCTGCCTTCTGCAGATCTGAAGTGGAGCACACTACCATCACCCACTATGAGCATATACCAAACATATATCCAAAATTGGAGTCGGCATGCACATCAACAATGTTCTGTCTGTTTTTTTAGCCATGCAGAAGAAAGAGGAGGGAGAAAGGAGGCAAGGGGAGGAGTTGTACACACTCACACACACACACACACACTCACACACACACCAGGATTATTGTCACTGCATCTGCCCTGAATCCCTCCCCCAACACTAAAGTGTGAAAAAAGAAAGCAGGAAGGAATACTTTGATTCTCTTCAGACAGAATGCAATTATTAACCCTTCTTATCACTCCACGTTGATGAGAAAGGCACAAACTCAAGAAGGAGGGGATTCTATCAACCGATTCTCAGAAAGGTCACTGAATTATTTTACCAGCAATGAATTAAACTGTTTTGCATGGTGTGTGTGTGTGTGTTTTAAAAATATTTTTCAGTTGTTGGACAGTGGTGGCACATATGCTGTCTGCAAATATTCCCCCACTAAGCCCCCACTTGCCGCCGCATACAAACAGAAAAATCCCATACCCATTTGGAGAAAAGGGTACCAGAGAACAGTGTACGTCCCCAGCTTCTAACCTCTGCCAAAATGTGTTTATTCTTTTAATAAAGAGTCAATGTTGTAGACACAGAGAGAAAGGAATAAGTACAACGTAAATTCTCTCCTCTGCACAGAGGTACACACAGTAAAGATTCTTTTTCTCATACATACATTAATACACACAGTGATAAAGATGAATTTCCTCACGGCTACACATGACACTGAAACTGCACAAAAAGAGCACACACAAGTTCACACTAAATAGACCACAACATACAACCACAGAGACTATTGAAATACCTCATACTGGGGAAAGGGTGCTTATGAGTTTGTGATGCTGCAATCTGCTTTTTGGGTTTTGTTTTTGGCAGGTGAAATGGCATTTTTAATTTTCCAGCTCACTAAGACCTGATAGCACGTAATTATTATTATGAACAACCTCCCCCCCCCCATGGCACGAGAACTACAAGAAATGAAACGGCTGTGGGAAAGTGGATCCCTCCCATTTGATCACCCCACTTTTCTTACCAAGAACCATCCCCCAATTTGCTACTGCAAACGATTTTGCATGAATGACTGGGGGGGAGGGAAAAAGAGAGACTAGAGTCAAAGATTCGCAGCAATCTCCAGACTTAAATAGAAATGAGAGTCACATCCTCAGCAAACCATAAAAAGGATGATGGAGCAGGGAGGCAGACCAGGGCCCGATGGTTCATACGGAAGGTGCTATTTTATACAAAGGGGTTCCTGGCAGCAGTTCCTCCTAGGACTTCTCTTTAACATACTGATGAGTGACCATCCCGTGCTAATCCAAAAACTGCATTAACACATAGGGATACGTAACCATCTTCCTCCCTCCCTCACCTTTTTGGCCCCCAAACCTTCTCCACTTCAGACAAAATCTATCACATCCAATTGGACTCAACCTTCATCCACTCCCAAAAAGGGGGGGGGGAGGAAAGAGAGAGATGAGAGCATTTATCAATCCTTCCCCCAACAAACCGATGGCAGGGGGAGGAGGGAGGAAAGTTCCTCCCCCTCCTCCCCCTCAACTCATACACTTCCTGAAATATTTGATGCCTTAAGGGTTTTTCCTTTCTTTCCAACCAACCCCTTTCTGTTTTGTGGAGGGGAGGGATTGGGTGACCTATAAAAATGAACCGTACCCCCCCTTCTTGCGCACACACACACACACACACACACACACACATTTCCATTTAGACACACATCAGTGGGGAGAATGGGTTTAGAATGAACGATTTTCGTTCTCTTACTCCTGAAAACCCAACAATGTATTCACATCGCCCAGCTTTGTCGTTTTTCCTTCATATGTCTGTTTCCCAAATCTTAATCTTCTCCCTTTCACTTCTGGGGGTGGAAAAGATGGACTCAAACCTCCCCCCCCCCCCCCCGAAAGCCACAGCTCCATTTCCTCTCTAGAAAGATAACCACCAGCTAGCTGTCTTGCCTCCGCTGCTGAGACATCAGCCTCTCTCCCCCTACCCCTGTCAAGTCTTACCCTCACCAACACTGGAAACCCAAGACATCCTGATTTATCAATCCCACTGGATCTTTAGTCTGCAGTCTGAAACCCCCTACCCCCCTCCAAATAATCTAACCATTGCCTAAAACCAGCCACAATTTAGACATTCAGTGTTGCTCCCCATTGAATTGGCTATTAGGGATGATTTGATAAAAAATATATATATTGATGTGATTAGCAGGAGGAGGGGAGAGGGAAGGAGTTCAAGAAATAGATGGATAAGGTAAGAGGCATGATCTCCACCTCCCCACCAAACACTGGATTGTAGTAGGGGGATAAAATGGCATCTTACACTTCTCAGCTCCTGAGTACGATCCTTCATTGCGTTTCCTCAGGCGGCTGCGAGTCTTCAGTGGGTTTTCTTCCCCACCCTCCCTGTGGCACAGCAGACAGACACGGTGGCTGGCAAGAACCCCTCTTCTGTGGGGCGGAGGAGAAAGCTAAAGAAGGTGGGGGGAGGGAGGGAGGGTGGGAGGTTACTGGTAATTGCAGTGATGGATAAAACGGAGCTTCCCGGCTCAGCCAAGCTGGGAGGAGAAAGATGCTCTAAGGATGGGAGAGGAAGCAAGAGAAAGAGAGAGAGAGGCTGGTGCTGATGCAGCAGCAGAGGGTGGGAGGATGCAGAAGAGGGAGAGGGAGGGAGGGGGGAAGCAGTACCCAGACGCTGGGCATGCTCACTGCACCCCCTCCCACACAAGGGGCCATGGGAGTTGTAGTTTGTCACAGGATTGAGGGGGTCATCTGAGATTAGGTTTGGTTTTTCTGAAGTCAGGTGCAAACATCTCCAAGATCCCACTGCCTGGGTTTTGTTTTTTTTTCCCTGGAAATGGCTCCCTCTTGGAGGAATTCAGTGGAGATGACTGAACTCAGACCAACTTCATGTAGGTTGAGAAGGGAAAGAGGGTCGAGGAGCATCTGAAGTTGCAATACCAGGGAAAGCTAAGCTGGTGGAGGTCCAGTTGAAAACCTGACTAGGAGGCCATGGGAACCCCAGGTAGAAGTGGGACACAAGTATCGTACCAAAAGATTGCTTTAAAAAAAACACAAACATACACACAACCCCCTTTATTACCTCCAGAGAGGAGTAGCTGTGTCAGGGAGCAGCTGGTGAAGTGGGTCCTAAAAGCTTATTCCAGAAGAAATCTATTTAATATTTAGGATGCTACCACAGCTTCATAAATAAGAGTCGGGAAGACCTAGTCTCCTAAGGACTAGTGGGGCAAGGGGAAAATAATGTACTCCATTCTACTTCTGCCAGCCAGCCCACTCCCTATGTGCCATTACGTGTCACCTCGGGCTACTAGGCAAGTGCCTCAATGCTTTGTGCTCCAGGACTCTTTATTGCTTTCTTCCCCTTTGAGGTATTTTCTTTACCTCAAAAGCAATTTGGTTCAAAAGCAATAAAAAGCAGGAAGAGGGTATGGTTTTCTCCTTCAGTGAGCAGTAGTGGTCTCCAAATGTATTGGACTACATCTCCCATCACCCTCAGTTCACATGACCACCAGAATTATAGTGGAACTAATGGCCATGGAGTCTGACTGCTGGAACATTTCTAATTAGCAGGAACAATTATATAATTTGCTACCATCAAACTAGCTTAGACTTCCCTGTTCCTTTTAGAAGACTGGAACAGATGCTTTTAAACTGTGTATGTAGGAAGAATATTGGGCCTCCATAAACTGGATGATACAATTAGCATGTCAGTAGAAGTGATGCCCACTCAAGAGGGAAATGATCTCTGTTTATCTGCTTATCCTAGCACGGACTTTCTTTACCTTCACATACTGCAAGTCAGCTTACTTTTTCTTTTGGATTGATCAATAAGAAGTAAATATGGGCATGATTTGCAAGTATGACTTCTCAGGTCAAGAGTTTTGACAGAATTGAATCACTGGACGCAAACTGTGCTGGTGGCCATTTAATTACATTAAGAAATTCTTTAACTGGGAAACCAGTCGCCAAAAGCTTCCTGACATCACCTGTAATCTACAGACTCTTGAAGGAAGTGTTTGAGTGCGCTTCTTAGGTTGTACATTCAGTGAACACATAGTGGTGGTGATAGTCAACAGACCTTGCAAGAGTCCTACATGAAGAGGAGTAGAATTTTCAGGGAGCAAAGCACATGGCCTCTTTGGGAGACGGGTTGATAAAGAAAAGGAACCCAACAGGTAGAGAGTCTGAAAAATATTGGACATGATCCTGTTGATGTTTGCACAACTTGCTACAGCTGATTGTGGCTAACAAATGAGGTGCTAGGGCACATTTCAGTCATGCGCCTGGTCATACGCCCAATTGCACAACAGAGATGCATCTTGGCATCATGTCAATTAGCGGCACTGAACTATGATGAGTTACACAAATCTTATGCAAACACCAATAGCCTTCTGGCCATTGGGAGAAAACTGTTAAATTGCATCACGTTGTCATCTAAGTTATATACCCAAGTAGCTGCATCAGATTAATTATTAGCAGGTAGGCAGGATTACTTCTGTATATAGGGCAGTAATACAGATCAAAATATCCAAGTACTGTATACCAATTCACTGAAGGGCTGTAGGGGATTTTAAAAAAAGACAGTCCACTAACTCTGGATGCTTTGATACCAGTCAAAAGACAATGCACAGCTATTTTTGTTCCTTCCATAACAGATTTACTAAAGGAGGAGGAGGAGGAGAGGAGTAAAATACAACAGGGTTACAAACAGAATATGACGACAAATACAAATTTCCATGTTTGCAGTGAGGCAGTCCATAATAAAAGCAGGGAACCACCCATTAATTATAGCAGGGATTGGGAGCCTCTGGTCTTCTAGATTCTGTCAGACTACATCTCTAAAACCCACAAAACCCATGGTCAGAGAAGTCCCCCACCCCTGCATTTAGGAGCCTGAATGTTAGTAGCATGACATTTTAAAGTGTATGATGGATTAACCAATCAAGGTTAAATAAGACTTCAGGAGACATCTAGTGTTTGAGAGTTTTCCAGCCATTTGACAAAGCTTTCTGCCTCTTTGTCTGAACATGTGTTAGCATTATTTATTTATTAAATTTATACCCCGCCCATCTAGTCAACTGACTACTCTGGGCGGCTGACAACATATAATATAAACATATATAATATAAAATAACACAGTCACACACAAGTGAGCTCTGAAGAGACCACTGTTTTGGGCCACTTCACTCCCCTAATGGATAGGGTATCTGGCCCAGGCTATGGAACTCAGGGGTCTGCCATGCTGTATCAGGAGTCCCTCTGCCAGGCATCATAGCATCTTAAAGTATAAGGTTAATCCTGTCTCATGGGAGGCCAGAGCTCTGATCTAGTGATTGCAGGTGGCTACCTACTATAGTAGCACCTTGTAAAAAGCCAGAGGTTTGCTACAAGCAGCTTATGAAAGGGACATATCTCAACACTACAGCTGCCAGCCTGTGTTATAAATCCACACTTCTCCACTTTGCTTTGCTTCAACATGCACAACAGAACATGAGATGCAGTACAAGCCAATATTTAACCCATGTGAAATACTTCCTCCCCTGTTTAAGGGGACCCACAACTATAAAAATGATTTAGACATCAATTACACTGCTGATCCCTAGTACATGGTGTGCATCATTCATTCTGATGTTGTCACTCTCTTAATTTGATTTCATCAGTCCCAATTGGGAAAAGAGAGAGTGTGGGCCATGAGAACTGGAAAAGAGAAGCTGAAACAAGGATGCGGGATTACAGGAGCAGCAACAGCCCTCATTGGCAGTGTAGATATAGCCAAGACACAAATGGTGTTCCCAATAATTACAGCCAGGAGTTTTCTGTATCTAGCAGTGGCATCACACATGCAGAGAGCTTGGTACTAAGTGCAGAACTCAAAAGCTTGATAATCTCATCTTTAAAAAAACAAAACAGATTTCTAGCCCTTAAGGGTGAAAAGTTCTAAAACAAGGAGGTAAATGCCTGATGAAAATTCAAAAGCTGTGACATGTTGGTTGTGGAATCTGATTAGATTTTCACATTAGGGACACGGGGAACACATGTGCATCTATAGACAAGTATCCTAAGGATTAGCAAAATGGCTGTTAGTGACATGTCTGATTTATACTCTGGAGACAACGTTCAAATCCTCCAGTCAGTCAAGCCGTTATTTTTCTGACCATCGTCCGCCCTTCTAATAAACCTACTTTAACCTACCTAAGGAGATTGTGATGAAAGAAAAAGAGCTTCTTGAGGAGCAAAGACTGAATGCAAAATGCACCAAACAAAAAACAGAACTTGTCAACTGGGCCACTTCTGGGATGCCAGCTCGTTGTTACCTTAGGAGCAAAACTGATCTGGAGGGAAACAGAGGAAGAGAGAGCTGGCTCCATGTGGCTAAAGGAGCAGGGATTTAGTCCACTAATCTCCACCCCACCCCCCCCGCACACACACTTCAAAGAGGACATAAACATGTGAATGTTCAGGCTGGCCTATAGAGGTGGCCAACTGATGAACTAGGACAGTGGTTCTCAACCTTAGGTCACCCAGGGGTTCCTGGACTGCAACTCCCAGAAACCCCGGCCAGCACAGCCAGTGGCCGAGGCTTCTGGGAGTTGCAATCCAAGAACACCTGGGTTAGGTAGGGAAACACGGGGGTAGAATAATTGGTTATATTGCTGCTTATAGCTGACTATATTTTCTGAAAACTCTTCTGTGTCAAAAACACCTTGGATGCAGAAAGCTAGCACAGCAGACAAAGAGCTGAGGTCAAATCCTCCTTGATGCTTCGCTAATTTCTTTTATCAACAAGGGTTTGAGAACACAGAGAAGTATTCAAACCAGAATCTACCACCTTGAATCTGAAGTGATAGACTCTATCCTACCAGTTCAATCCTGTCTTACTCTCTTCTTATTTATTTATTTATTTGATTATTTTTTTTTATACCACCCATCTGGCTGCCAAGGCCACTGTAGTAGGCATCCTTCAGTCTCGAGAGACTATGGTAACATGCTCTGTATGGAGGTCTTGGAACAGCATCTAGTGTGGCTGAGAAGGCCAATTCGAGAGTGACAATCCCTTTCACACTGAAGACAAATACAGTCTGTCCCCTGTCCAGCTCCCTGGTTTTGCTGGTTTCGGGACTGCCTCTTTGCCTCAGCCTGCTGTACAAGTGTCTCTTCAAATTGGGAGAGGCCATGATGCACCACCTGCCTCCAGGCTGAACGCTCAGACGTCAAGGTTTCCCATCTGTTGAGGTCCATTCCTAAGGCCTTCAGATCCCGCTTGCAGATATCCTTGTATCGCAGCTGTGGTCTCCCTCTGGGGCGATTTCCCTGCACTAATTCTCCATACAGGAGATCTTTTGGAATCCGACCATCAGCCATTCTCACGACATGCCCAAGCCAACGTAGACGTCGCTGTTTCAGTAATGTATACATGCTAAAAATTCCAGCTCGTTCTAGGACTACTCTATTTGGAACTTTGTCCTGCCAGGTGATACCAAAAATGCGTCGGAGACAACGCATATGGAACGTGTTCAGCTTCCTCTCCTGCCGTGCACAAAGGGTCCAGGACTCACTGCAGTACAGGAGTGTGCTGAGGACACAGGCTCTATAGACCTGGATCTTGGTGTATGCCGTCAGCTTCTTATTAAGCCATACTCTCTTTGTGAGTCTAGAGAACATGGTAGCTGCTTTGCCAATGCGTTTATCCAGCTCAACATCTAGGGAGAGAGTGTCAGAGATCGTTGAGCCAAGGTACACAAAGTCATGAACAACCTCCAATTCTTGCGTGGAGATAGTAATAGAGGGAGGTGAGTCCACGCCCCGGCCCATGACTTGTATTTTCTTCAGGCTGATTGTTAGTCCAAAGTCTTGGCAGGCCTTGCTAAAATGATTCATGTGTTGTTGGAGGACTTCAGCAGAGTGGGCAACAATGGCTGCATCATCAGCGAAGAGGAAGTCCCGCATGCATTTCAGTTGGACTTTGGTCTTCGCTCTCAATCTAGAGAGATTAAAGAGCTTTCCATCTGATCTAGTCTGGAGATAGACACCTTCTGTTGCAGTTCCAAAGGCCTGCTTCAGCATGACAGCAAAAAAAGATCCCAAACAGGGTCGGCGCGAGGACACAGCCTTGTTTTACTCCGCTTCGGATGTCAAAGGGATCTGATGTTGAGCCATCAAAAACTACAGTGCCCTTCATTCCCTCATGAAAGGACCTGATGATGTTAAGGAGTCGAGGTGGACATCCAATCTTGGGAAGTATTGGGAAATATTGGGAAATATTGGGAAGGCCACTGTGGGTAGTTTACAAAACAAGATAAAACAATAACATAAAAACAAGGATAATCAACACTGACCAAACAAAATATAAAAGGTACTAAATGAGTACACTAAAAAAAAAAACACTAAAAAATAACACATAATAAAAGCAGAATGAAGTAAAATAAAAGCATGGTGGTGGGTTGGATGTTGCACAGGGCAGACTAAAAACAACAGACCCAAACCCCCGAAAACACATACATATTCTCAATCCCTTCCATAATGCCACTTGTGCTTTTCTTTTACCATTTGGTTATATAGAGGGAGACCCAAGAGTAGCTTTTGTTGGCCATACCAGGAGACTCGTGTTGCTGGTAGGCGCCGTCCGTGAGAGTGCGTGTGCAGTTATGTTCTCTGGTTGAAGAGTGCTCCTGCTCTGGATGTATTCCATTCTGCATCAAAGAATGCGGCAGTGCCCCCTGCAGGGGAGAACAAAACAGCACATCCACATGAATGATCCACTCAAGACTCATTTGTCTGCGAATCTGGGGTTGAGAGTGAAAGGTTGGCAGTTGCATAATCATGGGCATTTGGGCATGGGGATGGGAGCATGACCCGACAAAGAAAGTCATTTGTGCAATTAAGCCAGAAAATTGACAGAAAGACTAGAGGAAGGGGGTGGGAAGCTAAGCATTTGTTAGGACTCAACTCCTGAATATATTTTCAATATGCATGAAGCAAAGGCAGGAAGCAGGGGGGACCAAAGAGACAAAGTGGCTTTACAAGCTTCTATTCCTTCTTAGGATATATCTACTGGGAAGAACCAAGAATATAATGTTTATAGGGTAGTATGCACTTTTAGATAACCAGTGTGGGACAGAGACTTGGAACTCAGGAGGTCTGGGTTCAAATCCCTGCTCAGCCATGGAAGCTCACTGTGGGTGTGGAACTGGTAAAACCTCTCCTTAAACATCTTACTTGCCTTGAAAGCCCTATTAGGGTCTCTATAAGTTGGTTCCAACTTGTCAGTACATAACAACAACAAATACATTATAAAAATGTAAAGCAGAGGGGTAACACCCCAAACAAAAGGAATGCCAAAGAATTATGTAATCTTCACAAAGTTTCACCCTCTAACAATGTTCAACAAACTGGATCCAATACAAATCAGTCTTCTGATTTGCACTCAGATCTGATAAATTGTACGGGAAAAGTCTATTGCCAAAGATTGTGCATCCTCTGAATTTTTTCCCCTCCTTTTAAGATCATCTAAGGATAATTTTATCAATTTCTTTTGTCTGCTTCAGACGTAATGGCAAACCGTGACTTCTCACTATGTGAACATACCACCGTAAGCACAACCACCTTCTTCTTTGTGTCTGTTAGAAGGTAACGGGAAGATTTAGCTTATCGCAAATCACAGTTCCCTGTGACATCCAGATTCAGGGAAAGATGAGTGTTTCATAACTTGAGAGGGGAACAAAATTCCAATTTGGAAAGTCTCAGGGGTGTGAGTGTCACATATCAGTAGCGGAGAAGAGGCAAGGGCACAGGGTGGTGCCAAAGCAAAGCAAACCAGGTCAGGTGTTATTTGTAGCAATTTGCTCAAGTTCAAAAGGTTTCAGATTTTCCAGTCTGCAAACCAGTGCTCCTTTTTCAAGCAAAGCATGCCAGAGATGCACATCAGAGCTAATTTCAATGCAAAACTGCCATAGGCTTTAAATAGCTTGTTAACTGTAATCATTGCACAAGGATAAGAGGAAAACAAGTTCCACAGGCGGCAAGGAAACCTCTGCGGACCAGATATGACTGGAGGGCTGAAGCGTTCCCACTCTTGGTTTATATTCTAGCTAGTGAGAACAAACTAGGATTAAACTATGGTTTTAGATTTTGCATTGCCTTACATTTTTAGATTGTACATTGCCTACCATTTAAATAATACAGTTCATTGAGTTAGGACACCACGTAGAGCTGTTACTGTTTTCTCCTTGGAGGAGGGGAAAATACATGAACTCTAGTTCATAAATCTAGTGGGAAATCATAGTTTCCTGTTACCTCTCAAGACCGGCAATGCACTCCACACCTCTGCTAACAGTTCCTTTGGGGTGGGGAAGTCTAAGGCATGCCTTCCAATATGTGGCATAGGCAGACTGATGCCATATTCATGAGCTTACCAGACAGAAACATACAATTAAATGGATTACACATGCTACTGAAAACTTAGCAGGACTTTTTAAAAAAACCTTATGGAAGCTAATATATCTGGATATCATCTCAGGGTAACCCTTCATTAAAATTAGGGTGCCCAAAGTATGAGAGCCCCCGGTTTCATCATTTTTGCCTCTAGAGATAGTTCAGGCTTGATTTGACTTAGGACCCACCTGCTAATTTTTCTGGTGGCCCAGGAAATCCAAAACGTTATCCTCCAGCACCACATTTCAAATAAATCATTTTTTTTCCAGTCGGCTTTCTTTACTTTCCAGCTTCTATACCAGTACATAGTGATCAGAAATACATTAGCATGAATTATCTTGGCCTTGGTCTCCAGTGACACATTCTTACACTTGATGATCTTTTCTAATTCCTTCATTGCTACTCTTCCAAGTTTGTCTTTTTCTGATTTCCTGGCTGCAGTCTCATTTTGGATTGATGACTAAACCAAGGTATACAAAATCTTTCACTATTTCAGTTCCTTCATGGTCAACATAAAAGTTGTGTAGTTCTTCAGTAGTCATGATTTTTGTCTTCTTACTGTTCAACTACAGTCCGGCTTTGGCACTTCTTCTTTCACTTTCACTTTCTTCCTCCCCAATAACTTAACAAAGGATACTTTCACTCCTTTTGTGGACTCACTTTTTCATTCCTTTGATAGTCATGCTGATGTGGCTTCACTAAACAGTATAAACAGAACATCACAAAGTTCAAGAGCTGACTTATGCTGCTCTGTTGGAGGTGTTGCAACAATGTCAAGATGAACGGGAAAGTACGCTTTGTACCAGAGATTGTGGCTTGGAGCATTCAGATGAAAAAAGAAACAACTGTATTTACTTTTAAGAAATGGGAAAATAATGACTTAATTTTTAAAAACCTCAAATTGTTACACTAACTGTAATGAATTACCTTTTAAAAACTACTGCTAGAACCAAATCTTCCAAATGGCAATTGTCAACATAGACGTATCTGAAGGAAGGAAAGACCAGGACTACGGCATGTATTAATAGTCCACTTTGGGGGCAATGAATAAGGCCATCCACAGACTGGCCTACAAGTAAAATAGCTATCTGACCACGATCCTTTACTATACACAAGCCCTTTTTTTCAACTCACAAAAGCCAAAATGAAATTTCTTCCACCAGGGTATTTTGGTTTCAAATCTGGTGGTATCTAAGCTTGTCTTTTGGTTTGGGAAATTTCAGGCCAGGAGCTGGGGGAGAGCAGTAGAGGCTGGATCACCATTTTATGTCTGCCTGGAGTAAGGACATTCTGGCCTCTTGGTCACCTCATTTGGCAGGAAGGCCCTTCTGCTGAGAGAAAATGTGTCCTAATCTTCTCAGCTTGCCAAAAATAATTTCCTGAAAATGAAAGAGCAGCACGTAAGGCTCAGCGCCAAAAATGCACAGTTCATGCAGAGGGATTGCAGTCAGACATTGGAAGGAAGTTTCCTCTTTGTTTGTACAACAGGATGATCCATCAGCTTTGGGCGGCAAAGGCAGAGGGCAAGGCCTTCAACATTTCACAAATTTAAACACACAGTAATCTCACCGAGTGAGAACGTTGATGCAAAAGTCCACCATCCCTTGTCAGAATGAGCAAAAGGGATCCCAAACACAGTAGATCTTGCTTATCACGTTTTGAAGAAAGTGAAGAAATACATACACTTGACCCTTAAAGAGCTCCCCAACATAAAAGGAATATAAAATTATGGCTGTGCCCCATAGGAAATAAGAAGCCGTAACACCTCAGATCTTATACTTATTATGCCCCACTTTACTATTCTTCTGCCAGCCAGGCAAAGATCTGTCTCTTCAGGAAGGATTTTCACAACTGAACAGGCTACTTAAGAAAGACTTTTAATAAGGGATGCTTTAATATTTTTAAAATGTTTTTAATGAAGAGCTTTTCACTTATTTTAAAGTGTTTTGATTCAGTGATGATTTTAAAAAATAGGAAATTATGCTTTATTAGCATTATTTAAAAATTATATTATTTAAAAACCATATTTAAAAAGCATATTATTTTAAAACGATTTAATCTCCTCAGCCTCCCATGATGGGAGAAAGGTGAGATATAAAATCAACTCAATCCAGACAAGACGGAAGTGCTGTTAGTGGGTGCTTCGCCGGACAGGTTGGAGGGCCATTTCCCTGCCCTGAATGGGGTTACACTCCCCCTAAGGGACAGGGTCCGCAGCTTGGGGGTGCTCCTGGACCCCGGTCTAACTCTGGAAGCCCAGGTGGACTCGGTGGCCAGGGGCGCCTTCCTTCAGCTGCGGAAATTATACCAGCTATGGCCCTACCTGGACGAGCGGAGTCTCATGACAGTTACACACGCACTGGTAACATCTCGCATAGATTACTGCAATGCGCTCTACATAGGGCTGCCTTTGAAGACGGTCCGGCGACTGCAATTGGTCCAGAATCGAGCTGCGCGGCTGGTGAGTGGTGGGGCCGCTAGGGAACACATCAAGCCGATTCTGTTTAAATTACATTGGCTACCAGTTGCTGCCCAGGCCCAATTCAAAGTGCTTGTTTTGACATATAAAGCCCTAAACGGCTTGGACCCTGGATACCTGAAGGACCGCCTCCTTCCATATGAACCTACTCGACAGTTAAGATCTAGCCAGGGGCCCCTTTTGAAAGAGCCATCCCTCAAGGAGGTAAGAGGGATGGCTTGTAGACAAAGGGCCTTTTCGGCAGCTGCCCCCAGACTATGGAACACCATCCAAATTGAGAGTTGTCTGGCGCCAACGCTGATGACATTTCGGCGCCAGGTCAAAACCCTCCTGTTCCAGAAGGCTTTTAATTGAAATAATATCAACTGTGGGTCCTGATGGAAATTTTTAGAGTATATATTTTAATTGTATTTTAATTGTTTTATTTTTTTATTGTATTTTAATTGTTGTAAGCCGCCCAGAGACCTTTGGGTAATGTGGGCGGCATATAAGTTAAATAAATAAATAAATAAATATATAAACAAACAAACAAACAAACAGATTATTCTCTTGAACTGCCCCTAGCTCTTTTTCACTGTTCAAAGCTATATTTGGCCTGTGTCATACTATACTAGTTTACACTGCAAATTATCTGCCTTCAGTAGATTAAAAAGGTGGGAGTGTATTTAATTCTCCTAGTAAAAGATACTTTATGAAGCAAAGTCTTATCACAACAGAAGGTTATCAACCATTCAAAATGTAAATCAGTAACAGCAGTTTGTGAAACAAAAGCCTGTGCCATGTGTGGCAGCTTTGTATTAATGCATAGGTACTTGCAACTATAGGTACTAGAAAAAAAGAGGCCTCCAATACCCCCACACTAACTTTTTGAGACCCTGGAAATAGAACTCTGAATGACATCTGGAAGAACTGGTCCTAAAAATACTAAAATCCACTTGCAAAGGCAGAAACTAGTGGTGCTATTAGTGCCACATATAGAAAGTTATTTAGTCAATGTAATTATTTCTCATTATATATTACATTGTTTGGGAAATAACCCTTTATAAAGTAAAGTGTAACTATGTATAGCTTGTTACATTTCTGATACATTTTTTGGGGGGAAAGTTTAGGAGCTGTAACAGAATGGCACAAAAAATGAAACATCCTGGTTAAAACACCACTAAATGGTTTATAACCATTTAAAAATATCTTCTGAAAGTAATTAGAACATATTCATTGTAACTTTAGTAAATTAACTTTATAATGACTTGCTGGTTGAAATCCTGTTGTGCAGCTCCACATGCACAATGGGGATGATATCAATATTAGCAAAATGCTCCTGATTAAAAGCTGATGATTAAAGGCAATTTGGCATGCATGTGGCTTGAACACAATGTAGCAAAATTGCATGCACCCAAAAATCATGAGACGAAGACTTTAATCAACGGTGATCTACTGCTGCCAACCATATTATGGAACTGCGCAACAGGATTTCATCCATGATGTTACTTTTGAAAGAAAACTATTGCATCCTTGTTGTCCCTCCCCAAAGTAACCAGTCTACAACATTACTTGGAACTTAATACTTCCTTCCTGGCCTTACATCAAGGTAGCACCCTGGGGCAAAGGTATCCTACTCAGCAAAGCAAGCAGGAAGCAGGCTTCTCAGTTCAGTAGAGCCAGCTTCCATAATTTGAAGTAAGTAAATTACTATATATTGTCTGCTACAAGAGCATTAAGTGCAGTCTAAACCAGGCTTCCCCATTCTGGTGAACTCCAGATGAGTTGAGCTGTGGCTGCTTCTGCTTCTCCTGCTCCTTCTTCTCTTACTGCATCCAAACCAGTTTACAAAGTGATTCAGCTGCTAAGTTTTTCTCCTTCCAGCACTACACTTCCCTTTTATTTTGCAGTAATCTGTACTTTTTGTTTCTCACATGACGGAGATATTCTGGTTTTCTACATACGTGTTCTATCATTTCTTGATGTTTACTGATTTGCTTCATTATTTTTCTGTTGGTTTCCTTCTCAGTCTGAGAAAGTCCCATTATCCTGAGACAAAACCACATTTCAAATGCTTCTATTTTCTTTTTTAGTAATCTCTGTAAATCCATGACTTTGTGCCCTACAGAAAAATGAAGAACACCGTGCATCACATGATGAATATAAGTGCTAGTTTTAAGTGTGTTGCATATTGAATTCTTCATCTTAAGGAACTTATTCTGGGCTATTTCTATTCTGACTTTTATTATATGCACTGTTCATTCAACCAAATTCCAATATTTGGCAACACACTTTTGACTGGAATCTTTAATTCCATTTCTTGGACTGCTTCAAACTTTAATTCCATTTCTTGGGCTTTTTACTCATTACTATGAATATCTTTTCTAAAAAATCACTGTTGTTTGCTACTTGCTTCATTAATTTTATTCAGTAACCTCAGCAGACTACAGTTCCCATAATACTCAGCATTTCCATGAGGTCTGTGGTAACTGCTGTTAGAAAAGACTCAACTGAGATATTCATTAGGGGAGGAACTATCCCTGAGATTCTCAGACAGTGAGACACAAATCTATGGGGCACAATCCCACAACCACAAATCCCACTGAAATTAATCAGGAACTGTGTAAGAGTGCAGCAGTTTTAATTTCAATGAGGCCTGCACAGAAAAACCATGTAGGAACCATGCGTCTGATTCATCTGCATTTAATGCGAGCAAGAGTATAACTACAGTCTGCATTACAGCTATAATCTTGGGCTGACCCTTATCCTTTCATACAGATAGACCCAAGCCTTTTGCCAACATCAACAAACCTATAACTGCAATACCACCAGGCTTTCCCATGTTAAAAGTTCAAGCCAATCTGGGTTTAATCCAAAATGAATCCCACTGTGTTTAGTGGCACTTATTTCCGTGCCCAGACTGCAGCTGAATTCCATCATAAGAGATAGCTGGTTCCCTGCTGCAATTTCTCCCTTCCTGTCTAAATCGTGCTCCTTTTTTCTCACTCTTCCCTCTCCCTCCCCCACCTTGGTTGTACAATTCCATTCATCCCTGTTCCCTTCACGGAGCTTTGCAACCTCCTGAGTCACTGGCTGCGCTATTGACACAGACAGACAGGGCACGCTGCCAAGGCAGCCAGCGAAAGGACTGGCCTGATGCATGCCTAGAGCTGCCAAAGCTCCCTTAGTCCTCCTAGCAACAGAAACCCCAAGCCCCTCCACCTGCAAAGCAGCAAAAACACATCCCAAACCCAGATGTAACCTTCCGCCCCACACCACTGGCTCAGCTCACTTTCCCAAGAGGTTGTAAGTACCAGAGCTTGCCTTTTTGCAGAGTCTGTTTCCTTGTGATATGAGAGTGTGCCGGAAGGAGGGAGAACAAGTACATTGGGGACTTTCAGTGTGTCTTTATAAATCAATGTTTATTTACATATCTACAAGTACACTCCAAAAGCATGTAACACATCTGCGAATACTGTAACATTTTCCCCCCGAAGTAGAATGGAATCAAATCTCATATTCACCATGGGGAGGCAAAACACATCCTGGTCTTCGTCAGCTTCATTGAAAATGTCTGGTCCTCAAACTGCTTATTTTCTGACCCACATCCCCTCTCCAAGATAAGGGCTGCTTTTAGACCCCATCCTGCAGACAGGTTGCTAATTATTGGAATGTTCTCTCAAAGGAAGTTTGTCTGGTGCCTGATTGTTATCTTTCCAACACCAAAGACCTTTGTCATTTCTCAGGCTTTCTGAAAACTCTAAAAAACATTTTTTTTTTAAAGCTCTGAACTTGCTGCTCCGATGACCTTCAGAACTATTATTATAAAATAGGGAGAAAATCTTCCTTGAATCCACTTCTTCCTTAATGATAATAATAATTGTGTGCCATCAAGTCAATTCTGAGTAATGGCAACCATTTTCAGGGTTTTCTAGGCAGAGAGTACTCAGAAGTGGTCTTCCATTCCCTTCTTCTGGCAGTAGCTCTGGAATTGTGCAGCTTGCCCAGGGCCATACAAGCTGGCTCTTTGGGCTGTACAGTGGGAAACTGAACTCCAAACCTCTGGTTTTGCAGCCAGATACTTAACTCATTGAGCTACCCAGACAGCTATTTCATCCATACCATATACAATTTTTTTTAAATCCCGTTCCATATATCCCTTTACACCCTGACACAACATAACTCTTTTATATATATTCAGATTAAGTACTGTTATTTTTTGATGGGCTTATTCCTAGATATACAGGCTTTGATTATTTTTCTCGCTCTGGCTCTGAATGCTGGAGCCTCCTCTTTCAGGCAATTTCTCTACATCCCTGACAATTGAGGATGTTCTTTCTTACACAGTTTACCATCCTAAAAAATTCTTTTGGAGATGGGATGATCAAAATTATATAAAATATAATTTTACTCATAACCAGTGGCAGCAAGTATCTACTGGAGCTGATGGGACAGCGTTTGGATTTCCATCACTGGGTTACCAACAGAGGAGCCACCTACACCTAATTTGCTATATAACCTCTTTCCTAACTCTTTAACTGCATAATATACTCTTCTACTGATTGGGATAACATAGGTGCTAGGTGGTTGATGCCCCACTTGTCAAACATTAGGACCACCTCTGCTCACAAGCAATTAGACATCTGGACTGACTTAACAAGTGTAATGGGTAAAGTGTTGGGCTAGGACTCAGAAGACCTGGGTTCAAGTCCTCACTTGGTAATGGAAAGTCACTAGGTTTTTGTGTGGCAATGATAAACCACTTCTTGAACATCTCTCACACACTTCCGACACTTCATGAGGGTCACCAAACAAGATATGGTTGTCAAACAAGATTAGATGGAACATAACACACAGTCTTTTGTTTCTGTTCATGGAGTTTTCTTGGCAAAGTTACTGGAGTGGCTTGCCAGTTCCTGCTCCAGGTGGATCGCGTTTAATCAGAACTCTCCACTATGACCTGTCCGTCTTGGGTGTCCCTGCACGGCATAGCCCATAGCTTCTCTGAATTACTCAAGCCCCTTCGCCATGACAAGGCACGACAAGCCACGACAAGGCAGCAATCCGTGAAAGGAACAACAGGTAAGTTTGGCCTTGGAGTTCAGAACGAAGCAGGGCAAAGGCTAATAGAGTTCTGTCAAGAGAACAAGCTGGTCATCACAAACACTCTTTTCCAACAACACAAGAGGCGACTCTACACATGGACATCACCAAATGGGCAATACCGAAATCAGATTGATTATATTCTCTGCAGCCAAAGATGGAGAAGCTCTATACAGTCAGCAAAAACAAGACCTGGAGCTGATTGTGGCTCTGACCATCAGCTTCTTATAGCAAAATTCAAGCTTAAACTGAAGAAAGTAGGAAAAACCACTGGGCTAGCCAGGTATAATCTAAACCAAATCCCTTATGAGTACACAGTGGAAGTGAAGAACAGATTTAAGGAACTAGATTTGGTGGACAGAGTGCCTGAAGAACTATGGATGGAGGCTCGTAACATTGTACAGGAGGCAGCAACAAAAACCATCCCAAAGAAAAGGAAATGCAAGAAAGCAAAGTGGCTGTCCAACGAGGCCTTACAAATAGCAGAGAAGAGAAGGGAAACAAAATGCAAGGGAGATAGGGAAAGTTACAGAAAATTGAATGCGGACTTCCAAAGAATAGCAAGGAGAGACAAGAGGGCCTTCTTAAATGAACAATGCAAAGATATAGAGGAAAAGAATAGAAAGGGAAAAACCAGAGATCTGTTCAAGAAAATTGGAGTCATTAAAGGAACATTTTGTGCAAAGATGGACATGATAAAGGACAAAAATCGTAGGGACCTTACAGAAGCAGAAGACATCAAGAAGAGGTGGCAAGAATACACAGAGGAATTATACCAGAAAGATCTGGATGTCCCGGACAACCCAGATAGTGTGGTTGCTGACCTTGAGCCAGACATCCTGGAGAGCGAAGTCAAGTGGGCCTAAGAAAGCATGGCTAACAACAAGGCCAGTGGAGGAGATGGCATTCCAGTGGAACTATTTAAAATCTTAAAAGATGATGCTGTTAAGGTGCTACACTCAATATGCCAGCAAGTTTGGAAAACTCAGCAGTGGCCAGAGGATTGGAAAAGATCAGTCTACATCCCAATCCCAAAGAAGGGAAGTGCTAAAGAATGCTCCAACTACCGTACAATTGCACTCATTTCACACGCTAGCAAGGTTATGCTCAAAATCCTACAAGGTAGGCTTCAGCAGTATGTGGACCGAGAACTCCCAGAAGTACAAGCTGGATTTCGAAGGGGCAGAGGAACTAGAGACCAAATTGCTAACATGCGCTGGATTATGGAGAAAGCCAGAGAGTTCCAGAAAAACATCTACTTCTGCTTCATTGACTACGCAAAAGCCTTTGACTGTGTGGACCACAGCAAACTATGGCAAGTTCTTAAAGAAATGGGAGTGCCTGACCACCTTATCCATCTCCTGAGAAATCTATATGTGGGACAGGAAGCAACAGTTAGAACTGGATATGGAACAACTGATTGGTTCAAAATTGGGAAAGGAGTACGACAAGGCTGTATATTGTCCCCCTGCTTATTTAACTTATATGCAGAATACATCATGCGAAAGGCTGGACTGGAGGAATCCCAAGCCGGAATTAAGATTGCCGGAAGAAATATCAACAACCTCAGATATGCAGATGATACCACTCTGATGGCAGAAAGTGAGGAGGAATTAAAGAACCTCTTAATGAGAGTGAAAGAGGAGAGCGCAAAAAATGGTCTGAAGCTCAACATCAAAAAAACTAAGATCATGGCCACGGGCCCCATCACCTCCTGGCAAATAGAAGGGGAAGATATGGAGGCAGTGACAGAGTTTACCTTCCTGGGCTCCACGATCACTGCAGATGGTGACAGCAGCCACGAAATTAAAAGACGCCTGCTTCTTGGGAGGAAAGTGATGAGAAACCTAGACAGCATCTTAAAAAGCAGAGACATCACCTTGCCGACAAAGGTCCGCATAGTCAAAGCGATGGTTTTTCCAGTAGTGATGTATGGAAGTGAGAGCTGGACCATAAAGAAGGCTGACCGCCGAAGAATTGATGCTTTTGAATTGTGGTGCTGGAGGAGACTCTTGAGAGTCCCCTGGACTGCAAGGAGAACAAACCTATCCATTTTGAAGGAAATCAACCCTGAGTGTTCACTGGAAGGACAGATCCTGAAGCTGAGGCTCCAATACTTTGGCCATCTCATGAGAAGAGTAGACTCCCTGGAAAAGACCCTGATGTTGGGAAAGTGTGAAGGCAAGAGGAGAAGGGGACGACAGAGGATGAGATGGTTGGACAGTGTCATCGAAGCAACCAACATGAATTTGACCCAACTCCTTGAGGCAGTGGAAGACAGGAGGGCCTGGCGTGCTCTGGTCCATGGGGTCACGAAGAGTCGGACACGACTAAACGACTAAACAACAACAACACACAGTGGTTTGAACTATGAAGAGGACTAAGAAATTATCTTTGAGCTTATCAAGAGACAGGCATGCTGAGGGGTTTTCCCCCCAACACAGGTTAGCATAACAGCTGCCTGACAGGAATTTAGCAGTAAATAATGACTCAATTCTTACCTCAGCTTCTGAATATCTGCTTCTTGCACATACAAGTATTAAAAAGAAGTGGGAAGATGAATTAAGTCTGCCAATTCCACAGAAGGTTCATTGCTTATTAGCTTGAACTAATTCATATATAATATGTATATATTTAAAACTGGCCAGGCACAAAACTCAGAATAATTTAAAAAACCAAAAAGTAGTAGTTCTAATGCCAGGAAGGACAATCATCACGCACCATTCCGCTCAGTTTTTAGGAAGTTAATTAAAACAGTATTATATAAAGCTGCCTTTTACTAGTGTTTTAACTATTGACTGTGAGGGTTTGGGTTCAGGCTCTGGTTTTTCTTCAAATAAATTGACAGACTTCCTCGGTTTAGAAATCGGTGTAACGTTTATTGGATTATTTAACAAATAACCTGTGTCACCAAAGGTATTCCAACCATTTCCTCCCTCTAACAACTGGTTAGATGGGGGCTTCCGCTCTTCAACTTTAAAGGGGTTACACCCCTGAGTGTTCCAGGGTCCCGGCCAGTCCAGGGTAAAGTCTGAGTTCAACCATTGTCCTGTCTCCCCTTCCAGTAAGGGGACTGTATCTTCATCCCGGTCATCTGTCCAGACCTGGTCTCGTGACGGGGACCCCTCCGCTGTAGCTCCATCATCCGCCATTCTAATCTTTCTCTCCTCTCCCTCTCCACCTTTTCCTTCTCTTCCCTTAACTTCCTCCTCCACTCCTTTGTCTCTCGCTCTCCCCAATAAGAGGGTTTAGGGGTACTCTCACTTCTCCTCCTTGCATCCGCCTCCTCCTTTGGGACTCTTAGTTTTTCTACCTTCCCCATCCATGGATCTTCCAACCAGATCCACTCCCAACCACAAGGCAGGTTCCCGTCCCCCCTTTTTATATCTACAAGCCCCGCCTCTACCTCTACCCGGGGCTGTCGTTCCGCTCCCGCCAAAACATTCCTGCTTTCTTTAACAGTCATTCCTTTCAACTTTTCTTCTATGATCCCCGGGTCTGTTCCGGGTGGTCTTATCTTCCTGGGAGGGGGAATAGGTGGTGTTTGCACTTCCTTGTCGGCAGAGGGCGGGAGGGACGGCACTCCCGTGAGAGGAATCTTGCTCTCACCGTTAGTCTTACATACCCCCCCATCCGAGAGGGCCGTCCATTCCGCCTCGCTCTTCGCCCAGGGACCCTGCTGAGAGAAATAATCCACGTTAGCATGGTCCGTTCCCTTCCTATATTGTACTGTGACGGAGAACAGTTGAAGGGCCAGGTACCAACAAGTTAACCTCGGGTTGGTATCCTTCATCTGCACCAACCACTGTAATGGTGCGTGGTATGTGATCAATGTAAACGGGGGCCCCAACAGGTAATATCTAAGGGAATGGGTTGCCCACCGAATTGCAAGGGCCTCCTTTTCGATGACTGCATATTTTCTTTCTCTTGGGGTCAGTTTTCGACTCAGATATAAAACCAAGTATTCCACACCTTCACGCACCTGGGCCAGTACAGCCCCCAGACCCAAATCTGAAGCGTCGGTGAAAAGGGTGAAGGGTAGATTGAAATCCGGTGCAAACCTCGTGGGGAGCTCACACAAGATGGACTTGAGGGTTTGGAATGCTTTTTCTTGTGATTCTCCCCATCGTACCCATCTCCCCGCCTTTTTCCGAGTAAGGTCTGTCAAGGGGGCTGCCAAAGTGGAGAACTGCGGCACAAATTCTCGATAGTACCCAACCAGCCGAAGAAATTGCTATACCTCCTTTTTGGTACGGGGGCGATACCATTGGTTTATTTTTGTGACCTTCCCTTCTTGAGGTTGAATTTCACCCCCTCCCACGATGAACCCCAAATATTCCACCTTAGGAAGAGCTATTTTACACTTCTTGGGGTTGGCAGTTAACCCTGCTCTCCTCAATTCCCAATACTCTACGTAAGTGAGTTACATGGTCTTCCCATGAGGAACTGTAAATGATAATGTCATCAATATACGCCACGGCGCAATCCTGCACCAGGGCTAACACCTGGTCCATAAGGCGCTGGAAGGTCGCAGCTGCCCCATGCAAACCGAAAGGCATTTTTGAGAATTGGAAAAGGCCAATCGGGGTGGAAAAGGCAGTTTTTTCCTTGACTTGTTCCCTTATGGGTATCTGCCAGTATCCCTTTGTTAGGTCTATTGACGAAAGGTATCTGGCGCCCCCTAGCTGGTCTAATAAATCCCCCACTTTCGGCATTGAGAATGCATCGAACTTGGACAGGGTATTGACCTTCCAGCAATCTATGCAAAATCGTACTGATCCGTCCGGCTTCGGCACGACCACCGGGTAGCTGCGCCACGGCCCCTTAGCTGGTTCAATGACCCCCAATGCCAGCATCTCCTTTACCTCTTTTTTCAATCACGTGAGCTAGTTGTCTGGGCCAGATCCGTTCGTTTGATCTCACCGCCACCCCTGGGGGAGTTTCGATATTATGTTCCACCCAGTGTGTACATCCCGGCTTTACTGAGAACACATCTGGGAATTCCCTTTCCAAAGCCCGGATTTGATCTAGCTGTCCTGGGCTTATCCAATCATCCACCACCACCAAGGGATTTGGAGTTAACTCATTAGAAGGGGCCTCTGGTCCCAGCTCCATCTCTTCGCAGTCTCCGAATAAGGCCTCCCTATCCACCCACAACTTTAACAGATTTACATGGAGTACCTGCAGTTTTTTCTTCTTGTCAACCATGTTTACCTCATAATCCACTTCACTGACCCGGTGGGTTATCTCATATGTCCCTTGCCATTTGGCAAAGAGCTTGGCTGACTCAGTGGGGAGCAATACCAACACCTTTTGACCCGACTGGAATTCTTTGGGTCTCACTTTTCGGTCATATCGTTCCTTTTGACCCACTTGTGCCCTACCCAGGGCTTCCTTAGCCAGATTCCATGCTGTGCTCAAGCTTTCCCTCAGATCCATGATCTGTTGTAGCACAGATTTGGAGAGGTCCGACCCTTCTTCCCATTTCTCCCTTAGTAGGTCCAGGACGCCCCTGGGGTTCCTCCCGTACAATAATTCAAAAGGGGAAAACCCAGTGGATGCCTGGGGAATCTCCCTCACCGCAAACATCAAAGGGGCCAGGAACGTATGCCACTGCTTTGGTTTCTCTTGGACTAGTTTCCTGAGCATCCCTTTCAAGGTACGGTTGATCGTTCCACCAGGCCATTTGCCTGTGGGTGGTAAACTGACGTCTTCATAGGCCTGACCCCCAACAGTTCCCACATCTGCTTAAAGGTTAAACTCATAAAGTTCGATCCTTGGTCGGTCAGAACCTCCCGGGGAAACCCCACCCTGGAGAACACCCCAATTAATTCTTTGGCCAATACCTTAGCTGTAGTTGTGCGTAAAGGTATGGCCTCGGGATACCTGGTTGCGTAATCGATGATCACCAGTACATATAAGTGCCCCCCCCCCCGATTGAACCAGCGGTCCTACAATGTCCAGGGCGATCCGGTCAAAGGAATGGTCCACCAGGGGCATAGGCATCAGCTCTCCCCCGGGTCGAGGTTTTGGCTGGGTCACTTGGCACTCTGGGCATGAGCGGCAATAGTCTTCAACGTCCTTGCTCATGCGTGGCCAGAAGAACCTCTGCTGAATCCGTGCCAAGGTCTTTTGTACCGCCAAGTGTCCCACCATTGGCACGTCGTGGGCCAGCTTCAAAACCGTTCGCCTTAGTCTCTCCGGGATCAGGAGCTGAGTTTCTTCCCCTTGCTCAGCCCTCCTGACCTGATACAGTATCCCATCCCTTTGTTCAAAATTGATTTCTCCTTCCTGAACGGTCCCTTCTGGGCCTGCTTTGAGCCGCACCTCATCAAGGCTCTTATCGTCCTGTTGCCAATTTCTTAATTGATCTCGGGAAACGTTCAGCATCTCTTCTTCCATTTCCCCATTGAGGGCCTCGGCATCTGCTTGCGCTAATTGTTCAATGCCTGGCCAGTCTCTGCCTAATAACATCTCTCAGCCCAACCCAGGAACTAGGCCTATCTCCAGGCTTCTCATCTGACCCCCGATTTCTATCTGTGCCCGCACTACTCCATAAGGTTTAACATCCCCGTGCACGCGCCTAACGTATATCGGCTCGGGTAGTTTTTCTCCTTGTATTTCCCTAACGAGGGTTCTGGCACAGCCCGTGTCAACAAGTGCTTCTTTCCACACCCCGTTGACCCTAGCTCTAACTGTCCAACCCGGGTGGTCTTCCGTACCAACCTTGGCTGACAGGGCATAGACGTCCATCCAGGCGTACTCCTCTGTCGGGCAGTACTTCTTGATGTGGCCATACTGACCACACCCGTAGCAGGCCATCATCTGCTCCTTTGGGGTGTTCCATGTGGCCGGCTGCTTCGATTGCCCCAGGTCTGTAGTGATTGTTGCCCGGGGTACGCGGTTTCCAGTTGGGTTTACGAACTCCACTCTACCCGGTCTGGGTCTCTTTGTATTCATGGTCATCGGGCCACGTGCGTTCGCTCCTACCACCTCCCATCTGGTAGCATTGACTCTCATCTTCTGCGCTAGGGTGCATGGGTGCATCCCTGGGCGCAATCGCAGATCTCGGAATTTTCTCCGGTACGCCTCTTCATTCAGGTTGAGCGTGTTTAGGATTGCTGTCTTCACCTTGGAGTGATCTGTCACTTCCGTCGGGTCTAGGGTGTCTACTATTTCTTGCGGTAGACCCGTCAGATATGGCATGAGTATCAGCGCCCAGTGTTCTACTGGCCACTGGGCCATTATGGCTACACGCTAAAATGTATTCAGGAACGCTGCGGGGTCATCGTGTGGTCCCATTTTCTGTATTTTTATAGGTGGGTGTGTCGCTATTAATGTTTTCTGCGGCGGTGCTCCTGTCATCAGGGGGGCATTCAGTTGAGTTTTTGATATTTGAGCTATTAACAGGTTTTGTTGATCGGCCAGCTGTTTTATCAATGCTTCTTGTCCCTCTGTGATTCTGCGGAGCCATGTGTCTGTTAAGCCTTCCGTCGTCGAAGGCCCCCTCCGTTGGGCGCCAATATGTGAAGGTGAGGGTTCAGGCTCCGGTTTTTCTTCAAATAAATTGACAGACTTCCTCGGTTTAGAAATCGGTGTAACGTTTATTGGATTATTTAACAAATAACCTGTGTCACCAAAGGTATTCCAACCATTTCCTCCCTCTAACAACTGGTTAGATGGGGGCTTCCGCTCTTCAACTTTAAAGGGGTTGCACCCCTGAGTGTTCCAGGGTCCCGGCCAGTCCAGGGTAAAGTCTGAGTTCAACCATTGTCCTGTCTCCCCTTCCAGTAAAGGGACTGTACCTTCATCCCGGTCATCTGTCCAGACCTGGTCTCGTGACGGGGAATCCTCCGGCCATAGTCTTCCGAGGGACCCCTCCGCTGTAGCTCCATCATCTGCCATTCTAATCTTTCTCTCCTCTCCCTCTCCACCTTTTCCTTCTCTTCCCTTAACTTCCTCCTCCACTCCTTTGTCTCTCGCTCTCCCCAATAAGAGGGTTTAGGGGTACTCTCACTTCTCCTCCTTGCATCCGCCTCCTCCTTTGGGACTCTTTTCTACCTTCCCCGTCCATGGATCTTCCAACCAGATCCACTCCCAACCACGAGGCAGGTTCCCGTCCCCCCTTTTTATATCTACAAGCCCCGCCTCTACCTCTACCCGGGGCTGTCGTTCCGCTCCCGCCAAAACATTCCCGCTTTCTTTAACAGTCATTCCTTTCAACTTTTCTTCTATGATCCCTGGGTCTGTTCCAGGTGGTCTTATCTTCCTGGGAGGGGGAATAGGTGGTGTTTGCACTTCCTTGTTGGCAGAGGGCGGGAGGGACGACACTCCCGTGAGAGGAATCTTGCTCTCACCGTCAGTCTTACATTGACCTGAGATGTTCAGATCCATTTTACATTTGTTTAATTCTAATTTAAATGCAAGTTCTACCACTTAAGCTAGTGACAGGTTTTTATTGTATTCATTGTACATTGTGGTTTTTGTATTATATGATTTGTATCTATGCCTGAAGAACTACAGATGGAGGCTTGTAACATTTTGTACAGGAGGCAGCAACAAAAACCATCCCAAAGAAAAGGAAATGCAAGAAAGCAAAGTGGCTGTCCAACGAGGCCTTACAAATAGCAGAGAAGAGAAGGGAAACAAAATGCAAGGGAGATAGGGAAAGTTACAGAAAATTTAATGCTGACTTCCAAAGAACAGCAAGGAGAGACAAGAGGGCCTTCTTAAATGAACAATGCAAAGAAATAGAGGAAAATAATAGAAAGGATAAAACCAGAGATCTGTTCAAGAAAATTGGAGATATTAAAGGAACCTTTTGTGCAAAGATGGACATGATAAAGGACAAAAATCGTAGGGACCTTACAGAAGCAGAAGACATCAAGAAGAGGTGGCAAGAATACACAGAGGAATTATACCAGAAAGATCTGGATGTCCCAGACAACCCAGATAGTGTGGTTGCTGACCTTGAGCCAGACATCCTGGAGAGTGAAATCAAGTGGGCCTTAGAAAGCATGGCTAACAACAAGGCCAGTGGAGGAGATGGCATTCCAGTGGAACTATTTAAAATCTTAAAAGATGATGCTGTTAAGGTGCTACACTCAATATGCCAGCAAGTTTGGAAAACTCAGCAGTGGCCAGAGGATTGGAAAAGATCAGTCTACATCCCAGTCCCAAAGAAGGGAAGTGCTAAAGAATGCTCCAACTACCGTACAATTGCACTCATTTCACACGCTAGCAAGGTTATGCTCAAAATCCTCCAAGGCAGGCTTCAGCAGTATGTGGACCGAGAACTCCCAGAAGTACAAGCTGGATTTCAAAGGGGCAGAGGAACTAGAGACCAAATTGCTAACATGCGCTGGATTATGGAGAAAGCCAGAGAGTTCCAGAAAAACATCTACTTCTGCTTCATTGACTACGCAAAAGCCTTTGACTGTGTGGACCACAGCAAACTATGGCAAGTTCTTAAAGAAATGGGAGTGCCTGACCACCTTATCCATCTCCTGAGAAATCTATATGTGGGACAGGAAGCAACAGTTAGAACTGGATATGGAACAACGGATTGGTTCAAAATTGGGAAAGGAGTACGACAAGGCTGTATATTGTCCCCCTGCTTATTTAACTTATATGCAGAATACATCATGCGAAAGGCTGGACTGGAGGAATCCCAAGCCGGAATTAAGATTGCCGGAAGAAATATCAACAACCTCAGATATGCAGATGATACCACTCTGATGGCAGAAAGTGAGGAGGAATTAAAGAACCTTTTAATGAGGGTGAAAGAGGAGAGCGCCAAAAATGGTCTGAAGCTCAACATCCAAAAAACTAAGATCATGGCCACTGGTGACGCATTGGCACAGGGAAAAACCTTCCTTGAACATCCTCTGTCTCTCGAAAATCCTATTAGGATCGTGTCTCCATATCTCGAAAACCCTATTAGGTTGTCAGACGCAACCCGACAGTTCAAACAATATTCTATTCACTTAGGTAGCTCTATGGTCTTCGTTATCAAATGGATACATCTCCATCCGGTTGAAAAAGTATACACTTCCGGTAGGCCGCATATTGAAGCCACGGGAGAAACTTCCCTTTTGGGACTCCGAAGGCCCTTCCTGTTTTAAAAAATAAAAACATTCCTCAGCGAAACCGACTTGTGCCTGATAGAAAAAAAAAAGCGAGGCGAAAGACTCTCTAAAATAATTACTATGACCAATTAACATGACCAATTAACACACTGGCAGCTCATTCTTCCCGCCTCCCTCTCAGTTTCCTTCCCTCAACTGCCGCGGAAGGGAGGGGGGACACGAAATGGGCCGCGTAGAGTCACGGAGGACGAGTGCGCACGCGCACTCCGAGGGAGGCGGCCTATATAGTTACACGGCGGGCGGGAGGGAAAGGGCTTTCCACAGGCGCGACCGAACGGCCCGGAAGGAGGAGGAGGAGGAGGAGCCGCCGCAGCTGTCGTCCGAGGGCGCGCGCGCAAGCTTTCTGTGCGCTTGCGCGCGGCCTTTCTTCCTTTCTCTCCCCTCCCTCCCCCCCCAACCGCTTTTCTTTCGAGGTGTGAAAAAAAAACACCAACCCAAACCCGACGATGAGGGACAGGACGCGCGAGCTCCGAGAGGTAAGAACGCCACCGCGTGCCCTCTTCCTCTCGCGCCGCTGGCCACGCCCACAACGGCCGTTCTCGCCCCTCCCCCTTCCATCTTTCCCTTGGCTTCGTTTGCCCTTTGCTTGCTTCCCTCTCTCTACACACACACACACATATACCCGTCCTTTCTTGCCTTGTAGGTTGTGCTTCTCCTCTTCGCTGCGATTTGGCTTGCTTCCCCCCCCCTCGAATTTCTTTCCTTCAGGTTCAACCCAGCCGTTTCCACCAGCATCCACCCACCCCGAATTTCTGCCTCCCTTTCCTCTCCAAACGACTTCCGCACCCCCCCCCCAAAATATCTCCAGTTCCACAGATTTTCACCTTCCACGTTTCCTCTCATTTGGGCCACTGAACAACATGCGTGTCCCCATGCCTGAGTCCCAATTTCTTCCTGACAGGAAAAGCGTCATTGGCAAAATATGTCTTTTCTACTCAAGTCACCTGTTGTAGGCAAAGGACCAGTTAAACATTGCCAGGGCTACCCATTCCCAACCCCTTAGTTCTGAGTTGTCCCTAATACCGTTTGGCTTGCCCTCACTTCTGTTTTGCTTTCATTATGCCCTTGCAAGTTGGCCTCTTGAATATATCTCCATGTCTGTTTCACCTTCTCCTCCTTAGGCTGCTTCCCAATCCCGTAAAATCTCCCTCAAAATAGTTAAATATTGTCCTTTTAATGATGTAAACCGCCTTGGGTCCTTTCAAGGAGAAAGGTAGGGTAATGTTGTTGATGATGTTAATGCTAATGCTAATGCTAATGCTAATAATAATAATAATAATAATAATAATAATAATAATAATAATAATAATACCCAGTGTGCCTTTGAATGGCCTCTTGCTGCCCTAATTTCATCACTTTCCAATTACAGTACCTGTCATCTCCTAGGACAGTGTCCCCCAAAACTGATGACTTCCAGATGTTGTTGTTGTTTAGTTGTTAAGTCGTGTCCGACTCTTCATGACCCCATGGACCAGGCCCTTCTGTCTTCCACTGCCTCCCGGAGTTAGGTCAAATTCATGTTGGTAGCTTCGATGACACTGTCCAACCAGCTCATCCTCTGTCATCCCCTTCTCCTCTTGCCTTCACTCTTTCCCAACATCAGGGTCTTTTCCAGGGAGATTTATCTTCTCATGAGCTGGCCAGAGTATTGAAGCCTCAGCTTCAGGATCTGTCCTTCCAGTGAGCACTCAGGGTTGACTTCCAGATACATTGTACTAAAAACCCCATCATTCCCAGCCAACAGAGCAGTCGACGTGCTGCCTGTGGATAGTGGGAACTGTAATCTAACACATCTGAACTGCAGGTTTGCAAAAGGTCACCAGGTATGTTCCACTGCAGATAACACTACCCATTGGCTCCACATGGGCCCCTTTCCTCCAATATTCCCTTGTTTTCATACTAAGCTTTCTTTCACCTCATATACCCAATGTTTCAGAATAAACCATCTTAAAAGGTCTCAGGTAGAGTATATTTTGGGCTTCACGTTGCAGGCAGAAGTTGGAGGAGAAAATTCTTATTAATAAACAAAAATTGAGATTATGTACTCTGAACAGAATCAACCAAAACAAGATAAAGAAATGTTCTCTCCCTTGCCATTCCTCCCTTTGGTAGCCAAAGGGTAGAGAGAGAGAGTTAGATCCAGATTCAGTTATATTTGGAGTGCAGCTTTGGAAATCAGTGGTGCTTAAGTTAATTATGACTGAGTCATATTCATTTCAGCAAGTCTCTTCTAAATCCAAATTTAAATCAACACTGAAGAGTGGAATTATTTGAAAATACTATTGTGCACTTCTTTGGACTAGTCACCATTTCTTAATCTAACCTACTTCATAGGGTTGTTGTGAAGTTAACCTAAGACAAACTATGGATGCTGTTCTGAATTCCTTGTAATAATATGATTTGATGTTGAGTTAGGGACTTGTTTGCTATAGGACTAAAAAGTAAATAAATGGATAGAGAGTGAGAGGCCAAATGTGATTCTCTTTTGGATTTAAACAAGCTTTGTAGATTTCCTTGATACAAAAGTATTCTATATATTTTTGCATTGCATTCAGGATGCTTCTAGAATCTGAGCTCAATAATCAGTTCTAGGTCTTTGTTCCTGTTATTTATTTATTTCATTGTGAATTTTTAAATTCTGATTGTGCCCCATTTCTGTGTATTACCATAAAGATCCAAGTCTATCTTCCGAAAGACCTTGCTATATCTACCTCAGATGTGTGTTCACTTATTTCCCAATGTTTATCACTGTAGAGCATACAGATTTTTAAAAAGTATTAATCTGAACTTCAGGTGGAAAATACCAGCTACAGTTCCTGTGGCTTCTGCTATAAAGGAAGCTATGGTACTTTCATGTTAGTATGCAAAATACCTGCTAATAACCTGCCCTTTCAATAGCTAGTCTATCAGATTTTTCCACAGGAAGGGAAGGAGCTTGGCACACCTCTACTCCATGAACAACTGTGAACTCTTGTGGCTCTGACCCACCAATTAAGCAGGCGCTGAGTCATAATCTGTAGTTAACATTTAATTGGCTAAACCTTGCAGCCCTAATTAAAAAGTTGTAATATTCCTACTACCTGTAGAGAAGTGTTTTGATAAAGGGTGAAGACGTCTTTGAAAGCTTATGCCAGAATTAAATACTTTGTGATTTTTAGGCTGATCCAAAAGTTCATGGTGCTCTGTACAATTCACATTTAATTTGTATTTACACAGCATTTCAGATTAGGAAAGTAAAACTGTTTTCACTTGCTAAAGCAGTTAAATTAAATGTTCTGCTAAGAAATTCTGCATTTTGTAGAATGCAGTTTTTTCTTGGGGCAAAAAAAGAGATCCATATGGTATGGTGCCATTGCTAGATATTCTGCTGTCTTTGCTAAATCAAATGGATCCCAGCCTATCTCAGGGCCTGTGTTCTGAAAGATTTTGCCCTTATGTCCAGTCTCAGGAGTTGTCTAGGATACCTTGCACTTCTGAAGGACTAGAAGAAATCTAACTATAGTGATAATCCCTGCCCTTATCTCACCCTGACAGTTTTTTTTAAATATGTGGTGAGGGTTTCTGGAATAGCAGAATAAAAATTATTTTTTTATAAAATTATTTTACCTAAAATAGAAGGAAAAGGAGCAATATAAAGTATTGACACACCAGACTCAGCCACTCAACCTATTTGCTGGCTTCCATGATTTTGCCTAGTATTGACAATCTACTTTCAGGCATATCCAGATAATACCAAAATTTAGGAATGTGCATTTTGAAATTTATTTCAATGAAAACTAATGTTCTTGAGATTCTGCATCTTATGCTACATTTTCCAGGTTTTCTGTGTTCCTGCAGAGCTTGGTTTATAAACCATGTGTTAAAGTGAAGGGCAAAAATACTCTTCATTGTTCATGAATAGGAGTTTGAGACCCATGAGTCAGTGTGGAACACATTCAGTGTGCATAGATAGTTTGTGGCCAGTATAAAGTTTTGATGGGGGACTTTATTCCAAATCCATCAGATGCTCTGTTTATTACTTCCCTTTCCCAATCTAGTAGTAACAGACAAGTTTTTAATTTGCCTTGAATTAAGATACTGAAGCAAATGAAGAAGGCTCCCTTTGGTAGCTACTTCAGTGTACAGTTTTCTCAATTGTAGATTTTCCTCTTTATTTTTACAAAGAATCACGTGTGTAAATTAGCAAGTTGACCTCTAGCTTTGTCGAGTAGCATGACATTATGGCCAAGTTGGTGTCCACACAGTAATGAGGTAGTAATTATCCCAAGCTGTAAGTCATACGAAACTGCATCTTGGTCTAGTTATGCATTTTATGGTTATAACCAGCAGGTTTCCAGTACAGAGGCAGTTACTAAGTGTACATGCCAGACTTTCATGTACAGTTATGTTCAGATGCACATCCAGTTACGATTAACAAAACTTAGGCATCTTCTCATGTTTGTCTTGGCACTATATTATCTGCAGCTCTCAAAATGGCTATATTAGTCCAGGAGTACAGTGTAGATGCAAAGATGTGAAGATACCAAGTGTAAGAGATCCATCTGTTCTTCAGAACTTGATGCCAAGTCAGCATGTGCTGTGTCAGGTGTTCATATGATTTTGACAGGTGAGAATTTATTAACTTCTGCAACTAATTTTTGCTGCCCTGAGAAAAATGGAACATGATGACTATTATTTTAAATTATTGATCTTCACTGTTAGCCAATCGAAAAGCTCTCTCAGAATTAGAGGAACGGACATGCTCATAAATAAAGCAATGGCTTGTCGTTTCTACCACTGTCTGCTCCTTGTTACACATGAGCAGCATATGCTATCTTGGGCAAAGCTGATATCCTTCTTTATCTTTCTTTTCACAGAAGGATGATGAGTCAGACAATGAAGGAGCTGAACGCGTGGCTCTGGTCATCCGACCAGGATCTGCTGACTCGCCAGATCCAACTGAGGAATTCTTCCAAACGGTACCATGATTTTTCTGAGTGCTTGCGGAGATGGCAGGTCTCTTGTCCTCCTTTTGTGTTCATGTGTGTGTACATAAACATCTATATACTCATCGATATAATACTCTTAGTTTTCACTCTCCCATAAAAACTCTTCCTTTTCTTTTGCACTGCCTCTCTTGATTCAGTTGCCTGATCTTCTCTGAAGTTACTGAAAGCATAGGTGGGTAGAGAGCTTTCTTATTGTTGGTGTCATGCCTATGAAATGCTTTCCCCAGAAAGGTTTGCCTGGTGTCTATCTTGTTATTTTTTCAGCACAAGGCCAAAATTGTGTCTAATTTTTCAGCTTTTTATTTTCCTGTACCTTCTGGAATTACTTTTATACATGCTGCTTTTACTTATATTGTAGTTTTAGTGTTTCTGTTTATACGGATTTGAATTTTATTATTACCGTATTTTTCCGTGTATAAGACGCCCCCATGTATAAGACGCCCCCCACTTTTCTAACCCAAAATTAAGAAATCTAAGTGGGGCTTAGCAAGTGGAGGGGGGAAAGCAGGGATCAAAGCCCTGCAGGATCACTTTGATCCCTGCTTTCCCCTCCACTTATTTTTGTTCTTTCCTCAGCTTACTTCCGTGTATAAGACGACCCTCAATTTTTAGTCTAAAGATTTTAGACAAAAGTATAGTCTTATACACGGAAAATACGGTAATATGCTGGACACTGCATTGGATACAGTCATTTTGAAGGGAAGGGGATAAATATATGTGTATGTATCAAATGGTGAATAAGGTTCAGAGGACAGAGAACAACATCATCCATGAACATTTCTTGGTGAAGTGAAATTGCACGAATATTGCCTCCACAGTATGGGGTTTTCTTATCAGTGACAGTTACCTGATCTGTAGAGTGTTTTGAAACAGGCAAACAAAACATGCTTTCTGCTTTCATAAATAGATGTAAAATGTAGTTTACTCATGTGTTTTTTTGCTGTTGTTTTCTACTTTGTGACAATGTGACTTTCCAGCTACAGGGATGCCTCAGCATTGCCAGTCCTCTTGAGTTGGCTTTACTGGCAATCTTTTCTTCTTCTGGGATGCTATGAATAAGCAGCCTCAAAGAGGCTTGAGAGAGTAGATGAAAGATTAACCTTATGTCACTAAAATTTCACAGCTGTCTTAGATTATCACAATTCAATAGATAGAAATGTATCCTTTCTAGTATCCTTCTAGTATCCTTTCTCATTGTATTTTCAGACACATGGCATCCGGGAAGCCTTGAAGACTCTGGAAAGCAAAGTGAAAGTTCTAGAGAAAAAACAGACTACAATTTTGGCCACACCACTCCCAGAAGATAGTAAGTTTGTGGGGACAGTATGGGAGTGTCCTGGCTGGATAATAATGGCTGAGATTGTTAGCTTGGCAAAGGCATGCCTGAATGGAAACACTGTAGGGAAAAAATAGATAGAGAACGGTTACAGGGAAAGTGAGATTTTAGAATAAAGTTAAATGGTGCTTCAATAACAGAATAGATGCAGGTGCAGAATTAAAAATTAATTTTAAACTGCCCTTAATGTTAATATTTTATTCTTTATTTTACATATATGTTTACTACATATTTAGCTTTATTCTGTGGAACTCAAGGTGGTATGTATATAATTCTGAGGTGTTTCCAATCTAACCAAAGTGAGACTTGTTTAGTTTGCCATGTGCCTTCAGACCACCCTAGACTGTGCCATGTTAAACTCTTCCAATGCCATATTTATCTTTAAGGACAAGGTGGTATGTATATAAATCTACTTGGTAGCTCCAACTAGATTAGATCCATTGAGTCAATAGGATTTACATCAGCAGTTGATTTAGTGTGCTTGGTTGTATGGGAGTACATTTAGACTTACATTTAGACTTAGGTGAAGGGGTTTGTGTGTATACAGAATGGATTGGGAAGCCAGTGAAAGGATATGAGGTGAGGCATCAATGTGTTCATAGCATCAGTGGAGTTTTGTAGGGAAGTGAGATAACTGAGATTTCAAAGAGAATACGTTGTGCTAATGCAGGTATAAAATGATAAGACCAGAGTTTCACCAGAGGGTGAAGCAGATCTGTATTTGCAGAGTTGTTTAGGAATGCGTGAGGTGGCTTAGCAATGGACTGAACATGAGAACAGATTGAATCTTTTGGAGAAAGATAGGCGACTATCATAGAATGGTTATATGGCTTGTAGGAATTGGATGGAATAAAGAATTGTGCACACACAGTCTCTCTTTAAAATCTCCATCTAAATGCCTCTTCTGGTCCAATACCAGCTGCTGAATTTTTATCTTTCTCTTTTCTAGGCATGAAGGAAGATTTACAGAAGATACGTGATGAGATCAAAGAGTTGGCAAAAGACATTCGGAGTCGCCTGAAGAGTGAGTGTGGGTGCAAAGTGGGAGGTTGCCTTTCAAGCTTCCTTGAGTCAGCCCTTCAGTTGTGAGAGTGGTATTCAGTGGTGTAGAGTTAAGATTTTTGATTTTGTCTTTGTCTCCAGGAGAAATTATAGGACTAAATTATAGCCTTTATTTTTTTTAATTTAGAAATTGAGCCTAAGAAAGATGAGGAAGATGAAAACAGAAACTCCATCAACACCCGCATGAAGAGGACCCAGGTGAGTAGTAGCCCCACTAGGTAGTTTGGTAGGGGACATGCAACGAGGCGAGAGAGGTGTTCTTAATACTTTCTTTCCACTTCTGTCTCAGCATGGGATCTTGTCCCAGCAGTTCTTGGATCTTATAAATAAGTGCAACTCCATACAATCTGAGTACCGAGATCGGAATTTGGAGCGCATCAGGAGACAGCTGCAGATTAGTGAGTGTCTAAGCATGCTTCTCACTATTCTCAAAGAATACTGTGTTTTTGTGTCAAATCTCTGTTACTGCTTGTTAGAGTTGCCCCAGAAATCAAAACAAATCAAGGTGCCAGTTGTCAATGTATGGCAGATCATGACTTGCCCAAAGCGACATTTTCAAGACTAAGACGAGTCCCCAAGTCCAAACGTCATGTCCTGTAAACTTTACTACATTGTTGCTGTTGAGGAAAAGACATAAAAGAAAAGGTGAGCTGTTAAGTGTGTTAACCAGGAACAAATGAGTCCTGTGTCTCTGTTAACATGGTATACACTATACAGAGTTGTATTTCTCAGTTTTCTGTCTTTAGGACAGCAGATTTCTAGCCCATTGAGAATGAAGATTGTAAATGTATGTTGTACCTGATGCAAGATGTAGTGGGACTTCCACCAGTCAAAGGATGAGGGGTTTTTTGTTTTGTTTTTGGGGTTGTTTTTTTAAGAAGTCTCTTCATGCTTGATAGAAACAGGGAAGGGGGGCAGATTAAACCAGCCTGCAAATTTAGGGACATGTTTCCTATGAGGGTAAAGGTAAGTTACACTGAATTTTTTTAAAAAAGAAAAGAACCATAGCTGTGGCACAAGCAGCCTACAGTTGCATAAATATCAAACTTTGCAGAGTTGCCTTCCCATGTACACACATGGATAAAACAAATGTGCATGTGAATGTGAACTTACAAGGATGTAGCTGTAGCACGTTTCAGAACCCTAAAGTCTGCCAGGGGTGCTGGTCTCAATCTCTGCTAGCAATATCTACTTGAGGCTTCCCTTCCTCCCTGCCACTGTGCTTGAAGAGATGTGCATGGTGAAAGACAGCCCAGCATGTTTTTCCAGGGTGGAGTAGGTGAATGAGGATAGGCGTGGCTATCATCTTGCACAGAGCTTTATTTAATGTCTAAAGTGCATGGCACATTATGACAGTACAAGTGAGATGTTGCATTGCAAGGATGCCAAGAACAGTGGCAACCTTTCCAAGAAAGAAAATTTCCTCCTCCCCTTCCCCTCCACTTTCGTGACTGCCTTCAGGTGTTGGGTTAGCAATGCTTCGAGAAGAACACCTGCTCTCTGTTGAGATGTAGTGTGAAATACAGCGTGGGGAGTTTGAATCTGGAAGGCATGAGACTGGGAAAAAAAAGTAGACAGTGCATGTATTTTCCGATCCAACAATGTAAGGATCTAATTAATTCTAGGGAACTGATTTCTCTAAAGCTTGGCTGCATTCCATAAAAAGGGGTTGGGGGAGTTGGTTGTTTTTCTGGAGAAATTTCAAAGGATTTTTGGTTCGTGAGTTCTCATATGACCCCCTGCTCCAAATTTCTCCCACTGCTGTTACAACATTTTCAAAGCCAAATTTGCTCTACCACTGAGCAGGCAGTTTTATAAAAAGCCTCAGTAACGTGCTGCTACTTGTATGCCAGCCAAGTCTTCTTCCTGTGGAGACAGAGAGCGTCTGTCATCCTCTAAGGGAAGATGACCTTGAAAGCCAGGAGAGTTGGAAGGTAAGCTACACAAGTGTGCTTTGCTTTGGTTTCACAGCTAAGGAGGGTGAAAGGAAGGTTTTCATTTCTCTTTCCCCTTCCCATAGCACAGCCAGCTTAAAGCTGTACAAAACAAATGTCTAAGATTCTTGATGGTCAAGTTCTGCTAGTCTCAAAACAAGTCTCAAAGATTGTTTATCTTCAGATGTCAATGAAGTGAGTATCAGCAGAGAGGGCCCTTCAGTCCCAACGGCCCCATCTTTGAAATGGTTTTGGAAGCTAGAAGGATACAAGTTGTGCATGGTATTGAAGGGGAATAGGATCAGCTTTAAGAAGTCCATGTTGAAATAGCCTACAGGAATGTCTGTGACTCTGAGGTTGGATGAACTGAATAAAAAGTATAGGTGAGTCATGGGGGGTGTTACTTAACCATTTTCTGACTATGGTTTCTGCACTACACCCTCCATCCACATTTAAATGTGGCTTGAAGCACACTAAAAAAAGGCAGAGCATGGGTGTTCTGCACTGGTAGCTTCAGTTCGGTCATGGAATGAGGAGTTGAGTTATGAGGAGAGAAAGATAATCCTAGAAGGTTTATTCCTCTCCTACCTCAAGAGTAGGCTGTCTTCTTGCTTTCAGCTTTTGCTGTGACATTCTCTCCATCTTGCTTATATATAGAGAGAAAAACTTGCAAATATGTGAGCAGATTTTTGTAAAAAGGGTTTTGCAGGAAAAAATTTAATAAACAGCAGATAGTGGCTTATCACTCACCATTAATACCAGATATTTCTTGTAAAGTCTGAATGTTAGTATGCTTCTAACTGCTCCCCTGTTATTCTAAATGGCTTATTTTGACCTTACCCAGTTTATAACCAGAAGAAGAAACAAAAATTTAAACATAGAAGAGAAAAGGAGATGATTGCACACTTTCTTACTAAAGCAGTATTTTTTAAATTGAGTTTCTCAGAATTTTGGAAGGCATCTTTTTATTTAAAAGAAATACAGATTGCTGTTCTGTTCTAAGATGTTTGTGTGTAACAGATAAAAATATATAGTTATTTTATGTTCAAACTGAAAGCTCCTCAAACAGGAAAGCAGCATTGTTAATTAAAATAATGCAACTTTTAATCCTCCCCAATTTCGGTAGGTAACAGATTTTCCTTACTTCTATAAGATACTAAAGAATGTTTGGGGCAGGTTTGCACAGTTGAGGTACCACAACAGAAAATCCAAATAATAAGTTTCAAAAGATGGGGAAACTGAGGACAGCTTCTTTACTGAAGATTCAATGAGTTCATTTCCAGATAGCTTAATTGTTTGCTTTCAGTGAGAAGATCAGTAGTGATACCCAAGATTCTCCGAAATAACATTTTGCCCACTGCTATTGTTCCCTGCCTTTAGTAAAGGAGTGGTGTGTGTATTCTAAGCCAGGGGGCATACTAGTTTTATATAGGGCGATAGGAAGATACAGCCAGCATCGCCAAAAAGAATCCTTTGCAACTTGATTGTGGTCCTTGGCAGACCTGTCAATGTGGAAATACGGTAGTTTGAAAACCTCTGCAGTAGACTAAAATGAGAACAATGTTTAGGCAAAACCTTTTCCAACCCAAGTAACCATGTAGGTGAATGTAGTTGTTTTTCTGCTCGGCATCTCTTTCTAGTTCTGAGCACAGAACTAAAAGCTGGGGTTGTAGTTATTTTTCTTTCAATGATACAGTGCTCCACTAGAGGGCATGGTAACATCAGCACAGAGTAGTACAAGGACTGACCTCAGCATCAGTGTGGCCCTTACATTTTATTCTGAGCAATGTGGAAAATCTAGTGTTTAAAAAAAGAAAGAAAAGAAACTGAAATTGTGGATTCTCTTCCTAATTCCAGGACAGGAGTGATAGGTAAAAAGTTCATGCAGGAATTCTAGGAGCAAGGAAGTCTGGATTTATTTCCCAGTTCTGAGAGGACAACAGAGAATATTTTGTTCTCAGAGATATTCTTCATTCCTTTTCAGCTGGCAGCGGGGTTGTATCCGATGAAGAGCTGGACCAGATGCTGGAGAGTGGTCAGACCGAGGTCTTTGTCTCTAATGTGAGTACCAGAGGGTTGGGCCTTTGGTTTGGAGAGGTAATATGATTCACAAATCCTGAAGTACTTCACTCTCCCGTACAGATTATGAAGGACACACAAGTGACAAAACAGGCCCTGAATGAAATTGAGACACGGCACAGTGAGATCCTCAAGCTGGAGCGCAGCATCCAGGAGCTACATGAAATGTTCATGTACCTGGCCACAGAAGTGGAACTTCAGGTATAAGGTTGAGAGGAGGAAAAGGAAGGGGATGACCCAGGCAACCTTAGGAACATTGAGCTCAGTGTTCTGTTTACTGTTTGGCAGCGGCTCTCCAGGTTTCCAGACAAGGGTCGTTTCCCAGATCACTTCATTATGCTTGGGGGTGAACTTGAGAAATTTTGCATGTAAAACATTTGCTCTACTACTTCCCCACTCTTTATTACCCATGGGAAAGAGCCAGGTGCTGATTTCCCCTCTTTCCTCTTCTAAGTACCTATTGTACTTCTTTGTGTCAGTTCTAGTTCTTGGTAGAAGACCTCCTGTATATCTCTCCTGAAAGTTCTTTGAATTAATATGAGATCTCTTGCCATATTTGGGGCACTAGAATTTGAGGAGGAACCATCTCCTATGGAGCAGATGCATTTGTATGCCCTATATTATAAGCCCCTTTGGGTCCCAGTTCTGGGGTAAAGGTTGCTGATAAAATAGATAAATAAATATTCTGGGTTTTTTACTTGGATGAATAACTTGTTTCACTTGTCTCACGTATAGACAATAATAACTTGTTTCACTTGTCTCACTTGTCTCACTGTGCAGGGGTACCCCCAGTACCCCTGCACAGCCTCAGCCTTGCCTATGCACAGTAGAGCTTCTTAGTCCTGTTTTCTTCGCTTAGCCTTGTATTTTTGCTTCAGATCCAGTGTCTATTATCTCCCACCACTACCACTGAACTTGAATTTCTTTTACCTTACATGAACCTTACCCCCTCTCTTTTGACTGTATTTAGGGAGAAATGATTGACCGAATAGAGAAGAACATTCTGGATTCAGAGGATTATGTCAAAAAAGGGCAGGTGCACCTCCATAAAGCACAGGAAAACCAGAAGAAAGCTCGCAAGGCAAGTTGCAGAGACATGGTGTCATACGTCTTAGAAGGAAAAGACTGTGTGTGTAGCATGCTTACCTGTGCTTATGCCAATAAAGTACAGGGCTGAACATTCTGGAAATCTTTGCTTTCCCATAAGGGGAACAAAACAAATTCTGTGTCCTTATGAATCTAGAGATATGTTTAAGCTGATCAATGGTAGTGGGTAGAATAGAGATGGGGACGAACTGTCAAAAGGGCGGTTCGTCCTGGTTTGTGGTCCATCAAAGTGGACGAAACATGAATTTCCTCCCCATGAACCGATGAATCACAAATCAATGTTGTCTTAAAAAAAAAAAAATGACCCACCCCACAGCCTGCCCCCTTCTCACTACCCGTCACCTCCCTACCTTGGCTGCTGTCATCTTGGCCCGCAGTCCGCACCACCATCGTCCGCAGTGGCCTGCACCTCCGCAGCCGCCATCCACCACTGCTCGCTGTGATGGCCTCCGCCACTATGGCCTGCCTTACGGGAATCCAGGCTGCCCTTTGCAAAGATGGCAGCTCCAGCTTCCCTGACTAAAAGAAGCCACAGCTGCCGTCTTTGCAAAGGGCAGCCAGTGTCCCTTCCAGCAGGCTGTGGCTGCGGAGGCCACTGCAGTGGGCAGCGATGGATGATGGCGGCACTCTCTCTTCGTATGGGGGGGGGGGCAAATATAAATGGACAAGTATTTGGACGTATTTGTCAGGGTCTCTGGAACTCGGAAATACGAAGGGACAGACATTTAATGAATCAGCAATTTTTAATGAATATCGCAGTTCATTTTTTTTATTTGTCCCCATGTCTAGGGTAGAATCTTAGAGGCTGGGGGAGGGAGTACAGCACAGAGAGCTTCAGAGCTCTCCATAGTTCTTGATCTTCCTCCTTATGACTAGCAGAAGCATAATAAATGCAACAAGAGTTGACAGCTCTCAGGCTGCCTGCCTGCCCATCTGTGCTAACACCTTTTTGTGTGTTTTCTGTTTTGGGATTCTATAGAAGAAGTTCATGATTGCTATCTGCCTGTCAGTCTTAGTGCTCATCATCATCATCATCATTGTTGTAGCCACTCTAACTTCGTAGATGGGACTCCCGGTTCGGCCTCTCCCTTCACGCTGGATTATTGAAGCTTGATGGTACGTATCACGGAGCCGGGGTGGGAAAAGGTACAAGAAACATCTGGGTCAAACCTGGTTGCTATGCAGGCTTCCACAGAGATCTGGGAACTGGGCTACCTGGACCTTTTGGGGGAGGGGGCACTGTGAGTTGTGACAGCTTGGAAATAACACTTCCAAATTAATGCATTACTGTTAAATAGTCACTTTCTTTGGGTCAATGCCAGAAAAAAGTTATTGAAACCTAATGTTTAAAAACAGCTAATTTTAAAAAGTAATGTTAAGAGGAGTTTTACTTCATAAGAAGGTTAGTTTTGTGTAACTTTCTGTAGAGAGGGTTCCATCTCTAAAGTGTAAAGGATATATACTTGCTTTTAATTTGGATTAATAACTAGGTAGCCTAGGCTTAGTCCTATAAAGGCACTTGAACTGCAATAAAATATAACTGGGCACACCCAACTAATTTTTTTTAGCATAGTTCTCTAAGAAGTTTTGTCTGAAGGTTTGTCTTATGTATTGTCAAGTCATTTCTAACTCATTGCAAAAGTATAGTTTGCTTAAAATGTGCCTTGTACTGCTTGCCTATCTGATCACTAGTTGCAAAGGTCATACCATCTCCTTTCCTATTGCACTCAAATCAGTTTGAGGGTTGCCACTTTCTGGAAAGTCAGGGAAATGGAAATTGGTCAGGGAAATTGTGATTAAAATATATTCAAACAGTGGATTTTTGACCTGCTGCTGCAAGAGCATGATCTGTTCTAGTGACAACTAGAATAGAGAAGTAGCAGGATACAAGTAAAACTTAATGATGCCCTTTCCCAGCTCCACCTTTTTCTCACCTCCACCCCCAGCAAACAGCCTAATGTGTTTGTTGAGCTGTGTCCCTGCATGATTTCCAAGGTTTGCATATAGCATTTGCAAAGCAAGGCTAATTTAAACGTTTAGCAAGATACAAGTTTTAAACATCTAACTGTTTTCATCCCTACCTGCTAGTACTGCATGTAACTTACATATAAAGATAAACATGTTTTTGGGTCATGCTTGTGTATGGAATGGACAGTTTGTCTCCTGATGTCCATTCCATACACAAGCATGATGTCCAGCACAGAGTTGCAAATGAGCACTTTCTACTCTGCACCATGCAAAGTAAATTTTTCAAATGTGATTGCTTGTTCCTGCCGGAGTTTACAGAGTACTAGCTCTCTCACCCTCTTCCCTGACTTCTCCCATATATAAAGGTTGCAAATGAGGGTTGTCTGCTTCTCTAGATTGCAAAAATGATCTGCAAGCATTTAAACTTCACCTCTTTTCTTGCTGCTGATCTGCTCATTACATTTTCTGGAACCAGAAAGTGAAAGTGAAGCTTTCCCAGCTTTGGGAAGTTCCTAGTTGCCAGAAAACAAATCTGCTAACATCTTGGTGTCAGGCAAGTGGTTCTGTGTACAACTGTATCTGAAACCACATTTTGAAGATGACTTCTAAGAGGACAGCTTTTAAAGTGTGCTACAAAACCTTTGAACTAAATAATATGGGAATTAGGGCTGTGGAGTCTCATGCACAAGGACCATTACATCAGAAGAACCTGAAAATTAAATCAAGTCAACAGTCCATCGCAATATGTTTAGGTTCAAAGCCAAGTACAAGTTCAGATAGTAAAACCAGAGAGGGTGAAGAGACAGCCCCTGCGAAAACTGGAATACATGATCAGAGTGATGAAAACGACAAAGAATTACCCACCACACAAACTAGTATGGCTGCCTATGTAATCAAGGACTGTGTTAGGACAGCAGAGTGCCTGTGGGCTTTGCAACTGGTGATGAAGAAGATGTCATTTAACTCTTGTAACAACATCAGTGAATTATTCAAGTGAATGTTCTCAGATAGCCAGATAGCTCAACAGTTTCATCTTGGAAAAAACAAAAGCAATGTATGTTGTTGCTTTTGGCTTGGCATCATATTTCTCTGATCTTTTACTGAAACAACTGAAACAATGCCAAATACTTGTTATCTGTTTTGATGAAGCTTTGAATAAGGTGGTTCAAAAGGGACAGATGGATTTATGGTTCGTTTTTGGGATGATTACTCTCATAAAGTTTCCACATGGTATCTAACCAGTGTCTTTCTTCAAACTGCTACTGCTGAAGACCTTGTTCAGAAGTTTCAAGGCTTCTGTATCAGTTGCAAAATTATTACAAGTATCTATGGATGGGCCAAATGTAAATCACTTTTTTCTGAGAAAACTAAAAGAAGAAATTAAAACCAACGTTGACTGTAAAGGAGAAGGAAAAGAATTGATTGACTTTGGAACTTGTACCCTTCATGTTGTACATGGGTCTTTTAAAACAGGATTGCAAGCAGTGAAATGGGACCTGAATACAGTCTTGTGCAACATGTATGATCTGTTCAAAGATTACCCAGCTAGGAGGGCATCATACACTGCTATGACTGGAAGCATATTGTTTCCCCTGACGTTTTGCTCCACTGGGTGGTTGGAGAATGTTAAGTGTCTTGATAGAGCTATGACTGTTTTTGATAACATCAAGGAGTATGTGGAAGAAGTGAAACTCCCCCACAGTAAACCTGCAATTTGTATAAAAGCTGCAATGCAAGATCCACTCATGAAGTGCAAAATGGCTTTCATGAAAACGATTGCTGGAGATCATGAGCCATTTCTACAAAGGTTTCAAAACCAAAAATCATTGGCACCTTTTTTGTATGAAGAACTTTGTAAGCTAATCAGGAAGCTAATGAGTTGTTGCATAAAATCGGAAAAACTGCAAAACGTGTCTTCTGGTTCCCAGTTGTTAACAACTGACATGAAATTGTCTGACAACTTGCTTGACAGAAGCAAGGTTGACATTGGGTTTGCAGCAAAGAAGCTGTTGAAAGAAACTAAACTGAGTGAACATCAAGTGGCCGCGTTTTGCCTAGAGTGTCAAAATATGGTAGTAGCTGTTGTTGAAAAATTGATTGAGAGAAGTCCTTTGAAGCAAGATGGTGCATAGCCTATCAGCATTAGATCCTACTATCATTTTATACAAGCCAAATCTTGGAATCATCAGAATAGGGGCTGTTCTTGAAGTTCTACATGCAGCAAATCAGATCAATGACACAGTAGCAAAAAAATCAAAGCAACAGTACACTACTTTAACCACAGCTGCCCACAATGAGTTCAAGGCTCAGTTTCAAGCGTATATTGCAAAACAATATGATGACATTAGACTGTATACGTTTTACAGTGGTATTTTGATGTCCAGCGAAAGTTTCTCAGACCTGTCGACTGTTGTCAAAATGTGCCTTATCCTGTCTCATGGTAATGCTTCTGTTGAAAGTGGATTTTCAGTTAATAAGTCAATGTTAATTGAGAACTGTGTGAAGAAACTGTTGTCTGTCAACGTCAGATTTACTGTGCTATCAACTGTGGAGGACTTGCATCTGTTGTAATTGATATGAATCTGGTGCAGTCAGTCATGCTCAAGCACGCGACACAGAGCACTTGGAGGCTAAACACCATAAGCAACAAGAAAAAATTCAGGAGAAGAAACTTGAGGGACAAATTAAACATCTTGAAAATGCTTTTAAAAGACTGAGCAGAAGCCAAAATGGAAGAGGAAACAATTGATGAGAAACTAAAAGAGTTAGAAAATAAAAGAGAAAACTGTAGAAGTGATAGTTCTATATCTTAAATCTTTATTCTTTAAAAACAGATTACTTGTATTCTAATTTCTAACCTGCTTATTACTGCAATTTCAAAACTGTAAGTTTCATAATGTGGCTTCAGAGAAACCATTTCAGAACATTTATATAATTATTAGTGTACCTTTAAAACAATAACAAAAATGTTATGTTATTTGTTAGCATTCAGAGTTTACTTGAATTGAAGTTTGTATCTTGGTGTAATTTTTGGTGCAATTGCAAAACAGATGCTGCAGTTAATGTTGAAAGAAGCTGATATTAAATCTCTTACTTTGACAAATATTTTTCCAGTTGAGACTCGTGTAGTTGTAGATTGGAACATTTCATTAAGACTTGCATTAATGCAACACCACTGATTCATTTTTTAACTTGTGGTTATAGTTGAATGGTGGTCAGGGAAATTGACAAATGTTGGTCAGGGAAAGTCAGGCACATGAAAAATAAAATTTCAGTGCAACCCTGAAATCACTTGACCCACAAATGGAAAAAAAAAAGGAATACTGGTTTTAGAAAAATCATGTTGCTTTGGGTAAAACCAGAGCGTCATCTGTCAGTGTCTGTGAAAAATCATATGTATGCCCCCTGCCCTATATACTCCAAAAGAAGGCACAGCCTACTGTGAAAGTCCTAGTTGAGCCCTCTTTGAACCACTAAAGGTTTGTAGGGTTTGTTTCTAATAATTTAATGTTTATTTTATTTATTTAACTTGTATGCCGCCCACTCTACCCAAAAGTCTCTGGGCGGCTTACAACAATTAAAATACAATAAAAATACAACAAAAAGACAAAACAATTAAAATACAATTAAAAAGATACTCTAAAAAGATACTCTAAAATGTTGTGTTTCATTCAAACAGACATGTTTGTTGGCATCCATGGGGTGGGCAGCTAGGCCTTTTGCAGTAGGCAGTCTTCTTTTGCAGTCTACAGAAATCTTTATTGGAGAGACTATGCAAATAATCTTTCACAGAGGTTGATGGGTTGTGGTTTTGTTCCAAATAACATTATTTTTCAAACATTATCCATGAGAGACTAAAGCCAGAAGTTTTATTTAATTTTCTGGGTCAGTACTTCTAAACTGATTTGGTGTAATAGTAGTGTAATTTGTGTGACCTTATTAGGTCTGGAATCAGATAGCTAGTCTCTGAGCATTATTTTAAGTAAGTCCATATTTTCAGATGAAGGTTCTTTTAGTTTTATGCTGAAGATTAATTTGTTGTGATACTGTCAAGTCAACTCCAACTTAATACAACCCCTATGAATGAATGATCTGCAAAACGCCCTGTCCTCAACAGCCCTGCTCAGCTCCTACAAATTCAAGGCTGTGGTTTAATTGATGAAGCCAATCCATCTCTCCTCTTTTCCTGCTGTATTCATCTTTTCTCAGCATTATTGTCTTTTCCAGAGAATCTTACCTTCTCATGATGGGCCCGCCATTTTTGCACCAGGTTTGATGTGATCTAAGGATCCACTTGTCATTTATTCTGGCAGTCCCAGGGTATCTGCAAAGCTCTCCTCCAGGACGATATTTCAATTGTATCAATTTTGTTCCTGCCAGCCTTCTTTACAGTCCAGCTTTCATACTCATACATAGTTATCAGAATACTGTACAATAGTGTGGATGATCTTGGCCTTGGTCTCCAGTGACATGTCTTAGGAGTAGTTAATTGGTTGCTTATAAAGTAATAGTTCCCAATTTGGTATTGATGTTAGTCTTGGAGTATAATTTGCAGAAACACTTGGCATGTTAACTAAGACTTCTGGAAGTTAAATGCATTTATAAGGCCAAGCATGGACCACCTAGCAGACATCCAGTTTTTAAGTGGAGGTATAGGCCCTTTTGGTGGGGTGGAAGGGAGAAAGGATCCCAATTTCTAGTTTGACTAGTTCATTTTGAAACTTAAGATACCAAGTTGTGATCATCCCCATGGACTTGACAGTATCCCCTTGTTCTTGCTGTGCAAGGATGAAGCTTGGTGAATTTAAAACATTTCTGAAGTTATGCAGCAGAGCCAGAAGTGCTGCCTGAAGCTATTGCAGGATGCAGTCACTGCATTCCAGTACATAATTGAGCTCTTATGATGGGATATAGAGTTAAAAGATTTGTAACTCTTCCTCTTTCTGTTTTAGATGTTTTCACCCAGGTTTCTCTCTGGTTTCATCTCCATTCTGGAACTGCAGTTTCCTGCTGGGGAGGCCTTTGCACTGAAAGATGGCTGGTGGAGACGCCTCCTGCCTTCATCCAGTCTTGAAAGCACATGCTGCCTATGGGCTGCGTCCTTCCTTGTTGCCCAAAATCAAGTTTCCCTCATTTCCCTTCATCCCCAGCTGTTTCCAGTTGCCTTGTGGTCTACAGAAAGGCCAGTGCTGTCGATTTTAGCCTTCCTGTTTTTTGTTTTTGTATTTTTTTTTTTTTGTATGGTTTGTAACATTCTAGGTCATTTTCTGTGCTTCTCCCACAAGAGGTTCTATACGTTGGCTCTTCCATGTGTAAAAGGGCATTTCCTGCTGTGGCCACTTTTTAAAAGATTTGTCACCAGTATATTTTTCCCTTTTAGTGAACTCTTTGGATCAGTCCTAGTCCTTCTTTCCTCATCATGACTGCCATTATATTTTCAAGTCAATACTTCTGACAAATCCTCCCCTCGCCATAGTTCTTTATCCTGTTTCATCCCATGTCATTTTTGTTAAGGTGGCTGCTTCCCACATGGGGCATTGTGTTTCTTCATTGAGGAAAGGGCCAGGTGAATAGAATATGGGAGTGGCCTCTTAGTCCTTTCTTCCCATATATCCAACCCTATAGTATGTGCCTATGAGAGGGGCAGCAAGGATGTAAAAATGATTATTTTTACCCTGCTGCCCTTACCTCGAGCTTGTTGGCTGGATTTTGGGTGGAGTCTTTACTATTGATCCCTAATCCCTGTCACAGACATGAGACTGTTGTGATTGAAGAAGAGAACTACAAACCAAGACTCATGGGTTAACAGCTGGCTAAAGTTAGCCTGTTGAATTTTTTCCAAGCAGATTTCCTGCTGCTTTTCAGGGTCCCCATGTGCCTTACAGAAGTTGCACCCCTCCTTTGTGAGCCTATATGTTATCTTTCTCTTTCCTCTGGGTTTGTTTCTTTCCCTTTACACTGAATTAAAAGATACCCTTGTGCCAATTTGGAAATAATATGTAGGAAGTCACGCAAACTGCATCTTGGCTCCCTCATGAAACCCAAATGCAGGCCTTGGAGATGTTGGTTTCAAAGCATGTTGGACGGGCCCGGTGGAATTACAGTCTCTTGCGTTAACAGCCAGGACATCAGGCGCCTGACTGTTTATAATGCTAGCTGCGCAGGATCAGAAAACATGGAGGAAATGGAAATGAAGACCTTCGGGCCATATTCCAGAAATTTTGATATTTTACTACTTTGGGAGGAAAAAAGACTATATCCGAGCTTTGAGCAAAATGTTCAAGTTACCTTAGAGATTGAATGTATTGAAAGAAAAGCAGCCTGGCCGAAATTATTTTGTAATATACAAATAAAAGCACTTTTTAAGAAGATGTCTGCAAACAGTGGTCTCAGCGTCGTCTTTAGCACTTTATTTCTTGAGAGGTGCTCATTCCCATTATCTTAGAAAGTTTTGAGTTGAAACAAGTAATCAGAGACAGGGAGGCTCTTTAACAGTGAGAGAGTTTGCTTCATGTTGTCATGATCCCTAGGTTTATTGCTTCTTCAGTGATTCCAAGCCTTAGCCCTGGTACTGGAAGTTGTTGTTGTTGTTGTTTTTATCTGATGCAAATTAAGACTGACTTACTACCCATCAGCATAACTTTCCCATTATAGCTGTTTTCTCACTCCACAGGAGAAAACTGGTTCCAGGAAGGAGTGATACATTTCCCCCACTCCTGCTGTTGGGAACATTAGGCAAATATGGATGCTTCATGCCTGAGGCAAACAGAAAAGAAGAAATTGCAAGAGGTGTTTTTTGAATAGGGGACCTCAGGTCCTAACTTATATAATAACTCTAAATAATACCCCTAAATTTAATTTCTGCATAGAAGAACCTTAAGATTCATCAAAGCTGTATAAGCTGAGTAAGTTGCTCTGACATTTAGTAATAGGGAAGTAGATAGATTCTAAGAATATGTTTATATACAGTATTCAGAAAGGAAGAAAGTAGTGAAAGCAATAAAAATAAAAATTCCCCCATTGTTCACCAAATGGAAAGGGCAAAACTCAAGAGCCTCCCCTGTGTTAGAGATAGAAAGGATGAACATTATTTGGCTTCTGACAGGTGCTTCCTATGTTGGGTGTTGTCACAGTTTTGAGAATTCATTGGTAGGAATAGACGCAGGGGGTGGGTGAGCTTTTATACAAGAAAATTATTAGGTAATTTTTTATGTTGGTCAGTAGGATTGCTGTTGGCACATCTCACCAAGGAGGTGTGTTTAATCTGTAAAAGATTTCCCTTCACTCAGTTTTCAGCAAGAATTACTGCTATGGGAACTATTCACTACAACTAATTGGAAAATGTTATTCATTCACACACAGAGAGACAGGTCTATGAGCTAGAAACATGCATGCTTGTTAAGTGGTTGAAGGCCTAATGGAATATCAAGAGGAACTTGATTGATCAATGGAACCAGTTACCTCGAGAAGTGGTGAGTGCTCCAACACTGGAAGCATTCAAGAGAAGTTTGGACAACCACCTGACAGATATCCTTTGATTTGTATTCTTGCATTGAGCAGGAGGTTGGACTTGATGGCCTTGTTGGCCCCTTCCAACTTCATGATTCTATGATTCTGATCTGCCTTGCTATTGTGTTCTGCAGTAGAAGACTAGAGGTGGGCTCTGGTCAGAGAAGAGACAGAAACCAAGGTTTCTTTCTTTCCTTTTTTCTTTATTTGACTGCTTTCTTTCCTCCTACATATTGGGGACAAAGTGGTTTCATCCCATGGTGTCATATTGTGACACATTACTGCTTTTATACTAGTCCCCACTTCCTGCCTCAGCCTCTCTTACGGGAAAGGCTGCAGTGGTAGGAACTGAACTGTGATCTGGGCTGCGTTGTCTCCATTTGACACTTGTGGGTGAATATTTGGTATAATAAATTTAGATGTACAATATGCTTTTCCTGTTCAAATTGTATGTCTTCTCTTGTGGCTCTCATTACAGTCTTGTTTTAATAATCATAAAATCAGAGCTTTGGTCAGGGTGTAAGGTTTTATTTGTTTTTATTTGTTTGTTTGGGTTTTATTTTGTTTTAAAGACTGTTCCCAGAACCCAATAGTAGAAATGGGTACGAACCACCTGCTATTTGCTTAAAGACACCACTCAAAGAAGCTGTGTCAACAGCATGAAGTGGTTCCCAGCATCCCATTTTCTAGGCAGCTAGCATTTCCTGCCCTATATGGGAGCCAGGCCTGCATCGGAGGAGCCATCTCCTTTCCCCTTCTTCTAGCTTGTTCCCCTGTTTTGAGCCCCCTGTTCCTGACATATAGGTGTCTTCAGGATAGGACCTGAGTAACACCACCGGTTTGGCAGTTCATGCCAATTTCTCAGCTGAACAGGTGTTCGGCTGTTCCCAGTCCTGCCACCTCTGGTGAGTGCTCCCTTTGAGGCGCTGCCTGGAGGAGGCAGGACAAGGAAGCTAGAGTGCTACCTCTGAGTGGGTACCTGCTGAAAGAGGTGGGGCTGGGAAGCACCAAACACCTGTTCGGTTGAGAAACGAACTGGCACTAACCGCCAAACTTCTGGTTTGTGCCCATCACTACCCACTGTTGGCTTCTGCTTTAGATAATTATCACTGTGATTATGTAGCTTGATTTGAAATCCCACCACCTACCCAAACATGAAGTTCAAAAGAGATTTTTTTTAATCTTTCCCACATTCTATGGTTTGTGTGTCCCCAGTAATCCTATTTAGTTAATGTTAGATTCTTACAGATGCAAGGGTGACAGAGTGCAAGCTTCTCAGTTAATGAAATCATAGATCCTAAGATTCTCTGCTTGTCAGGGTCACTCCTGGCTGGAACTTTAAAAAGAAAATCTCTCACCAAGCTTTATCCACACATGCACAAAGTTTTAGAATAACATGTACAAAAATTTGCAGAGCATTATTGTACAAACTAAATTGCAAATAACGCTTGTGGTGGGTGTACAGACATGGGCTCAAGGATTAACTGTATTGCCAGTGAGGGAGTTTCCAGTTTTCATTTATGGCGTGGGTGGGTGGGGAGAAATTAGTCTGGTGGCCTTCCCCCTGTCTATAGCTTTAGATGGCAAAGAAGTAACAATTGTCTGTTCTGGAAGAACTCTTACTTTCCCACTCCCATCATTACTCCTTAAAAAATGTGCTCACTTCCATGCTAACACATCTCAAGTATACTTGGTAAGAGATATGGGGCCATTGGGACTTCAGTTCATATTGCTGCAGTGCCACATGTGAGCACTAATTGCAGAATTGGAAGGAGGGAGAATTAAACCATACATTCTTGCAAATCATTATAATATTTGAAAAGTAATGTTTTCCCTTATCATGTTAAGAAAATAATTTTCTGCATTGCTTATTGCCATTCTGTCTGTTTCTGTTGTTTCTTTTTTTAAAAAAAGTCAAACCCTTAAGACTTGTGGGCATAAAACGTAAATTCTTTTCAAAATGGCTCTGAACATTTAACTTTGAAAAGTATCTAGAAAAACAATTATACAAGACACCAGTAGTGATCTTGTCCTCACTCATTATGTTCTGAAATGTGACTTTGTTCTGATCTTTTTATTTCCTTTTATAAGTTTTGAAGCTAACTTACCTAATACATGTAACTTCTAAATTCTGAGTGATTATACCTGAAACTAAGTTCTGCACTTCTCCTGATGCAGAAACAGGCAATGCCCTTGTTCGGATTCAGCATCCTGAGAATCTCTGTTTTTGTTCCTTGGGAAATATTTGTTTGTTTGTGTTTCCTTACACACACACACACACACACACACACACACACACACACAACTGAGTATATGCATGTACACTTTATTTGTGCGTTTACAGATATTGCCAATATAGAGTCAATGCAGAGTTGAGCTGTTCTTGATCCAAAGCTGCTCCTTTAAGTTCAGTTTGCACAGTGATTAACAGGCAGGGAGGACAGAATAAAGTGTTTGGAGATGCTTTCAAAGGTGACAGATTTGTAACTACAGGAGCTTTGCCCAATGCATCTCTGGTGACCTTCTGTAGGTTTGACTGTTGCCACTCGAGAAGGAAATGAGATGGTGCTTTAGAGATACCCTGTTTCCCTGAAAATAAGACCTAACCTGAAAATAAGCCCTAGTATGATTTTTCAGGATGCTCGTAATATAAGCCCTACCCCCAAAATAAGCCCCAGTTAAGTGAAACCCCGCCCTCCACCCTTGTGCAGCATTGTGCAGCAACCAGAAGAAGATGACATGACTAAAATAAAACATCCCCTGAAAATAAGCCCTAATGCATTTTTGGAGCAAAAATTAATATAAGACCCTGTCTTATTTTCGGGGAAACATGGTAAGTAGCAGCTGTGAGCCTCCATTCTTGGACAAAAGCAAAGGTTATCTAATCAGGGAGCCTTTTGTGTCACAGGATCTGCTTTGCCCTTACGCTGTAACAGAGCACCCACATATTTTGGTTGCTGAGGCGCATAATCTAGGCAGAAGGGGCCACCAAGGTAGGGGCCACAGACCAAGTGGTGTTGGAAATACAGGCTTCCATGAGTAAAGTAACAGACTTCATCATGTGGCTTCCCGCTCTGCAGTATTTGGTCACATGATCCCAGAAGATCATCATCCCATTTGTTGTCCTCATCCCAGACTTGTAGTCGAATCTTGCTAGTTTCTCCCAAGACCTGGACATTTCCCACGTCTAAGTGGATGTTCCATACCGGATTGTTATTGTTCCAAATGGTGGGTGTGCGCATCTCCCTTTCTTGGTAAAACACCTTGACGTAGGCATCAGTCTGTGTGAAATAGTCTCCCCACAATCCATGGGCACGTTGAATGGTCACTGTGAGTTTACCCTGTCCTCGTCTCCTTGAACAACACATAGCATCAGTGGTGCTATCACTGTGACATATACAGGAGCAGGGGTCTCGAGGGCTACGTTGGGTTCCCGGTGGGCAAGGATGGCTGCAGTTCCTCCACAGGGCTCTTTCAGTCACATACTCACTCACTGCCTGCTGTAAGCCCTCTCTCTTAGGATCCTTCTTGGTCACCAGGTTATGGATGGGTTGTAGATGATAGGAGAGTAGGCCAGGCATAGACTTGAGGCCTTCCAACCACTCTTTGAACAACTCTTTGTTCTGGTCATCAGAAAAAAGCAGGTCCATGTGACTGTGCCCACCCACGACCTCTGTGTACCTCTCCTTGTACATCTGGTGGAAGTCGCCATGGAACTTATTTTTTTTCTTCACCTCTTCACACATTTTGTAGGTTGCATCCATCTTCCCTTTGTCAGCCCCAATACTGGCAGCTGCCTCGATGGCCAGGCAGTCTTTGATCTCATCAGTGTTCACTCCATCCAGCACTGACTTACACACCTGCAAAGCTGTCACATCCCTCACCCGCCCCCCCAAGTGAAGGCGTGTTATAAAATGAGTCCCGTAAGTTTCAATAAGCTGGCGGTATTCCAGCCGAGATTTGCGTTGGTATGTTCGAGGGAGGTTCTTCAGGGCATGTTTGAAATGCTGGGTGAGCGGCCAGTGGTGGCCGACACGGAAGCTGTGAAATAAATGCAACAGAATGGAGATACTGGATAGTAAATATCTCTGGGCAGTTCACAAGAAGTTGGTATTCCCTGCAATGAGCAATCACTATCTTAGAACAAAAGAAATAACATAAATCCATTCCGTGGTATACGGCCAACAAAGTAGTTTTGCATATTCAAACTGGGGAATCAAATTTTGTTAATATTTCCTACTTTCTAAGACCAAATGCCAGTTTTTAATTTTATATAACTAGTTGCAAGATTCTGGGAGTTAATAGTGAAAAAAAAATCCAGATAATGCTCTGATGAAACCTAATTAGTATCACGTCTCCTAGTCAGCTCTCTAGAGAGTCTACAGGCTTTTCTTTTCCATTATATCTCAGTAAAACATGAAGATTATGGGACTTCAAGATAAAATCTCCCAGCCTGCCTTTTGTAACATCCTGTCTGGTGAAGAGACCTGAGGATCTTAAAAACCTGCACCTTTTTTTTTTGATCCTGGCTTTAGATGTGTAATCAAAAAGAGAGAATGAAGCAAATGAATAAAGATGAAAGAATCGTAAGCATAAATGGCAAAAAAGAATAGGCGGTTCATTTAAGATAAAAAGAAACAACTTATCATGCCAGGTAAAATAAATGGGGAGAAGAGTAAGGAAGGGCAATGTATTTAGATTAGGCATCCTTCAGTCTCGAAAGACTATGGTAACGTGCTCTGTATGGAGGACTTGGAACAGCGTCTAGTGTGGCTGAGAAGGCCAATTCGAGAGTGACAATCCCTTCCACACTGAAGACAAATACAATCTGTCCCCTGTCCAGCTCCCTGATTTTGCTGCTTCCGTGACTGCCTCTTTGCCTCAGCCTGCTGGACAAGGGTCTCTTCAAATTGGGAGAGGCCATGATGCAACGCCTGCCTCCAGGCTGAACGCTCAGATGTCAGGGTTTCCCATCTGTTGAGGTCCATTCCTAAGGCCTTCAGATCCCGCTTGCAGATGTCCTTGTATCGCAGCTGTGGTCTCCCTCTGGGGCGATTTCCCTCCACTAATTCTCCATACAGGAGATCTTTTGGAATCCGACCATCAGCCATTCTCATGACATGCCCAAGCCAACGTAGACGTCGCTGTTTCAGTAATGTATACATGCTAAAAATTCCAGCTCGTTCTAGGACTACTCTATTTGGAACTTTGTCCTGCCAGGTGATACCAAAAATGCGTCGGAGGCAACGCATATGGAAGGTGTTCAGCTTCCTCTCCTGCCGTGCACAAAGGGTCCAGGACTCACTGCAGTACAGGAGTGTGCTCAGGACACAGGCTCTATAGACCTGGATCTTGGTGTATGTCGTCAGCTTCTTATTGAGCCATACTCTCTTTGTGAGTCTAGAGAACATGGTAGCTGCTTTGCCAATGCGTTCATCCAGCTCGACATCTAGAGAGAGAGTGTCAGAGATCGTTGAGCCAAGGTACACAAAGTCATGAACAACCTCCAATTCTTGTGTGGAGATGGTAATAGAGGGAGGTGAGTCCACGCCCTGGCCCATGACTTGTGTTTTCTTCAGGCTGATTGTTAGTCCAAAGTCTTGGCAGGCCTTGCTAAAACAATTCATGAGTTGTTGGAGGTCTTCAGCAGAGTGGGCAACAATGGCTGCATCATCGGCGAAGAGGAAGTCCCGCATGCATTTCAGTTGGACTTTGGTCCTCGCTCTCAATCTAGAGAGATTAAAGAGCTTTCCGTCTGATCTAGTCCGGAGATAGACACCTTCTGTTGCAGTTCCAAAGGCATGCTTCAGCATGACAGCAAAAAAGATCCCAAAAAGGGTTGGTGCGAGGACACAGCTCTGTTTCACTCCGCTTCGGATGTCAAAGGGATCTGATGTTGAACCATCAAAAACTACAGTGCCTTTCATTCCCTCATGGAAGGACCTGATGATGTTAAGGAGTCGAGGTGGACATCCAATCTTGGGAAGTATTTTAAAAAGGCCATCCCTGCTAACCAAATCAAAGGCCTTTGTGAGATCTATGAAGGCAACAAAGAGTGGCTGTTGTTGTTCCCTGCATTTCACCTGCAACTGTCTGAGGGAGAATACCATGTCAGTGGTGGATCTATTAGCTCGAAATCCACACTGTGATTCTGGATAGACTCTGTCTGCGAGCCTCTTCAGCACAACACGGGCAAGCAGCTTCCCTACAATGCTGAGAAGAGAGATGCCACTGTAGTTATTGCAGTTGCCCCTGTCTCCTTTGTTCTTGTACAATGTGACGATGTTTGCATCCTTCATGTCCTGTGGTACTCCACCTTCCCTCCAGCAAAGACGAAAGACTTCATACAGTTCGGTGGTGATGATCTCTTTACAGCACTTCAGCACTTCAACAGGGATGTTATCCTTTCCAGGTGCCTTGCCGGAGGCGAGGGAATCCAAGGCCGCTTTTATTTCTGCTAAGGGCTGGTTCGCTGTCCAACTCTTCCAAGACAGGCAGGCACTCAATATTATTTAATGCTTCTTCGGTTACTACATTCTCTCTGGAATATAGCTCAGAGTAGTGCTGCACCCAGCGGTCCATCTGCTGTGCTCGGTCCTGGATGATCATGCCTGTAGCAGACTTCAAGGGAGCAGATTTCTTCTGTATTGGACCTAAAGCCTGCCTGATACCGTCATACATTCTTTTGATGTTACCTGTGTTGGCTGCTATCTGTATCTGAGAGCAGAGCTGAAGCCAATAATCGTTGGAACATCTCCTGGCAGCCTGTTGGACTTGGCTACGAGCAGCTCGAAGAGCTTGCAAGTTGTACTCGCTAGGACAGGCTTTGTATGCTGCTAGAGCTCTCCTCTTATCCTCGATGGCTGGCATAAACTCCTCCGAATGGGCTTCGAACCAGTCGGCCGTCTTTTTGGTCTTCTTGCCAAATGTGGACAAGGCGGTGTTATACACAGCGTTCTTGAAATGTTCCCATCGTTCAGGTGCATTTGCATCAGCTGGGCCTGGAAGGGTTTCCTCAAGCACTTGGGCAAATTCCTCCACTTTTCTTTGATCGCGAGTCTTGCTGATGTCAATACATGGTCTTCCTTCCTTTTTCATGTGATATAATCTCTTTGTTCGCAGTTTTACTCTACTACACACCAGGGAGTGATCAGTATCGTAATCAGCACTCTGGTAGCTGCGTGTGATCGTAATACTAGGAAGGCTAGAACGTCTAGTGAGGATCAAATCGAGCTGATGCCAATGCTTGGATCTTGGATGTCTCCAGGAAACTCTGTGTTGAAGCTTCGTATTAAAGAATGTGTTGCTGACGCAAAGACCATAATAACAGCAAAACTCCAGCAAGCGTTGGCCATTTTCGTTCATCTTCTCAATGCCAAAACGGCCTAGACAAGTGGGCCAAGAATTGTGATCAGCACCAACTCTAGCGAAGGACAATGTATTGGCTGAAAAAAATTAAAGACTACTTTGTATGCCACACAACTTAATTGTTTAAAGCTGCTACATCCAAAGTTAAAAGAGTCATGGTGACATCCCGCCTCTGGTATGAAAAGAGCAACAGGAAGAATAAGGCTATTATGATATGGATGTTGGACTCTTATTTTATTTTATTATTTTATTATACTTTATTTTATTTTTTGGTTATGGCCAACACAGCTACCCCAGCTTTTTATTAACCATTGATAAATGAATTTTCTATCCATCTGCCTTTTAAAAAAATTACTTTTAAACTGGAAGCCAGTATTATATCTAGCCTCCTGTCTCAGGAAAGCTGAGCTGGGCTGCTGAGACTATCATCTGAATAGACAGGAAGCCCTTTTTTTGTTTAAAGAGAGAAAGAAAGGCACTCTATATTTCATAAAGATGATCTCCCAAAATTCTTAGACCATTATGATCCACCACTATCATCCTCAAAGCTTACTACAGTCCTGGACTATGGAGGCAGGAGAAACACCCGAGTTATTATTTGTATGAGTATAGAAGAATTCTTCTAAAAAGCCAAGAACTAGCTTAAGGAACTTCTAATTGATTTAAACAGCTGTTCCCTGCTGGAGATAGAAGGTAGCAAAATTGACAATAACTATCCTTATCAATTTACATAACATCAAACATATAGAGAGTGCAGTGTTTTTCGTATCACCTGGCAGGACAAAGTTCCAAATAGTGTAGTCCTGGAAGGAGCTGGAATTGTTATCATGTATACATTACTGAAACAGCGACGTCTATGTTGGCTTGGGCATGTCGTGAGAATGGCTGATGGTCGGATTCCAAAAGATCTCCTGTATGGAGAATTACTGCAGGGAAAGCACCCCAGAGGGAGACCACAGCTGCGATACAAGGATATCTGCAAGTGGGATCTGAAGGCCTTAGGAATGGACCTCAACAGATGGGAAACCTTGACCTCTGAGCGCTCAGCCTGGGGGCAGGCGTTGCATCACGGCCTCTCCCAATTTGAAGAGACCCTTGTCGAGCAGGCCGAGGCCAAGAGGCAGTCCCGAAAGCAGCAAAATCAGGGAGCTGGACAGGGGACAGATTGTATTTGTCTTCAGTGTGGAAAGGATTGTCACTCTCGGATTGGCCTTCTCAGTCACACTAGACACTGTTCCAAGACTTTTATTCAGAGCACGTTACCATAGTCTCTCGAAACTGAAGGATGCCTACCTAAATATGTTTATATGTCCAATGCCGCATTTTATTGATATTTCTGCCTCTTGATGTGTTAATTAACTGTTATTTTGTGTTTTATTTTTAGTTACATTGTTTTAGTTGACTATAAACCTCCCAGAGTAGTGCACCTGTACTAATGGGGTACTATAAAAATTTAAGAAATAAGTATGTATAAATAAATAAGAGTAAAAATGCATAAATAGTAGAATACCCATAGGCACTCAGGGTGAGCAATACAGTTCTAAAATGTTCTGCAGAAGTAGCTGTTTTAGTCTACTGCCGCAAAACCAACAACAAGAAAAAAATCTTGGGGGGGGGGGTGTCCTAGAAACCAGCAGATTTTAGGTGGCAGAAACTTCCATGAACTACAGCCTACCATCAGCTGCATGCTACAGTGGTCAGATACTTATACCCCTGCTGGATAAAAGAGGATGCAGGGGAAAAAAGCTACCAGCATAGTGACAATCTCAATGGTTGTTTTTCAAACAAGAGACAAGAGCATCCTGGCATACAGATTGGCACCTGTGCTGGAGTGAAAAACCTTGTCCAATGAAAAATATAAGAGCTAAAAGAGTTTAATCTCTGCACAGAGTTATGTTTTTGGACTACATCTCCCAAAATTCTATAGCAGCTATGGGAGTCACTGCTGTAGTCCAAAAACACACAGCTTCACCCCTACTCTAGACCAAGGGTGTCCATGGGACTTTTTTTGTTCTTTTTTTGAGAAGGCAGATGGCACAGTAGTATGTTAGCTTAATTCACGTGCAAGTTGTACACCACAAAAAACACAGGATGTCCATCTGTGTGCATTAAAATAATAAGTAAATTTAGGACAAGTGTCTTTCTAATCAGTGGACAATCACTGCTGGGTAGCAATTATTATAAACAAAGTCACTGCTGCTTCCCAGAGATTTATATAAACATAGATTAGACTATCAGAACAGCTGTTTTTTTCTCACAGAGGAATCAGAGAGTGAGCGGCAGTTGCAAGAGACATCTTATCAGCCCAGAGAGTAAACAATGGATTTCACTTAAACTGAAATTATGAGCTTGGGTGAGATTTGTTCAGAAATGTTTTCCTGTGTGTCTGAATATGTTTAGAGCTAAATAATTCATTTTATTTTACATATTCTCCTTATAAGAACGTTGATATTTCTTCATGCATTTTAAAGAAAGCTTTTGCATCTTTTGAAGTATATAATGTCAAGTTTCAAAGAGATTGATTCTGTGCCTTTATAGGCTATACGTTCCTATGTTTTTAAAAATGTAACTTGAAACATTCTTTTTGCTATTTGCTTGTATTTTGTTCCTATATTTTGAAGATATAGAGACAAATAAAACTTGGAGAAAAAAATAGAAGTTTGGAAGTTGCCTGGAAACAACAAAGAAACTACTTGTATTAGGATACCCAGAGGAAGGTTGGAAATGCTTGTCTGTGATTGCCTGATGTCATTCTGGTATTAACTCTTTACTGGGGTATTGTCAGCTGTGAGGAACCTAGAAAATGTTTGTTAGCTATAAACAAAGTGTAGGCTTCTGTGATTTGCCCTGTAAGTCTGCCTTTAGGTTGGCTTGTAAGGAAGATCATGTAGAGCGCCTTCAATTGGGGTTTGACATGTTCATTTTATTCAAGCATCACTGGGAAAAATGGCAGCCCCCAGCAATGAAAGCCAGCTAAAGACCTTATACCCACTCCCTTGCCCCACATCTCCCCACTCCTTGCCTTCCTCACCTGTAATAAGAGCAGGACACCTCATGCTTTGCAAAAGTGTACTTGTCCCGGGAGCTTTTATCAATGCTGAAGTCGGCCACCTTGGAGTGCGATCCGGCCAATGATACCTCGGCTTTAGCATTCGGATGCACTTCCACGTTCAGCCCAACCTTCCAGTCATTTTGCACATCGGATGATGCTCCTTGAACCACAGAGATGCCCGAGTTCTGCGAGGAGGTGTGAACTTTCCTCTGGCACATGACTTTGGCCTCCCAGTCAGCAGCGGCCAACGGGAGTCTCTGGAGTGGCTTCCCTTCCAGCAGTGGGTTCTGGCACAAAACGCAAGTTCCGTCTGGCTTCTGCCACAGATTCATGTCCAACACTCTGGCCCCCTTCTTCTCTAGGGTTGTTATGTCAAAACCCTCCCCAGCCAAGTTGTGGCCTGGCACAAAATCCTTATGTTCCTGACAGTGGTCCTCTGGGGCTGTCTGGCATTGGGGAGAGATGGCAGGGAAGAAAAGGAAGACCAGAAGGTACAGAAAAGCTGCAGAGGGATGGTTCATTTTCAGCATTGCGGAATCTACACATGAAAGAGAAAGGGGTGGTTATCATGACAACTGGATTGATTGACTGATTGGCTCAGCTTAAAAGAAGGCTGCCGAGGAATGCAGAAAGCAAAATAAAAACACACCAATAGAAGAAAGAACAAGCAGCATGAAAGCCTGGGTACCTATCTTCACCAAGTGGCAGCAAAACTCACTGGCTCAACAGTAGGATGATTCTGTATCACTGCAAACAGCACAACAGGCCAAAGGACGTGCACACACACACACACACACACACACCCTTCTCACTCTTGCTCTCACTCTCCAGTCCCCCCCTCTTGTTCCTGGCTTTTGGGCACATTTATCTTTATCTTTATTAGATTTTTACCCCGCCCCCCTAGACAAAGTCTACTCGGGGCGGCTTACATACATAATAAAAACATCATAATACATAAAAGATTTAAAACATCATAATTTTAACACTTATATTAAATTAAATCAGTACCAAGATGAAAGAGTAAAGATCAGTTATTGACTGGAGGGAAGGCCTGCCTGAAAAGCCAAGTTTTCAAATGGGTTTTAAAAACACCCAGCGAGGGTGCCAGACGAATTTCAGTTGGGAGGCTGTTCCATAACCAAGGGGCCACTGCCGAGAAGGCCCGGTTTCTTGTTCTTTCTTTCCGGGCCTCTCTCAGCGTTAGGCCCCTCAGCCGTCCCTGCTGGCTATTCCGGGTGATTCGGGTAGATCTAGGTGGGAGAAGACGATCTGCCAAGTATCGAGGTCCCAAACCGTTTAGGGCTTTATACGTCATCATTAACACTTTGAAGTCAATGCGGAAACGAATGGGCAGCCAATGCAAGGCAGCCAGTGTGGGAGAGATATGCTGAAATTTCCTCACCCCACTAAGAAGCCTGGCTGCCGCATTCTGCACCATTTGAAGTTTCCGCATCAATCTCAAAGGCAGCCCCACGTAGAGCGCGTTACAGTGGTCTAATCTCGAGATTACGAGCGCATGGACAAGAGTAGTGAGGGCCTCCCCATCAAGATATGGCCGCAGCTGGGCAATCCGCCATAGATGGAAATAGGCGGAGCGGGGGCCACGGACGCCACCTGGGTTTCCATGGTAAGCGCCAGGTCCAGATGTATCCCCAAGCTGCGAACCTCACTCTTTGCGGTAAGGGTCGTCCCCCCAAAAGAAAGGGAGTCGCCCAAACCACCGATGGAGGGACCTCCCACCCTCAAGACCTCCGTCTTGTCTGGGTTCAGCCTCAACCCATTCAACTGCATCCATTGCAGTACAGCCTCCAGGCAGCGCTGAAGGGACAGAACAGCATCCACTGAAGTAGATGAAAAGGAGATGTAGAGCTGCGTGTCATCAGCGTACTGATGGCACGAAGCACCACACCCCCTGATGACCCCTGCGGAACCCCACAACTGAGACCCCATGGGGCCGAAACATTCTCCCCAAGCTGTGCTCTCTGGGGACGGTCCTCCAAGAAGGATTTACTCTGGGCAGTTTGGGGCAAGGCAGAGAGAACAGCACCCGGACAGCAATCCCTGTGCTTTCTGGTTTAAGAACCAGTAACAATAGTGGCAGATATTTTAATTTTTTAATTTTTTTATATATTGTTCTGATGTTTATGTTGTTATTATTAAATGTTCTTATTGAGATTTTATTTTGTTGTGAACCTTAGTAGTGGCCTTAGTAGCCAGATGGGTGGTGTATAAATCAAGTGAACGAATGAGTGAGGGAGTGAGTGAGTGAGTGAATGAATGAATGAATGAATGAATGAATGAATGAATATTAAGTATAGAATGGCCTCTCTTTCAACTGTTGCTTGCCCTGCCTCCATGACATCACAGGAGCTTCTCCCTGGTCACAGGTTTTTGGCCCTGAAATCTTAGGAAATGAGATGCTGCTGACCTGGCAGAAAGGGAGCAGGATACCGTCCCCTGGAAATTAGTTCCAAGAGAGTCCTAGAGGGACCAGGCAAAGGGTCTTACCCAAACAATAAAGGCCGAAGTCAATTTGGGTTTAACAGGTCATAGCCAGCACTTTGAATTGTGCCCAGAAACAAACCTTTGAGTGAGATATCTATTAAATTCAAAAGTGGAGCCGTGTTAATTTGAGACCTGAAAAATCAACTCTAAAAAACAAAACAAAACGGCTTAATTACTTTATGAATTTTTGTTCATGCCGACACACAATGTAATGGTGGCCACTTGTACTAAAAGTAGATTGAACGAATTAATGGAGGACAGGTCTAACATGGGCTTATTGTTCTGAAACCTTTAATGGCATTTACAAACTACAACAACACAAGCAAAATAGAAGTAAAATTACACAAATTTCACAAAATTAGGAGCGAGAAGCAGGGGACAATTTCAAAATTGCAGATAGGAAACCTGCAACAGCAGCGGTCAGGGAATTACATTCGTCACTCATGAAAATAGAAAGAATTGACTCAGGAGAATTGGAAAAATAAGAGATCCAAGGTTCAAGGAAAAAAATTCGGAAGTGAGAATGAGCAGGGCATTGAAACAGTATATGAACCAGGGTGTCAGGAGTCTCTAAACAAAAAAAACAAAGTCTTTTTTCACGAGGGATATTAAGAAATCGACCGGCATGAGTGGCTGAAGGAAAAATATTAAAACGGGCTAACATAAAAGCTCTTCTTAGATGTGGGTTTACTAGGGAATGGAAATATTTGAGAGAATGATCCTGAGATGGAAAGAATCCAACAGAAAGAGGGGAACATACAGGATTAAGGTTATTGCATAGGTAATTGAATTCGGCGTGACAGAGCTTGTCCTTGATTATGGAATAAGCCCTAGGGAGATTCATATCTACCAAAGATTCCAGGGATATGTGAAGAGAGAAGAGTTTCTTTTCAAGAAGCCGGAACCAAGAAAAGGAGTAAGAATCACACAATAAATCATATAACAGGGATCCAGAATGCAAACTTAAAAAAAGACGGAGCCAGAATTTAAACGTGAGTAACCAGGCAGTTGTGGAAGGTAGGTGAATGCCCAGTTCTAAAGAAATAGTAGAAAGCCGAATTAAGTTGGGAACTCCTAATATTCTGCGAAAAAACGTTGCTGCAACTTGATCAATATCCAAATTAACCGAGTGTATCCATATAGGCACACCGTATAGCAAGTGAGAAAGAATCTTAGACTGAAAAATCTGAATGGCTGCTGGGATATATTGGTTTCCGAAAGAATAATGAAACTTAGAAATAGCTTTTAATTGGGGAGAAATTGAAGAGATAACAGTTTTTTTTATGTAATGTCCAGCTGAGTTTGTGATGAATAAGAAGACCCAAATACTTATAAGAGTGTACTTGACGATAGGAAGAAGATCCTATTGTCCAAGGGGTAGGGGACCAAGAACGGGAAAAAAACCAAAATTTGGGTTTTACTAGGGTTAATGGATAGATCATTAAGATCACAGAAATCCTGAAATTTAAGTAAAGTACGACGAAGGCCTGATCTAGTACGAGACATCAGCACTGTATCATCGGCGTACAGGAGTATAGATAAGGGAACACCGTTAAGGGCCGGAGCCGACTGATTGCAAGGGGAAAGAAAAGAGGGAAGATCGGCTAAAAATAAATTAAATAATAGAGGGGCCAAAATGCAACCTTGGCGGACACCTTTGAAAATTGGAATTTTTTCGGTAAGAGTGTTGGAATTAGGTAAACGAACCTGGCAGGAATTATGGGAATGCAATTGGCGGAGCAAAAATAGCAGGCGTGGATCGATATTCCAATTGGAATGTTTTTTCCATAGTAGATCTCTATTTATGGAATCAAATGCCCCTTGGAAGTCCACAAAGGCAACAAAAAGTTTGGTTTTGTTGTGGATTGCGTATTTTTCAGCAAGAAAAGTCAGCAAAAAGATATGATCCAGAGTGGACGCTCCGGCACGAAAGCCTGTCTGTTCCTTTCCAGGAAGATCCTTATCAGCGGCCCATGTGGAGAGTTTTTTCAAGAGATATTTAGAATATAATTTTCCGATATTGGATAATAAACTTATTGGGCGATAATTTGAGGGTTGAGAGGGATCGTCTTTTTTATGAATAGGTATGAGAATGGATGATAACCAGGAGTTTGGAAAACAGCCAGAGTGATTTATCAAGGTAAAAAGAGTAGCTAAGGGCTGTGCCCACCAGTGAGGGTTTATGGTCAAGATCTCATTAAAAATGAGATCAGGGCCAGGAGCTTTACCTGGCTTAAGTTCGAGGATCTCTTCAGGGGTGACTGGGGACCACTCAGGAAGGTCTTGTGATATGTTTACTGAAGAAGAACATGAAGTCGGGATGGAGAAAATTTTAGTAAAATAATCAATCCAGGTAACAGAGGAAATAGAATTGGATGGTTTAAAAGATGGAGAATTAACCCGAGACACCAAAGACCAAAAAGACTTTTGGTCGTGTGATAAGATTGCTTGACGAAGTTGGGACCATTTTTGCTGGGCAAACCAATGTCTTTTCTCATCGAACAAGGCACAGCCTGCCCTACACAAATGAAAATACGATTTAAAAAGTAATGGAGTGGGTTGTTGACGAATTAGTTGGAATAGTGTCCTGATTTGTTTTTTTAGGGACCAACAATCTGAGTCAAACCAAGAGTCAGAGCTATGGTTGTCCCTGGGTAGTCTAACATGGGCTTTAACTGAGGTATCCAATTGGTTCCTCCAGGCTTAGGAGCCGTCTGCCTTTCAATACTGTTTTTTGGGGATCCACAGCAGGAAAGGACTATGGCCTTCAGGCTCAGCTTGTCAGCTTCGTTGAGGTGTTCAGTTGGCCTCTGTGTGTGGGGACCGGAGTGCTAGAGAACAGATGGCTCTTTAACGTGACCCAATGGTGCTGTTCTTCGCAAAAGAAGCAAGGAGTTATCATTGGTGGTAGCGTCATTGTAGAAAGCCAATATACCTATAAATATACCTATAAAGAAGAATATGTGCAAGAAAGGGTGTGTGTGCCCTTTATGACTTGTGTATGAGCTTCACAGGAGCCATAGGTGTAGTGATTAGAATGCTGGACTGGGATATGGAAAATCCAGATTCTAGTCCTTCACTTCTTTGTTGTGGGGGTGCGATCCAGAAACTGTAGAGGAGAAAATGGCCCAAAGATACTGTACAGTACATGCTTCCCTGCCTTGCATTAAACTCTCTGGGTGAAAGAGTTTCAATCAGTCATTCTTCCTCTGTCTGTCCTACTTCACAGGGTTGTGAAGGACGAGGGGAGGCAAGTATGTCACCTTGAGCTCAATAAAGGAATTGCATGATATGAATATTAGGAATTAATATTATTGGCCATGACAGAAACAAATGCAGATATTGGTCGGATCCAGCAACATATACCTCATGAAGCATCCTGTGGCATCTTAAAGGCAAACATATTGATACTCTGGAACTTCACCCCCCTGCAGCAGCTCTGTAAAACCTTCTGGCTGATATTTAAAGCGGGCAACACTGTATCTTTTAAAGCCTAAACACCTCAAGACCAGTCTACCTGAACGAACACCTTCTCCTATATGTTCCTGCCCAATTGTTAAGATCATTTCCAGCCCCCTGATCATCCTTGTTGCCCTCCTCCGAACTTGTTCCAATTTGTTAGCATCCTTCTTGAAATGTAGTGTCCAGAACTGGACACAATACTCAAGATGAGGCCTAACCAGTGCTGAATAGAGGAGGACTAGCACCTCTCGGGATTTGGGAAATATACTTCTATTAATACAGCCTAAAATAGCATTAGCCTATTTCGTAGCCATATCACACTGTTGGCTCATATTTAACTTGTGATCTACGACAATTCCAAGATCCTTCTCGCTCGTAGTTTTGCTGAGCCAGGTATTCCCCATCTTGTAACTGTCCAATTGGTTTCTTTCCAAGGTGCAGGACTTTGCACTTATCCCTGTTGAATTTCATTCTGTTGCTTTCGGACCAGTGCTCCATCCTATCAAGGTCATTTTGAATGTTGTTTCTGTCTTCTAGGGTATTAGCTATTCCGCCCAATTTGGTATCATCTGCAAATTTGACAAGCATTCCCTGCACTCCCTCATCCAAGTCATTAATAAAAATATTGAAGAGCACAGGGCCCAGGACTGAGCCTTGGGGTACCCCACAAGTTACCTCCTCCCAGTTAGAGAAGGACCCATTAATCATCACCCTCTGAGTACGATTCTGTAGGCAATTGTGTATCCACAATTTAAATTAGAACCAAGTTAGAACCAAGTTATAAGTTAGAACCAACACTTTGAGTTGTGCCTGGAAACGGATCAGCAGCCAGTGGAGCTGCTGTAAAATGGGGGGTTATGTGATCCCTGAGACCAGCCCTAGTTAGCAATCTGGCTGTGGCACCTTTGGACCCTCTGAAGTTTCCAAAGGCAGCCCTATTTAATTCAGCCGAGATGTAACTAAGGCATGTGTCACCATGACCAGATCAGACCTCTCAAGGAATGGGCACAGCTGGTGCACCAGTTTAACTGTGCAAAGGCACTCCTGGTCACCACTGAAACGTAGGCTTCCAAGCTCAGAGAAGAAGACAGGAGCATCCCCAAGTTGTGTACTTGTGACTTTAGAGGGAGTGTAACCCCACAGGCTGGACACAGGCTGAATCCCTATTCCATGATCTGCTTTGGGACTCACCAGGAGCACCTCTGTCTTGGCTGGATTAAGTTTCAGTTTATTTATCCTCATTCCTTCCATTACTGACACTAGACACTGATTTAGAACTGAAACAGCTTCCTTGATGGAAAGAAGAGCTAGAGTTGGTTTTCATCCGCATACAGTACTGATAACACTGAACCCCAAAACTCCAGACAACTTCTCCCAGTGGTTTCATGTAGATGTTAAATAGCCTAGGGAACAAAACAGAACTCTGAGGGACATCACAGGCTAACGGCCAGGGTGTCGAATAAGAGTCCCCCAGCACCACCTTCTGAATTCTCGCCTCCAGGAATGCTCTCATTACCTGCCTTGTAGAGAAGACAATAAGCTGCTGCTGAAGAAGAGTCAACACCCATATATGTAGTACCTGCTGAGCAAAACGGTTGGGCCATTTCCTGGTACGTGTCTGCTCAAAGGTGCAGACATGAGTCTCCCTTTCTAACCAGCTTGGCAAGCAAGAGGAGAGACCTGCCCCACATGAAGTGAGGACTAAATTGATGATGATGATGATGATGCACCATCAAGTCAATGTTGACTTATAGCAACGCTTTTCAGAGTTTTCTAGCTAGAGAGTACTCAGAAATGGTTGACCATTCCTTTCTTCTGGGGGCATCTTGGAACTGTGCAGCTTGCCCAAAGCCACGCAGGCTGGCTCTTCCCCCGGGAGGCACAGTGGGGAACTGAACTCCCAACCTCTGGCTCTGCAGCCAGATATCTAAACCACTGAGCTATCCAGCCAGCAAGACTGAATGTATGGTCCCCAAATGTAGAGGGGTGAGATTCCACATTCAAATTAGGAGGTGATTTGCAATCTCTCTTTTGTCGTCCCCCCCTCCCTTTTTTACCCAAGCATATTTCCTATGAAAATACTGGGCAGGAGGGGTAGAGCCAGCACATCAGTCTCAGGTTCGAAACTGCCCCAAAGTAGCACATGTCAGAAAAAGGCATCTCCTCCACCATTTTATCCTCCAGCGCCCATATACTCATCCTCATAAATAACAATGGCTTCTTGTCATGTCCCTTTCTATGGATACACATTGTTAAATGCGTTATATGGTGGGCCTGTTATGTTGTGGTGCTGGAGGAGACTCTTGAGAGTCCCCTGGACTGCACAGAGAACAAACCTATCCATTTTGAAGGAAATCAACCCTGAGTGCTCACTGGAAGGACAGATTTTGAAGCTGAGGCTCCAATCCTTTGGCCATCTCATGAGAAGAGAAGACTCCCTGGAAAAGACCCTGATGTTGGGAAAGTGTGAAGGCAAGAGGAGAAGGGGACGACAGAGGACGAGATGGTTGGACAGTGTCATCAAAGCGACCAACATGAATCTGACCAAACTCAGGGAGGCAGTGGAAGACAGGAGGGCCTGGTGTGCGTGCTCTGGTCCATGGGGTCACGAAGAGTCGGACACGATTTAACGACTAAACAACAACAACATATGGTGGGCAAAGGGCAAAATGCACAGGAAACATTTAAATCGGCATTGTCTCTTTTTTAATTGGAAGACTCCCAACTTTTCAGACTGACAGTAACAGCGCTGTAGGCAAGGAAACTCCAAAAGACATGAAAAGGGTCACAGTTGTTACCATAGCAGACTACTTGATGCAATGGATTTTAAATATTTTTAGTTTAAGCTTTTGAGGCACTGGGCAAAAGGGAAAAAAAATTAACCAGTACTTTATTTCATTCTAACTTTCGTTACTGACATTTTATACACTAAGGGCATGTGGACGTTATCAAGACCAATGTCTAACACCATGGAAGTTGCTGCTGATTATTCAAAATTGGAGTGTCTTCTGCAGTAACTATCCTCATGTTAATTTTTTAAAATAGCTTTGCCCTTCGCTAACTTATGGGACAAGAATGGGACAGGATGGTTGTTTGGGTGAGTGACATACCTTTTAAAGGCTTGGGGGAAGGGGCAAAGAAGTTAACCATCAGGCTGAGAAAGAGGAGAGAGAGAAAAAAATAAAGGCCACATTAGACCTCAGCAGTCATCGAGACACAATTCCACCATGCGGAGGCACCACATATTAAGGATGTGTGGATGAATGTTCTTGTTTTCCTTTTCCCTCCCCATCTTCTTTTCCTTTTGTGTGCTGCACTTCAGATTGTAAAAAATGACAGCAGGGACTGTCTTGCTTTTTTAAAATAAATATGTAAGCTCCTCTGGCACTCTTTCTAACTGTCAAGTATAAATGCTATAAATAAACAGTATTGCAACTCAACCACTGTAGTACATGTGAAAGGGCAAACCGTGAACTGTGGGGGCTCCTACCGCTCTTGTGTCTCCACTTACTTACACGTGCATTAAAAAGAAGGGGCAACCTCTACTATCCTACTCAAAGATACACCATTTAGAGACCTGAGAGAAAAAGCGATGAATTCTAAAGAACAAGAATTCTAGCAGGTCTGTTTCTTACGAGGCATAAACAAACTCCCAAGCAGAAGCAGGGAAAGACCCAGAAAATAATAGATCTATACATGAACTTCAGCTGGCTGGACAGCTCAGTGATTTTGGTATCTGGCTGCGGAGCCAGAGGCTGGGAGTTTGATTTCCCATGGTGTCTCCTGTAAAGTAGAGCCAGCCTGTGTGGCCTTGGGCAAGCTGCACATTCCCAGGGTGCCCCCAGAAGAAGGGAATAATAAACCTGTTCTGAGTATTCTGCATCCAGATTACCATGAAAAAGATTGCCGTAAGTCAGAAGGGACTTGATAGCACATGATGATTATATACAAAGTTCAACAACTCAAGAAGGCCAGCACTTATTTACAAAACAAATCCTTCAGGTTGTAGAGCTGGGTTTTAAAACTTGAGGATGCTGCTGAAATTCAACAAAAGCTGGAAGGTGAACAGGGTTTGAGAAGGGGGGCAGGTTTTGGTATCCTGCATAGTCTGTTCCCAGCCCCGTTCCCAGGTTAAGCAAAAACAGAATAAAAATCTACTTTTAATTTTTGTTATTTCCTCCTCTCTTCTCCCCATTTACAGAGAGATTAAGTCAACATCCCTCTACTGTGGATCCCTCCGCAAGTACGTACCTTTGACTGCAGGAAAAGGGAAGTAAGATTACCAGGTTCAGGCTGTATGTGTATCTGGATGTCAGTAGTACAGGGAAGACGTGTTTATGTACATGTGCATCCGCTTGAGTCTGCCTCCCACAGACAGGATGTCAAGGTTGAGCAGGGGGAAGGGGGGAAACCTCACTTCAGATGTGATACTGTCATCGATCCCAGATTGTGAGAAGTGGACAAAACGTGTGATTCTGAGGTTTGCCCTCATATTAGCATATCAATAGGTATCGAGGGTTTGTTGATGCAGAATATCAGCAGTTCACACAACCATGGGCCAATAGTTAATTGCATGTAAAAGCCCTATGTTTCCATCAAAAGGCACAGGACACACGCACCTCTATTTCAATTTTAATCCTTCAAGCAACCCCCAGCTCAAGGTTATCCTGTCATTATCATGGCTGAAGCAGGGAGAGATCTGAACTGTCTTGCCCTCCTCCTATGATCTACCCCGACCATCTCCCCATAGTGGTTGGGCTACAGTCCTCAGCTGACACTGGCTGTGCTGGTTGGGGATGATGGGAGTTGTTATCCCACACTTCTGGGGGGGGGCTCGCATACCATTTGGGGAAGTCTTCTCTAACCACTACTCCATGCATCTCAATAGAAGCAAGGCTTGCCCAGAGCTATTTGAATCTGAATGTGTTTTGCTGCAATGGTGATACAGAGATGGCCCACAAAACTAAAGAAAACACTATTTTTTTAAAAAAAACCAAGTTCTGTTTGTGCACCCAGACACTATTTTTGCTTAACACCAAAAGCAGGGATAGCTCTCTTGACATGGAACCAATTTAGAGATGGGACTATTTGTATTCGTATATGAATACGAATATCCCCATCACAGCTGGCCCTAATGAGGGTCCGGCCTCACGTGTCCAGTGCTGGTCCTGCTCGTCCGATGAATGGCGTCCAGAGCTCCGTTCTCTTCCTGCTCGACTGGCCACTCACCAGCCGTGCGGGGAGACTTGTCCTCTTGTCCCCTCTCTGGAGTGGCCAGTGAGTAGGAAGAGAGCGGAGCTCCAGGCAACCATTGGCAGGACGCGTGAGTGGACGATCCAGTCCCGGGGGCCGGATCCTCATTAGGGCCAACTGTGATGGGGATACAAATACGAATATCCCCCTCTCTAAACCGATTCAAATTGATGTGATACCTTCTTATGCCCAAAAAGCGTTAAAAAAAGGGCACAAAGGGTGCAACATAAAATTAAACATACAACAAGGGTGTTGTAAATTAGCCCAATTTTTTAACACCGAAAGCGGGGTGGGGATCCTATCCTTTGCCTCAGGCAGAAAAATATTTATTTTTGGCAAGCCCTTCCTGTGACTCACTAAGCAACGCAGCTCCTTCAATAATGATGTTCTGGGTGGGTTTTATTGTTTTCACACTTACAGCCACAGAGAACGTAGGAAGGAGAACGGTGGGCATTGTGAAGCATAAAGAAACCACCAATGAAGCAGTTGCTGGTTCATACCATTTGATTTTTTAAAAAGAGGAGCAGATGATCATAAAGAAACGAATCTTCTGAAAGCCAAGGCCCAAATAAGGGCAGTTTCTCTCCTTGCTGTTTAAGATCATATCCTCCTCAGGTTTTCCACCAACCCTGGAAGTGGGTGCTGGTTATTCTGCCACAGGTACAGTCCAGAGCGTGGGAAAAATACTTCTTTCGGCAGCTGTAATCCATAAAAGTAGCTTTTTCCAAGCTCTCATACAAGCACTGCTCATGTACTGTAAAGCCAGGGCCGACCAAGACTCCTGCCGTGAGGGAAAAAGAGTGTGAGAGACTAAGATGAAATGCCTGAAAACATACGTGTGAGGTGGTCCATTGAAAGCAACACATGATGTTCAGTTCTACCTACGCCCCAGAACATCTTGGCCCTGGTAGTCATGTGTTACCAAGTCTCAAAGCTGCAATGGCAGGAGGAGACCAATGAAGATATGATTTCTCAACACAGCTCAGTTGCTGGGCCTTGTTCCCTACTCACTGTAGGTCTCCAGGCTCTATATTTAAATTCAGGAGCACCCTTCCTTCCTCTATGGCTCTTCCTTTCAGCTGCAGATCACCACCCACTGTTTACACAGGTGTAGCCTTTCCAGGACACTCCCTACTTAACCATTTTTCTACTCTTGCGCCACAGATCTCTCCCGTTTTAAAACCCTTTGCTTCTCCAGAGTTTGCTCTCCTGAGTCTCTTCTTATCTGTTTCACCTCTTCCTTCTCCTTTCTCAAGCTCTGTTCTGCAAATACCTTTCCTTCAGGTTCATTTTCTCAATTGATCGCCTATCTAGGGTTGGCAAAGCTTTGGAGCTCCAGATGTTTTGGACCAGAGGTTCCCAACCTTGGGTAACCCAGGTGTTCTAGGACTGCAGGAAGTTGTAGTCCAAAACCGTGGTTCCTAACCTTCGGTAACCCAGGTGTTTTTGGACTGCAGCTCCCAGAAGCCCTGGCCAGCATAGCTAATGGTGAAGGCTTCTGGGAGTTGCAGTCCAAGAACACCTGGGTTACCCATGGTTAGGAACCACTGTTTTGGACTACAACCTCCATAGTTCTTCATCACTGGCAGTACAGGCTGGAGATTCTGGGGTTTGGAAGTCCCAAAGATATACTGTAGAATGCCAAAGGTTTGCCACCCCTAAACATTGTCTGTAGGCATTTTGTCCATTAACCTCCAGATGTCTAATTTGGTTATAATGACACATGCCTTAGTTACATCCCGCTTCGATTACTGTAACATGCTCTGTGAGGGACTGCTTTTGAAGATGGCTCTGAAACTTCAGCTGGTTCAAAATGCAGCACCCAGACTATTGACTTGGGCCAGCTACAGGGAGCATATAACACGCCTGCTGCAACCACCAGTCTGTTTCTGAGTCCAATTCAAAGTGCTGGTCATTACCTATAAAGCCCTATACAGCTTGGGTCCAGGCTACCTGAAGGACTGTATCTCCCCATATGAGCCTTCCTGGCATTTAAAATCGTCAGAGGAGACCCTTCTCTCGGTCCCACTGCCAGCGCAGGCATGGCTGATGGGGACACAAGAGAGAGCCTTCTCTGTGGTAGCTCCCACATGATAGAGTGCTCTCCCTCGGGAGATCAGACTCCCCCCCCCCCCCCCTTTATCCTTTTCTGCCTACAGCCGAAGACGGAAAACCTATATTTTCAGGCAGGCTTTCAACAATTATGACCGAGTCCCTGAATGCCATTTTTAAGTTAAGATAGTTTTTAATGTTTACTTGCTTTTAATTATTAAATTGTATTTTAAGTAGTGTACAGTTTAATTGTTTTTAATGTTGAACTTATTATATTCTCGAAGGCTTTCACGGCCGGGATCCATTGGTTGTTGTAGGTTTTTCGGGCTGTCTGGCCGTGTTCTTGAGGTTTTTCTTCCTAACGTTTCACCAGTCTCTGTGGCCAGCATCTTCAGAGGACAGGAGTCAGAGCACAGACAGAGTTCAGACTCCTGTCCTCTGAAGATGCCGGACGCAGAGACTGGAGAAATGTTAGGAAGAAAAACCTCAAGAACACGGCCAGACAGCCTGAAAAACCTACAACAACCAATTTAACTTATTATGTTTTTAATTCTGTTTTTAATATAATGAGTCACCTTGGGTCCTCTTATCAGGAGAGAGGCAGCCAACGAAATAAAATAAAATACCTCCAGGATCACTTCCCAGCCATCCCATGTGAGGTCTACAGCCTGTTCCTTTCCCTGAGAGGGCCTGGATATCAAATGGTTTGGGTTCCTGAACCACTGAACACCCTACCCTCACAGCAGTTAAGAGGTTTTGTCATCAGAAGTGAATGGTATAAGAGCCAGTACTTTGGCTATGAACCATCTTAGAACTGCAGAGCTGGAAGGGACCCTATGGGTCATCAGGTCCAGCCCTTGTCAAGGAGGCCCAGCGGGGAATCGAACTCCCAACCTCTGGCTCCGCAGCCAGAGACCTAAACCACTGAGCTATCCAGCAGCTCTCTGGAAGGGTAGTGAGGAGTGAAAAAGCTCAAGTAGTTGTGGGATTATACAGAAGGAGAAAACAACAGAACTCCTGAATAGGAGTTAGCTCCAGCAGATACAGTAAAAGAGGTAAATGCTGTTCTGCTTTCTGTAGCCACAAAAGTACAAGTCACATAAGACTTCAAGTATTATTTTCTCTTTTAAAAAAAAAAATTACATGATTTTTATTTCATTCTGTTCGTACAAGCATGAAACAGTTATAGAATTGTCCTGGAAGCTGAAGCAGGGTAGACGGGCGCCTGCTTTGTCTCTTTTCCTGCAGTTTAATCCAGCTTCCCTTCTCCAAAACCACATTCGGTGTAGGATTTTAAACCATTAGACCACAACAGCGGCACACATCCCTGCTGCAGGACTTATAACAAACAGCGTAGGGTTGAAATGCACATGTACAACCACACCTGCTATAAATTTCCCTTCCAGACTGGCTGGGGCGTGGTATCATTGTTTTAAGAGCATGGTTTCCCCCTAATACCAGTTTTTGTTTTGGTCTGCCGTTGAATGGAAAGGGCATGGGTCGCTTGGGAAATGGAGCCCACTCTCACTTATGGAAAACGGTGGGGGGCTATGAAGCCTATCTGGCCCCCTTTTAGCAGAGAAATGCTAGAGAACCTAGGAAGAGACATGTCCTGTGAGACAGGCTCTAAAAAAAGTGCTGTCCACCACACATTACGCAGAAGGAGGCAACGCTATAGGATCAGAACGATAGACAGACCCCCGGGATTAGGTAAGCTACCTCCGTGCCACTTCACCAAATGCAAGAAAACAGAGAAGAGCTTAAGAAGGTTCCGTGAGAGCTTCAGGAAGACAATCTGAGGGAGGCTCTTTGTCGCCCTCTGGCGGCTCCTCGTGGTGGTGGATGTGAGCAGGGAGGAGCGGCTCGTAGGTGGTGAGGGTGGCCGTCACCAGGGTGTCCTCAGCGGTCCTGTTTTCGAGGCCCATGTGGGTCTTGAGGTGCTTGCGCAGGTCAGAGGCACCCAGAAAGGCCTTAGAGCAGTGGGGGCAGGCATGGGGACGAACTCCTGAGTGGATGCGCTCGTGTTTACGCAACCCTGCCCGGTCTGAGAAGCCTTTGCCGCATTCTGGGCATGGAAACGGGCGCAAGCCAGGGTGGAGGAGCTTTTCGTGGCGGCGCAGTTCTTGAGTAGAGGGAAAAGTCTCTCCACATTCCCCGCAAGCTGGGATCACAGTGGCCACGACAATGGTTGACTGGTCACCAGCGGACAGGTCTTGGCTGCTCAGGGACACGGGCTTGTCGTCGTGATTCTCATTAGCGTGGGTGCGCTCATGCTTCCGGAGACTGGAGGATACCACGAAGGCTTTGCCACAGCGGCTGCACTTGAACGGCCGCTCGCCGGAGTGGACACGGTAGTGCTTTGTGAGGCTGGCTCGCTCAGCGAAGCTCTTGCCACACTCCCCGCACTGGTGCGGGCGCTGCCCTGAGTGAACCAGCAGGTGGCGCTTGAGGTCCCACGAAGCCACGAAGCTCTTGTCACACTGGGGGCACTTGTGGGGCCTCTCGCCCGTGTGAATGCGCTGGTGCATGGCCAGGTCAGCCGGCTGGCGGAAAGCCTTCCCACACTTATCGCAGGCGTAGGGCTTTAGGCCCTGATGGGCTCGCTGATGCCGACGGAAACTGGAGGGGTCGCTGAACATTCGCCCACACTGTGGGCACAGGAAGGGCTTCTCCCCAGAGTGAGTGCGTTGGTGGCTCTGGAAGGAAGAAAGCTGTGTGAAGCCTTTCCCGCAGACATTGCAGCGGTACGGTTTGTGGGCTGCGTGGATGCGCTGGTGGCAGGCGAGGGAAGAGGAGCGGGAGAAGGCCTTCCCACAGTCCTGGCACAGGAAGGGTCGTTCTCCCGTGTGCGAGCGCTCGTGGTTCTTGAGGTCTTTGAGCTCAGCGTACGTCTTGTGGCACACCTCACACTGGTAAGGGCGCAGGCCGGCGTGGGTGCGGCGATGCTTCCGGAACACGGAGGGGTCGGCAAACCGCTTACTGCATTCCCCGCAGGAATAGGGCTTCTCCCCTGTGTGGGAGCGCTGGTGGATCTTCAGCTTAGAGAGTGTGCTGTAGCCTTTGTGGCACTGCTGGCAACGGAAAGGCAGGTCTCCCGTGTGCCGGGCCATGTGGACCCGGAGGCAGACCGGCTGCATAAAAGCCTTACCGCATTCATGGCACACAAACGGTTTCTCTCCGCTGTGACTGCGCCCGTGGTTGCGCAGCTCAGGTGCCGTTTTATAGGCCTTGGCACACAGTTGGCACTGGAACGGGCGCTCCGTCTGGTGGCTGAGTTGATGTTTGCGGAGCTGAGCACGATCAGGAAACTCCTTCCGGCAGCTCGGGCAAGTGAGTTTGCTAGCCGAATCATCGCCCGGGATGGCCACGTGGGACTTCAGGTGGCGCAACACTCGGGGCACACTCGGGAAGGTCTTGCTGCAAGTCAGACACTTATATCGCCTGCCAGATTGAATGTAGCCGGGGTCTTCTTCTTCCTCCTCCTCCTCTTCCTCCTCCTCCTCTTCCTCCTCCTCTAGCTTCACCTCTATACCTGCCTCTTCATCCCCAGCCTCAGCCATCTTTGGAGAGGACACAGCCTGAAACAGATACAGAAGCCAACATCACAAACCTATCCCATCACCAGAATTCAACTGTGCTGTAGTTAGATTTCTCTGGCCTTGAAACAAGGCTCCCTCCACTCTAAAAGAAGTTCATGAGCCCCTCTAAAGTGGCCATCTGCAACCCGCTGGAGGATTTCTACAGAGCATGATTGGCTGGTTTTAAGCAAGCGTGTTTTGCAGGGTGGTCTCAGGGAATCTAATTTGCCCTCCCCTGTGCTAGTGGTGTTGGATTTAGGGTCGAAAGAACCCTTCTGCACCTCTGATGCTTGCTGAATAATCTTGGGTGAGCCATTGCCTCGGAGCCTCACCTACCTCACAGGACTGTTGTGAGAATATACATGAGAGTGGAAAAGGGAACCTCGTCCAGCACTCTGTACCTTGCGAATAAGCAGCATAAGCAGCACCCATAATAACCAGGATATAGAGCTATGTGGACTTGAGCTGCAGAAACAAAGCTTAGAAAACTGACTCATTTGGACTACAACTCCCAGAATCCCTCAGTCAGTACAGTCGATCGCTATACTACTAGCTGAAGGAGTCTGGATTATTATCCAATCTCCGCCTCCCAAACTCTTTACGGAACCCTCTCTTTTTTTTGCCACAAAAAGAAACTAAGGTTATCAACCATTAGCCTTTATACCTGGATGATAACATAAAAGTCACTGGAGGCTTGATAGAGAGCATCAGGCTGGCAAAGAGTGTTCTGTAGGAGTTGGAGGTAGAGTTGTTCCATACAGTGATATGCAAGTGGTGGACAATGTGTGTATGTAGGGGTGTTGTCAGCATCCTAGGTTCCTAGGGTAGCCTTCCCAAACAAGGGCTCCAGATCTTTTGGACTTCATTTCCCAGCAGTCCCTGGCCAGCTTGCTATTAGACAGAGATGATGAGACATGCAGTCTGGAGCGCCCCAGTTTGGGGAAGACGAAGGGAAGGTTGTTGGTTTTTTTTACAGTCTTCTATGACACTGATCTATGGCAAAACTATGAACAGGTAAGGAGTTTACATAAAAGAGACACTGGTCTACAGTCAGAGTGTATCAAATGTGCAAATAAAACACAACAAGCAAATGTACCCTACTTCTGCAAAGCAGTTCCCAAATGCCATTCTGTAGTAGAGAAAAATCCAGAAGATAGAGATAGGGTGGGAGAGGAACAAGAGTGAGAGGCGGTGGTGGGAGATGAAAATGCTTCTTCACTCAACCGTAACAGATTTTGCTTCCTCGCCCATCGTCTGGGTGGTGTTCTTTGCAAAATGGCTGGATTTAGGATCCAGGGGAGAAGAAAGAGAGGGACGACTAGAGGAAAGCATCTCGAAATGCAGATGCATCTAGGGTCTTCAAGAGGGAGAAAGGGAACAATTTGGGAGTGATGATTCCATCAAATAATCCACAGTTTGCTCCTGAATGGAGACTGGAGGTGCCCACAAAAAATAAAAAAACATATTTGCCTTTGTATGGGCTATAAGACTGGAGTCTGAACTGGTGGGCTTTAAGACCAAGAAAGGGAAGGCAGCGGAGGCAGAAAATCATGGAGGAGCTTGGTGGGAGAGAAATGCTGGATGTAACACACACACACACACAAATGCCTACAAGGAAAAGTCCTTCCTCTCTTCATCACTTTAACGGAGCCAAGGCTCAGTCCTGGAATCTACCCACAAGGCTGGTTCGTAGATGAAATCACATGACAATGTCTCTGAGCATGTCTGGAGTGCCCGTTTTATACTGTAGGATCTCTGCCAGTTACCCCATGTTTGGGATTAGAAATCAAGACTTCCCCGTCAGACCCGTCCAGATGCCTCTCCTGCTCCCCATGTCCTTAAGCTGTGCCCAACACCCAAAGAGAAAGGTTTGACGTGGTCTGGCAGCAGGGTAAAATCTGCTATATAGCCCTGCCTAATGAGATCTAGATGATTACCAGATTGCAAATTTGATATCTGAGTGCAGGCGTGTTGCAATCCTGGGGTGTTTGATATTTCTCTCATCTTAATTTACAAGGAATTTCTCGGCACCAGCCCCTGGTTTAAGGGTGGGACGGTGGTCAGGAGAAAACTTTTCTTTCCATCCTCATAATCATCTATATATGTTGTTGCCTGTATTTTCGGATGCATCATCTCGTATGCTACAATATCCTGAGTCCCCTGATATTAAAAAGCCTGTTAAAGCACCCATTATTTTTTTAATAAAAAAAATAGTCATTAGATTATAATAACCACAACCTCTAAAGACTTTCATCACATGAATGCCGTTGAGATGAAGATGGCAGGGAGGGCACTAATGAAGCAGAAATACCAGTAAATGGATAAATGTATGAATACACACATATATTAATTTATCATGTAACAGCTTGAGAGGCAAATCTATAAAATTTATTGGAAGTATAGTAATGTGTTATTAATATACAGAATACAGAGAAAGAGGTGAGGAACAAAAGCCTAGCCATTTTCACCAGACCAATGTGCAAAGGATGGTTTCAACTCAGAACCAAGGTCCGTCCTGTATGGAAAATAAGAAACCTCCCTCCTCTGGCTTATAATTTAGATAGACCTGTGAGGGTGATGGAATCGTCTTTATGTGGTGAATATAATGCACCGCCTTTCTAAAAAGCATTTCTATCTGTTCTAATGAATAACAGGAAGAGACAAAGGAACGGAACACCCATCTTTTGTGTGCATGGGGGATGTACTCAACTGGAAACCATTATGATCAGTTTCCAGTGGGCAACCAAGGGTCTTGAGGTACTTTTTTTTAAAAAAAGGGAAAAATACGGAATAAATTCGTTTGGATTACAACTCATTTCCTCTCTAACGAAGCGGACATGAAGGTAAGAATCGTAGGCGCAGTAGAATGGTTTTGCCTTTAAGGCTGCCCAAGCAAGGATCATTGCAGTAATTACAAACAGATGTTTTCCAAAAGAAACTGGATTTTTCCGAGGTAGGGTCACAATTCCGAGATACACAAAAGGTGGCGTCTGGCACCCGCCAGCTACCTCCCAAGCAAAACGACCGTCTCTAGGACCAAGGGACACACACACACAAATAAAGGATTGTATAAAGAAGCCCGCATCTCTTTCGCTTTTCATATACAGATTAAAAAGGATCCCCTTGCCAGTTCTCGATCGGGGCCCCCCCAAACCCTCAAGTCCTCCACGCCCTTCCGCGCTGGGCATGTTTAGCAAAGCAGCGCTTTTGCACTCAAAAGCAGCGCAGGCGATTGCTCGCAAAATGGCTGTCTTTAGGACCAAGGGAGGTGGCCGCCCGGGGGAAAGAGACATGCAAAGGCCGGTGTGTGTGTGTATGTATGTGTGTGTTGGGGTGGGGGGGGGGAGGGGAGGAGAATGCAACGCGAGGTTTTGCATCACGATCGTTTGTTCAATGCAGAAATACATTAAGAGACGGCATTAAATCATACCTGAGGAAAGCTTGCCAAAGTCGCCCTCCAAGTCCTTACCTGTTCTTTCCTTTGTCTATTAGCTTTTCCCTTTCTCTGCAGTTCCATTTGGGGGGGAGGGAGAGCGCTAGGACCCCGGAGGAAGACGAGGAAATGGAGGCGGGAGGGGAGCCAAAAAAAACCACACCAAAAAACCACAACCTCCCCCACTACACACACACACACAAGCAATTTAATTAAGGCTGCAGGGATTTCGCTCACATCATCGATCAGTTCTCTTCTGCTCCAAGGGGAAGGCTTGCATGTTCGAGGAGGGGTGGAGACCCCGATGCCCGTTTCGTTTGATTAAAAGGGAGGGGGGGGTGAATAAGGTGGGCGAGGACCCGACAGGAAGTGTGGCGCGCCTTGACAGCCCGCGGGGAAGGTATTGGGAGTTGCACATGGTTGGAAGTGTGGCATCTGCAGCAGAGGACAGCAAGTGAGAGAAGATGATTGGGGGGGGGGGGGGGGGGGTGGCTGGGTGTCGTGCCAGCGATGGTTTGGTTGATGCACCGAATGGGGTCGGAAACACTTCGGTACTAGTTTCGAAATACAGGCATTGATTCTTAGTATTACTTTGCTCTGGTCCGCAATTGCTTTGGAGGGAAAGACGTCTCCACGAAATGTGGTTGTTGCCCAGTCGTGTAGCTGTAGCATTTGGACTTAGTTTTTCTTTAACTCTAACCGGTGTGTGCGTTAGTGTGTTCTGTGCTTGTCAGGTCGAAACCAACTTATAGTGACCATAATAGGGCTTTCAAGGTAAGATATTTCAGGCGTGGTTTTACCAGGTTCCACACTCCCGTGAGTTCCCATGGCCGAGCGAAGATTAGTCCATCCACTACACCTCACTGGGAATCTGATGTATTCCTCCCAAATCCATTTTTTTGTTCAGTCTGTATATTCCCTTTCCACTACAAAAAGTGCAAGGCTTCCCCCCCCCCCCCCGCCACTGAATGCTTCTGTTGAAGTGGACTATATATAACTTACGCTATAATAAAGATTCATTTAAAGGTATCTAAAGACACTTTTCTTTAGAGATGATGCGATCGATGGGTTTTAACTACTATTAAGGTACTGTGCCGTACAGCTGTGAAATACATAAGCGAGATCTTAGCAAGGGCAGAAAAGGAACACCCCAAGCTAGAAATATAAATTGCTTTCCAGGGCTCTTTACATATAGCCACTGAACGAAAACTCCGAGCCTGCGCTATCATTGAACACTCCTTCATTCATCAGGAAAAGAATGCAGACGTCGGGGGCGGAACTTTAATCCATGGAGGTCTGATTCTGAGGGACGTACTTTTTTGCCGCACGCCCCATGAGACAATCATAGGGCAGGGAGCCATAAACCCCATCCCTCCATTGTTGCATAGTCTCTATTTACTGGGGCACAATCTTGCCGCTCCATCGCTTGCAGTCTCTATGGCTATGCTTTTCTTCGCTCGTGGGGAAAAAAATATCAAGTTTTGATCGGAAATCTCGGTAGCAGGACTTCCTACATAAAGATCCAAAATGTGCGAGGCGCCTTCAAGCCCAATTCTCACTGACTCTTCCCATCCTGGAAATGAAAGAGCTCCCTTGGGATGCAGTTGGGCTTCGGTTACACGGCTCCCTTCGTGCTAATCCCAGTTGCAAAAGCGGAGTTTCTACCACAGGGGAAACTAAAACAAAAGTGACCCCCTCGGCAGCTGCACAGATTTATGTTCCAGAAATCCAGCGAAACCAGAAGGAAAAAAAAAAAAAGGAACCAAAAAGAAAAGAAAAAAGCCACGTGGCACCTTAAAGACTATTATATTTTAATGTGCGCTTTCGTGGATCAAGTCCACCACCAGGTCCACCAACTCTTATATATTTTAATGTGAGCTTTACGTGATCCACGAAAGCTCACATTAAAATATAATAGTTCGTCTTTAAGCTGCAACGTGGTTTTTGTCTTTGTCGTTCCCTTGGCTTTTGCCTGAAGTCTTGCCTGCACAGCCTAACACGGCTAGTTCTTCTAAAACTGCAACGATGGTCCAGGAAGCGTGCCTTGTGCGGCCGGAAATTCATTTCCCGCTCCACTTCCATGGCGGGAAGGATCTCTATGGTTGCACCCAAGGTGGCGCGGCGGACGGCTTTAGCCGTGACTCCCATTCTCCCTTGAACCTGACAGGAAGTGAAGCGCCATCGAGAGGGGGGGCAGCGGGGAAGGGGTTTGGGGGTGCACATTTCCTGTTTCCTAGCAACAAAAGGAAGTATTTGTTGTTGCCCTAGCCTCTGTGACTTCTTCCCAAGCGAAGCCTTGCCTCTCAAGGGAGAAGGTTTCGGGGGGGCGCCTTCCCCGTCGTGCGGGACCCCTCAGGGAGAACGAAGGGGCGTCTGAGGAGCCTGTCTTCGCTCTGTGGGGCGCCGGAGGTGCTGAAAGGGGGAAAGGGTTGGGCACCCAGAGTTTCCCTCCCACGTTATGTTTTCCTTCTTTCGCTGGAACCCATTAACTCGTTGCGCTCCAGGAGGAGGAGGAGGAGGAGGAAGAAGAGAGGATTTCGGTCGATCTCTTTCCCAGGAAACCGAGGCATCGCTGGGGGACCTCTCTGCTACCTCATGGCTGGACCCTAAGTGGACTCTGGAGTTCTTCTGCCCCATCTCCGAGAATGGGATCTCCCCCAAACTTGGCACAGATGGCTTGGTACCTCAGGTCTCCACTCTGAATCCGCATCTCGGGTTTTGTAGCCCCCTTCCCTCCACGAAGCATGGTTTCCTGTCCTGAAGTGTGGTCACTGCCTCTCCTGGCATCCTTTTAACTCCAGGCTCGCTTTTCTGGCTTGGATGCCTTAGAAGTCCTGCTACCCCGAAAAACTGTAGCCGATCTCTGTTGGGTGATCTGAGTGTCGACTCTCCCCAAAGCACTGCCTTCCTTTCAGAGTCTGAGATTTGAAACACTTATGAAAGAATGTTTTGAATTCTCTCCCTGGGTGCCTCCACTACTTGAAAATATTTGAGATCAGAGTCTGAATTCTTTTGCATTTTAACTTTTTAAATTCAGGCCTGTTTGTGAAGCTCACCTGGAATTTGCCTGAACCTGAACTTTTGAGATCCTAATTCCACTTTCTTTTCACACTCAGGGTCCTTGTGTTTGTTCTAAGTGTTTAGACGGGTGGTTTTTTTAATTATTATTATGATGATGTTATGAACTCATGGCAGGACTGTAAAGAATCTTCTGGATCCCGCTACCCCATTTTAACAGAAAATCTAGACTACCTACTTAGTGGCTTGAACTCTGGAATAACTTCTCCCAACTTGGGAAAGTCACTACGCCCTGCCCCATCTTCCCCATTTTGTGTGTCCTGGTTTTTGTGTGCGTGTGTTTTTTTTAACTGACTCAACATGCCTGCTTTTGGTGGAAAAAATTCAAGTTAGAGAAGTTTTGCCCTTACAAGGGATGGTCAGCATGATCTGGAGGTAAGAAGGTAACATTCTTTTCATTTGCGTTTAGAAGCCTACACTGTAATCTTTATGCTATGTGTACTTGTTTATACAGAAACAGACCATATCTCTTTATGTCGTCTGTTGAAGAGACAGTTTTCCCCTTGAAGTGCTCTAGTGGGCCTCAGAGTACAATGCCCATTTTCAAGAGTGCAAAAATAGAGGTAATTTTGTTATGCGTGGGGAAAGCCTCTATACTGTATCATCATCATATGCCGTCAAGTTAATTCTGACTTATGGCAGCTTTTTTCAGGGTTTTCTAGGTAAAGAGTGGTTTACCATTTCTTTCTTCTGAGGGCATCCTGGGACTGTGCAGCTTGCCCAAGGCTAGACAGGTCAGCTCCTCTGGGATGCAGACTGGGGAACTGGACTCTTAACCCCTGACTCCACAGCCAGATACCTAACTCACTGAGCTATCCAGGCAGCCTAGACTCTGTACCCTGCTACCTTCCATAAATTAGAGTAAAACCCAAAATATTTGGTCTCCATGTCCTTTTTTTCTGAACCTGTTTCATTTCATCACACTATGAGAAACCAACTCTGTCTACACCCCGAATCACTAAACTACCTCTTTCTGACCCAAACCCCTACCATTTTAAGGACTTTCCTCCTTATCTCTGCTGTGATTTAAGGCAGAGGTGCTCAGCTTTTAGCCCTGAAGACGTTAGGTGGCTTTTAGCCTGAACTAGCATAGTAAAATTCAGAGAATTATGGGAATTACTGTCCAAAAACATCAGAATGTTCAAGGATTGACTGCCCCCCTGTGAGTGTTGGGGGGAAAAAAGCTGTGAGAACAAACCTCATAAATCAGATACACCTCTGGCCTCCACTCCCCCCCAGCCTCCATTCACTAGACATAACTTCTGCTTCTCAGAAGTTCAAACTTCATTGTTTAGATTCAAGATTTGTTGTTGTTTAGTCATTAAGTCTTTGAATTGTGGTGCTGGAGGAGACTCTTGAGAGTCCCCTGGACTGCAAGGAGAACAAACCTATCCATTTTGAAGGAAATCAACCCTGAGTGTTCACTGGAAGGACAGATCCTGAAGCTGAGGCTCCAATCCTTTGGCCATCTGATGAGAAGAGAAGACTCCCTGGAAAAGACCCTGATGTTGGGAAAGTGTGAAGGCAAGAGGAGAAGGGGACGACAGAGGACGAGATGGTTGGACAGTGTCATCGAAGCAACCAACATGAATTTGACCCAACTCTGGGAGGCAGTGGAAGACAGGAGGGCCTGGCGTGCTCTGGTCCATGGGGTCACGAAGAGTCGGACACGACTAAACAACAAGTCATTAAGTCGTGTCCAACTCTTCGTGACCCCATGGACCAGAGCACGCCAGGCCCTCCTGTCTTCCACTGCCTCCCGGAGTTTGGTCAAATTCATGTTGGTAACTTCGATGACACTGTCCAACCATCTCGTCCTCCGTCGTCCCCTTCTCCTCTTGCCTTCACACTTTCCCAACATCAGGGTCTTTTCCAGGGAGTCTTCTCTTCTCATGAGATGGCCAAAGTATTGGAGCCTCAGATTCAAGATAGATAGCATGAATTCTTCATTGCTTTCATTCTTACACCAGTTCTTTGAGGTAGGTCATTTTAGGAGGGTTGGTACGGGCCAAATATTGACCTCAGCTAGGGAATCTATTTGGCTCCTCTTACTTTTTCAGAATTGTGTTTTGGTGAAAAGTGAGAACAGGAGCCAGGAAGTTGTGGAGTGTAGGCAGATCTGAACATCCTGAATGGATTGCAGTGAAATATCCAACTTTATAGCTTTGGGCATTTAATATTACACTCTTCTCTCAGGAACCATGGTGGGACATCATCAGCCTTGTTATGGCAGAAAGTCTTGGCTGATCTTGGCTCCTCAGTGCAAATGCAATACTTGTATCAAAAAAAAAAAAACTTGTTTTATTTATTTATTTCAGATTTATGCTGCCTTTCTCCTAGTGTAAGAGCTCAGGGAGGCTCAAGTATGGTTAAGAAAAACAGGACTTTTTAAACAAAATGTTCAAGCAATTAAAAGGCAGTTAAACATGGTGATGTTAACTAGAGATGGGCACGAAGCATGATGAAGCACTTTGTACGTAGCTGTCAGTGTTGTACCACAGGTGCTGTGCTGGCCCATCTCCCACCTATCCCAGCTGGCCGGCCCACTCACTGTTCTTTGCACGCTGCTGGAATCCTTCTTCTCTGGCTGCACTTCAATCCAGGCAGGAGTTCATCTGGCCCATCCCTGCCTCCTCAGGTGGCCGACCACTCCGATGAGGAGGCGGGACAGGGATTCTCCCTGTGTAGCCGAAGAGTGGTCGGCTGCCAGGGGAAGCGGGGACAGACCAGCCGAGCTTCTGCCCGGATTGGAGTTCTGTCGGAAAAGAGGGACTCCAGTGTGCGAAGAATGGTGAGTGGGCCAGCCAGATGTGGAGAGGGGGGGGAGATGGGCCACCACAGCACCTATGGTGCCGTGCTGACAGCTACATACAAAGCGCTCAATTGCACTTTGTGCCCATGTCTACTTAAAACAGTGGAATAACATAAAAACATTACAAGTGCTTTGAAAAGGATACAAATGCAACAACCATATGGTATCTAATTTGTGTTAAAATTAGATATTAAAAGACTGTCTGAAAATAAAAGTTTTCACTTGCTGCCAGAAGAGGTGAGGGGGCCCCAGCCTGGCCTCAGAAAGGAGGGCATTCCATAGCCACCAAGAAAGCCAAGAGGAGAACCTATTTGGAAGATTTTAAGACCTGAGGAAGGCTATATGTGGAGGTACCATTCATCATATTCCAGCTGTATAGGGCTTTATATGTCTTAACTAACCCTTTGATTGGACTTGGAAGTGGACCAGCAGGCAGTGAAACTGCTGTAACCGAGGAGTTATATGCTCCCTGTAACCAGCTCCAGTTGGCAGTCTGGTTGCAGCATTTCGCACCAGCTGAAGCTTCTGAACAGTCTTCAAAGGCAGCCCCACATGGCATGCATTGTAGTAATCCAAACAGGATGTAACGAAGGCATGTGTTACTAGCCATGTCAGACATTTAGAGAAATGGCACATACTAACTATTCCCATCCTTGCTCTAGCGGAGATGGCAAAGAGGAAGAATTGAACTGCACCTCATAATGCCTGGGGTTGATTCAAGTGCTGCTGGCTGACTTTCCTCTGGAGATTTTGTTGGCAGGGGCAGGCATGCAATATCTAGAAGGAGGAAAGTTGACATGGTAAGCTCTCATGATGAGTTGCACATGCCAGACGTCTGTTTCCTTTCTAAGGGTAACAACTATGGATTTCTTCTTCAGAGTCCCAAAACACTGACCACCTTGGAAGTCATTTGCTCCAACAAGTAGGCATTTTGCAGACTTGAGGTTCTTGGAGCTGCAGGGAGGGGGAATCGTTCAGGTGGGGGAGGGCAAGTGCTTTCGGGGAGCCTTGACTGATCCCTGGTCAGCTTCCCAAGGGAGCCAGGTGTTCCTGCCAGTCCTAGTCAAGTTGAATCTCTTACCCAGAGGTACAACCTCACACATCTCTGAGTCTGCCTTTTATTGAGTCTGATCATTGGTCAGTAAAGGAACCAAAACTTGGAAAAATTTCTGATTTTGGACTTCAGTTCCCAGAATCCCCTACCAGCATGCTGAGTGGCCAAGGAAGAAGCTTAAGAAGCTGCCACATACTGAGTCAGAGACTTGCTTGGTCTAGCCCAGTGGTTCCCAATACTGGGTCCCCAGATGTCCTGGCCAGCACAGCTCCTGGTAAAGAACATCTGGGGACTCCAGGTTGGGAACCACTAATCTAGCCAGTTGTTATCTGATTGGGAGCAGCCTTCCCTGGGCTCAAGATGCCGTCTTTCCCATCTGGTCTTTGAGCAATGGCCTCTCTGCCTCCCTGCCAGCTATTCCTGTTGGCTGCAGCGCTGCAGGGCCTCAGGCAGAGGTCATTCATAGCATCCCTACCTGAGGCTCATGAGCCATGGAGTTGGTGAGGACTGACGAGCATGGGCTCTGCTTTTCTGGTTCGAGGGTCTTGGGTAACAGTGCTGTGAACATCCTCTGCCTGAAGCTTTGGAGAACATCAGGCAACTGGAAGAGGTCCAATAAACCGGGGATTGCATAGGCAGGGTGGTGTCCTGTGAGTCGGGAAATCTCCTGTGTCCTTCGGCAAGCAGGTGAAGACCTTTCTCTTCGGGCAAGCTTTCCTTCAGTGACTGGCTACAGGAGTGCGACTTTTAGATGGATTGTTACGCATTACTGCTCTGACTGGCTCTTTAGTACTAATTGTGTTTACCATCTCTCAGAGTGGTATTTGTTCATTTTAAATATTTTAATTTTATTAATTTTTTTTAGCTTTCATGTTGTCTTTTAATGATGTAAGCTGCCTTGGGTCCGTTTTAAGGACAAAGACGGGTTTAAAATATTTTAAATAAATGAATGAATAAATAAATAAATAAAGCAGGGTGCTTCAGCCAGGCAGCCGCAGTGGGGGAGGTGTGGAGCAGCTTGGTTCCTGATGGTGGTGGTTTCTTCTGGGCATTAGGCTAGTCAAAACGACTAGATGGGCGGGATAAAATTGTAAGAAATAAATAAATAAAATAAATAAATAGGCATGCTAATTTGGTGGTGGTCGGATGATTGTGAAGGAGCATCCATCCTGCTTGGGGACAGGAGTTGTTGCTGGGTCCGTGTGCAGCAGCCTGTTGTCTTTTAATTCAGAGAGGGGGGAAAAGGTGTTTCCACACCAGGGAAATGAAAACTAGCCTTGGTGTGTTGGTAGCCAAACATGCTGGGAGTTGAAGTTGCAAATCCTAGCATAATAGGAACTGGAGTGGATGGCCGTTCTAAAGCTGAGCCACAGTAGGGTCATCTGTGGGTGAGAGGCTGAGCTAGAAAGGCTGTCCAGTGGGATGAAGCTGAAGGAGGCAGAGGTCTGGGAGAAGAGGAAGGAGCTGGGAGAAAAAGGAGACACAGCTCAACATCCACAGAGGTCTGAGTGCTTACCAGATAAAGATGCAGGCAGGTCTTAACTGCATCCAGGTAACCTCACACACCCCCACCAGCATCATGATGGCCAGTCGACATGGGGTCTGAGTGAGTCTGGGAGATGGAGTCCCAAAAAGGAAAATATCCAAGTTCTAGAAGCACCTTTAGACACGGTAGGCCAGGAGGCACCCATGCACTGCCTGAGGTGGAGACGGAGCCTTGGGAGTCTCTTCCTCCTCCAGTGATTTCCAGGTAGCATCAGTGCATAGACCAAAGAGGCTCTTGGTTCACATTCAGGATTATTTCAGACACAGAAGCAAAGGGGAAGACAGTCCGTGGGAAAGGATGGGAGTGAAGTGAGTCAGAGTGTTGAAGGGACCTTGAAAACAGTTCATTCTAGCCCCTGCTCAGTGTAGGCTCTGCAGTGCTGGATGCGGCTACAGAATCCCTTTATGGTAGCTGTCCAGCTTCTCTCAGCGCATTCTGTTTTGCTGCCAAACGGCTCTCACTGTTAAGTTTCTCTAAATGTTTAGCCAAAATCTGCTTCCCTGTAATGATCAATTATTAGTCATAGCCTTGCCCTCCAGAACAGCAGAAAATAACCATTCCTTCACTTGTCGATTCTCTGTGCTTAAGGTACCAAGCTCTTTCATCTGTTCCGCACAGGACTTGCCTTACCATTCCTCACTATCCTGGTTGCTCTTCTCTAGAGGTCCCCCGGTTGGATGATGTCCTCCTTAAAATATCATGTCCCGAGCTGGACACAGTACTTCAGATGTTGCCTGATCAATGGTGGAGCAGAAAGCTTGCTTCCTGTGACTTACATGCTGTGCTTTGCTAATGCAGCCTAGGATTACATTGGTTGGGTTTTTTTTAAGCCACCATATTGCACTCCTGACCCATGGTCAGCTTGTGATCCACTCACACAGTTGGGTTTTCTCTACAAGCACTGTTGCTAAGTCAGATCACTCCCATCTTTTGCTTGTGACAAATGCAACATCTCCGAAGCCCCCAGCAGATTCCCACTCATGATTTCTTGGGGCTGAGGGGGCAATTTTGCCGTAACATGAGGCACCCTTAGCACCCCGACCCATTTTCGTAAGATAAGCATTTTTGGATACGGGTTGTGGACAGTGTTCCCTCTAATTGTCATCCTTGCTGCGCGGGAGCCTCACCCGTCTGCACGAAGGGGGCGGAGTTTCATCCAAACCCGGAAGTAATCGGGCATTGAGCAGCTGCTCCTGCGTGGCACCCATGGAGCTCTTCTTCACGCCCCTTAGAGGGAATGTTGGTTGTGGACACAAAAATGTCGCCAATGTTTCTTTCATGAGTAAAGTGGTCGAGAGGGTGGTGGCCGATCAGCTTCAGGCGCACTTGGATGAAACAAATGCCGTGGATCCGTTCCAGTCGGGCTTCAGGCCGCGCCATGGTACAGAAACGGCATTGGTCGCCCTGTTAGATGACCTCTTGAGGGAGGCCGACAGGGGAAAAACTTCTCTGTTGGTCCTCCTCGATATCTCAGCCGCCTTTGATACCGTCGACCACGGTATCCTCCTGAGGAGGGTCTCCGAGTTGGGAATCGGTGGTCAGGCGTTGGCCTGGCTCCGGTCCTTCCTGGGGGACCGTCCTCAGAGAGTACAGATTGGGGAGAGGGTTTCGGCCCCGTGGAGCCTCAATTGTGGGGTTCCGCAGGGCTCGACCATCTCTCCAATGCCGTTTAACATCTATATGAGGCCGCTGGGCGAGGTTATCAGGGGGTGTGGAGCATCGTGCCATCAATATGCCGATGACACGCAGCTCTACATCTCCTTTTTGCCAACTACAGTGGATGCAGTTCTGTCCCTGCAGCGCTGCCTGGGGTCTGTATTGCGATGGATGCAGGAAAATGGGCTGAGGCTGAACCCGGACAAGACGGAGGTCCTGAGGGTGGGTGGGCCTACCATCAGCGGTTTGGGAAACTCCCTCTCTTTTGGGGGGGTGACTCTCACCGCGAAGAGTGAGGTGCGCAGCTTGGGGGTCTATCTGGACCAGGCGCTTGCCATGGAATCCCAGGTAGCGTCAGTGGTCCGCACCGCTTATTTCCATCTCTGGCGGATAGCCCAGCTGCGTCCCTCTCTAGATGTTGGGTCGCTCACCACTTTGGTCCATGCGCTCGTAATCTCGAGATTAGACTACTGTAATGCTCTCTACGTGGGGCTGCCTTTGAGATCTATGCGGAAACTCCAGATGGTGCAGAATGCGGCAGCCAGACTTCTCAGTGGGGTAAGGAAACATCAACATATTACTCCCACTCTGGCCGCCTTGCATTGGCTGCCCGTTCGGTTCCGCGTAGATTTCAAAGTTTTAATGCTTATGTATAAAGCCCTAAACGGTTTAGGGCCTCACTACCTGACGGAACGCCTTCTTCCACCTAGATCTACCCGTATCACCCGATCTAGCCAGGAGGTGAGGCTGAGGAGCCTAACGCCGAGGGAGGCCCGGAAGGAAAAAACAAGGAACCGGGCCTTCTCGGCAGTGGCTCCTCGTCTTTGGAACAGCCTCCCTCCTGAGATTTGCATGGCCCCGTCGCTGGGCATCTTTAAATGCCAACTGAAAACCTGGCTGTTTAAGCAAGCCTTCCCTCCACCCACCGTCTGAATTTTTGTTATTTTGTGTTTTCTCCCATCTTGGATCATTGTTTATTTAGTAATATATTGTTATGATTTTAAATTGTTAAATTGTTTCATCATATGTTGTTACCCGCCCAGAGTAGTCTATATGACTAGATGGGCGGGCTATAAATGTAATAAATAAATAATAAATAAATAAATAAAAACAGCCCTCCAAAAAGTCCACCAAGAGGTGTCCTACGGAGATGGCCCAGCCCCACAGAAGTAGCCAAGACAACAAATAAACAGAGAACGATTTAAAAATTACCCGTGATAGAGTCCATAGGCACACAAAAATCTTAAACCATTAATAGTGCAGTCCTGTTTGTGTTTTCTCAGATTAAAACAGCACCCTGTTCAATAGAGCCTATACTCAAGTGAGTAATATTTGTTTGTGTGTGTGTTTGTTTTATTTATAAGTCACCTTTCTCTCGATAAGGGGACCCAAGATGGCTCACGATATTAAAAGAATGTAATTCAAAACATAATAAGCTAAACATTAAAAAACAATAAAACTATGCACCAATTAAAATACAACTGAATAATTAAAAGCAGGTAAACATTAAAAACTATCTTAACTTTTAAAGGGCATTCAGGGACTCAATCATCACTGTTTAAAGCCTGCCTCAAAAGATGGGTCTTCTGGTATCGGTGGAAGGACAAAAGGGAGGGGCCAGCCTCATCTCTCAAGGGAGAGCCTTCCATAACCTGATAACTGCCCCATCAGCCGTGCCTGCGCTGGTCATACATAGGACCGAGAGAGGGTCCTATTACCTCCTCTGACAATCTTAAATGCCGAGAAGGCTCATATGGAGAGAGACGGTCTTTCACATAAAGGGAACCCAGAGAAACAGCTAGGGCTTGAGTAGGAAAGGAAAGGGGGTGCTGAATGGATAGGATCGTGGAGGCATGGGAATAAAAAGCCCTCTGCACAGGATCAGCCCAGGTCTCTGGCATGAGCCAACTATAACTCTGCTTTGTCAGTTTGTAGGGTAATGGGGAAGGGAGAGAAACGTGACAAAAAAACAACAGCTCACAACTGGGAAGAATTCATTTTTTGCTCTACAACTAGTGATGTAGTGGTACTAGGGATCACAGAGCTGAAGTTCCAGGACTTTGTTGGTAGCATGGACTAGGACATCATCTCCCACCCCCATGGCTTACGTATTTCTATTGAGCTTATTTCCTGTTGTCACAGGATTTGGGAGAGAAACAGATTTTTCCAGGATCAGTATATTGTTGCCAGTTCTTCCTGTTGTAATGCAAATTCTCAGAGGTTGACTTGGTCTTGATTTGCCTGCTGCCATATTGATTCCGTCTTAAGGCAAACCCTGGAGTTTTATAGGTGCGACATACATAGAATTGGTTAGCCATTCCCTTCTTCATGGCACAAGCTGACTCTTTTCCTAGGAGCCACAGAGGGGAATTGAACTCTGAAACCCTGGCTCTGCCACCAGGTGCCCCAACTCGGTGATCTATCGAGCCAGCTTTAAGAACCATTAGCTTTACAGAAGTCTTGCTCCTCATTTGTTGATAAGGCAGTCTGTGTTGTTAGATTCTCTGGCAGAGGGCCTGTTATGAAAGGCACCTACAATTTCAATTTTACTAATACACATTGTTGTTGTTGTTGTGTGCCTTTAAGTCAGAACTTAAATTTATGGTGGCCTTAATAGGGCTTTCAAGGTAAGTGAGATGTTTAAAGAATGGTTTTGTGAGTTCCATTGCCCCAGTGAGTTTCCTGGGGATTCGAACGCAGGCCTCCTGGAGTCCTAGTCTGTACTACACCATACTGAGTATCCCACTATACTACTGACTGCAATTCCCTGATTATCCTCCCTGTTGCTTGAGGGATTCTGTGAGTTAGCTGTCGATATACTGTGGATGTAGGTATCTACGTCTAACTATAGAGCTTTTAACATATATAGAGAGGAGTGTGGTTCTGAATTGTATTTCCAGTTTCTTCATCAGGCTCCATCTTCACCCACCACTGAAATTCCAAAAGATTACTCTTAAGGAAATGTACATAACATAAACAAAAGGGGTCCTCCCACTTCTACTTTAAATGACTGCAGCCTTAATAATAATAATAATAATAATAATAATAATAATAATAATAATAATAATAATAATAATAATAATAATAATAATAATAATAATAATAATAAAATCACCATCATCTTAGAACTGCAGAGATGCTCATGTCTCTCCATCACCAACCTGTTCTGCACTTAATTTTTTCTTATACTGGGGAGAGAAGAGCACAGTCCATGCGTTACCTGTATCCCTAGGTCCTCTCCAGCCATCTCTACCATCCACGCTCACTTGGGAAGAGCAGAAGCCTCTAGAGCAGTGGTCTCCAACCTTTTCCGAACCGCAGACCAGTTTAGCGTGCGGGGGGGGGGGGCACCCATGTGTGTGGGGGGGCGGGACACCCATGCGTGGGTGGGGCACCCGTTTGTGCGTGTATGTGGGGGGTGTCCGTGCGTGCCTGGGGGCGGGAGATCTGTCTCCGCGTCCTGGTCCTGCCAAGGCGGGCCGTGGACCAGGGATTGGGGACCCCGGCTCTAGAGGACATAAGTTGCTTTGCCCAGTCTGTGTTAGACCTTGACGGGGGACTTTTTTGTGGAGGGCCTGTAAGTTTAGTTCTCCCTGGGACTCAAACAGGCCTGGAGGGGTGAAAATGGTGTTCTGGTGACGTGACTGGATATTTTTGTGTCCTCTCGGAGGAGGACATGCCTCTCTGAAAATGGATTTGGGTCCAATTCCCCAGAGCATCACAGAGGGCGGGAATTGGACCCAAATCCCTGCCACCTCCTGGAACCTGTCCATCCCTCTCCTATAGCTGTGTCCTTGCTTAAAACCACATGGCCTGACATAGATTATAAAACTGTCACATAGGGAGGGGAAAGTCATCCAGCTCTGCATCCACGTGTCGCTGATCTGGAAAATGTAGATCGCTTCTCAAGCGACGCTCAGTCTGACAGACAGACTTACTGATACTTCCCCTCTTTTTTTCCTTCCCTCTCCTTGTGTTTGTAGGTCTTGGGATCAATACATTTGGGGCAGAGGAAAGCGCTCTTGGCGTGCTGTGATGGGACTGTGCTGTGCCTGAAGATGCCCTTCCCTTGTCCTTTCAAGAGAGTGGAGAGCAGGGAGACCGTCTGATGCGAGCGATGGCAGAGGGGGACGCCGCCCTTGCCTGTGAGGACTCCGTCGGGCAGGAGGAGCGTCCGTACAAGTGCAAGCAGTGCTCGCGGAGCTACCGCCACGCGGGCAGCCTGGTGAACCACCAGCGCACCCACGAGGTGGGCCTCTTCACCTGCCTGGTATGCCACAAAGGTTTCTCCAACCCCATGGCTCTCAAAAGCCACCTGCGGACCCACTTAGAAGGGAAGCGTTACAAATGTCACGACTGTGGCCGGTCCTTCCGGGCTTCCTCTCAACTGACCAGCCATCGTTGCGCAGCGCGTGTCAGCCGTGACCAAGAGGAGGAAGAGGGGAGTAACGGAGGGAGCTACACTTTCCAAAGGGGGCAGGACACATCGTCCTCGTCAGATGCTGATACTTACTCCAAGATGGAGAACAGCAGCGGAAGTCTGTTGACCAACCTGGAGAAGTACATTGCGGAATCAGTTGTGCCGGCGGACTTTTCTCAGCTGCAGTTCCTGCCCAAGGCGAAAGCCGAGGAAGAGGGACTGCTCCCAATGCACCAGGGGGAGGAGGAGGAGGAAGAGGAGGAGGAGGAGGCAGGGATCGGGGCCACCGTTGTGGACGAGCGGCGCTACAAATGCAACCAGTGCGACAAGGCCTACAAGCATGCAGGTAGTCTTACCAATCACAAGCAGAGCCACACGCTGGGCCTGTATCAGTGCGCAATGTGCTACAAGGCCTTCTCCAACCTCATGGCCCTCAAGAGCCACGCTCGGCTCCACTCGGAGTATCGTCCCTACAAGTGCCGGTTCTGCCACAAAGCCTTCCGGCTGCCTTCCGAACTGCTGAGCCACCAGAAGGCCCATGGCCAGGACGAGGGCAAGATGGCGGGCTTGCGTTCCTGGGAGGGCTCGGAGCAGGGCATCTGGGAGGAAGACTCCATAGAGACGTTGGCCAAGCTGGATATCTACCAACCTCCTCCGGTGGGTGCAGACTTTGGAGAGACGGCCCCATGTAGCCTCAAAGATACTTCCAAAGCAGGGGGTGGTGAACGTTGCAACCCAGATGGAGAGCTTTGTGTCCGCTGTGGTGGGACCTTCGCTGATGAGGAAGAGCTGAAGGGACACAGTTGCTTTTATCCAGAGGAAGGAGAGGAGGAGGAGGAGGAGGAAGAGGAAGGCAACACTCCTTCACAGCCAGCCCCCGGGTCCAATGGAGCTTGGGAAGCGAGTTTGAAAGGTGGGGAAAGCTATCGCTTCTGCGAGGAGCGGCCCTTTCACTGTGATGATTGTGGCAGGACTTACCGGCATGCCGGGAGCCTCATCAACCACAAAAAGAGTCACCAGATTGGAGTCTACAGCTGTACCGTCTGCTCAAAGCAGCTCTACAACTTAGCTGCCTTGAAGAACCACTTGCGGGTCCACCTCAAATCCAAGCTTGGCTCATCGGCCCAGGAAGAAACCCCCCAACACCCGTCTGCTCTCTCGGACAATCAGCACGAGGCAGACCACCCCAGGGATGCGGGAGGCTACCCGATGCGGCCGGGAGATGTCTGGAGAGGGGCTTCCTGTGCGAAAGAAGAGGAAGAGAGAGGCGCTGAGGAGGAGGAGCGGCCCTACCGGTGCGGAGATTGTGGGCGGAGCTATCGGCACCGTGGCAGTCTTGTGAACCACCGCCATACCCACCAGACGGGGATCTTCCAGTGCTCCATTTGCCCCAAGCAATACTCCAATCTCATGGCGCTCCGGAATCATGTCCGGGTACATCTGCGGGCAGCTCGTATGCGTGGCAGGGAACAAGGGGGTGGCCTGACGTGCAGCTGCTGCGGAGAGAGCTTTGAGGAGGAGGCCGAGTTCCAGCTCCATCAGCTGCGCCACATGCCCTGTGCGGAGGACATAGAGGCAGCCGCCGTCCCCAAGCTCAGTGTCTTTCATTCCCAGGAGGCAGACCTTCTCCAGGCGATTAAGCAGGATGTGGAAGCTCTGGAGAACGGGGCCGCAGTGGCCGAGGATGTCCTTCCCATCTCTGAGATGACCCACGCCTGCCACCAGTGTGGAATGGTCTTTGCCAGTGTTGCTGGCTTGCAGAACCATGCCCTGCAGCACAGGGCTGAAAGTGAACCGGTGGAAGGGACCGCTGAGAGGACAGAGTCCCCCGTTTCCATCCAGCGGCTCTATGGTTGTGACCAGTGTGGCAAATCCTACCGGCACTCAGGGAGCCTCATCAACCACAAGCAGACACACCAGACAGGGGACTTCAGCTGCTCAGCTTGTGGCAAGCACTTCCAAAATGTCGCCTCACTCAAAAGCCACTTGCGTGGGCACCAGAAGCCGAGAAGAGGGCAGGCTGAGACTATGGTGATTATGAACGACGAGGAGGAGACTGAAGTTGCAGATGAAGCTGCCATGCCTGGGATGCTTCCCTTAGGAGATGAGTTGCAGAACGGTAATAACATTCTGGAAGAAGGTGCTGGTACCAATGGATGGCAGCTGGAGTCTCAAGCACCCTCTTCTTTCCTAGGTGACACACAAGAGCATCTTTGTCTTTGTGACCAGTGTGGTCTGGGCTTTGAAGAAGCCAACAGCTTGATGATCCACAAGCAAACACACCAGCTTGGCATCTACCAGTGCTCTCTCTGCCCCAAAGAATATCCCAGTCTTCTGGCTCTGAAAAATCATTTCCATGGACACACCAGGGCTACAGTGTCCACCTGGGGAAATCGTGGCGGGGAAGACAATGCGGAGGAGCAACCCTTCCTTTGTAGCCTCTGTGGGATGATCTTCCCCAGCGAGGATGGTCTCCAGCATCATCATAGCCTCACGCACGAAGAGGGCGAAGCCCAGGGAGATGGACAGGATGTAGTGCTGAAAGAGGAGGCCGGGGAGCATCTGGATGGTGCCGCGGGTCGAGAAGAAGAGCAACTCCTCTCTCATATCTGCGGCTATTGCGGTCAGACATTCGATGACATGGCCAGCTTGGAAGAGCACAGTGAGGGGCATTTGGAGGAGAAGGCCGCTGCCTTGGCTGACACGTCCATCCAGCTCCGTCGAGCTCCGCGCCCAGAGGAAGACCAGCAGCCCCCACCTTCAACCCCAGCAGAATTGTCATGCCATATCAACGAACCCCTAGACAACCGGCCTTATGCCTGCAGTCAGTGTGGCAAGACTTACCGGCATGGTGGCAGCTTGGTCAACCACAAGAAAATCCATCAGATTGGAGATTACCAGTGCGTTGTCTGCTTCCGACTGTACCCCAATATGTCTGCTTACCGTAACCATCTGCGGAATCATCCAAGGTGCAAACTGAATGGCAGTGTGCCGGAGCTCCGCCAGCCAGCCCCCGCTGGAGGAGTAGAACCATCGTTTGCCTATGAGATACCGAAGAAAGAGGCCTTTGATGGCAGCAGCATGGTGCATCAAGCCAAGGAAGAGCCCTCCTGTGCTTCCCCCCTTGGCTCTCCCATTGTAGAGGAAAAATCAGATGGAGGACCAGAGTTGAACACAAGCCAGTGTGAGCCCAGAAAGGCCCAACTCTTTGATATATGTGGAGAGGTGTACGAGGGGAAAACAGTACTGGAGGGCCATCGGATATTGCATTTCACTGAAGAGGAAGGGAAAGTGGAGAAAGAGGAGGAAATGACAGCAGGAGAGGAGAAAAGTCCTGGCACGGAAGAGGAGGGCTCCCCATTGGAGCGGCCCTTCCAGTGTGATGTGTGTGGGCGCAGCTACAAGCACGCAGGCAGCTTGATCAACCACAAGCAAACGCATAAGACGGGACTTTTTCATTGCAGCGTCTGCCAGAAGCAGTTCTACAACCTCATGGCCCTCAAGAACCACAACCGCACCCACTTTGAGACCAAACGCTACCGATGTCCCGAGTGCCCCAAGGCCTTCCGGCTCCAGAAGCAACTGGCCAGCCACCAGCGGGTGCATCGTGACCGGAAGCGAGACTCCTCTGCCCACACGTCCCGGCGGCCTGCTCACGCCAAGCGGGCTGGCAAGACAGAGAGCTCCACCCTCCCTCCCAAGCCTCCCCTGGATCCCGAAGAGCGGCCCTACCGATGCGGGGAGTGCAGCCGCACCTACCGCCACGCGGGCAGCTTGCTCAACCACCAGAAGAGCCACCGGGTCGGGCACTTCACCTGCACCCTCTGCAGCAAGGCCTACCCCAATCTGATGTCTCTGAAAAACCACCAGCGGATCCACTACGAAGTGAAGCGCCACCCGTGTCCGGATTGCGGCAAAGCCTTCAAATGGCAGCGGCAACTGCTGCGGCACCAGCGCCGTCCCCGTCCGTGCAGCGGCAGGGCTCCGGGGTCGGAAGCCAATGGGAGCAAAGAGGCCTCGGGCACGGAGGAGGAGGGCAGCCGCAGCTCTGCAGGGGCTCCCGCGGGCTCTTTCCCGGGCCGGGCGTGTTCCAAACGCTTTCCCAGCCGCACGGCGCTAAAGAGCCACAGCCGTGTTCACGCCAAGAAACACTTTGATTGCTCAGAGTGTGGAAAGGCTTACCGGACCGCCAAAGATCTGACGTGCCACCGCAGGAGACACCCAGGGGAGGTGGCGGCAGATGTTGGCAAGGGCGGTTACACCTCTCCCTCTTCTGTGACCGTGAGTAAGTCACCGGAGGAGCGTCCTTACAAGTGTAACAGTTGCGAGCGGACGTACCGCCATGCCGGGAGCCTCCTCAACCATAAGCAGGTCCATGCCACTGGCCTCTACCGCTGCCCCATGTGTCAGAAGGAGTTTCAGAACCGCCTGGCCCTCAAGAACCACCTTCACCTGCACAAGAACAAGAAGCGCCACTGGTGCTCTCGCTGCGGCAAACATTTTCGGACTTCCAAGCGGTTGGCTGCCCACGCCAGGGTCCATGGCGAGCGGAAGGGGGAAGGGACCTTCACCTGCCCCGTCTGCTCAAAGAGGTTCTTCCACCAGATCAGCTTCCGGCAGCACCAGTTGTCACATGCCAAGGACGATGGGCATCCTGGGGCTGCTGCCAGTTGGGCAGCAAGCTGAGGGTTGCAAATCAATGGACGACAGTGTGCCAAGGATTATATGGCAGGGAGATTAAACTGCAGGGAAATTGGAGGAGCTTGAGTGGGGAGCCCTCTCTGTTGAAACGGCGGTCCATGCATGCCTTGGAAAAAGAGGAAGAGGGGGAGGTTCAGGGGCATCACTTTAAAAGGGCACATCAAATGGTGAAAATATGGGGAGGATGGGTATGTGAGTCCCCATTCTCTGTAGGAAACACTGAGGGGACTGAACTCTGCTTCGTAATGGAATATTGCATTGAATCCACACACACCCCAGTGTCTCTTGCCAAGATGCCCCCCCCCACCACCACATCAATATATGTACCTTTTTAGTCACAGAACCTACTTAGAGAGCTGAGTTTTAGCATCCTTGGAACCTTTTGATCGTGTACTTAAACCTCCCTACTGATTAGAATCTTTGAACTTTAAAAAAAATACTTTTAAATTTGTTTGGAAAGTCAGATAAGTAGCAAGTCCACGTTTAAGCTGCGTAGGGTATTTAAATTTCTGTTTTTAAAACACAGAAAAATATATACAGAAGTACTGTCTTAAAGGAGAAATGAACGAACTGAGTTGAGGCTCAGTTTGTTTGTTGAACAAAGCTAGATGAGAACCTTTGGTATGGAGAATTTTTGTTTTAATTTCTACCTCCTAAATTGGAAAGTTGTATATGTTTCCTTGTTGTGAAGGGGATTTTTTTTTATGTCGAAGATTAATAGCCCAGAATCCTGTTAGCTGTTTGCGTGCATGCAAGACAAAACATTGAAGTTGCTCCCGCATGCTGATGAGGTACCTGCTGCATGTTGATTGTGCGCCTAGTTGTGCATCTAGTTGTGCAACACAGCACCTTGTCAGCAAGCTGGAATTAGCTACTGCAAATTCTGTATTTTTCTTTTGAGCACACAAAAATAACCAGGAGGATTCTGGCCATAACTTTTTGTCTGTTTCCAAATTAACTGAAAGAGAGAGATTGTGATAATTGCAATTGATTTCTAGAGGTAACTGGCTTAAAACATTCGGATTTCTGTGTGCAAACAAATTCTCCCCTTCAACGTCAGAACATAGTGCACCAGAATGTTCACTTTGGCCGGCCTGACTGAAATGAGCAGGAACCACACAAGATCTTGAGTGGGGAGTCAAATTAAGTCCTCCCTTCCTGAAACCAATTGGACACATTCCTTCCAGATGAGACCACAAGGAAAGACTGATGATTGTGTATTTCCTCCACAGCAGCCTTCAACTCAGAGCTCTTGAGATGAGGTGGACTGCATCATCTCCAGCCAGCATAGTATGTTGCCTGGGCATGGTAGAGGTTGTAGTTTAGACCATCTCAAGGGACCCTAGGTTGACAAAGCTATTCTCATGGCATGGGACTCTCCAGATCCATATGGACGTGGCTGCCATACATCTGGAGAACAAAAGGGAGGAAGGACACCCAGCGAAGAGCAGAAGAGGCAGAAACTGCAAAGGGGCATGAAAGTCAAATTATTGACCAGCGCATTTTTTTAGGTATTGTAAATGCCCCTTGGGGGCAGTTCTGCGGGTCGAATTAGTGGGCATTGCACTGTTGGTTATTCATCAGTTGCTGCTGTGGGAGGAGGATTCATGTTAGAACATTGGTTCCCAAACTTGTGTCCCCAGATGTTTGTGGACTACAACTCCCAGAAATCCCGGCTCATGATGAAGGTGTCTGGGAGTTTTAGTCCAAGAATATCTGGGGACCCAAGGTTGGGAACTACTGTGTTGGAACAAAGCTGTGGCATAATGGAGTGGGAGCTTTAACCATTTAGCCCGACTCTTCCCCCCCCCCCCCTCCACATACTGACCGTGTCTCTCCTTTGCAGTGAGAGGGAAATCCTCTGCGTCACTCATTCTTTAAATTCCAAGTTGCATGACCTAAGTCATTACCTCTGCTTTGATTCTGGATCTGTTACTGTTTTGAGATGCTACAGGAAAGATGGTTGGTTTCTGGGTGAAATAACCAAATTGGGGCCAAACTCAGAGTTAACCTTAAATGCATCTAATGAAATTTAATGTGCAAGGCTTTAGAGAATGCACATAGCATCAGTTGGGTGGGCCCAATAATTATTGGAGTTCTACCAGGCATGGGGGAAGGGTTAAATCCTCTTCTGTCACGGTCCTGAGAAAATGTTCTTCTCTGAAGATGTTTACATGGGGAAGAATCCCTCCATCTTGCCTGCCTTGGCCCCGGTAATTATGACTGTTGATCCAGCTACTGTTGTACTTTAAAACAAAAAACCCGACAGTCAAATGGGCGCCGGGGAGTAACATGCCTTCTGCATGCCTTTTGAGGTTGTCACCTTTTGTTTCCTCTGCACCAGCAAGAATTTTATGACATTAAAGCAAGGGTGCACAATTGAGGGATGATGACAGGTAGAGTCCATCATCTGGAGGAGCCACACAAGTGTCTGTCTTGAGAGAAAATGTTGTTTCTCAGGTTGATCTCTTCAAAAAAAATTCAGCTTTTTTTTTCAAGGTGTAGAGTTTATCCCAAAATGCAGGATTGCCATCTGTCTACCGCCCTGTGGTGGGGCTGCACCGCTTCATACTCCAGATAACACAGTGGTCCCCCACCTTGGGCTTCCAGATGTTCTTGGACTTCAACTCCCAGAAATCCTGGCCAGCAGAGGTGGTGGTGAAGGCTTCTGGGAGTTGTAGTCCAAGAACATCTGGAAGCCCAATCTTGGGGACCACGGAGATAACAAACTGAAAGTTTGAAAAGGTCCACATTCAAACTGCTCTTCTAAAAAGCCAATGTATCCAGGATTGAGCAAATTAGGATGCTTCCCCCAAATGTGTTGGCTTTCCCACTAGAAAGCATTAGGGGCTTCTACATGGTATGAAATCATGCTCCACCATCTGAAGCGCCATAGTCCCAACAAGGTTTGATTGCAAAGGCGTAGACAGGCTCCTACTCACGTGGCCTAAAACGTGTAGAGACCCATAGTGATTTGCAAGCAATTGGGGCAGGTATATCATTACATTAAAAGAAAAAAGAAAAACCCTTTAGAGAGTTTTTTCCCTCTCCTCCAAATAAGAGGCTTAGGAATGTCAGTATTACCAGCCTTTCCTGTTCCATTCAGAGTAGGTAAGAACGAAAGGTTCCCTGTTTGCTCCATGGCCAACTCTGTGTTTTTTTCTCATCCAGCCAGAATTTCTCGGCATGTCACAGATAAATTTGCCCCGAGCGTAGGTGTCAAAGGAAAAGCAACCCACGATTCCTCAGCAACTCAGTTCAATGGAAGAGTAGCTGTTTTTAAAGTAGTTGAGAATTCTCAGTTGTGAATAGAGTTTCTAACATAGTTGGATAATATTTTTTATGGGGGAGGGAGGGACATATATGTGTGTGTTTGTTTATTTTGCCAACCGGAATATGTTCCCCTCCACACTTCTGTGTTTGTTCTTATGACACCCAAATATACTAAACGTTGACGCTTAGTCCTCTTTTATGCTGCTGTTTTCAACCAATTTTTTTGGCTTCCACAAAAGCCCTCATGGGAAGTAAAATGCATTTCCAAATGTTTTGCTTGGAAATGCTTGCCCTCTCCCTTTCTTCCTTCTTAAAACAGTTCTCTAAATATCACCGATGTACTTCGATGTACTTCAGTGTGAATGTTACTGGGTTGTGTTTTTTTTTTTTAAGGGGGGGGCGGTGTCATAAGAAACTCTTCAGACATGAGTTATTCTCTATTCCTCACCCGTTCTAACTCGCTAGTTATCACTGCCCTTCCGGAGATGGGGAGACAACCCTGGGGTCTTTTCTCCCCACTCTGTCCTATTAGACCCCCCACCCACCCCACCCCACGGGTTTTGCCCTGGTACTTTGATAGGATGGAATCTATTTCCCGGGGTATTTGGCGCCTCCTGGTGGCTATACCTCATCTGTGAAACACTTAAAACTGCAAATAAATTGTTCTTGTTTCTAAAGAAGCGTTTCATTTTCTTTCTCTGTCTTGCTTTCTTTTTCAGACTGACTCCTAGTGAGTGGATCCTTTAACAGAGCAGTTGAGACCCCCCCTTTATTGGATTCCTCTTAGCCAGAGAATTACATTCACAAGGCATAGTGGTCGTGAAATCACCCAACAGTAATGTTTGCTGTTTTAGCAGAAACAACGGTAGTGCTTATTTTATTCCAATAATCAGAATCAATCTTTCACAGTGACTTACAGAAAGAAACCAAAATACATATCAATAAATATATAGTGTCGGATTGAACACATATAAATATATATACTATATATATATATATTTAATACATCATTATATATAAAATACATCATTAACTGATTTAAATGGCAAAAATCAATAATAAAATTCCTATTCCAAATAAAAGATTCCAGTGCATGTCTAACAATAGTGTCAAATCTCTTCAGGTAGATAATTTCACAACTGATGTTACCACTTGTGTTTGCTCAAGTGAATCTTATTTCTACATAGACCACAATGTCACTATTACCTGCTCAGGCACTGGAATTATTGGTTCAACTCTTGACAAAAATTAAGTTTCCTCAAATAATTTATTTGGTACAATGAAATATTAAGAGGAAGATAAATATGAAGATATGCAAAACTATGTCAGTTTCATGAGTTAAGACTTGACAGAATCAGATTGGGTATAGATCGTAAGAGGGGGCCTAAGATTGCAGACCTTGCCCATCCATTTTTTTTTCTTTTAAATGCTAAGAACCATTTGTAACAACTTGATGTGGAAAGTCAGAGCGGTGTTTTGACCAGAACAGTGGAATTAATGAGACAAACATGGAGTTAAGTTTGGATCAACTGCAAAATCTACCAACCACCAAGGTTTGTAGAGAATCCAACGCTTGGAGGGAAAAAATAATAATTTTTGGACTATGAGTTGCAGAGTCTCCCAGACAGCATGAAAGTTCAATAAATTGTATACCCCACTCCAGCTTCTTCCATAATGGTTCAATTATGTGATGACTCATAGGGGGAGGATTTCTATGACATTTCACATTTTCTCTGCAACCTACATTTGAACCGACAAGCAAGTTCAAACATGTTTATGAGTAATCTCACCAGATTACTCATAAACCTGTTCAAACCCACCCATAACCTCAAACATAGGTTGCAGAAAAAAGCACGGCCTGTCATAGAAATCCTCCCCCTAGATCCTGAGTTCTTTAAAGAAGAGAATAAATGTAGTTAACTTTTACATTTTTGGCACCGAGCAATGCTCTAAAAATCTGAAGATACTTCATGACCTGCAAAGCAGAAATCTGACGATATTTCCACTTGACTGCAAAGCTCTCGGTACATGTGAGCTATTTAAATAATTAGAAGAAGAGGTCTTAATGGCTATAATGATCTGAACAGTGGTACTTTGGCCCTTTTTTCTCCTTTACAATATTAGGCAAAATTCCAGCTCACAGCAAGCAAAACACAGATGGGAACAAATTCTAGACTTTTAAAATTCCATTGTCTTTGAGAGCGAATTTCCAGAGGCAGGTGGAATACCTTTTTCTACTGCAGAATAATAATCTTAGAACTGCAGAGCTGGAAAGGACCCCCTATGAATCATCAAGTCCAGCCCCTGCAAAGGAGGCACAGTGGGGAATCAAACTCCCAACCTCTGACTCTGCAGCCAGATGTTGAAACCACTAAGCTATCCCAACAGTTCATATACCAAAGGAAGGATTGCATTGTGAATTAGTAAAGGTTCAGTTTCAGCATGTTTAGGATATGAGTTTAGAGTTGGCTTCTTCTTTCCCGTTAGAACAGGCAGATATGGAAATAGTGGACTTTCTTTGCTTCCCCTACATTCTTGTGGGTTCATCACATTCCATTACCCCCAGCACACATATGAGGCAGACGGAAGAAAAGGAGTTGACTCAACTCCCACCCCTTTGGCTGAGCACCAGACTGGTTGCTGGGCCTACGTTTTCCCATCTGTAAAATTGGATGGGGAGAACAGGAACTGAAAAACAGACTCATCCTGCTACTTTCCCCACTCTGTTATGCCCAGCAAGAAAGGGGATCCGAACAGTCTTCTGGAAGATTTATCATTTCAGTTTATGAGCCCCCTCCCTTGGACACTCCAAACAGGATCCTCTAAGATCACAATAAGGGATCATGTTGGTAGCCACGAACAAGCCCATCTGCCAAATTTGGGGCACAGGATGGAAACCAGGAGCACTGTCCCTCGAGGTCTGTTCAACAGGAGGCAGAATGCAAGGCAGGGAAAGCAGGATTTCAATTTTCGATTCACTCCATAGTCGGTTTTGTCTTATCATGTGTACCCTGCTTCTGCAAAGGGAAAAAGAAAGCAGAGCAAACTTATTTACCCATATTGGGTTCAGGAGATGGGATCTCTTCAAGTTAAAGGGATTATTTGTATGCTTGTCTTTGGTCCCAGGAAGCAGACTGGAGATTCTAGGAAAATGGGATTAAACTGTAAAGCATGAGATTCCTCCACCCTCACCCCTGTTCTAGAGGAGAGGGTTGTTGCAACCATAGAACTCTAATCCCCACATTAATAAATGGGGAATTTTTTTTTAAAAAGACCAGTGACTACATTTCCAGTGATGTACTGCATCCAGAGACCCACGTTGCTTGGAAGAAGAGATATAGGCAGACTATATGTCGTATCAAAAGGTCTCTACTGATTCCCTTACTCTAAGGACCTTCACGGTCAAGAAGCTTGCTCCTCACCTCACCTCAGTTGGAAGCTACACATTCAGACAGCTGTCTTCATCGTGGACCATCGGAAGAGAAGGCTTTTGCACATCATAGTAAGCTGACCAGGCGAGTTGCATGATCCACTCCTGATAGGCGCTGACTGCTGTGTAAACTCCAGGATGGATGACGGTCCCACAACCTTTTCCAAAGCTGGCAATGCCTGCCACGAACCACACACCACTGTTGTTGCAGACCAGAGGCTCACCGATGCTTTCCTAAGGGTCCAAGAATGAAAAAAATTAACCTCTTAGTACAACAGAAGCTGTATATTGTCTCCCTGCTTATTTAACTTATATGCAGAATATATCATGCGAAAGGCTGGACTGGAGGAATCCCAAGCCGGAATTAAGATTGCCGGAAGAAATATCAACAACCTCCGATATGCAGATGATACCACTCTGATGGCAGAAAGTGAGGAGGAATTAAAGAACCTCTTAATGAGGGTGAAAGAGGAGAGCGCAAAAAATGGTCTGAAGCTCAACATCAAAAAAACAAAGATCATGCCACTGGTCCCATCACCTCCTGGCAAATAGAAGGGGAAGATATGGAGGCAGTGACAGATTTTACTTTCTTGGGCTCCATGATCACTGCAGATGGTGACAGCAGCCACGAAATTAAAAGACGCCTGCTTCTTGGGAGGAAAGTGATGACAAACCTAGACAGCATCTTAAAAAGCAGAGATATCACCTTGCCGACAAAGGTCCGCATAGTCAAAGCTATGGTTTTTCCAGTAGCAATGTATGGAAGTGAGAGCTGGACCATAAAGAAGGCTGATCACCGAAGGACAGATCCTGAAGCTGAGGCTCCAATACTTTGGCCATCTCATGAGAAGAGAAGACTCCCTGGAAAAGACCCTGATGTTGGGAAAGTGTGAAGGCAAGAGGAGAAGGGGACGACAGAGGACAAGATGGTTGGACAGTGTCACCAAAGCTACCAACATGAATTTGACCAAACTCCGGGAAGCAGTGGAAAACAGTAGGGCCTGGCGTGCTCTGGTCCATGGGGTCACGAAGAGTTGGACACGACTTAACGACTAAACAACAACAAACAACAACAGAAGCCAGAGAGAGAGAGGAAAAGCATGATACCACCAAGACTATATGGAATATTTTAAATGAATCACCAAAGACTAATATCCGTATAACGGCACAGCTGGGTGACCTGGCCCTTCATGAGAGGTAAAAGTTAACATTAACATACAACTTGAAAAGGTTACTTTTAACTTGAATTCTCAAGCTGGCATGACTTGTTGGAGGATTCCAGCAGTCTAAAAAAGCAACTTCTATAAATTCTAGATAATAGCAGTATTCATGACCACTCAGCAACACTAAGAGCTGAGGGATAGCTCATTTAGGTTAGAAGTTCAGTTCTCTACTGTGCCTCCTTAACTGGGTCTGGACTTGATGATCCATAGGATCTCTTCTAGCTTTCCAATTCTACGATGATGAAAATACATAGGAAGGAGCCAGTTTCTGTATTTAGAGTCCCTAAGAGTACAGAATTAGGCTGATGTGCAGAGGTACTCATGGCTCTCAGTGCAACATTGGCTTTGGTAGGGAAGGTGGATTCTTGAGTTATGGCAACATGGATAACACTTTCTGGGTCCAAACCATGATTCTGGGAGGATGCCAATGAATTAGAGGTAGGACAAAGATGAGCCAGACCCCTTGGATCCTGTTTTTTTAGTCTTCAAAGGGATTCCTTCCTATGGATTAAAGTAAGGTAACAACCAGGATTCCAGATTTAACATAGGGCCTTTTTAGAACCAGGATGCTTTATATTTGCTTCCCCTTGTGTCAACCCAGCCAATAGCATTCAAAGATGTAATGTGCAGAGAAAAGGTGGAGAGAAATGACAGAGAGAATCAATGCATTCAGATATATATTGATTCTTTCTGGGATGTCAAATATTAAAAAGCATTAAGTGTTTCTAGTTTTAAAGCTAGATACAGCTGGAAAATCGGAGTAACTGAGCATTTCAGCACCATATCAAAGGTGGACAGCTCCTTGGGATTTGAAGGATCGATTCCGTTTTGGCCAACCAAACTGCTGTACATTTGGCTTTCTCCTTAAAATAGCCAATCCCAAAACTCAAACTAAAAGCACCAATTAATTATTGTATCAAAATCAACTCACAAGCCAGGTCACATGAGGCCAAGCTACTTTTTAAATGTGATAAAAAGGCAAAATGTGGGATATTTCAGTGCTAGTGCACTTTCCTTTCCTTTTTGATGATGGGAAATGTTTCCTCTTTGGGGATAAAGAGCCGCAGCTTTTTGGGACTATGGCTGGCTATAGTGCTCATGGGAAAATGACCATTTTGCTTCAGTGCTTATTTGTAGGGCTCAGACACACAGCCTGGAAGTTTGTTTCTTGGAAAACTCCTCCAAGATCCTTTGTTCAGCTTAACTTTAAACTGAGAGTTTTGGTCCAGAAAGGAAACTTTACTGAATTCTTGATTCAGAGGTACAGTCTGTACCTGCCCATAACTGTAATGCTTGGGATGCTTTTATTTGCCCACCGTACTGCTGTGGGGCTGCTCTGTAGGCAGATTTCAGCCCTCTTTGAGTCAGCTGAGTATGAGACAAGCAGATACAACCCTCCATGAGTGTATTTCCTAGGGAAGTGTGTTGCACAGTCCCAGCTGGAGGACCATGTTCAGTTCATGCTTATTTGAATTGTGCAAGAGAATAAGGGGAACAGTGAGACGTGCCAGTGTTTGCAATAAAACCCCTACCTGTTACAAAGTCTCTGAAAACTCAGGGCAAAATAAAGAGCTTAATAATAAATTAAGCTGCCAAACATTTTGACTTTGGTTCTAGCTTGCTGTTGACCTTGAAATGATGGCAATATAGCAGCTAAGTTACTGCCTGAAAGAAATGTGCATGTTATAGAATCCAAGCCTGCAGTCTATTCAGTAGCGCTGCCATGAAGCATTCTGCCATAAAAGACTACTGCAGAGAAAAGCAGAAAAGGCCTCAACAGAAAATATGTTGGTGGATTGTGTCCCAGCTCACTAAACTGGAAGGTGTGACCTGCTTACATCACAGTGCATGGTCCTGTTGTAGGGTGTGGCACACAACATATTTGAGGTGATGGAAATCTCATGTCCAGGATCGCTGGTTTTGTTATAGATGCAGTTGCAGTTCTTGGGACCCAGGAGTTTCACCTCCACGCTCCTTGGAGAACTTAGCTGTCCAAACTCATCTGGATAAAAACAGATAAATGTTATTGATGGGAGAGAGATGCTCCCAAGCCAGCGAGTCTACCTTCCTAACACCACATGGCTTTCTCCCTTACTCTCAACCTTTTTCTTCCAACGCCTTGGGACTTTTATGACTGGATCTAGTAGGCTGGTTTTAAGATCTGCCTTCTGCAGGTGGAAAGGCTTTGCCCACCGAATTTGTTTCTGCTTGGTTTTCAAGGATCTCTCTTCCACCTCAATTCCTCCCATTGACCAGCCCTCTGTCTAGCATTTTCAGGATGCTGGGCAGAGAAGCCGCCATGGGAAGGATAAGGCAAGGAATTTGGTTCACCCAGTTCTCTTCCACCTGCCTAAGTCTGATTCCATCCCATCTCCACATAATGGCATTCCTTCCACATAGATAATTCACTTCAAAGAGAGCAGGAGTCTAGTCTAATCTCTCAATCTACCTAGTTTTGAGGAGGAGGGAATGGAGAAGTGTTCAAATCATGCAAATGCCCTTGTATAGTCTGAAGCCGGCCAGCCTAGAGAGAATTGTAAATCCCTCAAATGAGAACTCCGCCTAAGATAAGACTGGGCTTGGTGTTGACTGGTCACCATTTCCTTTGTTTCCAGACTTAGCGTACTGGGAATGATCTGTGGCTGGATTGAGGCTGGTGGTCAGAAGACTGGGATCTATTGGTAGATTGTTGATGGCCTCCGATAGATTTGTGACTGGACTCCTATTTAATTAATAGTAGTACTAGAAGATATTGTCAAATTACATCCTTGGAACCCCTATTTTTGATCTAGGTGTGTAGTTGTTTAGGAAGACCATCCCAGTCTCCAGTTGATAAAGTAGGATATTAGGCCCACCCCATTTGCATCTGACACTGACCCTGTTGCCATTGTTACATCTTGTTCTGCAGAACTAGAGAATTGGTGGATCTCAGCATTCTAGTTTAAATGCAATTTAAAGGCAAAGAAGATCCCACAGACCTCAGCTACACCCACATTCCAGCATATTCCCCATAACTTTCACTGCCACATACCAGTTTTTCTTCCACGGGTCCAGCATGTGGAGCCAAATGGGAACTGGTGTTTGGCATATGGGGCACAAATGGTACGAATGCTGTTGTTGAACACGACAGGACGGGCTAGCTTGGCCATTGCAATGTCAAAACCTTCCATCGCGTCGACATAAGCCCCATGAAGTTCAATGTTCTCGAGGGTCCTTTTCTCTAGCCATGTTTGCTTTCCACCCTCCTGCTGCTCACCCAGCAACACTTCCCAGCCTTCAGTTTCCTGGCGCCTAAAAAGGGCAATGCAGAAAGGATGATGCACAAGGCAAACTAAATAAGCGGATATGTACAAGTAGACTAAATATGAACAATGTCTTTGGTTTTTTCTCAGGTGGTTCTAGAATTTGGGGTAGAATGGGCACGATTCACCGGTTTGGCAATTCATGCTGGTTCATTAAGCAGCCAAAGAAGGTCTTCTGCACTTCCAAGTCCCATCTCTGCCAGCGAACGCCCACCCAGAGGAACCCCTCTGGGTTCCCTGCCCCACCTCCTCCGGGCGCTGCCTCTGAGTGGACCCGTTAGCGGAGGCGGGGCTTGGAAGCACCGAACACCTGTTTGGCTGCTAAATGAACCAGCACACACCACTAAACTGGTGGTCTGTGCCCATCTATAATTTGGGGTTTAATTTTAGCACACACAGAGAGGCCTGGCAAGTCTAAGCCAGGTATTGTAGAAGCATGAATATACTCTGCGTCCCAACTGGTGGAGAATATGACTAGGAGATACCACTGGCCTCCTGTCCAGCTTGTGGGTTTCCGTGGTGCCTTAGGTTAGCCACTGTGCAGACAGAATGGTGGGTCAAATAGGTCTTTGGCCTGATTCAGCCTGGCTCTTCTTATGCCCTTTAGTATTGGAAGAGGACAAACTGCAGCTCCTTTATCTCAGGGTGGGCAAACTGTGGCTCTCCAGAGGTTCATAGAATCCTAGGATAATGGAGCTGGAAGGGGCCTATAAGGCCATTGAGTTCAACCTCCTGATCAATGTAGGAATCCAGATCAAAGTGTATCTGACAAATGGCTGTCTAATGGCCTTTCTCTTGAATGTCTCCAGCATTGGAGTACTCACCACCTCCTTTCCATTGATGCACTGCTATAACAATTAGGAAGTTTTCCCTGGGATTCAGCTGAAATCTGGCTTCAACTCAAGCCCATTATTACATGTCCTGCACTTTGGGATAATTGAGAACAGATCCTGCCCCTCCTCTGTATGACAATCTTTCAAGTATTTGAAGAGTTCTGTCAGATCTCCCCATAGTCTTCTTTTCTCAAGGCTAAACCTGCCCAGTTCTTTCAATCTTTCCTCACTGGGCTTGGTTTCCAGCCCCCTGATCATCCTTTTTGCCCTCCTCTGAACTTGCTCCAGTTTGTTGGCATCCTTCTTAAAGTGTGGTGTTGACTTTAACTCCTATCAGGTCTAGACAACATAGCCAAGGGTGAAGAATGCTGGAGGATGCAGTTCAATAAAGATTTAGAGTCAACCACCCTTGCTTTATCCCCTAAATGCATGAATAACCACACTTTTTTAATGCAAACACCGGAAAGCATGTGGAAAAGGCCCACTGCTGGTCCTGAACCAAGACACGTTTGTATGACTGGGAGTAGTGTTTATTCGTCATTCCTTCTTCTCCCATCCAGAAGTTATCAGGGGAGCCCCACTCACCCCTTCCTCCTCCACTTACTCAATGAAGCACTGTGCCGCCGTCAAAATCCTGTCCTCAGAAATTAAGGTGCCCCCACAGACATGCTTTCCCTGGTATTGCAGGCTGACATACCAGGGCCAAAGTCCCTCTGCCGATCTGCCAGCTGTGCCCTGTTTCAGCACCCCACAGCCTGGAAACCAAGAGAGAGAACATGACATGGAAATAAGTCCCATTATTTTCCCCAAGCCATACACACACCAAATTCAGACAAGAGACAAAGCCTATCAGGCTTCAAATAGAGAGAAAGCATTTGCCTCATATTTTGCTCAACTCTCATTCGTCTTTTCATGCTTCTCAGGAGGTGAGAATTGCTCAAGATAAACTATAAGGAAGGTGAGCACTTAATTTTTAAAATGAAGGCTTCCAGGGTTCAAGCCTTCCTGAAAAGTGAATTTCCATGTTTTGGAACATTGTGGTGCAACCACAACAAGAACGCTGTGTATAGATCTGGTCACCGTGTATCAAAAAGGATATTGCACACTTGAAAGGGTGCAGAAAAAGGAGATAGCCACAATGATAAGAGTTCTGGAGTTATTCCCTTGTAAGAGGAGATGCAATACTTTAAGCTAGGATTTTACAATATCAGTGAGTAAGGGAGAACCTAATATTGGTTCATTAAAGGATGTCTGGAATGGAAACAATGGATAGCCAGAAGAAATCAATGGAGGTGGAGCCCAGCAACATTGGGAAAATAGGATTCCTGCTCTGCCTAAAATTTATTTTGCAACTGCTGTTTATCTTTTGATACAGAACACCCCAAAAATAGCACAGCATAAATAAATAAAAGTCAGCAACAAAACTCAAAAAGTCTTGAGTTTTCTTCCCTTGTTCAAATGAAAATCCCAAGAAAATAGTCTGGATTGAAACCTTGACACGGGGACGGGGGAAAACTCTATTAGAGTTTTAAGAAACCAAGAGCCATGAGATCTGCTTTCAGTAGGTAGATCATAAAACAGTACATCCAGAGGAATCATGGAGAACTATACCTGTGCACATGTACTTGTCTGTGGTATTAGGGCGGGGCTTAGGTTGGTCAGCAAAAGTGGCCCCTTGGATATAACGCTGGATCCAGCTGGCGTAGGCCTTGGTTTCCGTCAGGAGGATGGGGCCGTAAAATTGGCCACAACCCAAGGAGAAACTCATAATTCCTGCCTGGAACCAGTGGCCCTTCTCCAGACAAACAAGAGGACCACCTGAATCACCCTGGAATGGAAAAAGGTGCTTTATATTATACATGCTGATTCAGTTTTGAGTAGTTTGAGTTTGTTGGGCTTTCCGAGAGAGTCTTCCGGTTCAGAATCTAGGAAAACTGAAATATGTCTCATCAGTAACAGGAAACTGCTGAGTCTGGAAATGTTACCTTTTGAATTACAATTCCCAGAATCCCCCAGCCAGCATTTGCAGTCCAAAAAAGGTAAAATTTTCAAGTAGGGGTGTACCATTCATTTTTTTTTTTCATACCAACTCCCAGAATTCTCCAAGAATTCCCCAGGGAGAATTCTGGGAATTCCTGCCTAAAGATACCCACCTACAGAAATCTACACACACCTACATTTTACTCACCTGGAACAGGTCATACAATATCTTCCAGGCTGTCTCAGGCCTATTTCCTGTACAAAAAAGGAAACTGCCCCAGTGCTTCTTAGGAGGCCTGGGTCTTTGTGGGAGGTGCAGTTCTTTAGGGGTACCCCATACAGAGCCTATTGGGCAGCAAGACTAAACCTCCTCCCACAGAGACTGAGACCACCTAAGAAGCACCAGGACGTTTTTCATTTTGTACAGGAAGTACGCCTGAGTTAGCCTAGAAGATAGGGCTGCCCTGTGAATGAAGTGTAGGGTTGTGTAGGTGTCTGTAGGTATGTTTCTGTGGGTTAACCCAGCCTATCTGCCCTAAATGTCATCTCATGCCCACTTGATCCACCCTCATATCTGCATTTCCTGTAGAAGATAGAACCTTGCTTTTAAAAAGCCACACATTCTTTAGCCTGATTCCGCAACATAGCATCTGCTTGCTTGCTTGCTTTTGCTTGCTTGGCCTTGCTTTTGCTTGATTTATTTATTTATTTATTCATTCATTCATTCATTCATTCATTTCCCACCTTTCTCCTTAAAAAGAGAAGCCAAGGTGGCTTACATGATTAAACAGACAATTATTTGTGAGGAAGCACCGGCAGCCCCATGGACCCTCGTCACGCCTGTCTTCCACTGACCTTGCAAGGACCCCTCCGGCGGTCAGGTGTCATGGCACAGACCATCCCAGGCAAGGCTGGGTTGACAATCCTCCTGTTCCGCAGGTTGCTGTAGATGCAGTTACAGGTGTCAACGGTCATCAAGTCCATTGCCATCTCCTGAAGGGTCATGGGCTTCGGTAGGCTGACTGGAAGGCAAGAGGGGGGAAAAATCTACTCTTGGAATGCAGGCCCCCAAACCTTGCAACTTATTGTATATAAAAGATTAACTTTTTGCATATTTTTTTAAAAACCCAGAATATTCCAGCTAGCCACAGAACAAAGAGAGTCACATTCCCAAAGAAATGGGACTTTTCCACTGTGTCTGTTCCTCATAGAGCAGACCCCCTGCATTGGATGGAACTCCCATCTGGATTATGAACTGAGGAAGCCGAAGTAGAGTGAATCAAACCGAGGATGGTGTGGACACCGGCTCCCTTATGAGGCAACTGTCTCAGGCAGCAGATGCAGACAAGAACAACATGGAGAGAGCTGTATGTGGCCTGGGACTTTGCAAACTACCACCCAACTACTCTGCCGTGCTTCGCAGGAGACTCATCTTGTCACTAGTAGTGAAACAAGATTCAACTGGATTTTGTGTGTAAAATAGGGAGGTGCCATTTTGTGTTTTGCCTCAAGCCGCAGGATGTTCTGGGCCAGGTCTGGATTACCAGCCTTGACTGACCTCCGCTCCCTAGACAGAAGCCTTTCATATCACTTTCTTCTGCCTGCAAAGCAAATGCCCCACCACAGAAGTTACAGAAGTGTCCACACCACCCTTCTCCCCTCTAACCGGGGCCCCCATCCTTCTAACTTACCATTTGTGGCAATATCTCCCCAGCCACTCAGCCAGCACTGAGTCCCAAAAGCAAAACGGTGGTCAGACCGAGGCAGGCAGATGGGCGAGATATCCCGGTTGTAGCTCACAGGTTTGGCAAGACGCACAAGAGCGATGTCATAGCCTTTCTCGAAGTGGGTGTAGTTCTCGTGGGGAATGATCCTGGTAACGTTACTTTCCAGCCCTCTTGCCTGGTTGCCTGCTAGTTTGAGCCGGCCCAGCACCACCGTCCAGTCTTTGGGATTGAGTTGGTTTTCAACCCTAGAGAAAAAAATGAGAAAGATATATATATATATATATATATATATGTTGGTTAAAATCCAGTAATAATATATGTATGAAATTGGACTCCAAACCTAGAATGGTGCTCATCCTTGCACTACCACTGACTAAGTGGAAGCTGGCAGAGCACAAACCACCCGCATGCTTTTTCTGCATCCCTGTAGAGTGTCTTCTCTGCCTTCTACCCATCCTTAGGCCACTTCTTCTGTCTTCTGCAAGTTGGCACAATGTTTTAGTCAAGAACCCCAAAGTATACATTAATGACAACCATTTTTGGAAGCAGAATCACACTGGTGTTTTCAAGATGTGACTGAGGCAGACTATTGTGTCTGAGAAATTGACAAGGATTCCGTCTGAGAACTGGTTGGAGGAAGGTGCTTATGGTGTGAAGATCAATCACAACTAATATGCCGAATATAAGCATCTTCTATCGGTAATATGTTGGCTAAAATCCAGTAATAAGTTGCAATTAGAGCAGGTCCATTGAATCAGTGGGGATTTGGTGGCTCGCCTCCTCCATAGGTTCCATTGATATACTGAGCCTACAATGGTTGTGACGTACTACTGCATTTTAGCCAAACCACAATTATAAATTAAGAATTTTCTGCTTCAAAACTTATTGCAGCCATAGGGCTAGGGACCTTATGACCAACATATGCTCTGGAAACTGCTGTTCCATTCGAGGTCCCTTTACTTATGTGATTATGTCACATGAGTTAGTTAACTGTCTGTTTCTTTTGTCTGTTGCATCCCCAAACTGTATTTTCCAGTTGACCTTCTATAATTTGGCATAATTGATTTTTTTTTTTTACAAATAGAGTTCGGCTTTTCTTTCTTTCATGAATAAAATAAAATATCAAATTGTATCTGGAAGGTATGTAGCTTATGGCTCTTAAGAGGTGTCATACTAATCTTCCTCTGCCAGCTTCTACTGTCTGGTTGAGACTTTGGCTGAAATCCTGATTTATTTATTTATTTTTTAACAAAGGCAGAAGGCAAATGGTGTAACATTCACTCACTTCCAGGCGGCAGTTAAAAAGTCCCTGTTGCGATTCTCAAGTGTGCACCAAGCTAGCTGGCATGCATACCCCCAAGAACCGCAGCTGCGACTCTTTAATTGCCAGCTGAAAGCAAGAGAATGTTACACCATTTGCCCTGTGCCTGAGTATCTGTGTATCTTTGCTTTCAGGCCTTTGCTTCCTAGAGGGTCACAAGGAAATCCAGTAAGGCTGAGCTGGAAGACAGGAACATAGGTGATGGGAAGCTAAGTTCCTTGGGTTTCACTGCCCTTCTTGCTGATGTGTGAGTGGGTTTCTGGTTTGCCCCGGGTAGTGTTCACTCTTTGGGGGCAAGAACAAGAGGGCTCAGGGAGGAACCCCTTGACAGTGACATCATTCTAGGATGCCATTCCCAAGAGAACTGAAAGTACCGTGTTTCCCCGAAAATAAGACAGGGTCTTATATTAATTTTTGCTCCAAAAAACTCATTAGGGCTCATTTTCAGGGGATGTTTTATTTTGTTCATGCACAACAATCTACATTTATTCAAATACAGTCATGTCATCTTCTTCTGGTTGCTGTACAAGGGTGGAGGGCGGGGTTTCACTTAACTGGGGCTTATTTTTGGGGTAGGGCTTATATTACGAGCATCCTGAAAAATCCTACTAGGGCTTATTTTCAGGTTAGGTCTTATTTTTGGGGAAACAGGGTATATAGATAGTTATATTCTAACTCACTCGAAAAAGCAGTGGGCAGCCGTGAGGATCCACTGGTTGTTAATGAGGCTTCCACCACAGAAGTGTTGTTTGCCACGGTACTGCAGACTGACTTGCCAGGGCCACTGCCCACGACCGGCATCTGTGCCACCCGCCATCCGGGCGATGGACCTTTGATTACCACATGTGAGAGCTAGAGAATGGGGGAGAGAGAAGGGAGATTAAATACATTTCCTATACATATAGCTGTGCTAATACAGGTCGGTTTGCACTCATGTTTTGCCCTGCAATAGGACAGAGTGAGATAACCATCAGAGACAAGAGGTTTACAGTGTCAACAAAGTGCAGGAAATTAGTAGCTCACTCATTCATTCATAACTGTTAGGTTTGGAGAGATGTGATTGTAGGCTTTTCTACTATGCATCTGATTTAGTTGGGGTGCAATTTGTTCCTATGCCTCAGGCAGCAAAATGCCTTGGGCTTCACTCTATACAGAATTGTGGTGCAATCCTATAAGACCATCATTAGGTGTCATCAAGTGGATTCTGACTTATGGGAACCCTTCCCAGAGTTTTCTCTATATAGAATATACAGAAGTGGTTTACCAGTTCCTTCCTCTGGGGACACCCTGAGACCATACAGGTCGTCCAAGGCTACACAGATGAACTCTTCTCCTACAAGATACAGAAGGGAAATCAAACTCCTAGTATCAAAGCATCTGCCTTTTGAAGCACCATAAAAAGATTTGTGCTGCTGCATTTGAGCTACAGGTACCCAGTGTGGTGTACAGAGTGATAGATTTGGGTTCTGGAGACCAGGGTTTGAATGCCTGCTCAACCATGGAAAATCACTGGGGGAGTGGAACTGGTAAAAACAACTCCTTAAACAACTCATTTACCTTGAAAGTCCTATTAGGGTCACTATAAGTCAGCTCCAGCTTCACGACACATAACTAACTATTTGGGCTACAATAATAAAATGTTGTTGCTTTAGCTGGGATGTGTAACTAGCAAGCATTTGGAAAAATGGGAAGATAAACCAAGTTTATAGCACATACCTGGTGCCGATGATATCTGACGAAGACCTAGGTGAGAGAGAAATAGTTGAGAATATTTCTGTTTCTCTGTCAATTAAACAAAACCTGCAAGAATGTGGAGATGCTGATGACACATACCTCAGATCACACTGTGAAATATTGGCATAATATAGTTCTCATAGTCTTTAATCTTCCTTTTTTTAAAAAAAAAACCCTGTTCATGGACCACTTCCAGAAATTACTCACAGACCACTTGCAGAGAATTTCAAGACTCATTCCCAAATATTGGCATAATATAGTTCTCATGGTCTTTAATCTTCCTTTTTTAAAAAAAAAAAAACCCTGTTCATGGACCACTTCCAGAAATTACTCACAGACCACTTGCAGAGAATTTCGAGACTCATTCCCTCATGCATACATATAATTTGATTTCCCCACACTTGATGACTGGCAACTGAATGGGTAAATTCACTCTGCGGAAAAGCATGGCATTTAAGATCAACAGAAAGGTCTTTTTTCATGGTTATTTTTTATCTCCGATGACGCAGTTTAGATGCAGAAGTCATGAGGGACACATATGTACGAGCCAGCCCTCAGAGTGGAGAAGGGGGCAATATATTTTTACAATAGTCCATTTCCGGCATCTTCTATTGTGGGCAAGAGGGGAGTGCTTTTACAAGACTGATTCACTACATCCGGACGGATCCACCTCTTGTAGGAATAGCCATGAGAACGATTTGACTAAGAGATGCTGGAATTGGCCTCTTTAGCTGAATGCTTTGAACAGTCCCATTTGAGTTAACAAGTGCGTGTGTTTATGGCTATGTCACGGGTGGGCCACTCATGACCATCCAGACGTCGTTGGACTGGTATCTACTAGAATCTCTTGCCACTGGTTTTGGTGGCTACAGATGAAAAGGTTGTAGATATTCAACAATATCTACATATTCCTGCCATCTCTGCTACCAGCTCCAACAGCTAATTCCTATATATCAAAGCCCAGTTCAAAGCATTTAAACTGCCATTTAAAGACAGACAAACTTTTATTTTACTGCCTTGAAGTCCTGTCCTTTGATTTTACTTGAAGTACAAGTCTCAGTACACTTGGAGTGTAAGGGACAAAACTCAAATGAGCAGGGAGGAACCGCCTTCACAATCCTAGTATCTCCCATGCCAGGCATATAGATATTATGCTACTGTTAAAAGCATAGGAGGACACCAGGGGGAGTCCCCACTCAGAAGCTGGCAACCCTAGTTCACAAGCCTGTTATTGTCTACACAGCAACACCAACTTCATGTCACCCCTGCAAAGGAACTCTCCTTCTCACCCTGTGCCGTAATCAGACTAGATCAAATCCATTTTTGTTGCTCATTAAAAAAAATATAGTAGACTCTACCAACCCCTAGCCTAGTGGATCAGCCAGAGATAGCATTAATATTAAAACTGATAATACTAAATATGTGTCATCAAGTCAATTCCAACTTATGGCAACTCTTCCCAGGATTTTCTAGGTGTACTCAGAAGTAGTTCACCATTTCCTTCTTCTAACACATTGAAATCCTGACATCGGAAGCAAAATCAAAGTCATTGTTGCGGTGCAATCTGCACATTTAATTTTTTGCATTAATCAGTAACGTATTGTTTTTTAATTAAAAACTATTAAAATCATTTAGAATGGTTGTCATCCACCTAGCTTGCCCTAATGTTAGTTGGGGTGGTAAGTTGGGTGGAGGACAATCATTTTTAATGGTTGACTGTTCTCTACCCAGCTTACCTCAGTACTATGATACATTAACTGTTACTCAAACTGATTGTCATTTATCAATTGAAGTCATAAAAATGACCAATCACTGTTAAGAAAATCATTTAAAGCATATCATTTCCAAGCTATGACCTCAGTTGATGCTGGAGTTCTTTCTGCTCATGCTAGGTGAGCTGAGGCCAGGCAACCAGGCTGATGTCCACCAGAACAACCTTCTCCAAAGCTGGTGCCTTGTAGATATATTCAGGTTATCCAGGTATGTTGGATTATAACTCCCATCATCTTCAGTCACTTGGACTATTGGGGAAGGTTATTAAGGATGTTTTACTGGAACTTCTGAGATGGTTTCCACCATATCCAATCAGTTTCACTCCTGTCTTCACCTCTCTTCCTTTGCTACTGCAGGAATGGGGTGTGTCCTACAAACCAGTGGCTCATCAAGCAGTGAATGTCTGGTCTTGAATCAGCCACTCTCGTTCACCTGACCTACCTTATAGGGTTGTTTTAAGAATAAAAGTGGGGAAGAGAACCACCATGAGCTCACTGGAGAGGAAGGATGGAAACGTAACTTACAAATGCAATATAAATAAAAAGCTGAATTTCAGGTTTATTCAAAGTCCATGAGCCTGTGACAGGTTGGGTGACCATTCCTCAAGCTTGTAAATGTTCCTTTTTTGGACTATAACATCTAGAATTTCCTAGCCAAGAAAAAGGTGCTTTTGCAGCTCTTGTTCTCCTCCCCAATCCCCAATTACAACCTGCCCTAAGTCTTAGAATCATAGAATAATAGAAACAACCTATAAGGCCATTGAGTTTAACCTTCTGCTCGATGCAGGAATCCAAATCAAAGCAGATCTGACAGATGGCTGTCCAGTTTTCTCTTGAGTGCCTCCAGCATTGAAACGTTCACCACCTCCCTAGGTCATTAGTTCCATTGTCATACTGCTCTAACAGTTAGGAGGCTTTTCCTGATATTTAGCCTAAATCTGGCTTCTTATAGCTTGAGTCCATTATTATGTTTCCTTCGCTCTGGAATGATCAAGAACAGATCATGCCCCTCCTCTGTATGACCACCTTCAAGGATTTGAAAAATGCTATCACATCTCCCCTCATTCTTCTTGAGAAAAATATATATTTTTTTTTGCATCATTGCAGGAGAAAGTCCTGATAAGCACGCTCTCTAGCAAACAGTGACTCAGTCCCTGTTCCTGGGTAAGTCCCCAGACCAGAAAAGAGGAAGCTGCTGCAACTCCTCCTTATTGTAAATAGACCACTATTGTGTCATTGTTTGCCACACATATTGGGTCAACATTGTCCTCTATATCCTGATCACTATCGTATTCCAGTTTCTGAACCTAGTTTAGTTTACACAAGTAATTAAATGAAGTAGTATGCATACAGTACTGAGAAGGGCACTAAGATGCTTTTGGCTTTAGGGTGTGTGATTTGTTTGAAAATGGCCCGGGTTTTAAAAATGCACAAACATATCTCCCTGCAGGTTGAAAACTGACACATAATCTTTCCCTAGAAGCTAAAGGGACTAAATTGAGGCTCTTGTAATGTATCACGGGACATCAAAACTCATTTCACTGGAAAAGAAAATTAAGTTAGGAAAAATGGAAGGAAGTTGGAAAAGAGCAAGACTGAACATGAGATGGATTGAATTAATAAAGGAAGCCATGGCTTTGAGTTTTGCCTAAGCAGGGCAATTCATGACAGGACCTTTAGGAAGTCATTAATCCGTAGGATCGCCATCAGTTGGCGCAACCTAACAGCACAGAACAAAGAGAGACAGGTTCCATCTAGCTCAGACAACTCTCTACTAACATTGTCTTCTTTGTTCAGATGATGTTTAAAAATATATGCTTGATTTGCAGACTAGTAAATTTGTAGTCTCTGCTCCTCGAAAAATCCTGGGGATTTGATCCTGTGAGCCCTGGTTCCACTACACACTGATTGTTCCCACCATAGCGAGAGCAAACCAGCAGGGGAAGTGAAAGGTATCCCACTTTTCCTCAACTAAACTCAAGGCATTGAACATGGTTCTCTCCACCACCAGTTTATCCTTACAACAACTCCAGGATGAGATCACAGTGACTGCCTGGCTTCTTGAGCAGTTGAACACCAATCTTCCAAATTTCCAACTCAACCCACTACAACAACATCCTTACATGATCTTTCTCTCAAACACAACCACAGATAGGTTCCCCTATTTTTTTTTCCCCAACTGGGCTCCTTTTCCTTTAATATTGACTTGTGAGGCAGGATGGGAAGAATCATAACATGTGAGATGAACATCTGCCCTTCTCTCAGAGCTGTGCCAGATGTTGATTCCATGGGGGGACAGCAAAGAAAGAAACCACCCTGTTCCTTATCACAAGACAGAACAAAACTAGCTCCTCTTAATTAGCAATGGCACAGAAGGCAAGGCTGTAGGTGCCTGTGGCCATACCCAGCCTGTTCTCTCAAACGGGATCATCCAACCCTCCCCTCAGGCTGTGGGATAGGCCATTTTTTACTTCAGGCATGAAGTTAAAATAAGCAGAACATCTGGAAGCCTTTCCTTCTAATGGCAAATGTGGGCGGGTGAGGGAGGAGGAGGAGGAGGAAAATGCACTCTGCATGTGTCTGGGGAATGGCTTTTTTATTAGCATTTCGAACATTGCAGATCTGAGCTCTGGAATCTACAAAACAGGTTGTACAGCTAAGCCACGGGGGAGCTTTCTTGACTGCATGACCTTTTCCAGGCCAGGGAGGTGGGGGTGGAGGCAGGCTGGATTCTCTCTCTCTCTCTTTTTTTTTTAAAGGACAGGACAGAAATACATTCCTCTAACACCAAGCCAACAGATTGGATTGTCTTTTATCCTCAGAAATCTTCTATGAAGGTCTGGAGTAAGGGATGAGACTGGGGATCTCATATATAGGAAAGGGAGACAGGCTAAACTGCCCTACGTCAGCTGGCTTTGATCAGGTTGCATCCCGTTTTTCCTGACACATCTTCTATTTTTAATAATGGCATGTGTGAGGCCTGCCATCTTTGCCTCCAGTGGAACCAGCGGCCTGGAGGTCTCCTGCCAACCACTCCATTGGCTCCAGGTTACTGGTTATAACCCTTTGATTGACTTCGGCGCCTTTGGCTGCCGTTCCCTGTCACTGCCCACAGGCACCGCAGGTGAGTTTCTGTCCCTCGCCTCCTGGCAACAGTTAGTTCACTATTGGCCTCAGTTCCTGTCACTGAGGCCGGTGAAGTCCTGGAGATGAACAAGCCCAGTCCGAGACTGAGTTTGGAGCCTCTCAACAAGAGGCAGCTGGCAGTGGGTGCCGCCTGCTTTCTCGCACCTCATATGGCCTCCTCTTTCTCTCCCACTAGCGTTTGTGCCACCAGTGCCTCAGCTGTCTTGGTGTACTCGACCCAGAAGACCTTGAACTTTTCTCCTCACCTTCCCTTAACCCCCATCCTACACCTTCCTCCTGCTCTTCCAGGTGCCACTGGTCATTCCCTCCCCAGAGACACCTCCACTTCTCTCCTCTTCACCACTTCTGGGACGCAGAGCAGCTGCGCCACCCAGATTCTTTGTGCAAAGCCAGGACAGGTGGCCTGCCCAGAGCACTAGCAGCAACCCCCTCACCGTGTGGCAAGTGGAAACCCAACAGGGGCAGAGCTTTCCACCACCACATCTCCTTATGGGAGAATGTGCCTGTTGGATTTCTGTGCATCATACGGTGAACTTGACAATCCTAACAACATCTATAGCTGTACAGAATAAGGGGGTTGGGTGAAAAGTCTTCAACGTACCCCCCATACTACTTCAAATCAGCCCCTAAGTAGGATAAAAACTAATCAGAGGTGGGCAAATGTGATGGGTCTTGGGGGGGGAAGGGGGATGCAAAGTGTATCTATGGTGTCCAAACACCCACATACACGAAAAAAGGTGTAGGCTGAAGTGAGCTTTTCAGTTTGAATCACTGATATTTTTCAGTATTAAACAGTGGGGGAGGGGGGCACCAACTTATTTAAAGGTGAATTCCTGCCCCTGTAGACTTTCAAGAGAGGCAGTCTATTGAGTTTGACAGAAAAAAAGGACGTTCTAGGGGAAAGTGTCAAAAAAAAATCTCAAGTAGGGCCACACTTTCACCATCCATGCTCTAGCCATGGGAAGCTATATATCAGGGTATGACTCCATAGCATGCTACCTAATGTTGGGTTGGATCCAGCTCAATTTAGCTGCACTTAGATCTCACAGCTGTCCATGTGAAAAATTAGTCACAACTGATTTAGTAACTCATGTTGATTTCAGTAGGAAAGTAAGTGGAATTCCCTCAGTTTGCACCCTACCAGTGAGGTCTAGTGATGAGACAGTCCCTCCCACTCCACCACCCTGTCACTTTTCTCATATTTGTACTTCCATGCTAAACAAAAAAAACCCACAGCTTTATCTGTTGCACTTCTGGATGTCAAGTGAGCACAGAAGGCATAGCAACCCTGATGAGGAGGAGACGTGGCAACTCTAGCAGGAGAAAGGAAGGAAGACCAAACATGAGACTGATTGATTCACTGAAGGAAGCCATTACCTTTGGCTCATAAGACCTGAACAGGGGGCTTGATAACAGAACCTCTGGGAGGTCACTAATTCATAGGGTCGCCATAAGTCACAAGTGACTTGGCCGCATATAAAAACAACAAACTTTTTCATCAGTGGTTTAGAGAAGGCAAGAATAAAAGGGAGTGGTGCTACAGAAAGATCTGTATGTTAAATTGCACAGTTGTGAAGGACACAGGAAGAGTCTGGATGGTGGGAAAGGTTGTAGCAGTGTATGTAAACTTGACCCTTTTCCTGAAGTTCATCTGTGAATCATAGAAGAGGCAACCTCCCCAACATCACAGTCACCATCTGTCAATTCTGATCTTGCACACTGACTGGAGGAAGTACTTCCTCCTCCCCAGATTTGCATCTCTCTCTGTGTGTTTTGTGTGTGTCAAGAGTGTGCATTTGTACCCGCCATTCATTGCAGCTCCATCTACAAATAAGCAACAGACAACAAGTGTCATGTCTGCATCACGGAAAGCTCATTTCTGCAGGTGGAGCTGTGGTTACAAGTGTAGAACCAAAAAGACCAAGAGTCCATCTTTCCAACCCTGTGTTCACCATCCCGTAACAATCCTATGCTCCAAAACATGGTCTCCTGCAAATCGATTGGAATTCAGTTTCCACTGTTCCCAGCCAGCACAACAGTAGTCCAGCTTTTCCCAACTTTTGATTTGGATTCCCTCATCTGCTCTGGACTGCAACATCCCCATGCAGTGGTTCATTTCCCCAAAGGAAGAGACATAGGACTTTTGACCTGCCTGCCCCCAGTAACACCTTTTCCAGATTCTAGCAATTCTGTTCAAAAGGAAGACATCCGATTACAGAACAAAATTTAAACTGTGCTCGACAGCACATTGTTCCCACTCTGCCAACTCACCCCAGTTGTCATGTCCAAATGCACAGCACTAACCATGAAGGAACTAGTTTTCTGATATATAAACAAAAATCAGCGTCATATTGTCAAATGCTGCCCGAAGGCAGCATTGCACTGAGAACATGCAGAGTGCATTTCTCAGACCTACACAGCCATAGGTATTTCTGACACATGTGACAGGTCTTCTAAACCCCAGTGTTTCTTCTTTTGTGAGTGATACACTACATCTGTCTACAAAGAATCATAGAATAACGGAGTTGGAAGGGGTCTAAATGGCCATCGAGTCCAGCCTCCTGCTCAGTGCAGGAATACAAATCAAAACATATCTGACAGATGGTTGTGTAACTTCCTCTTGAATGCCTCTGGTGTTGGAGTGCTCACCACCTAATTAGTTTCATTGCCGTATTGCTCAAACAGTTAGAAAGCTTTTCCTGATATTTAGCCCAAATTTGGTTTCCTGTAACTTGAACCCATTTTAACATGTCCTGCACACTGGGATGATCAAGAACAGATCATGACAGTCCTCTTTCAAGTATTTGAAAAGTGTGATCCTGTCTCCCCTCCGTCTTCTTTTCTCAAGGCTAAACAGGCCCATCTCTTTCAGTCTTTCTTCATAGAGCTTGGTTTCCAGTCCCTTGATTATCCCTGTTGCCCTCCTCTGAACTTTTTCCAGTTTGTTGGTATCCTTCTTAAACTGTGGTGTCCAGAATTGGACATGATAACCAAGATGAGGCCTAACCAGTGCCAAATAGAGGGGGACGAGTACTTAATGGGATTTGGAGATTATACTTCAGCCTAACATAACATTGGTCTTTGCTGCAACCACATTGCATTGTTGATTAATATTCCGTTTGTGATCTACAACAATTCTAAGATCGTTCTTGTTCATAGTATTACTGGGCCAAGTATTCCCCCATTTTGTAACTGTGAATTAGGTTTCCCTCCCAGGTGTAGAACTTTGCACTTCTCCTTGTCAAATTTCATTCTATTGTTTTCACTCCAGTGCCACTAACTCTGCCCCAGCGTCATATTAACTACATTAATATCTTTGTAGACAGCTCTCCATTCAGTCTTCACATAACATTTTTTTCTCACTCCATTTCATCCCTATCCATCTAAATTTTAGAACAATGAGATAGCTAGGAGAGAAGCAGAGGAAGGAAGGGAGTTATGTGACATTTGTAGTGAGTGATTCATTCACAAAACAAAATACATAGTTTTCAAAATGCCTCTCTGTCCATCTCACCCACATAATATTGACCTCAGTATTTGCTCACCCATCCCATTATTATATTGCTCATCACTTGTCTGCTTATATTCTGATTCCACAGGCAAAGCTGTGTTGTCCACTGCAGCATAAAACAAAGAATCTTGTCCCATCTTGAACATTAATGATGGGTCTTTGGCAGATAAAACATTAATGAACTGCAGCCCACTCCATCTATTTGTCCCTCTAGCCTTCAGCCTGATTTTTGGCTTCCAGTTATGGCTTTTGTCGATGTTATATTCTCTCATTAACTCTCCCCACCCCTTGCTCCCACCAAATTAACTACATTTATATTCTTGTAGATGGCTCTCCATTCAATCTTCAGAACAATCCTATCTGGAAGGGCCAAACAAAAAGGGATGGGGGTCACTCAGTGAGTTTTTAATGACTAGAAACTGGATTTCCCCAGTGTCCTCAATCCAACTACTACACCACAGTGATGGTCACCCCTTGTCCTTGAACAGTTAGAAAAACACACCCATCCATCTACACAAAGAGATCTATTTATGCACCCTTTCATGTATCTTAGAGCTGCGTAAAGTGATGTACAAGTCCTAAAATCAACATGCTAGGTGGAGATTTTGTGAGTTGTAATCCAAGAAGTTTCATTATCATCCAAAAAGCAAGATTTCCAAGCTATGATCCCTCACTCACTCAACCACCAGCCACCTGCTGACTGCACAGAGAAAAACTCACCTGCAAGGATCAATAACGCAATCACTCCCATGCTGGTAAATTGTCTTGTCTGGCCTCCCATTCTTGTAGATTTTCTTCTTGTATCTGTCTGCTCCCTGTAGGTCTTGAGTTTTATAGACCTCCTGGGCCCGTTGTAGGAGGAGAAAGGCTGGGTCACCCTGCCCCTCCACACCTCATCAGTCTTACACAACGTGGCATTTTCCTGCATGTGTTAGTAGGAAACACAGTTAGTCATCTCACTTTTCTGGAACTCTTTAAACTTTCACAGCAAATATTGACTGCTTTGGTCCTGCTGAACTGACAAAAAGCCAAAAATTAATTTATGACAGTCTCATTATCTTCTCTCTTGCCACGTTACAGGGAGGGTAACGCTGTATTTTTAGGAAGGAACATGGAAAGGGATGGTGCAATAACAAAGAGACCAAAAAAGAAAAAAGAAAAGAAAAAAAAACGTATGAGTTCCACATCTCTAAATTATAATTATGATAATTATAATTAGTTACAGAGAATACAGATACTTTACTAAAAAAAAAACAACCCCACAGGAAAATTTTAAAAATCAACCTTCCACTCTCCATTTCTGCAAGCACCGAAAATTTACAGGCCAACCCTATCCCGTTTTGGACTCATTCAGAGGACAAAGTATGAAGATATTTTATGTCTGTTAGTTGTTTGTGTGTTTAACGCTTTCATCCCAATGCAGGGACTCAAGGCAACTTATAGAAAACAATTTTTTTAAAAACCCACAAATATGTCTGGAAAACATGGTTTCTCTGTGTGTGATATTTCAATGTATTTGCAAATAAAAGTGGAGAGAAGACTCATTTCTTGCAGATCCTAACCCACCACCTCACATCAGCTCCCCAGTGATCCCATACACCTTAAAATAGGTTCCAGATTTCTTCTCAGTGGTCCTTGTCTTTGCTTCTAACCCATTTTGTTCTGTCCTGCCCCACACAGCACCTTCTGGTTCTTCAACATCTACATATAAATTGCTATTTCCCTTGTGGGGGGGGGGGGCAACAGGCATCTTGAAGCATGCATGCACTGCCTGCTCTTTAACAGGAGCAAACTAAGTGAAGAGGGCCAAAACTCAGTTGCTAGTCCCAATGACAAGGTTCCTACATCTAGTCAAAAGCACCAATGAACTCGAATACAAGATCATCAGCAGGTGGGGAAGGGTCACTGATTCTGGTGTTGTACCCTTCCTCTTCCCTTGCAGCAACTGTGCAGAGTAACTCCACAACACTCACTATCCAAATGAGCTGAAGAACAGTTTGTTGCTCCAGTACAGTTCCATGCTTGATTCTTGTCATAGAGAAAAATGGGGCCTTGACTACGCTTCCTATTCCTATATAAGAGCCTCGTGGTGTAGTGGTTAAACTGCTGTACTGCAGCTAAAACTGTGCTCACGACCCGGGGTTCAATCCCAGGTAGCCGGCTCAAGGTTGACTCAGCCTTCTATCCTTCCGAGGTTGGTAAAATGAGTACCCGCTCGCTGGGGGGGCAATGTGTAGCCTGCATCATTAACTTGTAAACCGCCCAGAGAGTGCTTGAAGCGCTATGGGGCGGTATATAAGCAGCACACTTTGCTATTCACCAGAAGGGGGCAAGGAGGGTGCCCAGTGCCTGACGTACCCTAATGGAGACCGTCCACTGGAACTACAGCAGATGTACTGGATCAATTGCTAAACATGAGGTCAACACTTATATAAATCCCAGTGTATGAGTCAAGCAGCGAAATTTAGGTCAAAGGCTACAGAGGAGGAAGAGAGAAGACCCAATGGAAGAGTGTAAGAGACAAAGGGAAAGAGCAACCAAGCGGAAAGAAGGATTGAAGATGATTACAAGTCCAAGGTTCACATTGCAATTTAACAAAACCAGACAGCTAACCTTCTAGCTAACTTTTCATTTGACCAAGATATATAATATATAGTGCTAGTATAGTTCAGTGGGTTGGAGTGTGTGACTAACAGAACCAGGGACTGGTTGTTCGAATCCTCATTGTACATCTTGGGAGAGGCACACGCAGGAGCATATGTGGCTCATGGGGTTACATGCCTTAGGGAAGCTGCACAGCGGTCCCAGAGTGCCATCAGAAGAAAGAACTGGTATAACACTTTTGAGTATTTTATACCTAGAAAAGCCTGGGATGGTTCTCCTACATCAGAAGCGACTTGATAGCACAGAACGGTTGGCTTCCACTGCATTTAGCACCACTGGTCTAAATAATACTCTTCCTAAACAGATGTTCTATGGGAAGAAAAAAACAATGGAAGAAGTGAGAAAGCGCAGAATGATTACAAACGGACAATGAGAACGTTAGTTGCCCCCTGCCCCGCATTAATGAATGAAGCAGGATCGTTGCCCAACAAATGCCGTGTCTGAAAGCACCTCAATAAGTTACCAAGGTACGTACCAGATTTCCTGAAGTTTAAGTCAAATCCCACCCCTACTATTGTAGAAGTCAAGAGGGTTCATGAGGCTGAGGTATAGTCAGAGGTATAGTCACATGCATAAAGAATGCAAGATCTTTCATCCAAAGCCTCTCCCATGTGATATATCTCTGATTTATGTTTGCTTCTTTATCATATATGACGATTGCATGCGTGTTCAGGCCCCCCCTTCCCCTGAGGGGATCACGAGGAAGAAAGATTGCTGTTGAACATGTCTTTCGCCTGCCCGCCATAGCATTGATGTATCTTCCAAGGATCCACCTGAGCTTGAGTGGTGCCTGTCAGATAAGGAAAATTCCCTGGAATTTGCAGAAGGAAAGGGCAGAGACGCACGCAAAGGGATTCAGGAAAACTCTTGTCCTGGCTTGCAGAAAACGCTGGCTAGGCAAAGAGCTGCCGAATTCCAAAGATTTAAATCATCTGGTACAGATGAGGGATCAAGCGCCATTTTTGGTCATTTTAGCAGACTTTAATTGAATTTAATCTCCCTTCTCCTGTTGGCACTGATGGGTGAACTCTGACATTTAACTAGTAATGCTCAGATCTGGCCATAAACACTCAGAGAATTCCATATGGTTGGGATGTAAATTAAACTTCTGTGCAATAAAACCATGTGATAGTGGCGGGGAGGGCACTTCACAGTTGCTAAGCAACCGTTGAAAGTGGTGTAGTGTTGTGGATAAAGTACTGGTCCCATATAAGCCATGAAACTCACCTGGTAACAGGCTGACGTAATTAATAGTTAATGTAAAAATAAACTGGAGACGAGCCGTGCTAGTTGAATTATATTGAGCTCAAACGATGAAAGGTAGGATATGCATAAGAATAATAAACAAACTGCAGAACAAACAGGAGTATTTCTTTCCCAACTTTACCGGATAAGGAAGAGGATTCTCTCTGTATAACAGTGATGGTAATTCATCTGCCTTAAGGATGCCTTCAAAACTTTATTTAATGTTCAGTGAGGCAGAAATATCATAACTGAGACATGCTACATAAACAGATGAATATCTTCCAACCATTTCTAATCAGATCTCTCAGGACAAACACACTCACCAAAGCCGATGGAGTTTTTATTACAACCTTACCCTGTCTCTTAAACAGTCAGTTGATACATACTACATCTTTTTTACCTTTAGCACAAAATAAACACCTGAGATTCAGAGTTAGAGATTCAAGAGCACAGAGATGCAATGAGCAATTGTGGCATCCAGAGTAAATGGCACTGCCCCCTATCCACTATATGCTGAGACATGGGTGCAAGCTCCCATCAAGGAAAAGGAAGACCAGAATACGATGCCCCTCAAGGAAAAGACTGGTCTAGGTCTCTGGCTGCGGAGCCAGAGGTTGGGAGTTCTATTCCCCATGGTGCCTCCTTGACAGAGGCTGGACTTGATGATCCATAGGGTCCCTCCCAGCTCTGCAGTTCTAAGAGGATGAAGATGAAATTCACTCCTTTGTTTTTAAAAAAGGAATTAAAATAAGGTGAGAGGGTATTGCCATTTATTTTACTAACACTCAATAGTACATTTACCTGTAAACTTTGGTGCCCTGGGGCAAAGCCCTGGTTGCCCTACCCTACGTATAACCCTACAAGCCCATGATTCTCCATCAGGGGTATGTTTTTATTTCTCCTTGTGAGAAAAACATCAAATTTAGAGGAGCAATTAATGGCTTGACCATTCTTCGTTTTTTGTGTCACTAAAGGGTCCAATGAACACAGTCAGTTCTCAGGCACTGAATCTCAGTCTTTTCCACGAGATTGTCCTTAGGACATCTTGGGGCATATTTACAGGTGTGTGGATCAGAGATGCAGGTTTTGTTTGTTTTTTTCTCAAGGGCCTCCTATTCCTTTTGAACATTGCTCCATTGCGCATTTTCATCATAGACGCTCATGGCTCATCCCTCTTTGCAGTGATCAATGCTGGAACTCAGTCCTTATTCACTGGCAAACAGATCTCGTCACCAGCCTGGAAGTGGTGGCAAGGGAAAAGTGCCTTTGTCATTAACAGGATTTCTGTTGCTGTTGTGTGTCATAGTGATACCCCATTCTTAGGCAAGCTCCTGAACAACATCATTCGCAAATGAGCACAATCAGAGGCAATACCTTGGAGAATGCGGTGATGAGTAGAAAGAGATTTCAGCTTAGCTACAACAGGAGAAGCAATCTCATCACAGAGAAGAAGAACTTCAACACACAGTAGTTGGAATGGATAGTCAGTGGTATGAACGGCCATGAAATACAACAATGTCAGTGGCAACTTTCCAGCAAGAGCATCTCTCTCTCTCTAACTATTAAGTTACAGGGATTGGCATTATGGACAAACTCCTACCAACTGGTTGATGTGGGCATTAATATTTGTCCAACACATGAGAAAACAGGTTTTTAAAGCTTTGGGTTTTGAATGCAGTAAAAGCAATAATTTCAGAATGTCATTTGCTGCATCCTGAGGTACGACTACCTTTGGGCCAAGCATCAATAAGACATTTTCAATTTGAATCTGGTCCTTCAGAGACTCGTATGAACAACGTTCTTCTTTAGACATGATTCAACATGTTTGCAAAAGTGACAGCTATTCAAAGCAGCATGCGTGTTTTTAAGGAGAGCTTGCCTTACCCTTTTAAAAAAATGCTGATGCTTCAGCTGGCAGCGAACGGAGGTCAGGCCAGGCAAAGGAGGGCAGTGGCGGTGATGGCATGCAGAGGAGCTGTAAAGTTGGAGTTATTGGCAACACTTCTCCCTCCTCAAGCCATGGGAGAGCTTGGGATGCCACTGAGGCAATTGTGTGAGCCATAATCTATAGACAAAATCTAGTAGGACTCCTCCGACCAAAGCAGGAATCACAAAACTTGAAAAAAAATTCCTTTTATTGTACTACAACTCCCACAGTCCCCCAACCAGCATCACCAACGTAGTCTAAGCTGTGGTCCAAAACAGGAGAACCTTTCCAAGCTTAAAGAGAATCCATTGGAGTGCTGTCTCACTTCTACCATGCTTGGACAGGGTGCTGAGTTCCTCCTATTGATGACTCCCATTGCTCCAGATATTCAGGATCAAATTGATTTTCTGGATTGATCTGAGCCTGGCTTCCAACTTTGTCTTGGCAATGAGGTCTCTATGGCTGCCTTGGGGGACAATCTGCACCCAGAGACAGATGGAAGGACACCAATCTGTGAACAGTTTGGGTTCTTGGAAGCTCTCAAGACCAACAGTACCTTTTGAAGTTTCCTAAGTGAGGGGAGCATGGGGCATGGGAATGCTCTTGGGAGGACTCCAGTCACTGGTGTCGAGAGGTTGCTGCTGCTTTATGTGTGGTATGTGAGGTGTTACAAAGATTCCTCTTATTTCCCATGTTGCTAGATACCTACACAAAGATCTGGTCTGCTACTGTCTTAATCTTTTTATGCAAGTGTGAGCAGCTAAGCCTGGGCACACAGGGTTTACCTCCATGTCCCCATAGCCTTCCATGGGTCCCTGCCAAGAATATATGGCAGGCATGGTGTGTATCCTTTCTCAAGGGCTTTTTTTCAAGTTTATCCATTGTCCTGGAAACAAGCTGCAGGATGGACCAGAAAACAAGAAAGGTGGAGGGGAAACCCTGCCAAGGAATTTTCTCACCAAGAGAAGGATATAACGGAGACAGAGGAAGAATGTGAAGTAGTTGGTGAGGAAGAAAAGTGAAAGCAAAGACTGGGCCGACGCTCTGGAGTAGACTGGAGAGAATCCAGATCCTCCCTTGGGCCCCATCCTTATTTCCTGCTGAAGGCACTTATTACAGAAGACCTTTGGGAGTCTGAGGAGGCTGGGTCCCAACTGAGGGTCATATCAGAGTGCAAGAGGAGAGACCCTGCTGTTGTAACAGAATCTTATGCCAGGAATAACAATTTTAGCACCCAAGACATCCAGTTAATGACATCCATAAAGGGAAGATGAATGTGTACAAACCTTGACTTTGAGTTGGACTCCTTGTGCATGGATTGGGGGTGAGGCCAACCCCTCATCTACTTGCTATTGAGGATTTAGTGGATTAGAGTTAATTCCCCTCCAAAGACATGGTGGTAACCATGTGGTGGAGAGAAGAGGCAAATGGGTCTAAATAAATGTTCAATGGTTCCGTTGAATGCCACCTCAGAGTCTCCTTCAGGATGATGAATGACAGCAGGATGTCTTTTGTGGTCCCCATCTCAATGGGTGAGGTGTACCCATTCACAGAAATTTAAAAAGTTGTACATCTTTCCTAGGTTTTCTGTTTCTGTTCATGGATCGCCAGCAGTGGTTATCACCACTACCTGCGGCAGCAAATACTGTAAGTGAAAGTGTTTTGTAGAAGTACTACCTTTTATGGTGTATGTGTAAATCCTAAATCCAGTAGCAATCATTTTAATGGCATGATCTTGACTTTTACTATTATATGTTACTATTATTCCTCCGAACATACGCCAGGCCCTGTCCCTCCTTACCTTTAGAAAACTTGCAAAGGCATAACTTTATAACGAAGCCTTTAATAATGTTCTTCCTCTGGGATAGGAATTTATTACGTTTATTTCAGAGCTTAGTTTTTGTCGCTGTATGATTCTGTTGTATTTTATCATTCATTACATTATTCTTTACACAATTCTGTTATTTCATCTTGTTGGGAGGATCATGAAGTTGGATGTGGCTTTAATTTCCTTATGTTCACTGCCCAGAGTAGCAAGCGTTCACTAAGATGTGTGTGTGTGGGGGAGAGAATATCAATCAAATAAATAAATAAACATTGGCAGGACTTGATGACCTTAGGATCCCTCCCACTTCTACAATTCCATCATTCTGAGTGCACAAGCAAAACTAACAAGTTGTATTGGGCATGCAACAGACTAAGGTGGCTTCCTCTCGCTGGAAATCTGATTATGAGTGTCTCTTTGTCTTCTTTTTCTACGTCATGCATAATTATATGAACCTCTCTATCATGTTTCTCCCCCAGTCATTGTGTCCCTCTAAACTAAAATGCCTCAAAAGCTTTAGTCTCCCTTCATACCTATGTGACTTGCTCCACTTCCATCCTTTGATCATTTTCATGGTACAGTACATTTCTTCATATTTGCAGTTCTCTTGTAGTCTTTTTCAGACAGATTGGTCAGAACTGAAGGTTAATATCCCAGATGTGCCTATTTGATGTTTTGCAATTACTGTAGGGAGAAAAAAAATTATTTGTGTTTTGTTGCCAGTACAAAAGCTTAAATCCAAATGCTATTCTCATCTAAAGTAGATGCATTGACTCAGTGCGATTTACCTAAGTGTGGAGTTACCATTCGGCATTTCATTCAAGGGTTCTGTCTACTCAGGACAAGTAACTGGATTCAGATGCATTTTTCATATATTAAAGGGGCAGAGAGTTTCTGAATTGTTGTATGTGAAATTGTTTACAAAAGGAGAAGGGTGCCAATAAGAAAAGCTAATGCCAGTTTATACAGGAGGGCACGCTAAGGAGCAAACACACATTACCGTGATACTGTGAGCTTCACCTCCACCCCGCTTTTAATTCAAAAGCACGCACAGGGGGCCAGATCCGTAACTGGCCACCAACGTATGCAAAACATACTTCTCAGCGGCAGCTCCAGTCAAGATCGGCCCCTTTCCCTCCCTGAAACACTGCAACTAGCATTGTCAAAAAGCAATCCATTAAGAAAAAAGACGCCTTGAAGATCCTCCTTGAGGAAAGATAGAAACATTTTTATTCAAAAATAAAAATAGGACTTCCTGTGTCTGAGGAGTCCCTACTGCCCTGCATGATCCTACTCTTCCTTCATTGCTCTGCAGTCCAGTTTATTATAGCCCAGAGCAGCGATGGGGGAGGGGGATATAAAACACATTTACTGTACTAGAGAGAATGGGTTTCATTTGCCCCGTCGGGTCACCTGCGTCTCTGATCCATAATTAGACCAAGAGGGTCCTAGATCACGTTTCTATCCATGTCAAGGAAAGTTTCGTTTCTTGATTGTCCTGCTGGCTATTTGCCAGAATTCTTTGAATTGCAAACTTTCATTTTCGTTTCTTTGAAGTGAGGCAAAGGCTGCTTATTATATATTCTAAGTCAAGGTTAGTTTCCGTCTTTTCTTGGGAAAAGAGCGAAGGTAAGTTGTTGACTTCCAGGAATGGTTGGCATAGAACTGGAGGGTGTTTCTTGGAGAAGACTATCTCAAAGTTACAAGCTCCTATATTGTTTTATATTGTTTTATCTGATGTATGTTGCAATGGGCTTGCTGCAAGCTCTTAGGACTCCACTGGTCTGCCTTATTTTCATGGATACACTGCTTTTTGGGGGGGGGTATTTGTTCCTCTTAAACTATTACTAGCAAGTGTTTCTTGTCTGAATTTTACTCTTTTGAAAATACAAAATATACTTTGAGACTACTTTTTTGGACTGGTGGGCCATACTGGCAGCTACTGTATAAAACATTATTTCTTCTAGGCTCTGATTTACACTTATGAGGGCTAATCATAATCTATTACACTAATAGCCAACTTAAAGAGCCAGTCAGTTGAGAGATCATACAGATTTTGTTTAATTCATTTCTTAAATCAGCATATGGATAAAACAGCAATTCTGAAAAAAAGAATATTCTGCCTTTGTTTCTGGGTGATGTACTACCATTTTCCAGCATGCACCATGTTTGAAGAGGCATTTTCTCCTCAAAAAGCCGGGAAAGTAAAATGAAATGCCTTTTCTAAGGTGTTCTTGCTGTGTAACCTAAGTATTATTTGATTTATTTCGCTTCACATTTCTACCTCCCCTTTTCCTCAAAGGAGTGCAATGTGGTCCATGGTTCTTCTCTCCATATTTGTTTTTATAGCAACCATGGAAGGTAGATTAGACTAAGATACAGTAAATGCCCAAGACAAGCTGATGAACTTCGTGACCCAGTGGGGATTTGAACCTTCATCTCCTTAAACCTAGTCTTAACACTCTTATAAAATTGCTGTACTGCACTAGCTCTTTTTTGCCATTTACTTTTTTAAACCCTGCCCAATTATTCAGTGCCATTTTTAATTGAGTTTTAATCACACAATTATTAAATTTATGTAAAATGAAAGGCCTTTTTGTGTGTCCTTCCTGTTGTGAGCACACATATGGAAATTAACAACATGTGTTAAGGTTTTACATTGTGGAGTAAAGTGAGAGTCACCTGACCTTGAAGCACAATTTCTGTCTTTCTGAAGGAAGGTCACCCCTGTGCCGCTCCCATGGCCTTTGAAACGATCCGGAGGAGTCGTGAGAAACTCATTGCCTTTCTTGAAAAAGCACCTAGTCTCATCTTGGATGATGCTGCCTCCCAAGGCTTCATCTCAGAGACTGATTACAATGATTTGGATAAGCTGGAGAACCCAAAGGAGAAAATACGAAAACTCCTGGTGAAGATCCAGATCAAGGGGGAACAGATTTGCCAGCAGTTTCTGGAATGCATACGGAGCCTCTTCCCAGATTTGCCTGCAGAGTTATGGCCTCCAGCAAGTGGTAAGTTAGTGTTTATTAAAACCCTCAATTTTCTGCTTTTTTGGTGGTTTTCCTGATTTTGTGGCTGAAATCCTGTTGCTTACTGTAAGAAGCTGAAACTAGAGTAGGCTGATTTGAACTGACAGAACTTATGGAGAAGTGGACACACCAAGTTCCCACTGATTCAATGGGCCTACTCTAGTGTGACTTACTACACTAAGCAACACGAGTGTCTCAGAGAAAGAAACTGAGCTTTTTATTTCAATCACCCAAATTACACATAACAAATAGAGTTGCAATATTTGTGGTTAGAGCCTCTATATGTAGATCCAAGTATTTGGAAAATATTTGTATGTAATTGCACTAATACAATGTATTAATTTTATTTTTATTTTGCTGTGGTCTCTGGATTAAACAATAAATATTCTGCCTGTCTGTCACTAACCAACAGAATTTCAGCCATTGTGACTTTTACAAGGTACCATATGATCCTCTAACCAAAACTCACTGTTTGAGAGCTGCCAAATCTGCCTGGCTATTCTGATTTTTCAAAAAGTGTTACAAGGACTTGTGGAATGTAGACTGCTATGATTATACAGCACCATAAGATTATAATAATTAACCATGAATGTTGCACCTTAGCTTCACCTAAGCTTATGGGTCTTATAGTATCTGTCTTTGCAACATACCTGTGTGTAGGGAGGCTGTTATTATCCCATTTCACAGAGTGAGTAATTGATGCTGAGAGCTGGAGACTTTGCAGCATTTGGTGACTTCAGAATTTAGGTGGGGTTAAGGCTTAAAAGCAGTGGAAGACAGGAGGGCCTGGCGTGCTCTGGTCCATGGGGTCACGAAGAGTCGGACACGACTTAACGACTAAACAACAACAACAACAAGGCTTAAAAGCAAAATGTGCTTAATATGAGCTAGGCATCAGGCCCAGAATTTGTTCTATAGGAGGAACCAAACATGGTACATCTGGGGAAGTAAGATGTGAGAAAATGATTATGGGCAGGGGGAGCAAGGCTTCTCGAAGGAATTGGAGCTGATCTTTATATGTTTGGGGTCAGAGGGAAAGACATCTTGATCAGAGGCATGTTATGAATCCAGGACCTGTTATTGTTTACAGTACTTTCCCAATCTCTGTTGCCACTTTTGTACAAGCAGCAAATTATAGCGAGTTAGTCTAGTTGTCATCTCAAGATAAAAATTATATTCTTGAATGATAGAAGGACTGATCTGTTGGCGCTTTGGGCAGATTTCATGCCCCTCTTACTGCTCCTATTGGGTAATTTAATCTGGTCTGTCTTAAGTTTCAATTTTTCCAAAGCAATTACATTCCTCTAAGTCTCATGACTCAACTCAGCAATCTGTAGCAGAAGAGTTTCCTGTTTTTTGACCCCAACAACCAGAACTTGCTTCCTGCCTATATCTTCTGTGACTTGTAAAAGTATTGCTAAGCATTTTGTTCCATATTTCCTTGGTGGGGGGTGGCTGCATGTTTGAGGGCAATGGGTTTAACTTTCCTTTCAATGATAAAGCACTGGAAGCTCATGATGTCCTGCTTCTTAATATTCCTTTCCTGCTGGAGGTTAGACATCATCATGGCTACTATAGCTCTGAAAGTGCCGGTTCTGAACAGTGGAGGGTTTTATTCAAACCCATCTCCAAAATTCCTTCACCAGTACCTTTATAGTAGCTGTGTTACTAGCACATACTCCAAGTAGAATTCTGCTGCTTGCATAGGATTCCCAAAGCAACACCAGCACAACTCTGTCTATGGCTGCAGTACACTGGAAAAAATGCTGGAAATGCTATGGGATTGGGAAGGTCAGATCTGCATTTTTTTTCTTGACCACGTGACATAAAACAAATGTTAATAAGCCCGGAGTCTCTCCCCTCCCAGAGTTTTTTCCCCTCAGCTGCTGGGGCTGCTTTTCCCCCCTGACAGCAAATCTATTTGTATCTGCTCTGGCAATGTAATAATTTGAACTCATGCAGAAAAGTGTGTTTTGTGACTGGCGCAATGGCATGGCAGCTGGTGAGGGGCAAAGCTCCAGCTTCAGAAGGCTGGATCTTTGCAAATAATTTCATTTCCTTCCTTTTTGACAAAGAGCTTGTTGGCAGTGCTGTTGTGCTATGGCATCTAGGCACAGAGAGAGAGAGAGAGAGAGAGAGAGAGAAGAACAGAAAAGAAATAGAAAATGAGAGATGTAAATAAGAGGAGGAAATGCCTTATTTACAGCTTATTAAGGCAGTTCTCCTGTATTCACGCTTCCTGCAGGACTACAGGGGAGTTAACAAGCTACAAACAAGGCTGTTAAGCCATTTTCCTCCTCCTTTTCATAGACTCATAGAAAAGTGAAGTTGGAAGGGGCCTACAAGGCCATCAAGTCCAACCCTCTGCTCAACGCAGAAATACAATCAAAGCATATCTGCCAGGTGATTATCCAAGTTTTTTTTTTAATGCCTCCAGTGTTGGAGCACTCACCAACTCCCGAGGTAACTAATTCCACTGTCGTACTGCTCTAACAGTTAGGCAGTTTTTCTATATATTCAACTAAAATCTGGCTTCCTTTAACTTGAGCCCGTTGTTGCATGTCCTGCACTCTGGGATGATCGAGAACAGATCTTGCCCGTCCTCTGTATGACAGCCTTTCAAATATTTGAAAAGTGCTATCATATCACCCCTCAGCCTTCTTTTCTCAAGGCTAAACCTGCCCAATTCTTTCAGCCTTTCCTCATAAGGCTTGGTTTCCAGCCCCCTGATCATCCTTGTTGCCCTCCTCTTAACTTGCTCCAATTTGTCAGCATCCTTCTTGAAGTGTGGTGTCCAGAACTGGACACAATACTCAAGGTGAGGTCTAACCAGTGCTGAATAGAGAGGGACTAGCACCTCGTGGGATTTGGAAACTATACTTCGATTAATGCAGCCTAAAATAGCATTTGCCTTTTTTGTAGCCACATCACACTGTTGGCTCATATTTAGCTTGTGATCTACAACAATTCCAAGATCTTTCTCACTCGTAGAGCGAAGCCAGTTTTGAGGCCCGTTAATGCAAACAGACATGGGAGACCTGAATTCCACCGTGTGACTTCGCAGCAAGTGAATTCACATTTCTCTTGCTGTGTAGTTGCTCCCTGTGTCTACATGCAAAGTGCCAATTGCTCTGTGTTCTTTCATCACACAGGACACTATAACACTTTTCCGTCCACTGTGAAGCTTAGAATCTTGGTTAGTTGGTTTTTAAATACTCCATACTGAGTTTCTTTCAAGCGGAATGTTAACTGGACTTTTTTTTACCATTGTATCAGGAATAAATAATGTAAGAAAATGTAATATTTACATTGTACTATCAATCTGTATGATGTTCTCGATGCTGACATAAGCAAAATATCAGATCTCCACCCTAAGGAAGTTATGAAATAAATATTGAGGGTGGATGAAGAGGAAAGGAGTAACAATGATAAGGAATGAATTATTAGCAAATCAAATGTTGCCATATCCTTTGAGCTTATATATAGTTTGGGACATGTAAAAGAAAAGAACTGGGAAAGAACTGCTTCTGTCAATATGACCCCAAGAGGAACAAACTTTCCCTTGGTCATCTGAGCAATACTGTACAGTACTTACATTTCAGTTTCACACTAGTGAAATACTGGTAATTTTTTTATCTTTAATTTCATCATGCCTCTGATTGTGACCGATAGGCCCAATTTGTACCATTTTCTTTTTGCGTAATACTACGTTGCTTAACATTTTATATTTTTCTTTTCCTTTTAAACGCCTTATTTTCAGTTCCCCTTTGGACCTGTCCTAACAGCGTATGATCTTCCTTTGTTGCAGTTTTCTCACAAAAATTCGGGCCAGTGTTTGGGGGGGGGGGGGTAAGTATAAGTGTGGTAGTCCTGAAAGCCTCCACTGCATTTTCCACTTCACCTCCCTTTGAACCACAGGAATTGGCCTTCTTCTTTCTTTTACTCAGGCATTTCTCCCTATGCTGGGTTTCTTAGAAAAGCCAGCTAATGCAGGAGATAAACATAATGTGGGAAGCAAGGGGGAATTCCCTTCCATCCTGTTCCAAGCAGTATTTAGTTTAATGTTGCTTTGCAGAGGTCATAACCCAGCGGTTTCTACTGAAGCAGAGTAAAATAACTAAATTCGTTACAACAAAAACACAAGAAGAATAAAAACCAAAGTATCGTTGCGCTTTCAAGATTAACAGATTTATTTCAGTGTGAGCTTTTGTCTTGAAAGTGCAACAATTCTTTCACTTTTAATTTTCTTGTGTTTTTTGTTACACGTCCTGAAACAAACTAATATGCCTGCCTCTCTGAAAACAAACAATATGCAGGTCATCTCAGGTAGTCATCACAGGAAATGGTGGTGTTACCTCAGTTTGATTCCACTGTAATTGTCTTAGTTTCATCCAAGAGAGTCTTTGGATGTGTAGTTTGGTGGGATATTTTGAATTCTCCACCAGGGAGCTCCGGTGCACTGCCATGAATTGTGGATGCTATTTCTCCAAAAAAGGAAGTTTCCCTAACTCTGGGCAAAAGTATATTATTGTGTTTGAGAGCACTTGCTTAGATATAAGACTGGCCTCTACCATGAACACTGTTCGAAGACGAGAAAGAGAAGGGGCTAAAAGCTAAAAGCCTGGGTATCTTGTTCGTATAAGCAACATATGCTACAGCAATGGGTGATTATATAGCTTTAACCAAAGAGAACAGACTAACAAAGAACGTAAGCAGTCCCAGGTGTCTTTCTGTTGTTGCTGTTATGAGCTGTCGAGTTGCTTCTGATTCATGGTGACCCTAGTAGGGTTTTTGAGATATGAGAGATGTTCAAGAAGCGGTTTATTATTTATTTTTTTATTTTTTTATTTTATTTATTATTTGACTTTTACCCCGCCCCTCTAGACAAAGTCTACTCGGGGCGGCTTACAATCAGTTATAAAAACATCATAAAATACAACAATATAAAACGGATATATCATTAAAAAAAACAATCACATACTTAAATCAACAAAATATAAAATTCAAGATGGAAGAAAAGGAAACTAAAAAAAAATCAAGTGTTGACTGGAGGGAAGGCCTGTCTAAAGAGCCAAGTCTTTAGATGACTCTTAAAAACACCCAGCGAGGGTGCCAGGGTAATTTCCAGCGGCAAGGTGTTCCATAATCGAGGGGCCACTGCCGAAAAGGCCCGGTTCCTAGTTCTTTCTTTCCGGGCCTCTCTCGGCGTTAGGCCCCTCAGCCGCCTTTCCTGGCTAAAACGGGTGACTCGGGTAGATCTAGGTGGGAGAAGGCGTTCCGCCATGTATCGAGGTCCTAAACCGTTTAGGGCTTTATAAGTCATCATTAACACTTTGAAGTGGATGCGGAAATGAATGGGAAGCCAATGCAAGGCGGCCAGAGTGGGAGAGATGTGCTGGTATTTTCTCGTCCCACTGAGGAGTCTGGCCGCCGCATTTTGCACCATTTGAAGTTTCCGCAACAACCCCAGAGGTAGCCCCACGTAGAGCGCATTACAGTGGTCTAATCTCGAGATTACGAGCACATGGACCAGAGTGGTGAGCGCCCCAACATCAAGATAGGGACGCAGCTGGGCAATCCGCCGCAGATGAAAATAGGCGGAGCGGACCACTGACGCCACCTGGGTCTCCATGGTGAGCGCCGGGTCCAGATGTACTCCCAAGCTGCGAACCTCACTCTTTGCGGTGAGAGTCACCCCCCCAAAAGAGGGAGTTTCCCAAACCGCAGATGGAGGGGCCACCCACCCTCAGGACCTCCGTCTTGTCCGGATTCAGCCTCAGCCCATTCTCCTGCATCCACCACAGTACAGCCTCCAGGCAGTGCTCAAGGGTTTAACATCGCACTTCCCCAATGTTCCCATGGCCAAGTAGGGATTTGAATCTGGGTTACCGGAGTCTATCTACTGCACCCCATTGGCTCTTCCAAGTGTTTGATAGACATTTGGAACTGCTTATGATACTTGTTACGCCATTATCTTTGACTTGGATTATAGTTTCACCTGCTATTGTTGTTTCTATAGATTTACATAGCTTTTAATATATTTCAGGATAGTTTCCCTGATGGTGTCTTTCATTTTCATTATTTTTATTTCCTTATTTGCTTTTGGTTTTGCTCTCAGTTTAAACTTCTGAGTCATTCTCTTTGACCTGTATAGATTGGCTGTTTTGGGTGTGGGGTGGATCGGGCTACAAAGGATCTGTTGAGGTTGGGGACAGGAATGATGTACCAGTTGGCATGCTCCTCCTGTCCGAACAGCAATCAGCGATCAGTTAAGCAGTTCTCCTAATCTTCTGCAGAAGGTCAAGGGAGGTGAAATTATTATTTTCTTGCATCACTACTCTCTCCCTCGTTCAGTGCTGTTTTGTTTTCTCCATTTCCCCCTCCCTGATTCCCTTCCCTCATTCTCCCCCCACCCTTTCCCTTGGAATCTGCAGCCAAAATGGCAGATGGAAGCTAAAGCTGCTGGAAGCTGCTACCTCCTGACTAAAAAAGCTAAATAAAAAGAATGCATGCTTTACCGCTGGCGCACAGCAGCTATTAAGGGGGAAGGATAGCTTAATTTGAGTAGAAACACATGCAGATGCAATCTTTTAATTTTTTTATCCAAACCCTGCTGTCGGCAATCCATATAACATATATATATATATATATGTTAGTATGGATGCAAAATGTCTTTCAATTGCTGGCCAGCAGGACTCTCCTCCAGTTTACTTGGTTCCTGACTGTTCCAAGCTTTGCTGGTGGGGATTCCATAAGAAGAATATAGTCCTACCTTGCACCTAGGCAGGCAAATACTGAGACACTTGCAGTGTGTAAGTCCTCACTATGTACCCACATTGAATTTCTTGTATTAATAATGCTCAGTTTCTAAAACCTGGATAATTAAATCAGAATAATGCTGAAAAGATTCATTATTTTCAAGAATCTTATGATGATATATATGGCATAAAACAGTTACTGACTCTGAAGGTCTCTTCTTTTTTTTTTAAGCTTGTGGCCCTATAGCATGCCTAAATCAAAATGAAACTCAAAACCATGATCCTGCAAACACTTTGGAGAAGAACAGAGAAGAAAATACAGACTCAGTCACCTCCTCTCCACTGAATGGAAACAAGGACTCAGAAGGTATACCAGGTACAAAAATCTATTTCTAAATACTATTTAATAATTGCTAAAACTGCAGAGCAAGGGTATCTAATGCAAGATGTTAAGGTCCATAGCTCTGCTGAATATCGTCCTTTGTGTAGTCTTCATTGGAAGCCAAACAAAACTTCCATTTTTCTCAAACACCAGAGCAGCTAGGAACTTCTTTAAAGGGATAAATCTTCTTAGATAGCAATATTGTGTTCAGTCGACATACAGCATTAACAAACATGAGGAAAGCCACATGGCACCAACCTGAAGGTGGTGCCTCACTGGAGGAAAAGTGTGAGAGAAATGTGATAAACAAATAAAATAGTTTAAATTACACTGGCAATTTGTATCTTACTTTTTTAAAATCTTGATTGCCAACATTGGTGTCAGGGAGTCCAACCAACCATACATCACTTCTCATCACTTTAAGCAAGAGCAGGAAACGTCTAGTTGTTGTTGGACTTCCCTCAATCCCAGCCTTATGGTCAGTGGTGAGAAATGATGGAAATAATAGAACTACATCTGTAGGGCCATAGGTTCACCTATTCTAGGCCCGGCACAAACTTTTCACCAGCCATCTTATTATTATTTTAAAAAAAATTGTTCTTCAAAAGACACAGCACAAGCCCAGAGTTTTCCTCCCATCCAAAATGATTTTTTAGTTCCTGTCAAGCGGTTAGCTAGTTACATGTTCTTGCCTGATCCTTTCTCCTCAATTTCTTTTCATTAATATTCATTAAAATCAAAATAACTCTAGGACACAAAACAAATTGACAAAACACTGGTGCCTTGTTGCATGATTTTTATCTTTGTGTTCTCATATCTTGAAAAGTGTGATACTGATTTTCCACTTAATTTTCTATTTCTTCCACTTCGTTTATTTTATAAAAATCATTAGAAAATGTAGGCAATACACCAGAGCCTGAACCAGAGGCCATGGAAGAAGACATTCCGAAAGGTAAGAATTCTCCTGGCACTGAGCTACTTTCTGAAGGAAATTATGAGCTGGAATCAAGGTGATGCATGAAAGAATGATGTTGAACCACACTGAAGTCTTACCCAGCCTAGCATCCTGTCTTATTCCTTTTGTGCCGGTGGCCGTAACCAAATTTAGTGACAGCAAATTCCATAATTTAACTGAAGAATGTGGGGAGAAGTACTTCCTTCTGTCTGTTCTGAATCTCCCACTATTTAGCTTCATTGGATGACCCTAAATTCTAGTATTATGATAATCTTCTATCAACTTTCTTCATATTATGTTTGCTTTGGAGTAAGATGTTTTCCCTTGAATAATAGTATGTAGCATTAGGTGTTATTGCAAGGATTGCTTTGGCATGAAAACGTCAATACCATACTGCTCACACCGACTTAATGTATTTCCCCATAACATGTGAAGTTCTTATGAAAAATTACCAATATTTATTTCCAACGCTTCTGTGAAATACATTGAAAGAGGAAGGACAGCCTGGCCTTATGCTTAAACACCAAAGGTAGAACTAAAACTTCACAAAGTTGTGGTTCCTTTTAACATTAATGCTGGGCTGAAATGCAACTTTTTTGCAGCTGCCTGTAAACCACCGATGAAAGTAAGCGTTGCTACCTCCCAAGCCTCAGAGGTATATTCCAACTTTCCCAGGGCACTTATCTTTTGTTAGAAGGAGTAACCATGGTTATCAGGCAGCTCCCAGTTGTTCTTTGATAAAAGTTGTATGAAGATTTTGTAATTCCTAAAGAAACCTAAAACCCGGCAGTACGAGAGGACTATGGCACAAATGCTCCAGCCAGGTCTGTCCCTCGCTTAGTATGGTCAAATATTAAAAGTCCTGACTCTTCTTTAGTAGGTCATTACAAACAGGTAAAGGCTTAGTTATAAAAAAGCTTTAAAAGTTTTTTTCCTTAAAAGAAAGATTAAAAGACCAAAAAAAAAAAAAAAAGGTTGCAAATGATTTAAAAAAGGTTAAAAAGGGAGTGAAGCTCGGTACAAATGCTGCCTTCTCAAACCCTATGAATGAAGTAAGATCACTACCTGTCTGTACTCTTCCTTTGTGGCCTCGCCTTCCTTCCACTTCCTATATGTGTCCTTTTTTATTTTCCAATCCTCTCGTGAGTTTTTTTTGTGAAGCTTTCCTGTCTTCTACCTTTTTTCTTGTTGGAATTGTTTGTAGCTCTCTGGGGTGAAATGCATGTAAGGGTGTATTTTGTCCTGTAGTAAACTGAAAAGCAGTCTTCTTGGTAGATTTATACCCCTGCCAGCGCAAGTATAAAAATATGAAAGTGGAGGAAATGGTGTTGGTTGATGATGCATGTTTGACAAAATGTCTTCAGACTGGAGAAGAGAAAATTCCTTCCTCATTTTAGTTACCAAGGACACCATAATTTTAAGTTCTGGGTAGATAATGATTTTTTCATAAGACACGAGCAAAGGGCTGAAAAATATAATCTGTGATGTGCTCACAAGCCCTTTTCTTGTAAAATGCTAGTGTCCTTGCTTCAGGTTAATAGTTAACATAACCAAAGCAAGAGTGGACCACTGGTGTTTGTTAAAATCTATTTTGTACTGGAGAATTTCAGTGGGGGATTTTATTTAACCTTTTTAAACTTTAAAACAAGCATATCTGACAGATAGCACAACTTTAGACTGTATCCAGGCTGGATAAACAATGTATTAATGTACTCTCAGTGCAACCGGATCTTAGCCCTTCCCTCCTACTTCCACTCCATTCCCAATTTTGGTCATTTTAATGAACATACATTTTACAAGTATGGACTAGATTTTTTCCCCCTGGTCCACTAAGTAACCAGTTTTTCTTTCCCCTGAAGTGGAATTAAACTATGCGTCAGCACCTTTTATTTTGAAGGAAAAGAAGAGGCAGAGCTTCTGTTTTATGCCATATTTCCGATTGGAACTAAGTTCTGATTCACAAGCAATGTAATGAATTAAAAACATTACTTTACAAAAAGTTTAAAACATTGTAATTAAAAACATTACAATGTTATCTCACTAGTTTCTAAAGTTAATTATAAAGGAAATTTTTAAGGTTTTTTTTGCAAGAATCTTGGCAATAAATTTTTAAGTTTTGTGCCATTCTCTTATTAATCCAAAATGGCAAGAGGAAGTATTGTTTTGTTTTATCTTAAGTATTTTCAAGTTGCAGTATCAGGATTGGCCACTAGAGGGAAAGCTGTTTCCTTCTATTTTTCTGGTCTCTCAGTAATTAATTGCACACATTTCTGCAAATGGCTTTAACTATAACAACCACGTGTCCGCCTTGAAGGAATGGATAATGCAATGAGTTCCTTTTAAAAAAAATGTTTCAAGCTCTGGTTCCATGCCTCTGAAATTTCTGAATTTTTCCCCAAAGGGATATGGCTACCAAGCAAGGTTGCTGTTCATACTTTATGGAGAGTAATTGTTTTCTTTTCTTTTTCCCACAGGGACAGTTAAGACTTTCTTGAGGAAGCTAGGCCTCAGCAAACGAAGCAGACAAAAGCTCACTGTGGGAGAAATTCTGGAAATTGACTTAGAAAGTCTCAAAACTCCAGCTCCACAGAAACTGGAAGATCTGCCTTGGCACTTTTTGAGGAAACTGATGGCCTTCAATGGAACAGCAAGGAATACAGGCCTTGCCTCAAAGGCTGAGGAAGGTTCAGATGAGGAGGTTGATGATGTAGGGGATCAAATGTTCTCTCTGAGGGAAGTGGACACTGAAGTTTCTGTGAACCCCCTTGATGTTCTTTGTGCTACCTTGCTTTGCTCTGATAGTTTGCTTCAGCAGGAGATCTTGCTCAAAATGTCCATGTGCCAGTTTGCTCTTCCTCTGATCTTACCTCCCCTTGCCAACTCCAAATGTTCCTTCATGCTCTGGGCCATGAGGGACATTGTGAGAAAATGGAGGCCCCATTCCATAGCTGAGAGCAGAGGCTTCAAAGAGGAGAGTTTGGTGCGTATTTCTATGCCAACCATTTCTTTTGTGAGGCTGGGAAACTCCTGTCTCTCCAAATCCAAGCTTCTTAATGAGGTCCTTAGCTCTCATCAGCACCATCATGATTTCTTTGTTCACCATGATTCAGAGTGTGGAAATGCCCCTCGAGAAATCAGTAATGGTCTAGTGGAAATTTCCTGGTATTTTCCTGGTGGGAGAGAAAACTCAGATCTTTTTCCAAAGCCTGTAGCAATAACAAACTTGCGTGGAAACATGGAGTCACACTGGCTGCAGTTCAGTTTCTTAACAGAAGTTTCCTCAGCTGTGTTCATTCTTGTTGAGGATATTTCTGACACAGAATATAATATGTTACTGAGTCTCCATGAACTGGGATCTAAATACTACTTTATCTTGAATACCGAAGGGCGGAAATCAAGGGAGACATTGGAGTTCCTTAACAAACTTATACCAGTACTGAATTTGAACAAATCACAGCTGCTGGTGAAAGAAAAGATCCAAAATATCACAGAATTTGTGAAGAAACTTCGTTCCGCCATGCAGAATATAGTACACTCCCATCAAAAAGAGGTGAATGTGGAAGAAATGGCCAGCATGGGCCAAGAACTGGGAATTGAGATAGATGAAAATTCAAAGGAATGTCAGAATGGGGCTGTGCATGCTAAGGAAATAGTTGAAGAAATTAAAGATGTGGCAGTCTATAAGAAGGAAATGCTGAAACTCCAGGGAGACTTGTGGAGAAATGTGGCTGAAGTGGAGAAAGAGCTGTGTAGGATGAAAGGGCAAGCTGACACACCGGCAGAAGATTACAAATCTCAATTAAGAGAGAAATGGATAGGGTTACGTGCACAACAGAATCAGTGTGATCTTACTGATGGGATAACAAAGTTTATTAATGGAATACATAATCTTGGCTCAGTGGAAAAACAGTACTTTCTAAAATGGATGAAGTTCATCTTAGATTGTGTTGCAAGAGCTAACCTCTTAAGATTAAGGGAAGAATACAAAGAGATTTGTCACACCACTACAAATGATGTACAACAATTAGTACGGCTGGATGAATTAATTTCTATCGGTTCCTTAGGGGTGGAACACTTCATGCGTGAGCTAGGGCAGTTTTATGAGGCAGAATACATGATGGTGAAGGAAGGTAACATGGCAGAGAACAAAAGGCAATTTGTCCATTTGCCGGGAATAGCTGCTGACCTGATGTTGGAAGGATTTCCAATGGAACTGATGGATGGAGATGCCTCTAACATTCCACTGCAATGGGTGACTGATGTTCTAATGGAACTCCATGTTAAGCTAGGAGGCAAATCTAGGATGCATGTTCTAACTGTTCTTGGCGTACAAAGCACTGGGAAATCTACTCTTCTCAATACCATGTTTGGACTACAGTTTGCTGTTAGCAGTGGTCGATGTACTCGGGGAGCATTCATGACACTCCTTAGAGTCTCTGAAAATCTGCAACAAGGAATTGGCTGTAATTTTATCCTGGTGATAGACACAGAAGGCTTGAAGGCCCCTGAACTTGCCAAACTGGAAGGTAGCTATGAACATGACAATGAGCTGGCCACCCTGGTTATTGGGCTCAGTGATATAACAATAGTTAATTTGGCCATGGAGAATGCCACTGAAATGAAGGACATCTTACAAATTGTGGTACATGCATTTCTGAGGATGGAGGAAATTGGGCATAAGCCTAATTGCCAATTTGTGCATCAGAATGTTAGTGATGTTTCTGCCCATGATCAGAACATGAGGGGCAGAAAACACCTCCTGGAGCAGCTCAATGAAATGACCAAGGCTGCAGCAAGAATGGAAAAACAATGTAAAGAAGTGTCATTTTCAGATATTATGGAGTATGATCCTGAAAAACACAATTGGTACATTCCTGGCTTGTGGCACGGAGTCCCACCAATGGCTCCAGTGAATTTGGGATACAGTGAGAGTGTATCAGAGTTTAAAAGATATCTGTTCAATTTCATGGAAACTTGTTCACAAAATGGAACCCCTAAAGACATCCCTCAGTTTGTTGAATGGGTAAAAAGCTTGTGGAATGCTGTAAAACATGAGAATTTTATCTTCAGCTTCCGCAACAGTCTTGTGGCTGATGCTTATAACCAACTTGCATTAAAGTATTCAGAATGGGAATGGGGTTTCCGGAAGGAAATGCACCTCTGGATGTCCAAAGCTCATACCGCAATTCAAAATCTATCCCTAGAAGATTTTGAAACTGATGCATTAGATAAATTAAAGCGTGATGCTTATGTCAAGCTGGATGCTGGAGAGCAAAAAATATTACAGTGTGTACAAAACTATTTTGAGAGTGGTGCTGAAAACTTGCACCTGATAGAAAAGTATAAAGAAGACTTCATCAGAAGTGTGAGATTTCTTCGGAACCAGCTGGAGGGCTATTTAATTAATAAGTGCCAGCACATTGTTCTTATATGTAAGGGAATGAGTAAGATCAACAGTATGCAGGCCGTGTACTTTGAAACCATAGAAAAGAAGGTAAACAAGCTCTTAGAAGGGTATAAAGAGAAGGACTACAAACTGAGTCCTAAGGAACTAGAGGAAGAATTTGAGAAAATATGGAAGGAAACCTTGGAAGAGTTGCCACCAAACAATTTAACTCATCTAAACATTCATACAAATGTGTTCTCTCAGCTAAAAAAAGATTTGGAACATCGAGGTGGCTTAGCAAATCAGATCTTCCAACAATTAATGCACCATTCAGACAGGATGGTCTTCACTATGAAAAAGCAGTATCTAGAAATGTCATGGGCACGAAGAATAAAGACTCTGTTCAAGGATTACCAAGGTCAAATAGAGGACTCTGCTATGAACATAATTGAATTATGTAAGAATTATGTTGCAGGGAAAGTCAGTATGGAAGGGGACTATGATGAAACATATTGCAGGGAATTGTTGAAAATGGTCAATGAGAGACTTCAAGACATGAAACTGAAGGAACTCTATGTTACTATTTACTTTGAGGTGGATCTGAAATATTATATTCTCAGAACGGCAGCCAATGCTTTTCAGAAGATGCACAATGACTTCATTAGGGCAAACAATCCTTATCAACGTCTGGAAAACCTGAAACCTCTGTATCTTTCCATCTTCAAAGACCTTTATTATAAGAAGGATGCTTGTCAGAAAAGAGCCAAAGATTTTTGTGACCTGTGTCTGAGACCAGCTCTGGTCGACTATCTCTACAAGAGACTTGGGCTAGAAATAGTAGATGATGTTCTCAGCAGTAGACTGTCCATTCAATATGGGAGTCGCAGCTTTTTTCAGTTCACTGTGCAGAAGACCTTGCTGGAAGAGGAGAATTTTGATAAGTATCAGGAATATATAATCCATTATAAACAGTTTGCCAAATCTTGGATACAGGCACATCTGTTAGAATACTACAAGCAGAGAGAAGACTTGATGGTTTTGGAGAGACAAATCCTATCTGCTGTGATAAAGAAAACAAATGAAGCTCTGGAGGGCTGTGCAAAGCAAACTGTGACTTTGATTTCTTGGAGTGTTTCTGCCTTGAGATGAGTAAAGAGCTTGTCATTTCCAAGGACTCCCTGGATGTCGTTAAGTTCAACAATGCTGCCAAAACCGAATCTTTCTCTACTGCGGTACAGGCCTATATCCCTGAGATTATAGACGGAATCCTTTCAGAGCAGTTTGAAATGAATATTGAACAGGTGCTTTCAAGGATTTCATTCAAGCCCCAGGGTGAGATCTTCAACCGAGTCTTTGGCTGTGGGAAGCAGTGTCCCTTCTGCAAAGTTCCCTGTGAAGCTGGGGGTGGCGACCACCAGGAACACTTTGCTTCAGTCCATCGGCCTCAAGGATTAGGCAAGTACAGAGATGTGGACACAAGAAAGCTCCTGTACTCCTTATGCTCCTCTGATGTCATTTCCAATGCCCGATTCAGAAATGTAGATACCGGCGGAGAATGGCATCCATATAAAGAATACCGCAAATACTATCCCGACTGGCGCATCCAGCCTGATGCCAGCATCTCCGCCTCAGACTACTGGAAGTTTGTTTTCAAGGAATTCAACCAGCAGTTCGCCAAAAGTTATGAAGCTTGCCCAGCTGATCTCCCTGAGGACTGGAAGAAAATCACCAAGAAGCAAGCACTAGAAAGCATCCAAGAAGCCTTTAACATGAACTAATAAATGAGAGGTGCTACTACTGACAAGACTGCACACTACTGTCTTGATGTATGTTATAGCAATACTGTCACCAGTCCATCAACGCTTCTTTTAACTTGCAGATTATCGGCACTGTATGCTGTTCTCCTTTCTCTCTTCCAAAATATATATATATTTACTGGATACTTGGGAAACAAACCAGCACTTTTGCTCATGCCGTGCAACTCCTATAGTAATTTTGCTTGGAATGTTCATGCCAAATACAAAACAGATGTTTATTTAGGATTTATTCTTATTAAATTGAGAACTCTCTTCAGGTGTGGGCATTTGAAATACCTGAATATTCACAATGTTACCCTTTGAGAAAGAGTGTCTGGTTTGCAAGACACATAGCCACTACCTTGACTTGTTTTGCTTCTTGTGGGATGCTTTCCCTGTATTGGCACATACTCAATAAATGCCTAATTTCACACACCTCAGCCTGTTTGCAATGAATTTATCATATGTCGCTGGTTTACAATCTTTCCTCTACCCCTCTGGGAACAACAGTGCCCTGCTCTCTCAAGTTCATTCTAACAGTGGACATAAGTGTAGCATATAACTCCCCTTCCACATGAAAAGTGCTATGGAAACAGTACTGTTAGTAAAGGTAAAGGTTCCCCTTGACATTTAGTCCAGTCGTGTCCGGCTCTAGGGGGCAGTGCTCATCCCCGTTTCCAAGCCATAGAGCTAGCGTTTGTCCTAAGACAGTCTCCGTGGTCACGTGGTCAGCGCAACTAGACACGGAACGCCATTACCTTCCCACCGAGGTGGTACCTATTTATCTACTCGCATTTTTACATGCTTTCGAACTGCTAGGTTGGCAGGAGCTGGGACACGCGATGGGAGCTCACTCCGTCGTGTGGATTCGATCTTACGACTGCTGGTCTTCTGACCTTGCAGCACAGAGGCTTCTGCGGTTTAACCCGCAGCGCCACCACGTCCCTTCCTACTGTTAAGTGGGTATTTATTTAAGAGAGGTGGAAGGGTTTATGCTTGCCTGGCAGTTGTCCTCTCTCTCTCTTCCACTGCCTAATATGTTCAAGATAACTCTCTCATCCCTGATACAGCTGGGAGTAGCTCGCAAAAGTGGCACTGTGCCCCTTTTCAAATAAATCAATATTCTGGAATATAGTCCAAATTAGATTTATCACAAGCCTATAGTCAATTGAGTGCTTACATAGGCAGGGTGTATAAATCAGTTCAGATAGAAGCATTATTGTATAAACGATGTATAAAAATATGTATAAATGGTTCGGATGGAATCATTCAATAGCATTTATAACCTTGTCATATCTAAATATAAGGAAATAATGCTTTAGCATTGTCTTTGTGTCCGCCATATCCATTGGCCAGAATCCTGGAAGTCAGGCGCAGGTATCCCATTAGGGAGTAATTTGGTAAGATAGCGTTATACTTTTGGAAAAATAAAAGGGGCCACCTTAGCTGTGGGAAACTAGGTCTCTTCTGTAAAGAACGTGGCAGCCACCAAGTATGTTAGTCCATTAACCTCAAGGGTCAAGAATTGTTTAAAAAAACAGCAACAGGTTAATATATTTGTTTTCTATGTGAACATTTCAGGAATGTGAAACAAGTGGAGAATGGCATCTCTGTAAAAATTTCCAGGGGTCACTGGGTTAATTTTTAAATATTTATTTTCATTTTTATGCCAGTTGTCACCTAGTGGAGAGACCAAAGGCAGCCTACAAATTATTTAAAAACAAAGCAACTAGAAAAACAGTAAGTTATTACATTAAACAAATTGCTGGTTAGCTCAGTGGTTCAGGTGTCTAGCGACAGAGCCAGGGCTGGGAGTTCAAATCCCCACTATGCCTCCTTGACGGGCTGGATTTTTATGATCCAGGTAAGGCCGCACCTGGAGTATTGCGTACAGTTCTGGTCACCGCACCTCAAAAAAGACATAGTTGAACTGGAAAAGGTGCAGAAGAGAGCGACTCAAATGATGACTGGGCTGGGGCACCTCCCTTATGAGGAAAGGCTACAGCGTTTGGGCCTCTTTAGAGAAAAGGTGCCTGAGGGGGGACATGATTGAGACGTATAAAATTATGCAGGGGATGGATGAAGTGGATAGAGGGAAGCTCCTTTCCCTCTCACGCAATACCAGAACCAGGGGACATTAACTCAAATTGAGTATTGAGAGAGTGAGAACAGACAAAAGAAAATATTTCTTCACCCAGCATGTTGCTAGTCTGTGGAACTCCTTGCCACAGGATGTGCTGATGGCATCTGGCCTAGATGCCTTTCAAAGGAGATTGGACAGATTTCTGGAGGAAAAGTCCATTGCAGGTTACAAGCCATGATGGGGATGTATACTCTCCAGGCTTCAAAGGAAGGGACCTCCAAATGCCAGATGCAGGGGAGAGGTATCAGGAGACAGGTATCCAGTTGTCTCGTGTGCTCCCCGAGGCCTCTGGTGGGGCCACTGTGAGATACAAGAAGCTGGACTAGATGGGCCCTTGGCCTGATCCAGCAGGGCTCTTCTTACGTTCTTCCATAAGGTCTCTTTCAGCTCTGTAGGTCTAAGACTATAATATTAAAACCATCAGTTTCGAGCAACTAAAAACACCTTAACACTAAAACACACATAAAAATAACCACAATCATAGCATGCAGTATCCCAAAGTCAAAACTCTTCATTGTCCAATTCAGTTGTGAAAAGCCTGACAGATGTGAGAGAAGGGGCTAACCTAGCTTCCCACGGGCTTTCCATAACCTGGGAGCACCCACTGGGAAGGACAACCTCTTACCTTCTCTGGAAATGTGTTTGTGAGGTGGCAGGGCAGAGAGAACGGCCTTCCCTGAAGATCTTAAGAACTGGGGCAGCTCATATGGGAGGATACGGTCCTTCAGATAGCCTGGACCCAAGCCACATAGGATTGTCACAGCAAAACCAATCAAGAGTCTTGTGGTATCGTTTGCCATGGTTCAACCCTTATTTTTAGCCAGAGGTACCCATGGCCCATAAAAGATTGGATTCCCAGTTCCTGAGAGTCCCAGTTGGCCCGGCCAGTCGTGATGATACACAATGGGATTAATAGTTCATCAACGTCCGGAAAGCCACAGATTCCATAGACCTGCTTGAGAGACAGATTTATTGTAGCATAAGTTTAATATGCCACAAGATTCTTATCTCTGTAGACAGCGTCAGCAATGTTCTCATAACTAGCTAGTACATCCAGTCTGGTGTCATCATAACAGTCGTCAGCAGCTTCGAACCCATGTCCTTGATAACAAGTGAAAGCAGTAATGTCTGTTTGCAGAACTATATATTTTAAAAAATGTAAACTGTCTTGTAGGGATGGGACAGCTGGACATCTAAGCATCCACACTGTTCCTTTTGCACTCTGATTGAGAAATGTGAAGGGCACTCAGTTTCTCACTCATTGGTGGGTTTCTTTCCCATGGTAGGTGCCATATTTTGACCATCTATTATAGCAGGAACAGGGAACCTGGTTTGTTTGTTTTTTGCTAGTTCCCATCATCCCTAACCACTGGCCATCCTGGCTGGCATGATAGGGGTTGAAGTCTAACAATACTTGGAGGGTCACAGATTTCCTTGCCCCGTTACAGCTTTACCACTCAACTCTCACTATAAGGATTGATTTCTAAAAAGGATGTTGGCTTTTCGGCGCCAGGCAAAGACCTTTCTGTTTAGCCAGCATTTTAATTAAATAGTATCCTTTAGCTGGCCATATGAGCAGCAGAATTTACTAATATTAATGATAAATTGACTGTTTTAATATAGGGTATTATCAAATGAACCCTGAGTGCTCACTGGAAGGACAGATCCTGAAGCTGAGGCTCCAATACTTCGGCCATCTCATGAGAAGAGAAGACTCCCTGGAAAAGACCCTGATACTGGGAAAGTGTGAAGGCAAGAGGAGAAGGGGACGACAGAGGACGAGATGGTTGGACAGTGTCACCGAAGCTACCAACATGAATTTGACCAAACTCCGGGAGGCAGTGGAAGACAGGAGGGCCTGGCGTGCTCTGGTCCATGGGGTCACGAAGAGTCGGACACGACTTAACGACTAAACAACAACAACAATTATTATAATATTGCCTATTTTTAATGGTTTTAATGTTTTCTAAAGTTTTAATATTGTTGTACGCCGCTCAGAGACCATTGGAAATGGTGCGGCTAAAAATCTTGTAAATAATAATAATAATAATAATGTTATGTCAAGGAGGGATTTAGAAAATACGGCCAAGGAATGAACATTGTATCTTCAAGCTTCAGCTAGAACCAGATCTTATGGCAACAGAGAAATAAAGATGAGGGAAACTTGGACACAAAAATAAAACGCCTAGGCCCGCTTTTAAGTATATCCTGGAACATGATTTCCAGAAATGATAAATGATAAATGAAAACTTCCTTCGAAGCATCTCAACTGTCAAAATCAGTAGATGGAGCAGAGTAGTACAGACCTTCCTTTGAATAGGAAGGTCAATTCACACAGTTTCTTGAAGGATCATCTTTCTTCAGATCCACTGGTCTAAAGGTCTCCTTCAGAGACTCTCCTCTGATTGCACCCATTGGGTTAACTTCTGTGGGTGGCCCCGAAACAGCCTTTTCCGCAGGACACCCTAGCAATGCAATACCCTTTCTAGTGAGAGGTACGTAATGCTTGGACAGTGTCATCGAAGCGACCAACATGAATTTGACCCAACTCCGGGAGGCAGTGGAAGACAGGAGGGCCTGGCGCGCTCTGGTCCATGGAATCACGAAGTCGGACACGACTTAACGACTAAACAACAACAACGTAATGCTTATGCTGATACAATTCTGCAGCCATCAGAAAACCTCATTTTGGCCTTTTCCCTGGCTTTTCAATCTGCCTCTATCTTTTCTTAAAATATATATTTCCACTTATTAAATTCATGTTTAATTTGCTTGCATTTAATCTTAGCTGCCAACTGTCCTGAGAACAGTGTTAGAGCACGGCACAGGCGTGTTTTAAATAAAGCTTAAAGGTAGCAGCAACTCTCAGACCATTTCATTAGGTACAGAACGCACGCACCTCCTCTCAGACTGTGGCACAAGCATTCCTGCGCGCACATTAAACTACAACCTCCAGCATGCCCCGCTTCTTCTTCCCCCCCTCCCCCCTCCCCTTGCGCCTTGATTGGCCAATTGGCAGCCGTGGAAGGAGGAGGGGGTGGGTGGGGTGTCTTGCAGAGCCCGGACGTGGCTCTGTTTGGGCGCTCTCGGTTGCTGGCGGCGGCAGGAGGATGGCAGTGCCCGGCTGGGAGCGCGCCGCCCGACTCCTGCTCTGCGCCGCGGGCTTGGCGCTGTCTGTTTACGCCTTCCACGTGGAGACCTCCAAGGAGCGGGACGCCTCCTACCAGGCCATGTGCGACATCAACGCGGCCATCAGCTGCTCCCGCGTCTTCACCTCCAGGTGGGTGGGCGCCCTGGTGCCTGCGGCTGCCGTGGGGGTGGGTCTTAAGCCCCACCTCTGACACACGCCCCATATTTGCACCATGGAAGGAGCAGGACGTACCTGCGCACTTTTTGCTCCCCTGCGCAAGTTTGCTCGGAAGTAGGCCGCCCTGGGATTCTCCCCTAACGCCGAATAAGCTTGCGCCCTATTCTTGGGCACGTTTGGTCCAAAGAAAATGCCAGTGATTTGCCCTGGACGCGCTCCTTGCATTGATTCCGCGGAGGATTGCGACCATTCTTTCTTTTCCTCGGGAAGTTTTGCATTTGCAGTATCAACCAGATCCCCAAGATCCTCATATCTTTCAGAATTATGTGACCCACACAATTTTCAATGGCCCATCTGTTTTTCACGTCCCTCGATGAACTTTTTGCTACACGTTGCACTAACTTCTGGGTCTGGGAGTTTGAAGGCAGCCCTCGCCCGCCCGCGGATTTTTAAACCGCACAACAGCGTTGAGAGGGTATGCTGAGGTCCTACCCCTTGAGTTGCCAACCAGAGAGGAGATCTGAACCTGGATCTTCCCCATCCAAAGCTGATCTTTTCTGCAGTGCTTGCCCAAAAGCTGTTGCTCAAGAAGCCCTGGTGCACTTCTGAATCTTGTTTGCCTTTCCGCACAACTGAGAAAGGAGTCTCTTGCAGATAGTAAAAGTGAGGCAAGAGGTCAAGTGGCAGAAGTTCCAGAATCTTCTACAAATATTAGGAAAAGACAGTTGGGGTTATTGACCTTCCTGTTATTTGAGTGAGGAAAGTGAGAGGGAGAGACCTCCTGGCCTTTGTAAACACCAGAAGTTACATGGTTTGTGTCTGCTAAAGCTCTGTAACTAACTAAAATGGGTAAGATGATGGTGTATTTAATCCTAGGAAGATATATGCTTTACCACTGACATTTTAGCTCCTTTGTGTGACCCATGGCAGTAAATCCAGCAGATTGTCTGGGACCTAGTGGGATGGGGAATGTAGGATCCAACTATATGGTTGTTGTTTTTGGACTTCAGCTCCCATAATCCTTCATTATTGGCTATGTGGGTTGAGACTGATGATATGTGTAGTCCAGTAAAATCTGGAGAGGCCTTAGATCCTTACTCCTGCCTTAGGCAATCCAAAATTTCTATAATTTGGGAATGATAGATGGGAAGTGCTTTGAGTGTTTACCAATAATCCTTTAGAAATAAGTCCTGTATGAAATAGTAAGACTAGACTTCTGTCAGGGAAAAGAATACATGCCCTAGTGATGTTCCAGAAAGATGTGGGACAGCTCTTAAAGGGGAAGGATGGATTCTTCTAAGTGGAAACACAAGTGGATGCAGGGTTTTTTTCCTGATCTAAACCAGGCCCTCAGCTAGCCTTGTACCATATCTATATGCTACTGTGGACAGGGTCTTCATGGTATGTTCTTCAACCTGTCTGTCTCAATCCTATCTTTTAGGTGGGGTCGTGGTTTTGGCTTGGTGGCAGGCCTCTTGGGACCTCACAGTGTGTTCAACCAGCCTAATAGCATTTTTGGGATCGCATTCTACCTTTTGCAAATACTTCTTGGTAAGTGATACATATATTTATTTTAACATTTTGTGAAATGCACCTTCATCCCAAAGAAGAACAATAAAATAAAGTAATATACCAACTCAGCCTGTTATTTCAAAGCAAAACAAGTGTGGTTGAAAATTGAACATGCTTTGGCAAATGAAAAATATACAGAAAAGTACAATGTTGGCATCAGATATATTTCCTTCAGAAAGGCGTTCCAGAGCACGGAGCTACAGTAGAAAAGGCCCGCTCTTATGTAGACAAAAAATGTGTTTCTTTTATATAAGGAATTCAAAGAAGAATTAAATTGAGTTTGGTAGCAAATGGACAACTTACATGTACATTTAGCAGAATGCAAATTATGTGCAATTAGTTAGATGTGTGTGTGTCATTGCAGCAAGGGTGGGGAACCTCAGGCTGTAGGGCCAACTCCTGCCTTCGTGAAGTCCAGTTTTGGGTCTCATCTATTGTAATCAGGAATTTGAAAAGAAACAAAAGTGGAGAGGGCTGAGAAAGTAGGGTTGGAACTCCCTTCTTGGAGGAAAAGGCAGATAGGAACTCTGTAGAGAAACATTTTTTCAGACAATTTTAATTATAAAAATCGGGAATTCTTAGTTGGGATGGGGCAGGCAAGAAGTCGAAAGCTGGTTCTGCTTTTGAGTTTAATTCGAATAATTTGCACTTCTGCACTTGATTACAAGATAACCCAGACCACTTGTTTCTCACAGGCTTCTCCAACAGCGGTCTGGCAGCCATTACTCTGTTGGGCTCTTCAGTAGTCTCGATTGCTGGCTCGCTCTACCTGGCCTACATCCTCTTCTTCGTGCTCCATGACTTCTGTGTGATTTGCGTTACTACATACGTCCTTAACTTTGCCCTCCTGTTTCTCAACTACAAGCGATTGGGCTACCTCAACCAGACCTGGCAGCACCACAAGGCCAAGGCCAAGAAGAAGTGAATATGATGGCTCCTTAGACTGGAAAGTTCTGTGAGGATAAAACTTCATCTCGCCTACCTCTGGTATTTCTATGAGCATTGCCCTTTCATATAATGTTAGTACACCTACCGTATTTTTCTGTGTATAAAACGACACTTTTTCCTAAAATAATTGAAGGAAAAATTGAGGGTCGTTTTATACTCTGAAGTAAGGAGGGGGGAGGGATCAAAGTGCTTTGATCCCTGTTTCCCCCTCCAGGTTTTGCAAAGAAAATGCAGGGGGAATGCGATTTCTGCTTTCTCCCTACATTTTTGTTGCAAAAAGCAACTTTCTGCCTCCAGGTTTTGCAAAGAAAATGCAGGGGGAAGGCGATTCCTACTTTCCTGATACATTTTCATTGCAAAACGTTTGCAACGAAAATGTAGGGGGAAAGCAGAAATCGCTTTCCTCCTGCATTTTCTTTGCAAAACGTGGAGGAGGGAAGCTGCTTTTTGCAACGAAAATGTAGGGGGAAAGCAGGAGCTTTTCCCCCTCCACTTTCTTGCAAAGAAAGAAATTTTGATTTAGAAAAGTGGGGGGCGTTTTATACATGGGGGCGTCTTATACATGGAAAAATACTTTATTTAGTCTGGGAACCATCTCCATCCCTTTCCCTTAGATCAATGAGATCAGATTGTTCAACATTCCGTTTGTCTAATCAAATTAGGACCCTGGTGTCTGTTCTGGAACTCTAATGCATGCCATATTTGGTTATGCAGACCTAAAGAGATGTAATCAAATCTCTTTTTTTAAAAAATATGAAGCTTATTTTTATAGTTCTTTACATAGCTCCTTTCCAAAACTTGTTTAAACAAACCAGTTTGTACTATCGCTCTTCCTAATAACTTTTTTTAAATATTGAAGAAGTGGTAATAAGGGCTGTTAATGGCTGTTTTTAATTGTGGTGGTAGGTGTGCTCTGCTTGCAACAGGAAGGCATTCTGGAACACACCATAAAAAGCATAGATACAGACAAAATAGATGTTTTGTATTCCAGTAGTAAGTACAACAATGATGGTATAGTTCCTCCTGGTTAACCACCATATTTTGAGACCTACTTGCATGGTTGATAATTTTCCATCATCAATGACTGTTTTGTACATAATCCAGACATGTAAAGTAAGCTGAGGCACACCGCCTTACACAACAGAGTGTAGTTAACCTTTAAAAAGGTTGCAGATGGTCTTAGTTTTTTTTTTTTTTTTAATGAATACAAATGCTAGACATTTCAGAGAAATTAAAAATAACTTAAACCTGTTCCACGGTTCAATTATTTAATTTAGCATTATTATTTTTTTAGCACTACAGTAAGATGGGCATCTGGATTTTGTGCCTCAGCCACCAGAATGGGCCTTGAGCTGCCTCTGGCCTTCACAACAGACATCTGTTCACCGCATAATGCCGTTGTTTTCACCCCTCTCCAAAGTTCGGCAGCCATTTCAGAGATATTAAGCCAACAAGCAGGTCTGAGGGTTAGTTCGTACACTTTAGTTATCTGTGTAGGAAGAGTAGGCAGCCTAGTGTCATCCAGGTATTTTGGACGCAATTCTTATCAGCCCTAGCCAGGTTGGGCAGTGGTTATAGAGAGAGAAATCGTAGTGTGAAATACTGAGGTGCTGTGCTATGCTGCCTGCCCTTTAAATCCCAAAGTGAAGGATAAGAAACAACTGTGATTGCCACTCTTTTCTAGTTGTAATTATGGATATTATTCCCTATGATCTCAGCCAGTGGCAGGGGACACTGTGCAGCCACCAAAGCATTGGGCCAAAAAATTGAGGGTTTTAAAAATATTTTACATGCAAATAAAGATATAATTGATTCAGTCACAATGTAGTTGAATAGAAGCAAAAGTTCAGAAGGCAAAGAACATACTGTATTTATGAATGTTCTGTCAGGTGCCACCCTCGAAAAGTTATTCTCTTCTGTGTGGAAGAGAGAAGGGAATACTGTCTTCTAGGATTCTGTTCTGGTGCGCCCCCCCCCCCCCAACTGCTTCCCAGTTTATCAAGACCACTTTTTAAATATCAAAAGGTTTCTGCTTGAGCTAATCAGTACACTTAAAGTAGTGGTCCCAGCAGAAAGAAGAACCTCTGTACCAAAGGAGTGTTAAACCCGAAATAAATATCTTGAGAAAGCAACGACTAGCGTTTCTTTTCTTAATGAGCACCATTTCATGTTTTCAGGAGGAGACAGTTACTTGATCTTTATGTTCTTAAGACATTGGCAAGAGAAATGTATATTTGCAGCAGTCAGATGTACAAGTTAACCAAAGAGTTTATTATTAAACTTTCTTGTGGCCTTAAGCATGCTGTTCTTTCCCCTGTTCCTAAAAATGAAAACATTGACCCATCCATCTGACTGCTGTTGTAAACAGGTTGCTTGATCTGAACCATCAGTGCGGTACAGGTCTCCATAGACATTAGGGGCTATACAGTGAGAATGTTTATTAAGTTGAAGAGGACTTAATTGTACAAGTATTGGCCCAAACCAGTCAATTTTGGGATAGAATTTTTATTGAGGCTCTCGATAAAACGTGAGCCACATTCCATCCACAGAGATAGTGGCATTACTTTTAGTCCTTGCTGGAAGCTTTTGTTTTGTGAACTGTAGAGACTTGGCAGGTTGCCCTTATATAATGCTGACCAATGCAGGGAACTGGCTCTTCAATGTTAATCTGCCTGGTTTTTTTTCTGAATGTCTACCCAGTTGGTTTTGATGGTATCTGGAGAAATTTAATATTAGCTTTGTTTGAGTTGATATCTTGCCTTGATGAAGATGGCGGAAGATATTGCCATTGAAAGCTCGGACTATTTTAACAATAAAATGAACTGGCATGACTGTGAGCTGTTTACACAAAGTGTTCATCATGAAAGACAGATTCTAAATAATTTTTCCTTATATACATAGGATGCAATGAGCAGTTATCTCTCTCTAAACTGTAGATCCTGCCCTTTGATGACCACTGACTAACTGGCACACAGAGTGTCCTAATTAGGTGGGATGGGCTTATGTTTAACACTGCGCTGTCAGAGACCAAACAAGGACATGAAGGATGCTTCCAGACAGACAGACGGCTCCTAGCATTACTTATGTAAAGGCATTGCGTAGCTTATTCCATCTTTTCCTCTGAGAAATAAGAAGTCATGGGAGAACACAAGAGGGTGACAAGTAGAAAACAATAGATAGCATCTTTCACCTTTAGACGGCCCACAAAATTCTGTGAATAAAGCAGACTGATTGAACCATAATCCTAGATGGAGGCACCCTTTTTCTCCCAAGGGGGAAAAGAAACACTTCCTTGGTAAATTAATATGCTCCACATTGGCATGTAAAGCCTGAAGAGTTAGTACTGCCAGGTCTCAGGATTTGGTTGCAAGATTCATGTTGCAGTTCATCCCCTACATGTTGACATTGAAATCCCACCTGATGCTGACCTGGCATCCCTGATTGGTTTGGGATTCATCCGGACCTAATGCAGGTCAGCTAAAGATCTATCAGTAGATCAAAATATACTCTTATGCTGCCACCTGTTGAGAAAATGATTTTTTTTTTCCCCTTCCAGTAATTCACTTGATTCCAACTGTACCATAGTCTCTAACTACAAATTTCTTCCAACAGACACTGGGAGATAGGTTCTAGGTAGCCCTGCTTTGTTGGTCTTTAAATTCATGGTTGTGTCTCCACATTGCCTGTTTATTGCACACCATTCTGCAAATGTCAGAGGGGCTGCTCCCAAGACATCACTAGGACATAAGTCTCAGGTTTGGGCCTTGAAGTCTCACAGAATGGGATGCGATTGACTTAATAATTAGGCGCTATTGGGTGCATTCTAATTTATCACATTTTCCAGGATTTTCTAAGTATAGAGTACTCAGAAGCAGTTGCCTTTCCCCTTCTGGGGGTACCTCAGGCCTGTGCAGCTTTCCAAAGCTACACAAGATGATTCTTCTCCTGAGAGACACCGTGGGAATCAAACTCCGAAACTCTGGCTCCATACGTAACTCACTAAGCCAGCTACGGCTGACCTAGCAACCCAAAATTGTGTGCTGTTCAGTGATTTCCGTAGCCTGGAGGGGACACAAATATTTTGATGGGGATTTTGATTCCTTTGAAGGCTGTTTCTTCAGACGTGCACCTGTCTCGTGATGAAGACAGATTTGGGTACGTGGCAGTGGCGGGACTGCCCTGAAGCTCACATCTGAGGCATAAAACAAAGAGACGTTGTTTTTCTATGCCTGCATTACAAAGCATTCCTTTTCCAAAATGGAAAGTGGAAATGAAATTGCTTGGAAAAAGTACAGAAAAGTACAGACTTTCCTATGTGTAACGCTTTCCCTCTCGTAAACTACACTTCCCATCCACTCCCCTGACTTTAGAGGCATTAGTTCGCCGTTTCGCCACCTTAGCGGACTGCATTTCCCATGAAGCACCAAAATAAAGTTCCAGAGTTTATCTCCGCCTTCAACACGAAAGCATTAGGTAATGCCGGTGCCATTGTAGTTATCGTCAGTTCCTAAGCTGTCCCAAGAGTCCATCGTTTTTGAGCCAACAGGAATAAGACGGTAACTTCCTCCAGAATGTGTTTTGAACGGCCGTTTCAATAATGTCCCTGCGTCTTTAAGCTCAAGACTACATTTCCCATAGATCTTGCGCCTAAGCTCCGCCCTTGTCCCGCGGGGCCTCCTGGGTTTCGTAGTTTTTGCTTGCCCTTCGAGCTTAAGGAGTGCGCATTCGTGGGACTACATTTCCCACAGGCCTTTGCTTTCTTTCTCCTTCTCCCCCGAAAGCTGCCGGCCCTCAGTTCCCCCTTTCTAGGGAGAATGTGGCGACGGCTTTCGTCAAGCGTGGAAACCGCTGCGGCATTTGGGCTTGGCGGTAAGAGACACCCCACCACCACTTTGGAAAGTACCATTGTGACTGTTTGGAGGGGGGGTAGCAGCACCGCTCCTTGGGTTCTAGTCCTGCCCTAAAAGGGTGAAGGATAGGATGCCGGACTTTCTGGGTGGTTTAGGAAAGGAGCCGTGGTTTTAGAGGGAAGAGGGGCGTCCCGTTTGCTGTTTGGGGGCTCTCTGTTTTGCATTGGGAGGAGCCGGGTGGGTTGTAAGATGAGTGTAGGGGAAGGAAGAGTCAGGACTCCTGGGTTCCCTGGGAGAGGGACGCAACGTGGGTGGACATATTAAGAGAGGAGAGGTGGGGATGTCTCCTTTTGTAAGGAGAGATCTGTTAAAAAATGGAAGGGAGGGGTTTGAGTTTGGGTTTGGGGGGGCTGTGAGCTAAGGCCCATCTCATATTTCAGAAAGGATTGATAGCAAGTCTTCCTGGGCCTCGCTCAGTGAGTCAGGTCACGTAGACTAGAAAAGAAAGGAAGTCTTGTTGGTTTTTTTTTGTTTTGTTTATTTCTTTGTTTTGGGATGCTTTTTTCTTTTTGCAGTATTGTTGGTTTTCATATTGTAAGCTTCCTTGGGTCCTCTTCAGGAGAGCGGCAAGCTATGCATAGTCTAAATAAAAATCAATAAATATTTAAGACTCACAGGTTTATTTTGGCATCACCCTTTGTCAAATGAATAAGGGGGATGTTTTCCAGGCTAAAATAAATCAGTCCAAAGGTGCACAAGGCTTCTTTTTCATGTCCGTTCCACGGAAATAATACAGCTGCAGCTTTGATAAATCCCCTCTGAGTTTCTTTTCGTACCTATGCATCCTACCCCCTTCCCTTGGTTATCTCTCCCATGCCTGTTAAACTGTAAGCTCCTTGGGGGCAAAGAGCTATCTTCTGTATTTTTTGTCCTGTATCATTTTGGTTGCTCTGTGAGTTGCGACACCATACAGCTGACCATCAGAAAGTGAAGAGATTATGATAGGGGTAAATCAGTGCATGCCGGCCAAGAGCCTAGTAAGTTCAAGCAAAGGGACTTGAGGAAGAAGGGGTAACTGCAGGAGCTGGCGTAGATTTCTGCTTCTAGTACTGAAGTGGGCTTGGGCTGCCAGCCAAGATGTCCTGTGGTTCCTTTCCTCTTAACTGGCTGTAACCTAGGGCAGTGGTCCCCAACCTTCGGCCTCCAGATGTTCTTGGACTTCAACTCCCAGAAATCCTGGCCAGCAGAGGTGATGGTGAAGGCTTCTGGGAGTTGTAGTCCAAGAACATCTGGAGGCCCAAGGTTGGGGACCACTGACCTAGGGTATGTAAACAGCTGGACTTGGCAGGAAAGGGACCATTGTTCCAAAACTTTTGGAAGAAGATGTATGTAGCTCATGGCAGAGAGGAGAAACCGAGCTGCTGGCTCCATTTTAACCTCTGAAGGCAGGTATTTTTCCTCTTTGCTTAAGTTGCATAAAGTGGTGTGTGCAGCAAGAGTATTGTATAAAAGTAGCATACAGGATACTATGAGGAAAGGTGGGGTATAAATCTGAATCATTTAAATTGCGTTGAGAGGCTAAGTACTTGCAGACGATGAGATGAAAGAAATAACTTGTTATGACCTGCCTTGATCTCGATTTCTGTTGAAAAGGCGGGGTATAAACATCCCGAATAAGTGAGCAGAGCTCTTGTACAGTTTTCAAATGATCAGACTCAGCACTTACAAGAGTTGAAGAACCACTGAAATGCTTCGATAGCTTTCAGGCTGTGTTGTAGTGAGCTTTGGGATTTACTTATTGGGGGTTCTTCAGTAAGACCATTAAAAACAACAGACAAATTATACTCAAGCATTCTCCCAATTGGGCGCTACAGATGGGTCCTGAGAACCTTGTGAGCCATGTTGTAGTGATGCCAGGAGCCTGCGGGATCAAAATGCCAGGACTTTTCTGTGGCCTTTCTCACTGTAGTTCTGGGGACAGGGCTGGTTTTTCCCAGCATAAAAAGAGTATTGTGAGCTTCCCTTGTGGTAATGCAAGCTATTTTTTTAACATGGATGTGTCTTTTGTGGGCAGTTAAGCCTCATAAGCTTTAGAAAAGACCTGCTCCTGGTAGAGATGACCTAATGCCCTGTGCTTTTTGGACTCCAAAGATATGGCTTTGAGAATAGGGATGATCAGCACTGCATCTTAAAATTTTGTACTGTACCACCATCTCAGGAGGGAAAGCAATGAGTCCTTGAAAGGCTGGATCTGTGTAACATACTGTGTCCCCCCTCCCCCAAGAAGCCTTTCCCAATGCAGTGAGGTTTCATGGTAGGCATGCTGTAGTTCCCCATTAGATTAGTCAACGTGGAAAGGCAAAAAGCAGAGCTCATTGTGTTTGGCCATAAGAAAAAGCAAAATTGCAAATCCATATTATTATCATAGCCTTTTTAGGGCAGCCAAAAGGTAACAGAAACATGTGTCTCCTCCATTCCATCTCGGGACAGTACATGCATACAACATGGTTTCAACATCAATTCATTCTCTCCTCCTGCACAGTTTTATATGGAAATAGCCTTCTTCTTAATCTATCATTAAGAGTGTCCTGTTAATCTTTCTTTATTATCTTTCAGTATAATAATGTAGTTTAAAGCATATTCTGAAATGTAAGGGTGTGGGGATGAAGTCTTCAGCTGGTGGAGGTTTGCTCCTGGGGTTTTGTAACATCCTGCCTCATGAAGAGATCTCAAAAGTGCATGTGTTTGGATAGCTCAGTAGTTTAGGTCTTTGGCTGCGAAGACAGAAGTTGGGAGTTCGATTCCCCCACTGTGCCTCCATGATAGGGGCTGGACTTGATGATCCATAGGGTCCCTTCCAGTTCTGCCATTCTGAAATTATTATAAAGCAGTTGCACTAATATGGATTTGGGAAAGAGCTTCTAGGAGATCAGAACTTCAAAAGCCACTGTATCATTTTTTGGCATGCATCTGGCAAACCGGAGACAAAATCATACCTGAATCTGAAGAGGCAGCATCGTAGCTTCAATTTCTAATTTGTAAAATTAGAATAATAAAAGCATCTTTATCAGTATGTTGCAAAGATGAAAGACAACATGGTTTTAAAACATCCCACACAGTTCAAGAAATTACTAGTCAAATCATAACATCATCTAAATTTGATGATGAGTTAATCGATTAGTAAGAGTACCCTGTTGATATTTCTTTTAAATAACCAGTATAATAATGTGGCTTTAGGCATATTCTGAAATTTAGGGGTGGGGCATGAAATATTGAGCTGATGGGAGTTTGTGCATTGAGTTTTGGGAGCTGGGATCAGAGTTCCCTCCAGTCTAGGATTCTGTAACTGTAGAAAGTTCACAAGCAATACGGAGGTTCAGAGCCATATGGTAATTAAAAATGTACTTTAAACACGAAATCTGAATTAGAGAATGGTTTATTTTGATATAATTGCTAGCTAGGGAATGTTGTGGTCTAATCTAGAGGGCACTAGTTTGGGGAGATCTGATCTTCAACAATTAAGAACAAAAATATGTTTGTAACTGGATTGTTGTTTTTGCTTCCGTCTTATATAGAAAGTAGTAACAATCTCTTAAGTAAATGTGAAATGCCGTATGTTGAGGACTGCAGATTTTCTGTCTTATCTGAACTCTTTCCCTGCTTGTATTGTTTTAAACTTTTGAAAATTAAGCCTATAACCTAGGTGTGTGTATTTATCTGTCCCACACCCCTTTTTTTCCCCTGGGGAACATTTTTCCTGTTGATAAGCAACAATAAATTAGGAAACAAGATTGAAATCAGGCTATGTTTAAATTTCAAGGATTAGCACCCCGTTCTATTTGGTGTTGTAAACGTTTTGACAGACCTTCTGAAATCTCCCAGGCTTCCTTCTCCGGGAGCCTTTTTAGCTCTTCTCCTTTTCTCCTCCCTGCAAGTTTCAGCTGCTTGAGGTGAAATGAGGTCGAAGGCGAGGGAGGAGCCGGGCAGCTGCTGTGCGCGTGTACACTTTGCTGAGAGCTAGAAGGCTGTGTTGATAGCAGCCGGACAGATCGGCCATAACAGTCAAACAAATTGAGCCAAGGTATTTAGATTTCTTGTGGCGTCGCTTGTATAGATTCGGGGGATCTGAGTGGAAAGAAATTCTGAGCTGCTTGGGGCCAAGGTGGGTGAATATGTTTAAAACTTCAAGAAGATAAGTTGCTTTTTCTTTCCTAAGAACTGAAGGCTGAACTTTGGAGTTCTGGTTTTCAGTCTTCCCTGAACCACAAGGCCTTCCTCCGCTACCAGCATTGGTGGTGAAACCTGCGTGTTTTGGCTCATAGCCTCTTTTTCAGCCTAGGAGCTCTTATTCTTGGTGACCTTACCGCACTTGGCCACTTTTCCCTCTCCAGTTTGCAATAGGTAGCAACTGAGATCCTTGAATTGCAGCTGCTTTGCTTTTTGCCTCAAAAGAATCCAGGAGTCCTGGTGCTTGGGATTCTGGGCATTAATTCCTACTTCCATGCTAGGATAGGAACAAGGGAGGCTACCTTATGCTGAGTGAGACCCTTGGTCCACCTAGCCTAATATTATTACCTTTCACTGGTAGTGATTTTCCAAAATTTTGGGAAAGATGCTTTCATAGATCTACCTGGAGATGATGGGGTTTGAACATGGAATCTCCTTCATGTAAAGCAGCTGCTACAGCACTGGGCTGTGGTTTGTGCTCCCGAGTAAAACCTAGGAGTTGTGGCTGATGGGTCACCTCTATATTTTCATCCCTCTGGGGTATGGCTGATCAAATTGTGACCTGCCAGATGATGTTGGATTATAGCCTTCATTGACACCCATGGTGATGGAAGTTGAGAATCCAGCAGTATCTGGCATTCTGAGGATTCTTGCATTTTGCTCTAGGACCTGAGGTGGTAGACCAGTGTCTGGGCTGTAGTATGTCTGATTGCAGGTAGGTATTTTGTGATGGAATGCTACTCTTTGCCAAAAGTGTTGGGGAATGTGTGTCTCTCCAACATATGTTTTCGTATTTCAACTCCCACCAGCCATCCCCTCTGGCTACACTGGGTGGGCTTAATGGGCTTTGCAGTCAACATCTGGAAAATTCACGTATAAAGGAGTGGTGGAGAAAAGGCAAGGCCAGAATTTTTTCCTAATGTGTTCATTTGCTGCATTTGAAGTGGTTATTATTATTTTATTATCAGCAGTGAATTATGCTTATGATGATAAACAAAATCACTACACTCCTGCCACTATATACATAAGGTCCAACCTGTGCACTGATGTGACACAGCTTCAGAACTACGTCTAGAGAAGAGGGATACACTGCAGAACACACTCGTATCGCAGGAATCGAATAGGATCACTAGTTAGAGCAGGAAGCCTGAGCACAGATATAGATATTTAGGTTTTGTCTCCCAGTTATGAGTGCATACAGATCCCTGCCAGTCTTGAATTTGTTCTTTCCAATTGGAAATGATAATACCATTGAGTTGACTGTATAAAATTTCGAGTGACCACCCTGAGAGCACATAATAATTTATGGACACTAATTTTGTGGGTAGTCATTTTGGTCTGCTGGAGAAAATCCCAGAGGCACAGTAGGGTATCATGTCTTTATCAGGACCAGCTATTATCAGGATGAAGTAGTGGGCAGGTTTCTGTGTTCTCCAGGCTGAATATTCAACCAAACGTGGTGGGGAAAATAACTTAAGCATGAGAGCAGTCTTTAAAAAAGAAGTGTAAGAAAAATTACACCTGATTAGATCAGCTCTTTCAAGGCGATATTATTTTTAATGGCTTTCCAAGTGTCTCCTGGCCGTTAATGTGTTTTGTTTTCATAAGGAACAATCTTATGCTTGAGAATATATAACATGTGAATCGGTAAATTAACTAGCATGCAGTAAGTAGTTCAAAAACTTCCCCTGTAGTCCATGCCTTTTTGGTAATGGGGTTTTCTCTCAATTTCTGCCCCTTTCAGATGGAAACAGAGCTATGCGTTCTTGTAATACAAGGAAACTGGCATAAGATAACCAAGTTTACTTGAGGTAAGCAGGTTTCTGTTGGACTAGAATGGTATCTTTGTTCTCATTTCCTCCCCCCCTCCCCAATTTCCATTTATTTTATGTTTATTTGCTCATTTACAAGCCTTGGGTTGATAAAACTAGGTGACCTTGGGCTGTAGAACTGTGTCACTTTAAAGAGATGAGAATATTTTTGTGAAATAAGTTTTGCCTGTTGTGGGGGCGTGTAAGAGTGTTGTTCCAATGTTTGTATGACCGGTGGCAATTGTAAGAATGCAAGATGTCATCCTTGGAGCACATGGGCTCATAATCAGCAGGTCTCTCACAATATTGTGGCATAAAGGTAAAGGTTCCCCTTGACAAATGTCCAGTCGTGTCCGACTCTAGGGGGCAGTGCTCATCCCCGTTTCCAAGCCGTAGAGACAGTGTTTGTCCGTAGACAGTTTCTGTGGTCACGTGGCTAGCGCGACTTAGACACGGAACACCGATACCTTCCCACCGTGGTGGTACCTATTTATCTACTTGCATTTTTTACATGCTTTCAAACTGCTAGGTTGGCAGGACCTGGAACAAGCAACAGGAGCTCACTCCGCCGCGTGGATTCGAAGTGCTGATCTTTCGACCTTGTGGCCCAGAGGCTTTGCGGTTTAACCCGCAGCGCCACCACCACATGGCTTTTGTGGTGTGATGACTGGAGAAACAAGGAGGAGGCTCTTAGTGAGGAAAATGTCCATCTTAAGTTGGGATTGTGTGTTTCAAGTGGTTTTATGTGAGAATGGGCTCTGGCAGTTATAAGGCTTCAAAGAATGTGCTTTCCAGCAGAGAGACATTTCATGCATTCAGGATTGGCAATCATGTTTCCGGTAATGATGGCATGTCTAACATTTGTGATCTTGTGTCTTCTTGTGCAGGGAATGCATCAAGGCCCTACCCCAGTGGACTGTGCCCAGACCTGGAGAAAGCAGGACTATCACTGTAACTTGTCATCTTAGGAGTAAGTAGATCATATTCCTAAACTGGGTTTCCTTATCAGAAATATATACTAATATTGGTATCAGCAGTAAGGTTCCAGACATCTTGGCTGAATCTGCCCTTGGCTATAACTTGGTTATATATGTTCCAAAAATTTCTTATCCAGTAGTCTCATATCAGAAGCTGCTCATAACATAATGCTGTCTACCTGAAACTTGCACCCATATTTCAAGGAAACTGCAATCAAAAAGAACAGGGTGTTGTTAAAATAATCTCCCAGTGTATAATGTCCCATGAGTCAAGTTTCTTTTGATGTTGTATGCTCATTTATAAACCCCAGATCTATTCTAGAGTCTTCTGTCTTCCCATGTGCTGCACTTAGATTTGCCATCAGAGGAAGCCATTTTACCTTAATATTAGGACTGCCTCTGTGATGAGGCTAAAAACTGAACCGATCTAGCCAGGAGGTGAGACTGAGGAGCCTAACGCCGAGGGAGGCCCGGAAGGAAAAAACAAGAAACCGGGCCTTCTCGGCAGTGGCTCCTCGTCTCTGGAACAATCTCCCTCCTGAGATTCGCATGGCCCCTTCCCTGGGCATCTTCAAATGCCAATTGAAAACCTGGTTGTTTAAGCAAGCCTTCCCTCCATCCACTGTTTGAATTTTGGTTTCTTGTGTTTTTTCCATCTTGGATCATTGTGTGTGTGTTGTTGTTTTTTTAGTAACATACTGTCATTTTAAATTGTAATTTTGTTATATGTTATGTTGTTACCCGCCCAGAGTAGTCTATATGACTAGATGGGCGGGCTAAAAATGTAATAAATAAATAAACCAAATAAAAGCCAGTTGAGGTATCATGAGAGAACTGCCATGGGCATCAAGACTTGTTGTTTCTGACTTTAATCAGCCAGATGCCTAAAGGAGGGAGTGAAGTGTATTCAGATATATTCTGTGGGGGAATGGGGAGAGCTTCCAAATGCAGAACACGGTGCTGATACCTAAAACTCCTTTTGGTTTAGTCTTCAGCTATCTGTGAAGGAGAAAATGATGTGGAAAACATTGCTGATGGTGGAACTAGGGGGAACGGGGAGCCGGGCTCCCTGTGTACTCCCATTCTTTCTCCCTACTTTCCGGTATCGGTCCTCTTCGGCTTTTGATCAGCACCATGAACTGGCTCGTGAGCGATCCAAGACGGTTACCTCCTTCTATAACCAGTCAGCCATTGACGTAGCGGCAGAAAAGGTGAGCAATGACAGCTGCTTCCACTGGATCTCCCATTCACAACTCAGATTTACCACTGTAAACTTAGCAGCGGGGCAGCTTGCCTCTTTCTGAACCTGCCTCGTTCTGTGGCAGAGTTTTTCCAATGCTTGGCGCATTTGTAGACTGTGAGCCAGGAGCTGATCTAGGCTGTCTGACTTCATGCTTCTTTGCAGTAGGAGAAGGAGCATTTCCAAGACTGAAAGCCAGAAGCATAAGCATTATGCAAAAGACAGGTCTGAGCAGGCAGATTGCATTCTTTGGTCCTGATTCTGGGCCTAGCAGAAGATTAAATGGCCTGTATCAGCATCTTGATTTTTGGCATGGCTAATGACATTTCATTATTTGTGTGGAGAGATGTGGGAGTAGAGTCCCCTTGGTGTTTACATTTTCCTCAGAAATCGCCTCGTTCATCTATTGTGTGGAATAGAATTATCACTCAGCCCTTGGGTCCCGTTTTGCTAATCACCACAGTTTAATGAGTTTCCCAGACAGCTTGGCGTTGGCCCTGGAGAGGTGGTCTACATCATCAGCTAAGGGGCCTAATGTTGGTCCCGCCATCTGGAGGCTGCCCTGGGGAAATGGCTGGTTAATTAAATAAAACATCTATCTGTCATTCTGCTAAAGCTCTATGAGTAAAGTTTCTCCATATATTTAACACATTACCTACTCAGCTTTTGACGGAAGCCATTGAAGAACATAACATGAGTCTTTTGCATAGTTGTCTTATTGTCGGTGGGGATGGCAGCTGCTCAGTACAAAAATAACTATTTGCCATTAACGTTGTCACGTCCTGGCCCTGGCAGGACTTCTGAGCATATCTGTCCAGCCAAAATGAACTATTTAACTTCCAAGCCATTAAAGGTGATAGTTTTTTTGGCTGGAGTTGTTCAGGATGCATGCTGTTCGTCTGGTTGTCCTAGTGGGGACATTTTGGAGGCTTTGAAACCAATTTTTCCTTCTTCTCTTCTCAGCCTTCTGTGAGGTTGACACCCACCACCATGTTGTATTCTGGACGTTCTCAAGATGGGAGCCACCTGCTGGTAGGTGTGAGGGTAGCAGTTGCTCCAAATGGTTAAAGCCTCAAGAGTTCAAAACACATTCTTTTCTTGCTTTCAACTCTTTATATCTTATTATTGTTCCATTTCCTTCAGCATTCTTTCCCCAGCTTGACTTAAGTCTTGGCTTGAAGGCTAGTCTTCCATACACAGGACGGTTCTTCTTTTGGAGAAGGCAGTATTCAAACATAAAATATTCTACATGGACCTTGAATAGCCTAGCTCAGTGAGTTGGGTACCTAGTTTCAGAGCCAGAGGTTGGGAGTTCAGTTCCCCACTGTGCCTCCCAGGGGAAAGTCCTGTAGACTCTGGCAAGCTGCACAGTCCCAGGAAGCACCCAGAATAAAGAAACATTAAACCATTTTTGAGCACTCTATAGCTAGAAAATCCTGGAAGGGAGGTTGCCATTGGTCAGAATCAATTTGACAGCTGCACCACATGAGTCTGCTGCATGTGTCAAATATAAATGTGCCATTTTAAAAATGGTGCAGTCTTCATCAGATTTCAGCACTTCAGGAATGCACATGATAGTATTACTACCGTGTTTCCCGAAAATAAGACAGGGTCTTATATTAATTTTTGCTCCAAAAAACGCAGTAGGGCTTATTTTCAGGGGATGTTTTATTTTTTTCACGTACAACTATGTACATCTATTCCAATACAGTCATGTCATCTTTTTCTGGTTGCTGCACAATGGTGGAGGGCAGGGTTTCACTTAACTGGGGCTTATTTTTGGGGTAGGGCTTATATTACAAGCATCCTGAAAAATCCTACTAGGGCTTATTTTCAGGTTAGGTCTTATTTTCGGGGAAACAGGGTATCTATCTGATAGACCTGGGTTTTTTTTTGCATGTGAAGATGTTTTGACTTGAGGGGGTGTATCTTTCAAGTAAATTATTTCCCTATGTGTGTGGTTTTTTTAAGTGCTACAGTCCTGTGGAAGGATTGTACCATGTGTGTGGCTTTCTCGAGTGTTTTAGGATATCAGTCTTTCTGCAGGAAGTCTGTATCCATTTTGTATCAGCAGTCTGATCCTTTTTTGACTTTGAGCCGGTCATGACCCAATCAGGACCCAAAAATGTGTTGTGAGGATAACAAGAAATGATGGTGGGAACCAGATATGCTGCCCTGAAAATTTTTCGGCAGACGACCACAATGCAAATGTAAAAAATAAATCATGATCTTAATATGAGTCGTAATAGTTTGCTCTCTCAAGAAACATTGAGAGCCATAGAATCACAAGGATGGAAAGACTGGTCTAATCCTGTCCGGGTCCACCGTAGCATGTGAAGATTGTGAACTTTCATGCCTTTACAAGTGTTTCATGGGGGAAGCCATAACGGTTATAACTGTTTCTATCAGGAAATGATGCTCTGGAAGTCAAGCATCCTTCTAGGGACATATACTGTAACACAATACATTTTGTTGCTGCGATCTCTATTTCTCAATTCCTCCACCAGGACCACACCTTTGTTTGTCTTTGTGCTACAGGAAGAACATGGCCAAAGAGTGCATCCAAGCGACCATGTTGCCCACAAAAAAACCTCCAGGGCCCAGTCAAGTACAGGCACTATGTAGGACAGGCAGATCCACTTTTGATTTAGGGCAGGGATTTTTGTTGCCCTACTGTGTGTCAGTGAAATCTCTAGTTACACCAACTCACAGCTCAACTGGCTATTGTCTCCCCGAATGCCTTGAGGAAAAAGTGAAGCCATGTCAGTGTTTGTAATTCTGCATGCTGAGCTTTGAGGCGATCTGAGTTCTCCTCAGATGTCATTGCCACCCATGTGGTCCAAGCTGACTGAAGCCGCTTCATGTCTTGTGACATTGCCTGAGGATAAAGATCAGACAGAAACATTTCTTACTAACCTACCTGCCTATATCTACCTATGTTTGTCATTTGACAGATTGATTGCTTAGAAAGACAAACCTATATATTTAATTTATTTTGTTCTTATTACATTTTTATTCTACACTCATCCAGGAAGCTGTGGTTGGTATATTCAGTTCTCTGTTTAGTGATCACAATAATTCTTAGAGGACGTCTTTGTGAAATACTGAGAACCTGTAAAATGAGATTCATGGGGATTTAAAACCAAGTTTAACTGCTCCTTTTCCAATGCTACATGAGCTTTCTTCTTACAAAACTAGTCTCCTTGATGTCATGGTTACAGATTACTCTAGCATGTGAATTAAGGGCATGATATGTGAATCAGAAAATCTACCAGTTTCTCCTGGTCGTGTTACGTAGCTTTAAGCATGCTACCATTTCTTAGCCTTGGCTGTCCTTTCCAACCTGGCTTTCCTGGAGGGCTGTTGAGAGAGTGATCCTAAACCTTGGTGCCGTTTGTTTACATCTTTTGGCTTGCACTTCTGTCTACAGTGACCGTGCTGTATTGAAAGAAGCATGAAAGGGAACATGGAAGACTATCAAGGTGTTTGCTGGCTAGCTTGGAGTGGAGAGAGAAATTTGTTCTTGGACCCATATAGAGCCATGAACGGTTACGACACCTGCCTCTCTCAGCCCAATTGCTTATAAGGATTTCACTTCTGCTCAAGACCTGGAGACAACATTGGGTGATGACATTATAGCCTGTTATCACTGAGTCCAATTTAGGCTTTTCAAAACTGGGGAGAGAACTCAAAACTACATTTTCTTTGCTGTATCATCACTGATGTCTGCCTGCCCTTTGTTTCAGAAAAGTGCCCGTTACCTGCACCATGAACTGCCGGTCCGCATTGCTCATCGCATCAAAGGTTTTCGGAGCCTCCCTTTCATTATTGGTTGCAACCCCACTGTCCTCCATGTGGTACGTGTGCCAGGGGTTGATAAACAAGGGATGGTGTTGCAACAAGGCCAGTGAATAGGCCCCCACAGCATCCTGAATACACCAGTGTCTGATTTCAGTAGTTAAAAAAGAGTTGAGCTTCTTTAGTACTTGGCAGATCACCAAGGACAACTGGGTGCAGTACTGTGGAGTGGTAGAGCCCAGCCCAGATTCAATCCTCTACATCAGTGGTCCCCAACCTTGGGCCTCCAGATGTTTTTAGACTACAACTCCCAGAAGCCTTCACCACCACCTCTGCTGGCCAGGATTTCTGGGAGTTGAAGTCCAAGAACAAACCTATTTAAAAATCTGTCCTTCCTGGAAAGTAGCCAAAGGATCAGGCTTAGCAGCAAGTGGGTTTTGTAGTCTGTAGAAACGTTTAAGTCACTGCTGCCCTTTTTCTTTCTTTCAGCATGAGCTTTACATTCGAGCGTTCCAGAAACTGAGCGAATATCCCTCAGTAAGTATGTCACAGATTCTCGAATACAAAAAAAACCCCTGTCGTTTTTCGTTTTCTCGTAAACTGTCCTGAGTCATTTTTGTGGGATGTCATAAGATAAACGGTGAGCAAACCAAGTAGACATTGATCACGGTGCCTTTATACAGTACTTATTTTTATTTCTTTCAAAATGCCTTTCAGTGTTTTCTAGGGAGCTTTGTGCTTTTTTATATGGGACTGTTGGTTCTGGCTAAATGGCTGCTTTATGTTTGCACAGAGATTTTCTTTCTCTTTCCTGTTCCCTCCCCACACCCCTCTATCTCTGTCTCTCATCTCTTTTCTCTCTACAGATCAAGGACCAAGAATCTGATATCCAGTATTGCAAACTGGTCCGGCAACTCCTAGACGATCACAAAGACGTTGTGACGTTACTGGCTGAAGGGTTACGGGAATGTCGCAAGCATATACAGGTACTCTAAGGCTGACTCTCCTGGCCCATTCGAGTTGTTTCAGGTTGGGCTTCGTCTGTTGAGAAATACTGTGGCCCTAGAACCATAATATATAAAAGTCAATGACTCTGAAGGAAAAAAGAATTAAAAATCTCAGAGGCTTGCTTCATATTCATATAGTGTAGCTCTGTCCTTGTTCCTTCTTCATTGACTTTAGAGAATTCTCCAAAGCCAGCACAGAGTTTGAGCTGTAACAGGTGAAATGGAGAAATTGTGAGGCAAATCCATCTCCCAGTCTTACTTGGGAGGCACAGGACGGTAACTTCATCTCTATCCATTTGCACATCAGTATCCCTCCAAGAAATTAGGTGAAGAGTAGTCGGAAGAAGGTGTTGGAAAGATTGCTTCCCAGACAGCTATTGCAACCACGTGTGTGGCCTTGGCAACTTTGCAAAGCTGTTTGCTTCTCTTTTGACTTTCCAGGATGAGAAGGTGATTCGTTCTTTCCTGGACAAGACCCTCACCTCCCGCCTCGGGATCCGGATGTTAGCCACTCATCACCTTGCCTTGCATGAGGATAAGGTATATATGCATAGATTTATCTTAACTGGATATGTATGTGTGTGTACACACACATGTTTATATATTTGTAAGAATGACTAACAAGTATTTAAACAAAATATTTAAGGTTTACTTTCTTCAGTTGCTCTGGTAAAAGTATGTTGTTTCCCATACTCTGTGTGTGTGTGTGTGTGTGTGTGTGTGTGAGAGAGAGAGAGAGAGAGAGAGAGAGAGACCTAATGGAGGAGGAACGATATGATGTTTAGTGAGGCCTAATATGCCACCTTTTTCCCCATAGGGGACCCAAGACAGCTCACAAACAATTAAACCTATACAATAATAATTTAGCCAAACCACTGAGCCATTTAATCCAGTATTATGGCTTCAACCACAGTGGTTCCTGAGGTCCTCAGGTTAGAGGTCTTTCCCAGTCTTGTTTCATAAGAACATTTTTAAAACTATGCCAGAAGTTGAACCTGTAACTTTCTGTATGTAAAGCACATGCTGTGAATTTTGCTACATTCCTTCCACTTTAAAAAAAAAATCAGAACATTTGACTATCAGATGTAAAACAACATTATCTGATTATCGCACTATTTTGTGTGTGAATATGTATTTTTAAAATCTATGCCTTTAATAGCAAGTTTAGTGACTTGACGCCAGCTGAAAGGACAGTGAAACAGGGCTGCTGGCAGGAAAGGACATAATTTTTCCATATTTTTATTAAAACTCCTAAAAGCACCTTAAAGGAGATTTAAAAGGCCAATAAAAACTTCCCTGTAAGAGTTCTGCTTGAGTAAAGCTCCTCATATTTCAGAAAACAAACAAAAGCTGAAAGTGGGTTGGCAGTTAGTGACGGTTGGGCAAAACTGTTTCAAATTGTTCAGGAGACTCTTGAGAGTTAAAGGACAATTTATTTATTTCATAAACTTGTATACTGCCCAGTTCGTGCTAGGCGCTACACTCGGTGGTTTACATCAAAGGAAATGCACACAGGATGATGTAATATGACAAAACAAATAATCAAGATAAAAACAAATAATCAACTAATTTAAAAAAAATCAATGCATCTAAACATAAAATTGAGCTAACCCGAATAATGGCAAGACAGGTGGCATAGGGACAAGAGATCATTAAAAGAGGATGCCCTTGGAAATCCCTGATATTTAATAAAATATATGTTTGTGAAGTTTGCATTTTAAAACCCGCCAGATGTGAGGTTAATGATTTATTTAGGATACTTACTATTCAACTATTAATCCTGTCAATTACAAACTAAGCATCAGATCAGTGTCTGGTGTTGCCCAAATAACATGAAAAGACATGAAAGTTTTTATGAAGTAGCGAAAAGAGGGAAAGAAAAATTATAAAAGAAGTATGGCGGAAGACACTGTCAAAGTGAGCAAGAAGAGAGAAAAATGCAGACAGTTATAAGGCCATGGAGATGATGCTAGAGTTGGGAGAGCAGCAGTTATATAAAGTTAGAAAAGGAACTAGGACTATAAAGGAGGAAAAGTAAAAGATACGAATATAAGCAGAAACAGGGTGAAAAATTGGACAGCCGTTTTTGTGCTGAAGAGAATTTACTGAATGAAAGTGAGAGGAAGAAAGAATATATCCATAAAAGGGTATTCTCACTTCCTCCTCACCCAAAAGGACAATATATAAAGCAAAGCCTGTAACAAGGATAAAAACATGTTTTAAGTTCAGTTGCCTGAGAGGAATAATCTGGTAAAGACCTGTTACAAACATGGGGAGAGGAATGGAAGTTCATTAATTTTTAATGGATTATCAAATAATTGATAATCTACTTTTCCTTTTAGAAGTGAGGGCAAAGAACTAGTAATCATTTATAGACACATACATTACAAAATACAAAAACCACAGCCTTAAAAATAGGCATAGAAAATCTCATTCTGTGTATCTGAATAAATAATCAAAGACAGAGGAGAAAAAAACACTGAACATATCTATGCAAGTTAATCCTTGTGAGGGGAATCAGAAAAGAATTTTGTCAATATAATGAAAAAAACCCCACATTCTAGCAAAGTTTTTATTTATATATAAAAATAGTATAAACAATATCTCAGAACATAATCGAAGTAATGTTTATAACTGAAATGCAGAAACAGGGAACCAAGGTACCAGCATTTGGGGCTAGCTTTAGGTAAAATAATCATGTAGAGCTGATGGACATACAAATGTGCAGAAAAAATAAAGCTGACAGCAAAAATGTGGAAAGGTTGGTTTTAAAACTCTGAGGGGAACAACATTCAAAACTGTTGTTTGACAGTAAAAACAGACAGAAAACATACAGGCCCAAATCCTCTTGCCTCTTTATGGTGCTGTAGCATAAATAATGTAACTTTTTGAGGTGAATTATCAGTTTTATGCCTGAGTGTGCAACTGATAATGTCTGTGGTGATTTTTTTAAACTTGTAGCAAGTTTTTATGGTGTTGCAGGAGGATTTTGGCCAATATATGTTGAAGGAGTATTTGGTAATCATCAAGCAGCAGAACTAACTAAAGGGGGGACATGCTAAGAGTGTAGGATTAAGAGAATCCATGAAAAATAACTAAAATGTGTACAGTTACAGAACCTAACAGAGAAACATCAAAAGATACTAGATTTATTGTAGGGGAGACAGAGAAGTGAAAGAAAGAAAGGAATGGAAAAATGTATTCATCGGGGAGAAATAATGAATTAAGACATAGAAAACGGCTGTGCATCGTTCCTGAAGAGCATAATGCCCAGAATGTTGTGCATACATTTAAGCTGCTTAATTCACCACAGCAAACGGTCATTAATAAAGAGGTGCTGGTCACATTAGGTGGTGTGTGCCCAATTGTGCAAAAGGCATGCATGCACCCGTGTAATGCAACCCCCACCTCGTTGCTTAGATAGATTGAATGAATGGGTGCTTTCAAAGGTCACTGCCGGCACTGTGGAGGTTGCGTTTCGTATTGGATGAACAGTCATTTCCGTCTCCTTTTCGCATCTTCCTGCAGCCAGACTTTGTTGGGATCATCTGCACCCGCTTGTCTCCGAAGAAAATAATTGAGAAATGGGTGGATTTTGCCAGGTATTTCTCCTATTTGAAGAAGTGGATGGTGATCCTCAAAAGATTACGCTGAAGTAAATTTGTTGGGTCTTAAAGGTGCCCAAAGTCTTGTTGTTGTTCATACTTGTTTATACAGCAGTCTTTGCTTCCCTCTTGTGGCCATTTTGTATAGGTCTACCTTCTCTCATCTGCTGTTTTTACTTATGCACAAAATGAATTTCTGACTCTTAACGGTCTCCCAATGGTTTTGTCTTTGTTTTGATTTTCTTTTTGTTGCTTATGAAAGCTGGTTTTTGGGCTGCAACCTTTGTCTTATTAATATTTATTTATTTATTTATTACATTTATAGCCCGCCCATCTAGTCATATAGACTACTCTGGGCGGGTAACAACATATCATCTAACAATTTAACAATTTAAAATCATAACAATATATTACTAAATAAACAATGATCCAAGATGGGAGAAAACACAAAATAACAAAAATTCAGACGGTGGGTGGAGGGAAGGCTTGCTTAAACAGCCAGGTTTTCAGTTGGCATTTAAAGATGCCCAGCGACGGATTTAATTGGATTTAAGCCATGACAAATGGCAAAATATTAATTTAAAACGACATTTTAATGTTCAGTTAAAATATACAAATGAAGGAGCAGGTGATACCTTTATTAGACCACTAAAATAAATTAAGCAAACAACAGACAGCAAGCTTTTGAGGATAATTCATCTTCCTCAGGCTGAACACCAAGTTGTTGTGGATAGTTCAGCAAATTATTTACTTTGATTAGAGTCCCAACGTTTCATGGCCGTCGTTGGGGCCAGGTTAGCTTATTGAGATGAATTCAAAGGTATTGAAGGCTTGTGGGAGGAGGATGTCATTTCACACTCCTTCTCAGCTAGTTGGGAATTTATCACCCAACTCTTTAAAGAAAGGACCAGCAAGCGTTCCTTTGTCTTCTTTTTGAAATGCAAAGAATTTCTGTTTGACTAGGAAAAACACAGAAGCGTAGCAAGGCTCCGTCAGAGTTGGGATTAAAATTTAGTTGAGCCCCCAAGAACAGCCAATTTTAGCCAAATCAAAGCCAAATCAATTGTTTTACGTGGCAGATGCTTTCTTCAGCATGCAGTACTGCTTGGCTGGTGTCAAGAGTCCATGATGTTCTTCAGTTGGTGGCCATTCAAGGGTATTTTGCAAGGTGCAGAAAAAAAATCAGAAAAAGGCCATGTAGTCTCTAAAACAATAAAAATTTAGCCATCTGTATAAGGCCTAGGTTATAAAACCTCTCCTGAACTTTGCTGAAGTTGCTAGTCAACATGAATTGTAAAATTTAACATTCCAGAACCAAACTCCCTATTAAATATGACTATTTGTCTTTCACTTGGCAGTAGTAAATCAAATTAAACTTGCAGGGATGGACATTAAATACATAATGTGCACTTACAGACTATAATATAACCAAGTTAAGTGTGTGCTTGAAGCATCCTGTCTTGTCTGTCTCCCTGCAGGCGCTTGTGTGAGCACAAGTATGGGAATGCTCCTCAGGTGAGGATCAACGGGCATGTTGCTGCCCGCTTCCCTTTCATCCCAATGCCTCTTGATTACATCCTTCCAGAACTCCTCAAGAATGCTATGCGGTAAGTGTTCATGTCTCCTCTTATTTGTAGCAGAGTTGTCCTGCGGGCTGTATCCGTAAAGGAAGCAGAGAGACAGACCTTTCCCTCGGGAGATTTGCTGTAATGATTGTCCATGTGTTTAGCTTTTCTAAAGACTGATGCAAGGAACAACTCTTTCAGTCTCATTGGAACTGACTCAGAAAGAATAGACAAGACACAGAGTGATGAAACAGTTGGCTCAGACAAAATATCATTTATTTATTTATTTATTACATTTATAGCCCGCCCATCTAGTCATATAGACTACTCTGGGCGGGTAACAACATATCATGTAACAATTTAACAATTTAAAATCATAACAATATATTACTAAATAAACAATGATCCAAGATGGGAGAAAACACAAAATAACAAAAATTCAGACGGTGGGTGGAGGGAAGGCTTGCTTAAACAGCCAAGTTTTCAGTTGGCATTTAAAGATGCTCAGCGACGGGGCCATGCGCATCTCAGGAGGGAGGCTGTTCCAAAGACGAGGAGCCACTGCCGAGAAGGCCCGGTTTCTTGTTTTTTCCTTCCGGGCCTCCCTCGGCGTTAGGCTCCTCAGCCTCACCTCCTGGCTAGATCGGGTGATACGGGTAGATCTAGGTGGGAGAAGGCGTTCCGTCAGGTAGCGAGGCCCTAAACCGTTTAGGGCTTTATACATAAGCATTAAAACTTTGAAATCTACGCGGAACCGAACGGGCAGCCAATGCAAGGCGGCCAGAGTGGGAGTAATATGTTGATGTTTCCTTACCCCATTGAGAAGTCTGGCTGCCGCATTCTGCACCATCTGGAGTTTCTGCATAGATCTCAAAGGCAGCCCCACGTAGAGAGCATTACAGTAGTCTAATCTCGAGATTACGAGCGCATGGACCAAAGTGGTGAGCGACCCAACATCTAGATAGGGACGCAGCTGGGCTATCCGCCAGAGATGGATATCAGTCCTGCTTAGTTGAATGGTCTCGCTTGACTGCCAGATCTGTATTCACCAAGTGACTTGATGGCAGCAGGGTGGCGATAAAGCTCAGTGCTTCGCCATCATCAAACCACCAGGAAAGAGAAGGACATTTTGCTGTCATTTCTTTGTGCTCCTTCCTTCCCAGCTGACAATAAGGCAGTCAGGAAAGGAAAGTTCTAAGAAAGCAAGAGTTTAGGAAAGCATAATAGAAAGCAGAAAAATCCAAGCTAATGAAGGGAAGAGGAGAAAGCAAGAAGCAGTGGTGGGAAGGAGAAATGAAAACTGCCATAAAGAAAAGAGGTGGGTTTAGCTACAAGCTACAGAGGTAGGAGCTGAATTTTGTATAGCAGTTTGAAATAGCCTATCAGATTTTTGGCTGCTGGGCTGTAAGACCAAGAGGCTGCAAGACTTTCTCAGCTGGAGAGACCTTTCACATACTGTCAAGTGCAAAAGTGTAAGACAGTGCTTAGGATACTACCCAGTCTGATTTTCTTCCTTTCAGTGCCACCATGGAGTCCCACCTGGATACACCCTACAATGTGCCAGATATACTCATCACCATTGCTAACAATGACATTGACCTGATCATACGGTAAGATCTGGTGAATGCAAAAGAGGAGTTTCAATAGATGGTTCAAAGGCCACTGCCAGTTGGTGTAATCATGGCAGGGACTTGGTAACAGTGGATGGATGTCACGTTGCTTGTGAACCCTTTGGATGCTGCTGTTGAGATGGTCTATTATAGGTGTGTTTTATTTCAGTAGCGAGGGATATGACTAACCTCTACTTAGGAGATAAAGGCAGGAAGAGAAAAAATGCCTTGGAACTGTGACATGTGGCTGTTTGATCATGTCCTTTATTTTCCTGGCAGGATTTCAGATCGAGGTGGTGGAATCCCTCATGACCAGGTTGATAAGGTATCCGATTACCACTTCACCACAGCAGAGGCGAGTGCCCAGGATCCCCGCATGAATACTCTCTTTGGGAACATGGTGGAAATGGGAAACAGTGCCCAGTCTGGGCCCATGCACGGGTAAGAACAAAGCAGAGATCCATGGGAAAGTGGGATTTCTAGCAGTTACTGCTGAAAAGATAAGGCAGGGTCATTGTCTTCAGGAAGAGATGTCTTATAAACCCACAATCATTTTCATTGGTGCCAGTGAAAACAAAATCAATAAACCTCCAAAGCTTCCACTTCATACTTTTTGCTTATTTTATTTTATTGGATTTCTACCCCACCCATCTAGACCAAAGGTCTACTCTGGGCGGCATCAGATTCTTACCAGATTCTCACAGTAAGCGCTAGAAATTTGTCATTTTAAAAGAGGAAGAAAGGAAATTCAACTTCTGTTTTTACATATGCAATAACAGGACATGATATAGCCTTTTCATTTTTATAACTTTCCTCAAGCTATGGCTCTTCATTGAAACCTCACTCCACTGTTCCATATAACTCGACAGTAGCCTTCCATGGAATGAAGGCCCACATGCAGTTGAGTGAGGCTTACCACCATATGAATGTGCCTTGCAGCATTCTTCTTGGTCCACTAAATCTGCATCTCCAAAATTTGGTTGTCAGCCAAAGAACCCCTCACTCACTGCTCTTTGCTATCATTTTCTCTGCAGCAATTTCTCATCCATCGTTTCTTGCATATGCTTCTTTTGTAGGTTTGGATTCGGGCTGCCCACCTCCCGTGCATACGCCGAGTACCTGGGTGGCTCCCTAACCCTCCAGTCCATGCAGGGAATTGGAACAGACGTGTATCTCCGCCTCAAACACATTGACGGCAAAGAGGAGAGTTTTCGCATCTAGAAGGATCTCTCTCAGTGGGTTGAACTCTTGGCTGCTGGAGAAAGCTCAAGATATACACCAAATCTAGTTCCTGTTGGATGCATTCATTCTCCTATGGATCCTAAAGAAAGAATTATGCTATTCTAGTGAATCTGTTGTCTCCTCTTGGATGCTTGGCTACTGTGAGAAAGGATCCCCCCCCCCCCTATTATTCCTGTGCAATTGCTGATGGGGCATAACGTCTTGTGAGTTATTCCGGTCCTTTCTTTGGGCATGCTTTGTGGTGAATGGCAAATTCAGATGATTGAGTGAGCCTATGGACAAATCTCCGTCTGTCCCCCTTTAAATGGGAATATTTAAAGCTACTAAATGGCATTGGAGCAAAGTTTTTCTTTTGGTGCCCACCTGTACACTGCCAACTCCATCCAAGTTCTGGTCCGCCCCAGTTTGGTTTCTAATGGATTCAAGGATATGTGAAGAGAAGTGTTTCACTGTTGCATGTACTGATCTTGCTGGGCCCTCTCAAGCCATTCGTGGTCAAAAAGAAAAGACTTCCGTTGCAATGTGCAGCACCAAAAATTTACCCTTGCTACTTGACTCTCTGTGGAGGACTTCTTTTAAAGCAACCTGTTTGGGGAACCAAAATCTATACATTTGTCTTCAGAAAAGACTTGTTCTCAAACTAGCACGACACTGAGTTGGACTCTCTGCCACCCATGGCATGGACTCCCTGATGGTTTCTCTCTTCCCTACATATTGATATCTCCATACTGCTACCCTCCTTGTCTGTACTTGATCTTTCTGTTAAAAATGTTACTTCAGGGAGCAGAATAAGGGTTTTCTTTCTCTGCCTTTCTATCTCCTACTCAGCATTAAAAGGAGGAGTATGCAACCTTTTCCCCCTTGCTGTGATCCTCCAATAAAAGAAATACAGATTCCCAAATGCAGTAAATGCTGTCTGCTTTTTACAAAAAAGTATGTCATGGGTAATAGTAACAACTCACCAAAAAGCAGTATATGTTTTGTCTGTATATCTAATTAAATCCAGTGTGGGGATATCGCATTGCTAGTAGCCAATGTGTGCAGGAGAAAAATTCAGCAGCAAGAGCATGCTGATGAAGTGAAAGGCACTGAGGGATGTACAGCAGACTTCCTTGGGCCTTCTTAGAACATGAGAGCAATACTGTGCAATTTCTACACAAGAATCATAGTGTCTTGGCACTTCTTCTCTTTGAAGGTAACTACCAGATCATTGTGAAGGTTCGTACTTAGCCTTTGCCTCTTTACCGAATAAATCAGGAGTCGTTTTTATATCAAAGTCCAAACTCGGGTTTATTGTATTTTTTAACTGAAAATTTTTTGTTAATGGCTCATCTCTTAACTTCTCTTGCGACATCAACGGACGCCGCAAGGGCAACACTGATTCATGTTCAAAGGGGTTCAGCGACTTGGTCTCCCACGGCCCGGGTAGAAAAGGATCATGGGCTAGGGGTTCTGGTTCGTCTTCTTGATCTCCTAACAGCGGTAGGGTCTCCTCCCCTCCATCTCCGATCCAAATCGACTCCTTCTCTCGTCCCAAGGAACCCCACGGTCCTGGTGGTATGACATCCTCCTCACTTCCTTCCATAGCCGCCGCTCTTCCGCTTCCCTGGCCACCACTTCTTTCTCCTCCTTTAATCTCCTTCTCCACTCCCGAGCTTCTGACTCGCCCCAATAAGAGGGTCTTTGTGGCAACCCTCTCCTTCGACTATAATCTGCCTCTTCTCTCGGCACTCTTACTTTCTCCCATTTTCCTGTCCACGGGTCCTCTACCCAGATCAGCTCCCAGCCGCCTGGTATGTTGTCTCCCTTTTTATATCCCCCATTCCCGCCTCAATCATGGACCTCCCTCTTACTTCCCTTCCCGCCAATTCCCCCTTGGTCTGAGTGGCTACAGTTAGACCCCGTAGGTTCTCTTCCAGTATCTATTCCCTGGTGTACACTTTCTCGTGGGTTCGGTGGCGGAGTGGTCTGTACCTCTCTGGATACCTTATAGATGGACGGCACTCCGATGAGAGCTTCTATGCTCTCATCACGCCTCTCACAATCATTTTTACACAAACCTTAGAAATAACATTTATTAAAAATATTTTAACCCAGATTTTTTCCTTAAAAAAGATCCAAGGTAGCTTACATTATTAACATTTTATTATTATTTAATACAGTGTAGCATCCGTTTCTTAGATTCCACCCCCCATAAATGAAATGCTATTCCAATTTTTCCTTTAAAATACCTTGTTCAGTAATTGGTGAGTCCACTTGTAGATGATGTCTAGATCATTAAATTCTCTATCCATGTTAAAGCAAATTCTAAAAAAAAAAAAAGGTCAGGTCAATTAGGTCAACAGATATTAGATAGTGGCAAGTCAGAGGTAGAATAGTCAAAGTTGAGAATGCAACAAATTAACACAAGACTTTGTGATTATCCCTGAGTGAGGCTGCTCAGAGTTCCTTGAGTTTACAATACCTGAGTAGGGATATTAACAGTAGAACCATTAGGAGGTTGCTAATTTGTAGGAACACAATAAGTTGGAAGCAAATTGACAACAACGGGCCATGTTGCTATATGGGAGAGATCATCTTTCTCTAACTTGCTACCTTCTGGATGTACTGGACCTTCCCAGCCTTGCTGCCTCTTAAATCATGGTCAAAAGTCATATTGACTGGGATGATGGGAGTTGCATAGAATCCAACAGAGGTGGAGAAGTCTGGGAAAAGCTATAGCATGTTTTGCATTGTATGCACTTTTCAGGAAGATGTCTCTTCTCAGTTCCAGTCCTACTCAGTTTCTAGGGGTGGTGAGATGGAACTCCATAATACTACATTTCTTCAACTTCAGAAGAAGACACTTTTAAGAATTATTTATTTAGCAGATTCAAAGTACACCATGAACACAGTGGCTATAATGTTTCTAATATGGAAAAGAAAGGACAGCCTAACAGTATCACCATATTTCTTGAAGGACCTTTCTGAAAGAAGCTGGAGCAGTTGGCAGGTGGGATTATGTTTCCCAAAAGCCCACTGCTGAAGATGTAATGTCCACCCATAGCGTTGTGTTTGACTCTTCTTCACTTGGAAACCTAGCCGACTCCCAAAAGAAAAGGCAGGAAGGGCCATCCACATTGCTTATTTGCATGAGAAAGTTTATGTGTAGCGGAGCGGGGGGGGGGGGGCGCAATTTCAGGTCTAGCTAAGAGTTTACATAGCATTAGTCCTTCCAGAGGTCCTTGAGGGTTCCACTGCTTACTTTCCTGCATGTTGAAAACTGTTGGCATAATCTTGTCCCTACCTCATTGTGCTGCTACAGGTCCCATCAGCGAGTAACCTCTTTCTCCCTTTCTTTGTAAGAGAGGGATTGTTTGAACAGTAACCAACACTATCCTGATAATCTATTTAGCTTTTACTTCCCTCTTCAAGCTATTACAGGAAAGCAAAAGCACAGTCATTTCAGTAGGAAGAAATTAAATTTACTTTGTTCTCTTTGGGAATGAAAAAAATAGCTGCTGTTTGTTAATATCTGAGAAAAACAGACGCTCAGTTGTGGTTGCCGCTCATGCTTGGTTTTCGCCTGGTTGCTTATATTTTGGTGCAAGTAGAAATTTCTTATGGATGGGTTACTATGCCTGTTTATTTTGCAAGTGAATGCAACTCCGCTACCTTCAATTTCCAAATTATGTTTTTCCGGGGGAAAAGTCTTTGGCAAGCATCCAGTGCAATGGCAAGTGTACTTTTAAACTCAAAAAACAAGGATGTTTTGTAGGATTTCAAGGAACAGTGATTTTTGTGTTTTGAAAACTGAAATTACTGCCAAGGACAGATGTTGGCAATATGCATTAAACATGATCCTTCCCTCCTTAGCATGGCCTTGGAAACGAGGGGGGATGCAGCACTAGTTGATTTCCCCCCCCCCCCCATTATGCAGCTGTTAAAACACAGAGCCCCTGGCTGGACAAAAGGATAACTGAGACTCCTAGACTGCCATAAATATGTCTTCTGTGAGTACTATTTATATGCAAAAAAAAAGATGCACAAGAAATTCACGCCAGTTCACTGCCCTAGTTCTCTACTTATCTGTTAAGTGAATCCAGTATCAGTCCTGAATAAACAGGAATTAAAATGTTGTAGAAAATAATTTAATACAGTTTGAGTATCTTTCACCTTTTAAATGAATTTCTTTTCCAACTTTTATGACCATATGTACTTATTTGTTATATCTTGTATATTTTTATTGATTTAGTTTTGAGTCAACCCCTTTCCTCAATTATTTCTTGAGGCACTTGCAACGACACCAGGAAAAGGACAACAAAATATGAATACATATATTACAACAAAAACAGGTGGAATCTCAAAAAACCAGAGTGGCCTTAATCGCTGAAAGGTCAAGGGACAGGATTGTTTCCTTTGCTGTCAAAAGGCCAGTCATAGGGAAGCCAACCTACCTTCTCGGGGAAGAACGTTCCACAACTGGAGCATGTTAAAGAGACCCTGATTCACTCCTACAGAAATTTCTAGGAAGTGTGATACCTAAGACGGACTTCAAAGAGGAGGAGGTACTTGGTAGACTTAGATTTTACCAGAGAATGTGGAAAAAGTCCACCAGACTATTCACTTTAATGAATCCTCTAGTATTCCTTGCCAGAGCAGGGGATTGATCCAAAGCTCCAGAGCAACTGTGCTTCTTTCTGAGTTCAGAGATAGGGGTAATACATGATAAAATATGCATAATCCACTGTACCTGATGAAATCCTGGGGGAGATAATGTAATGTCTGCAATCTCAGAGTCAATGAAAGAGGACTGATCTATTTTTATGCTTCCACTTTGACCACACTTCTGCCTCCAGTATCTACTGGGAGGTAAAGCTGAGACACCAAACTCCCCTTTGACCAGAACGTTCTTCTTAGTGAGGGGGTAGCAAATACAACATCTATAGTCCTCAGAGGTTCAGTAACACCATCTATTTCTGTCCTTAAGCACATGTGTATGTTAGGAAGAAAACCAGTCTTTAAAATAAGTTTTTTTAAAAAGTTGTTTTAAAGAGTTTGTTTCCAACAAACTTTCAGGGACTTCCAGGCCTTACTTTCTAGCTGGCGCATGTCTCTTGCGCCCTTACCTTTGGCAATGCACCTGTTTGCCTCCCACTCTGTTTTATCGTTACTATTAGCTTCAAATCTTATCTTCCTAAAATGCTGTTTTGTTGCTGTTTACAGTATTGTCAAGGACCTCTCTCGCTGACCACAGAATTTAATTCTTCTGTTATGCGATGTTACAGATCCCAGGCGTCCCGGGAATTCTCAGGTTCTTCAAGCTTCTTAAAACCGAGGAGGCGACAACAGCGTGTTCAGGTTTGACTCCCTTCCACCAAAGAGAAAATTGTGGAGGAGTTCGCCTCAAACTTCTTCACTTATAATAAAAGACACTAGTACTAGTGCCTAGCTTAAAAGTCAAAACTTTAAAACAAGATACAATAAATAAAATAAAGGTGAAAAGCAGAGCTGCTTATCTGCATGTGCACAGCCACACCTTGCCAGAACTGGAAGCCTCCTAATGAATCCTTACTTGTTTTAGAGAAACAACAATAACAACAAAAAAAGTTAATGATAAGGCTATCACAACATATTTACCTAATCAGAGGTATTCATGCTCCTGTGCATGCATATTGTCACCCCAGTTATTTTTATGGGCATGAAATAGCCATTGCCGCTCAAATATCAGAGATGACTTTCGTCTCACCAACAATGGGCACCAACAAAATATTTTTGAAAGTAGAGAAACTGTTTACATCAGCAGCTGCAATTCAGGTAACACAAGTGAATCATTCAAGAAACCAAGGTATGGTTCATGTGTGGATCAACCTCCACAGAAATTCCAAAGCAGTGCCAATGTAACTGTCTATCCTCCCCTTATTGTACTAGGATAAACTGGCTTAAGTGCCCTCATAAGGCAGTAAAAGCTGCCAGGCACCCTTGTCTATACCCTTCAGAGATAGGTAGCTGCCACTTTTTTAATAAATCTCATGTTATAGATACATGATAAATTAGGCTTTAGACACACATACGGTCTCTTTTAATTGCCTTATTAACCAGATTAGCCTGACCAGCATCTCAGCGGAGCCAACCCTCACATTACACATGAGAGTAAATCAACTCTTGCGTTACTAACCTTGGCACTTTTTTTTTTATGCCACCAAACAGTGAGAGAAGGGTCAATCTGTTGGCATCGAGCAAGCCTCTACTTCGGCATCAAAGCCAGCCTTGTCACCAAAGGCTGACATGTCACAAACATCACCACCAAAAAGAGGAAGAAGCATCCTCTAAAGATGCACCAACTAAGAAGTCCAAACACAAATCCAAGCCTGAAAAAGCATAACCTGAGGCTCAGCTATCCGCCTCTTCTGCACTCCAGGCTCGGCAAAGTTATGTGGTTTGTCTCAATACACCATCCTCCAATGGGGAGCACCCAAGCCCAGCTTCCTGCCCACTTTCAGCCAGTCTCTGGAGTGATCTCTATCCAACACCCTCTAGGGAGTTTTTCTCCACTGCCTCGATCCCACTCGCCCTCCATTGAGATTCAGGTCTCATCCCCCATTTCCGTTTTTACTGTGTGTGGCCATAGCCTGAGGAAGAGTATTCACAAAACTTGCGATCATCTACATTCACCATCATCAATGCCCTTGGCGGATCTCCCTCTGGCATCAAGCGGACAGCCCCTGCAGGGGCCATCCAGAGCGAACCACCTCCTCTCAGTGCCATCCCATCTCAGCACCAAGATTGGCCTCAGCTCCATGGTGTGCAACCACCTGCCTCCTTAATACTATCCAACTCCATATCTGCCTACATACCATCCAGAGCAAGCTCTGGCGTACATGGGGACACCATGGTTCTCCCTGATGCCTTATTTCTTGGGCATTCCAGCACCGGCCTGGCTTTGGCCTCAGAACCAATTGTGATAGCCCAGGCTTTGACGCCACAGGAGCACATGCTCCAACTCACTCCAATGGACACAGAGACCCCAAGACAGCGGTGTCTCACCCTTATGAGACCTCAGCTGTCTCACAACAGTTGTTTTCCAAATCTTTGATGTCAAGCTTCTCTGTTGGCATCCAATGGCATATGTGCCCAAAGCTTTGGAGCCAACTGTCCTTTCAAGGATGAAGCACCATTGCAAGCATCGTCATTGCCTGCCTACCTCGTCTCCATCACTCAAACAGGTGTGCTCCTCCAGTCCTCAGCACCATCTCTCTTTGGAATTGGACCATGGAACCAAGAGTCAACATCAAGCCACTCAGGTATCCATTGCTTTGGGCCTGGATCTCGGCACCAAGCCTCAACATTGAGCTGTCTCTTCCACCTATGCTGCTCTGCCTACTGCCAGTCCAGCACCTCAGGACACACAACAGGTCCCTTTTGTTGCCTCGGTACCAATGGGTTTCCACACCTCTAAACCTGACATCGAGGATCCAAATTATTCACCTTCCTCATCTGAATCCACCTCTGACACCGAGTCCAAATCTGGTATCCGCTTGGGGCTCATTATCACAGCTGAATTGGAAGTGGGAGACACTCACCACCCTCTCCTTCAGAGGATATGAGATTATATACAGACTTCATACTTAGGTTAGCTCAGTCTTTTACCTTGGAAGCACAGAGGCCCCCACATCACAGGTCTGACCTCTTAGATGACCAGATATCCTCCAACTCTTCAACACCAGTCCATTTCTCTACAATTCCTTCCCTCCTTGCCCTGGCTAAAGACTCTTGGATAAAACCATCCTTCCTCCCTCTCCAACGTCCAGGCACATAAAAAACATGTACCGTATTTACACTGAAGAGGCAACTTTCCTTAAAACACCCTTGATTCTATATCATCAAGGTTGCTCAAACAAAGTCTCAGGGGCACCATGTGGTTACACTCCAAAATAGAGAAGGATGAAAACTGGATACAGTGGGCCAACACCTTTATTCCACCGCTTCCCTGGCCCTGTGTGTTGGTAACTACCAAGGTGCCGTAGGTGCATACCAATCTTGTTGTCAGCCATGTGTCTGTCTCTCTCCAGGGGCTCCCATATCATGGCTTGGAGTTTTTCTAAGTGGATTGTCTCTACCATGTATCTCTGCCATCAGTTGCCCAAGCAGCTGCTTTCACCGTCTATCAGAGCCCATTTCTGATAGGTTCTCTCTTCTACAGCATTTCTCAGAAGCATCCCATTGCTGGCCATTTGTAAAGCTGCAACCTGGGCACAACCATCCACTTTTGTGAGACACTATAGACTGGATATCCGTGATAAGGCTACATCTGCCTTTGACACAGCTGTGGTGCCCTCTATACTGGCATGACATCCCAGTGGCCAGTAAGTGTACTAGCTACTCACCCACATGTGTGTGATTCACAGACCACGTAGAAGAAGAACAGGTTGCTTACCTGTAATGGTGGTTTTCCAAGTTGTCATCCATGAAGTCACACCACCCACCCTCCTCCCCTCAGGTTGTCATGCCACTTTAGCATGTTGCTCCCGGTGGTGGCCTATGTTCCAGGAACTGAGAGGACCCCTGCATACACGTTAGGAGGGGAGGGGTGACTAACAGACTCTCTTTCCTAGCTCTCGAATGTTCTATGGCTTCCGCACATGTGTGCAAAACACCCATATGTGTGTGACTTCATGGATGATCACTCGAAGAACCACAGTTATAGCTAAATAACCTGTTTTTTTTTCCTCCCCAGGTCAGGATGAGATGTTGGAATTGTCAGGGAGCAGGCAGGTCACCCTGAAATGTCGTATACTGATGTGGTGGGTGGGAGCAGAAACTGCCAGACCCTGGATAAAATCCTGTTGCTGTGTGTTACGCCTTGTTCATGGTATAACTTACGGCAACAAGATTTCAGCCCTGTAGTCGTAGATATAGGTAGAGATGGGATATATCCTGGGCCCAGGTGACCGGGATCTCCAGTCCTACCTCCCTGAACCGAACAGTCTACTTATGGGTCATCACACAGCACGTACAGCCAGCGTCTTGCTCATTGGACCAATCTCCGATTAAGCCCGGCTGCCACTTCTCTGCCTTCCTGCTCTTCTGGCCACTCCAGCCAGATACAGGAATGCTGGATTCCTTTTCAATACCGCAGATACAGGCAGGCGGAAGCAGGGTTTACACACAAAAACGTGAAGGGTTTGCCACTTTTTCAATATATGGGAAAAGAAGAATCACAGCCTAAGTTCATGACTGTGGTTTTGGAGTCAGTTATCTATGTAAACCAATTAAATAAGCTCAAACAACCGACGTGCTGCATGGCTGTCTATTCAGCATCTGCAAGAATTGATTCATTAGGGAACGGATATATTTAAACAGATGGGGTGTGGTGTTTTACAGAAAATGATCTTGGAAGGAAAATGGAGGAAAGCACATATTGTCAGAGCTCTAGGAATATAAAGAACTGCAAATGTTCTTGTGAAGGGGGAGACCTTGTGGGGTTTGGAAAGAAGTAGCCAATGGCTTTGCAGGTTTCCACTTTCTGTTTCGTTTCTTCTGCTCTGCTCAGCTCTCCAGCGTGTTCTCTGATCGTTACAGGAAATACCAGTTCATCTGATGAGTAGGAGCTGAAAAGTCTCTTTGCTCTCACAGGGATGACGAGGTAGAAAAATTTTCTCAGGTAAGAGACGCTGCACACACTGTTTCAATCATTCTGAAGTAAAACTCACTTATTCATAATCCTATGAACTATTCATATTCCAGGAACTTTTATTTACAGTAAGGTTGACAAAATAACTGGATCTCAGTGTGAGCTTTTGCATATTGCCTTTTCATGGTGTAAGCCTCACTGGATCCTTCTGAAGGAGAAAAGTGGTGTAAAAATATTTTAAATAAATAAAACGAATAAATGTTTGTAGAAGCATTTGATGACTGCCTGCTCTGGAAGCAAATAACAGGAAATGGTGGCTTTTGCTTTGTGAAGGCAAGATACAATTGTTCTGGGCCAAGCAATGTGAGGGAAAAGAGATTGGAACAGCTATTCAGTTCTAAGATTATAATTATTATTATTATTACATGTAAGAATTTTAAAGGCCTGAAATTTTTCTTGGTTATGATCTTGATCACATTCTGCCTGGCTTCTTCTCTGCCTTTGGGAGGGAAACAATTTCAAAGGCATGTCCTTCTTGGTTCTCCTTCATGTCTAGGGCTTTCAGTACTGTCACCATGTATCCTTCTGGACTGCTTGGCTGAGATGAAACTTGGGAATGTGGTTGGTGTTGCAGTGGTTTTGATATGGCTCTCCCCAGGGGAGACATTTCAGAAGACAGTGTTGGTGTGTTCTGATTTGATTGCCTGGCTGTTGGCCAGCAGTGTGATTGAAGAGTTCCCTTTTGTTCTGCACTCTTAACAGCTGCATAAATTTGCTAGGAGAAGTTATTTGGGGAGCTAGAGCAAGTGGAATCATCAATAATAAGTGCATGACATCCATCTCTCTCACACAGAGTTTACCACTTGAATCCTTTGGGTGCTGGCTGCTGAGGATGTGAACAACGGTAATTGTTCCTCCCTGGCAACAGTAATGGACTAGACATGGAGGATGAAAATGAAGCCTAAATCTTGACAAGGCAAAGGTACTGTGAGCTGCTGTCCTAAAAATAAGGATTCAGCTTGTGTTGGATGGAGTTGCAGTTCTCTCAAAAATATAGATTTGTTATTGATTCATTAGGGAACGGATATATTTAAAGAGATGGGATGTGGTGTTTTACAGAAAATTATCTTGGAAGGAAATCCGTGGCCCTGGATTCTTATGTTAAATATTAATCTATCAATTGTACTTTTTCCTTGACCGCACAGGAACACAGAACAAGCCCTGGGTGTGGTAACACTTACTTTAGAAATGTATGCAATGTATGTAGTAGGCAGAATGTAATGTCTGTTTGGGGGCCATTGTCCCTATTTCCTTTGTTGCTGTCCAAATAAACGATGGCAGGCAAATCTGTTTGGGGGCAGGTGGGGAGATAAATGTTTTTTAAATGAAAGTAAATGTTGCTTCATTTTTAATGTTTTCAGCTTTTCTGTTTTGAGAACCATGGCTTCTTGTGCAAGTCCCTTTGAGATTATACAGAATGCCAGAAAGAAGTTAAGAGAGGCTCTTCTGCAAATAGACGTAGCATTACTCTTGGATGCAGTAGACTCCCACCTACTGCTTTCACAGAGGGAATTCTTCTCCCTGAGTGAAATAAAGGATTCACAAAAATGTATAGAAAGGCTGATTGATGTGATCCTTGGAAAAGGAAAATCAAAACAAGAATTGTTCTTAGACTGCCTGGAAAACTTAAGGCACGTCTTTCCATGCTTGCAGCCCATTTCTGAATATTTAGAAGATGGTGAGTAAAACTTCTAAAAACTCTCCGAGTGAGAGGTTTCTTTGCTTTTGTACAGCCTAGATTCACACATGAATGATGAACCCCTGAATTCTTCTCTCTCCTCAACTTTCTTATGTGGCTGTTGCTGCTCCATCTGTGAATCAGCTGTGCTATCAAAGCACATTTTCATCTGCTCTGCTTGGTTTGTTTTGTCTACAGCTTCAGCTTCTTGTTCGTAGCACAGAAGTCCCTGGAAGAATGCATGCGTGCTAATATGTGCACACATCTTACCCCAGGAGCAGGCATAATGTGTGTGGGTGTGAGGTTTCTTTCTCCCCCCCCCCCCCCCGTCAAAGATCACTTTAATAAAAGAAAGACACTCAGCTTCCTGCTTAAACACATTAACATTTACTGTGGATTTGTCTAACAAGCCATCATTCACATCATCAGACACCAACTGCTCCTTTTCCTCCAATGGGGGAGAGAAAGGGGTTCTACAAACTTGAACTATGCCCATCCGGCATGGAGCCATAGTATTAACACGGGGTTGGTCTCCCACCACTCTTGAGGTTCTCTCTGCCCTTCCAGGGGCCAAGTTCTCTAGTCCCTCGTGGGTCCAGCCCGAGGAGGTTGGCTCCATGTGGTTCTCTCCTCCCTCGTTGCCTCTGCCTGGGCTGCCCTTTCCTGATCTCTTCTCCTCCTTTCTCGCCTTTCTTGGTCACCCTAGTAGGATGGCTTTTGAGGTGGGCAATGTGTCTTCTGCAGTCTCGCCTCCTCCGCCAGGAACATCAACCATATCCACTCACAAGTCCAAGGGTTTTGTTTTCCAACCCATTCCCAACCTTCTGGAGGAGAGTGTTCTTTCTTTTGAGCCTTTCCTACTTTGACCTTTACGTCTACTGGTTTTCTTTCTGCCCGCTTATATCCTCCCCCTTTCTTTCCTCCTTCCCCTGTTTTTCCCCATCTCTTCTTCTCTGAGAATTTTCTCTTGCTCTTCTAGGGGCCTCTTTGTTCCTTCCCCTTCTTCTTCTAATGACCTCTGGTGACCTGGGTTTCTCTTGTTTTCCAGGGGAGAGGGGATGGCACTCTGACACAAAGGGGTCACCTTCTTGCCCCCCTTCTCACAGTGGGCTTAACCTGCAGGGTTTGTTCTGACTGCAAAATTTGGATTCCTTTGCTCTAAAAGCTAGGGGCAAAGGAGATGACATGATTTGCCTGTAAAGTAAACCATGGTTGGCTTCTTAGCCTTGTGTAGTGACAATTTAGGGATACTTAACATCTGGGGTGGGGTAGGGACATCATACCTGCTGATCTTTTGTACTTTCAGCAAAACACACAGAGGGTATGTGTGCATGAACTGTACGCATATATATTCTCTAGGTTTAATAATTACAAGGTTAGGAATTGATCAGCAGGGGTACAGTCCTTCCTTCCTCCCTACACATATTTTTGTTGCATAGACAGATCTGGTGAACAGGATTAGTAAAGCTGGTTCTTTGTATGTTCTTGATTTCTAGACTCTGAGCAAACCACCTTACAAGTCTCTGAGGATTTTGCCAAGACAAGAAAGATACCTGAGTTAATACCAAGTGGAAACAGCTTGTGTTCTGAGGAAACAAAAGAGAAGGCAAATGTAGATGTGTCTTTGGGAATGTCTGTTAAAGGGTAATTTCTGCCTGACTTCTATATTTTAATGATCAATATATAGTAGCATTGGACGATCTGTAGACTACGCATGAATAGAGCTTTTGTTCTGCCAGTTTTAAGGTTGCAAACTGGTCAGAAAATAAAACAGCCTGGACTACACTTTGAATGGCAGCTGGAGCTGCAAATAATCTATTGGTGAAGTCTGTCATGGCAGGGAGCTCAGAATATACACTGGTTATTTTTTTTTTCTTTTCCCCAGATTGGGTTTGCAAAAGGCACCAGACATTGGTGAAAAAAGGCTGGATCTGTTTTTCTTTTCTAGTCTCTGGGTCCAACCAGATGGGCCTTTGTCCTGCTATTTGTCCTATGTTCCTCACTGACCATAATATTTTCTTTGACGGCCACATGATGCTGTTCCTAATCTTGAGTAGGTCCAATCTTCTGGTGTAGATTACTAATATAGTTTGTTCAGACCTCAGTAGAAGAGTTCAGACCACACTTGTTGGCTGTACAGCAAGAAAAAGGAAATGGTTTCCTGTTAAAGGGTAGCAGCTTTGTAGGAAAACCCTATTAACATTATGCAATGCCTTATAAGCTCATATGTTGTGTATTGAAGAATGCAGCTTCAGTCTCTGCCATTTTGAGTTAAATGTTTCTGGATTTCAGGGCTGAAAAAGGTCAATACCTTAGATTGTGTTAGTGTAGGTTATGGAAGTAGATGATCCAGATCCATCTTGTGATTTTCCTTTAAGGCGGACATGAAAGAGGAGATCTCCTTGTACTCTTTTTTTAAAGTCATAATAGGTCTATATGGCTTTCCTCAATTCAGTGACCTTTTCCTCTGCGAAGGTGTGAGTGGCCCTCTTGCCCTCTTCCACGATGACACCAAAAGCAGTTGCAGAAACAGGCTCCGTTATTGAGCAATGGAACTTTTAAAGATGCCAACAGCGCCATTAACTAACTCAACTCTGGGCACCAGGAAGGTAGTTTCACTCCTTCAGTCCTTGAGGTGCTGCCCCTGCATAGTCTTTACTGAGAGGTGTGGAACCCTGTCTCCTCTACCAGGTCAAGGACCCCTCGCAAATGGGCCAGGCATGGGGTCCTGCAGCAAGAGTGCTGGATTCACACGGTCAGGTGTCCCTGAAGACAGGTGGTGAAGGCTCCTTCCCCTGATACACACCCTTGGTCCCCGCTGGAGGCTATCAGCTCATAGGTGCAGTAATCCTCGCAGGTGGCTTGTCCGAAATCCATGTGGACTTGGCCGGTGTCTCCCACGTAGCAGGGCATAGGGCAGGAAGGAGTGGAGCTCAGTGGGAGGAGGGTTGTGGGGCTTCTCTGACAAAGCCATTTGCCCCTGGTGCTTCTTCTGCCAATGGTGGGCCCATCACTGGTTCTCAAGGCCTCTCAGCACCTTGCCTAATCTCAATGGACCCGGGCAACTACCTCTGGTGGCACCAGCATCTCCGGTGTTCGGATTGTGCCTGTGGACCGTCTCCCAGATGCCTTCAACTTTGGTGGCAGTGGCAGCACCTCCCAAGCCTCGCACACCTCCCAATCTACTGTGTTGGTCCAACAGGAGTCTTCTTCTCCTGTCTCCCACTCCTACTGAAGTCCAAGTCCCGCTATGGCCGCACCTGTGGCTTCAAGGGCGTCATCTACCTCCATCCTGCCAATGCTCCAGTCCACAGGTGAGCTGTGGGTAGGGAATCTGGTGGCGTTCTCTGAGAGATGGACAGCCCACTCTTGCAGCCAGGCTGACCCACGGAAGGACTTCTAAAAGAATTTTGATGGAGCTATCATTTTGATAAACATTAGGTGAAGGTGTATCTAAGTGACTAGATAATCTTTTTTCACCAATCTCTGGACATTACTAGATGGAGTATTGGTCTGTTACCATGTAAAGATTATTCCCAGGTTCTAATTCTTTCCTTTCTTTCACTGATAAATAGATTTAACCTTTGTATCACAGGTCAACAGATTCAGCCATGATATCTGGTGAGGAGATGATACGTAAGGGAAGAAAACAATTAATTGAAATCCTTGAGAATTACATAGAACTCTTTCTAGATGAGTTAATCTCCCAGTCTGTCATCACTGAAGAAGAATATGAGATCTTGGATAAAATTGAGGAGAATTCCAAGAAGAAAATTCGAAAACTGCTGATTCAGATACAGAAAAAGGGAGAACCAGCCTGCATCCAGTTTCTAGAGTGTTTAGAAATTATACATCCGGGTTCAAATTGTATTCTGCAACGTTCAGTACATGGTGAGCCTTCCAAACCTTTTCTTCATCCTGAGAAATAGTTTCTTCATTTAGTGGAAACTCCTAGTCCTTCTTCATAGAGCTACAATTCCCAGGATTCTCTGGGAACAGAAAGACATTGCTTTGGTGCTCATTTTATTCATACAAATTTGATCTGCAAGATATTTGAGCATGTGATCTTTCTGGTAATGCCCCTACCTGTAATATGTCACTAAGGGAAATCTGCTTGGCCCATTTCATTAGTTTAATTTTGGCCTTAAATAATTAATTTCACCTGGGCCATTTCATTGGCTTAATTTTGGCATCAGGTTATTTCAAAAGCATTACACAAAAATGTATTCTCGAAGGCTTTCACGGCCGGGATCTGATGGTTGTTGTAGGTTGTTTGGGCTGTTTGGCCGTGTTCTTGAGGTTTTTCTTCCTAACGTTTTGCCAGTTCCTGTGGCCGGCATCTTCAGAGGACAGGAGTTAGACTCTCCAGCAAGCCATTGGCAAACATAGTCCTCCGAGGATAGAAACAACACTTGCTGGGTATGATGGTTGCATCCTTAGGAACAGCGCATTGAGAAATGACTTGGACTTCCTTCTGAATCTTAGTAAACATGACTGACTCTTTTTGCCATTATTGTATTATATGTTCCTCCCTAGAGCAATTATTATCTGAGGAGGAAGCCGAAAACTCAGCAGCAGTGGAAGAGGCAAAAAGAGACATTTCTGAAGGTATTTCCACAGTCAGGCTGGGGACAAACATTTAGCTATTGCTACTGTTGTCTCTGAAAGAGAGTTTGGTTATGCACCTGTCCTATTCTTCCACTTGGAAGAAACCCTGGTAGGATAGGGCAGACTGAGGTTGTACTGATGGGAGGAAGAATGGTCCTACTTTCGGTGCACTTTGCTCTAAGTCTCCCTTCCAGGCTGAGGAAGAAGAGAACATGCAAGGAGAGAGAAAATTCCTTGACTCCTATCTGTATGTCACTTCAGCTAGGTGCCCCCCAGACTCATTGGATGTCATCAGCTCCAGCCAGTGTATACTTTGATCAAGCATTGCATTTCAAAACATCTTGAATGCAAGGGTTGGGGAACTGATTTCATTTTATGCATACAGAGGCTAAAACATAGCTATAAGAAAGATGGGGAGGGCTACAAAAATCGACAATTCCTAATGCATATTGAGAGCTATTCTTTATCAAGAGTGTGTGCATGCCATTGGCCCAAATCCTCTTGCCTAGTAACCCTGGCCTAATACAAACAGCATATCTTTTGAAGGCAAACTGCCTCAAGGTAAGAAAACTCTATAGACATTATTTGTTTTATTTTATTTTATTTTAGTTATTTAAAATCTTTTACCCCAAGATTTGTGACTCAAGAATGCAACTGATAATGCTTATGGTGATTTTTTAAATTGGCTTCCAGAAGTTGCACCATTTGCTTGGCCCTGCAAGAGGATTTTGGCTACTAAATTAATCAATACATTTTTTAAAAATATATGCTGCTAATTATTCATTTGTGCTGCTATCTTTCTATCCCCTGAGGGTATTAGCCTTTCTGGGCATACAGTTCTTATGACAGAACATGTCAAATCTGCCCAAAATGTACATATTTTCTGTGACACCTGGTTCATAAACCTTCTGATTAAAAGACGTCAAACTGAACACACTTTGATATGTGATAGCTTATCTCTAGGCTATTGAGTTCACAACACTTAGTTTACAACAAATCTTTAAGGATTATTCAAGACCAATTCTGGACCATGAAAAAGGTGCTGCATTGTTTGCGAAAAGAAAGATTGCTATACTCTGTTGGGCTAATTTTGGAGGGTGGCAAGATTCATCCAAGTAGAGGGCGGGATTGTTTAAAAAGAAATTAAATAAAAGAGGAAGTAGACAACTTTCTAGTACCCCTTTGCTTACTATGCGCTACATTCAGATCTAAATCTGATTGTTTTTATAGTGCCCCTGTGCTCAGGTTTCTCTTTCTATCAGAAATGAATTACCTAATGGCTACAGCATTGGGTGATTATAATTACTGTGATAATTAAATTACAATGATCTAATGAGAGCTCTGGCTTCTGCAAGCCTGTGCAGGACCAACAGCAGACAATTTCTGCCACTTCCAGTCCTCTGTGATGGGGGGAAAGCTTGAAGTATAAGCATATTAGACACTTGCTCTCATTTTCAATTTTCTTCAGGGAAGCTACGTCCTTTGAAATTAGATTGGATAGATGGAAGTTTTTTAAAATTGAGCCTGGGATATAAGAGGAACTTCAAGAACTTCTAAGATGATTGAACATGAGCATCTGTTTCTAGGTCTTTCAAGTCAGGAGAAAGAAGAAACTAGGGAAGAACCAGAGCAAGTGCAGAAACATCCTCCTGAAGGTAATTTCATGTCTGTTCCTCCCCTCAAATCTCGCTTTATTTTGTACTGTCACACTCTACAATAATGCTCGGAGTAGTGTTCCCAGGGAACTTCTCGTTCATGCATTCTACTAGCACCCGGCATGGAAATGGAATCAGTGTTTCAAGCCATTGTTCATGAACTCTTTGAGACTTTTCCCACTTTCTTTCAATTTTTTAAAAAACGGGGTTTAAACTGGGATCTTTTCTCGATCCTTTATTTTTTTATTTGTTAAAAACTAATCCATTTCAAAAGAAAACATCCAAGTATATGAAATCCTGAATTTTTGGAAGAAATACAACCACACTTCTAAATCTGGAAGTGGAGTCATTGCAGCTGGACTTCCTTCTTATTCACTTCCCCCTGGTCTGAATAGGCTCGTTAGATGGACAATGGATGGGGAGTGAGTGAAAATCCCTCCTCTGCAGTTCTCCTCCACCCATTGTCATGGGTCGTTAACAGTGGTCTTTCTGGTGAGTGGGTCTGATCTTTCTTGGGATGGATGAAAGGGCAGCATGATCAATAGGAGGCAGATTGTATCTAAGGCCTCCACCCCTATTGAGTGAGGGATTTTCTGTATGCACATGTATGGCCCCTCTGAACCCTCTCTCAAACCACCTATCTTATCGGTCCAAAATGAGTACATCAAATGAGTGTCCTTTGTCCTTCAAATGAAGGAACGCTGCTGATTATGGTTTTGAGCTGTTGCCCCTCCTGGGTTGGGCCATTCTCCTGTTTAGTTAACTGTTTGGTTTCTCCAAGGTAGAGCTCTGAAAGGATTTTTGGTAAACACCACATGCCTGTGCACTTCAAACCCACAAACACATTAAGGCAGAGACTCGTACACCCAAAAGACCGGACACCAAAACACAACAGGAGCAATATAGTATATGTGGCCCAATGCAAAGAAGAGTGTTCGGAGCATTTCGGACTAAGAAAATAGGTGGTTTGAGAGAGGGGTCAAAGAGGCCATACACGTGCACATAGAAAATCCCTCACTCAACGGGGTGTAGGCCTTAGATTCAAGTTGTCTCCTATTTATCATGCTGCCCTTTCATACCTCCCCAGAAAGATCAGGACCACACATACTAGAAAGACCACTGTTAACAACTGTTAACGACCCATGACAATGGGTGGAGAAGGACTGCAGAGGTGGGATTTTCACTCACCTCCCCATCCTTTGTCCATCTAATGAGCCTATTCAGACCAGGGAGAAGTGAAACCAACGTGGAGGATATATCAGGGGTCTCCTACCAACTCTCCTCAGACTGAAGAAGTTATTGGGATGAGTAGTGAAACATTTCAACCTAATAAGAAATAACTCCAGTTGCCATGACTTAACTTCCAGATAACCACACCTGGATGACTGAGAATCTTCACAGACACACTTATTTGTAAATAATCTTAATTTATCCGATTTATTATGATTGTAGAATTGGGCATAGTTTTTCTTCATTCTTTTTTTTTTCTTCATTCATAGAATCTGGAGCTTTGGCCACCCTAAAGCAGTGGTTCCCAACCATGGGTAACCCAGGTGTTCTTGGACTGCAGTTCCCAGAAACCCAGGCCTGCACAGCGAGTGGTGAAGGGTTCTGGGAACTGCAGTGCAAGAACATCTGGGTTACCCAAAGGTGGGAACCACTGCTCCAAAGGAAATTCTGTCTTGAGTGGAAAGTTCTTGAACTGAGCAGGGGGTTGGACTTGATGGCCTTATAAGCCCCTTCCAAGTTCACTGCTCTATGGTTTTATGAAATGCCAGGCTAGTGTAAATTCAGTTGCATTGTCATGTGGCCAGCCTGACTGGCAGGTCTGCCAAGTAGAGGTCATTATCATTTCTATGTATTTGCATCTGTTTGGCTGCGGGTGCCCCAGTCCTAGGTGTCTTGCTATACTGCATGCTTTTCATGTTATAACAAGATTTTATGCAGATGTGTGTAATGCATTTAATGTCAAATCCACTTTGTGCCTAAAAGATTATTTTGGACAAGCTTATGCAGCCCAGTACCCATTGAACAGAATAGCAGCAGCAGCAGTAGAAGTAACAATAACAAGAACAATAACATTTTAATTATTCCATAGAGAGAAGAAAAGCCCTTAAGACCATTCTTACCAAGTTAAAGCTACGGAAACATAAAAGCAAGAAATTGGCCCTGCAAGAAATTCTGGAAATCAGTTCAGGAAGTTTAAAAGAATGCAGATCTGCTGCTTTGGGAGATTTACCTTGGCATTTTCTGAGGAAGCTTCTGGCTCTGAATGTATCAGCCAGGAACGCAACTGTAGAGCAGGAGAACCTAGAGCAGTGGATGAAAGTCAAGGAGGAAGAAAAGAGAGTTGATGAGAGAATTTTCTTCAATAGTCAGACAGACGTAAGAGTTTCTGTGAACCCCCTTGATGTCCTTTGTGCCGTTCTGCTTTGTTCGGACAGTTTCCTTCAGCAGGAGATCTTCTCCAAAATGTCCCTGTGCCAGTTTGCTCTGCCTTTGCTCCTGCCCCCTTTAGAGACTCCAAAGTGCACCCTGATGCTCTGGGCCATGCGGGGCATTGTGAAACAATGGACGCCCCATTCCCTGGCTGAAAGCAGAGGCTTTAGGGAAGAGAACCTAGTGCTGACACCCATGCCAGTAATCTCCTTTGTGCGGATGGGGACCTCAACCTTTTCCAAGTCCGCAGTCCTCAATGAGTTTCTAAGTCCCTCCCAGCAGCACAATGATTTCTTCATTCATCGTGACAGTGAATCTGGGAACATTCCTCGAGAAATTGCTGATGGGCTAGTAGAAATTGCTTGGTATTTCCCAGGACAAAAGAGCTCCGATCTCTTTCCAGAGCCAATTGCAGTCACAAACCTCCGCGGAGATGCTGAGTCACATTGGGTACAGTTTAGCTTTCTAACACAGGTCTCTTCGGCTGTGTTTATATTTGCTGAATGCATCAGTAAAAGAGAATATATCCTCTTGTCATCGCTGAAGGAATCATCAACTCAGTTCTACTTTATCATAGAGGATCATGGTCGCAAATCCACTAATACTTTGGATTTCTTAAATGAATTGGCTCCGCTACTTAAGCTCAGCAATTCACATATCCTAGTGAAAACTGCAATGTCAAATAAAGCAGAATTTGTAGAAAAGCTGCGATCTACAGTTGGAAGAATCCTCAGCTCTCCCAACAGTGTGAGTGTGAATGAGATGGCCACTGTGGCCCGTGAGCTGACCATTCACGTGGATGAGGATAACAAAGAATGTCAGCAGGCTCTTGAATGTGCTTTAGAGATTACTAGAGACGTAAAAGAGGTAGCAGGATACAAGAAAGGAACACTGATACTCCAAGGCGAACTCTGGAAAAATCTGGCAAAAGTGGAGAAAGAATTATGCCGAATGACAAAACAAGGGGACACGCCTTCGGAAAAATATAGATCTGAACTCAGAAGTAAATTGTTGATGCTGCGTAAGAAACAGAATGAATATGAACCCCATGCTGGTTTGATTAATTTCATGAATACTATAAGACACCTGAACTCTGCAGAGAAGCATTACTTCTTGAAATGGCTGAAATTCAACCTGGACAACATTGCAAGGGAGAATCTTTCAAAATTACGTTCTGAATACAAAGAGCTGTGTAAAATGTTTGGAGACAATAGGCAGAAGATTACAGAGACAGACCAATTAATATCGTCTTCTTCCTTGGGAGTTGAGCATTTCATGCGTGAGTTGGGCCAGTTTTATGAGGCAGAGTGTTCAATGGTTAATGAGGGCAAAATAGCAAAAAACAAAAGGCAATTTGTCCACTTCCCCAGTATTGCAGCTGATTTGATGCTGGAAGGGTTTCCTCTAGAACTGATGGATGGAGATGCATCCAATATCCCACTCCAATGGATAACTGATGTTCTGAATAGACTTCATAAGAAATTAAGGAATCAGTCCAAATTGATGGTGATCACTGTGTTGGGAGTGCAGAGTACTGGGAAATCCACCCTTCTCAACACCATGTTTGGCTTGCAGTTTGCTGTCAGCAGTGGCCGATGTACACGAGGAGCCTTCATGATGTTGCTTAGGGTGAGAGAAAATTTGGCAAAAGAGTTTGGCTGTGATTTCATCCTGGTGATAGACACGGAAGGTTTGAAAGCTCCAGAACTAGCCAAATTGGAGGATAGCTATCAACATGACAATGAGTTGGCTACATTAGTGGTTGGGTTGAGTGACATCACCATAGTAAACATGGCCATGGAGAATGCCACTGAAATGAAGGACATCCTTCAAATTGTGACCCATGCTTTTCTCAGGATGGAGAGGATTGGGCAAAAACCCAACTGTCAATTTGTCCATCAGAATGTCAGTGATGTTTCTGCATATGACCAGAACATGAGAGATAGGAAACACCTCTTGGAACAGCTCAACGAAATGACCGCAGCAGCAGCAAAAATGGAAAAAATCAACAGGGAGATCAAGTTTTCAGACATCATGGACTATGACCCAGAAATGCACAATTGGTATATCCCAGGTCTGTGGCATGGAGTCCCACCAATGGCTCCAGTTAATAGGGGCTACAGTGAAAAAGTGTTTGAATTAAAGAAGTCCCTTTTTGAATTCATAAAGGATAGGTCACATAAAAGGCCTCCCAAAGATATCCCTCAGTTTATTGAATGGGTGAAAAGCTTGTGGAGAGCTGTGAAACATGAAAATTTCATCTTCAGCTTCCGCAATAGCCTCATAGCTGAAGCCTACAACCAATTGTCCATGAAATATTCTGAATGGGACTGGCATTTCCGCAGAGAGATGCACCTCTGGGTATCTGAGCAGGAAACTGTGATCCAGAATGTTGACCTTGATGAATTGGATCATTCCAACTGGAAAAATGACCTTCAAGCAAAGCTGTCATCTGGAGAACAGAGGATCCTTCAGCACTTGGAGGAATACTTTGAAAGTGGAGCAGCAAATCTACATTTGGTGGAAAGGTACAAAGAAGATTTTATTAGGAGTGCCAGCAGCCTCAAGCGTGAACTTGAAAATTATTCTTCTACCAAATGCATAGAAGCTATTCATATTAAAAAGGGTCGCCACAAGATTGATACTCTTCAGACTGAATACCTGAAAAAATTCGAAGGAAAGGTGGACAAACTTCTTGAAGACTGTCGGAAAAATGAATATAGATTGGAAGATCAGGAGTTGAAAAAAGAATTTGAAAGAATGTGGGCAGAAACATTGTCAGAAATATCACCAACTTCATTAGAAAACCGGCAGATCCTTTCAGATATAGAGTTATCTTTGAGAAAGGAGTTAGCTCATCGTGGAAGTTCAGTTAACTTAAAAGTACAGGAAGCAAAATGTTTGCTAAACTACAGGATAAGCACCTTTCAAATGAAACCTGAGTATTTAGAGACATCAATTATATACCGCGTTACACATTTTTTTGCTAAAAAGGACTGTTGGCATAAAGCTGAGGAACTTGCTAGATCTTTGATGACCCTGTGCAGTTCATACATCAATGAAAAGGTCTGTTGCAGAGGAGATTATGATGAGACCTATTGTGGTGAACTTTTACATATGATCAATGAGAAGCTTCAAGAAAGTGATGTTCAAAAACTGCATATAACACCTTGCTTTGAAATAGATCTAAAGCTTCACATTTTAGGAGAAGCAACTCACTCCTTTCAGAAAATGCATGAAGATTTTATTAAGGAAAATGATCCTCACGTACGCCTGGAAAACCTAAGACCTCAGTATTTCTCTGTTTTCAGAGACCTTTATTTAGAAAAAGATGCTCTGCAAAACAGAGCCAAGGATTTCTGTGAGCATTGTCTCTACCCTTCCATAGTGGATTATATTAACAAAAGGCTTGGGATAGAAATAGTGAATGACATTCTCACCAGTTCACAAGGTATTGGATATGCTAGCCGAAGCTTCTTCCAGTTTCGTGTCCTGAAGGAGTTATTGGAGGAGAGGGATGTCAACAAGTTTGTAAATTATATCATGGAATATGAAACATTTGTTAAGGCGTGGATAAAGGGGCAAATATTGGATCATTATGCAGAAAATGATCTGAAGGACCTAGAAAAAGAGATTGTCTCTCATATAGTAAAGAAGATTTGGGAAACACTGGAAAGCATGACACATAAAAGCATTGAGACATTATCAGAATTTTTAGACAATTTTTGCCAACATATGCAGAAAGAGCTGGTTATTTCTAAGGACAACTTAATGGGGATACAGTTTAAGAACACATTTGATCCTTGTCAATTCTCCGCTTGGGTTGGGAAATTCCTTCCTGATTTGCAAACGCAGATACTGTCAGATTTTGCAGTTCGCGAGATCAAATCCAAGCTCTCCAACCTGTCTGTGAAGCCTAAATGTGAGATCTTCAACCGAGTCTTTGGCTGTGGGAAGCAATGTCCCTTCTGCAAAGTCCCCTGTGAAGCGGGCGGGAGTGCTCACAAGGAACATTTTGCTGCCGTCCATCGTCCGCAAGGACTAGGAAGATACAGATACGAGAGTTCTGAAGTGCTTGTTCATTCTATTTGCTCCACTGATGTAGTTTCCAACAGCACGTTCCGAAACTCGGATACAGACTGGGAGGTGCGTCCATACAAAGATTATCGTGACTACTATCCAGACTGGTGTATTCAGCCAGATCCCAGTATCAATGCTTCTGATTACTGGAAGTTCGTTTTGAAAGAATTCAATTGCGACTTTGCCAGATGTTACAATGCCAGACCAGCTGATCTGCCTGAGGATTGGAAAAATATCTCACAGGAGCAAGCACTGGAGGCCATAAAGGAAACCTACAATATGAATTAACCCACCCACCCCCAAGTCTTGAGAACATCTAATTTGCTGCACACACTAACCACTTCAACAAGGGTTGGCATTAATGAAAGACAAGTAATTGCATTAAGTAAGTTCCATGATCTGTGTTTGCTTTAGTGGCACAAACACAAAAATTGGAACAATACAGAGATTGACATGAGCTCTGCATAAAGAAGATACACAAATTTGTGAACAGTTTCCAATTTTTTAAAAAATCCATATGAAAATCTTACCTCTCATATCATTATTACATATCTAGTTGAGCAAATCTGCAGAGTCTTTATGTTTCCCTTGTTGAATGAAACGTACCAAGCAACAGTGACTTGGTCCGTTCCCAATGACTGGAAGCCTTTAACTTCCTGTGGCATGAATATCAAGCTACCTACTTTGGCAAATGCTGGAGGAGGTAAAATGTTATTATAGTTGGATCTTTGGGGGCTGAGCAGATAAGGAAGCACAGCCTGTTCCTCTTCTAAGGAAAAGATGAAGTATCAAATAACAATAGGCAAACTTCTTTCGATAAGACAGAACAGAAAATGGATTCTTCTTGAAGAACACCCTCTCTCTAATATTTTGCCCCATCAATATCAGGATATTTGCATTCCAGTATGTTTTCAGTGTTGAGCCATTAGAAAAGGATTGCTTTTAGTGCTCTAGTCACCATTGTATCTGTGTTTTTCTCCTTTATGTGAGAGTGTATTCCCATCTTCCCTTGGTTTCCCCCCCGCCCCTTTGATTTAGAGATCTCTGAGAAATTCAACAATGTACTGTATTCCCCTGAATGGCACTTGTACTATAACAAATTCCATTGTTTGAGTTTGAAAATCAGTTTGCAGTAGCATTATACACGCGTTGCTAAATAGATGCATGGTTATAATAATTCTCAGACTGTAGCTTTTCTTCTATACCATCCTCTTTGCTAGTGAAAAGACTAATGTATGTATATCTCTCTGTCTACTGATGCAGTGAAACTAAAGAAGAAGGATATTCTTTAGAAGAAGTGTGGCCCTTACAAATAGCAGTTTTGTTGTACTGTATTGATAAAATTTATACCTCTCCGGTTTCACAGGGTCTGGCTTTAATTTTTCTGGGGTGTTTCTAAAATATATAATTACTAACACAAGATATGTCAGATTACAATTTCATTGTATTTTTTATGATTTATATAATACAAGGGTTTATACTGAAATTATTAACAACCATTGTTATTAATTATAATTAGTAGTCCTATTTTGAGAGGAGCCTGTCTGGTGTAGTGCTTAAAATATTCAACCAGGATTCGAGAGACCTTGGTTCAGATTCCCCCTTGAAACTAAGATAACAGGGGACGTGAAACCAGTTGTGAAACTAACGGAATGGCTTTGGGCCCAACACTCTTGTGGCCGCTTGCACGGCTCCAGCAGGACACATGAAAGGCTTTCCATGTCACTGTGTCAAGAAGGAAATGAACTACTGTATAGTCTCCATATAAGGGCTTCTTCATCGCTTCCCACAAAACTGCAGTGAACAGGTAAAACGTGTGCGGTTTTGAATGGGGGAAAAGACAGAAGAAGGCAATTCCCTTCTCACTAGGCCGTGTTTTGTGTTAGCTGTGGTTCACTGCTAAAGCCATGAATTGTATGGCAGATGACCAAGCAAACTGTGGTTTAAGTTGCCTATTTTTTTTTATTGTCCTTTTTCCTGCCTCTTCTAGAACTCCCTCTCAGTGTCCCTAAAACCTTAGTAAACCGGAGGCCTTCTGCTCCATCTCCAAAAAAAGAAAGAAAAAGAAAAAAGGATATGGAGGATGAGAAACACTGACGAGGGAGGACATTGTTCACAAAAAGGAGGACATTATTGTACTCAATCAGTATATGCTAAGCTGAATTAATACATGCAAATATCACAATTAGGCATTATTAGTAATAAGTGGAAATACAATACTGTTCACCATATTGCACAAGATATTGAGGTAACCACCTTGGGATAAAGAGAGGGAATTTATTTATTTATTTATTTATTTGATTCATATCCCGCCCATCTGGTATATTCTACCACTCTGGGCGGCTACCAACAGACATATATTCATTAAAATAACACAGAGACATTGACGTAATCAATAATAAAAACTGTGAAAAAAATATAATAAATGATAGATAGCAAAATAAAAAGAGTTAAGTGCTGACAGGAGGGAAGGCCTGGATATACATCCATGTTTTTAGTTGGATTTTAAATGTACCCAGCGTAGTGGCCTTGCGAATCTCCGGAGGAAGGTTATTCCAGAGGCGAGGAGCCACCGCCGAGAAGGCCCGGTTTCGTGTCTTTTCCCTCCGGGCCTCCCTCGGCGTTAGGCTCCTCAACCTCACCTACTGACTCGCGCGGGTGATCCGGGTAGATCTCGGTGGGAGCAGGCGTTCTGCCAGGTATCGAGGTCCCAAACCGTTTAGGGCCTTATAAGTAAGCATTAGAACTTTGAAGTCAATGCGGAAACGAATGGGCAGCCAGTGCAGCATGGCCAGAATAGGAGAAATGTGCTGGTGTTTTCTCACTCCAGTAAGGAGTCTGGCCGCTGCATTCTGCACCATCTGAAGTTTCCACGTCAGCCTCAAAGGCAACCCCACGTAGAGCGCGTTACAATGGTCTAATCTTGAGATTACGAGAGCATGCACCAAGGTGGTGAGTGCCCCCGTGTCAAGGTAGGGCCGCAGCCGGGCTATCCGCCAAAGATGGAAAAAGGCGGTGCGGACTACCGACGCCACCTGCGTTTCCATGGTGAGCGTCGGGTCCAAGTGTACGCACAAGCAGCGGACCCCACTCTTCGCAGCCAGGGTCACCCCCCCCGAACGAGAGAGAGTCACCCAGGCCACCAGCCGCGGGGGCTCCCACCCTCAGGACTTCCGTCTTGTCCGGATTCAGCCTCAGCCCATTTTCCTGCATCCATTGCAGTACAGTCCCCAGGCAGCGCCGAAGGGACAGGACGGCATCACCTGCAGTTGGTGAAAAGGAGATGTAGAGCTGGGTGTCATCCGCGTTCTGATGACACGATGCTCCACACCCCCTGATGACCCCACCCAGCAGCCTCATGTAGATGTTGAACAGCATTGGGGAGATAATTGACCCCTGTGGGACCCCATAATTGGCATTCCACGGGGTCGAAACACTCTCCCCAAGCTGTACTCTCTGGGGACGGTCCTCCAAGAAGGAACGGAGCCAGGCAAGCGCCAAGCCACCAATTCCCAACTCGGAGAGCCTCCCCAGGAGGATACCGTGGTCGACGGTATCGAAGGCCGCCGAGATGTCGAGGAGGACCAGCAGAGACGTTTTGCCCCTGTCGGCCTCCCTCAACAGGTCATCATACAGGGCGACCAATGCCGTCTCTGTACCGTGGCGCGGAATGAATTCATGAATAAGGCATGGTGTTTAATAACTCTCTGAAATGCCTTCTGTTTCCTGCATTTTCTATAGAAAATGCTTAACTATAGAACGTAAATAAGCAGAAATCACTGTAATTTTGCTGAAATATCTAGGTGGGCAACAATCCGTTATTTCAGAGGAATGGTTGTGAGGGTTTGACCTTAGGCTCCTTACTTATTTCAAAGAAATCAGCAGAATTTTGTTGTTTCAAACCAGGTGAAATATTTATTGGAGTATTTAACAAATAACAAGTGTCCATAATGTGACCTAAATGCCTTTCTCCTTCTGACAACGGGTCTCGAAGGGGTTCCCAATCTTCACACAGGAATGGGTTTCTTGCGCTTACATTCCAGGGACCCAGCCAGTCTGCCAAGACGTCGTCAGTTACGGTCTGTCCCATCTCACCTTCCAACAGGGGCAAGGTCTCGTCATCCCGGCTGTCATTCCACAAGGGGCGTCCCTCGGGTGCTGGATCCTTCCAGGGTCCTCCCTGTAACCCTTCCTCCTCATCTCGTTTATCCTCCATTCTAATCTTCCCTTCCTTTCCCTTTCAACTTTCTCTTTTTCCTCCCTCAGCCTCCTCCTCCACTCTCTTGCTTCGGCTTCTCCCCAATATGATGGTCTGGGCAGAACCTCTCTTCTCCTCCTATAATCTGCTTCTTCCTTGGGCACTCTTAACCTCTCCCATGCCCCAGTCCAGGGATCCTCCATCCATACCCATTCCCAGCCTGGTGGTAACTGCTCCTCCTTCCTTTTTATCTCTGCTGTCCCTACCTCAAACTCCACCCTCTTCTTCCGCTCTTTTCCCGCCTTTCTCCCTGAGCCCCTCCTAAAGTCATTCTTTGTACGTATCTCTTTTCCTAGCCCATCTGTTTCTGTCCCTCGTTGCTCTGTCTTTGTGTTTTTCCTTCTCTTCAGTATGGAGGAGGGACGGCTCTCCAGTGAGTGGGATATCCCTCTCGCCTCCTGTCTCACAATGGTCTGAACAGTGCATTTAGAATGTCCAGTCTCGGGAACGGACCTCACACTTCCAGTTCATATGAGACTGGTATGTCATGCCATACCCTTCTTGCCATGCATCAGTCGTTACATCAGTATGTTTGGTTCACCTTTTTTCTTACAAAATGACCCCCCCCCAAAAAAACCCATTTTACCTAGAAAATTAGAGAGGGCTGTTTAGATACATTTACCAAGCGAAGCCCCTGCTACACACATCATAAATCCATTACTCATAACAGCCTAGCCTCAACAGCTGATACGATTTTGGGGGTTTTTTTCTCCCGCTCACTCCTCACCCATCCCCCAGCTCTCCGAAGCCCAGCCTGATGAAGAATTCTGCAGGACTCAACAGCTAGCCTGTTTTTGAGATTTTATTGGTTTATCAATGGTCTCATCGGATAGCCGGTATGCCATAGCATGGAGCGTCAGAGGCAGAATCAAGAGACCTGGACTGAACTCTTGCATGCCACCAAAATGGAGGACATGCATCACCAAAAAAAAGATATCAGGGTGTCTGTGCAGGAAATCCTCATGCAGACTGTGTTGTTCCTCATCATGACATTTTTCTTAGCAATCTGAAATGGGAACTTCTGATCAGCATTTCCTGGATTAATGTGTTCCAGGAGAGTTCACATCTCTTAAGCACCTCCACAAGGCATTCTAAAATGCATCTTGTGAGACAGGGTGGGAAACCGGTTCTGGGCATAGAGTTGATGGTCCTTTCCGTCCCGACCTCACCTGATCTGGATGGTGGCAACGGAGGTGCGTAGGTCACTCTCTCTCTGGGAGCAGCAGCTGGAGCACCGGCCTGCCCTGCCCTGGGGACTCCATCATTCTCTTTGCACATCCGACATGGTGGGTGATGGCGGTGGGGGAACAAAGCTCTAGGCAGTCTGAAGACTCCTGCCTGCACCAGTTGGCCTTTGATGCATACTGGGAGCTGGGGAGAGTTTCCTGTTGCTCTGTCTCATCCGATCTCAGACAAGAGTGGAGACTTCCCCATGAACTGGCCGCCTTTCCAGTTGGGAGAGTGAGTGAGCCCATGGGGAGGGAAATCTCAGCAGTTCCATCAGTTCTCTGAAGGGCCCTTCCAGGGAATTTCTGTCCTTCCTTTCTGATTGGTGCAGTAGCGAATATAGAGTGCTGGACTAGAAGACCTGGGTTCGAATCCCTACTGAGCCATGGAAACTCACAGGTGGGCGGGGGGGGGGGGAGGCAACTGGTCAAAACCACTCCTTAAATAAACGATTTTGAACGCTGTAAGTTGGACACCATTCCACTCCTCCACAACACAGCCCTTTAGGCACCCAGGGTCATGGCCACAGTGAGCCGCAGGGGCGCTCTGGCCCAGGGCCTGCGGCTTGAGAGCGGGCACGCCTGGCTACCCCACCTGTCGCGCTTAGGGCCACCCCAGGGCGCCTCTTTCTCGACGCCGGGCCTCTGGCTGAGGTGTGGCTGTCTGGTGCCGCCCCTCCCCTCTTCCCTAAGTTTGGCAACAGGAGGGACCAGGGGAGCGTGTGCTGGCAGCGGTCAATGGCAGACATGATCGGGCCAAGGCGAAGGGGAAGTCCCTTTTCTGCCTGCCCCTCTTCCCTCCGCCCGGTGATGAGACTGAAGAGGAGGGAGGGGAAGCATCCTCCCCCTTGAAGAGACTTTCCGGACTCCCCTTGAATCAGGCTCCAGGAGGATCTTTGTCCTCTCCCGGAGACCACTCGGCACAGCCGAGCCTGCCGCCTCCCTCCCTTTTCTCTCTTCTTGCCATCCGCCCCTTCCAAGCCTTGCAACCCTCAGGACTGGGAGGATAAAGTGGAGAGCGAGACCCTGGCGAGAGAGAGGAATGGGGCGTCCTCCCTGCCGGCTGGGCGGCCCCTCTTCCCTTCTCTGCCCCGGGGATTTCAAGTTTGAAGCGGGCGGGGTGGAGGGAGGGAAGGACCTCCCTTTTAAAAGATTTCCTGGAGCTTTAACCATTTGCTTGCCAGCAAAACCGCAGCAGCAGCAGCAGCCCTGAGCGTGGAGACAGAGAGAACCCGCCCCCTCGGACCAGAAAAGCAGCCTGCCGCACACCCCTTCCTTCCACGGGATCCGCACCGTCACCCTGGCCCCGACCCTCCCGTGCGCACCTTTCCAGGGTCTCCCAGCTGACGTGGGAAGACTCGCCCTGTTAACTCCTTGTGGGGAAGTTTCTTGCTAATGGTTGGAGGGGTTTTTACTTCGAGGCTGCCGATCTGTCAGAGACTTGCCCCCCCCCCCCGTCCTCTTAGCAGTGTTTGAATAGGGGAGGTCAAGTCAGGACAGCGGCGACGTTACCGTTTCTCCCGCTGCAAGCAGCTATGCTAGAAAAAAATGCAACTGAAAATTTATATTTTAAAATCTTAAGATAAATACCACAACAGTGCTATGGTATTTAATTATTTATAAAGTCTTATAATTTTTTTCTATATACTGCAACCCAGGGGTCATTTCATAGAAAACGGGCTGCTGGTACTCTCATTAGCATAACTCATTTCAATATATCATACCTGGCAACATTGGAAGTAAGCAAAAAAAAACACTGGGTAAAATAAATAAATCAGCACTTTCAGAGTTGCCAGTATTGTGTACCCTTAATTCCCCCCCCCCACATGACCCCTGCTGCAACCCCTATTTCTTACAAATGTCGCATTGACACCAGCCACTGTGATCTACTTCCTGGGGTTATAAGTCATCAAACAGGGCTAATGGACAGGCAGCAGTGGGGGAGAAAATTTTGGTGAAGATTCTGCAGCTTCTCTCTCTTGTTTAGTTTTGGTCTCTTTTAAGCTACATTCCCCCAGTTATAACTGGAGACAGACTTCTAGTTTGGGAGGGGCTCCACCAATGTTCCCTCTAAGCCAAGTCAGCTTGTGAGCAGAAATTCTGTCTTGTGACCTGGAAGATCTACTAATCTCTGTGTCTGTATAAGTAGCAGATGACAGGAGTGGAAACTGGAAAGAAATCAAATCAAATGGGGCTGTTTATATACTCCCCCCCCCCCTAGTGCTTAAAACACTCTCTGGGCTATTTACGATTTTTAATTAGGCACATTTCGACACCCACCCAACCGCTTGGGTGGGGTGAATTGCCCTTGTTTGTACTATGGTTTTGAAGCATCTTTCCTTTCAGTTTTGGTTTCACGTCCCGGGTTATCTTAAGCCACGCATTTCTAAGAGGCACAGCCTGTTTACAAGAAAGGCATAAACTTTCCAGAAAAGAATCGGAAGTGCTTTGTCTGGCTTTCACGGGAGCAGAACGGACGTTCTGTTGCTTATTGATGAAGATAAAAACAACACTATGTTAACGGAATGCCTACCTCGAGATAACATGATTGCACATTCATGGATTTATTTTGTGAACTCTGTGCTTTTAAAGTGCTTGCTAAATGCAAGAGAGGGTTTGCCCTCTTGTCCTTCAACGTTTCAATGTCTTTCAAAGGCCTTGGGTGATTTTTTAAGGAGAAAACTGGGGTAAAAAATATTTTAAATAAATAAAAATAAATCCATATGAAGCGGGTGGTAAATGCGAGAGAGGGCTTGCCCTTGTGGGAGGGGGCAATACGGCATGCAGGGGAGGAAGATCTAAAGCCTTTCTACATGGTCCAGAACTTGCCGACAGAGTCTGGGTATCGGCTGAAAGGGAAAGACCTCTGTTCTGAATGAAGGAGGGCTGTGGCAGGAACGAGGGAAGAGGAGAGACATGGCTTTCCTGAGGGGATTTGGCTTTTGAAGACAGGAAAAACCAGAGGGATTTGGTGCAGAAATGTTTGAAAGTGCTGGCATTTTGAAAACGGACAAAACTAGAATGAAGAAAAATTAATAACGAGAGTTAAGATCAGAGAGTTTACTTGTAATGGTGTATGAATGCAATATTCAAAATGAATATGAAAAGGGATAAAAGAAAAGGCTTGAGACTGAAGAAAAGGAAGAGAGACTTTTAAAACATCTGTTTGTTGGTTATTAGACCCCGGTGAAGAGGACAGTGGCCTGACCCATCGAGGGTTGCGGCACTACAACTTAAGTGTAGCACTTAATTTTGTGCTACTTTCCTATGAGGAAAGTAGCACGAAAGCATCTGTCATATCTGAAAATGTCTGGTTGTCATCAGAGATTTCAGACACGATAGATACTTTTTGAGAAAATTCCTGTTTTCCATTTTAAGTTCTCTTCAGTTCCCTATTAAATTGAATTCTTAAAAACAAAAACAAACACAACACCCTTCGGTTTATCAATGTGGGATGTTTTACTTCCTGTATTCAGGATTCACAACGCCAGGAAATGGCCAGATATTGCTGCACAATATCGTGCCCGTGTTGCCAGCAGGAAAAAGGATGCCAAGCTTTAACATGGCAAAGAACAGCCTGAATGTTGACAACACCCATGGCACCCGTCAAGATGGCCTACAGGAGACCCTCTTGTGCTCACTGCCATTCACAAAATGGCACCACGCAAGGGAAAATCCCAGAAGCTGACTCCGGTTTTCATCAATTTGCCATTTCTCACCCAAAAACAAAGCAATGGCCAGAGCTGTCTTTCAACAAACACAGGGCTGTTTTTCAACATGAACGGTCAGGGCTGTGTTTTCTTTAACAAGTATGAGTTTTTGTCCAATTCAGCACTATGTCACTTCCAAAAATTAATTAAATAAATGAATAAGAAGAGTTGTGGTTTCTCTTCTGAGGCAGACTTAAAATGCAAATGATATCCGCTGATTATCACAGGGGGTTCTCATTACTCAATTAGGTTTATGCGAGAGTTAACCCTTTCTTTTCCAGTTTCCAGTTAAGGATGATCCTCTTGTGAGCTGCTTTGTAGGGGAGAAATCCCCCACTGGTGCTAAGGTAGAATTTTCTCCGAAAGCAGATACTGTCAGCCCATTAGCTGATGCCTTTTGCAATAAAACAACAGTCACCTGAACCTTAAATGCAAAGGTGCATTTAAAGGTTATGTTTTTTTTGGCACTTAGTTCAATTCATCATTTCAGGGTACAGGACACATAATAATGGGCTCAAGCTACAGGAAGCCAGATTTAGGCTGAATATCAGGAAAAACTTCATAACTGTCTGAGCAGTACGACAATGGAGCCAATAACCGTGGGAGGTGTTGAGTGCTCCAACACTGGAGGCATTCAAGAGAAAATTAGAGAACCATCTGTCTGATCTGCTTTGACTTGGATTCCTGCATTAAGCAGAGGGTTGGATTCAATGGCCTTTTAGACCCCGTCCATCCCAATTATTCTATAATTTTATTTTATACTACAGTGGTGCCTCAATTTACGAACGTCCCGACTTATGACCATTTAGAGTTGCGACCAGCTCCGGCCACAAAATTTTGCTTCGACTTGTGGCCAGAGCTTCAAGTTGCGACAGGAAAAAGGCAGGGGAAAAAACGTGGGGAATTCAAATTTGCTAACCATTGGTCAGCGAAGAGGCTGCTTCTTTGTAGCTCTTTCGCCCCCACGGTTAGAGTGAGTGCGTGGGAGGAGGCTTCGGACTGCCTGGAGCTGCTTTCTGCTCCTGAGTAAGTACATTTACAGTGGTGCCTCGCTAGACGATTGCCTCACAGGACGAGGAAATCGCTAGACGATGCCTTTTTGCGAGCGCTACTGCGCTTCGCAAAACGATGTTTCCCTATGGGGAATTTCGCTAGACGATGAGGTTTCCCCATAGGAGTGCGCCGACTAGTGGTGAAAAGCTGTCAGTGCAGCTGTCAATGCATTCCTATGGGGACCCTCACTCGCTAGACGAGGTTTCCCTATGGGAAATTTCGCAAGACGAGTGCCTTTTCCCTTGGAACGCATTGAAGCGATTTCAATGCATTCCAATGGGAAAACGTGCTTCGCTAGACGATGTTTTCGCTAGACAGCGATCCTCGCGGAACGGATTAACATCGTCTAGCGAGGCACCACTGTACTTTGTTTTGCAGGGTGGGTTTGGGTTTGGGGGGGGTTATGTTTCTGTGCTGTGATGTTTTTTGTGTTTTTTTCCCCAGCCCCATTGCATTCGGGCTGGCTATGTGTGTGTGGGGCGGGGGGTTGAGTGTTTTTTCCCAGCCCCATGGCGTTCCGCTGGGACTAGTTGTGTGTGGGGATTTGTTTTTGAGTGTTTTTTCATGGCATTCCGCTGGGGCTGGTTGTGTGTGTGGGGGGGTGTTGAGTGTTTTTTCTCAGCCCCATGGTGTTCCGCTGTGGCTGGCTGTGTGTGTGGGGGTTGTGTTTCCCCCCCCCCAGCCCCATTGCGTTCCGCTGGGGCTGGCTGTGTTTTTTCTTTGTTTTAGTGTGTTTGTTTTTCGGCCCCAGTGCGTTCCTATGGAGCTTGCAGTGTTTTATTTAATTTTTTATTTATTCCCCCCCCCCCCCCGGGCCGGAACGGATTAATGGGGTTTTAATGCATTCCTATGGGAAATGGTGCTTCGACTTACAACCATTTCGAGTTACGCCCATCTTCTGGAACGGATTACGGTCGTAAGTCGAGGCACCACTGTACTGCGGTTTTGAAGCATATTTCAGTTTGGGTTTCACACAGGGCCGGAGCTACCACTGGGCAAACCAGGTGAGGGGGTGCAGAACTGAACTGAAAGGAGTGCAGAACTGACCTGAGAGAGGCACAGTTTTATACAGACTAGTTTCTTGAAAAAAATGCAACTGAAAATTTATATTTTAAAATATTGAGATAAATACCACAACAGTGCTATGGAATTTAATTATTTATAAAGTCTTACATTTTTTTTCTATATACTGCAACCCAGGGGTCATTTCATAGAAAAAGGGCCGCTGGTGCTCTCATTAGCATAACTCATTTGCATATATCATCCCTAGCATCCATGGAAGTAAGCAAAAAAAAACAAACAAACTGGGTAAATAAAAATAAATAAATCAGCACTTTCAGAGTTGCCAGTATTGCGTACCCTTAATTTCCCTCCCTGACTTGACCCCTGCTGCAACCCCTGTTTCTTACAAATGTCGCATTGACACCAGCCACTGTGATCTACTTCCTGGGGTTATAAGTCATCAAACAGGGCTAATGGACAGGCAGCAGAGGGGGAGAAAATTTTGGTGAAGATTCTGCAGCTTCCCTCTCTTCCTTAGTTTTGGTCTCTTTTAAACTACATTTCCCTAGTGATAACTGGAGATAGACTTCTAGTTTGGGAGAGGCTCCACCAATATTCCCTCTAAGCCAAGTCAGTTTGTGAGCAGAAATTCTGTCTTGTGACCTGGAAGATCTACTAATCTCTGTGTCTGTATAAGTAGCAGATAACAGGAGTAGAAACTGGAAAGAAATCAAATCAAATGGGGCTGTTTATATACTCCCCCCCTAGTGCTTAAAGCACTCTCTGGGCGATTTACAATTTTTAATTAGGCACATTTCGACACCCACCCACCCGCTTGGGTGGGGTGAATTGCCCTTGTTTGTACTATGGTTTTGAAGCATCTTTCCTTTCAGTTTTGGTTTCACGTCCCGGGTTATCTTAAGCCACACATTTCTAAGAGGCACAGCCCGTTTACAAGAAAGGCATAAACTTTCCAGAAAAGAATCGGAAGTGCTTTGTCTGGCTTTCACGGGGAGCAGAATGGACATTCTGTTGCTTATTGATGAAGATAAAAACATCACTATGTTAACGGAATGCCTACCTCGAGATAACATGATTGCACATTCATGGATTTATTTTGTGAACTCTGTGCTTTTAAAGTGGTTGCTAAATGCAAGAGAGGGTTTGCCCTCTTGTCCTTCAACGATGTTTCAATGTCTTTCAAAGGCCTTGGGTCCTTTTTAAAAGGAGAAAAATGGGGTAAAATATACAGTGGAACCTCGACTTGCGAACGTCTCCACTTGCGAACATTTCAAGTTACGAATGGCTCCGTTCGCAAAATGTTGCTTCGAATTGCGAACGGAGCCTCGACTTGCGAACGAAAAAAAGGCAGGGGAAAAGGGCGGGAAATTCAAATTTCCCCTGCCTTTTTTTCATTCCATTCAAACCGTTGGTGGCGAAGAGGCTGCTCTTTTGCCCCAACGGTTAGGAAAAGGGACCCCTAGGAGGTCTCCGATGGCGGCAGGGGACCCCGGGAGGTCTCCCAGGGCTTCCCCGCTGCCATCAGAGACCTCCTGGGGGGTCCCCCGCCACCATGATCGGCGCCTTCGGAGGTCTCCGGAGGCCTCCTGGGGGTCCAGTAATGGCGGCGGGGGACCCCCAGGAGGTCTCCGATGGCAGCGGGGGACCCCAGGAGGTCTCCCAGGGCTTCCCCGCCACCATCGGAGACCTCCTGGGGGTCCGATCGCGGCGGCGGGGGAGAAATTTTAAATTTCCCGCCCTGTTCCGCCGCCGCGATCGGACCCCCAGGAGGTCTCCCAGGGCTTCCCCGCCACCATCAGAGACTTCCTGGGGGTCCCCCGCCACCGCAATCGGCACCTTCAGGCTTTCCCGGGGGGGTAGACCGGGCCTACCAGGGGAAGCCCTCCCCTGGTAGGCCCGGTCTACCCCCCCAAGAAAGCCTGAAGGCACCGATCGCGGTGGCGGGGGACCCCCAGGAGGTCTCCGATGGCGGCAGGGAAGCCCTGGGAGACCTCCCGGGGATCCCCCGCCACCGCGATCGGAGGCAGAGGTCACCCAGCGCCGGGAGGCTTGAGCTGGCCGGGTTTCTTCGACCGCTTCCCTCCCGGCTCGCCTCCCCACTTGCTCCTCGCCGCCCTCCGCCATTTGAATTTGCCGCCATGGGCCCACGGAGGATGGCACAGAGCAAGCGGGAGGCGAGCCTGGAGGCAAGCGGCCAAAACCCGGCCAGCTCAAGTCAGAGGAAGATGCCGGCCACAGAGACTGGCGAAACATCAGGAAGAACAACCTTCAGAACACGGCCAAAGAGCCCGAAAAACCCACAACAACCATCAGTTCCCGGCCGTGAAAGCCTTCGAGAATACATATGATGTGGTTCCTTATTCTGAAACAAGCTGAGAAAACTACAAATTTGTGTGTGAACAGGAGGATTGAGTCAAATGCCACAGTACACTTCCAAGCAACCCTTTTGAGCCGTAGTCTAACTTAGTTTAGCTTCCATGTCGTGCTGCACCCTGAAATTGCTAAATGCTCCAGAAACCCCCTCACTTTGCCACCTTTAAACTGCTCCTCTTGTGGTTCACATTCCCCTCTCTTCATGTCCGGCCATAAATACAAGCTTTTTACACATGGATAGAATAGGCTATAAATGAGGGAGAAAGAGGAGCGTGCCAAAAATGGTCTGAAGCTCAATATCAAAAAAACTAAGATCATGGCCACTGGTCCCATCACCTCCTGGCAAATAGAAGGGGAAGATATGGAGGCAGTGACAGATTTTACTTTCTTGGGCTCCATGATTACTGCAGATGGGGACAGCAGCCACTAAATTAAGACGCCTGCTTCTTGGGAGGAAAGCGATGAGAAACCTAGACAGCATCTTAAAAAGCAGAGACATCACCTTGCCGACAAAGGTCTGCATAGTCAAAGCTATGGTTTTTCCAGTAGCGATGTATGGAAGTGAGAGCTGGACCATAAAGAAGGCTGACCGTCGAAGAATTGATGCTTTTGAATTGTGGTGCTGGAGGAGACTCTTGAGAGTCCCCTGGACTGCAAGGAGAACAAACCTATCCATTCTGAAGGAAATCAACCCTGAGTGCTCACTGGAAGGACAGATCCTGAAGCTGAGGCTCCAATACTTTGGCCATCTCATGAGAAGAGAAGACTCCCTGGAAAAGACTCTGATGTTGGGAAAGTGTGAAGGCAAGAAGAGGAGAAGGGGACGACAGAGGACGAGATGGTTGGACAGTGTCACCGAAGCTACCAACATGAATTTGACCCAACTCCAGGAGGAAGTGGAAGACAGGAGGGCCTGGCATGCTCTGGTCCATGGGGTCACAAAGAGTCGGACATGACTTAACAACTAAACAACAACAACAACAGAATAGTCTGCTTATCTGAAAGGGCAGGCGTCCAGATCTTACTACTGGTTTCATTTTCTCTGCTTTCTCAGCTCAGTACTTAAATAGCCGCAGCACAAACCTTTCATGAGCAGAACAGAAGTGTCTTACTCTCACAAGTAACAGAAGGTAGGTTCCATTCTTTAATGCTCTTTCTTAAGAGGTAGCTGTGTTCCTGTGTTTCAAGATCAAGAGCAAAAATAGCAAGGCATGAGAGGCTTCCCATGTTTCATAAACGCCTTTATTTCATGAATGCTGTTCATATTAAGTAGAATACTAATTCAGGATAGTTTTTCCATATTTGGGATGATAATAGAAACGTTGACAGTTTGAATCAGTGTTGCCTTCAGTTGCAAAAAATTATCTTTTAGAATAAAAGACTTCTGGAGGTAGTTTAAAGTCTTTAAAAAGCTAATAAAAAGAAGTTTCTTCGTAAGAATAGATTGCATAGCGTTGCTTATATCAATTTACTCTCTAGACTAAGATGTTAGTTTAAAAAACAAAATGAAAAGTTGAACTGTTACTTAAATCATCATGTGCCATAAAGTTAGTTCTGATGAGGTATACTTAAATGATAGTTTATGAAATATGCTTGGAATATGCTCACCATATTGCAGAAGCCTGTGAGAGGTAACCACTTAGGGATACATCATGGAGAGAAAGAGGGAGCATAAGTAAAATAAAGAAGGTATACTGTTTAATAACTCACTAAAATGCCTGCTACCGTGTTTCCCTGAAAATAAGACAGGGTCTTATATTAATTTTTGCTCCAAAAAATGTGTTAGGGCTTATTTTCAGGGGATATTTTAATTTTTTTTCATGTACAACAACCTACATGTATTCAAATACAGTCATGTCATCTTCGTCTGGTTGCTGCACAACAGTGGAGGGTGGGGGTTTCACTTCACTGGAGCTTATTTTGGGGGTAGGGCTTATATGACGAGCATCCTGAAAAATCATACTAGGGCTTATTTTCAGGTTAGGTCTTATTTTCGGGGAAACGGTATGTCTACTGAAAATGGTCAATGAAGAATGCAGATAAGCAGAAGTCAGTATAGTTTTGTTGAAATATCTAGGTGGGCAACAAGGAGTGACTTCAGAGGAATGGTCTGAATGGTGTTTTCAGAATGTCTAGTCCTGCGGATGGACTTCACACTCCCAGTTCATACAGGACTGGCAGGTCATACCGTATCCTTGCCTCAGGAGTTATATCAGAGTGTGTGGTTGGCCTCTGCTCGTACAAAATGACCTCTCCAAACCATTTTACTTTTAAAAAAGAAAGGGCTGATTAAGTACCTTTACTGATCAAAGTCTCTGCTACACTAGTCATACTTTTATTATTCTTAATAGCCTAGCCTCAATATCTGACAAAACTGATTTGGGGGAGTTTTCTCCCCCACTGAACGGGCCCCCCCTCCCACCCCCAGCTCTCCAGAGCCCAGCCTTATGAAGAAGGGGTAGCCTCAAAGGGTAGCCTGTTTTGTGACTTTATTGATTCAATAACAGTGTCATCTGTGTGCCAGTATACCAAAGCACACAGAGGTGTCAGATTCAGAATCAGGAGACTTGGATTGAAGTTTTACATGCTACCAAAATGGAGGACATGCATCACCAAAATAAGAATAATAATAATAAAAAAATATATTAGGGTGTATGTGCAGGAAATCCTCATGCAGACTCTTCCTCCTGATGAAACTGGAAACCACAGGCATTCTGAAATGCATCTTGTGAGACAGGGTGGGAAACCGTTTCTGGGCATAGGGTGGATGATCCTTTCTGTCCCAACCCCACCTGATCTGAATGGTGGCAATGAAGGTGTCTAGGTCACTGGTATAAGTCAGAGTGTTTGGGAGCAGCAGGTGGATCACCTGCCGGCCCTGCCCTGGGGACTCCATCATTCTCTTTGCACATCCAACACGGTGGGTGATGGTAGTGAGGAACAAAGGTCTGGGGAGTATATAAAAGGATCCTGCCTGTCTCTGTTGAGTAATAGGAGCTGGTGAGAATCCCCTGTTCTGTCCCATCAGATCTCAGACAACAGTGGGGACTCCTCCATGAATCTCTGGCCTTCCCAGTTGGGAAAGTGAGTGTCTGTGTGGGGAGGGAAATCCCGGCAGATTTATCAGTTCTCTGATGGGACCTTCCAGGAAAATGTCTGTTCTTCGTTTCTTCCTGGTGTAGTACTGGACAGAGTGCTGGACTAGGATTCAGAAGGCCTGGGTTCCAGCCCACATGGGGCCATGGGAAATCACAGGTGCGGGGATGCCACTGGTAAAACCACTCCTTAATAGCTGACTTTGAAACCTCTTAGGGTCACTGTAAGTCGGACGCCATGTAATTCACCCCTTTATGCAGCCAGGGTTGGTACCAGGGTGAGGCAAACGGGCGTGAGGTTTAGGAGTGGGCACGCCTCGCTGCCCCACCTGTCTTGCTCATGCGCAAACCCCACGGCGCATCCTTCTTGACTCCGGGGCTGAGCTGCGGCTGTGTGGCCCCGATCCTCCCCCTCGTTCCTACATCTTGGCAAGCGTTGGCAGCGGGCAGTAGCAACAGCGATCTTGGCAAGGCAAAGGAGAAGTCATTTTCCTGCCTGCCTCTTTTCCCTCCGTGGGGGGTTTCGAGACTGAAGGCGAGAGGAAGAATCCTCCCACTTTCAAATACTTCCTTGACTCCTCTTTAGTCACCTCCCTCCCCCCAGAGGATCCTTTCTGTCTCTGAGACCACCTGGCAGAGCAAGCCGGGGCCTGCTTGGTTTGCTGAGCCTGCAACTCGCCCATATCTTCTCCATTCCTTGTATCTGGACTTTCCAGTCTTTGCGACCATCAGGACTGGCAGGAGCACGTAGACAGGGAGACCCTCACGTTTGAAGTGGGCGGGGGTGGAGGAAGGGAAGTATTTTCTATTTTAAAAGACTCCCTGGAGATTTAACCATTGACCTGCCAGCATCTGCAGCAGGAGCAGCACTGAGCGATGAGAAAGAGGGAATCCGCCCCCTCGGACCTGAAAAGCAGCTTGTCGCACACCCCTTCCTTCCACGAGATCCGCACGGTCACACTGACTCCGACCCTCACATGCGCACCTTAAGCGTGGTTTACGATTTTTAATTAGGGACATTTCGACCCCGACCCACCCACTTGGGTGGGGTGAATTGCCCTTGTTTGTACTATGGTTTGGGAGCATCTTTCCTTCCAGTTTTGGTTTCACGTCCCGGGTTATTTTAAGCCACGCATTTCTAAGAGGCACAGCCCGTTTACAAGAAAGGCATAAACTTTGCATGAAAAGAATTGGAAGTGCTTTCTCTGGCTTTCACCGGGAGCCGAACGAAGGTTCTGATGCTTATTAACGAAGATAAAAAACACCAGTATGTTAACAGAATACCTACCTTGAGAGAACATTATTGCACATTTATGGATTTATTTTGTGAACTCTGGTTTTAAAGTGGTTGCTAAATGCAAGAGAGGGTTTGCCCTCTCGTCCCTTCAACGATGTTTCAATATCTTTCAAAGGCCTTGGGTCCTTTTTTTTAAGGAGAAAGCCGGGGGTAAAAACATTTTAAATAAATAAAAATAAATCAGTATTAAGTAAATGCTAGAGAGAGTTTGCCCTTAAGATGAGTTGTGGGAGGGGGCAATATGGCATGCGGGGGGAGGAACATTTGTGGTCTTTCTACATGGTCAGAACTTGCTGATAGAGTTTGGGGTGTGGGGTGAAAGGGAAAGACCTCTGTTCTGAATGAAGGAGGGCTGTGGCAGGAACGAGGGAGGAAGAGGAGAGACATGGCCTTCCTGAGGGGACTTGGCTTTTGAAGACAGGAAAAATCAGAATGATTTCGTGCAGAAATGTTTGAAAGCGCTGGGCATTTTGAAAACGGACAAAACTAGAATGAAGAAAAATCAATAACGAGAGTTAAGATCTGAGAGTCTTGTGCTCACTCCCATTCACAAAGGGCCAGCATGCAAGGAAAAAAACTCTCACAAGCTGAGTCCTGTTTTAATCAATTAGTCAGTTCTCACCCCAAAACAATCAATTGCCAGGGCTGTCTTTCAACAAGTATGAATTTTTGTCCAATTCAGCAGTATGTCACTTCCAAAATTAAGCAAGCAAGCAAGCAAGCAGAGTTGTTGTTTCTCTTCTGAGGCGGACTTAAAATGCAAATGATGTCCACTAATTAATTCCCCCCCCCCCGCTTCTACAAGTTTTTATTAATTTTCAATAGGAATAGGGGTTCAGGTACAGATAAGGGGAGGGGTAAAAAGGGGGGGAGGATCGGAAAGTGTAAAATTCCAGAGAGTGAAAGAGTATTCTTCCATCCGCTTACATAGTTATGTTAAAAAGGGAAATCATAGAAAGAGAAAACAATATAACAATTTTCCAGAATATCTGTAGTTACTAATCTTCCACTTCCTGATATCCACTAATTATTGAAGGGGGTGCTGATTATTCATCTAGGTTTATGGGAGAGTTAACCCTTTCTTTTTTAGTTTTGGGTTCATGATGTTCCTCATGTGAGCTGCTTTGTAGGGGATGAACCCTAAGAACGCGAAAACTAAGCCAGACTGCACAGGATAAAAGAGCTCAGATCCTGAGGCATTTGTGATCATGTCTCCTCTTTTGATGCAAACAGATTACATTGAGAGGTGGGAAAAGGATGGATGTGGGCATTAATGATATACACACTGTGGCATGGGCGAGAAGCAAAAAATATGGGACACCTCAGCCTGAGGTAACAATCCAATCCTTCCCTCACCCCGCTCCCCCATTCTGACATGAATGCCATCCAACCTCATTTTATTTTATTTTGTCACTTCAGCATATGATGCCTCTGAAAAAGCAATGGTGGGCAAGTCTTCCTGGGCAGGGGAATGTCCCTTTCAAATTGCCTCCAGTCCCAGGAACAGGGAAAGGTGGGAGAGTCAGCGAAGCCCCTCAGAGACACACCACACAAAAAGAGCCCTTGATGGTTGGGACACATGACGTGGTATCTTTCCCCTTGTTCACACAGCGTAACCACAAGTCTGACTCTTTTCCTCCCCACACTCTTTCATGTCCCCCCCGCCTTCTTGCCTTGGGTCCCCACTATAGCCAATTAACCCTGGCTTTTCCTGCCAGGAAAAGTTGAAGGTAAGCTTCTTTGGTTGTCTCCACTCTACTATTTTTTTTTTTAAAATTAGTCTGTCAAGTTTAGCGCTATGCCAGATAAATGCTGCACTTGTTTAATATTATTTCAGTTTAGCACTGTGTAACTTCAAAGAAAGAAAGAAAAATCATAACAGACCAAAGGAACATGATTTTTTTCCTCTTGAGAGGAACTGGAACGATCTGAAGTGTGATATGGCCATTGCATCAGTGGTGCTTACTTCAAAATATGGTGTACACTGATTTACAGCACAGTTACATTCCTATGCATGTTGAAAGCAACTCGCCTTATCTTTAAAGGTGCTCATCTTCCAATAAATGCAATATGGCTTCACTTAGCTGTTGAGATAGATGGCATGCTTCTGCTTATGTTTCTGGATTGCTCCACTTCAGAAAGCAAACAGGTGTTTGTCTGGATCATAAGAAACTCTTTCTCTGACCTCTTTTTCTTTGTCCAGGGAAATTTCCTCCTCACCTGCATTCTGGAATGGTCCAATTCAGAAACCGTTTTAACCAGCCACTGTTTGTGCGAATGAAATCTTGAAGCCACATTGTTCAGGTGAATCTTTTGCATTCTGAATTGTCATTATGGAAGGTCTAGAATTTAACTTTGTAAAACAGTTGGTCTTCCTCCTCCTCTAGCATTGTTGGACTGGAAGAAATGGCTGCTGATGGAACTCTCTCCAGTCTTAGCTGGAAGGCCAGAAAGAAATTAGTCGGAGCCCTTCTTGAGACGAACCCAGAAGTGATCCTGCTCCAGGCAGAGTCTTACAAGCTTCTCACACAGCAGGAATTCTTTCTCCTGAGAGAAATAAAGAATCCTCAAGAGTTAATCGAAGGCCTAATTGACACAGTGCTTGGGGAAAAAAGAAGCAATGCACAAGCTGTTCTTATGCTACTTTGAAAACTTGAGGCACCTCTTCCCGCGTTTACAGCCTTTTTCTGAATATTTTAGGAGATGGTAAGTGAAGCTTTCAAACTTTCTTAGGGTGACGGTGGGATTTTCTGTGCTTTTTCCAAGGACAACAACAGAAGCACTGAATTATTTCTCTGTGTCCCCCCATCTCCCTTGTGGCTCCCTCAGTAAGGTCCCAGCTGAGTCATTTTCTTGCTTCAAATCTCTAACCTTTATTAATGTTGACACCACAGGGGTCAACTGTTACAACATTAACTCTCCTTCTTTCTCTAACGGGAAGAGGAAGGGGTTCCATGGACTTTTTCCCAACCTCCCCCCACTTAAGTTATCATCCACCCAGATTGTCCTGTCTTTCCACTCCTGTTCTTGTAGAGACCCTGATGGCAACAACACTTGTAGCAGTGGTTCTGATCCTTTCTCTCTCCATTCCTCTTCTCCCTGTGCCTCTCTGAATCCTCCCAGTCTGGCATACCCTCCTGCTGTTTCTGCCTGGTCAATGGGGTGGGTGTGTTTCCATTGCCTCTCTTGCACCTTCTTCCCTCTACCTTGCTGTTGTTCTCGTTTCCATCTCTCTTTCCCTCTCCCCCCAGTAGGAGGGTTTCTCAGGTGGACAGGTGTTTCTCTTCCTCTCAGCTTCTTCCCAGGGCAACTTTCAATCTCTCCCATTCCCCAGGCCATGGGTTGTGTAATTCGATCCACTCCCACCCTTCTGGCAACGATTCCTCTGACTCCTTTTTTCTTTCAGAGTTCAGACCACCCCACTTCTTCTGCCCCCCTGCCTCTCTGCTTCTCTTTTATAGGTCTTGTTTTCTTCTCTTTCGTCTCCCTCCTATTCCTCCCTTTCTTTTCCCACCTTGCCTGCCCATGTTGTTTTTTTCTTTGGTCCCTTTTGTTCATTGACATGAAGCACTTCAAAGTAAGGTGTCTTCTCATTTTAAACGGTTGCCTAAGAGTTTAGTTCCCTGGTAGTTGGTCTTGGGCTTTGTTTTCTAAAACTGGGATATCTAGCAAACCAGCATTTCTAGACCTGCTGTCTCACCTGGTCTTACTGTCTGAATTGCTCAGGTCAGGAGCCACAAGACAGTATTCATCCTCAAGCAGAACGGGAGGAGAAAAGCGCTGCTGAAGGTACTTTGTGCTCTACTAACAACCGAACACTTTCTTCAGCGTTGGCTCTTGCTCATCCTCTCAAAACAATGGACCTGTTCAACTGTTAGAGCAGAGCACGGATGTTGAAGTTTATCTTCTGCAAAAACTTTGTTTGCATGTTGACCTATAGTCCCTTGCTTGACCTCAAGCAGTGCCAAATGACTGGAGGAGGGCTCTTGTTGTCCCTATCTTCAAAAAGGGTAAAAAGGAAGAACCTGGGAACCATTCGGTCTGACATCAATCACACAGAAGATTCTGGAGCATATTATAAATTGGCCCATGTGCAAACATCTTGAAAACAATGCAGCAATAACTGGAAGCCGATACGCATATGTCAGGACCCAATCCAGCCAGACTAATCTTATCTCATTTTTTTATTGGATAATTTGCCCAGTAGATAGTGGGAATATGGTTGATGTAATACATTTTGACTTCAACCAGGTTTTGACAAAATGCCCCATGATATTGTAATAAACAATCTAACTAAGTGTGAGGTGAATAGAATAACTGTCAGGTGGGAAGACAGTTGCTTACAGAAGCATATTCAGAGAGTGCTTCTTCTCAAATAACGAGGAGGTAAAACTGGGGTACCAAAAGGCTCAGTCCTGGGCACAGTGCTGTTTTTTTTATTAATGACTTGGATGAAGGGGTGCAAGAAATGCCTATCAAATTTGGGCGTAACTCAACATTGGGTAGAATAGCTAACTAGTTTGCGTGGCACTGGGTAGGCCTCACTTTGTCTCCTGTTTTAGTTGTGGACACCAAACTTTAAAAAGGATGTAGCCAAACAACAACTTCAGAGGAGGGCTCTGCTTAAGCTGTTGCAGAATCTAATGTTCAAGCAGGTGAAAAAGATGCACTTATTAATAAATGTACAAGAGGAGAGTGAACCTGGCTGTGCACAGAACTATGACACTGCTTGTATTCATTCATATAACACTGAGCTATGAATTAATACTGACTCAGGGCCTGGTTTAAGAGTTGTAGAAGAGTAGCAAAGAGCTGATGATGACTTACGGTTTTCCTGTAAAAGGGGAGAAAAGTTTCATAGATGTGGAAATCAAGCAGGTGATTTAGAATCTTTCCAAACCAGCCTTTGCTGCTTTAGAGCTAAAACTGAGGCTAAAAGTACTCATTCTGGTTCAAAATGACACTTGATGCAAGTCATTTTTTAAATGAGAAAGTTTTTCCCCTTGAGGTATATTCAGTTGTATGGCTACCTCCATGGCCCACACAGCCCTAGGTGGCACCTGCCTGCATTTTGGTGGTTTTCGCTACTGGCCCATATAGTTAGTGAGCACACCCTTGCTGATCGGGAGCTAAAATTGAAATTCGGCTTTGACTAAAGATTGCAGAGTACTCCTAAATCCAAGGTTCTACTGATTCATCCATGTCATTTCCAGGTCTTCTGCTCAATTCTTCTGTGGTCACAAGAAGCCAGCATGGGCCAATACAAATAAGAGCACATTTGATTCTTCAGGGTAAGCTCCACATTAAGGGGAAATGAATGTTCCTTATGATTAAACTGTGCTCCCTTGTGTGAATATGCCTTCCTCTCATTATCGTCTCTTCCTTCCGTCTGTATTCCTCCTTAGGACCTTCTCACACCTCTCTGAGATGCAGCATTTGTCCTCTCTGTTGGGGTCTCTTACCTTGGTACCTGGGGATAGGAGCTCATGTATTATATCAGGTGTCACCTCCTGTTAAAGGTGTTTCAGGAACCAGCAGAAGTTGAGAAGTTGTTTCTGTTATGAGCCTGGGTGTTTCTCCTCCTGTGTTTCTCTTCCTCCCTGACCTTCTCTCTTCTGATCACTGAATCCCACACTGGAACCTGTTTTAAAAGAGAGGCATTGGTACTCAAATGCCTGGCAACTGCCATAGCTTAAACATCTCACCCCAGGAAAACAGGTGAGGACCATAGCCAAGACAGTAGGAGGAAGGAAGGGAGAGGAACATTATCCGGTGGCCAAGGAAATATATTTGAATATCAGTGAAAAAAAGGGTTTCATACAGGATTCCTTCCTGAAGATGCTGAGGAAAAAAACCTGAAGCTGCAAAACATGTAGCTTATCTGTTGTTCTGAGAACAGATCTAAAATGGACCCTGCTGCAAGCATGTTCCTGCAGTTACTTACAAGCACTTTCTGTCTTACCAAAACAGTAATTTCAGCATCTTTGAAAATCTCACTAGAGATACAAGTGTTAACATGTTCCCTTCAAAATCATCTAGATCGTATCACAAAGCAGGATATTTATATAAGATAAATACATGGTTTATTGATTGGTTGATTGAATGGTTGGTTGGTTGATTGATTGATTGATTGATTGATTCATTAATTCATTCATTCATTCATTTGACCTTCTACCATCACTATTACCAAAATAACATAAACATAAAAGCCATTAATTTAACAGGCAAGATGCTGAAGCAGAAATAAACTTTGAGACTGCCACTACGTTATTAGGTTGTAATCTCTGGAAAATTCTCTGAAAAGTCATGCCTTAAGAGATTGTTTGAAGGTTCCTAGTGAAAAGGCCAGATAGATTTTGGGTGGGATATTGTTCCAGAAATGGGGAGCGACCACCAAGAAGACCCAGCTTCTAGTCTTCTCTTTCTGGGCCTCTCGGGGTCAATAATCTCAACCGCTCCCCCTGGGAAGATCAAGTAGTTCCAGCAGATCTCATCAGGAGGAGGTGTTTTGTCAGGTATTGAGGTCCCAAACCATTTAGGGCTTTGTTTGTCAAGGTCATCACCTTGAAGCGGGTATGGAAACGGACAGGTAGCCAGTGCAAGGTGGCCAGTGAAGGAGATATATGTTGGTATTTCTTCACTCAACAATCTGGCTGCCATACTCTAGATCTGCTGGAGTGTCCATAGCAACCTCATGGGTAGCCCCACGTAAAGAGCATTGCAATAGTCTGATCTCTAGACTACCAGTGTGTGGACCAGCATAGTAAGGGACTTGGTGTCAAGGTAGGAACACAGCCGGGCAATCCACTTCAGATGGAGAAAAGCCACGCAGACCATAGATGCTGCCTGGGGCTCCATCAATAGCACTCGGTCCAAAAGTACACCCAAACAGTGAACCTCATCCTCTGTGGAGAGAGGAACTCCACCAAACGAAAGGGAGGCCCCCAACCCACAAACACTAGGGGCACTCACTCGCAGGATCTCTGTCTTGCCTGGGTTCAGCCTCAGTCTATTATCCCTCATCCACCCTAGCACAGCATCCAGGCAGCGCTCAAGGGACGAGAAGGCATCCACTGAGGAAGGAAGGAAGGAGAGATAGAGCTGGGTGTCATCTGCATATTGGTGACACAAAGCTCCAAAACTCCTGATGGCCTCCCACAGGGACCTCATATAGATATATAGATACAATATGGCTAACAAAGGCTAGACTTCAGAAAGAGAGCAATACTATTATTTGGAACAGGGGCAGGATACACCCAGGCCATGTCTGAACCCCCTTTTCCATTTCTGTGGCCAGGACCCTCCCCAACACCAATGTCAAAACTATGCTGACCAAAAAAGGGGAACAGCTACTTTTTAAAGCTCCCAGGAGTGATTCTTTGCTATAACATGACGTAAAGCTTTGCTTATTGGACTCAGTGTGCAGAGGCAGTGCGGATCTGATTCCCCCCCCCCCCCAAAAAAAAAGAATAGTAAATGGTAACTTCCAGCTATGAAAAAAGGTATGGTAATATTGCATCCGGGGAGGCATGTAACCTGAGCAGAATGGTGTTGGTGGAGAACTAGCTTGCAGATTGCAGGGGCTTGCCATGTCTGAATGGTACTATAACTTTCAAATTAAGAAGATAATCACCTTAGGGCCAGCGTACCCTCTAACGTGGGTGGGGCTCCACGTCTGACTCATGTGACTTCACCCCTGCATCTGCATGTGACTCTGTGTGCGCAGGGTTCCATCACAACTGGAACCAAAGGGGTTGAGTGCAATCACTGCTTAGAGGAGGAAGAGAGCGGCATGGAGGGAGGTGGAGTCGTGCGTGTGCACAGTTTAGAGAGAACTTTGCCTAGAGCCCTTTTGGAAAAAGCACCTTGGGTATTAAAACACTGATTAACATTATTTTTAAATTTTTTAATAATTCCATAACATCCAGTTTACAGAGAGTTTTTGCTGGGTTTGTTTTTCACTTGAATATTGGCTGAGATGACACATTTGCCAGTGTCATAAGGATATTTGTCTCCCCAGAGAGTTTACTTGAAGAGAAAAATCATGAGACCCCAAGGGCATCACCAGAAGTTGAAGAAGAGATCAAAGGTACCTCCTTAATGTGATTGTGTAAAACCAGCTCTCAGTCTTTCTTATCGGCCAGCTTTGTTGAGATGAGGAGGGGAAGAACTAGCAAAGCCAGGGATTCGGGAGAAGGCAAATCTTCTTCTTCTTATACTCTGACTTCCGATGCTAACCTGTGACCAAAGGCTGAAGGGAAGAGCCGCTCCTGGCTACTCTAAATTCTTTAAATGTCTTGCACTACTCTTTATTGTTTTGCACTACTTTTTATAACTGTGAGAGCAAACAAAACAAAACAAACCATCCCTAAATATGAACTTAGCTCTGATAGGATTCATCTTGACATACTCTTGAGGGTATCCTATCTATAGAATAGGTGGACTTCAAATGTCCATGTGAAGACCACCCTTCTTTATGTATGTATTTATTTATTTATTTATTTATTTTTATTAGACTTCTATCCTGCCCATCTAGACCAAAGGTCTACTCTGGGCTACTTCTTGGGCTATTCCTGTTAGAAATCTCTGGTAGTAAGTCGATGCAACCTGAAGTTTAAAGAGATACACCAGTCTTCGGCAGGATAAAAGGTTTTTTCCCATCTCTCCCCAATGGAGTATTTTAATCCCATGACTAAATGCCTTCTGACAGTTCACGTCTGAAGCATATGCCACTGAAGCATAGACAGAAAGCACCTCAAAGTAGTATTGCTTCCCATTTTAAAACCGTTTTCTAAGAATGTTGTTCTATGATAGTTGGCTTTTGGCTTTGTTTTCTCAAACTGGGATATCAAGCAAACCAGCATTTCTAGACCCTCTGTCTCACCTGGTCTTCCTGTCTGAATTGCTCAGATCAGAAGCCACAAGACAAAATTAAACTGCAAGGAGAACAGAAGGAGAAACTTACTGCTGAAAGTACTTCATAATCTGTTAGCAACTGAATACTTGATAATCCTGTCAAAAGAATAGACTGGTTCAACTGTTAGAGCACCCAGGTTCATTTCCTGTAAATACTTTACTCTCTTGTATTCTCGAAGGCTTTCATGGCCAGGATCTGATGGTTGTTGTAAGTTTTTTTGGGCTGTTTGGCCATGTTCAGAAGGTTTTTCTTCCTAACGTTTCGCCAGTCTCTGTGGCTGGCATCTTCAGAGGAAAGGAGTTAGAACTCTGTCTGTGTTCTGGTGGATAGCTGACTATTTGTAGCTATGGGATCAGCTTTTTGTCCTTTTCAGGAGATTGGGTGATTATGGTGATCAGGGTGTTTTTTGTGTGGGTGTATTGTTGTGATAATCCCCTGGACTGCAAGGAGATCAAGCCGATCCATTTTGAAGGAAATCAACCCTGAGTGCTCACTGGAAGGACATATCATGAAGCTGAGGCTTCAATACTTTGGCCATCTCATGAGAAGAGCAATCTCCCAGGAAAAGACCCTATGTTGGAAAAGTGTGAAGGCAAGAGGAGAAGGGGACGACAGAGGACGAGATGGTTGGGCAGTGTCATCAGAGCTACCAACATGAATTTGACCTAACTCCAGGAGGCAGTGGAAGACAGGAGGGCCTGGCGTGCTCTGGTCCATGGGGTCACGAAGAGTCGAACATGACTAAACAACAACAAGAATGATGAAAAATCAATAACGAGAGTTAAGATCTGAGTGTTTACCTGTGTGAATGCAATATCCACAATAAATAAAAAGACGGAAAAGACTTGAGACCAAAGATGTGCAAAGACCGAATCACAAAACAGAAGAATTGACAAATTGGGCTAGTTTGTGGTTCAGTATTATTAGCTAATATTTTGTGTGCAGTGATCATTGGTCCTTGTGGCTGGGTAGAGTTCGTTGACCTTTTGCAGGCTGTATTTTTCAGTGCTGGGAGCCGGGCTTTGTTGAGTTTTAGACTTTTTTCTTTATTGTTGAAGCTCTGCTGGTGTTTGTGGATTTCAATGGCTTCCCTGTGTAGTCTAACACAGTGGTCCCCAACCTTTTTAGCCCCACGGACTGGCTGGGGAAGGCAGAGCACCCCCTGCGCTCATGTGCACGTGCGAAGCCGTGTGCATGCTCTCATGCAGGTGCGCTCATGCGCAAAGGGTGGCGCAGCGCTCATGCAGGTGCATGCTCGCTCATACGCAGGCGCAAACGGGCTTTGCGGGGGGGAGTGTGTGCGGGGGTTGAGGGGGAGGTCTCTCTCCGCGGCCCAGTCCGGCTCAGGCTACAGACCGGCACCGGGCCACGGACCGGGAGTTGGGGACCTCTGGTCTAGACCATTCATTCTCAACAGGGGCTGTATGGCTCCCTGAGGGTCCCTATCACATTTATAGGGTGCTGCAGAATGGAAACAATTCTTCACATACCACCTTATAAGGTTTGTTATGTGACTTCAGCCTATATTTCTTTCATATTGTGGTTATGGCCATGTCCCCCCCCCCCCCCACGGACCAGCACCAGGCCGCGGACCAGGGGTTGGAGACCTCTGGTCTAACATAATGATTGCTGGTGTTGTCCAGTACTTATTTATTTATTTATTTATTTATTTAACTTATATGCCGCCCACACTACCCAGAGGTCTCTGGGCGGCTTACAACATTTAAAATACAATAAAAAGACAAAACAATTAAAATGCAATTAAAATATATACTCTAAAAAATTGCCATCGGACCCACAGCTGATATCATTTCAATTAAAAGCCTTCTGGAACAGGAAGGTTTTGACCTGGCGCCGAAATGTCATCAGCGTCGGCGCCAGACGAATCTCAGTCGGGAGGGCATTCCATAGTCTGGGGGCAGCTGCCGAAAAGGCCCTTTGTCTACAAGCCATCCCTCTTACCTCCTTGAGGGACGGCTCTTTCAAAAGGGCCCCCTGGCTAGATCTTAACTGCCGGGTAGGTTCATATGGAAGGAGGCGGTCCTTCAGGTATCCAGGGCCCAAGCCGTTTAGGGCTTTATATGTCAAAACAAGCACTTTGAATTGGGCCCGGGCAGCAACTGGTAGCCAATGTAACTTAAATAGAATCGGCTTGATATGGTCCCTAGCGGCCCCACCACTCACCAGCCGCGCAGCTCGATTCTGGACCAGTTGCAGTCGCCGGACCGTCTTCAAAGGCAGCCCCACGTAGAGCGCATTGCAGTAATCTATGCGAGATGTTACCAGTGCGTGTGTAACTGTCATGAGACTCCGCTCGTCCAGGTAGGGCCGTAGCTGGTATAATTTCCGCAGCTGAAGGAAGGCGCCTCTGGCCACCGAGTCCACCTGGGCTTCCAGTGTTAGACTGGGGTCCAGGAGCACCCCCAAGCTGCGGACCCTGTCCCTTAGGGGGAGTGTAACCCCATTCAGGGCAGGGAAATGGCCCTCCAGCCTGTCCGGTGAAGCACCCACTAACAGCACTTCCGTCTTGTCTGGATTGAGTTTCAATTTATTAACCCTCATCCAGTCCATTATCAGGTCCAGACTTCTGTGTTTTCTAATAGAATTTCATGTCCAGCTTGTTTCAGGGCATGTTCAGCTACTGCTGATTTTTCCTGTTGTTTTAGTCTGCAGTGTGTTTCATGTTCTTTGATTCTGGTGTGGATGCTGTGTTTTGTAGTCCCAATATATACCTGGCCACAACTGCAAGGTATCTGGTATACTCCTGCAGTGGTGAGAGGGTCAGGGAGCTGGACAGGGGACAGATTGTATTTGTCTTCAGTGTGGAAGGGATTGTCACTCTCAAATTGGCCTTCTCAGCCACACTAGACGCTGTTCCAAGTCCTCCATACAGAGCATGTTACCATAGTCTCTCAAGACTGAAGGATGCCTAATATAATAATATATATAATAAAATATAATATAAGGTGAGGGGGTCCCTTTTCTCCTTTGCTGACCATAACATTTGTTGTATTTTTGTGGTGGGCCTGAATACTGTTTCTGGTTGCGTTTTTTCAAAAGTTTCCCCATGCGATCGGTGACCCCTTTGATGTATGGCAGAAATACATTATTTGTGGGTGGCTGTTTTTTCTTCTTCAGTTCGGTGTTGTTTTCTCGGTTTGATGGCTCTTCATCCAAGAATCTTCTTCTGTTCAGACCTTTAATATTGCTCAAGACCAAGGACTGAAAGGATAGGTCAGACCACCATCCTAAGTCTATTCCTACTAGAAGGCAACAGGTTATTGAGGGCAATTAACCAGTTTATTTTATTTATTTATTTATTTATTTATTTAGATTTATATAACGCCTATCTGCCAGCCAAGGCCACTATGGGCTGTTTACAACAAATCACAAATAACAACAGAGTAACAAAATAGCAAATAGTGACATTAATACATGGGGTGAAAATCAAAAATTATAAAGTGAAGTGAGGGTAAAATTATAATACAATAAATACAGTTAAAAGCGTAGAAAAATATAAAAACATGGAGCATGGCAGTATGATAGAAGTTATATTATTGGACACTATTGTATCAGAGTGTAGTTTATTCAGGGAAGGCCTGTCTAAATAGCCAGGTTTTTAGTAGCTTTTTGAATGTGCCGAGTGAAGGGGCCAGGTGGACTTCAGGTGGAGGAGAGTTCCATAATTGTGGCGCTACCGCTGAGAAGGCCCGATTTCTGGTGGTTGTTTTCCGGGCCTCTCTCGGGGTCACAACACTCAGCCGCCCTGCCTGCGACGATCTTATAGGATGGGCAGACCTGACTGGAAGGAGTCGCTCAGCCAGATATCGAGGTCCCAAACTGTTTAGGGCTTTATAGGTTAATACCATCACCTTGAAACTGGTATGGACGCCAACAGATAGCCAGTGTAAGGCGGCCAGGGTGGGGGAGATATGTTGGTATTTTCTAACCACACTCAGAAGTCTGGCTGCCACACTCTGGACCCATTGCACTCTCCGTAGCAGTCCCAAGGGTCCCCAATCCAGCCCAGAACACTTTGGCTGACTAGTCACATTCTCACTGGAATATTGGCAGAGATGACACCGTCACCAATATCATAATATTTCTCTCCCTAGAGGGTTCCCTTGAAGAAAAGAAACATGAAAGCCCAGGGTCATCCCCAGAAGCCAAAACAGAAGACTTGAAAGGTACCTCCTGAATGTTACTTGTGTCAAACCAGCCCTCCGCCTTCCTTGCCGGCCAGCTTTGTGGAAATGATTGCAGAAAGAAAGAGGAGGGCTTGGAGGCCTGGGAGAAGGAAGCTCTTCTGCCTGCTTCTGCTCAGACCTCCAATCTTAAGCTGCGATCAATGACTGAAGGGATGAGCCAGATCCCCCGTCCTAAGTCTGTTCACCCTAGAAGGCCACAGGTTGTTGACGCCACTTCAGCAGTTAAAGGGGAGATGCTGGCCTTCTGCAGGGCAAAGACTTCTTCCGCTCTCTCCCCAAAGCAGAAGGTAAACCTCCCTACTAAGTGCCTTCTGCCGCTTCTTCATGTCTTCCATGTTATGGGTGGAATATTTTATAACCCTTGCCCGGAGCCTCTGAAGCATTAGATATAACGCACTTCCAAGTGGTATTACTTCTCATCTGAAACTCTCTGCTAAGAATTTAGTCCCAGTTGGTTTTTGGGTTGGTTTTCTAGAACTGAGATATCACTCCTGCATTTCCAGACCCATTGTATCACCAGTTCTTCCTGCCTTCATTGCTCAGGTCAGGAGCCACGAGACAAAAATCAGCCTCGAACAAGAGAAGAGGAGAAGCTCCCTGCTGAAGGTACCTTGTCTTCTCTTAGGAAGTGAACACTTTTCTCGGTGTTGCCCCTTGCTCATCCTAGAAAGAGAATGGATTTGTCCTCAGCCAGTCGTTTGGAACTCATTATCCGTCTGTTGAAATCAAAGGCCGCCAAGCACTCTACATCACCCTCATCTTCCCCTTGATCCTTCTAAAAATTTCTTCCTTGGTTAGGGAAAAAAAGGTAACTCAGAAGCAGGGCGAGCCTTCCTCGGAATTCCAATTAAAAATTTAGATCACCGAGCAGGAACAGCCACTTCTAGCCAAATGAAAGCCAAACCATAAGTTTTACTTATAGAAAAGGGAGCAGGAAAAGAGGTATGAAAATATCGCACCTTGGGAAGGAAGTAACATGAACACAATGATGATGGTAGAGAACTAACTTGCAGATTCCAGGGGCTTGCCATGTCTGAAATATACCATAAACATTTTCAGTTAAGATGATCATCACACTGGGCCGTTAAGGAAAAAGCATTTTGAGTATTAAAATACTGAGTGATGTTAATTTTTAAAACATTTTTAAATGATTCTTAACTTCCAATTAACAGAGGGGCTTTGCTGGCTAGCTTTTGATGGTAATTCATCTTCTTTAGGCTATGCAGAAAGTTATTGTGGGTAGTTCCAAAAATTATATGCTTTTATTAAACCCTCAAAGTGATTTATTTTATTTTATTCTTAAGTGATTATGTAACATCCAACTTACAGAGGGGCTTTTCTGGATGTGCTTTGCGCTTGAATATTGACAGAGATGACCCATTCACCAATATGATATTGGTCTTTTCAGAGTGTTCACTTGAAGAGAAAAATCAGGAGACCCCAAGGGCATCACCAGAAGCTGAAAAAGAAGAGCTCAAAGGTAGCTCAATGGGATTGTGTAAAATCAGCTCTTGCTCTTGCTTGCTGCCCAGCCTTGTTGAAATGAGGATAAGAAGAACTAGCAGAGCCCGGGGGCCCGGTGGAAGACAAATCTTCTGGCTTCTTCTTATATTCATGTTTTCCGATGCCAAACTGTGACCAAAGGGTGAAGCGTTGGGTCAGTCCTGGCTACTCTAAATTCTTCTAAATGTTTGCGCTGCTCTTCATAAACATGATGACAAACAACAACAGCAGCCCCGTATATGAAATTAGCTCCGACAGCCTTCATCTTGACAGAACTTCAAGGGTATCCTGTCCATTGAATAGGAGGACTTCAAGTGTCCCTGTGAAGACCATTCTTCTAACACTATCCCTGTTAGAAGGCTCTGGCAGTAGGCCAGAGAAACCAGAAATGGAAAGAGACGCACCAACCTTCTTGAGGTAAAGGATGTTTCCATCTCTCTCCAAAGAATCATGTCAATCCCACTTCTAAATGCCTTCCGCCACTTCGTCACCTGTAATATGGATGGGATGTTTCATAGGCCCTCACCGCAGCCTCTGAAGCATAGAGAGAAAGCACTTCCAAGTAGGATTTCTTCTCACTGAACCGCTCTCCTAAGAATTTAGTCCCAGGGTAGCTGGTTTTTGGGTTGGTTTTCTAAAACAGAGATATCCCTCCCACATTTCCAGACCCATTGTATCACTTGTTCTCCCTGCCTTCATTGCTCAGGTCAGGAGCCACGAGACAAAATTCAGCCTCGAACAAGAGAAGAGGAGAAGCACCCTGCTGAAGGTACCTTGTCTTCTCTTAGCAAGTGAATACTTTTCTCAGTGTTGGCTCTTGCTCATCCTAGAAAGGGGATGGATTTGTGTTCCCAGGTTCCTTTTCTGCCAAGACTTTGCTCTCTTGCTGACCCCGAGTCCCTTGCTTGCCCTTGGTCCTTGCTGGCTAAAGGTTAACATGGGTGTCTTGCTTCTTCAGGTCAGGATCAAGGAAGTGACATTCAGCCTGAAGGAGAAGAAGAGGGGAAACCCACTGCCCAAGGTAGGTCCTTGTCTGTTATGAAATGAACACCTTCCTCACTTTTTGGATCTCCACATCCTCACTGGAATCACCAGAGGCCAAACCAGATTTCAAGGGTACCTTCCTCATATGAGGAAAAAAAATCAGAAAAAGGCTGTGTAGTCTTCAAAACAATACAAAGGCAGGAACAGGTGGGACCTTTATTAGATCACTAAAAAAATAAACAGCCAGCTTTCAATGATAATTCATCTTCTTCAGGCTATGCACATAGTTCTTGTGGGTCGTTCCAAAAATTATATGCTTTTATTAAAGTCTCAAAGTCTAACGACCAATGATGGGGTCAGGTGAGCTTCTTAGGGGGAAATAGATGTCGTCTGCAGGAGCCCTGTGGGGGGAGGGTGTGCCTTCAAACTCGTCCTCAGCCAGTCGTTTGGAACTCATTACCCGTCTGTTGAAATCAAAGGCCGCCAAGAACTCTACATCACCCTCATCTTCCCTTTGCTCCTTCTAAAAATTTCTTCCTTGGTTAGGGGAAAGAAGGTAACTCAGAATCAGGGCGAGCCTTCCTCGGAATTCCGATTAAAAATTTAGATCACCCAGCAGGAACAGCCACTTCTAGCCAAATGAAAGCCAAACCATAAGTTTTACTTATAGAAAAGGGAGCAGGAAAAGAGGTATGAAAACATCGCACCTTGGGAGGGAAGTAACATGAACAGAATGATGATGGTAGAGAACTAACTTGCAGATTCCAGGGGCTTGCCATGTCTGAAATATACCATAAACATTTTCAGTTAAGATGATCATCACACTGGGCCGTTAAGGAAAAAGCATTTTGAGTATTAAAATACTGTTTGATGTTAATTTAAAAAAAAAATTTAAATGATTCTTAACTTCCAATTAACAGAGGGGCTTTGCTGGCTAGCTTTTGATGGTAATTCATCTTCTTCAGGCTATGCAGAAAGTTATTGTGGGTAGTTCCAAAAATTATATGCTTTTATTAAAGCCTCAAAGTGATTTATTTTATTTTATTCTTAAGTGATTATGTAACATCCAACTTACAGAGGGGCTTTTCTGGATGTGCTTTGCGCTTGAATATTGACAGAGAAGACCCATTCACCAGTATGATATTGATCTTTTCAGAGTGTTCACTTGACGAGAAAAATCAGGAGACCTCAAGGGCATCACCAGAAGCTGAAAAAGAAGAGCTCAAAGGTAGCTCAATGGGATTGTGTAAAATCAGCTCTTGCTCTTGTTTGCTGCCCAGCCGTGTTGAAATGAGGATAAGAAGAACTAGCAGAGCCTGGGGGCCCACTGGAAGACAAATCTTCTGGCTTCTTCTTATACTCATGTTTTCCGATGCCAAACTGTGACCAAAGGGTGAAGGGTTGGGTCAGTCCTGGCTACTCTAAATTCTTCTAAATGTTTGCACTGCTCTTCATAAACATGATGACAAACAACAACAGCAGCCCCGTATATGAAATTAGCTCCGACAGCCTTCATCTTGACAGAACCTCAAGGGTATCCTGTCCATTGAATAGGAGGACTTCAAGTGTCCCTGTGAAGACCATTCTTCTAACACTATCCCTGTTAGAAGGCTCTGGCAGTAGGCCAGAGAAACCAGAAATGGAAAGAGATGCACCAACCTTCTTGAGGTAAAGGATGTTTCCATCTCTCTCCAAAGAATCATGTCAATCCCACTTCTAAATGCCTTCCGCCACTTCGTCACCTGTAATATGGATGGGATGTTTCATAGGCCCTCACCGCAGCCTCTGAAGCATAGAGAGAAAGCACTTCCAAGTAGGATTTCTTCTCACTGAACCGCTCTCCTAAGAATTTAGTCCCAGGGTAGCTGGTTTTTGGGTTGGTTTTCTAAAACAGAGATATCCCTCCCACATTTCCAGACCCATTGTATCACCTGTTCTTCCTGCCTTCATTGCTCAGGTCAGGAGCCACGAGACAAAATTCAGCCTCGAACAAGAGAGGAGGAGAAGCACCCTGCTGAAGGTACCTTGTCTTCTCTTAGCAAGTGAAGACTTTTCTCAGTGTTGGCTCTTGCTCATCCTAGAAAGGGGATGGATTTGTGTTCCCAGGTTCCTTTTCTGCCAAGACTTTGCTCTCTTGCTGACCCCGAGTCCCTTGCTTGCCCTTGGTCCTTGCTGGCTAAAGGTTAACATGGGTGTCTTGCTTCTTCAGGTCAGGATCAAGGAAGTGACATTCAGCCTGAAGGAGAAGAAGAGGGGAAACCCACTGCCCAAGGTAGGTCCTTGTCTGTTATGAAATGAACACCTTCCTCACTTTTTGGATCTCCACATCCTCACTGGAATCACCAGAGGCCAAACCAGATTTCAAGGGTACCTTCCTCATATGAGGAAAAAAAATCAGAAAAAGGCTGTGTAGTCTTCAAAACAATACAAAGGCAGGAACAGGTGGTACTTTTATTAGATCACTAAAAAAATAAACAGCCAGCTTTCGATGATAATTCATCTTCTTCAGGCTATGCACAAAGTTCTTGTGGGTCGTTCCAAAAATTATATGCTTTTATTAAAGTCTCAAAGTCTAACGACCAATGATGGGGTCAGGTGAGCTTCTTAGGGGGAAATAGATGTCGTCTGCAGGAGCCCTGTGGGGGGAGGGTGTGCCTTCAAACTCATCCTCAGCCAGTCGTTTGGAACTCATTACCCGTCTGTTGAAATCAAAGGCCGCCAAGCACTGTGCATCAACCTCATCTTCCCCTTTCTCCTTCTAAAAAATTCTTGCTTGGTTAGGGGAAAGAAGGTAACTCAGAATCAGGACGAGCCTTCCTCGCAATTTCGATTAAAAATTTAGATCACCCAGCAGGAACAGCCACGTCTAGCCAAATGAAACCCAAAGCATAAGTTTTACTTATAGAAAAGGGAGCAGGAAAAGAGGTATGAAAATATCGCACCTTGGGAGGGAAGTAACATGAACAGAATGATGATGGTAGAGAACTAACTTGCAGATTCCAGGGGCTTGCCATGTCTGAAATATACCATAAACATTTTCCGTTAAGATGATCATCACACTGGGCCGTTAAGGAAAAAGCATTTTGATTATTAAAATACTGAGTGATGTTAATTTTTTTAAAATTTTTAAATGATTCTTAACATCCAGTTAACAGAGGGGCTTCGCTGGCTAGCTTTCAATGATAATTCATCTTCTTCAGGCTATGCAGAAAGTTATTGTGGGTAGTTCCAGAAATTATATGCTTTTATTAAAGCTTCAAAGTCTCAAAGTCATTAATTTTATTCTTAAGTGATTATGTAACATCCAACTTACAGAGGGGCTTTTCTGGATGTGCTTTGCGCTTGAATATTTATTTTATTTATTTGTTTATTATTTATTTATTTGTTAGATTTCTACCCCGCCCCCCTAGACAGTGTCTACTCGGGGCGGCTTACAAATAGCATAAAATATCATAAATATCATAAAACATCAACATTAAACAATTAAATCAATAATATAGTGTATTCAAGATGGGGAATAATAGAAAACAAAAAACTAAAATTCAAGAATTGACAGAAGGGAAGGCCTGCCTAAATAGCCAAATCTTTAAATATTGACAGAGATGACCCATACACCAGTATGATATTGATCTTTTCAGAGTGTTCACTTGACGAGAAAAATCAGGAGACCCCAAGGGCATCATCAGAAGCTGAAAAAGAAGAGCTCAAAGGTAGCTCAATAGGATTGTGTAAAATCAGCTCTTGCTCTTGCTTGCTGCCCAGCCTTGTTGAAATGAGGATAAGAGGAACTAGCAGAGCCTGGGGGCCCACTGGAAGACAAATCTTCTGGCTTCTTCTAATACTCGTGACTTCCAATGCCAAACTGTGACCAAAGGGTGAAGCGTTGGGTCAGTCCTGGCTACTCTAAATTCTTCTAAATGTTTGCACCGCTCTTCATAAACATGATGGCAAACAACAACAGCAGCCCCGTATATGAAATTAGCTCCGACAGCCTTCATCTTGACAGAACCTCAAGGGTATCCTGTCCATTGAATAGGAGGACTTCAAGTGTCCCTGTGAAGACCATTCTTCTAACACTATCCCTGTTAGAAGGCTCTGGCAGTAGGCCAGTGAGACCAGAAATGGAAAGAGATGCACCAACCTTCTTGAGGGAAAGGATGTTTTCATCTCTCCCCAAAGAAGCATGTCAATCCCACTTCTAAATGCCTTCCGCCACTTCTTCACCTGTAATATGGATGGGATGTTTCATAGGCCCTCACCGCAGCCTCTGAAGCATAGAGAGAAAGCACTTCCAAGTAGGATTTCTTCTCACTGAACCGCTCTCCTAAGAATTTAGTCCCAAGGTAGCTGGTTTTTGGGTTGGTAAAACTGAGATATCACTCCCGCATTTCCAGACCCATTGTATCACTTGTTCTTCCTGCCTTCATTGCTCAGGTCAGGAGCCACGAGACAAAATTCAGCCTCGAACAAGAGAAGAGGAGAAGCACCCTGCTGAAGGTACCTTGTCTTCTCTTAGCAAGTGAACACTTTTCTCAGTGTTGGCTCTTGCTCATCCTAGAAAGGGGATGGATTTGTGTTCCCAGGTTCCTTTTCTGCCAAGACTTTGCTCTCTTGCTGACCCCGAGTCCCTTGCTTGCCCTTGGTCCTTGCTGGCTAAAGGTTAACATGGGTGTCTTGCTTCTTCAGGTCAGGATCAAGGAAGTGACATTCAGCCTGAAGGAGAAGAAGAGGGGAAACCCACTGCCCAAGGTAGGTCCTTGTCTGTTATGAAATGAACACCTTCCTCACTTTTTGGATCTCCACATCCTCACTGGAATCACCAGAGGCCAAACCAGATTTCAAGGGTACCTTCCTCATATGAGGAAAAAAAATCAGAAAAAGGCTGTGTAGTCTTCAAAACAATACAAAGGCAGGAACAGGTGGGACCTTTATTAGATCACTAAAAAAATAAACAGCCAGCTTTCGATGATAATTCATCTTCTTCAGGCTATGCACAAAGTTCTTGTGGGTCGTTCCAAAAATTATATGCTTTTATTAAAGTCTCAAAGTCTCACGGCCAATGATGGGGTCAGGTGAGCTTCTTAGGGGGAAATAGATGTCGTCTGCAGGAGCCCTGTGGGGGGAGGGTGTGCCTTCAAACTCGTCCTCAGCCAGTCGTTTGGAACTCATTACCCGTCTGTTGAAATCAAAGGTCGCCAAGCACTGTGCATCAACCTCATCTTCCCCTTGCTCCTTCTAAAAATTTCTTCCTTGGTTAGGGAAAAGAAGGTAACTCAGAATCAGGACGAGCCTTCCTCGCAATTTCGATTAAAAATTTAGATCACCCAGCAGGAACAGCCACTTCTAGCCAAATGAAAGCCAAAGCATAAGTTTTACTTATAGAAAAGGGAGCAGGAAAAGAGGTATGAAAATATCGCACCTTGGGAGGGAAGTAACATGGACACTATGACGATGGTAGAGAACTAACTTGCAGATTCCAGGAGCTTGCCATGTCTGAAATATACCATAAACATTTTCAGTTAAGATGATCATCACACTGGGCCGTTAAGGAAAAAGCATTTTGATTATTAAAATACTGAGTGATGTTAATTTTTTAAAATTTTTTTAATGATTCTTAACATCCAGTTAACAGAGGGGCTTTGTTGGCTAGCTTTCAATGATAATTCATCTTCTTCAGGCTATGCAGAAAGTTATTGTGGGTAGTTCCAGAAATTATATGCTTTTATTAAAGCTTCAAAGTCTCAAAGTCATTTATTTTATTTTATTTTATTCTTAAGTGATTATGTAACATCCAACTTACAGAGGGGCTTTTCTGGATGTGCTTTGCGCTTGAATATTGACAGAGATGACCCATACACCAGTATGATATTGATCTTTTCAGAGTGTTCACTTGACGAGAAAAATCAGGAGACCCCAAGGGCATCACCAGAAGCTGAAAAAGAAGAACTCAAAGGTAGCTCAATGGGATTGTGTAAAATCCGCTCTTGCTCTTGCTTGCTTCCCAGCCTTGTTGAAATGAGGATAAGAGGAACTAGCAGAGCCTGGGGGCCCAGTGGAAGACAAATCTTCTGGCTTCTTCTTATACTCGTGACCTCCAATGCCAAACTGTGACCAAAGGGTGAAGGGTTGGGTCAGTCCTGGCTACTCTAAATTCTTCTAAATGTTTGCACCGCTCTTCATAAACATGATGGCAAACAACAGCAGCCCCGTATATGAAATTAGCTCCGACAGCCTTCATCTTGACAGAACCTCAAGGGTATCCTGTCCATTGAATAGGAGGACTTCAAGTGTCCCTGTGAAGACCATTCTTCTAACACTATCCCTGTTAGAAGGCTCTGGCAGTAGGCCAGAGAAACCAGAAATGGAAAGAGACGCACCAACCTTCTTGAGGTAAAGGATGTTTCCATCTCTCTCCAAAGAAGCATGTCAATCCCACTTCTAAATGCCTTCCGCCACTTCGTCACCTGTAATATGGATGGGATGTTTCATAGGCCCTCACCGCAGCCTCTGAAGCATAGAGAGAAAGCACTTCCAAGTAGGATTTCTTCTCACTGAACCGCTCTCCTAAGAATTTAGTCCCAGGGTAGTTGGTTTTTGGGTTGGTTTTCTAAAACTGAGATATCCCTCCCGCATTTCCAGACCCATTGTATCACTTGTTCTTCCTGCCTTCATTGCTCAGGTCAGGAGCCACAAGACAAAATTCAGCCTCGAACAAGAGGAGAGGAGAAGCACGCTGCTGAAGGTACCTTGTCTTCTCTTAGCAAGTGAACTCTTTTCTCAGTGTTGGCTCTTGCTCATCCTAGAAAGGGGATGGATTTGTGTTCCCAGGTTCCTTTTCTGCCAAGACTTTGCTCTCTTGCTGACCCCGAGTCTCTTGCTTGCCCTTGGTCCTTGCTGGCTAAAGGTTAACATGGGTGTCTTGCTTCTTCAGGTCAGGATCAAGGAAGTGACATTCAGCCTGAAGGAGAAGAAGAGGGGAAACCCACTGCCCAAGGTAGGTCCTTGTCTGTTATGAAATGAACACCTTCCTCACTTTTTGGATCTCCACATCCTCACTGGAATCACCAGAAGCCAAACCAGATTTCAAGGCTACCTTCCTCATATGAGGAAAAAAAATCAGAAAAAGGCTGTGTAGTCTTCAAAACAATACAAAGGCAGGAACAGGTGGTACCTTTATTAGATCACTAAAAAAATAAATAGCCAGCTTTCATTGATAAATCATCTTCTTCAGGCTATGCACAAAGTTCTTGTGGGTCGTTCCAAAAATTATATGCTTTTATTAAAGTCTCAAAGTCTAACGACCAATGATGGGGTCAGGTGAGCTTCTTAGGGGGAAATAGATGTCGTCTGCAGGAGCCCTGTGGGGGGAGGGTGTGCCTTCAAACTCGTCCTCAGCCAGTCGTTTGGAACTCATTACCCGTCTGTTGAAATCAAAGGCCGCCAAGCACTGTGCATCAACCTCATCTTCCCCTTTCTCCTTCTAAAAATTTCTTCCTTAGTTAGGGAAAAGAAGGTAACTCAGAATCAGGACGAGCCTTCCTCGCAATTTTGATTAAAAATTTAGATCACCCAGCAGGAACAGCCACGTCTAGCCAAATGAAACCCAAAGCATAAGTTTTACTTATAGAAAAGGGAGCAGGAAAAGAGGTATGAAAATATCGCACCTTGGGAGGGAAGTAACATGGACACTATGACGATGGTAGAGAACTAACTTGCAGATTCCAGGGGCTTGCCATGTCTGAAATATACCATAAACATTTTCCGTTAAGATGATCATCACACTGGGCCGTTAAGGAAAAAGCATTTTGATTATTAAAATACTGAGTGATGTTAATTTTTTTAAAATTTTTAAATGATTCTTAACATCCAGTTAACAGAGGGGCTTTGCTGGCTAGCTTTCAATGATAATTCATCTTCTTCAGGCTATGCAGAAAGTTATTGTGGGTAGTTCCAGAAATTATATGTTTCTTCTTCGTGGCCTCTGTGAATGCAGACAACTGGGTTTAGACTGCTCCTGCGCAGGACTCCTCGGATTCTTCTAGAGCTTTTAGAGAGATAATTAGTTGCAAGTTACCCCTACAGCGCATGCTCCGTCCGCCTCAACCCTCAGTTCCATTTTTACCGCCTTGGCGATAGGAACTTCTCGCACTAGAGCTTTGACTTTTTGTCTCTTTTTGGATATTATTTTGACTTCGGACTGCCTAACTACAATTTTCACTTTACCCTTTCATTGTTGTTACCCCTCGGCTTTGATTTTGGACTGGATTATTAGACTTCTCTTTCGGACTTCCCGCTCTTTTTATCGGACTGCCTCACTACTTTCGATCACGGACTGTTTAAGGTTAGCCTTTTAGATTACGGACTGTATTTTATCTCTTGGCTTTCGATTTGGCATCGTTTTTGACCTTCCCTCGTCTCTACCTGCCTCTGTCATTCCGTACTCCCTCACCTCCGGCTCTGTGAGTTTACTGAATTTCTCCTTGTTTTTTCCCCCGCTTTATGTCCCCTTCGGGTCCCTTCAGAAGGTGTGCCTCGTGTACCCGTAAACTCCCCTTTTCAGACGGTCACGAGCGCTGCCTTTTTTGTTTGGGGGAGAGTAATCAACCTCACTCTTGCAGGCACTGTAAGAACTTGACTAAGCCTGCCCTCAAGGCCAGACAGCAGAGACTTAAATTATATTTGTGGGACAAAACGCTGTCGGCTTCGAAACCTGACGCTATGGTGACTGCGTCTAATCCGTCTGCTACTCCCCGTCCCGAGGACTCTACTGCTTCCCCGCCGCCCGTGCCAGCGTCAAAGAGTGTGGGGAAAACATCTAAAAAGGCAGCTCTTTCGGGCTCGAAGAGGTCCCTTACCTCGACATCGTCTGGTTCCCAAAAGGACGACCTGAAAAAGAAAAAAATGCAGGTTAAAGACAAACACGACAAGCAGTCGGCTAAAAAGGATCGGCACCGAGATATCTCTCCTGTCTCGGCCTCACTCCCATTGCCTATTCTGGAGGACTCCTCTCGGGATTGTGAATCTCCCGCTGAGAACGTCGAACCGCTACCACATAGACAGGCAACGGCTTCAATCCCTATGCCAAGCCGCTCGCCTTCACCTAGCCAGCTAGAGGACATCGTCCACTCTAGCCCGGCTTCTGCCCATTACAGCCCTGTTCCTACCGGGCGGGCGTTAAACAGTCGTCCATCTCCTTCGATCTCGTCGGGGCAAGAATCTCCACCCCGCAAGAGAACAACTAAGAGGAAACATATTTCCCCCGATCGACGTCGACATTCTCATCGGGAGGTAGTAATTCTGCCGCGTTCTTCTCGGCATCGATCGAAGTCTTCGATCGACGACCCTATCTACGTTACTGTCGACCGAAAGCAGTCTCGGCGTCGACGTCTAGAGGAGGACGATTATTCGGATTCCTATTCTGACGACGAAGTTGATCACAGACATAGAAAGATCCGTTATGTCTATGCTTCGACGTCGGCGTCCTCATCTACCTCTCCACCAAGGCGTCGACGTCCGCGATCTTCTGACCCCGAGACTGTAATCTATTGACAAGCTAAACGTCACGACGTCGATAAAGAGTCTGGTAGGCACCTTACTACTCGTGCCAAAGCATCTACTCTTCCATCAGAGGCTACTAAGCAAAGGGATGCCCCGCAGGCCTCTCAACAGCCTTCCAAACATGCTGTTCAAAGACACAAAACTGACCGGGCACCTCCGTCCCCTCCTCCCTCTGATCAATATGAACCTTTTTCACCACTACCATCTGACCAGGAGCAGGAATTCTTTTCGGAAGGCTCGGAAGAAATCCCTGTGGATGGCAGGACGCCAAAATCTGATGCCGGAGACCCTCATCCATCGTCCCCTTCTGAGGATTTCTCCTCATACACTCAGATGGTCTCCAGGATGGCCAAATCTCTTAAGCTGGATGCCAAACAACCTCCTCAACCCAAAGAAGATTTGGTCTTTGGGGATATTCTACAAGAACGGGCTGCTCCACTGAGTTTAGCCTTTATCCCGGCTCTTATGCAACTCGTTAAAGAATCATGGTCTTTACAAGTTACCCGCAGGATAGAGAACCACTATCGTACACATGGTGAAGAGGCTGAATTTCTCTTAAAGCATCCTACTCCAAGGTGACGCCGACTAATAGAGAGAGGCGCAAACTGGACGTCCTTGGCCGGAAACTGTACTCCTTTGCCACCTTTCTACTCAGGGTGGCAAATTATCAAGCAGCAATGGGGGCTTACCAAAAGCAGCTTTGGACTAGGGTGCTTCCTGCTCTAGAAGCAGCCCCGAAGGATACTAGAGCATCATTCCTCAATACTTACTCTGAGGCCCTCACGGTAGCCAAACATCAACACTTAGCCTCAAGACACTCTGCAGATGTGGCATCTAAATCCATGACTTCGGCTATTGGACTACGGAGGCATGCGTGGTTGTGGTCTTCAGGTATCACTGAAGAGGCAAAGTCACACATCGAGGACCTTCCATTTGATGCCACCGGACTCATTAATGAGAAAACCGATGACAAAATGGAAAATCTACATAAGATTAAGAAGACTGCTAAATCTTACACCATCCAACAACAACCCAAGTATCAAAAGTACCAATGGCATAAGCCCTATAATCAACAGCAATTCCAACCGTCATCCTCTCAGGCTTACCGGTCTTTCAAACAACAAGGGAATCCCAGATCCCCACAGACTTCTTCAGCTGCCACTTCCTTCCGTCCTCAAGCCTCTTCACAACGACGCCCGTCCTACCGTCCACCTGCTAGAAAGACAAAGCAGTACCTTTGACTCAAACATTTCCGTACAGACACGTCTCGTCCCCTTTCTTCAAAATTGGCTATCCATCACAAAAGACACATGGGTTTTAAGTATAATTCAATTCGGCTATCGGCTAGAGTTTACAGACTACCCACCCTTAGGACACATCAAGTACACCTCATTTGCGCCGGCCCTAGAAGAAGAAGTCGCTTCGTTACTCCAAAAACAAGCCATTCAAAAAGTATCCCCTCAAGACATACAGAACGGCTTCTACTCCCGTTATTTCACAGTGCCAAAGAAAGACGGCGGCATCAGACCCATCCTAGATCTAAGAACTCTAAATACTTACCTCCAACCTCGTCGGTTCCGCGTGGTCACTCTAGAATCCATTGTCCACCTACTGAGGCGAGGAGATTGGTTCACGGTAGTAGATCTACAAGATGCCTATTTTCATATCTCCATTCATCTACATTATCGAAAATACCTACGTTTTTTCTTTATCGATACTGCCTTTCAATTTTGTGCCCTTCCCTTCGGTCTATCCACAGCCCCTCGTACATTCACAAAGTGTATGGCGCACGTGGCAGCGTACCTTCGTCTAAACGGTGTATCGATTTCCCCTTACATAGACGATTGGTTGATTGTGGCCGGTTCTCGTCAGCAAGCCATGCAAGACACCAAGTTCGTCTTACAGACCTTGACAAATCTAGGCCTACAAATAAACATGAAAAAATCCCATCTAGTTCTTACACAAGTAATCGACTACATAGGAGCTCGACTTGACTCTATCAAGGCTCGAATTTTTCTACCACCAGAACGCATTCAGAAGTTGCGCCATGCAGTTCGCCCTTTTCATCAGTTTGCCAAAGTTTCGGCACGTCACGCACAGCATCTTCTTGGACTGATGGCGTCTACAACATCAGCACTTCCACATGCACGTCTAAAGATGAGATCACTACAAGCCCGGTTTCTGTCCCACTTCGACCCAATAACAGACAATCTGAACAAGCACCTTCGGGTTACACAGGAACTGTTGAAGCAGCTCAGGTGGTGGACTTTCGTTACACACCTGCTCATGGGATGTCCGTTTCGCCCTCTATGTCTCACAGTGCAAGTCACCACGGATGCCAGCCCCACGGGATGGGGAGCTCATTGCGGCAATCACAGGATACATGCTCTGTGGTCCGCAAAGGAAAGTCGCCTCCACATAAATCATCTGGAAATGTGGGCAGTAATAAAAGCCTTTCGTGCCTTTGCCCCACTTATACAGGGTCATGGTGTTCAAGTAGTCACGGACAACACCACGACCATGTATTACATAAACAAACAAGGGGGCACACGTTCCATGTCACTCCTCTACCTGGCGATTCTCCTGTGGGAATGGTGCTGCAACCATCATGTGTTTCCTGTAGCAATTCATGTCTCCACAAAAGAGAACGAGCTAGCGGACAGTTTGAGTTGTCTCGCTGTACAAACTCACGAATGGGAACTCGATACACCAACGTTCAACATGATTTGCGAACAGTGGGGATACCCGACAGTGGACATGTTTGCCACGCCTCTCAACACAAAGTGCAACATGTTCTGTTCCCGGGCAGGCAGAGGTCGGGCATCGCTGGAAGATGCGTTCATGATCCAGTGGTCAGCCGACCTCCTCTACCTCTTTCCACCAATACCACTTGTTCAAAGGACACTAGTCAAAATACGACACGTGAGGGCCAATGCTATATTGATAGCACCATGGTGGCCGCGTCAGCCGTGGTTTACCACGCTCAAGTTGATGACATCGGACTTCATGCATCTACCACTTCTGCCGCATCTACTCACCCAGGATGCAGGCAATGTTCATCACCCAGACCTCCAATCGCTCCATCTGACAGCATGGAGGATTCTGCCTTAATTCAAGAAGTCCTTAATCAAGCGAGGAAACCTTCTATGAAACTCCTCTATTCGTATAAATGGAATAACTTTCTACGGTTTACTCAATCCAGAAATCTGCAACCATTACCGGTTTCTTTGAACACTTTGCTTATTTACTTGCGCTATCTCTTTGATCAAGGGTTAGCTCTTTCTACCTTAAAAGTATATACTTCAGCAATCATATCCTTTCAGCCTTGAGACTCTGAATCAGCCCGGTTGTTTTCTCATCCAACTCTTAAATCCTTTCTCAAAGGTCTTCAGAATCTTCACCCACCTGTAAAACCTCCTTTGCCTCAGTGGACGCTGAAGTTGGTGCTGCGGGCTCTCACATGCCACGCCTTTGAGCCAATGGCCACTTCTGATATTCGGCTTCTCTCTTTTAAAGCTCTTTTCTTGGTAGCAATCACGTCAGTGAGGAGAGCTAGTGAGCTTGCAGCACTGCAGTGTGACACACCTTACCTACAGTTTTTCTGTGATAAAGTCATCCTTTACCCTGATGTATCGTTTCTTCCGAAGGTTGTCTCCAGTTTCCATCTCAATCAACCACTCACATTACCTACTTTGTTTCCCAATCCGTCCTCGGAGACAGAGCGTATGCTCCACTCACTGGATGTACGACGAGCCTTGGTGTTCTATATGACCAGGACCAAGGACTTTCGCAACTCTCCCAAATTATTTCTGTGCTTCAATGGCCCGCACAAAGGATCTCCCGCTGCTCCTTCAACGCTCTCGAGATGGATTGTTGCTACTACAGTCAAACCTCGACCTACGAACTTAATCCGTTCCGGAAGGGCGTTCGTAGGTCGAAATGTTCATAGGTCGAAGCACCATTTCCCATAGGAATGCATTGAAAACCAATTAATCCGTTCCGGCTGAAGAAACGGAAGGCACTGAGGCTTTAAGAAGGGGGGGAAACCTCCAACAACAAACAGTAAAACGACCTCCCTTGTTGAGGCTTTAAGAAGGGGGAAAACTTCCAAAAACAAACAGTAAACTCAGCTCCCTTGCTGAGGCATTAAGGGAAAAAAAGCCACCAACAAAACAGCACAGAAACATATCTGCCCCAGCCAAAACCCACCCAGAGGTTTTTTAAAAGGAGAAAACAGCAGCTTACCTCCCTGCAGACACACACACAGGCTCACTCGGAAAGCTGGAGCTCTCTCAACTGCGACACACCCTATAATGGCCGACAGAGCTACAGCACAAAGAAGCAGCCTCGTTGCCACCTATAGTTAGAAAGTTGAATTGCCCGCCTTTTTTCCCTGCCTGTTTCTGTTCTTATGTCAAAGCTCCGTGCGCAAGTCGAAGCAATATTTTTCTATCGGAGCGGTTCGTAAGTCGAAACGTTCGCAAGTAGGGACGTTCGTAAGTCGAGGTTTGACTGTATTTCTTTGGCATATGAGCTAGTGGGCAAGAAGCCTCCAATTGGACTTAAAGCCCATTCCACTAGGGCTGTAGCCATGTCCACAGCGCTGTTGCGGGGCGTTGATGTTCCAGAAATTTGCAGGGCAGCAACTTGGTCTACTGTGTCCACCTTTGTCACACATTATCAGTTGGACCTCAGGGCCAAGAAGGAAGCCAATTTCGGGAGAGCTGTCCTGACATCTGTGTTGGAGTGACGGCCCTCCTTCCGGTAAGTGAGCTTGCTAGTCACCCAGTTGTGTGCATTCACAGAGGCCACGAAGAAGAAAGAGAGGTTACTTACCTGTAACCATTGTTCTTCAAGTGGTCCTCTGTGAATTCACACATCCCGCCCAGCCTCCCCACTATCTGTCACTCTCTTTGTTTACTCAAAGTCTAGCTTAGTTGGTGGCGGATAAAAAATGGAACTGAGGGTTGAGGCGGGCAGAGCATGCGCTGTAGGGGTAACTTGCAACTAATTTTCTCTCTAAAAGCTCTAGAAGAATCCGAGGAGTCCTGCGCAGGCGCAGTCTAAACCCAGTTGTGTGAATTCACAGAGGACCACTTGAAGAACAATGGTTACAGGTAAGTAACCTCTCTTTTTCTTAAGGTCTCAAAGTCTCATGGTCAATGGTGGGGTCAAGTTAGCTTTTTAGGTGGAAATAGATGTAGTCTGTGGGGGGAGAGTGTGCCTTCAAATTCGTCCTCAGCCAGTCATTTGGAATTTATTACTAGAGATGGGGGTGTTCGTATTTGTATACGAATATGCATATCACCCCCACAGGTGCAGATAATGAGGGTCCGGGCCCCCGGGGCCAGACCGACTACTCATGATTTCGCCATGTAGAGTACACCCCTAAGTGACAATGTCCAAATTGGACACAAAGTGTCAATATTTTGTGTGGCCACCATTATTTTCCAGCACTGCCTTAACCCTCTTGGGCATAGAGTTCACCAGAGCTTCACAGGTTGCCACTGGAGTCCTCTTCCACTCCTCCATGACGACATCACAGGGCTGGTGGATGTTAGAGACCTTGCACATTTCCACCTTCCATTTCAGGATCCCCCTCAGATGCTCAATAGGGTTTATGGTCTGAGCACTGACAGGCTGACCCCCACCCCTTCAACCTCTGCAGCAATGCTGGCAGCACTCATACGTCTATTTCCCAAAGCCAACCTCTGGATATAACGCTGAGCACAGGCACACAACTTCTTTGGTCAACCATGGCGAGGCCTGTTCTGAGTGGAACCTGTCCTTTTAAACCGCTGTATGGTCTTGGCCACCGTGCTGCAGCTCAGTTTCAGGGTTTTGCCAATCTTCTTATAGCCTAGGCCATCTTTATGTAGAGCAACAATTCATTTTTTCAGATAGTTCATTACCATGAGGTGCCATGTGGAACTTCCAGTGACCAGTCTGAGAGAGTGAGAGCGATAACACCTGCTCCCCCTTCACACCTGAGACTTGCGACACTAACGGGTCTCACGACACCAGGGAGGGAAAATGGCTACTTGGGTCCAATTTGGACATTGTCACTTGGGGGTGTACTCACTTTTGTTGCCAGCGGTTTAGACATTAATGGCTGTGTGTTGCATTATTTTGAGGGGACAGCACATTTACACTGTTATACAAGCTGTATACTCACTGCTTTACATTGTAGCCAAGTGTCATTTCTTCAGTGTTGTCACATGAAAAGATATAAAATATTTATGAAATGTGAGGGGGTGTACTCACTTCTGTGATATACTGTATGTCCTTCCAGTGAAGAATGGGAAGACTCGGCAGAATCCAAAGAGGGACACATCCTGCCAAAACTAATATCTCCTAATTCTTAATGTAGTGCCTGAGGACCAGTTTCTTGAATGATCAGTTTGCGGACATTGTTAGCCTGCAACCAACCCAAGCAAGCCTAGTCCGTGGGGAAGGCTAATGGGCCTTGCATCTGAAGGGTTAAGTTGAACAGCATAAATCTCAGTTCTGATTTCCTCTGTATTAAGAAGTGAGTGATTATATACAGACATCAACATCTCTGCTAGCAGCAATTCACTGCTGAAATTTACACTGGTGGACTTAGCCCATTGTAAACATTTCATTGGTTTCTGGCCAGAGCAGTGCCCCAGTCCGATGCTAAAGTCTTTTTAGGACTGTCCCACTTCTATAAGAGATTCCAAATGATCCGATAGGTGAGCCCCACTGACCAATGTGCCATGTTGACGTCATTTCGATGTAGCATCTGCTCCCATTTATGAATACAAATACATACTTTGGCTTTGTAGCCGATCAGGCCTATGAGCAAGAACATAGATTAAACCAATCGTAAAATAGTACTTGGCATCTCGTGCAACTACATGCAAACAAACATAAAAGGCATGAAATGATAAAATGATAGTAATGTAATAGCAATTATAGGTTAAAATTATAGCAATAAAATGTAATAGCATTCTTAAAAAAAGAGGGGGGGAAAAGAAGATAACTTGAAGAACCTATGAAGCAGGCAATAAGTTGTGCCTTTCCATGGCTCGTTTAACAAATTTAGCAATCCTATAGGATATGTAGTAGTTTGTGCCAGCTAGCAGAAATAGGACTGTGCATAGGGGGGAACAGTTCTTGATCCCAACTGTTAAGGGCTTTAGATAGCGTCCCCTCAGATCTGTTTACAGAGGACATTCTGTTAGAAAGTGTACCATATCCTCCATTTTAGAGTTCCCATTTAACTGCCAGGGCCCCGTTAAAGGGTGATCTGTTTTTTAATGACTGCACATAAAGCTTTGGTTCTGGGTAAAAGAAGAAGGAAGAGAAAGAAGGAACCTACTTAGAAAGGATTGAGATGATGACACATAAAATTAGGAGTTACAAAGGCAACATAAATATGTTTCCCATCTCTTTCTTTAGACAGAAACAAAGCTCTGGAGGAAATCATCTCCAAACTGAATCTTCAGAAGCATAAACGCACAAAACTCAACCTGGAAGAGGTCCTGATGATCAGTTCAGAGAGTATGAAAGACTGCCCTGCTCATACCTTGGAAGACTTGGCTTGGCATTTTCTGAGGAAAGTCTTGGCTTTGAATTTGACAGCCAGGAGCACCAGACTTCAGAAGGGAGTATCTAATGATCTAAGTGTGGAGGGAAAGCAGAAAGATATGACTGATGATGATATTTTCTTTACTCTTGAAATGATGCATGAGAGGGATTCTGTAAATCCCCTTGATGTCCTTTGTGCTGTTCTGCTTTGCTCAGACAGTTTCCTCCAGCAGGAGATCTTCTTCAAAATGTCCATGTGTCAGTTTGCCCTCCCTTTGATTCTTCCACCCTTAGAAAGGGGGGGGGGGTGTTGTGGGGGGGGGGGGGGGGGTGGGGGGGGGGGGGGGGTGGGGGGGGGGGGGGGGGTGAGGGGGGGGGGGGGGGGGTGGGGGGGGGGGGGGGGGAGGGGGGCGAGAGAGATCTCTTTTGTGCGGCTGGGGAGCCCCAAATGCTCCAAGTCCAAAGTCCTCAATGAGTTTCTCAGCCCCTCCCAACAGCATCATGATTTCTTCATACACCGAGACATGGAGTGCGGGAACGTCCCTCGTGAAATCTCCCATGGGCTGGTGGAGATTGCCTGGTATTTTCCAGGAGGACAGAAGAGCTCAGATCTCTTCCCAGAACCACTGGCAGTTCTAAATCTCCGGGGAGACATTGAATCGCACTGGGTGCAGTTTAGCTTTTTAAGGCAGATCTCCTCAGCCATCTTTATATTTGCTGAGAAGATCAGCAAAAGAGAATACAGCCTCTTGTCATCACTGACAGAGACATCAGCTCAGTCTTACTTCATCTTGGAAGGTCATGGCATAAAATGCGAAGAAACATTAGCTAATTTAAAGAAACTGATTCCAGTGCTTAAAATCAACAGGTCACATATACTAGTGAAAGATGCTAGGTCAAATGCAGCAGAGTTTGTGGAAAAGCTAAGATTGTGTGTCAGAAGGTTGATTAGTTCTCCCCATGAGAAAGGAAGGAGCGTAGAAGAGGTGGCTGCTGTGGCCCGTGAACTGACCATTCTGGTGGATGAGGACAACGAAGAATGTAAGCAAGCCTTTCAATGTGCTTTGCAGATTACCAGGGAGATAGAAGATGTGGCAGGATACAAAAAGCAAACACTGATACGTCAAGGTGATCTCTGGAAACAATTGGCAAAAGTGGAAAAAGAATTATGCAGAATGGCAAAACAAGGGGACACACCTTCAGAAAAATACAGATCTAAACTGATGGGTGAACAGGTGTACCTGCGCAGAAAACAGAATGCATGTGAGCTTAGTGTTGGTTTGATTAATTTCATCCAAGGCATAAACCATCTGAAGTCAGCAGAGAAGCAGTACTTCTTGAAATGGATGAAGTTCAACCTGGACCATATTGCTAGGGGAAACCGTTCTCAATTGAGTGCTGAGTATAAAGATAAATGCAAGACTTCAGGAAATGATGGCCAAGGAATTGCAGAGGTAGACCAACGAATCTCTTCTTCTTCCTTGGGAGTCGAGCATTTCATTCGTGAGCTGGGACAGTTTTATGAAGCGGAACATTCAATGATTAAAGAAGGTAATATATCAGAAACCAGAAGACAGTTTGCCAATTTCCCAAGCATTGCAGCTGACCTGATGCTGGAAAGCTTTCCTCTAGAGCTGATCGATGGAGATGCTTCCAACATTCCCCTTCAATGGATAAGTGATGTTCTGACTGAACTCCACAAAAAATTACAAGGTCAATCCAGAATGACTGTGATAACTGTGTTGGGGGTGCAAAGCACTGGGAAATCCACTCTTCTCAATACCATGTTTGGACTGCAGTTTCCAGTCAGCAGTGGCCGATGTACACGTGGAGCCTTCATGACACTCCTCAAGGTCTCAGAAAACAAGATTCAGGAACTTGGCTGCAATTTTATTCTTGTGATAGACACGGAGGGCTTGAAAGCCCCAGAACTGGCCAAATTGGAAGATAGCTACCAACATGACAACGAGTTGGCTACTTTAGTGATTGGGTTGAGTGACATCACCATTGTGAACCTGTCCATGGAGAATGCCACTGAAATGAAGGATACTCTGCAAATTGTGACACATGCCCTCCTGAGGATGAAGAAGATTGGGCAGAAACCCAACTGCCAGTTTGTTCATCAGAATGTCAGTGATGTCTCAGCCCATGACCAAAACATGAGAGACAGAAATCATCTTTTGGAACAGCTCAATGAAATGACCCAGGCAGCAGCAAAAATGGAAAAACTGGATAGAAATACCAAGTTTTCAGCTATCATGGATTATGACCCAGAAACACACAACTGGTACATCCCAGGTTTGTGGCACGGAGTTCCTCCAATGGCTCCAGTCAACAGGGGGTACAGTGAAAAAGTATTTGAATTAAAGAGGTACCTCTTTGAATTGATAATAAGCCGTTCACATAAAAGGCCTCCCAAGGACATCCCTCAGTTTGTTGAATGGGTGAGGAGCCTGTGGGAAGCAGTGAAATATGAGAATTTCATCTTCAGCTTCCGCAACAGCCTCATAGCAGAAGCCTATAACCAGCTGTCCATGAAATATTCTGAATGGGACTGGAGTTTCCGCAGAGAGATGCACGTCTGGATATCGGAGCAGGAAACCCTCATTCAGAATGTTCCTCTTGAGAAAATTGATCATAGCAATTTGAAACAAAAACTTGAAATAAAGCTGTCACAGGGAGAAGACAGGATTTTGCAGAATTTGAACCAATACTTTGAAAGCGGAGCTGCAAATCTGCATCTCATAGAAAAGTATAAGGAAGATTTTGTCAGGAGCGCCAAGGGACTCAAGCATGAATTTAAAATTTTGGGGGATAACAAGTTGCAAGATGCCATTCGCATGAAAAAGGGGCGGCAGAAAATTGAAGCTCTTCAAAGTGACTACTCAAAAACAATTGAAGGAAAGGTTGACAGGCTCTTAGAAGAATGCAGAGGGCGAGAGAACAAACTAGGAGATCAAGAATTGAAAGGAGAGTTTGAAAAAATGTGGGACCAAACACTGCAGGAAATGCCATCCCTTGTCCTGGAGAAACGTGACATATGTGGTGATGTTGAGGCTAAGTTGAGAAAGGACTTACACTTTCGAGGGAGGCAGGTCATCCACAAATTACAAGAAAACAATGGCTTAGTAAGCTACAGAGCAAATACTTTTCAAATGAAAGATGAGCATATAAAGTCATCATGGCTTAAACAGATGAAGCACATGTTTTTCGGAAAGGATCATTTGAATACAGTGAAAGAAATTGTGGCATCCTTGATGAACAAATGCATTTCATACATAGAGGAAAGGTGCAGTTCCAAAGGAGATTATGATGAGACCTATGGTGGCGAACTTTTGCGTCTGATCAATGAGAAGCTTCAAGAACATGATGTTCAAAAACTCCATACTACACCTTGCTTGGAAGAGGACCTCAAGCTTCACATTTTGGGAGAAGCAGCTCATCGATTTCAGGAGATGCATGAAAATTTCATTCGGGAAAATGATCCAAAGTTACATCTAGATAAGCTGAAAACACAGTATATTTCTGCTTTCCAAGATCTCTATTTCGAAAAAGATGCACTCCAAAACAGAGCTAAGGATTTCTGTGACCAGTGTCTCCAACCTGCTCTAGTAGATTACATCAACCAAAGACTTGGGATAGAAATAGTGGATCACATCATCAATAGTTCACAGTCTATTAAATATGCCACACGGAGCTTTTTCCAGTATACCATTTTGAAAGAGATGTTGGAAGAATGGAAATTTGACACCTATGTGAAATATATCAATAACTATGAAGAGTTTGTCAAAAGCTGGATATGGAAACAAATTTTAGATTGCTATGATAACAATGAGGATTTAAAAAACCTGGAGGAACAGATTCTCTCAGCAGTGGTACAGAAAATCAGAAAAACTCTGAAGAACCTGCAAGATAAAGATATTCAGAGGATTTCAGAATTTTTGGACCTGTTCTGTGGAGAACTGCAGAAAGAGTTGGTTGTTCCTATTGACCGTTTTGTCGGAGTACATTTTAAACATGGGTCAGATACTAAACAATTTTCTGATTACGTGGAAAGATTCCTTCCTGATCTGCAAAGACAGGTAATATCTACGTTTGAAGCCTTCGCTCTTGAATCCAAAATCTCCAAGCTGCCTGTGAAGCCCCAGGATGAGATCTTCAAGAGAGTCTTTGGTTGTGGGAAGCAGTGTCCTTTCTGCAAAGTCCCGTGTGAAGCTGGAGGGGGTGCCCATGAGGAGCATTTTGCAACAGTTCATAGACCTCAAGGGTTGGGAACTTACAGGTACATAAGTACAGAAACGCTCGTCTGTTCTCTTTGTTCCACAGATGTGGTTTCTAACAAATCCTTTAGGAATGTGGACACAAATTGGCAATACCATCCTTATAAAGATTATCGTGCTTATTATCCAGACTGGAAAATCCAACCAGATCCTAGTATTGAGGCTTCTGATTACTGGAAGTTTATTTTGAAAGAGTTCAATGATGAATTTGCCAGAGAGTACAAGGCGAAGCCAGCTGATCTGCCAGACGACTGGAAGAAGATAACTAAAGAACAAGCAATGGCTGCCTTAAGAGACACCTATCAAATGTAAGTGGCTTCCCTACTTTGTTGGAGTCATCTTTCAAAGAGAGCCTCCAGAACAGCTCTTACTATTACACGTGTATAATGTGTGTCCAACAGTCCTGGATGATACCCACACTTCTCACTTTTGATGCAGCTCTACAGATTATGGCAAATTTGCACAGCACAGTTACTGAAGCTGTCTGGTCTTTATTTTTGCAGAGGCTTATAAACCTCACCTGCCAACTATTATTTTGAATCTTTTATAGGGAATTCTTCATCACTTTGATAATCTTTACTCTCTGCTTGCTTTCTGAGATCATGTGTTACTCTTCCTTTTCCCATATTTTCTTTTTGTTCATGTTGTGGAGCTGGCTTGGGCAGCTTTGGTGGTCCAGGGAGAGAGAAGTTCTGCCTTATTGGGACCTGCCATGAGCCACTTTTTATTCACAGAGTAGGTGTAAATGGTTTCCCCCCAAATGGAGATGACCAAAAATTAACTCCCAGTGTTGAATCCCTCCCCTGGAAAATGCAGCCGTATTAGGTGACCAGATTTTGGGGGGGGGGGGGGGAGATGGTGGGGCTCCTGTATCTTCAGACAGTTCCTTAGAAGAGTACATTTCAGCTGGTGTAGCTTCACTGAAACTAACATTTTCTCTCCTGAGACACTAACAATCCTTTTTTTATCTGCATACGTATATCCTCAGACTAAAGCAAGGCCTTATGCCATCCTTTGGTGGTACCTGGAGGAGTAAAGAAGTGTAGTTCTCCTTGTTTCAAAGCAGAAAGAGTTGTCCAGCCCTATCTTGAGGATTGGGTGGAGGCCATTGGAACCATGTTGCCCAACCTTGCTCTAGAGATTAGTGTTCTTTGTCTACAGGATGTGGCAAGTCTCTTGTTAAGTTGGAGTGTATAAGGCAGTTTGTGAGGGCAGCACAAGGGGATGGGAGAGCCTGTCTGCTTCAGCTCCTGCAACTTGTACAATTTCCAGAGGATACGTTTTTATACATTCCCTCCCCACCTCAATTTCAGCATTCTGTGATAAAAAGACTGCATGGAAATTCAGACACATTTTGGTATGCCTTTTCCACAAATGTATGCATGATAAAATTTGGAGATGGTGAAAACTGAAGGATAATTTCATTTTGATTTCCGTATTGATTCAAGAAGTGCCTTTAATATGTACAGTTGAGAGCCAAACAAATGTCTCCCCTGTTACTATTTGGGGGCTATACCTCCTTTCTTTTCATTATTTCTGGGCAGTAAAGTGATCACTGAAAGTTTTAAATAAGTAACTGTATACTTGTAGCTTTGTTAGATGTCAGATACCAATTTATTATAGTTTTGGTACATCACCAGACTTTCTATATTAACATTCTTATTATATATTAAAGTATTGTTCAAGATATACTGTGCTTTTAAAAAGTAATTTCTTTGCCTTCAGCCTTCTTCTGCTATGTTTTGCACAGCATTGTATTCATTCATATATTCTTTTAGATATCATGCTAAGACTCTTATTCTCTTTCAAATCACTGGAACCTCAAGATATGTGAGTAAACATGCAAATAAAGGAGTATCTGGAAAAAGGAAGTTACAAGACTACATTTTGCTTAATAGGGCAGCAGGAACAGTTGTTGCAAAGAAACGTAGGAAGTTTTGTTTCTGGAATAACAAAACATGTACATATAGATGTGATGACCTGGCAACATTTAATTCCAGTGCTATCCCCAGAGGTCAGATGGCCATTGACATGGCCTTTACCTTGCAACCCACAGGTGACCCTTTCCAGCAGGGTGAGGCTCTGATGACCCCCTTGGAGCCCAGTACCTGAATGAGTGGCTGGCTCTTGAGAGCTTCCTCTTCCTTCCCTAGTGTTGGCAGAACTCATTCTCTTTGTCACTGTTGTTGTTGTTGCTGCTTTCCTGAATGGTTTCCTTCCTCCCCAGTCCTCTGTCTTCCATGCATGTAGCTAGCTAGTAAAATCTCAAGCACTTCTTTGTATCTCCAAGATGGTTATACAGTTCTTATATTGAATTTTCTTTGCATTTCCCCTAAATTCTTCTAAAGCCTTAACATTTATCTAACAATTTCTAATTGCTATGATGTATTGATGAAGAGTGATGGAGGAATTAAGCTTGTCCAAGTAAGGAATAGAAGATGGTGGTGTGAAAATGGTGAGATAGGGCTTGAGAAACTGCACACCGGCAACTACTGGATCAATTTGGCTGGGGTGAAAAACAAAAGGGATGTGGTAGTTGGAGTTTACTACCGACTGCCCAGTCAAGGAGATGATGCAGATCAAACTTGAAAAACTATGACCTTGCAGACAAATGTGAAGTGCAAGTGGAGGGGACAGGATTGCATCTGGAGACTGATAAACAAATAGTCAAGGAATGCCTTACTGTCTTGAATAAACTCAAATCTCCAGGACTGGGTGAACTGCATCCAAGAGAATTTTTGGTCTTATTGTGAGTTGAGCTAACAAAAACATGGCCTCCAAGGTCTGCAAAAGTTGTCCATTCCATTTCAATCAATGGATGAATTGTGTAGATAACTGAATTATTCTGATGCCATTTGGGTCTGGCAGCCTGCAAGAGTTTAATTCCAAAGTCCTTAGTAGGACTGAATGGATACTTTAGGCCAGGTGTCTGAGCAACCCCAGTAAAAAGGACAACATGCAAAAATGCAAAGACAAAGAACCAGCATGCCTCAACCTCTCTGAGACAAGCAGTAATGTGGCTTAAGTGGTTCAGGCAGAGAGGGGAGAATTCTCCCATGAGTCAGAAGCTGACTCTCAAACCTTAAAAAACAAACTGAAAGAAAGTTAATAAAGAGATGCAATAGGAAAGACCAAGGCGACTTGGAAAAAACAGTAAGAACCTTGCTAGTCTGCACGAAAACTCCTGGAGATAAATGCTCATAAAAAAGCTAGGTTTCGAGGATAAATTTGGGCTCCACATTCTAGAATGATCAGAAGAGATGGCAAGAAATATTCTCCTCCACCATCTCAAGGTGTCCTGCAAGCCAGCACCACCAGCGCTTAAGGTGACTGTAGGTACACTCCACCGCCTTGCACATCCAGCTGAGGCACAGATCAAAGTGTGCTTCACAGGTACACTTTTTCCCATCCCCTAAGGGCTTCATGAGCCACCTGCAGATGGGGAAGGGTCCATCAGCCACAACTAAAGGTGCATAGCCCCAATGGTAATTGGGTTAGGCCCCACATAATATCAGAAGACGCAAGTATCATGGTTCTTCCAATCCAGCCCATATCAATAATGATGAGATGTGCTCATTCATGAAAAGAGAGAAAGTAACACAATAAAGAGAACAACTTCACAGCACATAAACTACAGCAGGAGAGGAAAAGTTAAGCAGCAACATCAATGGAGTCTACTTGCGCATTAACATGTGTGACTGCAATACAGGAAAAGTCAGCATCTGCAACAGATATTGGCCAGGTGCAGAACAGACCCCAAGTGATGGCAGGGATCATGCTTATGACACTGATACCATAGGACAACACAGACTATCTGTGCATAGCAACACCCTCGAGCTCTAAACTGGCTCTGCAGTGGAGCTCTGCAGACTTTGCTTCTCCTTGTACTCACTGTGTGGTGGGAGGTGGGAGGGAAGCAACGCTCTGGGCACTCTGAAGAATCCTGCATGCAATAGTAGGTGCCTGGAGAACAATGGGCGCTGAGCATTGTTACCTGTTCTTTTGTCTGATCAGATTTCAGAGAAAAGAATGGGCATTCTCCACAAATTGCTGGCCCTGCCAGTTTGGAGAGTGATGTTGTGAGGAAGGAAGAAAGGCCGTCAACGTTCCTGCCGGAGCACCATCTCTTCAGCTGGGATCAAGCAGAGAACCCAAGAGAGAAAGAGTTAACATGACTTGGAGCAGTGGTCCCCAACCTTTTTGAAACCGCGGACTGGTTGGGGGGGACAGGATCCATGTGTGGGGGGTGGGGCACCCCTCTGCATTCGTGAGTGGCACACTTGCAGGTGGGTTGGGTGCAATCGCGTGCATGTGCAAAAGGGGGGCATGGTCACGAGTGGGCAAGGCGCGCTTGCCCGCATGCATGAAAGGGCAGGGCACCCATGTGGGTGGGCATGCAGGGGGGGAGTGGGTGCTGGGGGAGAGAATTGTCTCTGCAGCCTGGTCCTGCCAAGGCCACGGACTGGCACTGGGTTGCAGACCAGGAGTTGGGGACCCCTGACTTGGAGGGTGACCACTAGAGATGGGGATGAATCAGTGGGGACCCAGACTTTTACAGTCTACCTCATCAGGCCTTCCAACAGGGGCACACGGTCTCCTCGTCCAGGTCATCATCCCACAGGATCCGTCCATCGGGGTCTCGGCTCTCCCAGGATCCTCCCTGTAACTCCTTCTCTTCATCTCCCTTACTCTCCATTCCAATCTTTCTCTCCTTTCTCTCTCAACTTGTTCCTTTTCCTCTCTCAATCTCCTCCTCCACTCTCTCGCCTCGGCTTCTCCCGAATAAGAAGGTCTAGGTCAGCGATGGCGAACTATGGCATGCGTGCCACAGGTGGCACGCGGAGCCCTTTCTGCTGGCATGCAAGCCATAGGTCGCCAGATCGCTACTCCCCCGCCCCCCCCCCATGCAGCCAAACCTCAGGAGGCGGCTGCAGATGGTGCTGGCACTTCGGCAGGCGGATCCGGAGCAACTGGTGCTGGCAGCGGAGGGGCCTTGAGGCACCTCCCTGCCGGGATTCCCCCTTCTGCCGCCACTTCCGGTTCCGGATCCACCACTTCCAGTTCCGGATCCACCACTTCCGGTTCCGGGTCCTCCGGTCCGCCCACTGTTTTTTTTCCCCAGTTTAGGCACGCGAGCCCAAAAAGGTTTGCCACCACTGGTCTAGGTGGAATCTCTGCTCTCCTCCTATAATCTGCCTCCTCTTTGGGTACTCTTAATCTCTCCCACAATCCAGTCCAGGGATCCTCCATCCACACCCATTCCCCACCGGGCGGTCACTGGTCTTCTTTCCTCTCTACCTCCCCCGTCCCTGCTTCAAACTACACCCTCTTTTTCCTCTCTCTTCCCTGAACCTCCCCTATCATCACTTTCTGTATGTCTTCTCTCAGACCCTCTATCTCTGTCTCTTGCTGAGGTTTCACTGTAGGTTCTGGTGCAGGCTTGGAGTCCACTTCCTTACTTTTGTTGTTGAGGAGGGACGGCTCTCCAGCGAGTGGGGTCTCCCTCTCGCCCTCTGTCTCACAGGCAGCTGCAGCTTCCCTACCCTAAATGAAGCCGCAGCCGCCGTCTTTGCAAAAGGGATCCAGTGACCCTTACTGCTGGCCATGGCTGCGGAGGCCACCGCAGCGGGCAGTGATGGATCACAGCAGCGCTGGATGGTGGCAGCCGCTAAGGTAGGGAGAGGAAGGGGGCGGGGGTTAGGCTGTGGGGGTGGGTGGCTGCCTATCGGCCCGCTGATCAGGCTAGCCTTCCCTCTCTTCCTATGGGGGATGAATAAAAATGGGGAAATATTCATCCCTTTGTATTCGTCGGGGTCTCTGGAACTGACGAATATGAAGGGACAAATATTTAACGAATCAGCGATTTCTCACGAATATCGCAATCCTTTTTTTTTTAATTCGTCCCCATGTCTAGTGACCACATCTGCTGGGGAAAGAGAAGAGCCAAGGATAGGAAAAGAGGCAGAAGTTAAGAAAAAGAGAGAGAGACGGGTCCTGTGGAGGGACAGGGGGACAACTGAACCGGAGGTAGTCAACCCGCTAGGACTGGCAGGAATGAAAAGAGAGGAAATGGTAGGACAGTTGGAAAAGGTGGGAAGGAAGAAAGAGGAGGGGGAAGAGACCTATAAGACAGAAGGTGGAAGGAGGTGGCGGAAGCTGGTGAGAAAGCATCCCGAAAGGGATCCAAGAGGCTTTCCCCCTGGATGGCAATGGATTTGTTTGGAAAACCCTTGGACTAACAAGAGGGAACCCAAAGAAGAGGCTGAGCGGCGAAGATGGAAAGTAAAACCTGAAAAACTATCTTGCTGGGGAGAGAAAGAGGCAAGAGAATGAGGCAAGAGAATTAGAGAAGGAAGAGCGAAAATAGCTAAAGAGAAACAAGGAGAGAGCCGGATGGCAGAGAAGCTCTGGGACAGAGAAGACCAAGAAGACCCCCCTTATTGTGGGAGTTCACAGACGCAGGAGATGAGATGAGCCGGATCGAGAGAGTCAGAGGAGACTGGACGCGCCTGTTGCCGCAGCCATCAGGCTCGGCAATGATGGATATTCTTTTCGAGATGAGATCTGGACAGTTAGAGTTTAATGTTAGTAACCCATTTATTGAACAAGATAACAACCTCTTCCTCATGCCGTTGCATGAGGAAGAGAAACAGTTCATGTCAGTTGGTGTTAACAGTCTTTTAGATTTGATGGAAATAAATGTTGAATGTTTAGAACCTAAGAGGGTGTCGTTATTGAAAGACCCTATGGGAACGGTAGAACAAACCCCAATGAGGGTAGAACCCTCACAGATTGTGGGTTAATCCATGCAGTTATCTTTGTTTTCTGAAGGGGTCTGTCAGGAGGATTTCTGGATGGAGCGTGTCTTAAACGAAGATTGCTGTGTTTCTGCTGACTAGTTTTTGATTTTATATTTGTTTAACTTTTTTTAAAAAAATATTGTAATTATTGCAGCTTTTAATACTGTTTATTTTTCAATACTGTAAACTATTTTAGGTCCTTTTTAGGAGAAAGGCACAGTATATATAGATGCTGGTATGGGCCTGGGCTACTTCAGCCTCCCCTCACATTTTTCATACCGGAAGTGGGCAATGTGAGGCCCTATTTTTCTGGCCAATCAGATTTCAGGGATCACAGCAGGCATTCCCTACCTATTGCTGGTCTTTGCAGTTGGGAAAGTAAGAGACAAATGCAGAACCCTTTGCAATCATCTCCCATCTCTGATCAGGCATAACAAGAGGATTTTCCCCTCTCTTGCTTCTGACTGGGGAGGCGAGAGCCTCCACAGAACTGTTTGTGGACTGGACAGATGAAAAGAGGAGATAATTTATTGAGACTCTAACCAGTGTGGTGTGTAGTGGATAAAGTGACGGATTGGAGGCCAGGTTTCAAATCCCTGCTCAGCCATGAAAACCCATTGGGCATGTGGAACTGATAAAATCACTCCTTAAGTATCTCACTTACCTTGAAACCCCTTTTAGGGTCAGTTCCAATTTAAGGGCACACAACAATCAGCAAAAGTTTCACACCTCATTCTGTGGTTTTGTTATCTCAAAGTGGCTTTGAAGTCTCTAGGATTATCTTGCATGTAAACCTAAGTTCCTGTTCCAGCTATTATGCCCTTGGGCCATGTTAACTGAGATACTGGTATGCCACAGGCCCTGGTTTTGTTCTTGACTCCCTGCCAGGCTGAAAAAGGATTACAGATAATTATCAGCTTGCTCATCTTTATATTAGCTCAATGGAGCATAGAGGGAGCCAGGAGGTTGATTTCATGCAAGTAGTAATTTCCCACAACTTGTGAGGAAGCCTGTTGCAAGAGACTTTGTTTTGATTAGAGTAAGTGAAAGCTGGGTATTTCTGTTTCTTATATGTCATCTTCACGCACTATTTCTCTGATGTTGGTACTGGCTGAATCTTTTGCAATCTTCAGTTTATTCCCCCCCCCCTTTTCTATGTTTTCTTTTTAATAAACTTGCAAACTTGATCTGCAAGCTGACTGAGAGGTGACTGGCCCTTTTATCCAGTTCCTTGCTCTTTGTCTTTCTACTGGAAATACATTTTTGTTGAGCAGTCCCCCAATTTGGAGTAGTGGCAACTGATACCGAATACACAATTTTAGAGCAGTATGAAACCTGTACTTGGGCATATGGTAATTTGGTCCAGAACCCAGACCCTGCATTGTGACGGTGGTCTGGGAAGCATTATGCCTACAATTGCTTAGTTTGTTTGTTCATTTATTTAATTTATATACCATCCCACTAATGCAATGCACTATTCTGGGTGGTTCACAATGTAATGAAATAAACAAAATATAACGATAAATATAAAACTAAACAGTAAAAAGAGTTAAAACAGTTGAAAAATGGCACTGAAAGCACGTTATCTCTGTAAGATCAGGGCAAAAGGTGTAAGATTAAGCAGAGTCATTGTGGAAAGCCTCCCTGAAAAGCAGGATTTTGAGCTGCCTTCTAAACATTAGCAGGGAGGGGTCCTGCTCCACCAGGAGCTGATTCCACAGAGTTGGTGCCATCACGAAAAAGGCCCGACCCTTCGTAGAAGCCCCCCCCCCTTCGGAGTGGCCACCCAGAGGAGCATTGCCTGGGAGGATCTGGTAGGTCAGGTGGATGATATTGGGGAGAGATGCTCCGACACGTAGAATGGCCCCAAACCATGGGGCGCTTTATACTTGAATGGCAAAACCTTGAACTTGATCCGGGACACAATGGGTAATTCAAGTTCAATACAAGAAACGTTGTGCACTACAGCATCTGGCTCAGATATCCGGAGGAAAATCATTTCATGGATACTCCAGTTCAATCTGGAATATTTAATGAAAGGCTGGTTATAAACCGCTATTTATAAACTTACTTACGAACCCGCTTCAGAAGCAGAAGATTTTATCATTTTTACGGCATCCATAGATTTCTAAAGCACTCAATAAACTGAGGGATATCCTTGGGATGATTTTTGTGCGAGCGGCTTTTTATTATTTCAAAGAGGTACTTCTTTAGTTCAGAAACTTTCTCACTGTACCCCCTGTTGATTTGAGCCATAGGCAGAACTCCTTGCCACAGACTTGGGATGTACCAGTTGTGTGTTTCTGAGTCATAGTCCATGATGTCTGAAAACCTGACATTCTGATTAACCTTATATGCTTTAGCTACAGCCTGGATCGTTCCATCAAGCTGTTCTAAAAGGTGCCTCCTGCCCCACATGTTTTGTACGTGTGCCGAAACATCACTGACATTCTGATGAACAAACTGGCAATTGGGTTTTTGACCAGTCATCTTCATCTCAAGGAAAGCACAGGCTACCATTTGGAAGACATCTTTAATTTCAGTAGTGTTCTCCATGGCCATGTTCACTATGGTGATGTCAGTCAGCCCAGCTACTAGAGTGGCTAAATTATTATTATTATGCAGATAGCTGCCTTCCACCTTCACCAGTGCAGGAGATTTTAAGCCTTCTGTGTCTATCACTAGGATGGCATCACAACACAGATCCTCGGCCAAGTCCTCTGTAACTTTAAGAAATCCCATGAACGCACTGTGTACATATTGGCCTCTGTTAACAGCAAACTGCAGCCCAAACATGGTATTGAGAAGAGTGGATTTCTCCATTCCCTGCACTCCCAACACAGTTATCACCATAATTTTGGATCGACCTTCTAATTTGTTGTGGAGTTCGGTCAGAACATCACTTATCCATTGCAGGGGAGTGTTGGACACATCTTCATCGAACAGCTCTAAAGTAAACCCTTCCAGCATCAAGTCAGCTGTGATCTTTGGCAAATCAACAAGTTGGCTGAGGTTTTTTCCTGATTTTCCCTCTTTAATCGTCAGATGTTTTGCCTCATAAACCTGCCCCAATTCACGCATGAAATGTTCAACTCCTAGAGAAGCGGCAGACTTCTGCTTCTCCTTGGAATCTCTCTGTAATTTAGCAAGGTGCACCCGAGAGATACGATCCAGATTAAACTTCATCCATTTTAAGAAACAGTGTTTCTCTGCAGATTGCAAATTACTGAAAAAACCAGACAGGCCGCTTGTGAGATCATACTCATTCACCTGTTTATGGAGTGCCAGTAACCTACCTCCCCATTTTGGACTCTCCATTCTGTGCGTTTCTTTCCCTGGTTCTGCCTGGTTTTTCAATAGATACTCTTGGAATTTTAGTGTTTCTCTCCTATAATTTGCAACATCTTTTATGTTTTCTGTCACCTTTTTTGCACATCTGCGAGCATTTTGACATTCTTCGCTATCTTCATCCACCAAGATGGTAAGGTCATATGACACAGCAGCCATGTCTTGTACAGCTATTTGCTTGGGATGAGAACTTATAGTTCTGTGCACACTAGATCGCACCTTTTTCACAAACTCTGCCATATTTGTTGAGGCAGATTTCACTAATATCTGTACACTGCTGACTTTAGGCAGGGGAAGTAATTTCTTGGCGAAAGAATATGTTTCTTCAAATTGTCTACTGCCCCCTTCCAGGATAAAGTAGTACTGAATTGATGATTCCTTCAGTGATGACAACAGGGCATATTCCTTCTCACCGATGCATTCAACAATTATAAACACCACCGAGGAGACCTGTGTTAAAAAGCTGAACTGCTTCCTGTGTGATTTAATATCTCCGCGGAGATTCGCAATGGCAAGTGGCTCTGGGAAGAGATCCAGACTTTTCTGGCCTCCTGGGAAATACCAGGCCATCTCCACCAGTCCATCAGCAATCCCTCGAGGAATGTTCCCGCCCTCTATGTCTCGATGTACACAGAAATCATGGTTCTGCTGGGTGGAGCTGAGAAATCCATTCAGGAGTTTGGACTTGGAGAGGTTAGGTCTCCCCATCCGCACAAAGGAGATTACTGGCATGGGTGTCAGCACCACATTCTCCTCCCTAAAGCCTCTGCTTTCGGCCAGTGAACGGGTCCTCCATTGTTTCACAATGTCCCGCATGGCCCAGAGCATCAGGGTGCACTCTGGTGTCTCTAAGGGGGGCAGAAGCAAAGGCAGAGCAAACTGGCACAGGAACATCCTGGAGAAGATCTCCTGCTGAAGGAACCTGTCTGAACAAAGAAGGACAGCATAGAGGAGGTCTAGAGGGTTCACAGAACCTCCCACAGCCGTGCAACTAGATAAGGACATTCTATCATCAAGTCTCTGTTTGTTCTCTTCTCCCTTGGTGTCTTCATAATCCAGCTCTCCCCACACCAGTTTTGTGCTCATGGCTGTTACATTCAGAGTGAAGACTTTTCTCACAAAATGCCACGGTAAGTCCTCCAAGCTTTGAGGCGCATTATGCTTCAGAGATCTTGAACTGATTTTCAGTACCTCTCTCAGGGTGAGTTTCTTGCTTTTATATTTTGATAACTTTAGTCTCTGCAGAAAGTCTGTAACAGCTGCTGTTCTTCCTACAGAGAGAGAAGAAAAATATATTGACATCAATGGTATCCAGTGCCCTATAGAGCAGATCAGACTCTCTGGTACTTTGCCATTAGCTCCCGGTGCTACTGCTCTTTTCCTTTCCATCTTCCATGTACTTGCATATTCTGTGCAGTCACAATTCAGTCATTCTGTCTAGTTCTTAGAGTAGTTTTCTACTGCATGTAGAAAGGTAGCCTTTCAGGGAAAAGACAAACGAGCTGAAAATCAGTAGCGTAACTTACGCTGTGTAAGGCTGACAATGTCATCAGCTTTTTTGGAAATTAAGAATTTCCAATTCTCGCCACAAGATCTCCAGGCTTCCTAGGGATCCATTTTGTCAGGGGGAAGCCATGGGATGGGATGGCTTTTCAATCAATCAATCAATCAATAAAATGCTACCACTAGTAAAATCATCTGCTGCCAAGTAAATATGAACATGATTAAATTAAACAAACAGAGCAACCACCCAAACTTATTCAAATATTGCCATATATTAAGATGAACTGAATTTTAGACAACTGCTGTGCCACTATGATTTTTCCCTCCTCATACTTCAGTTTGGGAGGGCACAGTTGCTCTACCAGCCTGAGGTATCTATTCCTTCCTGGAGCTTTCTGGAACGATTCTTTCTTACCACGCCATTTCCCTGGGAACCAAGCCCACAGTTTGAGAACTACTGATTTGAAGGAAATAGCTCCTATTTAGCTTTTATTTAATGGAAACAGGAGCCTTCACTGTGCTAGTTTCCCACAACAGTGTGTGACTCAATAAAGGATTCTGATAGGAGTGAGTTAATAATTCTATGCCATCAAGTAAATTCTGACTTGGTGACCCTCCTAGAGATTTCTGTATAGGAAATATTCAGAAGAGGTTTGCTAGTCCCTCCTGTGGTGGCTCTCTGGGACACACGTGGCTGGGAACGCAACCCCATCAGCCACCTTACACCCCAGCTGATTTTGGCTGGCCCCTTTCTCAGAAGGCACAACAGGCAAGCTGTTCTCCGACCCCAGTCCCCAACTTCTGGATTATAAACAACCATCTTTGATTTGACTTCTTGGAATTCTCCATTTTCTCCACATCTTCTTATTCTTCCTCTGTGATGACAGACTGAGAATGTAACTCACCTTCGACATCGTACTGCTCCTTCTGGGGGGTGTCAGTTAACTCTTTTCTTCCTTTGAACATCTCATCATCTGACACTGTTACTTCTTCCAGTGCTCTAAGGCAGAAATAGTTATTTATTCCATGGGTTGTGGGGGAGAGAGGGGAAGGTTAAAACCTAACAAATTTATCAGGCAGTTCCTGAGACTGAATCAGTTAATCGATCTACTTCAGAACAGGGGACTCTGACTGCAGCTTCAACAAAGGTGTTCCCTAGACCCCCTTTCTCATCCTTCTAAACAGTGCTTATATTAGTTACTTCTACATCCAGGACAACCTGGGTTCTCATCATGTACCACCATCAGCACCTAAGTGACTTTCAACTCAAAAATTGTGTGAGTTTAGCTATTGACCTTTATGACTACTGAAATTGTCATTGATAGGCCACCTAGGGGGAGGCAGACAAAGAAAAATATCACCATTCCATGCCTTTTGGACCATAATGATCCTTCACCAGGAAATACGGAACAAAAAATCTTTGAATGGCAATTAGAGACTACAGTGCTTTGGGATTATGATTTCCTTTCCTCTCATTGACTGAAATCCAAAAGTAAGTTGCAACTAGAGTAGGCCCACTGAATCAGTGGGGATCCAGTGAGTCATCTCCTCCATATGTTGTATTGATTCAAAGAGCCTGTCCTAATTGCAGCCATTCTCTCTATGTGTGCTACGTATTTCTGTCTTCTCCTTACTTCCAGTGGCTTATTTTGGCTGTTCCCAGTGTGCAGGATGCTTAATACCCTATATTTATCTGTCAGCTCATTATACTGAACACCATAGGATACAGTAATTTGATTTCGCTCATACATGTTTGCTAATGATTGCAGACCTTTCTCCTGTCAGAATCCTTTGTCTGTGTGTGTTCTGTTATAGCAGTTTATTCTACTATCCTTGGATGGACAGAAGGTCCAGATAGTGCTCACCATGGAAAACTGCTGAGGAAGAAGATAGTTCTAGTGTTATAACACAAGGCATGTTCTAGTGTTAGAACTGCAAGTTCTCGTGTTAACACAGGGCATGACAAACTGTATAATAATCAAGCAATAATAAAGTTATTGGCCAGTATTCTGCTCAATATTTATGTACATGGAGCTCCTATTGCAGAAGCTTCTTCAACAATCTGACAAAATGCTAGTTATGTGCCTGGCACATATGACTGGTACATCATCAGACTGCCTTGGCAGCTTCCACAGTTGGGCATCCATGCACATGAAACTATTTGATAGGATACTGGCCATTAATTTTATAGTGTTTTTAGCAGGTGTTCTGCTTTTGGCCTATGTTTTGTTGTTGTTTAGTCATTTAGTCTTCGTGACCCCATGGACCAGAGCACGCCAGGCCCTCCTGTCTTCCACTGCCTCCCGGAGTTGGGTCAAATTCATGTTGGTTGCTTCGATGACACTGTCCAACCATCTCATCCTCTGTCGTCCCCTTCTCCTCTTGCCTTCACACTTTCCCTATGTTTATGTAACAGTAATTTTCATAGAATGGTAGGGCTGGAAAGGGAGACCAAGGGTCTTCTAGTCCAGCCCCCTACTAAAGCAGGAAATCTATAGCTAACACATTCCTAATAAGTGGTTTCTAACAAATGGCCTCATAAACTTTGCTTTAAAACGTCTGATAAAGGAGAGCCCACCATCTTCCAAGGCAGTCCATTCCACTGTTGAACAGCTCTTTCCATCAAGAAATTCTTTCTAACGTCTAGGTGAAATCTCCTTTCTCATAATTTGAATCCATTACTTCAGGTATTAGTCTCTGTAGCTCAGAGGTCCCCAACCCCTGGTCCGCGGCCCGGTGCCGGTCCGTGGCCCGGTGCCAGTCCGTGGCCTGAGCTGGACCGGGCCGCGGAGAGAGACCTCACCCCCACCCCCACATGCACTCCCCCCCGCACAGCCCGTTTGCTCCTGCACGCCCGCACAAGCGCTGTGCCGCCCTTTGCACATGGGGGTGCCCCGCCTCCCCCAGCCGGTCCGCGGGACTAAAAAGGTTGGGGACCGCTGCTGTAGCTATTCTGTTGAAGCCACTCAGATCTAATGATTGAAGAGTGGAGTATAAATTTCAGTATGGAAATTCTTAGCAAGATCTCAGGGTGTGACTCAGATGGACATTTGTCCTATGGTTTGGTCTGGGTTGGGGATGAGCTGGTTGGCTTCTTTTCTGGATGACTAGATGATGTATGTGCCATAGCCCATTAGTTATCAATGCCTACTGGCACCTTTTTGGGTGCCTGTCAGATGCTACTGTATGTGTGTGTGTTTTTGTGTGTGTCTGGTTTTTCTTTTGGTGCGAGTAGGATTACTTTGTTACTGAGATTGAACCAAAGCAGATGCCTTAAACTGCTCCCATGCTTAAGATGCTTAACAATCTTGAGAAATGGAAAGCATCTTTCAACCTCCCCCATGGAGGGGACAGGAGAGGAAGGTTCCCATTTCTTTTTAATGTTGCTAAAGTATCAACAATGCTTTGAAATAACTGGTACACTGTACAAGTCAGCAACAATTTAAAATAAATGGAAAGCTTCTTCTCCCCTCCCTTCCATGGGAGAGCAGGAAGGAAGCTTTCCATTTCTCGAAACTGTTAAGTGGCTTAGGCAAAGCATGGAGGAAGAGACAGGAGGGAGATATTGTTGTTGTTGTATTCTTTCCCTTTAAAGGAAAAGAGGATTGGTCTGGATCATGCTAAGCAGGGTCACTTGAGATGCAGTGAAGTGTATGTGGATGCAAGGATTGCCCCAAATTAAATGCTGCACCTCAAAGTGACACTTTGTATGATTTAGATCAACCATTGTCAACCTTTTTTTTGGGGACATGGCCATAAACACAATATGAAAGAAATATAGGCTGAAGTCACATAACAAACCTTATAAGATGGTATGTGAAGAATTGTTTCCATTCTGCAGCACCCAATAAATGTGAAAGGTCCCTCAGGGAGCCATACAGCCCCTGTAGAGAATGAATGGTCTAGACTGATCCAAGTTGGGATAATTGGGCCATTTAGTTGCACCCTCAGTTTATAATTAAAATACTGAAATTACCTTTTGGTGGATGATCCTGGTAAAACTTCTGTCTTTTTCTTCTCTTTCATGGAATGGGATGTATATCCACTTTCATTTCTCTTACTTTTACTGTGGGGTATGGTAGAGGAAGGTGACTTTGCTGTTACAGATGGAGACAATAAGAACAGATAAGCCATTATGCTCATGTCAACTTGCTTTTTTCGGCAGAGAAGGAGTTTGTGCCATTCAACACATAACATCTTCCTCTCTCTTTGGAGCAGGATAGCTGCCATTCCTCTCTGCCAGTTTCATTGTATGGAGCCTAGGCTATAAATATTTGTGTTTGTCCATATCAGAAGATAGCCCTTCTGCCACGGGAGACTGCAGTACACCATTGGTGCAGCACCTGCCTATGCCTAGCAGGACTGGCGGGGTGGGGTGGGCTCCTCAGTGTATGAGGAGATCTATATGTTTCCTTTCATTATATTGTATCATACTGTACCCCATTGATATAATAAACCTTGCCTGCCCAGCCTAGAATAATGAGACAAACAGTACATGGGGTAACTCAGGCCACAACTCTATGAACCTATTTAACTTGAACTTCCCCTTTCCAAAGGGGGGCTAGGTAAAGGTAAAGGTTCCCCTTGACATTTAGTCCAGTCATGTCCGACTCTAGGGCGCGGTGCTCATCCCCGTTTCCAAGCTGTAGAGCCAGCGTTTTGTCCGTAGACAGTTTCCGTGGTCACGTGGACAGTGCGACTAGCCACGGAACGCCATTACCTTCCCACCATGGTGGTACCTATTTATCTACTTGCATTTGCATGCTTTCGAACTGCTAGGTTGGCAGGAGCTGGGACAAGCGACGGGAGCTCACTCCGTCGTGTGGATTTGATCTTACAACTGCTGGTCTTCTGACCTTGCGGCACAGAGGCTTCTGCAGTTTAACTCACAGCGCCACCACGTCCCTAAAGGGGGCCTACTGTAGTGCAAACAGGTCTGTAACCAGAGTCAACCTTGATGGCTGCAGCTCATGCCCATCTCTAGCCCAAATACATCACAATCGTAAGAAGGATGTTAGTTTTGTCCATGTCCTCAAGGATATACTCCAGGTGGTCCCGGATGGTCTTTGGGGCACTGCACATCACTGGAACAAGAAAAAGACAGATGACCCGAGACCCAGCCCAGGAAATGGTAAAATATTATGGGCCTTTCCATCTCTACTGACCTTGCCCTGAGAAAAAACCAGAAGACGTCAAGTCATCTGAAAGAGAGCAGAAATGAAGATGTCAAGGAAGGAAGGTGGCCGGGATGCTCTAATTAATTCAGATTTCCATGCTTCCATCCAGTTGTGAGGTCTTCCTCCTATCAAGACTCACCTCTTCTCACACGTGCTTCCCAGATGACTTCATCCTCAGTTTTTTCTATCAGACTGAGATCTAGTTTGTCTTCCATGCTCTCAGCATACACTTCAAGGTACTGCTGCTCCATACTAGCATCCAAGTTTCTGAACTTCAGTTCCTGTGGCAAAGAGGCAAACGTAAGAATGCTGTGTTGCTCTCAGATTTCCCACCTAGGACCTCTATCACAGGAGGTAAGCAAATCTTACCCTAGGCTGAGTTGCTCCCTTTCATGGAGCTCAGACTGTGAGTTCCCTACATGCACTATTTTATATCAGCTTACCTTGGGGTAGACTTCAACCTCAAGTGATCCCCGCACAAAGAAGGAAGAGCCAAACACCAGAGGCTTGGCGGTCTCCGGGGGTTTCTGCACTCTTTTTGAACGGCTGGTCAGTTCATTTTTATGGACAGCCTGGGAAGGGCAACAAAGTCAATTATGCAGCATTTGATGGCATTTTTAATTAGCACTTTCCTGAAGCTGTTGCCCAAGACTCAGCCATGTGTGTGGTCAGTGGGGAGTGGATAGACATCATTTACAGTCTTTGCCAGGAAGGTGTCAATTGATACTGCAACAGCTCTGTCCTCACTGAGCTTGCATTCAGCATCTTGCAGTTGCAGACAGATACACAACAGCCAACACCCCCAGTGTGATTTTTCACATTTTTATGGCTTCCCTTATCTTCTAATGTCGTAGCCATCAGGGCTGAGGAAGAATGTGAAATATCATACCACCTTTGCATCACTTGTATCACATTTTAGGGCTCCTAATAAAGTTTTTTATCCAACTTGGTTTTTTGTTTTTCCTTGTGGACCAGCAGGTACTTAACTTCCAACACTAGAAGAAATGCCAAACTGCCGAAAATCCAGGCCCTTTTTACTTGCCACAATGCCACTTCCTGGATCCTATTATAGCATATAATGAGACTCAACAGGTCACTGATGAAACATGACAAACCTAGGACTACAATTGGTCAACAGCACACTGGATAGCAGATCCAAGCAACATGTGTTGGACAGTCTGAGCTATCACCACGCAAGGAGATATAAACCCAGGTAGCGATTAAAAAGCCAAAATTATTAATTCCACAAAAAGGACAGAGCCCTTTTCTCCAGTAGCTCTGCTAGTCCAAACTAATTCTCATTTCTGCAGACACACAAGTGGCTCTGTGGTTTTAAGCTTTCACACACCAAATTCAAATAGATGTGCAACCCATTCCCGTATTAATGGAGGAAGTCACTCAAACTCTTTATCATCGTTATCTTCATCATTGTCAATCATTTTATTGAAATGAATTGAGGCTATCGGTGTCTGAAGCTGTCGTTCTGTCCTCTGTGGTGGATTACCTGCTTTGAATGCAGACGGCTCCAGGTTCAAGTTCTGATATCTCCAGATAGTGCTAAAGAAACATCACCTGAAAAACTGGAGATCCACTTGCAGTTGGTGTCAAATACTGGATCCTGCAGGGCCACCCCATACCTCACCCACCCCAAACCCACACAATAAGATATTTTATACCCTCTAAATGTTGGACGGGAGGTCAAAAGGACTTGGTACAGAAGTGCCACAGTATGGACCTTTATTTCTTGCTGATGTGAAGACTTTTCCAAAACAACTCCACCTGGACAATACTTAGGGTTCTTCACCTCTATGTGAGATGGTCCCACACTGTCCGGTTTCTCCAGACTCACCTCCCCTCTGACAAGATATGCAATTCGAACTTTGGAGTTTTCTTCCCCTGGCAAAGGAGAGCAAAGGAAACACGGGCCAAAGTAAGCAGCTGGATATGATCATCCTGGAAGCTATTTCATTATGAACAGCTCTAGTTCATTCTCTTCCAGGAAGTTCACACCCACTGCGCATGGTGGGGATGCTACCAGGCCACGAGTGGGAAGATGCCAATCTCCCCAACCTTTTCCATATCTTGTCTCTTTGATGGCTGATTGTTACACTCAAATCGTACAATTTATATGTCACACTCGTGCTAGATGGTGGTATCTGAAACTAGCAAAAAAAGAAGAACAAAAAAAATGGAAATACGATTCAAACTGGGTCATCTAATTAATTTGTTTACTGGATATTAAATCACCATCACCATAAGAAGAAAAAGAACAGAGTCATTCATGCATGTGACACTTCTTAAAGAATTAGAGGAAAGGATTCTGTTCCAAAAGAGGTATAATCTAGAAATGGGTAAAGATAGGCTTATATGTTTGCAGACTTAACAGGATACTGTTTTTACCAGATATTTCTCTTTTGCACTCCTTCTCACCTATGATATTCATTGCAGAAATCCATTTCTGTGCAGTGGAAAGCAACCTCTAGGACCTAAATCCATTTACTAGTCCATGCTAAAACAGCCTACTGAAGCAGCTGCTTGATCAGCACATATGAATCCTTTAACTTCAATGGATCTGTTCCAGGAGGGATGAGCAATTCAGTTTTGAGTCAAGAAGTTTTGGGTTAAAGCTTCCATCTATCTCACTCAAGACAACCAAGGGTGGTGGCAGTTGTAATCTAAAACATTTAGAGATTATCACTCCTGGCTGATTGGGAAGATCCACTGGTCTACAGTGACTTCCAACATTCTGGTTTGCATACATCCTATGGTACAGGGCACGGTCCATGGAGTCCACATTTTACAATATTTTGTTGATGGAATGAGGGGTCTTTGTGGATATCTGCCACTGTAACTGTAATTTACCCACCAAGATTTGGTAACCCTATACAACTTTGTAATAACCCTGCAACCGGAAAATTTACTGTTGTAAAAGTACAACGGTAACAAGTCAGGCAACTTCCAATTTGCTGTCATTTCATGTGAAACAATACGGGACGTGGTGGCGCTGCGGGTTAACCGCAGAAGCCTCTGTGCTGCAAGGTCAGAAGACCAGCAGTTGTAAGATCGAATCCATGCGACGGAGTGAGCTCCTGTCGCTTGTCCCAGATCCTGACAACCTAGCAGTTCAAAAGCATGCAAATGCGAGTAGATAAATAGGTACCACCTCGGTGGGAAGGTAACGGTGTTCCGTGTCTAGTCACACTGGCCACATGACCACGGAAACTGTCTTGGACAAACACTGGCTCTACGGCTTGGAGACGGGGATGAGCACCGCGCCCTAGAGTCGGACACAACTGGACTAAATGTCAAGGGGAACCTTTACCTTTACATGTGAGACAAAACCTTCTCTTTGAGGCAGTGGCATCGCCTTGTCTAATGGTAGGGCTGGCCCTGAAAATGCAATATCACATGGCGGTTGTTCTTGATTCGGTAATTCTTGATTTGGATTTGTGCTATTATGGATACACTGTTGGAACCTTGTCCTAACATACCTGAAAGACACAAGAAGTGTGGGAAGTGAATGGCTGTCACAGCCTCTTTCGAATCTGCTTCAATTATAAGCAACGGTCCAGCGACACTCAACTCTTCTGTCTTTCCTTCATTCAGGTTTTTAGGCCATGAATCAAACTGGTATGTTAGGGTTACATCTTCTTTGGTGTCAAATGCAAGATTGGTATAAGCACAGTGGAAAGAACTCCTCTCACCAGACTGTAGCCTGAAAGTGACAAGGAAAAGAGCAGAATGGAACTGAAAGATACAGCTTGTGGTATTTCCTGTTTGATGGATTTTTGAAGACACACATAGGCTTCAAAACATGCACATCTTATGAAGAATCAATGGGCAATCCACCAAACAGTCTAGAGCATTAATCAAAGCTATATGACAAAGGAATTTGTTGACTCTTAAAGGTCTGGGCCTGATTAGTGTTGGGATGGAAGACCATTTGGAGATCTCACAGGCTAACTGCAATTCTTAGACCAATTGAAGGAATAAAAATTGTTAATATTTATGCAACACCTTTTGATTCAATGGTCAAAATCCGGTTGATTAGTGTAGTAAATATCATTAGAGGAGGCCCACTGAATCAATGGGAATTTGGTGAGTCATCTCCTCTGTAAGTTTCATTGATTCAAATGGGCTTACTGTAACTGCATCTTAGGGCTTGACTATATATCACAATACTCCTGTTTTGGCATCAGGTTTATCATGCTTGAAATTGCTTTTAAAATATTCAGTTACATGACATAGAGCTACATGTGCATTTTGGGTGGCAGAAAAAGGACTTTTTTTTTATTATTTGTTTTGGTTTGTGTGAATGGCTGGATTGTGCAGTACTCTCATACAAATAATGAAAGAAAGACTAAATACACATTGTTTCAATGCTCCTACTTTTGAGCAATTTACTATGCTGAGCAACAGGATTTTAGTCACTGGGTCTACTCTAGTCTGCATTAACAATTGGATTTAGCCCTAATTATGCCACCTTGAGTTACATGGAACATAATTTATGAAGATCGTGTTCATGATACCCAGCTGGTATATTATGATCATGATCATGATACACCTGATGGGTATTTAGCACCCTTTACTCTGTATTTAGAAATGCTTCGATTATACTTCACTATATTTGACCGCACTGGCATGGCTTTTTCACCTCATCCATACAGTTTCTCTTATTGTGCTTCAACCTTCTATTCATTCTTCTACAGCTATGCATTTGTTCCTCTGCATTTATTGGTTAGTTATTAAAGTTGTATTATAAACAAAGTCAAAGACCGGCTGTTTTTCTATATTTTAACTTTGTCTGACATATTTCTACACCTCTTTTGTTTTCACACCTGTCACTGAAATCCCAACCAACCAACTCATTCACCTGTCAGTCCTTTTCGCTGGCCATGCAGCACAACTGCAGCCCTGGCGGAGAGAACGCTCTAGATGCCCTGAAGACAACGGACAAGTTCCAGTCCAAAACTAGCTGATGTGCCACATGGTCCACATTTCTGGTTTAAACTTTCCCCCCTTCTTTAGCCCTTCCTCATTACATAAATCCCAGCCTGCTGTCTAGATAAGGCAGACTGTTAGGCTCACCTGAAAGATTTTTGGTTGTTTTGTGAACTATTCCAAATCACCTCCGGTTTGACTTTTTCAGGAAGATCCTGCAAACAAGCGAAACATGTCTTACTGCTAGTTAGCAGTCGCTTGTGTAAACAGGCCCAGCAGGATCAAAACCAGAAACAAGCAGGTAAGCAGAAAAAAGTTAGGGCCCAAATGGATATCACATTGGGAGAACCAGAGCCAACATGAGCACTGCCACAAACCTCTCGGCACTCCAAAGCCTACAATCAACCTCAAAGTCTGGGAATGGCTGAATTTAAAGGGCTAAACCATAGCCTCACTTGGTAGGATGCACACCATGACATACTAATCCATCTGCCTTGATCCTGCTCTCTTCTCTATTGAGAGAGCAACAAAACACACCCTCTCATGGGACGAAGAAAATTTTGAAATTCCTTGTTCTTCCGTCCAAGAACAAGACATGCAAAGACTGACATTCCTATCGAGATACAGACTAAAAGGAGAGTGACAAAAAGTTGAAACTCTATGTGTGTCACTGATCCATCCTCTCTTAAAAACCATTTTCTTGATCTGGTACTGAAGCATACTGAGTGGTTAGCTCAAGCCCCCAACTTTAATTGCACACAATGTGCTCCATGTAGTGTCGCTCTGAGGTGTTGTGGGAAATCTAAAGCATGGTCAACAATCAAGGCATCCAGATATTTGTTGTTGCTGTTGTTTTGTTTCTGTCCTGCCTCTTCCAATGCAGGGATCTAAGGCAAACTTAATTGACCCACAGACAGACAGACAGATCCCTACCTCTTCAGTAGAGTTCCTATCACATATGACTATTTTCCAAGGATCTTCTTCATTCTCTGCAAGCAAGGGCTCAGTATAAATCCCAACTCCCTGATCCCTGACTGTCAATCCTATGATATAATAGTGAAAAGAAAAACAAAGCACTGTGGTGAAACAAGAAGTACCAAAATAAAATTGCAAAAATAAAATGAGACATTAAAAGAAAGGAGGAGCAGGCAGACAGGAAGCCTTTGATTTTAAAAAAATTAAATTTAACACATGAACATTTTTGCCAGTCTTATTTCATTGGAACCATATAAGGAACCGTGCATTCCCTATTTGGTTGCTGGTTATCAGTCTTGGAACTGTGTGTGCAGAACAATTTGACAAGAGACATAGTGCAAGTTCTGTTTTCTTTAATTCCACCTGTTGTGCTGCTCTGGAAAACGGAGCAGCAGCATCCCCACCCCCAAATAATTCTCCTTTTAAAAAAGTTAGACTGTAAAATATTGTTTACTATAAAAGTTAACCTTAAATGTGCAGGTAATGATTTAAGGTAGGTGGACATATTGCAGCTCAGTACACATTCACTGTATTGTCTGTGGGCCTCATGTCATCCTTCCCTACTATAATATGTTTAAAAATATAATGAAAACATATTTCTGGTTACTGCCATTGATTATGTGGGAAAACTGATAGTGACCAGAGTTTCTAAAATATTTTTAAAATAAACACCCTGGTGTTTTACCAATGTAACACTCCAGTGATACTTCAGTTGCCTACCTTTAAATACCAAGCAAAGATTTGTAATGCCATTAAAAAAAAATTATAACATAACAATAATGAGATAAAGTAAGACAATACCCATGGCATAGGTTATAGTGAATATGTGTTGAATTTCAACTGACTGCTCCGGTATACTGAGACTTCCCCAGCAGCTTCATCAGAGATACTGGTGAAGACAAATGGAGTCGACAAAAATGTATATTCCCTAAAAATGCAATATTCCACTAGAGCAGAAAATCAGCTGCACTTTTCACTGACAGCAGACAAACAGCGGTTCAGAGCCACCCATCTGGAAGCATCCCTTGGGAAGAAAAAGACCGCACCCCACCAGCATCTTAGAAAGCATCACTCACCATCTTCAAAATATTCAGAAATGGGCTGGAAACGTGGGAAGACATGCCTCAGCTTTTCCAGGCAATCAAGGAATTGTCTGTGGGCTGATTCTCCCTTCCGCAGCACTGTGTCGATCAGAATTTCTGTGCACCTGTGTGGATCCTTTATCTGTCTCAAGGAGGAAAACTCATTCCAATTGAGAAATGGGTAGTATTTTGCTACATTCAAAGTCAACTCTAGGTCTTCTTGAAGAGCTTTTGTTAAGTTTCTTCTGGCCTTCAGTATAATAGCAGAGGGTTTCTCCGCTGAAGCCATGATTTCAAAAAACAATGGAGCTGAAATGTTTATTAAGACTGGACAGAATGTATTTCTGACAGTAGATGATTTAACTGTGTTGAGAGATTGTGTAGATTTCAGGCACAGAATTCATCAGAACATCTGCAGAGGTTCAGTCAGCCACAAACTGATAAAATAAGGAAGTTTTAAGCACATTTCTGCATTTGTAGCGTAATACCAAAATCAGAAGCAAAACCTTTTGAGACTTGGATCACTCATTAGGGCAAATATATTTTCCCTCCAGCCACACAAGTCTTTCAGACCAACTTGCCTGCAACATAAAAAAATGCAAAGCCATAAATAGCATCCCACTGCGATATAAGGATCTGACACAAGACCTGACCAATATGACATTGCTTGAATCTAAGTTTCAATCTTATCAATATAGCTGTTTCATGGAAATCATATTTTTCCTCCAAAAAGGAAGAGCTTTTACCAATTGTTGCAAGCAATGGAAGGTGTCTAGATAGCTCAGTGGTTTGGGCTGGGAGTCTGATTCCCCCACTGTGCCTCCTGTGAATACAGCCAGCCTGTGTGGCCTTAAGCAAGCTGCACAGTCCCAGGGCAAGCCCAGAAGAAGGGAAGGTAAAGCACTTCTGAGTACTCTTTTCCTGGAAAATCCTGAAAAGGGTCACTAAAAGTCAGAATTGACTTGAAGGCACTTGATGATGATGATGCAAGGAACAGATTGCCCAGATGATAAAAACAATTTCAGGCTGCTTCCCGTAGAGGTCACTTGAAATTCTGCTCTTGCACAATCAACTGCAAGGGAAACAGAAACTGTAGTTCAATTTTTAGCTCTGTTCTAAAAGTTGATTTCAACCATTCTTCTTCAACTGATCAGAAATATTCTCTGAGAGAGAGAGAGAGAGAGAGGGAGGGAAAGAGAGAGAGAGAGAGAGAATAACATATTGGTGAAATTCACATAGGTAGGGTGTGGGGATTCATCCACTTACCTTGGTTAGGAATTGTCCAATGCGTATGTGTGTCTCTGTGAAAAGTCCTGTTTTTCACTGTATTGTCATCATGCTGGCCGTTTGCAACCACTGTGGTTTCCTGTTTTTCAGTTAAAGCCTGCCGGTAACACCATGAGCTAACACCCTTTATGATACTTTTCAGATAAACATTATCAGCATCTGGAAAAGCTGGAGCTTGATATGCAATACTCAGAAAGGGAAGGGGTAGACACCAGGGAAATAATCAATATATTTCTAGAGAGAAATGGGGGTGGTATGAAATACAAGGATAAAGAAAGTGAAACTACTCTAGGAAGAGGGATAGCACAGGGTTGTGAAGTGTGGTTTTGTTTATTTTCAAGTCAATTTATTGCAGTGTTTTCCATATGCTTTTCAAAAAAATTTTTTAAAGGTATGTAATAGAAAGCAAGGAAAAAAAATACACATGATTTCTTGAGCCACCAAAACTGCTAAAAAACCCCAAAAACATAAGGAATCTCAAAGCACCCTGAGAAATAGGAAAAACTGAATCCTTTTCCATGGGAGCGCACTCTTGTTTCTGTCAACATCAGCATTTAAAAGCACCCATGCCAGACCAGGTGTAAACAAGGAAGGTATGGGTAGAAGCCAACCCCAAAATTGGTCTGAAGATCGTTTTCAAGATCAGATGTCGGTACACTGCATAAATGAAGGCTGCTTCTGTGGAAGCTGCGTTAGAAGCACTATGCATCAAACTTCAAGTAAGAAGCTACACTACTCACAATGGACATCCATCTTTCACAAATGAAGGCAAAAGCTCAGACTACAGAAACACCAGAAATTATGGCAGTGACAAGTTCCCCCTCACTTAACCTCATTAGCATACTTATTATTATGTACACCTCAGGTATGTATATATAGTATATAATTACCAGCAGAGCAACTTAGCTGTTGTGAATCTACAAACGTGTATCACTAGTCAACTACCTCAGGACTTTTCCAGAAAGGGCAAGAAAGGAGTGGGTTCAGTACTGTTGGTTTTTGTATTAGATGCTGACACATTTATGATATCAACAAAATATGGGCCAATTCCACCTCTAGTGAGTCTTCCATGACAGAAGAGAAAGTTCCTAAAGTATGGACCAGCTACAGAGATTCTGACTGCGATGTTTTCCCAAGTCAAATTAAATGTTGGTTAAACAACTGTTCATGTCAGTTATCACAGAACAGTACCTATTCACACAGCTCTGTGTTTTCTGCTGCATACTTTCAACTGCATTCTGGTTCTTCACCACGGTCAGGTTACGCCAGCACATTATTTGCTTGGGGAGAAAGTAGATCAAAGCACTTCCGTACCTAAATGTGAAACTTCTGTGTATCTTGAAGCTAGCATTTCATTTTAGGTTTTCCAGTCTTTTGTCCTAGCAAGCCAGTTTTTGGAAGATAGTCATAACTTCCTTATCAAGAGATTAATGTCTTTACTGGATGTGATGTCAGTCTTTCATTACAGCTGGGCTGCGTTGTCACCCATATTTCTATTATTTGCATTGTTAATACTTTAAGAATGTTGGCTTTCAGAGATGCAGAACAACACTCCATTTACTGTAAGGGTTTACCTTTGTGCAACAAGGCTGTTAACTTCCCCCTTGGTATGCCAACTACTGTTGGACCTGACTTCCTGATGGGCTCAGCAATGTCTTAAACAAAGCTAAAAACATCCTTTCTCTGACTTTTTGGGCCTTTCTACTACCCCCACCCCAACTAAATTATGACATCCACATGTGTCTCTACTTAGATCGGTCCATCCTGCCCCTTTAAGAGCTGTCCTTCTCCTTTCAGGGACAGAGCTAGGGGCTTCTGGTTTTGTTTTTTATTTTGGTCCAATTCACCACAATCCTAATTAGTGTGTTGTGTACCTGTGTGGATGGTTTGCTTGCACCCAAATAGAGCTGGGGGTGGTGTTGGTTGATACAACCCTGTGAGATATTAGGTACGCTGTGACATCAAAAAGGAAGAGCAGAGAAACTTCCTAAGATAATAATCTTAGAACTGCAGAGCTGGAAAGGACCCTAGAGATTTTAAATTATATATATAGGTTTTAAGGATGCAAAACACCATTGTATACTCATTGTTTTCAGCTTTAAATATTGTCTTTCAATTATGTAACCTGCCTATGGTCCTTTTTAAGGAGAAAGGCAGGGTAAAAATATTTTAAATAAAATAAAATAAAATAAAATAAAATAAATAATCGAGTCCGGCCCCTGTCAAGGAAGCACAGTGGGAAACTGAACTCCTAACCTCTGCAGTCAGATGGCCAGACCATTGAGCTATCCAGCAGCTGGCTCCATAGCTTGTGCCCTCACAGGGCAGGGCAGCCCCAGCAGAGCCCAGGCTGAGGAGAAAGGCAGGAAAAAGGGGAGTTACATCTCTTCTGTCTCCCCAACCTTCACCTCAGTGTTTTTCCTACATGCTGCCAGTATCCTCTGCCAACTATTGCTGCTACCGGCTTAATCACTAGTAAGCCAGGTAAATTAACTCATGAATAAACAGGGTAGACTTGCTCACGAGCAAACCAGGTAAACCTTGCTCATAAGTAATTAGATCTAATCTAATTGTTTAAAAATTATGATGTTTTATGATTTTAAATTATTTGTTATATAATGATGTTTTTATAATATTTGTAAGCCGCCCCGAGTAGACTTTGTCTAGGGGGGCGGGGTAAACATCCAATAAAGTAAAGTAAAGTAAAGCTTGAAAGGAAACCAGTGATCCAAAGACCTGTGCGAACCATTCTCACATGAGAATAAACATCTCCAGCGTGAACAGATCACTCAAGTGAGAGAGAAGCAAGATTGCACTGAAGACCTTTTAAGCAAGTACTAACCAAATTCTCCTGTCTGAACATGCCCTTTGCTAACCTCTCGTCCACTGCCTTGCTTCAGCAGTGAAGGTCCAAAACTTACAACAAGAGCGTCCACAGGGTCGGGAAAACTCTCTGCTCCAGTTCCGAATGACTCTTCCCTCTTTTGGGTCCATGTCTCAGGCCATGTTCAATGCAGCAGAGGAATCTCCCTCTTCCATGCCAGCCTCTCTGATTCATGGTTTCTTTGCACAGTTTGCTCCAGAAGGGGAGGGAAAAGAACAGGAAATAAAGCAAGCACAAATGGGGAAAGTTGCACTCGGGTGAAGAGAAAGATGATTTATTCGTAAAAGGAAGCAGAATTGAGTCGGACAGCAGCTGTCAAGGTTTCAAGTTGGAACTCTCCTGCCTCGGGGAAGGCGGAAAAGAGACAAAGGTATGGGAATAATGCATCCTCTGCCCCTTGGGGGGCTGTTTGGGGTTGAGATACGAAAAGAGAAGGCACCGGGAGGGATGTTTTGCCTTGTATACTGTCAATAAAAAAGGACCCCAGATATAGAAACTGGCTTTGCCCAGTGTGGCAAGGAATTCTGCAAGCTGTGGGTGTCCACAGGGGTTGAGGGGCTAGAATGTTTCTCCAGTTGGGTTTAAAATCCAAAACCCACACCTAATTCGAAAGGGGTTTTTAATGAGGAAATTCTGTTTGTGTCAATGTAAGGTCTATTTCTGTTTGTTTTTTTCCTTATTCTTTTTTTTTTTTAATCCCCTTCACAGGAGGATACATTTTGTTTAAAATGCTATTGGACAGCGTGTGCTACACCTTGCCTACGTGCGTGGACCAACCCCAATGTGGCTCAATCAGAGATATTTTCATATTGTATGGGATGAACCTTGTGTACATTTTCAGTACCTGGAACGTTGCGCCATCATCTGTCAGCCTTTAGGGATATTTTTAGTCAGCTCTCGTTCACTGACAAGTCAGTAAGGTTATCAGAGGGCGAAGGCAATAGGCTAACTCACTCAGAGTTTAAAAAAAGTTTAGAATGTGTGAATAGAAAATCCCAACATCCAAAAATCCAAAAGTTTAAAATGTGTGAATGGAAAACCCCAACATCCCAAAATCCTAACATCTAAAAAACACATATATTCACACTACTTACGTTTAACAAATTAAGCCTGCTGGCATGACATTTAAGGGTGTCTTAAGTTTGGGCTTATGTTGCAGGGAGCTTTTTATAATCCAATAATTGGAGCTAATAGGAAGTTCATACATTGATTTTCAGAAACTTTGAACTTGGAAGTCAAATAAATTGTGATCTTGTTGTTTGATACAGGCCACCAAATCACTTCTAACTTACAGCAACCTTAACAGATTTTTCAAAATATGTGAAATATACAAGGAGTGGTTTACTCTCACACTCCTGTGAATTTACAAGGCAGAGCAGGGATTTAAACCCAGATCATCTGAGTCTAGTGTGTTCACTATACCATACTGTCTCTGACAGCATACTTTCTTATCCTTACAAAATCTGGTTGTTGTTTTGATTTTTGTTTCCATAAATGACACACAGTCCTGCAATTACCACATACAGGCAGAGTTAGTTTGACTGATATAACTTCTATTTCTAGCAGACGTGTTGACTTCATTGCGAATCGGAGAGGACGATCCTAGGCTTCAGATAAGAAAGAAGCAAATTTGGGTTCGTACAAACTGGAGAAAGATTCTATTTGAAAGATACCAAGAAGATCCTGGGAAAGAAATGTCACCAGGAACCACCAGCAAAGGGTAATTTTTATACTGGCACAATGAGCAGTGGCCTTGCTAAGAATGACATAGTTTGAAAAGACATGTTAGTTACTGTCTTACCACAATTCCATCTGCTTCCTCAGCTTCTGTCACCCTGAAACTGAGCTTTCCTTGTTTCCTATTCTGGAGGCTTTTGACCACCAAGCTAACAGACGAGCTGTGGCAGTCTGTGGTAAAACATTGACCAAAATAATGAAATTTAGATTGTGCCGTGTGCAGAAGGGAGAGGATGAAGTCCCGAGGTAATGGTCAAAACAGCTTTACAAATAAAAAGGAATGGATATGTTTGGGATAAAATATAGTTCCTGAAATATTTATATGGGTATTTAACAGACGTGGTATTTAGGGATGTGGTGGCGCTGCGGGTTAAACCGCAGAAGCCTCTGTGCTGCAAGGTCAGAAAGACCTGCAGTCGTAAGATCGAATCCACGCGACGGAGTGAGCTCCCGTCGCTTGTCCCAGCTCCTGCCAACCTAGCAGTTCGAAAGCATGCAAATGCAAGTAGATAAATAGGTACCACCTCAGTGGGAAGGTAACGGCGTTCCGTGTCTAGTCGCGCTGGCCACGTGACCACGGAAGATTGTCTTCGGACAAACGCTGGCTCTACAGCTTGGAAACGGGGATGAGCACCGCGCCCTAGAGTCAGACATGACTGGACAAATTGTCAAGGGGAACCTTTACCTTTTACTAACAGACCCACAGACATTTTCTTGGTATGTACAATGTTTTTAGGCAGTTCCATAATTTTACGCTGTAGGTGTAAGTTAATTCGGGGGCTGCCTTTTTAAGGTGACTGGAATCCTGGATAGTGACTGGAATCCTGTTGGTGTAATTACACAAGGGTCAGTGGCAGCTCTGAGGTTCCTGAGGGATCCTGTTTGACTTGGGAAGACTTTGGGAACCTCGAATCACAGGAGGAGCCTTTAATATCTGAAAACTGGTGCTGGATCGCCAGCAGTAGGATCAGGACTGCCACCAGTGATCTGATGCCAGTGTTCAGATATTAAAGGCACCCCCTGACCTCAAGCTCCCAAAAGCTTATCAGACTGAAAGGGGATCCCTTGGAAGCCTCTGAACCTGAGTGAGGGTTATGAAGTTTGAACCAAATGAAATTAAAGTTTAATGGCACAGGCTGATGACATCATCAGCATTCATGCTCATGTAGTTAAGCCAACAGAATTCCAGCCAATGCGTATTATTCCATTTGCTTCACAATATGGTAAATTGGCTCTGCTCCCTTTGGGGGTTCCTGTGTATTTTGCTAAGTGAAGCTATACACTTTCCCACCAAAATCCTGTCCTAAAAGCACTGCTGCATTTGGGATTTATTTAAAAGTGAAACCAATAGTTTGAGCCTTTGGAGATAAGGCCTATTTTTAGAGGATATTACTCCAGGAGAGAAAAAACATGCTAAAAGCAGCCAATGAGTCCAGGGGTAGAATAATATCATAGAGGTAGCAATTAAACCAATCATTTAAAAAAATCAAGTATAAAAGCGAAGGAGAAGCGGAGGATGGCTGAAGAAAATCGAGTAAGTCATGCAAATTGCAGCTAATTAACAAGGTGTCAGTCACTTGATTTGGCACATAACCTGCACCTTGTTAATCCATTGCATTTCTCATTGCCTTTTATGAGATTTCACTTATTCCAGAGTGTAATCCAGGATTTTGACCAATATGATTGCATACAAACAATTTCATAAATAGCCCTTCAACATCACTCTCTCTCTCTCTCTCTCTCTCTCTCTCTCTCTCTCTCTCTCTCTCTCTGATGCCTTAAATATAAAATAAATATTTGTGGCACAGGTCATTGGATTCAGAAGCAATATCTGCCTATGACATGATACAAAAGGGAAAAAAGCAGTTCACGGAAATTCTTGAAAAAGACTTAACGTTTGCTATAAACGAGTTGATCTCAAAGTCCGTGATCACAAGAGAAACATGTGAAGTTATGGAACAAATAGAGAAAGATTCAAAGAAGAAAATCAACATTTTGCTGATTCATATAAAGAACCAGGGAGAAGAAACCTGCTGTCAGTTCCTGGAATGTTTAGAACGACTACATCCAGGGGCAAAACAGGCTCTGAAGTGCTCAACTAATCGTGAGTTCTTTTTCTTCTAGAGCTTCTAGATCAGTTAAGAGATCTTCCTTCTTTGGTTTTGCATTAACCATGTGGGATAGACAACTGGTTGTCATTAGGGCTGGTATTTTCAGAATTAAAGAACATTGATTTGGTGAAAACCCTCAAGGCCAAATTATGGGAGTAAAAAGCCTCCAACTAGCAGAAGGTGGAGTGGCCCTCTTACCTCCCTGCTACATTTGTCCCATTTCTGCTGAATGAGAACAAAAGCACTCCACTGCTGTGTGAGAGTCACAAGAATTCCTTGCAACTCACCAAGGTTCATGGGAGGACGAGTTAATTAATTCTAAAAATCCCATCCCTAGTTATTGTTATACTATATCTTCCAAAGTCAGAGTCAAATAAGTTTCTGGATGTAGTTAAACTCTTGTACCAAGGAATGGAGTCTTTGGGCCTGCCCAGACTGGCTGTTTTGGGTGTGTGGTGGATCAGGCGACAAAAGGTCTGTGGAGTTTGGAGGGAGAAGCAATGTGCCATTTGGCATGCTCTTTCTGTCCAAAACAACAAATAACCACTTGTAGCCTGTTCAGCTGTCAACTAAGCACTTCCCAATCATCTGCGTCAACTAAGCACTTCCCAATCATCTGCAGAGGGTGAGGGGAAGTGAAATTACTTGTTTATGTCGCTTCTCTCTCTCCCTCTGTCAGTGTCTTTCTGTTTTCTCTCTTCCCCCCTCCCTGCTTCCCTTCCCTTCTTCCACCCCTAATTTTGCTCTCCTCCCTCAGAATCTGCAGCCACAGTGGTAGAGGCTGCTGGAGGTTGTTGTGTACAGGCTAAATGAGCATGTCAAAAAGAATGCATGTCCTACTGCTGGGACAGAAAGATGTGCCACAGCTCTTAAAGGGGAAGGATGGCTCGTTCTAAGTAGAAACACTTGTGGACAAGGGCTTCCCCCCTCACCGATCCAAACCATGCCATCAGCAAACCATATATATCATATCTGCATGCCAGTGTGGACAGGACCTTTGACAGAAAGAAGTTATCCTTTTGCACCATTTTCATTTTGGATTCAGATGTGGATGTCAAAACTACGCCGAATATGAAAAGCTGCCTCTGCCTCCACCAGCAGATTTCCCATTTAAGTCTTTGGCTCACAGGGCTCTTTCCAGGAGCATTGATTTACCCTGAACTAATTGACTAGAGATAAACATCTGGAGCACAATGACTAAAGCTGTTCTGCTTGTACACTTCATTGTACATTGAGGCTAATTAATGTACTCGATGCATTTGAGGAAGTGGATTATAACCCACAAAAGCCTATGCTAAAATAATTTGTTGATTAATATTAATAGCACCACATATTTCTATCCCCAATCCTCCCCCCCGCCTTGTGCTAGCAATATTATGGAAGAAACTAGCATATCAGAGAGAGGATTTCTCCCAACCTTCTTTCCATGATAGGTCATTTCTTTAAGCACAGGGGCAGGTTGTATGGTTGTTGTGGTTGCACAGCTTTTAAACAGGCAACCCCACAACCATCCATATCTGGCAGTAAAAGTCTGACGTTGCATAGGTGAGAAACAGCTGTATACAGAGTCACCGCTGCAGAGTTCAATTCCCCACTGTACCTCTTTGACAGGGCCTGGACTTCATGATCCATTGGGTCCCTTTCAGCTCAGCAGCTCCATAATTATGCTTTTCTTGTGATTCTAAATACTAGCCCAAAATTGCAGTGAACTTCATACCTTCCTGGTTCAGCTGCACATGACCTTCAATTGAAATGCTGTGAAGAGCCAATTGTTGTTGTCAACTATTGGGTAATTTTCTCCTGTATGTGTGGGCATGCATGTGCGCACACCTATCTCTCTACTTATAAAGCAATACAGTCCCATTCAGAATGTTTAGTGGCTGATCACATCAGAAGGATAGATTGGGGTGGAGGGATGAAAAGGGACCGATTAGTCTGTGGTTTGACCCCTTTATCGTTTACCCTCTCAGGGGATAAGCAAAATCTGTGTTCCCAGCATGACCTTTGGGGATGGCATTATTTATTGATTTCATTTTTATACCGCCCATCTGGCCAAAGGCCACTCTGGGTGGTTTACAACATATATAAACAACAGACACAACCCTCAGAGGGCTGCACGGAGTGTATTGCTTTCTGTTCATTTGGCATAATTGTCTTGCATGACTCATCTTATGTCCCAAGGGCAAAAAACCTACACACTTATGGATAGGGTTGCCAGATACATTGGTACCAAAAGGAGGACATAGAAAGACAAAAAGGAGGACAAAGGAGGACATATTGAATGTTTCATTTGAATCGTTCCAGATTAAACCCGCAATCAATACAATTTTATTACAATTGCTGCCAATAAACATCTCTTAGTGAACTGAGGGCGTTGAGGGGTTGACGAAGGAGCCCCATCTGAGGGGCTGGTGTGGCTCTCATCTCAGGAGGATTCTGAGGAGATGGGGTGTGGATTCGATTTCTGCAGGACTCCCCCCCCCCAATCCGGGAGAACTGTTTTCCAGCACATGAGATGGATTGACTCAATAAAGAAAGCCACAGTCTTTTGTTTGTAAGACCTTTTGTTTGGTGTTGCAGTCAAAGCAGGACCAGGAGCAGAGAGACTGGGATTCAGATTTGGGAATAAGCTATGATACTTTTGCCTGCTTTGGGCATGAGAAACAGAGAAACATGATTGCTACACACTTCAGAAATCTAGTCCCAGGTGTGTCGGTTGTCTTTTACTAGGTGTTTGCTGTTAGTGAGACTCTGCTAAATATTCCAGTTCTGCCCAGTTCAATTTAGAGTCTAAACAGAATCTTGAAATACTTGCTGTTCTCAGCAGAAATTGCAGAGCTAAATGCAATGGAGATTAAATTTTGCAATGTTCCTTTTTTCATGGTTTTATGGAAGAGTCAAGTCTCTCTCTGTGTGTGTGTCTCTCCCTCTCTCTCTCACACACACACACACAAACCCTTCCTCAATGTTCAACAATCAGTTGCTTCAGTTCAGTATGCCCATTTCCTTTTCAGTTCAGTATGTCCATTTCCACCCATCCCTCCCTCGCAACTTTGAGCCTTCTCTGGCTTGCAGTCACGACCTTTTTTCATGGTTTTATAAAAGCCAGTCTCTCTCTCACATACACCCTCCCTCCCTAAATTTTCTACAATCTTACTTTTAAACAAGCTCTATGAAGCCACCCATCGCTCTCTCGCACCTTTCTTCCCTCCTTAATTGAAGTTTTCCCTCGTGCTCTCAGTCACCTCTGGCGGAAGCAGTCATTGACTGCCCCGGGCTTTGTTGTACAGCTGTAACCAATCAAGCTGGCTTATTTCCGATCTCTAAAAGAACGGAGGATTTACAAGTGCCTTACAAGTGCCTTACAAGTGCGCAACCAAGGAAGGAGGGAGAGGTGGCTTACATTTTGAGGTTTGGCTGCAGGGGATGGGGGTGAAGATAGAAAAGCCGGACATTTTAAAGCTTTTTAGCTTTGCCTGCCGGACAGAGGACTTTAGCTTGAAAAGCAGGACATGTCCTCGTTTTGCCGGACGTCTGGCAACCCTACTTATGGATGATGGGTAATTCTTCTTCAAGATATCCTCTCATCACATGTTACAAATGATTTCCCTGGAATTGCTTTTAGATGAAGTCTATGCAGAGGGTGACTCTCTCTCTCTCTCTTCCTCTTTAGAGTGTTCACTTCCGGAGAAGAAAGTTGACAGTCCAAAACTGGTAGTGAAGGCCAAAACAGAACATCTCAGAGGTACCTACTTGCAAAAAATTACAATGCTTCCCAAATGTAATGCTCAAAGTACAAAACTGTGGTCCAGTTCACATTTAGGAGCCGAGAGCACATTCGTTCTCCAGCGACAAGGTTCCTTCCCAGCTCCATGCCAGAGCAATCACACTTGCAAAGGAAGGCCATTTTTAACTCCCAATGTAGTAGTAGTTTCTGAAGTACAGGAGCTCTTCCTAACATTCCCCATAGGCAAGACTCCCATATAATAATAACCATCATCAGGTGCCGTCAAGTTAATTCTGATTTAGGGTGACCCTTTCCAGGTAGAGAATACTCAGAAGTGCCTTCCTTTTCCCTTCTTCTGGGAGCCTCCTGGGACTGGGCAAGCTTGTCCAAGGCCACAAAAGCCAGCTCTACTCGCAAGAGGCACAGTGGGGAAATGAATTCCCTCCCTCTGGCTCTGCAGCCAGATATTTAACTCACAGAGGTATCCAGCCAGCTACCCCACACACACACCCATAAAGAGAGTTTTTAAAATGCAGATAGTGGGATCAGTCCATATCAATCGTGAGGAGCAAGTCTTTTGTAAACGTACGGGCTCTCCTTTCCCCATTCAATACTAAATCACTCATCACCAAGCAATGCAGTCCCCTGCAGAATGTTTAGTCCCATCCGAGGGATAGATTGGGGTGGGGGGAGAGATGGAAAGGGACTGGTTGTTTGACCCCTTTATCCTTGACCCTATCAGTGGATGAGCCCAATCTGTGTTCCCAGCATAACCTTTGGGGATGGCCTGGCCCTCAGAGGGCTGCACAGGAGGTTTGGCCCTTTGTTCCTTTGGCATAATTGTCGTGCATGGCTCATCTTACGTCCCAAGGGCAAAAAAAAACTACACACTTAGGGATGATGGGTAATCCTACTTCAAAAGATATCCTCACAATACGTGGAACAAATGATTTTCCTGGAATTGCTTTTAGATGAAGTATATGCAGAGGGTGACACACACACACACTCTCTCTCTTTAGAGTGTTCACTTCCGGAGAAAAAAGTTGACAGTCCAAAACTGGTAGTGAAGGCCAAAACAGAAGATCTCAGAGGTACCTACTTGCAAAAATTAGAATGCTTCTCAAGTATAATGCTCAAAGTACAAAACTTTGGGCCAGAAGTACAAAACTTTGTGCCATCCCTGAAAGAGGTGAGGGGGATGGCATGTCGAAATAGGGCCTTCTCAGCTGTTGCCCCCCAACTTTGGAATGCCCTCCCTATAGAGATCTGCCTGGCTCCAACACTTTTGGCTTTTCGGCGCCAGGCAAAGACCTTTCTGTTTAGCCATCATTTTAATTAAATAGTATTCTTTAGCTGGCCATATGAGCAGCAGGATTTATTAATATTAATGTTTTAATGATTGTTTTGAATATGGGATATTATTATAATATTGCCTATTTTTAATGGTTTTAATGTTTTTAAAGTTTTAATATTGTTGTACGCCTCTCAGAGACCACTGGTAATGGTGTGGCTAAAAAAAATCTTGTAAATAAATAAATAAATAAAATAAATAAGGGATGAAGTAGGTATGCTGAGGTTAGGAAAATGTTCCCTGATCCCTATTGTACTTTGGAGTCAAGCTACAGGTGGGGATCAGTTCACATTTAGGAGCTGAGAGCACATTCCTTCTCCAGCGACAAGGTTCCTTCCCAGCTCCATGCCAGAGCAATCAGAATTGCAAAGGAAGGCCATTTTTAAGTCCCAATGACCAATGATGTAGTAGTCGTTTCTGAAGTACAGGAGCTCTTCCTAACATTCCCCATAGGCAAGACTCCCATATAATAATAACCATCATTGTATACACCCCCGCCCCAAAGGGAGTTCAAAAATGCAGCTAGCTAGATCAGTCCATATCAATAATGAGGAGCAGGTCTTTTGTAAACTTACTGGCTCTCATTTATCTATTCAATACCAAATCACCCTCAGATATTTTGCATTACAACAGGTACTGCTTGCAACATGATACTGTCGTTTGGAAAATCCATTTCTTTCTCAGCTACTGTGAGGAGTGCAGTTAAGTTCAAAGGTAGCCTGGTGCGGTGGTAGCAGATTACTTTATAGTCCCTGCTGCTCAGAAAGTCCAAGGGCTATGGCCCCACACTACGATCTGGTTCCACTGCACCACTGACAGTGGCAAACCACGAAACAAAGCAAATAAATTTACCGAATTCATATGTGACAAAACACTTATACTAAGATAAGTAGATATCTTTTAAGTGAACTGGCTTTCTAAATGTGGAACTGAGTTCTCATATAGTTTGAGTGTAGCTCAACCGTTTTCATGGAGTCCAGTATACATCCTAGGGCTGGACTGCTACTTCAACTAACATTATAATTCTCCTTTTTTTCCTCAGCGGATGATCTGGAAGAAAATGTGGCCAGTCGCAGAGTTACAGTGGAGGAAAAGAAAGATGTTCTCAAAGGTATTTAGCGTGAAAAGACATGCTAAATATGCTTAAAATCTGTTATTTATGAATATGTCTTTTATTTGTATTTTGCCCTATAATAAAAGGTTTTCAGGGTGGTTCCCGTAATGAAGCATATTAAAGACAAGCTATAAAGAAAACAATTAGCAAGTCTGTTCATGTTAGGATATTTTGGAGTTCACTCATTCATAGGGTAACCACGGGTCAGAGTTGACTAGAAGACACAGAACAACACAATTATATATATATATATATAAAAATGGCTATCACCTCATGTATCTATAGCTTTTTTTAGAATTTTGGTTGTGCAGTTTATATAGGAAGAGGGCTTAGATATATACATTGTTTATAACAGAAAGTTCCAGGCCAGTTCTTCAGTGCTAATGTCAGCTGGAGCACCCCTACTTACTGATGTTCCCCTTTGAGACAAGACCCCATTTCTGTAGTTCCTAAGTAGCCTATTCATACTAGTTAATAATTGTATATAGCACATAACAATATTTCTCATAATCTGCATAAGGTACATAAAAAAAAATTCAAAATAATGGGCATAAATTCTGAAGATGCAAGAATGTGGGTCATTCAGAGAGGAAGGAAAGGTGTTCCAGATTTGATCGCCTTCAGTTCAAGTCAGTGAAATCAAATCAAGAGCCAGGAGCTGAGGAAGCTAGTTCTAAAGCTTCAGAAGGCATTGTGAGATCCACAGAGAACTAAGTGGATCCTCATGGCACAGTGATTAAACTGCAGTATTGCAGTCAGGACTCTGCTCACGACCTGAATTCCATCCCGACTGGCTCAGATAGCCAGCTCAAGTTTGACTCAGCTTTTCATCCTTCTTAGGTCGGTAAATTAAATGCCCAGTTTACTGGGGCGGGGCACAATGTGTAGCCTGCATAATTAAATTGTAAACCACCCAGAGAGTGCTTTAATGCTATGAGGCAGTATATAAGCAGCACAGTTTGCTTTTTTGCTTTTGTATGATCAGTATCAAAGTAACAGCTTTCTCATGATTTTTACAGAGAGCAAAAAAGCACTTGAGGACATACTCACCAAATTAAACCTACAGAACTGTAAAAGCCAAAAACTTTCCTTGCAAGAAGTCCTGGAAATCAGTTCAGGAAGTCTAAAGCAAGGGACCCCCCATTCACATGGGGATCTGCCTTCGTATTTTCTCCGGAAGGTCTTGGCTATGAACATGACCGTCAGGAACACAAGCCTTGAGCAGGAAGAGCTGGATGACCAAGAAACAGGGGGGAAAGAAGAAGAAATGTACATGGATGAAATTGTTTTCTTCACTACTGAGACCCTCACGAGGATGTCTGTGAACCCCCTTGACATCCTTTGTGCCGTTCTGCTTTGTTCGGACAGTTTCCTTCAGCAGGAGGTCTTCTCCAAAATGTCCCTGTGCCAGTTTGCTCTGCCTTTGCTTCTGCCCCCTTTAGAGACTCCAAAGTGCACCCTGATGCTCTGGGCCATGCGGGGCATTGTGAAACAATGGACGCCCCATTCCCTGGCTGAAAGCAGAGGCTTTAGGGAGGAGAATGTGGTGCTGACACCCATGCCAACCATCTCCTTTGTGCGGATGGGCAATTTGCGCTTCTCCAAGTCCAGACTCCTCAATTTGTTCCTCAGCCCCTCTCAGCAACACCACGATTTCTTCATACACCAAGACATGGAGTGTGGAAACATCTCTCGAGAAATTGCTGATGGGCTGGTAGAGGTATCCTGGTATTTCCCAAGCGGGGTGAAGAACCTGGATCTCTTCCCAGAGCCGCTTGCCATTGCGAATCTCTGTGGAGATGCTGGGTCACACTGGGAGCAATTTAGCTTTCTAACACAGGTCTCCTCAGCTGTGTTCATCTTTGCAGAAACCATCACTGAGAAAGAATATGCCCTTTTGTCTCGGTTGAAAAGGTCTTCAACACAATACTATTTCGTTCTGGGAAATCACAGTCAAAAGACTTTCGATTTCTTAAACAAGTTGGCTCCCCTACTTGAATTCCACCCTAAAGTAAGACAAATGAAATTGGCATCCAGTAATGCAGAGTTTGTGGGGAAGCTGCGATTTGCTGCAAAGAGAATAATAAACTCAGATTCCAAAAGGATGGCTATACAAGAGATGGCTCAGGTGGCACATGAGCGTGCCATCCAGGTGGATGAGGATGACCGAGAATGTCAAAAGGCTTCCCGGTACGCTGAGCAAATCACACAAAGCATAGAAGATGTCTCACTTTATAAGAAAAATATGCTAAAACTGCAAGGTGATCTCTGGAAAGAGCTGGCGAAAGTAGAGAAAGAGTTTTGCAGAATGGAAAGACAAGGGAACATGTCTTTGGAGGACTATAAATTACAGCTGAAACAAAAAATCCTGGCATTACGTAAGCAGCAACACAAATGTGAGCTCAGCCAGGGTTTGATTGATTTCTTAAAAGGCATCACAACTCTGAAGTCAGCAGAGAAGCATTTCTTCTTAAAATGGATGAAGTTCAAACTGGACTGCATTGCTAGAAGCAATCTTTCTAACCTACGCGCTGCCTACAAAGATAAATGCAGGATTTTGGGAAATGACAGCCAAGCCATTGTGGAGGTAGATGAACGGATCGCTTTCTCTTCCTTGGGAATTGAGCATTTCATGCGTGAATTGGGGCAGTTTTATGAGGCAGAATATTCCATGGTTAAAGAGGGCAAAATACCAGAAACCAAAAGGCAGTTTGCCCATTTCCCAAGCATCGCAGCTGATCTGATGCTAGGAGGCTTTTCTCTAGAGCTGATCGATGGAGATGCAGCCAACATCCCGCTGCAATGGATAACTGATGTTCTGACCCAACTCCATAACAAACTAGAAGGTCGGTCCAAAATGAGAGTGGTAACAGTGCTGGGGGTGCAGAGCACGGGGAAATCCACCCTTCTCAACACCATGTTTGGCTTGCAGTTTGCGGTCAGCAGTGGCCGATGTACACGAGGAGCCTTCATGATGCTGCTTAGAATCAGAGAAAACTTGGCACGAGAGGTTGGTTGTGATTTTATCCTGGTGATAGACACAGAGGGCTTGAAAGCCCCAGAACTGGCCAAGTTGGAAGACAGCTATCAACATGACAATGAGTTGGCCACTCTAGTGATTGGGCTGAGTGACATCACCATAGTGAATATGGCCATGGAGAATGCCACTGAAATGAAGGACATCCTGCAGATTGTGACCCATGCCTTCCTTAGGATGGAGAGCATCGGGCAAAAACCCAATTGCCAGTTTGTTCATCAGAATGTCAACGATGTCTCTGTATATTACCAAAACATGAGGGACAGGAAGCACCTTTTGGAACAATTGAATTATTATTATTATTATTATTATTATTATTATTATTATTATTATTATTATTATTATTATTATTATTATTATTATTATTATTATTATTATTATTATTATTATTATTAATTTCATTTATACCCCGCCTATCTGGTCTTGCGACCACTCTAGGCGGCTTGAATGCGATGACCCAGGCAGCAGCAAAAATGGAAAAGCTCAACAGAGATATCAAGTTTTCTGACATAATGGATTATGACCCAGAAATGCACAACTGGTACATCCCAAGTCTATGGCACGGAGTCTCACCCATGGCTCCGGTCAATATAGGGTACAGTGAAAAGGTCTTTGAGTTAAAGAAGTACCTCTTTGAATTCATGAGTCATACAGTTGAAAGGCCTCCCAAGGACATTCCTCAATTTATTGAATGGGTGAAGAGCCTGTGGAATGCTGTGAAGTATGAGACTTTCATCTTTAGGTTCCGCAACAGCCTCATAGCAGAAGCCTATACAAACCTGTCCACCAGATATTCTGAATGGGAGTGAAATTTCCGCCAAGAGATGCACATCTGGGTTTCTGAGCAGGAAACCCTCATTGAGAATGTTGCTCCCGATGAACTTGATCATGCCAGCTGGCAGAATGATCTTCAAGCCAAACTCTCAGTGGGAGAAAACCAGATTCTGGAGAATCTGAAGCAGTTTTTTTGAAAGCAGAACAGCAAATCTGCACCTGATAGAGAAATACAAAGAAGACTTTGTGAGGAGTACTGTCAGCCTTAAACACGAGCTTGAAAGTTACTGTTATAACAAATGCAAGGAAGCTATTCACATTGCAAAGTGTCAGTACAAGATTGATACTCTCGAAGCGGAGTACCTGAAGATAATAAACAGAAAAGTCGACCAGCTTCTTGAAAAATGCAGAGAAGCAAATAACAGATTAGAAGACAAAGAGTTAAAAAGAGAGTTTGAAAAAATGTGGAATGAAGCCTTGCTAGAAATATCACCTGGACACTTAGCAAAGCATGACATACAAGCAGACATTGAGTTATATTTAAAAAGAGAGTTTACACATCGAGGAGGTATTGTCAAAATGAAACAACAAGAAGCAAAAACCTTATTCAGCTATAGAATACACACCTTCCAAATGAAATCAGAGTATATAAACGTCTCCCATTTAAAACATTTCAAAAGGAACAATTTGCATAAACGGGCAGAAGAATTCGCTTTGTCCTTGATGGCCAAATGTCTGTCATACATCAATGAAAAAGTCAAGACAAAAGGAGATTATGATGAAACCTACTGCGGTGAACTGTTGCGTATGATCAATGAGAATCTTCAACAGCCTGATGTTCAAAAGCTCCATACCACGTCTTCCTTTGAAGTGGATCTAAAACTCCATATTTTGGGTGAGGCAGAAGATGCAGGAAAAGTTCATTACAGAAAATGACCCCCTGGCGCGCCTGGAGAAACTGAAACCTCACTATTTCTCCACTTTTAGAGATCTTTATCTAGAAAAAGATGCCCAACTAATCACAGCAAATGATTTCTGTCAGCAGTGTCTCTATCCAGCCATAATAGATTATTTCAGCAAGAGACTAGGTATTGAAGTAGTGAATGACATTCTCAACGGTGCCCAGTCTGTTCTGTCAGCTATTTTAGTCGAACCTCCTTCCAGTTTACTCTTCTGAGAGAGCTGTTGGAAGAAGGGAGTTTTGCTCAATACTTACAATACATCTCCAGCTATGAAGAGTTTGTGAAGAGCTGGATCTACAAACGAACCATGAATCATTATACAGAAAATAAGAATCTGATGAGCCTGGAGAAAGAGATTGTTTCTGGGGTGCTCATAAAAGTCAAGGACACACTAGAAAATGTGAAGCGTAAAGATCCAAAGACAGTCTCAGAGTTTTGTGACAGTTTCTGCCAAGAAATACAGAAGGAATTGGTGATTACCAAGCATGGTCTAATGGGGATACAGTTTAAGAATACTTTTAGTCTTCACCAGTTTTCTACCTACGTTGAAAACTTCCTTCCTGATTTGCAAGTAAACATACTGGCTGATTTGCAGAGTCTAGACATGGAAAGCAAATTCCTCCATCTATCTGTTAAGCCTCAGGATGAGATCTTTAGGCGAGTGTTTGGCTGTAGGAAACAGTGCCCCTTCTGCAAAGTCCCCTGTAAGGCTGGAGGGAGTGCTCACACGGAACACTTTGCTGCAGTCCATCAACCTCAAGGATTGGGTCTATATAGAGATGTGGATTCAGAAAAGCTAACTTATAATCTCTGTTCCACATTGGTGGCTTCTGAATCTGAGTTCCAGTCTGAAATCACTAACTGGGAATGGCATCGGTATAAGGATTACCGTGTCTATTATCCGGACTGGTGCATCCAGCCAGATCCCAGTATCAATGCTTCTGATTACTGGAAGTTTGTTCTCAAAGAGTTCAATGATGATTTCGCTCAGCACTACTCATGTAAACCAGCCGATGTGCCAGAGGACTGGAAAACCATCACCAAAGAACAGGCACTGCAGGCTTTGAAGGAAATGTATCATATGAAGGAAGTATGAATATATACTGTATTCTCGAAGGGTTTCATGGCCAGGATCTGATGGCTGGTAAGTTTTTTGGGCTGTTTGGCCGTGTTCTTAAGGTTTTTCTTCCTAACGTTTCACCAGTCTCTATGGCTGGCATCTTCAGAGGACAGGAGTCAGAACTCTATTGACCAGAGCACAGACAGAGAACACGGCCAAACAGCCCGAAAAACCTACAACAACCATCAAAGTATGAATAACTTCTCTTGTAGGCATCCTTCAGTCTCGAGAGACTATGGTAACGTGCTCTGTATGGAGGACTTGGAACAGCGTCTAGTGTGGCTGAGGAGGCCAATTCGAGAGTGACCATCCCTTCCACACTGAAGACAAATACAAGCTGTCCCCTGTCCAGCTCCCTGATTTTGCTGGTTTCGGGACTGCCTCTTTGCCTCAGCCTGCTGGACAAGTGTCTCTTCAAACTGAATAATGAATAATGAAATTGAAGTTATTCAAATGAATAACTTGAAGAACAGTAAATATACCTAGCTTGAGAAAAAAAGTGGCATTCATTAAACAGTCCCATACATTTCTAGGATTTTTCTGAAAAAATATCTTGTTATACGTCTGAACAGCCAGACCTAAGGCTTTTTGGATCGACTTTGTACCTGTCGTTCTTTTTACTAGGTCTTAGGGCCCACCAGCCAGAGATAACTTGTATGGGGGGGGGAGGAGAATATGTGCACTTAGAATTAAGGGCCAGTTCAGACCAAGAATTTGATTTCAAGACCAGAACTTTGCTCACAGTCCTGTAACACATAAAGCTTTACACTTAATTTAACTTTTAAGGCCAGAATCCTCTTGAGAAAATGTGGAGCAGAAAGGCAATGGTACCAGTGCTGTCCTGCCTCCCAGGGGCTATTCCTTTCTTTAGGGGACAGGGACTGGTTACAAAATGGAGTGCACACCTAAATGCACAATTGCTTCTGTACAAGACAGTCTGTTGGAGGGGAGACCTGCTTGCACAGCTGACCGTGCGATGTAGAACTTCTCAAGAGGATACTGATCTAAGGCTTTTTCTTGTTATAGCAGTCCAATGCAGGGTGGGAGAACTTTTTGTTTGTTCCTGGTAGTAAACCATTGATAATCAGGAATCCTTGCCGTTTTAATGCAAATTACATAAGGTGTATAATATCTTCTCCCGACAGTGGTGCAGCTAAGTAATTTTAGACTTTGGTCATAATGGTGTTTTGCTTGTTTGCTTTTGTTCTAACGTATCAGGAATGTAGGATCAATTATAAAGCATGAGGTGGGAGAAAGGGGACATTTTAACTGTGTGTTTCACACATGGGTACTTGCAATCAAAAGTTTTACTCTACTCAGCTTTACTGTGGCCTCTAGGAATGTTAATATGGATGTGTTTTTTGTATCTTGCTCATTTTCATTTGTTGTTGACTTTTTTAAAAAAAAATGAAGATAATAAAACAACTGCCAGATGAGAAATTAGTTTACATTCTCATTGTACTGGAGAACAGCATGGTTTTAAGTCAATGGTTTTGAACATTTTCTCACTTTGGGAAATCTTTTCCACACAGAATTATGTGTTAAGGATCTTCCCTCCCACCTGAAATAGTTAAAGAATGTATGATAAAATGGGCCCGAAATGTGGGCCACAGTATTAACCTGGAGTCATGGTCACAACTATGGGAAAACAATATTAAGTTAACAAAATCAGTTAATTACAAATAAAATATATATAAGATGTTCTACAGATGATATATGAGACCTGAAAAATTATTGAAAATATATCAGAATACCTCTAACAAATGTTGGAAATGTAAATCAAAAGAAGGTAGTTTTTATCATATGTGGTGGACTTGCAGGGAAGTTAAAAGCTTTTGGAAACTAGTTCATGAGATTTTATAAAAAATGTTATCTTGTACAATTCCATATGAACCTGAACTGTTTTTGTTGAATATAGCACCAGATTCGATAGAAAAAGAAAAAAGATACTTGATCATACATGTAACTATGGCAGCAAGAATTTTATATGCAAAATACTGGAAAAATGAGGGGACACCAACAATCCAGGAGTTAATAGAAAAAGTTTTCGAAGCAGCAGAGATGGATATTTTAACTGAAGTATTACAGGACAAATAAATTGTTGAGACTAGAAAAAATGGGAACCTTTGTATAATTGGGTGAGAGATGAGAACATGAATGGGTTAAGTTTATAAGAAAGAAGAAATGGCAAGATTTTGTTGTTGTTTAGTCGTTAAGTCGTGTCCGACTCTCCGTGACCCCATGGACCAGAGCACACCAGACCCTCCTGTCTTCCACTGCCTCCCAGAGTTTGGTCAAATTCATGTTGGTAGCTTCGATGACACTGTCCAACCATCTCGTCCTCTGTCGTCCCCTTCTCCTCTTGCCTTCACACTTTCCCAACATCAGGGTCTTTTCCAGGGAGTCTTCTCTTCTCATGAGATGGCCAAAGTATTGGAGCCTCAGCTTCAGGATCTGTCCTTCCAGTGAACACTCAGGGTTGATTTCCTTCAGAATGGATAGGTTTGTTCTCTTTGCAGTCCAGGGGACTCTCAAGAGTCTCCTCCAGCACCACAATTCAAAAGCATCAATTCTTCGGCGGTCAGCCCTCTTTATGGTTCAGCTCTCACTTCCATCCATCACTACTGGAAAAACCATACCTTTGACTATGCGGACCTTTGTCAGCAAGATGATGTCTCTGCTTTTTAAGATGTAGTCTAGGTTTGTCATAGCTTTCCTCCCAAGAAGCAGGCGTCTTTTAATTTCATGGCTGCTGTCACCATCTGCAGTGATCATGGAGCCCAAGAAGGTAAAATCTGTCACTGCCTCCATATCTTCCCCTTCTATTTGCCAGGAGGTGATGGGACCAGTGGCCATGATCTTCGTTTTTTTGATGTTGAGCTTCAGACCATTTTTGGCGCTCTCCTCTTTCACCCTCATTAAGAGGTTCTTTAATTCCTCCTCACTTTCTGGCAAGATTAGTGTGTCTCACTTTATGTGTGTGATCTCACTTATTAGTGTGATCTCACTTTATGGCAAGATTAGTGTGGAGTAAACTTGTAAGAAATCATATAGGTAAAAGCAATAACAATATAAATTGTTCTCTGCCACATTCTGTATTTCTATTTACCCCTTACCTTGTTCCAAATTCCTGTTTCCTACGATCTTCCCTGACTCAATGGAAAATGAAAAAAGAAAAAAAAAAAGGATCTCCTCTCCGACCCAAGGCTACCTCTGTGCAAATAGGATTGTGACGCACAGCATGAGATGCCCATTCAGTACATTCACAGTCTGTTGGGCTTCACTGAACTGAGCCAGAGTCCTCCTTTGAAACTCTTGATTACGAGTGGTTCTGGGGGGGGGGGGGGGAAGGAAGGAAGGAACATTAGCAGTGAGTGAAATGAAACTTCATAAAATGTTGGTTAATCAATTATCCTTCTGTACTTGGAAAAACTGTCAGATAAAATCAATTTAAACCAGCAGCAGTTGTCATGAAGAGAACTGGGAAATGCTGGGACCAAATGGTCAGGAAGTAATTTGCCTCAAGTTCAAAGTCAGGTGGAGCAGGGTGCTTGTTCTGGCCTTGCCAGAGGTAAACGTGGCATGGCTATTGAATGAATGTGCCCTCACTGGCCCCACTGCATTATATGCCAGAGCAGCAGAAAAAGCAGGGGTGATCCAAGTTACGGAAGCACAGAAATCAAGAACAAGGGTATGACTATACAACTGGGAAAATACAGTTTGAGCCACTGTGTATTTGCAGTTTATCAAATAAGGTTTCCTCAGGTGAATTGCTGCAGCCACCCAGACAACAATTTGCAGGGCAGAGGCAGAGAGCTCTGTTTGCATGGAGCTCCAGCAGCAGAAGCCACCTTAAGGTACTAACAAGGTGCTAATTTCCAGCTCTCTCTCTCTTTGTTTATTTAGTTCTCCAGCACGGCCTAGTGAAACTCTGTTCCAGCGCTCAATAGAAACTTTCTTAAAGTACTGTGTGGAAACTAGGGGTAATTCATTGAGAGGAATTGACACCCCTGCAAGTGTCCCTTTGCATCAGATCAGGTGATCTCACTGGCTGAATGCAGACGCAAGTGAGGTCAGCCCCATTGGGGCAAATTTAAACAACCCTTGCTAGCTGAACAAAGAAAGACGATTCCCCCCACTCAAAAAAAGGTGATTGCACGAGGGCTCTGCATGGAACTTTATGTCACGTTGTCAACGGTTCTTAATTAGAATTCATCTCTGCTGAATATAACATAAATTGTGGGATAAATGGCCCACATAGTTGCCTCCTAAAAGTGTGGGAGAAGTCACCTTGGTGAAGATTTGGAGATTTTTATTGGCCACAAGAGGGCACACCAGGGTAAGAAGTGAAGGTTAAGTAGTAGTGGTAAAGACTATATGACACATTTCCTGGCAAGGGAATAATTAGTTCAAAGCAGAAAATATCGGAAGAAAGGAAAACAAAAGAAAAAAAATCTGAGTCTTTGCAAATAAAATATTAAAAATCAGAATTTGATAACAGCTGAATTAATAATAGTAAAAATCATGTGCCAAGTCCATTTTGACTTATGGAGACGTTTTTCAGGGTTTCCCAAGTATAGAATATTCAGAAGTGGTTTACCATTTCCTTCTTCAGGGGGATGCCCTGGGACTGTGCAGCTTGCCCAAGGCCACCCAGGCTGGCTCTACTCACAAGAAGCACAGTGGGGAATCGAACTCCCAACCTCTAAACCAATGAGATGGATTAGGGTCACAGAAATGTCACAAATGTCATGCAAGGGTGGTTGGGGAATTTTATCCAACACATCTAGAAGGGCCCAGGCTGGAGAAGGCTAGTATAGTATAAGTAACAATATGTTCTTGCTATGTGTATTCAACCACCAGGTTGTTTGTACAAAACACCCTTTTCCCACAGCTCTCAGTGTGTATAAAAGGAGACTAGAATTCTAAAGAGGCTGAGTTGATAGTATTCATTACCATATCGCTGATTAAACTATGGACTTCAGAATAAGAAATCAGCATTTATTTCTTTTAACTGCAGCAGAGTAAAGTTCCAGTTTGCAACAGAAGAATAAGGTGGCTTGCCAGATACTTATTTTCAAAATAAATGTTAATTAATAAAACACAAATTAAAACTCTGCTATAAGAGGTAATGTGGAAATACTACATTGTTCCAGCTAGACTGTCTCATGGGATGTGGACTTGATAGAACAATAAGCTAAATAAAAAAATCAGAGCAGCATCAAGATTGAATTTGTCATGGGTCATATCTTAATCAAAATAAAAAATCAACTGTTTGAATTTGGTAAGTAGTCTTGTGGTGTGTTTTTACACTGGGCTAATACCAATAAATTGTTAGATCTGATGTGCCACAAGATAAGCGGGTTAGGGATGATTTCTTTAATTGGGATTCCAGGAATGGATTTTCTCTGGAGGAAAAAAAATGCCTCAGGATACCCCAAATCAGCTTTTTTGTTTTCCTACCCCACAAATTGTACCTCCAAGGCAGACTGCAACACAATGATGTCTTCGAGGGACTGGGGCTGATGCTAGAGGAGGAGGTAATTTCTCTAAACATTTGACTGGGACAGGAGGAAATATGTCCCACCCTCTTCAATTTCCAGAACAAACCAAGAGAAGAAATAAACCAAATCTTGTGAAAGAGACAAAAACCCATGGAAAGTCTCAGACTGTCTCACTCTTTTCACTTTTTCTTACTGAGATAGGGTAAAAGTCATATGGATGGTGGGGAAAATGCCAGTACTGTATTACCGGTGCATTTGGGGGACCAAGCTGTCCACCTGTAACAGCAGTTGCAGTCTTAATTTAAACAATTAGCTCTGTTATAAGAGGGGAAAAGTTCCCGGAATGCTAAAAGGGATACACAGACAATTTTCCCCAGGATGAAAAATTATATTGTATTATGTTTTGTCTAGAATGGGTTGGGTGGAGAACTGAGGCAGTTAACCGTTAAGGCCAAAACTCTTCATGTCAGCATTCCAGATACCCTCAACATGGATTGTTCTTCGTCATTTCCTCAGGATTTCAGGAGCATATATTACGTGAAAGAGTCAGAGTTTTGATTCATAAAGGTACAAAAGCCTACAGTACAAGCACACAAAAGGCTTAGGGAATTTTCCCAAGGTTTGGTCTACGGGGGGAAAAATGTAGCAGCAGTGTGGATATCATTCATTGCAGTATCGCTAATCAAACAATTAAAATTCATGGACTTTGGAACCAGAAGTGAGTACCCACAGGTGCCAAAAACAATGATTGTATTGAGGGATTGCCAGTCAAATTACATACAGGACTTTAAGATTAATTGCTGAAACCAAGCCTCACAGGACTGCCATTTTCAGTGATACCAGAGCACTCGACGGTTGAAGGTCCAGGTAGGCACCTGGGTTTTAGAACTTCATCTTTTCCTTTGTGTTCTCTCCCAGAGTCTGAAACAATTTGGGGGTTGCTTTGGCTGGAAGTTTCTGGAAGCTGCAATCTAAATATATATATCCCCCCCCCCCCCCCAAGCTCTGGCTCTTGTTGATCTGGGCATTTATTTCAGAGGGATCAAATGGCATCCGAGGAAGGAATCTGTGGAGGTCTTCTGTGCTTCTGAATTTTGGGATTTTAAAAATGCAACAAAAGGCATAAATAGGGGAAAAGGCAAAGAAATTTATCCCATGGCCGCCTGTCCTGTAAAGAGAACAGTTACTCTTCTCCTGTAAGTGGGAAACAGAATAGCGAGCTCTCAAAGAAAGGAAAACCTATAGGTGAACAGGATGTGAGAAGATGATTGCTCATGATTATCTTATGGAGATGAACAAAGCAAATCTATTGCACAGGAGGAGCTCAGTGTGCAAGCAGCCTAAACAGTCTTTGACTATCAAATCTGAACAGACTCAAAGGACAAATCCCAAACGGAATTTTATATCGGACCCAGAGCTCCAATATAAACGGACCAATTTGCCAATATCATGAAGGGGCTTAATAAGAGAGCCACTTCATGATACTGGCAAATTAAACAACTCTGTGGAAGTGTTTAATTTCCTAAGGCGGTGTGAGGAGAATTTGTCTTTGGAAAACAGAACCCTCCTGTGCTGTCTGTGCATGTCTTGGTTTAGCTTTTAGAAAGGGGCCCTCCTGTCTCCTCCCACTTCTGACAGCGGGCTAGTGTGGACCAAATAGGATCACTTCAGCTCAGTATGCCATTTGGATGCAAAGATCGCACCAACTAGCATAACGGACCTCATAGTGACCTTATTTAGCCTGCTCCAAAATGGTTGTATAGACAAGCCCTAAGATCGTAAGATGGGGAACAAGGCCAAGATCATGAATACTATAGAACAGAGGTCCCCAACCCCCGGTCCGTGGCCTGAGCCGGGCTGGGCCGCCGAGACAGACCTCCCGCCCCACCCACCCCGCATGCACTCACCCCCGCACAGCCGTGCGCGCTCCAGCACGTGCGTGCGAGCGTCGCACCACCGTTTGCGCATGCGCACGAGCGCAAGCACGCCAAGAGAAGCGCTGCACCACGGTTTGCGCATGCGCACAGGAGTGCGTGCACTCGTGCGAGAGAGAGAGAGCGCTTGTTCGCGCATGCGCACGAGTGCAGGGGGTGCCCTGCCTTCCCCGGCCAGTCCGCGGACCGAAAAAGGTTCGGGATCGCTGCTATATAATTCCTGATGACTATGCAGGGATATCAAAGCTACACAGCGAAGAAAGCTGAAATGATTTACAGTGTTTGAAATCTGGTGCTGGAGGAGAGCTTTATGGATGAATTAGTTGAATTAGTTGGTTAAAGAGCAGATCAAACTTGAAACTTTCTCCAGAAGCAAAAACTGATGAAACTGAGTCTATAGATCATAACGCCATGAGACAGGACTCACTGGGAAAGATTACCAATGTTGGGAAAAGTTGAAGGCAGCAGGAAAAGAAGAAGACCAAATATGAAAATGGACTGACTCAATGGCAAAACCACAGCCTTGAGTTTGCAAAACTTGAGCAGGATTGTGAATGACAGGACCTTTTAGGGGTTACAAGTTCATAGGGTTGCCATAAGTCAGAAACAATTTGACAGTACATAACAACAACAGGACAGAGCAAGACAGCCTTCCTAAGGTTTTCTCTTCTGGCAGTCATCCACCAGAATTTCTCTCTGGTCAAGTTATTTTTTACCCCAAATGTAAATACCTCCATTTTTAGCAGCAGTGGTAATAACAATGTTGTATTTTGTATTTAAACAATAAAGAATCCTGAGTTATCTGGAGCAATGGTGCAGCTCTGTTTGAAACAGCTTCCTCGGTAATCTGCAAGTTTTGCCTGGCTCTTCCTTTCTATCACCTTCTGGGCAGCTTTTCATTCTCTGATGCAGCTCTTAAACTTCACACGTCAACGCCACGAAAAGCAACATTAACTTTCTGTTCACTATACAGTGCACGTTTTTTGTTTGTGATCCTTCACAGTTATACAGTCAGTGATCCGAGAAACAGATTTGTTTTTAACAGTTGGAATTTGCTTTGTCACAAGTAAGACCAGCCCTTGCAAGCCGATGCGTGTTTTTCAAATCTAAAATTACTAAATGTCTAAATGAGGTTATATCTTCACAGGAGAGAACCTTTGCTCTACTCCTTTTGGGAGGGACCTTCCTGAGTGTTACAAGCAGAACCAATCCTACACATTTCTCTTCGCTGGAAGTTCCTTTTTTCATTCTTGGCTGGGAGGCACTATCAGGAAGTCTCTCTGAAACTCAAAATCAACTCACTGTACACAAAAGGTAGAAATACTATATTTTAATGTAGTTGAGAGTCTTTGAAATTGCTGCCATAGAAGTGTTATTCTGAATTAATGCCCATGAGCCACACATGATATTCTTGGGGTGTTTTGAACCCACATCTTTGCTCATTCTCTCCTGACACTTTCAGGGCTCTATGGGGGGGTTCCAGACCCCCTCCAAAAAAAGAATCTGGAGCAACAAATTGAACATGACACCCTTTTCTTTCCCACTCACATGACCTCCCCTCAAAGCTTTCTGTCTCTTTGAATCTTGTGCTTTCTCAGCCAGTCTGTAAGCGATGTCCAAGAACCAAGGGGAAGACGTCAAAGCAAAGGAACGCCCAGAGCTAGGCCAAGTGGATGGGATTCTTCTGCCAAAAACCACGTGTGAAGAATGGACCCAGATCCAGAGCTTCCAAGCAAAACCGGACGATCTGCTCATTTGTACCTACCCCAAGGCAGGTAAGAATCAAGCCAAGACTAAATTATATCCAATCTAAGGCAGCACTACTGCTGTCCAATGTTTGTAGATGAACAGAGCAAGGAAAAGTTACTATGAAAGTTGTAGTGTGCCCATTCCTGGAGATGTTTGATCCGGTCATGGTGACACACGCCTTAATTACATCCCAGTTGGATTACTGTAATGAACTCTACATGGAGCTGCCTTTGAAAAGTGTTCAGAAGCTTCAGCGTGTCCAAAATGCTGCAGCCAGATTGTTAACTGGGATTGGTTGCAGGGATCATATAACCCTGTTACAGCAGCTCCACTGGTTGCTGGTCCATTTCCAGGCACAATCCAAAGCTCTGGTTTTAACCTATAAAGCCTTAAACAGCTTGGGTCCAAGCCATCTCAAGGACTGCACCTCCCTTTATGAGCCTGCCCGGGTGTTAAGATCATAAGGGGAGGCCTTTTTCTCAGTCTCACCACCCTCCCAGATGTGCTTGGTTGGGGACATGGGAGAGGGGCTTCTCTGTCACTGCTTTCAAGCTCTGGAACTCCCTCCCACAGGAATCCAGGCTGGCCCTGCCTTTGCTATCCTTCTACAAGCAGATACAGTCCTTTCTCTTTTGGCAGGCTTTCTTTTAATGACTTGGTGATTAAGGGGTGTTTTTAAAGGGACTGTTGCATTTCTGTTATTTTTACTGTTTTTAATACTACTTTTATCTACAAGTTTTTAATATGTATTTGTTTAACTCTAAATAAATACAAATTCAGCTTCATATTTTTAAGTCAGTTTTCTATGCACCGTGGTTGAAACCGCATATTCAACACTTCTTAAAATCCAAAGAAGCAGAAGAGAGCTGTATATGACGGAAGTAAGGGCTCATGAGATCTGTGTGCTTCCTTCCCTCTTCTTTTACAAGGAGCAGCATGAGAAAACAAGCATATATTGGCAAAACAGTTATACTATAATCAGATTGCAGAATGCAGGAGCTGCTTGTGCAGAATTCAGCTCATCTAGGAGTATTACAGTGCTGTTTATATGTACACTGATAGTTTTTTTATCCCCCCTTTTTGTCAATCTCATTGTGTCAGGTACAACATGGATACAAGAGATAGTGGACATGATTGAACAAGAAGGTGATGTGGAGAAATGTCAACGGGCCCCAGTGCATCACCGACACCCATTCATTGAGTGGGCGCGACCACCACAGCCATCAGGTAATGCTGGCACATTTTGCCTTTGCTTTCCCTTCCAAGAATCATGGTGTGCATCCAGAGGAGGAGAAAGATTGGTGATTTATTATATGAGATAATCCACAGCATTAGAAAATGTCAATTTCTGTTTACCTTTGGAGAAAGGTTGCATCTACAAATTGAGCATTAAATAAGGGATTATCATAGATTTTGCCTTCAGAAATGGGGCGGAGTGGCCTCCCACGCCTTTTCCAACTCAAGTTCTCCATTTCTTTGAGTAGGGGTAGACCAAGCAGATGCAATGCCCTCTCCACGGATCCTGAAGACGCATCTTCCTGTGCAGCTGCTTCCTCGGTCCTTTTGGGAACAAAACTGCAAGGTAAGCCACGGAAAAGTGGAAGGACATTGCCACGCGTTGACAGGGTGTGAAAATAATTCATTTAAAATTGATATACTACCATGATTTTTTTTAAACAATTGGGAACTTGAAACTCTTTACTTTAAAAGTCAAATGCCACATAATATTTAACAACCAATTTGTGTTTCTCATCATTTTCATTCATATTTTCGTTTATGCAATTTGGTTGATTATTATTTTTTAAATGATTGATACTCATTTTTAAAAGTTCTAATGGTTTAATGTTAACGAATTAATTCTCTTTAACAGTGTGATGTGAGGGTGTTACCACTAAGCTCAATGTTTCCAAGACTGCTCTTCGCTCCAAGTGCTTGTCCTCAAGCAATCTGGGGAAGAATTTACAGCTTAGAATAATGGAATTAGTTGTATATTATGCCAATTTATTAAATGTTGCTCCAATAGAGGCCAAGTCCATTAAAAGCGAGATAGCTTAACATTTGCCCACAACTTTAACAGCTTTAATAATTTTATTTGATCCGTTTTGCTGGGGTTGCAACCCTCAGTGAAGACACTGGAAAAGTCGGAGTCACCGCCAAGATTTTCCCCCATAAGGGGATGGGATAGGCCGAGGATGCAGTTATTCAGTAGTGCAGAAAAATGTTCTGCATGACTCAAGGCACTCCAAATATTTCTGATTAAGAATTCTTTGCCTCTGACTTACCAACTGATCTTTACAATTCCTTATGGCTGCACTTCAGTACTGCATTGCACTGGACCAGTGTCCTCTAGCCGGGAAAAAAGACGTTTTTTATTATTATCTCTTTCCAATCCAAACAGTCAATGTCATCTGAAAGATGAGTGCCACAGGTGTTTCTTGGAGTGAGGCAGAAAGAGAAAAGAGATGCAGACCAGTGACGAAGCTCAATTAGGCTGCTAGACCCATGCATTCGGGCACCATTTTCCAACCTGATATTTTTCTAGATATATTGGACTACAAATGCTACCATCCCCAGCCAGCTGCTGAATTGTTTACCAATGCATCTGGAATGTCAGGCCGGTGAAGGCCACTTCAATGACAAAAAGGCCCAAAACTAAGTTGGCGACAAAATGCTATTAGATGGAACAGTGTCAACCATAGTGCCCCCCCCCCCACTCTTTTCTTCTAGGGTTTCCTGTATGACTAACTAAAACTTTAGGCCAGTATCTTATTAAGCTTCTGCTGAGCAACAAATTCCATCAGGGCAGTAATGAAGAATCATGCTGCTTGTGCAAGCTTTGCCATTGTTCAAGGAGTGAGCGATCTCTCTTTGTTTGTGAAAGGTGTAGGATCCAGCAAACTTTCAAGAGCTCAGTAGGATACAGGTCTTGGTGTTTGACTGACTGACTGAAAAACTTTACACACAAATGTTAATCCAATTGGCTCTTGGGGTTCTCTAATTAAAATGAAAACAGGCTTTTGGGATCCTCTAATTAAACTTTTAACAGATTTGGCCCTTTATACCAATGTTCTAGGGCCCAACTAGACACTCTGTTAATTGTATGATTCCATCAAGCACGACTGGAGACTTATTCCTACACAAATAGTGGATGAGGGGGGCACTGTTTACTCAGATGTTGGCAAGAGGAATCAGTGAAAGGATGAATTTTTCCTCACTCCCTGGTGGTTGTCACACCACTTAGTGTTTGTGCAGGTTCTATTCCCTTTTTTTTTTTTAAAAGGGAATTGCATTGTTAATTGCATTTACTTGATTAATGTCACCTCTGGTTTGGCCATGTGGCAATTTGCATTGCACAGCTTTGCAAACCAAATTCAGGCAACATGGTGTTAATCTTGCTGATGGCCTCACAACCAGACTAACAAGACTATTTTGTCTGGATGCCACAGAAAGCACAAAGTGGGATATACCTTGTAGAGTGATGCATCCCTCTGCTGCCAACATATGGTAGGTGGACAGCTGTCTGGATTTCAGAGGTTGCATCTCTTCCTCTTTTGATCTTCACTTTGATCACATCAGCATGAAGGTCTATGAAGCCATTACTTTGGTATGGACAGGTAGATCTCTCTCTCTCTTTCCAAAAGCCATACATAAACATCTTTGAGCTTCTAGTGGAAACATCAGATATCGTACAGTTATATAGCTAAACATTTCTTCTGTTTGTTGACCTCATCAGTTCCTTTATGTAGCAAGGAATGCCAAGGACTGCATGGTGTCTTATTTCCACTTTCAAAGGATGAGCAAAGTGATCCCTCATCCTGGCACATGGCCAGAATATTTTGAGACTTTCATGGCAGGCAAAGGTGAGTAGAATAACACGCGCCCCCTCCTTCACTTTGATCAACTCGCTTCTAAGAAAGCATGCAAATGTAGTGTGATATGCAAGTATTTAATGTACACCGTTTATTTATTTAGCTGGCTGGATAGCTCAGTGCTTTAGCTCTCTGGTTGTGAAGCCAGAGGTCAGGAATTCTGTACTGTTTCTCCTGTGAGTAGAGCCGGCCTGTGTCGCCTTGAGCAAGCTGCACAAACCCAGGGTGCCTGTGAATGGGGAACCACTTCTGAATATTCTGTACCTGGCAAACCCTGAAAAGTGTTGCCATAAGTCAGAATTGACTTGACAGCACATGATGATGATGATTGATTGATTTACTACATTGAAATCTCCTTGAAGATTAAGACGGTGTATATACGTAAGGAGGCATGTGTTGTGTCCTGCTTCCATCTTCCAATAGGCTTATGAGTTTCTTGGCTTACTGGGAGTCTGCCACCCATTTTTGCTATATCACCTCTATACCAAATGTTCTATCATAGCTGTCAGTGCCAGAGTTAGGCCTATGTGTGGTATGACCTAAAGGCTTACTTTGATGTCAGTGTATACCTCTATCTGTCAACATAAAAGCAAGCCCCATTAAATTCAATGATTCCTGGGCAAGTAAAAGCTTGCAGGCTTAGTTATGAGTAAGTTAAAGTGGATTGGGCCCTTTTGTGCAGATCTTAGAAAAGGTCTAGTATGCACTACAACTTCCAGCAACCCATATCCAGTACAGCCATGCTGGCTAGATGATTCTAGGGCCTGTGGCCCAGAGAAAGCCATTGTCCCAAACCTTGCTTTTTAGGAAATAAGCAAGAGATCCAAGAATCCCATCAACTATTCCCAACTTATTTGGGAGCCTTTTTAGAATTTTGTCAATGTACCACCTGCTTGTGGGGGAACGGATCACTGTGTACCTCCACACCCACTACTTTTCTGTATCTTCCAGTGAGCTGGGGCCCATGGTACGATCATGTGAAAGGCTGGTGGAAAACAAAGGACACTCATCGTGTGCTCTACCTCTTCTATGAAGACATCAAAAAAGTGAGCAGATCTGGAAATACACTCATATCCATTCCTTCTAAAATGGGAGAGGAGGGAGAGATTTGAGATGGGTAGATTCTCCCCAAATCTTAGCAAGAAGCAGAAGTCAATGTCTTCAGAAGGAAAGACCGTCCCCAGAACTCTATTCCATCTTTCCCCTCTTCTTCACAGCAACACAAGAAGCCGGGTGAGGATTTGAACCTCCTTTGGGGTAGGTGTTGCTGAACGAAGGCTTCCAAAGTCTTGGTAGCTCACCTGGTTTGGCTCTCCTAGCCTCAGTCTTTTTGTTCTAAGGGAATATCCCTAAATTGTGACCAAACTCACCAACTAAAAGCAGAGCAAAAACCAGAAGTGTCTTTTATGAAAAAGAGAAGTTTTTCTGGATTATGTTGCTTCAAACTTTTTCATAGGCACCCCCCTCTGCACACAGGAATTATAGGGCCATGAGTGAGTGCCAAAATGATCTCCCATCTTCCAACCCAGAAGGAATTGCTGGTGAGGGCCAAACATTACTCTCTAAGAAGCGAGAAGAGTCTGCCAATAACCTGGCTATGCTTTGCTTTCCTGTTTGCTTACCCTTGGTCTTTCTTCGTCTCCTTTAGAATCCTTTGGTTTCCTTCAAATCTTGTTCCTAGTCTACAGGTTGAATAGCTGCTTTTTTGAACCTCAGCTACCAGAACCTGAATAGCCATGCTGGCTGAGGCATTCTGAGAGTTGAAGTTTAAAAAAATAACTTTCTCCCCACTCATCTTGTTTGTCTCCCTTCTCTTTGTCTGGTAAACCACTTCTGAATACTTTATGTTTAGAAAACATAGAGGATCACCATAGGTCAGAACTGATTTAACAGAAAATGAAAATAAAAAAAATTTGGTTGCAAAACATTATGTAGAGCTAAGCCCCTTCTAGGAGTCTGTAACTTTTGTTCCTGGTGCTTTTCTGCCTCATGTCCCCCCCACCCCTTGCTAGACTCTCCTCAACACTCTCCTTATCTCTACAGGACCCAAAACGTGAAATCCAGAAGGTGATGCAATTTATGGGAAAGCAGCTCGATGAGGCAACTCTGGACAAGATTGTCTATCACACGTCATTTGATGTAATGAAAAGCAATCCCATGGTGAACCGGGCTGGTGTGCCTCTCTCAGTCATGGACCAGTCCATTTCCCCATTCATGCGGAAAGGTATGACTCCCCCATCTCCCAAATCACAGCAACAATTTCACTGAAAACGGTGAAGAACCGTTTCACAGTGGCTCATAATGAATGCTTTCACTGGAACAAAGTCTTCACTTAGGGTGTGACTAGAAAGGCAAATGGGAGCAGACCGGAGTGGGCTAAATAGGGTCACTTAAAGTAGCATAGTGGTACAGTATGCCACTTGGTGTGAGTCTTGCATGAGAATTTCAAGTCAAGAAACCACACTACACCTCAAGCAATCCTATTTGGCACTTCTTCCCTTTAAAGGGAAAGAAGAAAAAAACCCAAAAAAGATCCCACTCCTTATCCCTCTTGTCTCTTCCTCCAGGAAGCTTTCTGAACAGCAGGAAGCTTTCAAATGTTTTTAGTTAGTTAGTTAGTTGTAAATGATATAGTGCATCAGCACTGCCTTACAAGGCTTTTAAAAAACCCTTTTACATCCTTTCTTTCCCCCTCCAGAGAGGAGCGGGAGGAAGCTTTCAGTTTCCCGAGATCCCGTGAAGATAGCTTTCACTTTGGTTTGATCCCAGCAGTCACACAATGGAACCAAGTCAAAATAGAGTGATCCTACCCCCCCACCACACAAAGTCACTAATCCCTGACAAAAGACCCCAAAAGTGCAGGTAGACATAGATCAGGGATGGGCTGGTTCACGATAACCTGTACATCATATAATCACCAAGAAAAGGAGTGAACTAGCCTGATCTCAGAGTGGACCAAACCATGGGACAAAACCTGTTTATTTGCACCCTGAGTTTATGTACCTAATAGTAAAGAAGTAATGAACAATTGGTGGCCTTTTCTGTGTTGGAACAGATGACCCCTTGGCATCCTGGAGGGACATGCTAGCCAAATCTCCCACTGGCACATATGGCACTGATATCTTCTAATTAAGTGCAGATAAAGATATTGATTAGCTTTATCTGCATTTAATTAGAAGACATCAATATTAATGTGCCAATGAAGATAAAGCTCATCAAATGCAGAAGTCACCAACACTGCTGATGTTTAGGCCCCACTGGCTGTTTAAAGCCCCTTCCTTCTCCATTTCTGAATATGTGTTTGCCTTACAGGGACAGTTGGTGACTGGAAGAACCATTTCACAGTGGCTCAGAATGAACGCTTCAATGAGGACTACCGGAGGAAGATGGCTGACACCACCCTGACTTTCTGCATGGAACTCTGATATTCAGAACTCCAGTGCTAACAATGCTGAAGAGAATTTCCTGTAAAGGGAGGATTAATCACACTTGGTGTCCTTAACAGCTGCATTTTCCCCAGTAATGCCATGGGTCTGTAGATCCTTCTGATGCCAAATTTAAAAAAGCATTTTATGATGGTGTGTCGGCCCCACTCTTGTATCCTTGCTTCCCTTTGTGTGGAAACACTGAGCTTTTTACTCGCTTGCATTTACTCCTGCCAATTAGGCATTCGGACCTCTGTGCAGAACGAGCCCACGGCCAGGCTTCTGAGAATCTGAATAGCACAGCAGAAAGCAACTCTTACCTTCACATTGGTAGACAAGATGTTTAAATGTGAACCCTGCATTTTTTCAGATTGTTCTGAAAATTAATAACATACGGGAAGGTTCCCAATTGTCTGGGAGTGAAGAATGTTTACACAGCTCCTGCTTCCAGCTCATTAATTATTTTTATTCCCCAGTTCTATCTGCTATCCACCAATATCTCTTAAAGTGGTTGTTGTAGGTTTTTCGGGCTGTTTGGCCGTGTTCTGGAGGTTTTTCTTCCCAACGTTTTGCCAGTCTCTGTGGCCAGCCTCTTCAGAGGACAGGAGCTAGAACTCTGTCTGTGTTCTGGAAGAGTTCTAGCTCCTGTCCTCTGAAGAGGCCAGCCACAGAGACTGGCGAAACGTTAGGAAGAAAAACCTTTGGAACATGGCCAAACAGCCCAAAAAAAACTACAACAACCATCGGATCCCAGCTGTGAAAGCCTTTGAGAATACATCTCTTAAAGTCTTGGTTGCTATTATTCCATGATGATATACAGAAAGGTGGTAAGAACTATGCAGAATTCTTTGTACAAGGAGAGGTGGCAGAAACTATGCAGAACTTTAAAGCCTCCTCCTTTGACCAGCCCAAATGCAGAGCAGACTCATTTTACATACTGAGATGTCACCAAACTGGACTTAAAGCACAAATACTACGGACATGTTTGAAAGGAAGGGCTCTACCCTCCATGAAATCTGAGATTCTCTAGCACGCCTGATATAAAACCCTCCAATTCTTCAGTTGGATTGCAGGGGGCAGCAGACACTAAACCCTGAGCACAACATCAGTTCCTCTGTACTACGTTCTCACCACAAAAGGCAATGTGTTTCTACATCCATTTATCATCTTAGTCTCCTTATTAGGATACAAGTTCAGTATAATCCCATGTGTCCCCTTTGTTAGCCTCTGGCTCTGTACATCCAAAGTCTTGATCTTTAATCGCTGTATCTTGGCTGATGGTCAAGCTAAAACTCTTCTCCCAGTTAAACATCTCTGTGCTCCACTTCTGCAGCACTGTTTGAGGCCAGTTGATTTGATAATAGTAGGGGTCGACTTCAGGGGTGTAGGGATGTCGTCTCAAACTCTCAGTGTCAGCCGCTGCCTTCACTCTGATCCCTGGGGAGCAATGGCTGCACCTCAGATGCCGTGCTTTTTTTCTGCCTTTCTTCAGCAACTTTGCAAGCCTGTTGGTTGAGTCTTCTGGAGGAACTGGAGCCGGCTTCTTGGCTTCTGCATCTACGGATGAGTACCGATGAGAGGAATGTAACACTTGTTCCTCCTGCAAAGAGGCAGCATCCATAACTACAGGCTGAAGTGGTAGCAGGAGATGGCACTGGTAATCCAAAGTGTGAACTGGATGGTTTTTAGTTATTCCTTTGTATTAAGAGGTGTTTGTGGCCACCAAGAAGATGATCTTTGCCTCCCTCAATTGGCATCCTATTATTACATGTGTGAAGCTGAGGAAAACTGCTAGGGGAGAAAATAGAAGGGGGGAGGATATGATATTAATAGCAAAAGAAGATAAAGATTCAGGCCATAGCTAATGATCTGCACTTTAAAAAAAAATTCCACGCTTCTCTTCTTGACCTTTTTTTTCACAGAGCCTGAGAAAGCGTTCTGGAGAACCCAACAGATTGCCTACTATGGTGGAATTATAGTTGGTCCTCCCAAATGTTATTTTCTCATCTTTCCTAGATTTTGTCATCTTTCCTGAAAACTGTGTTCTGAGCAAATAGTAAAATCTTAATTCAATTAATTAGTTAAATTTCCTTCCTGCCAAAAAGTTAGTTCTTCATATTCTTAAGATAACAAGCAGGAAGGAAAGTGTGTATGTGTGTGTGTGAGAAAGAGAATGAGACAGAGAAAGAGAGATGGAAAGTAATGTAGCAGAGATCATATTATGCCAAATCTGGAAACATAGTTCATAAATATGGTATACACGTACTGTTTTCTCCCTCCCAGAACTGGGAATACAGCCCAGTGCCTTAACTTTCTATCACTTTTATTTCCTTTAGTCCTCTGGCCCCAATCTAAACTCATTCCTAACTAGGAAAACATACCTACGTTAAAGGATATGCAAGTGTAATTTCTAGCATCTCAGATTCTTTCCAGTTGCCTCCATAGCATCAAAACAATGCAGTGGTTTAGAAGGCCTTAAGGGAAGGGGCGTAATTTAGCATCCTTTGTTGTCATGGCAACTAGAAGTTCCCTATCTGTCACCAAGACAACTGGAATTCCCTTAGAGATGGATATAGATGCCATCCCTCAGGCAAAGTAGATATGTTTGCCTGAGAGCTGATCAGCAATCACCAATCTTGGTTGCCCTTTGCCTGAGAACAAAAAAAAAATCCATTATTTTTTATTATTGTTAATCCCTACCCTGTTTCCCCGAAAATAAGACCTAACCTGAAAATAAGCCCTAGTATGATTTTTCAGGATGCTCGTAATATACAAGGGGGTGCTGATAAGTATTGAGCCTTACCCAGAAAAAATTGAGCTAGGAAGCTATAAATTGCAGGGTGTATTGGCCAATTTGTCTATATTCAACGGTGCAAAAATCAACTACCTATGATTTTAACTTAACTTTCATTTTCCGGTCCAAAGTGAACATGGTGGCACCTCCAGAAAAGTTCAATGTGGAAGAGCATAGGACCATAATCAAGTTCCTGTTTCTCCAAGGGAAAGGTGCAAAGCAGATCCATGATGAAATGTCACAAACTATGGGTGATAGTGGCCCTTCATATGCAACAGTTAAACGTTGTGTTTTTAAGAGCCAATTAAAAACTTGGCTCTTCAGGCAGGCCTTCCCTCCTGTCAATACTTGACTTATTCTTATTTTTATCATAATTTTCTGTTTTCCCATCTTGAGCATTACTAATCATTATTGTTTTGAATTGTTTTTAACTGTTTTAATTATAATGTTTGGTGGAACCCGCCCGGAGTAGACTTTGTCTAAAAGGGCGGGATAGAAATCGAATAAATAAATAAAATAAACGTTGGGTTGTCAATTTTAAAACTGGCCATTTCGGTGTTGAAAGTGAGAAACCCAGTGGAAGGCCTGTTTCTGTCTCTGTGCCTGCAAATGTGAAAGCCATCCATGACATGATCATGGAGGACCGCCGAATATCAGCCAAAAGTATTGCTATATATCTGAGAATATCACGTGAGAGAGTTGGTGCCATTATCCACAACGACTTGGAAATGAGAAAGCTGGCAGCAAAGTGGATCCCCAAACTTTTGACAACCAAACAAAAGAGGAAATGTGTGGAGTCATCGGTGGCTGTTTTGGAACATTTTGCAAGAAATGAGTCAGATTTCCTGGGCAAACTTGGTAACTGGTGATGAGACATGGATCTACTGTAATGATCCTGAGACAAAGGAACAGTCTAAGGAATGGAGGCACAGTGGTTCCCCCAGGCGAAATAAGTTCCGAGTGCAAAGGTCGGTGCAGAAGCAAATGGCAACAGTTTTTTGGGATAAGAAGGGAGTTCTGCTGGTGGATTACCTCCAACAGGGTTCAACCATCAATGCAAAATATTACTGTGCTTTATTGACGAAGTTGAGGCAAAACATCAAGGGAAAACGTCGAGGAAAGCTCTCCAAAGGTGTCATCCTGTTGCATGACAACGCCTCGTCACACACTGTAGGTGAAACAATGGCAAAACCGACGTCCTTAGGCTTTCAAGTGATGCTCCATCCACCCTATTCTCCCGACCTGGCTCCTTCTGACTATTATCTGTTCCCCAAACTAAAAAAAAACCTAAAGGGACAACAATTTGGGAGTGTTCTGGAGGCAACTAATGCTGCAAATGAGTGGTTACACCAGCAGTCGGAAGAATTTTATTTGCAGGGACTTAAGCTGCAGGACAGATGTCGCAAGTGCATTGACTTCCTGGGGGAATATGTAGGATAGCGTGGCAGTTACAGCTTCCTAGTTCATTTTTTTCTGGGAAAAGCTCAATACTTATCAGCACCCCCTCGTAAGCCCTACCCCAAAAATAAGCCCCAGCTAAGTGAAACCCCGCCCTCCACCATTGTGCAGCAGCCAGAAGAAGATGACATGACTGCATTTGAATAAATGTAGATTGTTGTACATGAAAAGAATAAAACATCCCCTGAAAATAAGTCCTAATGTGTTTTTTGGAGCAAAAATTAATATAAGACCCTGTCTTATTTTCTGGGAAACACGGTATTAAACTTTAAAAAGTGTGGTGTGATTTTTTTTTCTCCTTTAAAGATTCTTTAAAAAAATACTATTGGTGTTTCTTTATCTTTTAAACCAATTCTTATTGAAATGACTTATGTTTTTACTGCTTTTTGCCCATTGCAAATCTAGTAAGGTGATGACTGAATTGTAAATATGGGCTCATCTAAACAGAACATTAATCCCTTCTTACTTTGTGCTGGTTGATGCCTCATAGTGCCAAAGTAGCACCAAGTACCTGTCTATGCATATTCCAAAAAAAACACAAAAAAACACCACACATTTCTCTTCTCTTTAAGGAACCAACATCCTTTAAACAAATGATTCAAAACTATTTCAAAAAGCTTGAAGCTTTAAAATTTATTTTCTGGACTTTGGGATAGGGATTTTTGTTTGTTTGTTTGAATAGATTAGCGCTAACACTCAAAGCTTCTGATCAGAACGTTTTACAGCAGAGATCTGGCACTAATCAACTTCAGATATCAGCTGTCTTTCAAAACAGTTCTTTAAAAAATGTTACAGAAACCCTTTAAAACTGAATTTCTTTGATGTTACTATTTCTTTTTGTTTTTATTACTGGATTTTCTGGTCCTTTCCCCCCATTTTTTTTCGTGCTCTATGTCTAATCATGGTTCTCTATGTGGGCCAGGAGTGCCTTTGCACAATTAGAACTAGTGCACCAGTTGTGCCTATACAGTATCTGGAGAGGCCTGATCTGGCCATGGTGACACATGCCTTAGTTACATCCTGGTTGGACTATCCCATACTCTGCGTGGGACTGCCAATGGAAAGTGTCAGGAAACTTCAGCAGGTCCAAAATTCAGCAGCCAGATTGCTAACTGGGGGCTGGTCTCAGGGATCACATAAAACCCCATTTTACAGCAGCTCCACTGGCTGCTGATCCATTTCTGGGCAGAATTTAAAGTGCTCGTTCTAACCTATAAAGCCGTAAAGCAGCGTTCTCCAACCTTTTCCAGTCTGCGGACCGGCTGGGGAAGGCGGGGCACCCCTGCGTTCGCGCGCATGTGCGAACAAGCGCGCGCGCTCTTGCACGGGAGCCGTACCGCCATTTGCGCATGCACGCGAGTGCGCATGCGCAAACGGCAGCACGCTCTCGTACAGGCCCATGCACAACCGTGCACATGCGCAAATGGCAGTGCAGCACTCGTGCGGGCATGCCGGAGCGCGTGCGCAGGCGCAAACGGGCGGCGCGGGAATGAGTGCGCGCGGGGGGCGGCGGCGGGAGGTCTCTCTCAGCGGCCCGGTCTGGCCCACGCCACGGACCAGGGATTGGGGAACGCTGCCGTAAAGGACTTGTTCCCACACTATCTCAAGGACCGCATCTCCCTCTATGAGCCTGCCTGGGCGTTAAGATCACCAGGGAAGGCCTTTCTCTTGGTCCTGCCACCTTTACAGGTGTGTTTTGGTGGGGACGCAGGAGAGAGACCTTCTCTGTGGAGGCTCCCAGACTCTGGAACTCCCTCCCACAGGAGGCCAGGCTGGCCCCATTTTTTCTGTCCTTTGGCAAACAGGCAAAGAAGACCTTTCTCTTCAGGCAGGCTTTCCCTGAGTGATTGGCCATCTGAGAAGAGGTTTTTTAACGGAGTGTTACACATTGTTGCTTCGAATGCGTTTCTTGTGTTGATTTTGTTTGCCATTTTTAGTATGGCCTTTGTTTGATTATTTTTTCCAGTATTTGTATATTTACTGTTTTTAGCTTTAAATACTGCCTTTTAATGATGTAAGCTGCCTTGGATCCTTTTTAAGGAGAAAGGGAGGGTAAAGATGCTTTAAACAAACAAATAATAGTACGTATGCCTGTCACATTATTTTGCCACAATTTTCTTTTCCCCACGTATTCTTGCACCTGATCCAAAATTCACTTGCCTTTCTCTCTAAGTCTGTACCAGTTCTGAACAGCATTCCTTTCAGTCGCTTCAGAGCAACTGTCACCAACGGCTTCCCAGCCCCTCCTTCCCTGCCTTGGCCCCTCGTTGCTTTTGCCATTGTTTCTCCAAATCCCATGAGGTACTAGTCCCCCTTTAGTCAACACTGGTGAGGCCTCATCTTGAGTACCGTGTCCTGTTCTGGGCAAGGCACTTGAAGAAGGATGCTGACAAACTGGAGCAAGTTCAGAGGAAGGCAACAAGAAGGATCAAGGGACTGGAAACCAGGCCCTGTGAGGAAAAATTGAAGAAACTAGGCCTGCTGAGTCTTGAGGAAAGAAGACTGAGGGGAAATAGGATAGCAATTTCAAATACTTAAAATGTAGTAATACAGAGGAGGAGCTGTTTTGAGAACCCCAGAATAGAGGACCCCTAATAATGGGCTCAAGCTACAGGAAGCCAGATTTAGGCTGAATATCAGGGGGAAAAAACTTCTTAACTGTTAGAGCAGTACAACAATGGAACCAATTACATCGGGAGGCAGTGAGCACTCCAACGCTGAAAGCATTCAAGAGAAAATTGGATCACCATCTGTCAGATCTGTTTTATCTGGATTCCTGCATTGAGCAGGGGGGTTGCACTTGATGGCCTTATAAGTCCCTTCCGACTCAATTTTCTATGATTCTATGTTGCTGTGGATTCTAAGTCCCATCCAGCCTAGACAACGTGGCCTTTGGTCAGAGATGGAATAATATCGGGGAGGGGGGCAATATCAGTAAGACCTGGTCTGTTATCCATAGAATATCAGATGCAATAGCAATGATCTGAAGAGGAAATGGACGCAAGAAAAAAACCCTAAATTTCTGATCATCTTACAATAGCACCAACATATAAATGTTCATTTATATCCATCACCACCACATACTAAACATGTAATGGAATAGGCTTTTACGTATATAAAAACATACCACATTGTGGTGAATTAATTATCTGCAGAATTTTTACTCCAAAGGAGAACTTAAAAACAGTAAGACAGTCCCTGTCCTTTGGCTCACAAGCTAAAATACATCACACACAAGGAAAGAAGGATGGGGAAGGAGGAGGAAAAAAGAAAGCTCAGAAACTAGTTTTAAAGGTACACTTATTTAAAACAAACAGCTGAGATGGAAAGAGTTTCAGTAGTTTGGCACAGTGGCCAGTAGGCAATAGTTGAATGCCAGGGGTCTTTCAGCTGAAGAAGCAGAATATAGCCATTTTTCTTCTCTCCTTCCACTCAGTAGCCTGATAGAAAGACTGCCACAGAAAACAGTTAAGGGATAACGGAAGAGCCGTCTTAAACCTGACAGAATTTGAATTAGCCCCCTGACAACTTTTACTACTACTTCTTCTTACATAGATTTTCTTATGTACCTACTGCAGCTTACCTATTTTTGCAAGTTTTTTTCAGATTCAGGAGCAGGACACTTTCCTTGCTGAGGAGATTAAATTGCTAAAACAAACCCAAGTCTGAAAATCTACAGGGATACAATGTCCCCTATGAACTATGGGGTCTGGTTGTGATTACTACGTGGAGAGGGGGAAACAAAACCACAAATGCATTTTTTTTATTCTGCGTTACAAATCTGGATGCACTTTTTTATTTTGAATTATGAATCTGGAAAACCGTTTGTGTCAAACCTTATAGGAGGAATTCTAGTTTTGCAGACACACCAATACTTCTGCAAAATGAACATATCCTGCTGAAGGATTTGGATGTAATTCCTCTTTTGGATTTAATTCCTCTCTTATTTGACAACTTTCATTCTTCTCATGTCAAAATTTCCTGCCTTAGTGCCTGCCACCAACATGTCAGCTGAAATCATCAATATCCCACTATATTGCCTTAGCAGGTATGGAGGGTGGGAGTGAGTGATGCAAACTGAGTTTGGAATAGCTGTGTGCAATCCCATGCACACTTGCGCAAGAGCATGTCTCACTGAAATCAATAAACATGTAAACATGCGAAGATCTGAGCTTTCAGTGTCCTTAAAACTTGATTCACATATATTGCTTGCAAAGCTGTCGCTTTTATGTGCCATCAACTTGGCTCCGAGTTATGCCTATCTTATGAATGCTCAATCTCTAAAATGTCAAGACCATGGCTTCCTTTATGGAGTCAATCCATATAATACTTTGTCCTCCTCTTTTCCTGCTACCTTCCACTTTTCTCAAGATTATTATCTTCAACAGCAAGTCTTTTCTTCTCATGACTACCCAAAGTAGAACAGCATCAGGTTTTGCCATTTTTAGTTCTACAGAATGTGATTTGATTTACACCCCACATGTTTGTCTTTCTGGCAATCAGCAGTATCTGTAAAGCTCTCTTCCAACAAATCAATTTGAAACAAATCAATATTTTTTTCCTGATTGCTTCTGTCTGTAATATTTTTCCTGTCTGAAATACTGTCTGCCTCCACTTTTATTTATTTATTTATTAGATTTATCTTTTGAAGTCCATAGCAGAGCTGGGTAAATTCACAGTCCAACTGCTGCTTCTTGATGCAGAGGGTCCATCTGTGAAGTAGCCAAATGGCAGGCAGATATCCACAGGTAGAGCTTTCTTGAAAAGTTCACTTCCATGCTGGGAGAAACTTCTCTACCCATTTACATCTGATGAACAGGCAGTGCTCCTTAATTGGAATTAATTATTGTACTGCAGAGTTGCAGGGGGAATCCTGCATATGTGGACCGTGCTATCAGGTTTCATTCATCTTCCATCTCTGACTAGGGAGAATCTGTGCGCTTGTCTGGGCTCCTGACCTTATTTCCATGGTTGCCATGCCAACACCCCAAGGCCATTCACGAATAGGCAGGCCGGGCCTCCAAACCGGATTGAACCGGTTTGAGGAATTTAGTACTACAGGGAACGGCTTGTTCAGTGGGAGAAACCATTTCGCAACGGTAGAAAGGGGGAAACAGAAGCTCTGTAATTCTGCCTCGAGTCCTTTGCAAATATTACATAAGAACAAATTATGGGACAAAAAAATTAAAGACAAAGCAAAACAGAAAACCTAGAGGACTCTTTCCCAATAACATTTTTTCTGTTTTGCTTATTTTAATATAGCTGAGTGATGGTACTGCAGATGGTAACAGAACAAAAAAATGCTAATAATGTTGTTATTTCTAATAAAAAGAAAATATTGTTCCTTTCTAGATATGGGAGTGTGATAAATTTTCCAGCCACTTTATATGAAAAACGAACTAAGACAGGGAGATGGAGACACCGGCAGCTGCCTGATTTTGCTTGCTACCGCTTTAGTTTATTCAAAACCTGAGGTTTGAACGATTCTATTACTTTTTGTGAACGTTAGCAGCTGCTTTTAAAGAAACAGGTTCTCTGTGTCACGATCAAACGATTGAATAAAGGGTTGGAATCTCGTGCCATAGTTCTAGCTTTCTCCATAGATCTGATTTCCCAACATTCTCTCAAATTCACGTTTTCACATCCGGAGTTTCACACCAAAAGCCTATGTGGTGTTCTGTAGTAATTCACATACACTCTGTCTCTTGCATATTCAGTTGTCTTGCTTTTTTGCTTGACTGCTTTGTTGTCTTCATGTCTGGTAAATATTTCAAACCACTCATGCAGATTTGATTTGAATATTGGAGGACTGAGTTCATGTCCCACTTCAGCCAAGGCTCCTACTCACCAGGAGGCTTGGGACATGTCCTACTTTCCCAGAACTTTAACTATAAAATAGAAAGAGTCGTAATCCCAGAGTTGTTGGCTGAAAACAGTTTTTGCTCATTAGAATTGCTGCATTTCTTGTTAAAAATTTCCAACACTGAATTAAGTTAATACAAGAAAGGAAGCTGTGTTAATCTTCTTATCACCCAAGTTAGCATCTTAAAGTCCTGTAACAAATCTATAGTGGGATAAACCTGTGGGGAATCCAGTCTCCCCCCCCCACCTTTTTATTTTAATGAAAAGTCAACAAATCCAGCAGAATAAGTGTTATCTGCTGTAATTTTCCTTAGCCCAGCTTCCTTCCCAAATAACCACAACCATATTTACAGAATGTAAAGTCAGAGATTCCTAACTCATTACCATATGTGTAAAGGCACAAGGGTTATCTATAGCCTGGGGTTCTTTTACCCACTAACCATTGTTGCTGTTTACAGAACAAAGCTTCAAAGAGAAGAATTGAATAGGAGACATGGGTCTTAAGTCATTTTGTTGTTGCTTAGTCCTTAAGTCATGTCCCACTCTTCATGACCCCATGGACCAGAGCATGCCAGGCTCTCCTGTCTTCCACTGCCTCCCGGAGTTGGGTCAAATTTATGTTGTTAGCTTCGATGACACTGTCCAACCATCTCATCCTCTGTCATCCCCTTCTCCTCTTGCCTTCAGTCTTTCCCAACATCAGGGACTTTTCCAGGGAGTCTTCTCTTCTCATCAGATGGCCAAAGTATTGGAGCCTCAGCTTCAGGATCTGTCCTTCCAGTGAGCACTCAGGGTTGATTTCCTTCAAAATGGATAGATTTGTTCTCCTTGCAGTCCAGGGGACTCTCAAGAGTCTCCTACAGCACCACAATTCAAAAGCATAAATTATTCGGCGGTCAGCCTTCTTTATGGTCCAGCTCTCACTTCCATACATCGCTACTGGAAAAACCATAGCTTTGACTATGCGGACCTTTGTCGGCAAGGTGATGTCTCTGCTTTTTAAGATGTAGTCTAGGTTTGTCATAGCTTTCCTCCCAAGAAGCAGGCGTCTTTTAATTTCATGGCTGCTGTCACCATCTGCAGTGATCATGGAGCCCAAGAAAGTAAAATCTGTCACTGCCTCCATATCTTCCCCTTCTATTTGCCAGGAGGTGATGGGACCAGTGGCCATGATCTTAGTTTTTTTGATGTTGAGCTTCAGACCATTTTTGGCGCTCTCCTCTTTCACCCTCATTAAGAGGTTCTTTAATTCCTCCTCACTTTCTGCCATCAGAGTGGTATCATCTGCATATCTGAAGTTGTTGATATTTTTTCTGGCAATCTTAATTCCGTTTTGGGATTCCTCCAGTCCAGCCTTTCGCATGATGTATTCTGCATATAAGTTAAATAAGCAGGGGGACAATATACAGCCTTGTCGTACTCCTTTCCCAATTTTGAACCAATCAGATGTTCCATTTCCAGTTCTAACTGTTGCTTCCTGCCCCACATATAGATTTCTCAGTAGATAGATAAGGTGGTCAGGCACTCCCATTTCTTTAAGGACTTGCCATAGTTTGCTGTGGTCCACACAGTCAAAGGCTTTTGCGTAGTCAATGAAGCAGAAGTAGATGTTTTTCTGGAACTCTCTGGCTTTCTCCATAATCCAGCGCATGTTAGCAATTTGGTCTCTAGTTCCTCTGCCCCTTCGAAATCCAGCTTGTACTTCTGGGAGTTCTCCGTCCACATACTGCTGAAGCCTACCTTGGAGGATTTTGAGCATAATCTTGCTAGTGTGTGAAATGAGTGCAATTGTACTGTAGTTGGAGCACTGCCCTTCTTTGGGATTGGGATGTAGACTGATCTTTTCCAATCCTCTGGCCACTGCTGAGTTTTCCATACTTGCTGGCATATTGAGTGTAGCACCTTAACAGCATCATCTTTTAAGATTTTAAATAGTTCACCTGGAATGCCATCACCTCCACTGGCCTTGTTGTTAGCCATGCTTTCTAAGGCCCACTTGACTTCACTCTCCAGGATGTCTGGCTCAAGGTCAGCAACCACACTCTCTGGGTTGTCCGGGACATCCAGATCTTTCTGGTATAATTCCTCTGTGTATTCTTGCCACCTCTTCTTGATGTCTTCTGCTTCTGTGAGGTCCCTACGATTTTTGTCCTTTATCATGTCCATCTTTGCACAAAAGGTTCCTTTAATATCTCCAATTTTCTTGAACAGATCTCTGGTTTTACCCTTTCTATTATTTTCCTCTATTTCTTTGCACTGTTCATTTAAGAAGGCCCTCTTGTCTCTCCTTGCTATTCTTTGGAAGTCAGCATTCAATTTTCTGTAACTTTCCCTATCTCCCTTGCATTTGGTTTCCCTTCTCTTCTCTGCTATTTGTAAGGCCTCGTTGGACAGCCACTTTGCTTTCTTGCATTTCCTTTTCTTTGGGATGGTTTTTATTGCTGCCTCCTGTACAATGTTACGAGCCTCCATCTGTAGTTCTTCAGGCACTCTGTCCACCAAATCGAGTTCCTTAAATCTGTTCTTCACTTCCACTGTGTATTCATAAGGGATTTGGTTTAGATTATACTTGACTAGCCCAGTGGTTTTTCCTACTTTCTTCAGTTTAAGCTTGAGTTTTGCTATCAGAAGCTGATGATCAGAGCCACAATCAGCTCCAGGTCTTGTTTTTGCTGACTGTATAGAGCTTCTCCATCTTTGGCTGCAGAGAACATAATCAATCTGATTTCGGTATTGCCCATCTGGTGATGTCCATGTGTAGAGTCGCCTCTTGTGTTATTGGAAAAGAGTGTTTGTGATGACCAGCTTTTTCTCTGGAGAAAACTCTATTAGCCTTTGCCCTGCTTCATTTTGAACTCCAAGGCCAAACTTCCCTGTTGTTCCTTTTATCTCTTGACTCCCTACTTTAGCATTCCAATCCCCTATAATGAGAAGAACATCTTTCTTTGGTGTCAGTTCTAGAAGGTGTTGTAAGTCTTCATAGAAATGGTCAGTTTCAGCCTCTTCAGCATTGGTGGTTGGTGCATAAACTTGGATTACTGTGATGTTGAAAGGTCTGCCTTGGATTCGTATTGAAATCATTCTATTATGTTTGAGATTGTATCCCAGTACAGCTTTTCCCACTCTTTTGTTCACTATGAGGGCTACTCCATTTCTTCTACGGGATTCTTGCCCACAATAGTAGATATGATAATCGTCTGAATTGAATTCGCCCATTCCCGTCCATTTTAGTTCACTGACGCCCAGGATGTCAATGTTTATTCTTGCCATCTCCTGTTTGACCAAATCCAGCTTACCAAGGTTCATAGATCTTACATTCCAGGTTCCTATGCAGTATTTTTCTTTGCAGCATTGGACTTTCCTTTCACTTCCAGGCACGTCCGCAGCTGAGCGTCCTTTCGGCTTTGGCCCAACCACTTCATTAGCTCTGGAGCTACTCGTACTTGTCCTCCGCTCTTCCTCAGTAGCATGTTGGACGCCTTCCGACCTGAGGGGCTCATCTTCCAGCGTCATATCTTTTAGCCTTTTGTTTCTGTCCATGGAGTTTTCTTGGCAAAGATACTGGAGTGGCTTGGCAGTTCCTGCTCCAGGTGGATCGCGTTTAGTCAGAACTCTCCACTATGACCTGTCCGTCTTGGGTGTCGCTGCACGGCATAGCCCATAGCTTCTCTGAATTACTCAAGCCCCTTCTCCACGACAAGGCAGCAATCCGTGAAGGGGTAAGTCATTACTAGGTGTGAAGTGCTACATTGACTCACACAATTTGCAACTTGTGTCTGCTAATCAACCACTGTCTCTTTAAGGCCTTGTAAAAATTTATAAACATTTGGCATGCACTCTCACTCTTACGTCTGAAGAAATGGACCTGATCACAAAAGCTCACATTAAAATATGGAAGTTAGTCTTTAAGGTGCTGCTACAATTTGTCTTCTTTATTTTATTTTATTTTTTGTTTTGTTTCTTGTCTGATCTGAAGAAACCAACTTCCACGAGGAAGGGTGGAGGGAACTTGGCATGTTTAGTCTGGAGGAGAAAAGGCTGACAAGGTGGTATGACGGACATCTTCGGGTATTTAAAAGACTATTATGTGGAAGATAGAACAGACCAGTGTGTGTTGTTTTGTTTCTTTTTTGTTTTTTTGTAGCTCAAGAGGATAGGATCAGAAGAAGTTACAGTACAAGGAAGCAGATTTTGACCAAACATTTGGATTAACATCCTAACAATAGAATCCTAACTGGATGGAGATTTTAATGCAGAAGTTGAATGGCCACCTACCACTGAAACTTTAGCCAGGGACTGGCAGGGGGCTGGACTCCATTAGCCTTGGGGCCCTTTCCAGCTTATAATTCTATGGTTCTATTGCTTTTAAGACTAACCTATTTAATTTGGTGTCAACCTTCATAGACTGCAGCTCACTTCTTCAGATGCATGCTTGTTCAGCTAAAGCGATGCACAGCTAAAAAATCATGTTTTGCTGGAACAGATTTAAGATGGCTACCTCCTTTACAATTTTTTTTTAATCAAGGTATTTCACTTAAACCTTGGAATTTTTATTTTTTTTACTACAGCTTCCACAATCCCCCATCCAGCTACCGTCTGAGGGATGCTGCAGTCCAAAAAACGTAACGTTTCCAAGCTTAGTTTGGCTCCAATAAAATATATTTTGTGGCTGGAAATTAGTTCTTCTGAAATAATGCAGAAGAAGAAATGTGGTTACATAATCGGAGGCACAGTTCCACGACCCCCTCAAGGAAAAGTAAAATTATCTCCTTTTTTTTTAAAAAATGCCACCTCACCGGCCTCACCCGCATCTCGCTTTGGTTGCTTCCAATCTGCCCGCGTGATGTCATCCCCTCCTACAGGACGGACTATACCATTACACTGCCTTAGGGGAGACTAGCAGACCGGTTTCGTAGCCCCATTGTCAGGAAGGGAGTCGAATTGAAACGAATAACCCCGTAAGGCTTTAATTGATCCATGTAGGATCGAGGTTTTACATAAGCGCAGAAGAGATCCGTCGGTACGTGTGGGCGAGATTATTTCGAGTTCTGTTCGACGTCAATTAAAAAAAAACACCCTCTTTTCCTGATTCTCGCCCCCCCCGCCATCTGACATGGTGTAACCCAACGGGAATGGGCGGGGGAGGTCTATTTGAGGCCAAGGCTGCGGGGAGGAAAAAACTAGAAGGCGAGGAGGCGGAAGGAGAGGTTGCTTCAAACCGTTTGAGGAGGAAACTTTTTGGGGGGGCTGCAGCCATGGCCTCTAATGGTGAGAAAGGGAACGCGGAAGGGGTTTTCTTTTAGGGCTGGTGACGAAGGACGGCGAGGGGTTTGTAACACGGGAAGAACCTGGTCGCGCCATCGCAGGTTCCCTTTGAATAGCGTGTTTTGTCCCGAAGACAAGAGCGAAATTTTGGGGAGAAAGTAGCCGCGATTGGCGAGGGGACTAGGAAGGCCCTGTTTACACGGCTTGTGTAATCGCAGAGGGAAGATCGAAAAGGGCAACTTGATTTACTTGCGAGTAAATGTACCGCCCGATTTGGTGTCAGGCACTGCTCTGGGCGGTTTGATGGGGGAGGCGGGTGAAGGAACGAAAACGGATGGGTCAGGTCAAGAGAGAGGGAGAAAGAGAGGGTGGGACTCGAAGCCCTAAATATGAAGCCCAAGAGGTTTGGAGGGAGCGTGGCGGTTGCCTCCAGACGTGCATTCGCGTCCAAAGGCAGCTTCTGCTCGGATTTCAGGCTCGCGTGCAGAGACGGCCGGTTTGGAAGATTTAAAAACAAAGTTGCCGGGACGGAAAGGATTGCGGTCGTAGAAAAGATTCAAAGCTTTTGAATCGAAGGGAACGGGACGATGTATTTTTAAAAAAAACAACAACAACGTTAAATTGGGGAGGATACAATTAGGTTTGTTAATAACTGCTCTCTATTCCCGAGGGTATTGTAAATTGGAAGCACCGCGTGAAGAACTTCCTTGTGAGAGTGGGGAAGAGGGATCTCTTTCCGCCCCCGCAGCCTCTCTCAGCTGCGCCATGAACGGCCGCCATTTTGTGGCAGCGTGGGGCGAGCAGAGAGAGAGAGACGGGGTTTCCTAGGAGCACGGGGTAGGGAGGGAACTGGGAAGCCGCGCATGCGCGCGGCTCTCCCGGAGAAGCGCGCGCGCGGGGGGGGGGGTAATGGAAAACTTCAGTGTGACGAGCCCCCGGGGCTTAAGAGAACCTTGGGGGGGGGGAACCATGAGCCAGGGGGGCGCATGCGCGTTTGTACCCGAGCGAGAAATAAACGGCAGTAGCGTGTTGGCTGCCGTCCGTGAGGCTGCCTTTGCCGCAGTGTTACATCCGGGTCCTTCCCCTCCGTTGCTCTGCAGTGGAATCCTTTCTCTTTCTCCGCCCACGTGCGCCCAACTGTGTCTGTAAGCCTTATTAGAGAACACGACCTTGTTCTCATTCATTCCCGGCCACCGTGTTTTCTCACCCACCACCCTTGTAAGATTTTTCTGGAGATTTAAACTCGCCTCTGCAGTGCTTTCTTGATTGCACAGTTCCCTATGAGTGGGTAACTTGACTCTCTCCCCCCCCCCCCCCAGCTTTTCTCCTTTCTGGTTGAAGAGTGTCATTCCCAGTAAAATGGAATGGCCTGAGATGTTTCCATAGAAACATCAAATGAGACTCCCTTGTAGAGGAAATAATTTGATTATTTGACCATCATGATCGAGTCCCTGAGTGCCTTTTTAATGTTAAGATAGGTTTTTAATGTTTACTTGCTTTTAATGATTCACTTCTGTTTTAATTAGCATATTGTTTAATTGGGTTTTTTTATGTTTAATTTGCTACGTTTTAATTTTGGACTTTTTCATATTGTGAGCCACCTTGGGTCCTCTTATCGGGGGGGGGGGGAAGGTGGCCTATAAATAAAACAAGCAAGTGAATGAAATTTGTTTTGAGCACCGTTGTCGAGAAGGAAGTGCGTAAATGTGTAAAATGGCTTGGGTGGCCCTATTTGAAGAGGCCTCCATTAAGGCTGTGTGGACTTATTATAAATGGTTTGTTGTGTTTTAGTTTCTATGTTAGGTTTCTCTTGTTTTTGTTATTGTTCCCTGGAAACATGCTAGATGGTGGTGCAAATGTTAACATGGTGTGAGAACTGGAGAGTTAGAGTTGCAACTAGAGATGGGGGTATTATACGAATATCCCTGCACAGCTGGACTTAGCGAGGGGCTGGCCCCTATAGCCGGACCGTCTCCTCGTGCGGCCAGCAGTGGTGGCAGCCTCGCTCATCCTTCCAGTTGCTCCCGGAGTTCTGCTCTCTTCCTGCTTGTCTGGCCACTCCAGGCAGTGGGAGGGAGGACGAGTCTCCTGGCATGGCTGCTGAGTCGCTAGCCGAGCAGGAAGAGAGTGGCGCTCCGGGAGCAATGGGAAGGATGAGCGAGGCTGCCGCCACTCTTGGATGCGCGAGTAGACGGTCCGGCTACAGGGGCCAGCCCCTCGCTAAGTCCAGCTGCACGGGGATATTCGTATATGAATACCCCCATCTCTAGTTACGACCTCTTGCAGGCTGCCAGCTCTTTTCATCAAAGTTTATATTCCATAATTTGGTATTTTCTGTGGCTCCTCTTGGGCAGAACTGAGGTGAGCTTTTGTCAGGAGGCAAGCTGGTAGATTGATTTCAAATACAGTACATTGTTTCCCCATAGAACCTGATGGTGAAGAAATACTGTGTATAGCAGTCTTCACATGTAATACATATGCAAGTAAATATACATTTCTGTTACTGTGTTTCCCCAAAAATAAGACAGGGTCTTATATTAATTTTTGCTCCAAAAAAGGCATTAGGACTTATTTTCAGGGGATGTTTTATTTTTTTCATGTACAACAATCTACATTTATTCAAATACAGTCATGTCATCATCTTCTGGTTGCTGCACAATGGTGGAGGGCGGGGTTTCACTTAAACAGGGTAGTCTTCCCAGAGTAGGAAACGCCTCATATGCAGTTGTGGTGCATTTGCTGCCTTCAGATACCCTGTTTCCCCGAAAATAAGACCTAACCTGAAAATAAGCCCTAGTATGATTTTTCAAGATGCTCGTAATATAAGCCCTACCCCAAAAATAAGCCCCAGTTAAGTGAAATCCCGCCTTCCACCATTGTGCAGCATTGTGCAGCAACCAGAAGAAGATGACATGACTGTAAAATAAAACATCCTCTGATAATAAGCTCTAATGCCTTTTTTGGAGCAAAAATTAATATAAGACCCTGTCTTATTTTCGGGGAAACACGGTAGTTAGTCACCTTTGAGATGTATGTGAAGTTTTGAAATAGTTCTAATTTTTTTTTTTGTCTTTGCAGATTACAGCCAGTCAGCAACACAGAGGTAATTCTTGAATTACTTAATTTTTGCATAAAGGGAATGTTTGCAGTTTTTTGTATGTGCTTTTCTGTATGTAGTACAGAGTACAGGTCTGTTACAAGAGTATGTGAACAGTGCTTCCTGTATTTCTGTAATACTGAAGCAGGTCACACTTGTGATTTTGGTAAAAACATTGAGGTTCTACCTGCTGTCTGAGGAAAAAAATATATTTACCAGATCAGTCTTGTGGGTTTTGGCAGGATTAAATTTAAATCCTGAGTAGAGATGGGCATGAACTGCTGGTTTGGCAGTTCAGCATGGTTCATTTCCTGGCAAACAGCTGATCCATGGTTCAGTGCCCCACCCCCTCCGGTGCAGCACCCACTACATCTGGGCACTGCTGCCAAGGGGGTCACCCACTAGGGGGGTGGGATGTTGTTAGGCCGGGAAATGAACCACACCAAACCAGGAGTTAATGTCCATCTCAAGTCTTGAGTTTTGGCTATAAGCCATTATAGTAGGCATCCTTCAGTCTCGAGAGACTATGTAACATGCTCTGAATAGAGGACTTGGAACAGCGTCTAGTGTGGCTGAGAAGGCCAATTGGAGAGTGACAATCCCTTCCACACCGGAGACAAATACAATCTGTCCCCTGTCCAGCTCCCTGATTTTGCTGGTTTCGGGACTGCCTCTTTGCCTCAGCCTGCTGAACAAGTGCCTCTTCAAATTGGGAGAGGCTTCTCCCAAGCCATTATAAGTGTGTTTATAAAATGCATTGCAATGGTAACAATGCTTAGAAACCTGTGAAGAGTTGTCCATAGACAACTATAAAGTTTTGGCATACAGTATTCTGTTTCATAGTGCTTCCAATTCTGGAGCCATCATTAACCTTCCCAGTTCAAAATCTAATAATTGGATCTGTAAGCATCTAGAATTGCCAGGCTTTGTAACCATAGTATGCCTTATATTTAATTTATATATATATATATATAGTTGGGAATAGTTGCAGAGAAAAATTTCTAGCATGTTCTGAGTATGCTTTTAAAAAGAGTGGTAACGGATAGGGGAAGAATTTGACCTAGCTTCAGATACAAAATGCAGATTGGGAGTTTACTGTGGAAACAGATTTCTTCTTTGGCTGAATGTTTCTTCTTGCTTTTTTTTTTAGTTATGGGGCCTACCCAACACCACCCACACAGGGTTATTCTCAACAAACGAGCCAGCCCTATGGGCAGCAGAGCTATGGTGGTTATGGACAGTCAGCAGATACGTCTGGATATGGCCAGAGTAGTTACAGTTCTTCTTACGGCCAGACTCAAAGCTGTAAGTATTGCTTTATATATAGTTTGTGAGTCCTATGATTGCAGCTAATAGGCAGAAGCACGCTTTTTTTTGAAGAGTTAGACGGCAAACACATTTTTTCTGCAGTTTGGAGGAACATGTCTTGGGAAAGACTGCTCTTCCCACTCACTCTGATAAGGCAGGGTTAGATGAACCAGTCAAATTAGACCATATGATGAGTGACTGTATTCAAATCTGAGGGTTTTCTGAAAATCACAGTTGGATCTGAGGGTAATAGAACCTTTCCTATTTCCTAATTTGCCAGTAGGGTTTGTATGACTGTGTTCCATTGTTAAGTTGAATTATAAACTACAACTGAAAATGTGATTACAATGATTATCGTTTCACAAGCTGCGTGCAGGCAAAGATCTAATAAGAATGAATTGTTTCTGAACAGCTGGTTATGGCACTCAGTCAACACCACAGGCTTACGGCTCATCAACAGGGTATGGCAGCAGTCAGACTTCACAAGCGTCTTACGGACAGCAGTCATCGTATCCCAGCTACTCCCAGCAGCCAGCCAGCTCCACCACTGGAAGGTAACACACGGGGAAGAAGTAAATGCTGATCATCTCTAGGCCGTGGCCGTTTATATTAAATTTTCTGTGCACATTGTAATCTAGCTGGCATGTCGTGCTTGAATCCATCTTTTGCTCTTTCTTTCTGGCAGCAAGGTTAGATTTTTCAGCAGCATCTTAACGTGTTAGGCTTTCAACAGGCACAATGAGTTGTTGGATATTCAGTATATCTTCTATGCCTTTTTTTTTAAAAACACACAGTTATGGTTCCAGCTCTCAAACCTCCAGCTATGGGCAACCCCAAAGTGGTGGTTATGGCCAGCAGTCAAGCTATGGCAGCCAGCAGCAGAGCTCCTATGGGCAGCAGCCTTCCTACAACCCACCCCAAAGCTATGGCCAGCAGAGCCAGTATGGCAGTGGCAGTAGCAGTGGAGGAGGCAGTGGTAGTGGACGTAAGTATTTTTTCTTTCCTACCCATCCTCCTCAAAACAACATGAGTAGTAGAGACAAAAAGAGGTGCAGTGCAGTCTGTAGATGCTCATGACTGCCACCTAGTGGGAGGATAAGCAATTGTGCCCAGCCTGTTTGCAACCAGAAACCAGGAGTTGCGTCTGTGTAATTTAATTGCTGTTGGTTTTCCGTAGCTGGTGGCTATGGCCAGGATCAGTCGTCCATGAGTGGAAGTGGGACTGGAGGTGGCTATGGCAGCCAGGATCAAGGTGGATATGGGGGCCAGCAAGACCGCAATCGTGGCAGAGGCAGTGGAGGAGGTGGCAGTGGCGGATATGGTAGAGGTGGCTTTGATCGAAGTGGCGGTAGAGGTGGCAACAGAGGTGGTCGTGGAGGCATGGGGTAGGTGTCTATTCACTTGTTGTGGGAGAGGGAGTGGGTTTCTCCTAATAATAATTTGCCTGTTACTTGCTATTAAAAACCTAACGTCTTCTGGGAGGGGTACAGTGTGTAAATCACTATTATTTGTTTAAAAAAAAGGGAGGGGGAATACTACTGTTTATGTTACTGAAGTCAGAGTGTGTGTTTTTCCTCCTTGGGATGGACTTTTAATGGATGTCAAGAAGACTGTATGTTCTTTGTCTGCATGTGAAGGAGTTAAAACTTTCCTTTCTGACAATCGACCATTACAGTAACAAGGCTATGCCAGGGGTGGGGAATGTACTTTCATTTTGCTTCTAGCAGGATGGTTTTACAGCATCAAATGCATACTTAATGTGAATATAAGTACTGTTCCTCAAATGTGAATTATGGTCCTATTTGAGCCAAGTTGCAGTTGTATACCAATACATACAAGAGTTTCAGTACTTTTTATGGAGCTGAAATTGATGGTAATACATCCTAATCTAAACCTGATGAGATACACTGAGGGGGCCTGGTTTTATATGTTGATAGCTTACCAAAGGTGGTAAGAATCTCCAGCAAGAAAAATTTTTCTAGGCAGGTTATAAGCTACTTTTTCTTGGGGTGAGAATTCTGTGGTCTAGCCATATAACAGATGGTGATAATAGGCTAAAAATGCATTTTGGTTTTCTGTAGAGAGGCTGGACTACTTGTACTTGTGGTTTATGTGCGACAAAGCAGTATCCTCAACTGCTCTTGGGTGTGTGTACTGCCTCATTTTTGAGGAGGGGTAGTTAAAATGTGGTGTTCAAGAGGCAGTGGTTGCTAAGCAACATTGACTAGATTGGCTCTTGCTGGCTGGGAGAGAAAAGTTAGAGGTGAGTATAGGTGGGGGCAGCTGAAGGATTGTTTGCTTGTGAAAAGTTGTTGATCTGTTAACAATACCTGCTCTGTTAACAAATTCTGCATTTTGTGTGCCACAGGTGTGAAAGTCAATGAACTTTAATCAAATCTCCACCTTCCACATGTTAGTTAAGGGTCTGAGGAAGGGAGAGAGATCTTATGGCAGGCAGATACAGTCTTTAGAGTTGAAATAACCTATTACGAGTACACAATTACGAGGGAATGGGTGTTTTACATGCTTTCAAAGCAGATATCTGCATTTAGGGTTTTAAATAACAAAAGCTTGGCAAAATCAAGTCATACTTGAGAAGGGTGAACTGGAAATACAGCGTGCACGGTGTACAATATTTTAAAAACAAGCTTGGTTCACCAGTCATACCAAGAATAGGACGGCTACAAGGAAATCAACAGTGTCTCAAAAGCTGCATCAAGACTCCTGTAAACGGTTCAAGATCAGAAGCAAGAATGACTAAACACTAGAGCTGTTTCACTTGCAAACCTTCTCAAGGGTATAACGATAATATTTTTAAAAAAATGCTGAGGGCAAGGAAAAGATGGAGCAGGTTGTATTTAGATCTTCAAGAAGAACCAAACATAAGTGTTGGCCAGCGTCTTAAAGGATATGGTGTAGTTTCTAGCAACAAACCTTTTTAGTCATGGAAAAAAGCATCATTATCTTCTAACTTATCTCCTCAGCGGTGGTGAGCGAGGTGGTGGCTTCAATAAATTTGGTGGTAAGTCCAAAGAGTTCACAAACTTGAACCGCAAAAGTGTATTTCTATATATTGATTTTCAGAGACTCTGTTTGTATGCCAAAAAAAGAAAAGCCACCGTTATCAGATAAAAACCTATGGGAGCACCCCCTGTTGTGGCACATATGCCAAAATGGTTGGTTCTGTCTGTGGTGCTGATTTCCATGTTCTGGAGCATTGCACTCGGCCTAGAATTTGGTGCCAATACAGTATATTTTGGTTGTATGCCTTGCAACAAGACAGGAGAGAACAATCCCTAAGTCTTGCGTTTTGTTGGGAGTACATGAGGAAAAATTCACTTTGTAAGTGTTGGGTTAGTGTGTTGTCCCTTCTTGAAAACACACGTGCGACTGTTGGGTTAAAGTGTGTTAATCAAGTGCATGCAATTCTGAGGAAACATGGTAAAACAAAGCTGTATGGTACCTTGTTCAAAAAGTTACTGGTACAGGAAATAACATGAGAGGGACCACTCCCTTCAAACTTGAGTATAATTTTTGTCTGTATGAAACTCTAAATAGCTCTTTGACAAGTAAGCGGTTTCATGGGCTTCTGTTTAAGAGAGTTTGGTTTCAACCTGTGAAGTTTCACAAAAGGTCTCCTTTTTTTGAACTTGAGCGTACCGAACCAAAATAATTGGTTTTAAGAAAAGTTCCCATAGGGTTTGCTGAAAAAGGCTTGGCATGGATATTTTAAAACACGCGTGTGGAATTTTAAATGCATTTGAGACCAGTGTTGGGCATACGCTTTCAAAAAAATTAGATGTCAAAATGGTAAAAAAAAAACTTACATACAGAATGTTATTAATGGAATGGTTGACAACAGGTAAATAACCTGGTGGTTTATAAAAATGCAGAGCTCTCGTTTGTAAAGGGCTTGTTTTAAATGTGTTCTGTGGTGTAAGGTGGTTTGTTCTCTACAACTAAAAGTTTTGCAAGTGTCTTACATCATGAAATGAATTCAAGAATAGAATGAAATCTGTCTCTAGAAATCTCATGATGCTGGAATCTTAGATTGATCAGGGGTCAATAAGAGACTCTTTGGGCAGGAGTGGCTAATGTATGCCATGAAAGAAAACATCAAAATAGATGTTTCAAGGTGGTTGTCCAATGGTGTTTCACACGTGTGTCTGGAGGCCATGCTCCTCTCTGCAAAGCTGCAGAAACCAAGTCCAGGATGGCCTGGAAGAAATAATGGTAAACAGGTTTTTGCAAGAAGGCGTCATTAAGAAATGGACCATTTCTGACTGGATAAGAGTGTTTCTTTTGTACTTGAAAATAATCCTGAGGCTGCATATGTTCCAACACTGGCCTGTTTCTAATGTGACTGTGATGGTCCTGTTGATGTGAGAAAACAAGTTGGAAATTCTCATTCAGTAACTGAATGTTTTCTTCCTTATTTACATGTGCAAAAGGACCACGGGACCAAGGATCACGCCACGATTCTGGTATGTGGCTGCTTGAGTAGTTACACATTCAGATTGATGTTGGAACGTGGGAGAAGGATTGGATGGTTTAAGATCATTAATGGATATATTTTGCATTGAATTTAAGGGTACAAATACCGGAGGATGTCTTTAGACTTCAGTATGCATAAGGTATTCTAAGTGTAGGAAATAATAAAAAAAGTTCTTGAGTAACAAGATCCATGGTTCACTTGGGTTGAAAACTAGAAACGTTGGATACAGTGAAAAATGAAGGATACTACTTAGATTTGAAGGTCAGCATTTTGGTCAACTGAAGAATGTGGGTACTTCCACTTCGAACTTTGAGTAGAATGTATGAAACATACATAGTCAAAGGTGTGTCTCATCATTTTGAAAAAGAACACTGTAATGTTCAGGGTTTGTTGGTAGACTGCATGGGGCTCTTTGAGAGAAGTAAGGAGAAGCCCTGTTAGAAAGAAATAACAATATTATTTTCTTTTCTTGCAGCTGGCGAGCAAGATAATTCTGACAACAACACCATTTTTGTTCAGGGACTTGGTGAAAATGTAACTATTGAATCAGTAGCGGACTACTTCAAGCAGATTGGCATTATCAAGGTGAGCTAAGTTGGTCATCAGTGTGCCTTTCAGAAGATTAATCTCCAAGGAGGCTTCGTTTTGTGAATTATTCTGTATTTCCTTTCTGGAAAAGAACGTGATAGAATAATGAGCATTAAGTGAGAAAAATAGGATTCTGGAGATACTTTGCTATATCAAGTCTCTGAAGGTGTGTGTTCAGCAGCTAATAGTTTTCCATGTTTTGAATCGGTTTTCTGATAGTATTGAATTATAAATGTAATCTCAACAGTTAAAAGTAGTATTTTTCCATATGTAGATATTACACAACAATCTAGTTTTTCAGAGATTCATACGTTGTTTCTTTATAGACGAACAAGAAGACAGGGCAACCGATGATTAATCTGTACACAGACCGGGAGACAGGAAAACTGAAGGGAGAGGCCACAGTTTCTTTTGATGATCCCCCATCTGCGAAAGCTGCTATCGATTGGTTTGATGGTATATTCCTAGTATTGACTTATTTTCTTGTGCGGGTTGAACTTGAACGGGGCTGCACATTACGTACCTCAGGTGGTGGGGAAGGGAAAATAACTAGAAGGTGTAGTAAAGGGAAATGTGAATAGTGAAACTGTTCACACCATGTTTTTAAAATGGCAAATAAGTTCTTTTTGCTCTTCTGTCAATAGGGAAGGAGTTCTCGGGCAACCCTATCAAAGTTTCATTTGCCACTCGAAGGGCAGACTTTAACCGAGGTGGTGGAAATGGCCGTGGAGGAAGAGGCCGTGGAGGAAGAGGAGGTATGTACCATGGGTCTTTGTTGATGCTGAAATGTAGTGGAGTGTCTGCTTTGACTAGAATTGGGTTTTGGTGCCCCTTCTCGGCTGTGTTTCCACATGAGAGAAGGAATTTCTCGTCACGATGATGGACCAAATGAGAGGAGGATCAGCTTGTGCTGTGGAATGCAAGAAATGACATGGGTACTGAATTCTGCTTGGCGGAGTAGAACGTCATTTTGTGTTTGGTTGGAGTATGCTTATGTCTGACATGCGGCAGAACCATCAACAAGAAAGTGCTTTTCAAATGTTACTTTTAGCTGGTGGTGGTGGCCAGTGACTAAGTGCCTTTTTTCCTCAGGACCCATGGGCCGTGGTGGCTTTGGTGGTGGTGGAGGTGGGAGCAACAGTGGTTCCAGTGGAGGCAGCAGGGGTGGCTTCCCCAGTGGAGGAGGTGGCCAGCAACGTGCCGGGGACTGGAAATGCCCAAATCCGTAAGTAGCCTGCTACGTAATGGTTTGGGTAGTAGAGTGGAAGTAGAAGGCTAACAGATGTCAGAACCGTATTTGTTAAACTTTCTTAATAAAGTCCTTGCCTTGTTTCTTGATTGTCTGTTGTAGAACATGTGAGAACATGAATTTCTCCTGGCGTAATGAGTGCAACCAGTGTAAAGCGCCAAAGCCAGATGGCCCTGGGGGCCCACATATGGGTGAGTAGAAAGTGGCTGGTGGGACGCTGTTTGAGATTAAATGACCATAGTAGTTCTTTTGATACACGAAGGAGGTTTCTTCCTGGTCACGTATAGGGAAGGAAGGAGTTGTACTTCCTTTCCTCAGGCGTCTTTGTTTCAGTACAGTGTGTAATCTTCGAACCTGTTGTCCTTGCCTAGGAGGCGGATTTGGTGAAGAACGGCGCGGAGGCCGCGGAGGCTTTGATCGAGGCGGCTTCCGTGGAGGACGAGGAGGTGATCGAGGTGGCTTCCGAGGTGGGAGAGGCGGAGACAGAGGCAACTTTGGGCCAGGAAAAATGGATTCCAGGTATGTTTTTTCAGCAACAGACTTCTGTTGTAGAAATTGAGACGTTAAATGAGGCAAAAATTGTATTTTTGCTTCTGGATAAAAGTCTGGGAGAGGCTGAATTTGTGGGTCTTTGCTTTGGGCTTTCCACTTTGACTGTGTGTGTACGTATCTATTATTCATGTATCTATAGACAGATATAAATAGTCTTTCCTGTTATTGTCCAGTTGTGGAGGTTTCTGCAGAGCATTGAACAAAAACATGTTCTTATCTTACAGAGGGGAACACAGACAGGATCGCCGTGAGAGACCGTATTGAGCCTGTATAGGATCCCAGACCATGTGAATTTATAAACTTTTTTTTATTTTGTAAGATGTCTAACTTTGTCCTAAATTTGTGTATCCCTCGTTGCTTTGTGTACAAACTTTGTATTCCTTTCTGTTAAATTTTCTGTTGACTGTACTTGGAAGTAATCCCGTACATTTAAAACAACTGTTTTAGTCGTGTCTGAATGGTGGGTGGGGAGGGGTGGGAAACTTGAATAATAAATATGTTTTCAGTCAATTCTGAAAATTTATCTGGCTTGACTTTTATACAATAAATCTAGAAACACCAAGGGTATGTAAAATGATTTGTTAAGTAAAAGCACAGTTCATCAATCATGCGGGAGAAAACAAGACAAAAAAAACCCACACCAACCACCTATTTAACTTTGGAGAAGCCTGTCACATGGGCATTTAGTGGAAAACAGTTATCTTCGGCAGAAACTGGTTTCAGGAAAAGTACACAGTAATTTCCTCACTTGCGGCGTGGCACTGAGCAAGATAAAAGGAGTCTTGAATCTCTGTGTTAAAGACATTTCCTGGCAGCAGTGCTTAATACAGTTATGTAAAGAAACATTTCTGTATTATAGAAGGCTTTCTTTACAAAATCAAAATATTGCTATTGGTAGTTAAAACATCGGCCATCATTGTTAAGATGACTTTGACGTTCAGCAGGAATGGTCTAGAGAAGAAACTACATTCAACTTCTGGTGTACTTGACATGGCTGAGGCAGAACTTCGCTTTGCCGTCTCCCGCCCCCTTCTACTTCTATAATATAATATGTGAGTGGGTAATTGTGTCAGCAAGAAAGGCATCTGGAACTCTTATCCCTGACATGCTAGTTTTTTGCATGCAGGTTAGAATCATACTGTGGCTGCTAAGAGTCTCTTGGACACCTTGGCGTGCCTGTTGATGTGGCAAAATTCTGTGCTTTGTATCTTAAGGATTTGGGAGACCTGCTTCTGGATTTTCTCCTGGTTTTGGAGCAGTAATAAAGCTTGCACAGAAGAAATCTGCCCAAATTCTAGCACAGCCAAGAATTTGAAGCCCATAGACATTTTCCTCTTAACACACTATGCTAGGCTCAAATGCAACTGTGGTCAATTTTGAGATTGATGGAGGCAGGTATTTGAAGGCTCTGGATGGCAGAGGAGACACTAGCCTAGGGTTTTTGAGTAACATTGATCACACTCCCCTCATGCCCAGTTCTGTGACTGGACAAGTCATGTTTTCATAACTGGAAATAACTACGTCAAGTCTGAGAACAGATGCTTGCTTAAAGACTAGCTTCCGTTCTTGAAGATGTCTAATTGGGCTGCCATGTAAATTGTCAATTAACTCTTCACTTGTTAGAAGCCAATATATTCTGCAATAGTCCATTTCTGTTCTGTAATAGTCAGTTTCCTGCTGTCTGAGAATCCAAGCCAGTTTGGGAATTATGTAACAACAAGGGGCAAGGAGCGTCATGTGTCTACGTTAGCCCTGTGCATTCCACCAACTCCCTTGGTGATTAAGGGCTGAGTAAGGAAGATGGTGACAGGGCAGGTGATACTTTGGGTTGCACAAGGATGAGGTGATCAAAACAACACGGGCAGGCTGTTGTGGGAAGAAGCAGCATTGGTGTGGCATCGCAGGCTTAGCTTAGACAAACTGTCCAAATTCTTGCTTGGCCACAGACCTCACCAGGTGACAAAGGGCCAGCTTTCTTATCTCTTAAGACCACCCTGCTCAAATGGCTTATGAGAAGGATAAATAAACATTGCTGTCAGTTCTTGGAGGAAAGCCAGGATGCAGAGGTATTAAACACTCAAAAACATTCTACATTTTGGACTTGTTTTTTAAAAACATGCTAGTCAAGAATAGCAGACAGAGGAGAACAATTCTGGTGAGACTGGTCAGTTGTGTAACGCCCCCCCCCCCCCCATTCTGTGTTGCTGTCAGAATAAAAGAAAAACCATACACAAGATGAAAGACTAAGATAAAGGGAAACAAAGTTGAAATTTTTTAAAGAACAATGGGAATGGATGTACCTAATCTGAATTTCCTGGCTGGTATGTAATTTTTTTAATTTTTTTACAAATCATCAGAACACTGAATATCTGGCACTCTGGATCCCTCGTTTATCTTAACCTGTTTAATGTGGGTAGAGAGATAATGGTGGTTCCTAACCTTGGGTCATCAGATGTTCTTGGACTACAACTCCCAGAAATCCTAGGCAGCACATCTAGTGGCAGAGGCTTCTGGGAGTTTTAATCCAAGAACATCTGGGGACCCAAGGTTGAGAAAACCACTGGTATACAATATTAGTTTTTTTAAAAAGGGGGGGACAGGAGAGATCACCAGGTGCTGTAATCATTACCTAAAGTTATTTTCCCTTGGGGTACATTCCTCTGGCAAGTACATCTGGCTTGCTGTCTTTGTGCAGCCAGGCTTGTAAAACCAGTTTCTGGTGACCTGTCCAATTCCCCCCCCCCCCCCGCCGCCCATTGGAAAATGTTATTCTTGGCCAAGATCAAGAACAGAGACTGGTAAACTTGTCCTGAGTCAATTGGGATATGATTGCTGCAGAGAACTGAATCTTCTGACTTTTCAGGCCCCAGACATTAAGACCAGAACTCCCAGAAGCGCTAGCTAGCACTGCCAGTGGTCAGGCTTCCGGGAGTCGCAGTGCAAGAACATGGGGGAGGAGGTTAAGCTTGGGAACCTCTGATGAAGAATTTCAGCCCGCTTTAACTTGGTGCTTTGACTTCCCATGTAGTGGCCCCTCCATCCATGGGAACTGCAGAGAAGCCACAAAGAAGAAGGGATTATTCATGTAGTGTTCCTGAATTTTTTCAACCTGCAAGTGATGTAACACTTTCTCAAGCTTATTCTTCCTTGTTCTTCCATTAGAAATCACATGGTGGGCCACCAACTCCAGCCCACAGGTCTTATTTGGCCTACAGAGGTTTGCACCCAAGGCTCACTTGCTGTGGGGATTTCTCAATGTTCACCGTCCACAGATGTGAAGGAAATAGGAAAGGTGGAGCATTAACTGAACTGGATCACTGACCCCTTCACCCTCTTTCTTCATCTTCCTGTTAGGGAGCAGTTGGGACAGGTGGACCTGCACTTTCAGACAAGCCCTCCGATGAAACTCCAGAAAGCATTTTGACCAGGGATCCTAGGATGTGGCTCTGTCCTCTTACGCGAGGCTTTCTGAAGGCTTGCACGAGGAATGCATGGCCCCTAATAAAGCTTCCTCGTCCTTGGATTGCTGTTAGGCTGTGGGTGGGCAGGCTGAGCTTTCGTTTCCCTGCTCAGCTGTGATGCCCAATGGATGGCTATGAGCCCATTGCTCTCTGCAGCCTAATATACCTCATACAAAGAGTTGTTGCCTGCTGCCCCGAGCTGCTTGCAGATTAGGTTACAAAATAAATAATCTCTATTTGCGGTCTCCAACCCATTAGAATACATACATGTAATATTTTAAATAAATGGAAGCAATTAAAACATTTCAAGATAGCTAAAACAGTATACGTTAATAAAATAGATTACCCATACATTGTTTTTTATATTAATATATACAATCAGTCAATCTTTATTTGCGGTCTCCGATCCAATAGGATCGTAAGGGGTGCCAGAATATCGCCCATCTAAAATTGCAGATTGGAGACAGTTACATCGGGCTCTTGAGAAGACATGCCTGTATTTTGGGATAATCAAATTCTCCAAATACCTAGCACTTTGGGAGAAATTATCGTTTAGGCCAAGGTGCAAGATGGAGCATGTTTTGTGAGCCGTTGAAATAGAATATTGAAAGTTAATGTCCCTAATCCACTTTTCTAAGATAGAGTTGGCTGCCTTGGGTTCCTGGGCATAAATAAAATAAATAAAAATAATACTGAAATATGTTTAGTAGTAGTATGCTAAGCAAGGGCTTTATTAAAAACAAACAAATGGTGCTGGAGCAAACTGTACTCTAAACATCAAATGGGATAAGAAATCCACTCTGCACCCAAAAGATTCAGTCCCAAAATGTATTTTCTCAAAATCACAGATGACAACCCTTCGGTTGTCCATGTTTTGGGCTTAATTTGAGCCCAAACAGGCATGAAATGGGATTTTAGTACAGGGAAGAACACCTTTGACTATTTGCAAAGTATAATTTCTACGCATCCCTTAAGACAGGGGTCTCAAACTCAGTTTACCTGGGGGCCGCTGGAGGCAGAGTCTGGGTGAGGCTGGGCCGCATCAGATTTTCCACAAGAAAAGCTTTGTTAAAAAAATTCCAATCTTCTCAAATCTCTTTATTTTTTAACACAAAATAAGATGAAAAAATAAATAAACAAATTAAGAATTAATAAGAAAATAAATCAATCAATCAGTAATAATAATAATAATAATAGTAATAATAATAATAATAATTCTCTAGTGAGCGACTATATGTGGTTTCTTCAGTCTTCTATATCTGCTGTATTCAGATTCAAATGTCTGCATTAACAGTTCTTTAACCTTCTAAACATGAATTGTCCTGAACATGAATGGAACATTGATGAACATGAACTGTTCTTCTGAACATGGTTTCTCTTGCCTACTCCTTGCTGCTAGAGACCTGGCAGCGCTTCCTCTTGCATAGCCGAGCCACATTTGGCTTGAGAGAGGAAGCAGTTGAGACCCTCAGTATGGCTTGAAGATGATCATCAGTCAGTCTGGACCTGTACTTGGACTTATTGAAGTTCAAGGTGGAGAAGAGCTTTTAGCACAAGTATGTGCTCCCAAAAAGGCACATGGTCCGCTTGAACATTCGGGAAAGCTCAGGGAAGCTGGGGGTCAATTCTCTCAAAAATTGCCCAAGCTTGTCTGCTTTTCCACTCACCTCCCTGAACTTCGCTTTGAGTTCAGAGTTGCACTGCAGGTCAATGAGCTCCATTTGAAGCACAGGAGGGGCATCTTGCACATCAAAGGAGAAGGGGGTCCGCAAAAATTTGAAATGTGGCTCTGTGCATCCAGAAGGGGGGCCCTCTCCCTGCCCGGCAGTCTTCTCCCTCAGGGGTTTGGCGCCACCGGGGCTTCTGCTTTTAGGTCTCTCTCTCTCCCCCCCCCCCGCTCTTCGCGGGTCACCTGGCGAGGCTGCTGCTGCTGTCGCCTCGTCCTCTCTGCGCTTCTCCTTCCCCCCGCCTGGCGTTCCTCCACTCCCTGTGCACACACACACCCCTAGCAGCTGCAGGCACCCCTTCTGCAAGGCTGGCCCCATCAGGAGAGTAATCTCTCCCCCCTACCCAAGGGCTAATGGGGCTTCCTGGGGCTTCTTGACTCCCACTCTGGCAAGATGCTGTGGTCTTGCCCAGTGTGGCTCAGGGAGACGGGGGGGGGAGGGGAGCGCACGCGAGAGAAGGCTGTTCTCTCAGCAGCACCCCCTCCTGCGGCACGTCTGGGCAGGGAGCGGAGGAGCGTCAGGCGGGGGGAAGGAGAAGTGCAGAGAGGATGAGGCGACAGCAGCAGCAGCCTCGCCAGGTGACCCGCGAAGAGCGGGGGGGGGGAGAGAGAGAGAGACCTAAAAGCAGAAGCCCTGGTGGCGCCAAGCCCCTGAGGGAGAAGACTGCCGGGCAGGGAGAGGGCTCCCCTTCTGGACGCGTGGGCGCTTCAGGGGGGCAGGCGGGACCCAGCCCCTACGAGGCGGGGAGGAAGCCCCACGCTCGCCAAGTAGGTGCCGCCGCCACTGCTCCCGCTCCTTAAACTTTCATATTAAGGCGGGGGCCACAAACTATCGTCCCGCGGGCCGCAATTGGCCCCCGGGCCTCATGTTTGAGACCCCTGCCTTAAGAGAATAATATCTTAAGATTTAACAAGGTAGGTTCCTAGCTCAGACTCTTCCGTCTACTTCCATTTTTCTCCAAGTGCAGCCATTTTATGATTGAAGCCAGCCATTTCATACAAGAATAAGCGGAATCACTATTCTAAAGTAAGAGGGGCAAGGCAAAAGTAACAGAAATGAACAAAAATAGTAAAGAAAAAGAAGTAGAGTATTACACCCAAGGGGTTTTTCACCATAAAGACTCGGGAGTTACCAAACCCTCTGCCTCCAGGGCCCCGCACTGTGGCCGGCAGCAATCCTTCCCTATGGTACTGAATGTGGGAGGAACTGACATTTAAAGGTGAAAAGTGCATGTTTACCAGTCTACGACGCTTGGGGGAGTTTGGCATCGCAGTCTATTTGAGCTGCCATAAAAAATAAGAATGTGCTATTTTTCCACAAGAGGCAGTCGTGCCCATTGGCACCAGAAGGGAGGTCAAGAAACCTAATTAATCATAATGGATTCCGCAGGTGATAGTAGAAAGGTTCATGGCAGCAACCCATTGCATGGAAGAGGGAAACTGACATGGTCATGGTGCCTGCAAAGCTGCAGAGGGGACACAAAAGCCGGTTTTTCATCCAACATGAACAATTCATCACACAGAAAAGGCAATGCAATCTAAAGAAGTTCTGAAGACCTCCATATTTATCTAGAGCGGTGGGAGATCATAAGAGAGAAGCCGTGAAGGTGACAGTTTACCGTGCCAAAACAAGCCCTTTTATGGAGGCCTGAGAAAGATTTTGTGAAATTAGAACAGTTGGAGATAGATTTGAGTAAGAAAATCTGAGAAAGAAAAGCTCTATTAAATGCTCTCTTTTTATTTATGTGTTCTGTTCCTGGATCTTGAATGGCAGCTTGAAAGACAGAAGTTAAACATATTCTGGGCTTAGAGAGGGGTACGAACAAAAACCATTTTTTTAGTATATGTCCGGTACAGAAGCCTGGTAAAAGAACTACATGATGCTGATGCCACTATTTTTCATTTCTATTCATTTTATTATTCATCATGTTCCCTGCAAGGGCATTCTCTTCTGTAATTCCATGCAAGAGTAAGCAGACACGATCATCCAGCAGGAAGGCAATGGGATTCTGCATGTATTCAGGAGCACTTTTGTCTCATATAATCACACTTAAAACTGCCAAATCAGAAACTCTTTAAGACTTTTCCCACCTTAAAATCCACTGATGCAAGGCATGGGCTCAAAGATGGTTATTTGGCCACCACAGCTGAATAACACCCGATGAGAATAGCCACACACACCCCTGGTGGGCATCATATGGTGGTGCTGGATATGGGGAGACTGGACTGTGGGAAACTTCTGCTTAAAGGCTGTAGCTGCATTCTGTTCCAGTGATGTGCATACACTCCTGGCAGGAAGTGGCAGCTGCCAGCAGGCGGGGTAACCCCTTATTCTGCCCTTTCACTTAGAGGTAGAGCATAAGATCGAAGAGTTATTTCAGCCAATCCTAGTTACGATTAGGTAACTAGTATCCTATCTGAATTCTAACAACATACTATGTAACTCATGCTAAGTCAATAAAAAGAGCTCTCAGGGCGTTGCCTTGAGACTCCGCTGGTTAGGACATCCGCGTTGTCGACTCCTTTGTTCTAAGGCAATTAGCCTTCCTTTGTTCCGTGATCACCTACACTGGACCAGTGTTGTACACCTTTGACATGGCTACTAACTGGCCAGCCTTGCCCTGTGTGGTCCCTCAGAGGTAAGCCTTCCTTTGCCTCTCGCTAAAGGGGGAGGAATCACTATTTATGTTTCATTATGCCTCATGATCAACTAAACTGTCCCTTGTCATAAAGACGTGAAGAAATTCAGACAGCAAAAACACAAAACATTCTAATCTACACCTGAAAGGGAATGCTGTTCAAATTCCTAAACCTTTCCACCTTTAAAAAATGTTACACAGAACGAGTCATCTGTGTATCACTTGAGGGGGGGGGGAGGTTACTTGTTATATACATAAAACTAATTATCCTTCATAATTTTCAAAGAAGTAGCTGGGTTAGTTTGTTTCAGCACAAGGATGACAACAGATGATGGCAGCAGTAGCAACAACAACAAATTCTTACGGCCTTGTTGAGATTAACAGATTTATTTTGGCATGACCTTTCATGGATTAGAAATCACAAGCATGCACTTCTTATGACATTCTGTTTCCTCACAGTTAGTCGCTTTCTGGCCCATTGGTTGGGGCGGGTGGGAGCAGGTAGTCTGAAAAGCTAGATGGCACATCAAAGTGCCTAGGTTCCTTGTTATCCAATAGTTTCCCTGCTGTGCTCTTTTGTTGTCCTCCGTGGAGAAACTAAGAGCAGGACACATCTTTCCTGCCGGGATGAATTTAACACTTTACTTTGGATTATCACCTTGTGCTAGAATGTTAAACAACAGAAGGCAGCGTAGTGTGGTGGACAGAGTGATGGACTAGAATTCAGAAGACCTGAGTCTGAATCCCTTCTCAGTCTTGGAAACTCACTAGAGGGCGGCAGTGGTGAAACTAAGTAGCTCTCATATCTAGAAAATCCTAGAGTCCCTGTAAATCAGATGTGACTTGACGCCACACAGCAATTTAATTTATGCTTTGTGACACCACCCACCCATTCAACCCCTATTGCAGTCATAATCTCTCCCCCCCACACACACACCAACCCCTGCTTTGTCAGGACTCCTAGACAAATCATTAATCCATTTTTCTTCTCAAGCAAGGGGGTGATAGCCCAAGCTTCCACCTGTTATATTTTGGCCTAAATCCAATTGCTCGTCCCAACTACAGCAGACAGATTATATCTAAGGAATCTATGTGGCCAGGGACTTACCATTCAGCCATCGATTCACTAGGTCTACTCTACTGGGAACCAGAAATTAGATTTCAGCCACGTACATCCTCACAACCACCATGTGAAGTGGGTGAGGTTAAAAAAAACAGTGGCTGGTCCAAGGTCTGCAAAAAGAACTTGAGAGAAGTGGGAAATGTTGCTTCCTTTGGACTACAATGTCCACAATCCTCAGCCAGGCGAGCCATGGATTTCTAGGAGGCCAAAAGTCCAAAACTGCAACAGCCAGAACCCTGTTGCTCATGTACACTGGCCGAGTACAATGGCATGGATCACAGTAGCAAATTGCTGCTCATCAAGGAAATTGTTCATGTTCCTCGTGGTGCACCAGTTGTGCAATGTGGCACAATGAGGAGCACAAACGACAACTCTTTAACAAGTATCGGTTTGCTGCTGCTGTTGTGGGGGAGGAATGGGGTTGTGGTCAATATTTTCTACCTCTGTAAAATTCACAGCCAAATAGGAATTTGATCTGGGGTTTTCTCTATAGCCAACACTCCATTCACTACTCCCCACTGCTCTTAAACATGAACCTGTCTATGCACCTGTCTGGCAAACCATGTAGGAAGCCACACCTCCTCACAGCCCTGGAACAGCAGCTACTTAGAGAGGCACCTGCCCCTTCTTTTCTTGTCCCCTGAGGCCTCTCTCAGAGACTCACCTGCACACCACAACGGGTCCCAGTTCACGTGAGGCAAGGCAGGAAGCCTTTAATTTTCTTCTTATTTCCTGACAGATATTGAGTCAGCCCTTTGCGCGTGTCATTTGCCGAGCAACGCAAAGCTTGGGAACTCCTGGAATGTATGGCAACTGGAGTAGACTCCATGCCGTGGGAACATGAGGCATGAGGAGAGCTTAACGTCAAGTCAACAAAAGATGACTGCATGATGAACTTATGATTACTACCATCTGTAGCCCAAAATAGTCCTTCTTCATTTAAAACAACGCTCTTTCCTCTTTCTCTTTCGCCTCTTCTCTGAGCCATATCCACTCAGCCTCTTCCTATCTAATCCCTTCTGTCAGCAGTATAAATCTCCTAGTCCCTTCCTCAGCTCTGTGTGAGGATTTTTTCCCCAGTTGCCCCTTTTGCCCCTCATTCCACCAAACTTTTCCCTTCCCCCACCTTTTCCCATTTCTCCTTCAAATTACTGCTTTTTGGCAGCTATGACTATTTCATCCCCTTCCTCATTTGTTTTATCGATTGATTTCTACCACCACCTTCTCCAAATAGGAATATGGAGAAAGAGAAGAATATAATGCATAACATAATAGAAGACCAATCATTAAAATTGAATTAAATTAAAATTATAATTAAAAACACAATTTAAAAACACATCATTAAGAAAATACAGGACCCGAGTGGGTGACAGGGCCTGTCCTCAGCAGATAAGCAATTATTAGAAGCTCTCTTGGAGGGAAAGTTCTTCACCTGCCGTCAGAAAGACAACAGTGAGTCTACTCTGTCTTTGCATAGAGTTCCAAAGGTTGGGAGCAACCATCATGAAAGTCCTTCAGCCACCTGGCCCCTGAACTAGGGATAAGGAACTTGTGCCCTCCAGACACTTTGGTTTACAGCTCCCATGAGTTTCTCATCAAGACACATGACAGGTGAGGCTGACGGGAGCTGGAGAACAAAAATCTGGAGGGCCATAGGTTCTCCCTACTCTCACTCTGAACCCTCATTTCCTTCTCTAATAACCTGTTGTCCTGATCTTGCCTTCCTGCTGGTGGGACAGCAACTCCGTGTCTTTAGCTCTATGTGAAGCTTTTATCGTTGACAAACAAGCCTTTAACTTCCTTCTCAGAAGTGGCAAAATGGGTCAGAACTGGATTGCAGATACTTTCTCTCTGAAAAATTAAATGACTTTATGAACGTTTCATTCACTGCAGCACAGACAGTGGCCTCAAAGGATGATGGTAGGAGCAGGGAGACTTCACTATTTGACGTTATAAAATGAGTCTGACTGGATCAGGCTCAAGGGTTATCTTTTTCCAGGCCAGCCCCCTGTTTTCAATACTGGCCAAACAGATACTCTCCAGAAGCCCAGAACAAGGACATAAGAGAAACTGGACCAAGACGATTTGCTGACATGGGCAAGGAACAGGATAGTCATGCTCACCACTGCTACTCCCAATTACAACAACAACAACAACAACAATAATGACCTTTGAACTGCAGAGCTGGAAGGGACCCTATGGATCATCAAGTCCAGCCCTTCTCAAGGAGGAACAGTAGGGAATTGAACTCCCCAACTCTGCCTAAACTGCTGAGCTATCCAGCAGTTCTAGACGTGAACTATCTCTACTGGTGAGGGGATAATCCCTCATTGTACCTGAGGAGTGACATGTCAGTTCAGAAGGTGCAGGAGAAACTGTGGTGTATACAGGCTCTGTTTTCTACCACTGTTGCTTCCCAGCATTTGCCACTTTGGAGCACTTGCCTAATGGGAGACCGAGCCGAGCCGAGCCCACTGCTGTTCCTTAAGGACTGAGCATGGACCTAGAACATGGGTGGACAAACAGCAACTCTCCCGATGTGGTTTGACTCCAGCTCTCAGTACTCCTCCTCAATGGCTATGTTGGATCCTTTGGACATATCTTGAGAAGACACATACCTCACCGGAAAAGGCAATAATGCGAGGAAAACTGAAAGGCAGTAGGAAAATAATTTGATGTAACATGAGGTGGATTGACTCAATGAAGGAAGCCATGGCCTTTACTTTGCAAGACCTGAAGAGGACTGTTCATAAAGACAGGGCCTTTTGGAGGGTGTTAACTCAGAAGGTGAGATCCAGTGTTGGGTTGTGGAGAGAGTGACAGACTAGGACTCAAGAAACCTGGATTGTAATCCCCGTTCAGCCATGGATACTCACTTGTGGGGGATGGAGTAGGTTTGGCAATGGTAAAACCACTCCTCAAATATTTCACGTATTTTAAAACCCTATTAGGATTGCCATAAGTCATACCACTTGATAGCACATAAGAACAATTCAGAAGGTCCCCATAAATTGGAAGTGACTTGAGGGCACACAAGACCAATTAACATGTCAAGTTTATTTGTTTGTCCTCACAACATCCCTGCAGTGTAAATCCACTCTTCATTGGAACTGTGACTAATGACAGGAAAGACAATATTCAACCATTTTCTTTTGTAGGCAATGCAATGGGGGAACAAATAAGTGTGTTTACAAATGCAGAATCAATAGAATGACAGGTCCACTGATATTACACAACTGTAAACGGGGCAGAAATGTATGTTCCTATATACCATCATAGTATATAATCGCAGATGATATACTATAATCTAACTCTTCATTGGAACTGTGACTAATGACAGGAAAGACAATATTCAACCATTTGCTGTTGTAGGCAATGCAATGGGGGAACAAATAAGTGTGTTTATAAATGCAGAATCAATATAATGACAGGTCCACTGATATTACACAACTGTAAATGGGGCAGCAACGGATGTTCCTATATACCATCATAGTATATCATCTCAGACAATCAAATGACATGTGATGCTTTGCAATATTGCAGGTGTATATAGAGTTTAACAACAGCAACCAATATACCTGTGAAGATTCTCAGTCATCCAGGTGAGGTTATCTGGAAGTTGAGTCATGTCAACTGGACTTCTTTCTTATGAAACGTTTTGCTACTCATCCAAGTAGCTTCTTCAGTCCCTCTGGGGGAACCAATTAAAAAAACCTCAATACCTATGTATTCTCTGCATCCCGTCAATTCTGTATATGCACACACTGGGTTTCGAGACAGAACTTTGTAACTTGGATTCTAAAACATTTGTCGTTACAGTGGTGCCTCGACTTACAAACTTAATCCGTCCCAGAAGATGTTCGTAAGTCGAAATGTTCGTAAGTCGAAACACCATTTCCCATTGAAATGCATGGGAACGGGATTAATCCGTTCCAGCATTTTAAAAAAATACCAAAAAATAAAATAAAATAAAAACAGAACAGTTTTTAAAAAGCAAAAAGCAGCACCTTACCCCGCTGCCACTGCCGGCGCTGCCGGAAGGCAAGCCATCGGACCATCCCGGCTGGGCTCTTCCTCCCGGCGCTGGGTCCATCCCTGTTGTGAGCAGCCGGCCAGGAGGCAAGCAGTGGGGAAAGCAGTTTCATAAGAAAGAAGTCCAGTTGACATGGCTCAACTTCCAGATAACCTCACCTGGATGACTGAGAATCTTCACAGGTATATTGGTTGCTGTTGTTAAACTCTAATGCTCCAAACTCAAACTTAATTTCTACCTGGGTTATGATGTCACAGACAGACTTGGGTAAACTCAGTCCCTCTGTCATGAAAATGAGTTCAAAGCAGGGATTTGTGAGGACAGATTAAAGCAGCTTTCCCCAATTTGGTGCCACCCACAAGTTTTAGAATCACAAATTCCATCATTACTGAATTGGCACTATGGGAGTTGTACTCCAAAACAATCAGCGGGCAACCAGATTCAAGAACAGATTTTTAAAAACCTACAAAATAGATTTCATATTCAAAATGTGCATTTGGTAGTGGTGGCTCCAGTGGAAATACAAAAGCATGTAAACAGATGTCTTCTGTTAGTGTAGGAGTATGCAAACTTTTGACTTTCACATAACTCCTTCTTCTGCTTCCTGAAGAGTTCTGTGACTGAAAAATGGCCTAATCCTGTGCAGAGTTAGGCAGATCTAGACCCATTGAAGTAAAAGTAACGTCATAATTGTGGCTATTGACATGGAACCAATAAGACCTCACTACAAGATCCAATGTCATCCTGAAGTGTAGTAGGCAATCTTGAACCAGCCTCTATTTCTCAGGCTAACCTACTTTGCAGGCTTGTTGTGATGAAAAACTGCAAAAGAAGGATATATACCGTTCACAAAGCCTTGAAAATGTGAATTTTAAATAAACTAGAGCCAACATTGGGTTCTATCAAGCACACACATATTACCTGGGGCCCAAGCAAGTCCAGTTAAGCTTTTACAAAGGGAATTATATTGTCCGTACTGAATTACTGGGGTTAAAAATGGGGGTAGCAGGCCAGAGAACCTCAAGGAATCCATAAAGTCCATCCACTTCTTCCTGCCCCTCACTTTTTGTCCATCTGGAGCTTTCTAAACAGAGTAAGGAGCAATTTTTAAAAAGAGGGGCCCAGGACCACAACCGAGCTTCTATTCATTTTCTCTCAACCTATCCTACCTCAAAGGGTTGTTGTGAGACTAAAGGAAAAGGACCACACACCATGCCTTGAGCTCCCTGAAGGACAAGAAGGATAGATCAAGGTAAGTGGTCAACAGCGCTCGGTCATGTTCCTGTTTGGGACTACAGATCTCAAGAGTCCTCCAGACAACTCTAAAAAAGAAAAGTAATCTTTACCATACAGTGCATGGCTATAGGATGATGGAATGATTGATCCCCATGCTGGCTGGAGGATTTGGAGAGTGGTCGTTCCCAAATCCTCCAGCCCAAAAGGGGGGAAATTTCCAAGCTCTGCTAATAAATAACAAGAAACCTTTCAGGCTGAAGGTTCTCTCAAACTCCCCTTATTTACACGTCTCCCTTCAGGGTTGGAGCCCCTCCCAGTCCTTGGCCTCTTTTACCCGCCTCCGGGCCTTCAGCTCACCTGTGAAGGTGGCTGCCCCCTTCCTGCCCCCTCCCTCTCTTCCTCTGCCCGGTCCTGGGCGCCCCCTTTCCTGCAGTGCCTAGAAAGAGTCGCCGCTCTGTTTGACAGGCCAGGGGCGGGGCGGGGAAAGGCCAAGCGCAGCAGGCAACAGGTGAGCCAAAGCGGGATTTCCCCCTCCTCCCGCCGCGACCAGGTGCGAGGGAGCAGCTGACTGGCTCTGGCGGGGAGCCCAGCCCGTCCCCAACAGGTTGGGCAACTTGTCCGTCATCCCCGGGACCAAGGCAGAGCCGGGAGCGCCGCCTCCCTTCTCAGTTCACCTGCCTGCTGGGCTACCTGTAGCAGCCTTCTCCCGGCGCCCTTGCGTTTGTCTCTTAAGGCGCCGCCACCTCTCCGGGAGCAGAGAAAACCAACGGGACTGAAGGCAAGCAGACATCCCGACCAGTCGCCACGCCATGGGGAGGTGGCTAGCACTCCGGTCCCTTGGACTCGCACTAGGCCTGATGTTTGCCAGTGGTGGTGAGTACTCCTGGACAACTCTCCTAAGATATTAACGGGGGTGCCATGAGCCAGAGACTGGAAGAGTTGCCTTGGTGAGACTACAGTTCCCATGTTGGCTAGGGGATTCTGGGAGCTGCATTCCAGGGTGGAAAAAAAAAAACACCTTCCTGTCTTTGCCATGACCAGGGCCCCTCTCTTCTACCTTTCTCTGTGTGCTCATAGAGTTCTAGGCGCTGTATTTTTCTTTCCCCACATCCACACCCCACTAATTTTGTCTGCTGGCTTTTTTCCCAGTTCCTCCCCTGCCATTTGGAACAGAGGGCGGTTTGGCATCCATGTCAAGATCAAGCAGTTTGATTAACAACCGTTGGGTCTTTTCAGTCTGCTGGAAATGTCTGGGTGGCTGTGTGTTGGGAAAGTTAATTGTATGAAGGTTCAACTCCCTATGAGGGAGAACTTTTGCCATGTTGAAGGCAAAGAGGAGCCACCGGCTTGGCTGTGTAGACCAGTCAGTGGCTTCATTAGAAGTACCGAGGCAGCCCAAAAGCTGGGTCACCTTGTGTTTACCTACCTGCGCCTTGAGATGGGGGGGTAACATAATATATGGGTTTGTCATGGTATCTGGGGAGGAAAAAATGTAGTGATTCATTGTTGGTCAATACACATTTAGTCAGGAGTTAATTTCTTAAAACAGAGGTGCTGGGATTCACACGTCTGGAAGCTTCCCTCCTCCCTCCCTTCGCTATCTCTTGGCTGGCTGTTGCTACTTTTTGGAAAGGGAAGTCCTATTGAAATGGATGGTTGTCCTCAATTTTGCTTCACATGGCTCCAAGTTTTACCGTTGATTATTGTTACATTAAAAAAAAACACCTCTGTGTGAATTCTCCAGGGTTTACAAGTGAGTCTCGGAACTATTGCCACCTTAAAGGAAATTTAAAAACCTGTACATCATATATTATGTACTGTGGATGTGTGCTTTATTATTGCACTCTGATGCTCCTTGGAGGAGTACAGCTCTAAAGAAATATTACAAAAAGGGAATATTTGGAAACCAGCTGCCGCATAGTATAAATCTCCTGTTAGGTGGCAAATTAACAGTAGAGGATTTGGCTCGGTTGTTTATTTGTGGTGCGGCTGAGGTGGAGGTCCTGTGATCGTTGGGTGGAGTTTTGATGGGTGGTCTGATGACTTTTCAATTGCAAAAGCAAACACATCCTGGTCTCTTTTCCTCTTCCTCAAAGCAGTCCTGTGTGTATAGCTAGGGGGTGGGAGAGATGGGTGTTACATTCCTAGAGGACAAAGGTCTTTGAGTGCTGAGAAAACACAGGCAGAATGGGGAAGGGGGGGGGCGCCTCAAGCAAGCACTGTAGAACATTGAGTGAGGTTGTCACTTGCCTTTTCTCTCTGTTTCTTTGATTGTCTCCTAAAAATTGAATTCAGGTGAATTTTTAAAATGATTTTCATTACATCTCTCTATAAGAGATGCTTTACCTAATGAATGTCTTCTTCCCATCATTTTTGTTTCCTTGCCCTGGTAGAGAAGAAAAGGTTATCAATCTGGAAAGGGAAAAAATTAGCCTGGAGAGGTTGCTCCGTGTTTTACAAAAAAAGCTTGCTTGAATGCTGCATGTTCTAAGCTAGAACATTAATAATAATCATGTGCCGTCAAGTCAATTCTGACTTATGGTGACCCATGGTTTCCCATTCCTGTGTTCTTGGGGCATCCTGGGACTGTGCAGCTTACCCAAGGCCACACAGGCTGGCTCTACCCAGTGAGGAATCGAACTCCCAACCCCTGGCTTTGCAGCCAGAGACCTAACCCACTGAGCTATCCGGTCAGCCAACGAGAACATTGGCTGCCTATTTATGGATGTGAATGGGAACTGGCTTTGATGATATGTCAACCTAAAAACAGCAGTCCGTGAATGCTCAGAGGTACTGTTCTTTAGTAAGTGGTGGTAGATGTCAGATCTCAGACTCTTGGGGATGCAGTGAGTTCTAGTCACACTAGATTTTAATCAGTTATAGAGGCTGGTGGTAGCAGTACTGGTATTACTTCTTTCTCCTCTGGGAAGGAAATATGACCTAAGAGCCAAAGGGCATATATAACCTTTCTTTCTTTCTTTTGTAAAAGAGAGTAAAGTGGAGAGCAGCTGAAGGTGCAGCCAGGGGCTGGTTTGTGTGAAACTCCTGTTATCTGTCTTCCAACAATCCCGAAACTCTTTGTAACCAGACACCCTTGAGAGAAGAGGCTTGAAACCCAGCACTTGGGAACAGTGGGCATGGGTGTGCATTTTGCAGATGCCGGCAGGTGTATGTTTGCATAAGCGTGAAGTGTGCAAATCGTTCACTGTTGTACGTGTGTTCAGTCCTGGAATCAACCTCTGGTGAGCATTTGGACACCTCTGTAACTAAACGTGGAGGATATACCTCAGCTGTGTCTCTGTGGTCACTTCAGTAAGGTGCAAACGCTGTACACTGTCAGTTGTTTTCAGTGGCAGCGTAATGCCATGGAATATGGGGGTGAAGGAAAGAGGGTCTCTGAGCATTTTCAGAATGTCTTTCTCTTACCACTGACTAGTCACAGTCACTCTCTGTGCCTGAGATCACAGGACATATGTTTCTTCCCTGATAGGCTGAGTTCTTCTCATGTCTTACGTTAGAAATTTGCTCCCTGTATCAATAAAGGTGGATATTAATCTGCAAGGCATACAGTGTTGATTCAAGTCAGTTCAGACAAGTGGTATTTGCAAATAATTGTTGCAGTACGTATGTGACATGCCACTGTTGAGTGATCTAGCCATCTGTTTTCTTCTAGGAACCAGATTCTACCACTACCCCCCCCCCCCCCGTTTTCTGCCCTGACATTCCAGATTCTGTGACTACTGAACACAATTTAATTGGGCTATTTTGGGTTCCCCATCCTTCAGTATAATTTTCTATAGGGTTTTTTTTTGGGGGGGGATACTTTTGAAACCCTTAAGGTTCACCTAAGCCTGTGGCTATCTCCTGCTTGTGCATCAGTGGTGCCATTTTGGCTTCATAAGGACCCACACTCGGAAAATTAGTTTATATATTGTGCACGCAATGTGCTATTAAGTCAGTTCCGACTTATGGTAACCCTAATAGGGTTTCCAAAGTACATGAGATATTTCTGGGGTGATTTTACCAGTGCCACACACGCCCATGAGTTTCCACAGCTGAACAGAGATTAGAACCCAGATCTCTTGCATCCTAGTCTGACATACTATCCACTATACCACGTTAGCTGTCGTTAGTCTATATTAGGATACATATACGATATGAAGGAGCTGATTCAGTGGTCTTACCTCAAAAGGACCTATGTGTTCCTGACAGAAAGAGGTGGATATGGGGTTGCCTCTTGGACAAAGCTGCATGTAGTGGAATTCTGCCCGTTGTGTAGCTGTAAAAGGAAGAAAGGAGCATTCAGGCAGAGAAAGTGGCCGCTGTAATTTCTCAAAACAGTTGATTTTTCTCCTGGGTTTTTTATTTCTTTACGGGACAGGACTGGTTGAAACGGAACCAGCCAGGTCACGATGTGAAGGTTTCGAAATTTGTTGCTGAGGAAACTGCCTGAGAACTGCACCGAATGGCATGGATCTGCCCTGGAGTATGCCCTGAGATATTCTTTGAGGGCCGTCTTGTGTCCTGTTAATGCTCCTTGTCTGACAGGGCTGAGCTCTGGGAGCCGAGTGGTGCAACAGGGCATGGGTAGGTCAGCTTGGTGTCTTTCGGTGAAATTCTGTCAGCCAAGGTGGGGCCAGCTTGACATCACAGGCAAGCCACCTAACCAGTCAGACTTGGCTCTATTTTTAAGTTGCCCTGTTTGCTTATACAACTGCATGCAGCCTCCTGATGACGGAGCCAAAATAGTAACTGGTCTGTATGAGGACCAGCTTACAATGAGCTGTTGGGTTTAGCTTGGGATGTTTTGTGGGCAGACTTAAACGGTGTCCCTTTGTGGTTTCATTTAGGAACTGAGCTGAGTGACGTCACCTAAATTCGTTTCGCGCCCAGGTTATTATGAGGGCAGACTGATGAACTCAGTGTCGCCTAGAGGGATGTTCCTGGGGTTCATGCTCTTGAAGGAAGTCAGGATTGATTTATCTGGAACAGGTCTGGGGTTCCCAACATGGTTCAGAGGATATGGACAAACTGGAGAATATTACAGCCTTCTAGGGATTCTCTTTGGAAGGATGGGGTCAACTTGATCGTTTGCTCGAACCTCAAAGAATTTAAGATTTGGCAACAGTCTCAGAATCTGTACCAAGAGATGGGAAGGAGTAAAAATGCCTGAGGGTCTGCCGAATCCCTCATTTCCCATGTTCCACCAAGAGAAACACAGTCAGGTCTTCTGTGGAGATTTCCAGGATGAAATATATAGCTTGAACCCTGACAACTCTTGTGTTTGAAATTACCCTTCTGGAATATGCCAGAGCATTTCCCTATATGTGTATAGGGAACCTCAACCTCTGGCTCCACAGCCAGATACCTATACCACTGTGCTACCTATCCAGCTATATGTGTATCAAAAACGGGGGAAATACCTTTGGTCTATGTGTATTTTTCCCATTACGCATTGTTTGATTTTAATCAGCTCTTTGTGGCCTGGCTTTATTCACTGCGGTTTTTCTAGTTGCTTTCCTTCTCTGATTATTGGTTATGATTTACATTTTAATTGTTCTATAGTTCTTTTCTTTCTGTGAGTCATGGTGTGCCCTTCAGACAGAAAGGGGAAATAAAAATAATGAATGTATTTTGAAAATCGAATCCATGTTCCTGCAAAGTCCTGCATCACCCAAAAAGTCATTCCCAGGCCTTTTCCACCAAATGTATTACGGACCAAGGGGTGACTCCTCAGATAGTTTAAAAATGATAATAACAAGAGTCAAGATTTTTTCTGGGCTTGCTCTCTAAAAAGGCTAACAATTCTCTTTTGAAACCTTGGATGTTGGTCTTCTGATTGAGCCAATGTAGTGAGTGAACTGGGTGCTAGATTAGAAGGGTGTGTGAGTCCTGGTTTCCAATCCCGACTCATCCCCAAAGCTTGCAGAGTGACGTTGGGCAGTCATCATCTCTCAGCCTAACCTACCTCAACAGTGATGTAGTGAAGGGGGAAATGGAAGCTGATCCTATAGGTTGCCTTGAGTTCATTTTGAAGAAAGGTTGATTAGGCATCCTTCAGTCTCGAGAGACTATGGTAACGTGCTCTGTATGGAGGACTTGGAACAGCATCTAGTGTGGCTGAGAAGGCCAATTCGAGAGTAACAATCCCTTCCACACTGAAGACAAATACAATCTGTCCCCCGTCCAGCTCCCTGATTTTGCTGCTTTCGGGACTGCCTCTTTGCCTCGGCCTGCTGAACAAGTGTCTCTTCAAAATGGGAGAGGCCATGATGCACCGCCTGCCTCCAGGCTGAACGCTCAGAGGTCAAGGTTTCCCATCTGTTGAGGTCCATTCCTAAGGCCTTCAGATCCTGCTTGCAGATATCCTTGTATCGCAGCTGTGGTCTCCCTCCGGGGCGATTTCCCTGCACTAATTCTCCATACAGGAGATTTTTTGGAATCCGTCCATCAGCCATTCTCACGACATGCCCAAGCCCCAACGTAGACGTCGTTCTTTCAGTACTGTATACATGCTAAAAATTCCAGCTTGTTCTAGGACTACTCTATTTGGAACTTTGTCCTGCCAGGTGATACCAAAAATGCTTCGGAGGCAACGCATGTGGAAGGTGTTCAGCTTCCTCTCCTGCCGTGCACAAAGGGTCCAGGACTCACTGCAGTACAGGAGTGTGCTTAGGACACAGGCTCTATAGACCTGGATCTTGGTGTATGCCGTCAGCTTCTTATTAAGCCATACTCTCTTTGTGAGTCTAGAGAACATGGTAGCTGCTTTGCCAATGCGTTTATCCAGCTCGACATCTAGGGAGAGAGTGTCAGAGATCGTTGAGCCAAGGTACACAAAGTCATGAACAACCTCCAATTCTTGCGTGGAGATGGTAATAGAGGGAGGTGAGTCCATGCCCTGGCCCATGACTTGTGTTTTCTTCAGGCTGATTGTTAGTCCAAAGTCTTGGCAGGCCTTGGTAAAACGATTCATGTGTTGTTGGAGGTCTTCAGCAGAGTGGGCAACAATGGCTGCATCATCGGTGAAGAGGAAGTCCCGCATGCATTTCAGTTGTACTTTGGTCTTCGCTCTCAATCTAGAGAGATTAAAGAGCTTTCCATCTGATCTAGTTCGGAGATAGACACCTTCTGCTGCAGTTCCAAAGGCATGCTTCAGCATGACAGCAAAAAAGATCCCAAACAGGGTTGGCGTGAGGACACAGCCCTGTTTCACTCCGCTTCAGATGTCAAAGGGATCTGATGTTGAGCCATCAAAAACTACAGTGCCCTTCATTTCCTCATGAAAGGACCTGATGATGTTAAGGAGTCGAGGTGGACATCCAATCTTGGGAACTATTTTAAAAAGGCCATCCCTGCTAACCAAATCAAAGGCCTTTGTGAGATCTGTGAAAGCCAGAAAGAGTGGCTGTTGTTGTTCCCTACATTTCTCCTGCAACTGTCTGAGGGAGAATACCATGTCAGTGGTGGATCTATTAGCTCGAAATCCACACTGTGATTCTGGATAGACTCTGTCTGCAAGCACCTGGAGTCTCTTCAGCACAACACGGGCAAGCAGCTTCCCTACAACGCTGAGAAGAGAGATGCCACGGTAGTTATTGCAGTCGCCCCTGTCTCCTTTGTTCTTATACAATGTGATGATGTTTGCATCCTTCATGTCCTGTGGTACTCCACTTTCCCTCCAGCAAAGACAAAAGACTTCATACAGTTCGGTGGTGATGATCTCTTTACAGCACTTCAGCACTTCAACAGGGATATTACCCTTCCCAGGTGCCTTGCCGGAGGTGAGGGAATCCTAGGCCACTTTTATTTCTGCTAAAGTTGGTTCACTGTCCAACTCTTCCAAGACAGGCAGGCACTCAATGTTATTTAATGCCTCTTCGGTTACTACATTCTCTCTAGAATATAGCTCAGAGTAGTGCTGCACCCAGCGTTCCATCTGCTGTGCTCAGTCCTGGATGATCACGCCTGTAGCATACTTCAAGGGAGCAAATTTCTTCTGTATTGGACCTAAAGTCTGCTTTATACTGTCATACATTCCCTTGATGTTACCTGTGTCCGCTGCTATCTGTATCTGAGAGCAGAGCTGAAGCCAATAATCATTGGAACATCTCCTGGCAGACTGTTGGACTTTGCTACGAGCAGCTCGAAGAGCCTGCAAGTTGTACTCACTAGGACAGGCTTTGTATGCTGCTAGAGCTCTCCTCTTATCCTTGATGGCTGGCATCAACTCCTCCGAATGAGCTTCGAACCAGTCTGCCGTCTTTTTGGTCTTCTTGCCAAATGTGGACAAGGCGGTGTTATAAACAGCGTTCTTGAAATGTTCCCATCGTTCAGGTGCATTTGCATCAGCCGGGCCTGGAAGAGTTTCCTCAAGCGCTTGGGCAAATTCCTCCACTTTTCTTTGATCGCGAGTCTTGCTGATGTCAATACGTGGTCTTCCTTCCTTTTTCGTGTGATACAATCTCTTTGTTCACAGTTTTACTCTGCTACACACCAGGGAGTGATCAGTATCGCAATCAGCACTCTGGTAACTGCGTGTGATCGTAATACTAGGAAGGCTAGAACGTCTAGTGAGGATCAACTCGAGCTGATGCCAATGCTTCCATCTTGGATGTCTCCAGGAAACTCTGTGTTGAAGCTTCATATTAAAGAACATGTTGCTGACACAAAGACCATAATAACAGCAAAACTCCAGCAAATGTTGGCCATTTTCGTTCATCTTCCCGATGCCAAAACGGCCTAGACAAGTGGGCCAAGAATTGTGATCAGCACCAACTCTAGCGTTAAAGTCTCAGAGAATGAACAGTGGCTCTCTCTCAGGGACTTTTTTGATAGTAGCTGCCAGATCGTCGTAGAATTTGTCTTTGACTTCTGTTGTGGACAACAGTGTTGGTGCATATGCACTAATGAGGGTGACCGGTCCCGCTGATGAGTGAAGCTACAGAGACAGGATTCTTTCACTCCCCACAGTAGGTGGAACAATGGATCTCAGCAGAGTATTTCTGACTGCAAAGCCAACACCATATTCCCTGGTCTCATTCAGTGGTTTTCCCTGCCAGATGGAGAAGTTTTTTTCTTTGACAGATCCCGAGTCTGGCAATCTCGTCTCTTGCAGGGCAACAATGTCCATCTGCAGTCTACTCAGTTCCATGTTGATGACAGCTGTCTTGCGCACGTCATCTATTTCCTGCAGGTCGTCAGAAAAGCCAGGGGTTATTGTCCGAACATTCCAGGTGCCCAACTTTAGGGCAGAAGTTTTCTTATGATTGTTGCATGGTGCAGGGTTATCGATCTGCTTGTTGGCTTTCACCCTAAACCCCACGCACGCCGTGAGGTTAACAGACCGTGGCGAGGTAGCATCTTACTGGCTGGGGACTGCCCAGCTTAAGGCGGACGGTAGCTACCTAGTGAGTTGCAATGACCTCTCCCACCGTCGGAAGTAGCCCCTGGCGTCATGCTCTACGCCAATCGAGCAAAGACTTATAACAGGTAACTGCTACTTCCCGTGTTATTTCGACGCTGTATGCGAAGCTGGAGTGTGCTCTCCAGAGCACAAAGCCTGGGTAAAATAATGTGGAGGATAGGCTGTTACCCAACCAGCAAATCCCCCCTCTCCACATCGCTGAAATAGTCCAATGGAAAGGTAAGAGCCAATACAACTGGTTCCAGCGACGTCGCAGGAGTTGCCAGAACGGCACAAACTGCCTCCGGGACTCCGGCTCTGAATTTTGCCTCGAGGTTAACTCCTGAAGCCTTTTCCATCAGTGGATATAGCCACAAGGCAGTGGAGGTTTGAAATCGGAGTTTTCCTTCTCCTAGATGGGCTGCCTTCCCAGGCTGACGAGCCCCACCTACCCGACCTGCTCCCTAATAGTGCGGAAGTATGATCCTACCCCTAAAATGTTCCTGCCCTCCAGCTGTATGCAATGCTATTTGGCTTTCCTATTTACCAGATTAGAGTCAAAAATAAAACCAGAGAATTTCACGTGCCATTAGGCGCGCGCTTCTGCTCGCACTCATTTAAAGCTAAAACCCTGCCCCCTCAGACCATGCGGTCAGGGAGAACAAAGGTCAGCCTAGAAGAAAATACCTCACCAAATAAAATGTCCTCCCAAGAAAGGTTGAACAGATAGCTAATAAGATGAGTATGACATTAAAACATTTATAGTAGCCATAGCATGTGAGTCTGGGTGCCAAGTCACACTGCTTTAATGATGTTAAATAACAGAGAGTCAGCAGTCATATCACTTAAGCCTAATAGTCAGAATAGCTACTGAGTCTTCAAAACATCCACTTCCATTTTCAGTGGTTATAATAAATAAAACCATAGTGCTTTTACCCCCCTCTAGCTTATTTGTTATTCCCCCTTTCTCCTCTCAAAACAGGAATTCCAGTTGACTAGAGGAAAAATATTCAGAACAACCTGGCCTAATCTTTTGACTTTAAAAGAAGCTCAGTATGGACAAATAAGCAATCAAATCATTTCATATCCTAAACTGTCCTTTCTTTTTGTTGTTACGTGCTATCAAGTCGGAACCGACTTACAGCGACTCCAGTAGGGCTTTCAAGGTAATTTAAGGAGTGGTTTTACCAATTCCACACACATACACCCCGTGAGTTTCCATGGCTGAGCAGGGATTTGAACACAGACCTAAGTCTTGGTCCATCACTCTAGCCACTACACAATGCTGGATATCGAACTGAATTTGATCATTGTGTGGCAGTAAGTCAGTTCTGTAACACGCTATACTTGAGGCTACCTCTGGAAAGTGTCATGAAACTTCAGCGGGTCCAGCAGCAGCCAGATTGGGATTGGTCACAGAGGTCACATGACCCCACTGTTGCAGCAGCTCCGCTGGCGGCCAATCCATTTCCAGGCACAATTCGAAGTGCTGGTTCTAACCTATTAAAACCTAAACAACTTGAGCCCAAGCTATCTCACAGACCACATTCCCCTTTATGAACCTACTGAAACATTAAGATCATCGGGAGAGGCTTTCCTCCTGCCCTGGCCCACCTTCACCAGGTGCATATTGTGGAGACACGGGAGAGGCCTTCTCTGTCGCTGCTCCCAGGCTTTGGAATACCTTTCTCCCTTCTTTTAATTTGTATCCCACTCCCATTAGTGTCGAGGCACTATGGGTGGTTACAACACATATAATAGAAAACGGAAATAAAGGTAGAGCAGGTTGGCTGCATCTCTGCTCTTCTTCCACAAGCAGGCAAAGACCTTTCTCTTCAGGCAACTTTTTTCTTAGTGACTGATTGGCTAGGTGTTTGTGTGTGTGTTTGTGTGTGTGTGTTTTATTGGATTGTTGTATGTTACTGTTGTGAATGTGTTTTGGTGTTGCTTTTGTTTACCAATTTTTAGTGTGGTGTGTCTTTGATCTTTTTGTATGGTATACTCATTGTTAGCTTTACATACTGTCTTTTAATGTTGTGAGCTTCCTCGAGTCCTTTTTTAAGGAGAAAGGTGTGAAATAAATAAATAAATAAATAAATTTGCGTATCTGTATGGGTCATATGAGCGGGACATGGTGGCGCTGTGGGTTAAACCGCAGAAGCCTCTGTGCTGCAAGGTCAGAAGACCAGCCGTTGTAAGATCGAATCCATGGGACGAAGTGAGCTCCTGTCGCTTGTCCCAGCTCCTGCCAACCTAGCAGTTCAAAAGCATGTAAAAAATGTGAGTAGATAAATAGGTACCACCTCGGTGGGAAGGTAACGGCGTTCCGTGTCTAGTCGCGCTGGACACGTGACCACAGAAACTGTCTACGGACAAACGCTGGCTCTACGGCTTGGAGACGGGGATGAGCACCGCACCCTAGAGTCGGACACGACTGGACTAAATGTCAAGGGGAACCTTTACCTTTACCTATGGGTCATATGACCACAATAAACTTTGTTATTAACAAAAGTTCTGACTTATGGCAACCCTGTTTAAGATTTTCTAGGTAGAGAGTACTCAGAACTGGTTTGCCATTCCCTTCTTCTGGGACTGTGCAGCTTGCCCAAGACCACAGAGTGTAGCTCTCCTGGGATGCACAGTGGAGAATTGAACTCTCAACCTCTGGCTCCACAACTAGATTATTGTCCACAGAGATAAGCACTGTTGCTTGTTCATGTTTGCACACCCGTGGTAGACATTTCAGAAGAAGATTTATTTGTTTGTTTGTTACCAGTATATTCAGTCCTTCTTCCAAAAAGCTCGAGGTGAGCTCAAGGTGGCCGACCTAATCCCCCACTTTATAATCACAACTGCCTTGTGTGGCAGGTTAGCCTGAGAAAGTGGGACTGTCCCGGAGGTCACTTATTTAGTGAGTTGCATGGCCAAGTAATATTTATAAATCAATTTAATTATTTTAATATTTAATATACTGTATATTAAAACCAAAGCCCTACTTGGCCATGCAACGATATAGAGGCAAACTCATTCCATAATATATTCAACTGGAGTCTCATAGAGGGGCTAAACCTTGAATTTCCTCTGACTTAAGAGTCCTCTGGTCTAGTGCCTTCAGGGGTGAGTGAGTTTCAGCAGTGCTGCGTGTTCTCTCTTACTCTGTCTCTGATGACACGGTGACTGGGTGCTCGCAAAATCAGTGCTAGCACATCTGTCAGGAATCTCTGGCATGGCAGGATTCTCATCCTGGAAAGTTCGCTCTCGGTTGGCAGGTTCCTGGGAAGCAGGGCTGTGGCAAGAGAAACTAGGGCAGGTGGAGACTTACTCCTGAGGAGGAAGGTGCAACTTTGGGAAGAAATTTCAAAAAGGGAGAAACTGCTTTTCTCTGTATTTGTTTGTATTGTGATGTCATTTATAATGTGAAGTGGAGGAGACTGGTGTTGTCAGACATTACATCCATCTGGATAGGGCTCGTTGCTTTTTTGCTTTTCCTCTGGCGTGAAAGCTACTAAGCAGCATTCTTGAAACCTCTTCCTCCTCAATTTCTGCCTGTTTTATAGCTGCTGAGGTCACAGTGACTTGGTGAAAAAGACACTGTTCCCCGTTTGATTTCCACATTCCAGGACGGACATCTAAAAGAAGGGCCATGGCTGAGCCATAGCTCCAGTGAAGACCTGCTGAGGATTAAAGGATCAATTTGAAACCAGTGGTAGTTTGGAATAGCTTTCCTGGATTTTGCCACTGCATGGGAATTTCAAGACAATAACACCTTGCCTGCCTTCTAAAATGCTAACTTTCTATGTCTCTGAGGATAGATTTGAATGTGCAATCTCTTCTCCATAGGCACTTTCAGCCTCAAATGGTGCAGTCCAGGAAACCTTTACCACTTGATTGTAATGAATGTCTGAATTATTATACATTTTCCAGGAGATAAGTGTAGTACTGGATTGCAGCCCAGACGGGTTGGTGGGTAGATCACTGTGAAGGATGTCGTCTGTTGGTAGGATTTCGTATTTGAATTGTGGGCTTTAAGATAATATATGGCCTGGTGATTTAAAAAAAAAAAAACTTACCTGAAACTAAACTACAAAACTTGGGTCTCTAGGATTCACTCTTAGAAAACATCTTCAGTGTTTTATTTTAACATAGTAAGGAAATAAAAGCTTTCAGTGCAGTTCACCAATTTTGTCATAATTGGAATGTTGCATACTACCTTTATAACTGACTGATATCTTGTCTTTTTTATTTGTTTTATACAGCATTTTTATCGTGCTCGCACTGTGCGGTTGTAGGAGAGGCCAGCACAAGAGGAAGTAAGAGATTTGTGAATGTTGTATTGATTTTTTTAAAAAAAATACCAATAACGATAGAACATCACTGTCCACCCTTCCCATTTTCCTCACAGATGTATTTCATCTTCAGTTCCCATCACTGGTTCCCAGCAGTTTTGGTTTACCTATCATTATATGTACTTTTTTTCAAAGGAAATCTTACAAATGGATCCTTTAATGCATCGCCAAATCCTTTCCATATATACAAGTACACAAGTCTTGCCTTTTAAACACTGCCTTCCTATTTGGTCCACTGTACCTTTTGAGAGCTCTCTCTCACACACACACTCACACTCAAGCCCTGGGTTCATCATTTAATCGTTGTATACAAAAGAAGTGTTGTGATGATCATTGGAATGCTTTTTCACTCTACAAAATGTCTTTATCAGCAGTGCTCTGTGGAGTGCCCTCCATGGGACGAATTGTGGGTGGCACAGATGCCCAAAGTGGACAGTGGCCCTGGCAGGTCAACCTTAACTTTGATGGTCATCATGTCTGCGGAGGGACCCTCATCACCCCCCAGTGGCTGGTCACGGCTGCACATTGTTTCCCTCCGTAAGTGTGAGCAAGGCATATGTGGCGGATGATGCTGTTGTGGGTATTGGAGAGCAGAGATGGAAAACTGTGCTGTCCTTTGGAAATGCAGGTGTCTTGCCCAGTAGAATGGGCAAGATCCAAGTCTACATTATAAGCTGGTAAAAAATTTAGGGTTTGGAGAATACAGTAGGTATGGAGAAATGCCATTCTTTCTCATGACGTTACAATTCACTCAACGGTTTTCATAATGATTATATTTGTGTAGCTTATCCCAAAAGGTGTACAGCTCCATATTGTATGGTTGTGTATCTTGTATATCCTCCCCACCTCATAGTTCAGTTTGTTGCCCCTGTAGTTGTGAGAGTTCTTAGTCAGATAATGGCTAGATAGAGATCCAAGACAGACAAAAGGAACTTGTTCTTCACAAAGTTTTAGAGAAATTTACTCCTTCAGACTCGGCAGTCCTCCTGCCCGAGTCCTGCAGCCTTAGCTGCATTGTCTGGTGAGGCAAAGGACTGCCATGGAGTCCTCTTCTCTTTCCTCATCAACCTCAGTTTTCTCTTTCATGTGGGGTCAGGGTGGGTGGGTGGGGAGGTTGCCATTGTGGCATCATGTTTAGGGAGAAGAAGCTGTTTTCTTCCCACCTCAAACTGCAGCAGAACTCAGACAATCTCTGTGGAGATCACCCCTGAAAGTGGATAGAACCAGGAAGTGGTGCCATTTTCTGAAACTCACTGGTAGAATCATTGCTGTATTTCCACACTCTGTACATTTTGACACCCTGGGGCCAAGCCCTGGTTTGCCCTGCCCTAGTTACGGCCTTGGCTCTTTGCCTCGTCCCTCTAGCAGAGGTGATTTTATGCAATGAAACTCCTTTGGTATCTTAGAAATGGATTTTTGTTTTCTTTTCTCTTCCTCACTTCAGGGTGAATCCCGTAGACAGGTATGAGGTGACCTTGGGGGCCTTTCAGCTTAAAAACCCCACACCGGACATCGTAGTGAAGCAGGTGGTGCAGGTGATCAAACATCCCGAGTTCACGGATGATGAAGGATCGAAAGGGGACATCGCCCTGGTGAAGCTCAAGGAATCGGTTCCGTACACCAGGACGATACGTCCCGTCTGTGTGCCTGCCTCCTCTGTCAGCTTTCCCAAAGGAATGAAGTGTACAGTCACTGGCTGGGGCAATGTGCTCACCTCTAGTAAGGAATTTTTCTCTTGGAATGACACTCCCTACAGTTTATTTGGTGGTGGGATGTGTCCGGGAGCTGTGAAACACAGCCGGGAGAGAAGCGTTGAATGAATATCTTTCTTGTGGCTCTTGTTTCCCCAGCACATGTAGGGATCATTGTTCCCATATTTCAACACTGGGGTCTGACCTGGAACACATGTGGTTTGTTTCTTTTTGTGTTTCTGTGCTTCTTTCTGATGGTTTAAAATGAAAGATGCCCAGAAGAGCTCACCACTGTGATAAAGATCTGCCAAGAAATAATTTGAAAAACGCCTGATGCCAAGTCAGCAAGCAATGTTAGAAGGAGATGGTTGCATTTAGAGGCCAATATCTGGAAAATGAAATCCAAACATTTTAAGTAGACTGAAATAACAAAGTCTGCAACAACTAAAAAGATGAAAAGTAGGGCCTGGCGAATTTCTATAGGGTGGGTTCTTTAGATTTGTGGTACCAGTGCTAAATAAGGCTCTTCCTGACCTTGTATAATAATAGAAATTGTAATAAGGAGGCTGCATCTGGGCATGTGCAGAGTGCTTTATTCTTCCTATACATCCCATTTAGACAAGACATATTGCAACATCTGCTTCTGGAAATGGGCTTAAACCTTCTGCATTAGAGATTGTGGGTCCCAGAAAGATTTTAGGTTTGGAACCTCTTTATTTTGAACTTAAAACTTTGAGGGGACATGCCTTTTTAACACGCACACGTACCCCTACCTCCAGGTCATCCCTTCTCTACCACTGGACCCTGACTCTTAATTCTGTCCTTCTATTTAGCAAGCCTTCCCTCACCTATGACACTACAACAGCTCGAAGTGCCCATAATTGGGATGGACACCTGCAAGTGCCTATACAACCGAAACCCAGATCCTGAAGAACCTCACGTCCTCCATGATGACATGTTGTGTGCTGGATTTGCTGAGGGAAAGAAGGATGCTTGTCAGGTGAGACCATACAGAGGTTGGGGAGATTGGGAAAGCTTATTCATTGAAGTGGGATAGCATAACCCATCTCTCATCATTTTGGCTCAAAGAGCTGAAAGCCAAGCTATGGACAGGTTCCTGCTATTTCAGTGAAGAGTATGTAGGAGATTGTTCCTCACAGAAGAATAGATTAATGGGGTTAGAAGAGACCTATAAGGTCATTGAGTCCAACCCCCTGTTCAGTGCAGGAATCCAAATCAAACCAGATCTGACAAAGGGTTGTCTAATTTTCTCATTGAATGTCTCCAGTGTTGGAGCGCTCACCACCTCCCAAGGCAATTGTCCTACTGCTCTAACAGTGAGGACGTTTTTCCTGATATTCAACTGAAATCTGGCTTCCTATAACCTGAGCCCATTATAACACGTCCTGCACTCAAGGATGATTGAGAACAAATTCTGCCCCTCCCTTCAAATATTTGAAAAGGGCTATCTTATTTCCTCTTAGACTTCTTTCCTCAAGGCAAAACTGGCCCAGTTCTTTAAGTCTTTCCTCCTAGGGCTTGGTTTGTGGAACAGAATCCGTGTTTCTTCCCCTCACAAAACATGTTATTTCCCAGCCTCAGCCAAGCAATGAAGTGGTGTGAAAAGTTATCCTGCTTAGTGTCATAGTTGTGGACGTTTAAAACTAAACATACAGGAGTGTGGGTCAAACTTAAACGTTAAATAAGGAGTTCTAACACCTGTTCTCTGAAGATGCCGGCCACAGAGACTGGCGAAACGTTAGGAAGGAAAACCTCCAGAACACGGCCAAAGAAGCCCGAAAAACCTACAACAACCATCGTTAAATAACATGTTTATTTCCTGTGGCTAACATGTTTTCCCACTTACAGTGGGATTTGGGAGATACAGGTCTTCCACAGTTGGCCTTCCAAATTAAGCCTATGTTTATCCTTGTGAAGTTGGTAATCAGATCACACCACAGAAGCAAAGCATATGAAATCCAAGACACATAGGTGGATTTAATGTAAAATACTATGACAAACAGATTACTTTCTGGATTTGGGGGAGTATCTTTTCTAAAAGCATGCTAAGCATATTGCCTTGTTTTACCCTAAGGAAGTGGAGTTAGGAGTGCTTATATGGAAAGACCTTGCATTGGATGAGACTGACAGTGTGCCTTGGCTAATGCTGGCCCCCATAATCATTCTGGCATCTTCCAGATATCTGATCTTTGCAGAATTAGGTGATGCCCTCTGGCTTGTGAATTTGCAGACTCTCAAATCTAGTTGTTTAAATTCCCCCACAAAGGCATAAACTAATTTTTTGTTTTATCTAGGGTGATTCTGGAGGCCCGCTGTCCTGTCGTGTTGGCAATGCCTGGGTGCTGGCTGGAGTGGTGAGCTGGGGAGATGCATGTGGGGCCCCCAACAGGCCCGGTGTCTATATCCGTACTTCAGCCTACTCTAACTGGATTAAGGAGAACATTCCGGAGGTGGAGCTCAGCGAAGTGAAACCCAATGTGGAACCTGTCTCTGAAGAAGGCATGTGCTTCAATACTACTGCTAGCCGGCCTGGACTTTATGATGGTATCCAGCCCTCGCCAGGGTGGAATCGTCCTATCATCCCCAGTAAATTCCCCCCAGAAAATGCTGCCCCTTCAGCTTGCATGGCCAGTCTGCCCCTTCTGCTCCTTGTTCTCCTTCAGAGTTTATATTACCTTTTATAAATCATACCTCAAATATGCCAAAACATTGTAGCGGAAGAGTACTTCTTTTTAGTCCCCTACTCATTGGTGGTCCTGCTATTTCACAATCTTACACCTCAAATTATTATTTTGCACTCTCAATTTAGTGCTGTTGGCTGTGACTCCAAAAATGTCTGTATGCTCTTCAAGCAGAAATTTCCTTCAGGCTTTGTGATTCAGTCTCGTGGGTACCTAGTGCCAGCATCCTGCGCCTCAGCTTATCATATGCTTTTTATATCCAGCCCTGCTAAGTTTTATTTGTGTTCCACTTCCATTGCTAATCATCTAACTTTTTAATTCATACCAACCTTCCCGACACCCAGGCTATTTCTGTATTTCCTATGTTAATAGCATGCCCCTTTTCGCCTTGCTTTTGAGAACGTACTTCTTTTAAGTTATGAAATTCCACTTACGCTCTTCCTCAAGTCAATTCCTGATCTGTCCGACCGTTCATTAATTCCTTCTTTCTGACAACCTCTGACAACTCATTCTTCACACCAATACCCGTAACCTTGGGCTATCTCATGATAGATACATCTTTTAAGTTTCTTTCATGCTTTGCTCCAAAGCCAACCTGTCCCAATAGTTGCACAGTGTGGCTGCCATCTTGGTTCTTTGCAGTAGTAGTTTCCTCTGCAGCCCATTCTCTTTTCTTAAAGTGGGATCTACAGATGCTTAGTCATCTTTCTCATTTAAGTCAGGATCCACATAAGATTGCACGACCACCACTTGTGTCTTATGTTGACTGGCTTCCTACCAGGAATTGCACGAAGTCTTCCCAAGCCAAATAGTTGGTTGGATCCTGTTAGTTCTTAAGTTCCAACTATTGTTTGGTAGTCCCACCCTTCTTGATACCTCATAACTAAAAATGCTTTAAGCTGTCCCGTACCTATATTCCTTGCTAGGGTAAGTGTGGGGGACCCTTCTCCTCCCAACCAAGACCATGCTTGGTTACTGGGTGGAGCAGTGGTGCTGTAGGCCGCCTGACAGACCCACTGTCTATATTCATCTTTCACCCTACACAGATTGGATCAAGAATACGGTTGGAGAAGTGGACGAAGGGACATGTTCCACAGCACCCACTCTGCTTTTTCCTCCTTGGATTTTGGCCTGCTGGTTCTTGCCGTACATCTTTGGGACAGGCTAATGCTCCTGTGTTTTCCCATGACTCCTTCCAGTAGCAAGACTGAAGGGGGGAAAAAGGAGCCATGGTAGTAGGACTCTGGAGCCAACTGATTTTTAAATTGGTTATATTTATACCCTCAATTAGAGGACTAGGTCCAGCTTTGTGTGGTGATCACAATAATATAACTTCCACTGACTCGTCTTGCGTTTGTCACACAGTGAAGATGATTGCCTGGTTTCTACATTTCTGTTTCATGGTCAATTAATCTCTCTATGGGTGGCTGAAGTATTTTGTGTGTGAGTGAGTGTGACAAGAGCTTGAGGAAATGATATAATCAAAGCAATGTTCTCTCATTGTCAGCTTGACAGACTTATTTATGGTGTATGACTCAAATGTGATGCAGCAGCAGCTGGAATGGGATCCTTGATGTGAATGTGCTGGCAGGTAGACAAAACAATTGTCAGTGCAACCGCAGTATTGGAAGAAGGAAGAAAGAAGACAGATGAGGTGGGGGGTGGGGACCCTATGACCTTGCGGGCAATCAGCTTTTCCCCCCAGGCAGACTGTTTTGCACAACTATTTAAAAATATCATGTAAGCATCTCTCATTCTATCAAGAAGGATGAGATTCGGATGCTACTCTCATGATGGTTTTTAATAAAGTGAAGAGTAAATTCTGCAGCGTGGGTGGCTGTTTTATTATTGAAGGATAATCTTGGTCCACCACAGCTGGATCACAAGCATTCTGGATGTATTAGAACTAGCCAGCAACACAGCCTCCGGTGTATGTGACCCAATATGTATAAAAGTTGCACAAGCGGTAACATTCAAATCTCTTACAAGTTTTATTCTTGTAAGAGCAGAAGCTCTCAAGTGGTCTCATGTTCAGTGAGATGAGGCAAATTGGACTTGCCCTCATGCCAGCACTATAGAACAATGTAGCTCACATGTTACTACACAGTGATACTGCACTTGTTTTGTGGTTTTTATTAATTAAAATACTTTTTAAAGTAACAGAAAACACACTGCATATGTGGAGTCTGAGTCCAAGAGCTGTAGCAAGACCACCAAAGTCAATGGCTGTTTCTTCCAGAAGTCCTCAATGCAAGTCCACGCTCCCGCCAACAGCACTGGTGCCAATGTCAAAGCAGTGTAATAAAAGAAAGCTGTATGAAGAACAGTGGCTTCCATCTCTTTCAGCATTGCTGAGCTACAGAGACTTGTCTCTTTTGGGGGGGAAACCCTTATTTTATCACCAGATAATACAGTACACACAACATAGGGCAGCTATGTCGGGATTAAAATAAAAAACCACAAAGTAACACAATTTTCTCTAACTTACATGCTGTCGCAACAATGCAAAGTCAGAGTGCTCCTCCTTCTCCACTTTTCATATATAGCTGTTCTACTGAGTTTGGGAGTGGGTGGTAGGAAACAGCCCAGATCCCCTAGGGTATGCCAAAGGCCAGGTTTCATTTTAGCTGCCCCTCCACAGTTCACACAAGCTCAGCAGTGGCAGTGGTACAATGACATTTTAGTTGCTGAATCTGCCTTGGAAAGCTACTCTTCAAGTGAGCCCCAGAGACCAAGTCTAGACTCTTGCTGCCAGTACTATCTTAGGGAAAGGCCAGCTGCCTTTGGGAAACAAGGCAAACTAAACTGTAAATCCTTCCAGTCTCTTTTTCTAAGGCTGCTGGCAGCAGCTGTGTCATTTGAAACGCTGGGAAAACCTCTTTGCCAGACCTAAAAACCAGTGGGACATTTTTTTGATAGACCAAGACTTCTTGCATCGGAAGTCACAACTGAGGGTGATTACGGCTTCCCTTGAAACAGAGTTTTGTACTCTTAGAGCAAAGGTTATACAGCTTTTAACAATTTGAGCATGAACATTACACTAGTGGGCACTGTTGCTGGAGAAACTATTTTCCCTTCCTGCTTGTCAATTAGTACTCCTTGGAAACAGTCGCTACTGCCAACCAACATTACCTACCAAATCTGTTGACCAATTTTCCCAAACATCTGGACAATGCATTCAGGCACATGTTTGGTTGCTAGTCCCCTCTTGATCTACAACTAATCTTCCACGGTGTATGACTTACTTAATTCCGGAGGTGGGAAGAAGCTCGCAGACTTTCCATACAGTAGCTGAGAAACTGGCTACATCTCTGGCCCAATAAGGAATAATACAAGAAAATGGGTGAATTCCCACTCCCTGCTACAACAGAGAGGACACCAGTTTTGTTAACCAGCAAAGTAACATATCAGGCTGGCAAGGGAGGAGTTTGCCAAGCAGGACAGAAGAGGGTATAGGTGGGCTCCCTACACTGTAGTGAAGCCCTCTCCTCTCCCTGACCCCCGGTCTCTCTGTTCCAAGCATGTCTTATCAATACAAGACCAACACAGATGCTTCGCCTTAGAACATCTCTTTAGAACGAAGGGTGGATATGCACTGAAGCTTAGTGCCTTTTTCAGTCAATTCTTCCTTCACTTCTTGGAAATCTTGGCCTGTTTGTGTTTGGGCGGCGCCCATCGCAGGCAGAGGGAATCAACTGGAGAAGTAATAAAAGAAAGAGGAAAGGAGGAAATTGTCAAAAACTCTGTAGCAGAGCAGAATGGCCAAAGACATTCTATTGCCATCTCTGATACGATGGACTGCCTCTTTTTAGAATACCCACGAATGTGTCATGGGAAGTAATTCAAGTTGGAAAGATTGTTTTCCATGATATTTTTAAACTGCTCCTTGAACAAGTCTGTAGCAGCAGCAAATCAAAATTAAAAAGTGTCCTGTCCAATTCTTTTTCGCTTTCACAAGACTATTTGCTCTGATAGCCAGCATGGAAGCAAGTAGTTTGTGAAACGCAAAATGAGATGCCAGCCTGTCTTGCATGTAACTGCCAATCATTCCTCCCCTTGCCCTGCCCTACAAGGAGCTCCACATCAGCTTCTTTAGAGGGGAGAGGCATGGGAGGAGGAAACTGCCAACTCACCACAGGTCTTGTTATGTAACATCACTGGCACATCACTCCCACCCACTGGGGACAAACAATGACTCTTTCAACAAGGGATAAAAATTCGAAACCAATGCAAAGGAGCTCTGACTCCTTGACCCTCTAGTAAGGTGGTTCTGTGTTTACCTTTTGCAGTGCCTGGCACACTCCACAATAGGGCTAACAAAGCAAAATCCAGTTCTGCAACTTAATATGGAAACGGCGCACTCAGCGAGCCCGGATTTGGGGAGGGATGTAATTTCTGTTTTCAGAACTAATAGTGCAAAGTGATTAAGTCTATCTATCTATTTAATTTATATCCATAAACATGCTTTCTACAAAGACAGACTGGGGTGAAGAACCTGTAGCTGTCCAAATGTTTTTCAATTCCATAGACATGGCCCATGTTCAGCATTGATGGCACTCATGATATTCCAACAACATCAGGAGGGCCATGAGTTCCCCATCCTTGATGTAGGAGTAGTTTCGAAGACTATAGCGGCAGAAGGGAAACTGGGAAAAATATACAACTTAGGGTGCAACTACATAGTGAAGAAAATGCGAATCCACTTGCACACATTTGCTGTGAAGTTGCACCAGGAAATTCAGGTCTGTATGATTTAAGTGGCCACACAGAAAAACAGCCTTTTTTTTGCTGTTTGCTTGCAGTTCTGATATAGCCCTGTAGATTAAAAAGACCTGCCTTACAAGCAATAAAAAGGCTTCCCACTTCAATTTCCTACTGTAGTTATCTTGTTTGCTTTTAAAAAAAAGACCTCTCACGCTGGAAAACAAGCTTTGTTTCTTAAACTATAAGACAAAAACAAGCCGCAGGTATGTTGCCCATGGAGGAGAATGTAGGCTTTGTTCCCTGTCAGTGTGTGCGCAAACACGTGGCTCGTGAGTGTTTTGCATGTTTCTGTGTGCTATATTGGGTTTTCCTTTCAACATCAGTTGAAAATGATCATATGCTTTTGAATTGAAGCAAAAAGATTCCACTTTTAAAAAGTAGAAGTCTCTCTGCTGGGAAGGAAAAACAACAGATCGGGGCTGTGGGACTCCCTAGCCGATATTCAGCACCCAGTTAAATCCTGGTTCTTCATCCAAGAAATTGGCACTTACTGAGATCATGGCCTGGTTTCCAATTTATCAGTTTGCCAGTTTCTGTTTTGTTTGAATTGTTAAATTATAAAAAGTGTTTTAAATGGACTAAATTATTAAGTCAAATACTTCTTATTGTTTTATAGTGATTTCATTAATTGTGTATCCTGATCTGAGATCCGATTAGGTATGGTCGATTCGAAATGTAAAAGTAAGAAACAAAGCTATGAAGAAGCTAAGAATCAGTGTGAGGGAACAACTTGGGGTAATGGCAAATATCATACAGTGGAGTCTCGACTTACAGACGGCTCCACTTACGGACTTTTCGACATCCGTACTTCTCTGGCCACAAAGTTTCATTTCGACTTGTGGCCGGAGAATCGACCTACGGACCAGAAGAGGGAGGCAGGGAAAGCGCCAAATTCAAATTTGGCGCTTTCCCCGCCTCCCCCTTCCAGCCTCCGGATGCTTTCCAGGGCTTCTCCGCCGCCATGGGAGGCATCTTGGAGGTCCCCCCCCCCGCCGCCGATAGTGCCTCCGAAGCACGATCGGAGGCGGCGGGGACCTCCGAGAGGCCTCCCGTGGCGGCGGAGAAGGCATCCGGAGGTCCCCCCCCCCCCGCCGCCGCCGGGAGCCGAGCCGCGCCGGGCGATCCCGGCCATGCTCGGACTCCTGGACTTCTCCCGCCGCCGCTGCTGGGAGCCGGGCGGCGGCGGAGGAAGTCCAGGAGTCCGAGCATGGCCAGGATCGCCCGGCACGGCTCGGCTCCCGGCGGTGGCGGGGGACCTCCAGATGCCTTCCCCGCCGCCATCTGAGGCCTCTCGGAGGTCCACCCCCACCGCCGATCGTGCTTCGGAGGCACGATTGGCGGCGGCGGGGAACCTCCGAGAGGCCTCCCATGGCGGTGGGGAAGGCCTCCGGGGGTTCCCCCCCCCCCCTGCCGACGCAGGCTTTCCCAGGGTGGACCTGGGAAAAAGGTCCACCCAAAAAAATTTTTAAAAAAGGGAACTTACCTTTCCGAAGCCTTCCAGGGGTCCCCCGCCGCCGCCATCACCGCTGCCGGAGGGCTTCGGCGCCGCTGCCGGAGGCCTCTCAGAGGTCCCCCCCCCCCCCAGGCTTTCCCAGGGTGGACCGGGCCTACCAGGGGAGGGCTTCCCCCGGTAGGCCCGGTCTACTCCCTGGGAAAGCCTGGGGAGTAGACCGGGCCTACCGGGGGAAGCCCTCCCCTGGTAGGCCCAGTCTACCAGGCTTTCCCGGGCAGTAGACCGGGCCTACTGGGGGAAGCCCTCCCCTGGTAGGCCCGGTCCACCCTGGGAAAGCCTGCGTCGGCCGGGGGGGGGGGGGACCTCTGAGAGGCCTCCGGCAGCGGCGCCGAAGCCCTCAGAGGCCTCCGGCAGCGGTGATGGCGGCGGCGGGGGACCCCTGGAAGGCTTCGGAAAGGTAAGTTCCCTTTTTAAAAATTTTTTGTGTGTGGGGGGGGAATTTTCTTGGGCCGGTTACGGATTAAATGGTTTTCAATGCATTCCTATGGGAAATGCATTTTCGACCTGCGGACTTTTCGACCTACGGACCCCGTTCCAATACGGATTAATTCCGTAGGTCGAGACCCCACTGTATACTAATTTCAACTCAATTCCAGAGAATTCCAGTCAAAAGCAATCACCAGCAGAGCTGGGCCAGAACGTCTCCTCCCCACCTCACTCCCCATCCCATAATACCTGTGATGGGAGGCTTCTTATACTGGGCACTTTTGAGGTGTTCTTCAACCAGCTTGGGGGTGACGCAGATGACATGCTGCCCCTTCCAGTACTTGACCATGTTCAGGGACTGCAAAGTACTGATGATGTCATTCTGTGTGATGCTTGTCATTTGGCTGTGCCAGGGTCAATGGAGGGAAAAAGAGGGAAGGCAGTGAATGAAGCGCAAGGTAACATAACCTCAGGAGTTCTAACTGGGAGAAAAACACGATGCTCCCCCCAGACTCCTCTCAGAACATGACGCCAAATGAGTATGGGTACTCCCCTTTCAGTACAGGATGGTGCTGTGCTTCATAGAGTCACGAGGCATGCTAGTACTCAGGTGCTCACTTACCTGAGATCTTTGATGGAGAGAGTGCCCCGGAAATCCCGGAGGATCTCCAACAGCACCCATGACCAATAGCTACGGTAGCTCAGCTTGCCCAGATCTGAGAGGGGCTTCTCTGGGGAGCCCACAGTGCTTTCCAGCTTTGAGAGTTCGTAGCCTGAGGAAGAGAAGGGTTTAGAATGAAACTGAGGAAAGAAAAGTTTGAGGGGGAAAAGGCGTAGAAACAATTGGTCTGAACCAACCGTACAAAACGGAAGTGGAATACAGGGGCTCAGGCAAACAGGTTACTTCTAGCACTTTCTGCCAGCTGGAGATAGGGGGAGAGTATCCCCAGGTTCAGCAACAGGAAGAGGTTAAGGAGCTGCCTGTCGTATTTCACAGGTTTCTTGGGGGCCACCACACACCAATTGATGGAAAGAAACTTACTGAAAGCAATGAGGAACTTCCCATAACCCCGCCTCTGGTATGGTGGCAAGGTGAGGATGCAGGCCACGTTGTTGCCGTCTGGTGATTCTTTCTCCTGGGAAAGAAAAGCAAAAGCAAATCAGTCCGACGAACGAAGAATCAGGGGGTGGCAGCGTTCTCTAACGCCATACCTGATGGTCTCTCCACTCTGGCTCTCCCCTCTCCTGCCATTTCAAACAGCCCCTCCTCTTTTCATTCTCTCAGCCAGTCTCCATCCATATGCAAATCCGCTTTCTGCCAGTCTTTCCACCCCATCACTCTTCTTACCCGCCACCGACATGGATCACATGACATTACTGTACAAGCACACAGACTGTATCACAATTTATGTGACATCACGGGAAGCACCACACCTCAGGGCCTTAGGGCAGGGGTGGGCAAGCACAGCCTGCAGGCCACATGTGACTTTCCCAGGCCGTTTCTGGGGTCCCCAATCAGGCCTCCATGACTCCAAGAGGCCAAACAATTTTTGGTAAGGGTAGGTTTCTCAAGAGTGATGCCTGAAGGCCCACCCCAACGGCTCTAGATTCTGCTGGGAGTGGATCCTGCATGGCTCTCCCAGCCAAATGCATACATAAAATGACTCCAAACCAGAAGTGGACTTCTGACTTGGATTTTTGCCCAATCATGACAACTTGGGGCTGAAAAGTTGGCCCCCGGCCCCATCAAAACTGCCCTAAAGGAAGAAGCAAGAGACAACAAACGCTTCTTTAGCTTAGCTGGAACTGCCAACCGGATCTCTCAGAATCTTTCCCAGAAATGGCCATGAAACTGGAATGTGCTTATCCTCCTGCCCCGCCTTCCTACTGCATTCTGTTATATGCCATCAAAGTCAAAACTGACATAATAATCGTAATACAGCTTTCAAGGTAAGTCAGGTGTTTAAGGAGTGGTTTTACCAGATCCACACCCCCAATGAATTTCTATAGCTAAGCGGGGGAACTGAAACCTGGTCTCTTCAGTCCAAGTCTGTAACTCTGTCCACTGCACCACGCTGGGTACCTCATTGTATTCTAATTATATAATTTAATTATATTAAAGTGGAAGCCCTTTTGAACCCAGCACTCAGAGAGGCAAATAGAGAAATGCCATGAATAACTGCGATTTCTAGCCCTTGTGGTTGCAAATATCTGAAAGCACGTGGATAACTTCTAGTGACATCTAGTGACAACCCAGAGGATGTCAAGAGGGCAGGATTAGAGGTGGCGTCATGCACAACTATTTTATCCTCTCTTCCCTGGCAGGACCCGCATATGATGGAGAAAAGCAGCAAATGTATGGAAACTTTCTTAATTTGTATTTTTCAGGTTTTCTTCGTGCAAAAGAGGACACAACCACAAATTCTCAAATGCTTATTTTCTTTCTCAAAAACCTCAGTTTTAGCTAGAATGAAGGACAACCAGACATTTTACACCATGCAAGTACCTTGGAAAAGTAGCCCACGATGTGGGCCCCTTGCCTGTCGACCTCGGTGAGGATATAGAAGACAAAGGGCTCCACATCAAAATAGAGGGTCTTATGGTCCAGGAACAGCTTGGCCAAGAGACACAAATTCTGGCAGTAAATCTGGTGGGGGAAATAAAGCAAATTTAAATAAGGATGTAGACCTCTAGGCAATAATCATTGAACCAATCGGCAAAAGAGAAACAAGAAGGGTGTAGGCCCTACCCAGGAAAAGAAGAGATACTCCAAGGCGTTTATCTCCACAAAAACTTTACAAAAGAAACAAACAGAACCTTAGAATAATAGTCACAGAATCACATTCAGAACTTTGTTCTAAGTAAGCTCTTCTGAAATGGTAGAGCGGGGAGCATTCTCTTCCATGTATTCAGCCACTAACTGGGCATACTGCAAAGATCAATTTGGCATTAAGATTCTACTTTTGGCAGCCTTCAAGCATTACAATAAAATCAAACATCTTTGAGGAATTCTTCTGTATGGGGAAATTAACCGTCCAGGGCCATATCAAGGTTGTAAATTATCTGTCAAAATTCAAGAGACTTGCTGTTAAACAGCTTCTCAAAATAAAAGTTCTGCTTAATCCCATCAATGATTTTGTTCACCATTAGAAGTACAATGGGCAGTAGAAATGGGATATTCGTACTCGTATCCCTGATGATAAAAGTATGAGTATTGTGGACACGGGTGGCAGGGAACGAAATTCATTGTGCAGCACCGCAGGCAGGAGCTCGGCTGGCGCATTCCCACCTCCTCTGGTAGTAGACCGCTCTCTTCAGCTGAGTGGGGAGAATCCTTGTCCTGCCTCCTCATCGGAGTGGTTGGCTGCCAGAGGAGGCAGGGATGGGTCAGTTGAGCTCCTGCCTGGATTGGTGCACCACTGGCGAAGACGGACCCCAACAGTGCATAACAAAAGATGAGTGGCCCTGCTGGCCTGGGGTGCAGGGAGAGGGTCTACGCAGCAGCTGTAGTGCCGCATGACAAATTTCATCAAGCCCCGCCCCCCCCAAATTAATTTGGGCCCATCTCTACTCTGAAATTTATTCCAAAGTTTAGATGGCAATTGATAGTGCCAATATAGCAGACCCACTACTGGGCAAGCGGTCCCTACCTTGTGATCTTTGCCATCCACCTCATACACTGAGATATTATTCTTGCGGTAGATCTCTTTCCCTGGTGGCTGCCTCCACTGACACTGTCCCTGAACAAGAAAAACAAAGAAAAACAATCAGCCCCCAAAGCCAAAGACCTATATTTTTCTAACCAGTTCTATCTGCTGAGCCATTCAACAGTTTCAGCAACTTTCCCACTTGCTTGTCCTTTTAGTTAGGTCAGTACCTTCAACTCTCATTTAGGCATTGCTTAATTTTTCTGCTTTCTAGCACAAAATTATTAGTACTGCATGTATCAGCTGTTTTAAAAATCTATTGGGTACACTTGAAACTGAATGTGCAATTATATTCCAACACATCAAACTTGTAAAAACTAAGAGGACAGACCTGCTAATAGAAATCAATTCTCAACTAACAGTCCTCTTTGAATGCTTCAAAACTCCCTTCATTCCACCTACAGCTGTCCTGCCTTTCTCACTCAGCTCCCTCCCCAGGAACTCTGGGCATTCTCGTTCCCCTTTCGTACAAGGTGATAGCGGTAAGTCTTCTCAAACTTCATATACTTGAGGCAGTACTCGCAGATCCACAGCTTGGGCTGTTTCCCGTAGTCTTCGGGGAAAGGCGAGAAGTACCAAGCATCAATCTCATAGTTCCCAATATGTATCTTGTCCACATATTTCACCTTGGTGATCTGAGGAAAGAGAACAATATCTGGGAGCCTTGAAACACAGCTATGCTTCTTATTCCTACCCTTCCTTCCCCTTGGCAACAAGCCAGTCCAAATGTAGGTAACACTCACGGCTTCGTGTTCTTTCTCCAAAGCTGCTGTTGTGGGATCCATCTCAGCGTAAGTCTGCAGAAGAAAAGAACAGCATGGAAAGTGGTGGTGACTAAAACTGCCTTAAAGAATATAGCTTCCTTGGTGCCATCATGGGTTTAGTAATAGCTCCAGGGGCATAAAAAAGCACCCAGGATTTTTCCAGCTCTGGAGATGACACTGAATATGAGTGACATATGAGCCAACAGTGTAAGGTGGCTACAAAAAAGGCTAATGCTCTTTTAGGCTGCATTAATAGAAGTATAGTTTCCAAATCCCGCAAGGTGCTAATTCCCCCCCTATTCAGCACTGGTTAGGCCTCACCTTGAGTATTGTGTCCAGTTCTGGACACCACACTTCAAGAAGGATGCTAACAAATTGGAACAAGTTCAGAGGAGGGCGACAAGGATGATCAGGGGGCTGGAAACCAAGCCTTATGAGGAAAGGCTGAAAGAATTGGGCATGTTTAGCCTTGAGAAAAGAAGACTGAGGGGTGATATGATAGCACTTTTCAAATATTTGAAAGGCCGTCATACAGAGGAAGGGCAAGATCTGTTCTCGATCATCCCAGAGTGCAGGACACGCAACAATTGGCTCAAGTTAAAGGAAGCCAGGTTTCTGTTAAATATCAGGAAAAACTTCCTGTTAGAGCAGTACAACAGTGGAACCAGTTACCTCGGGAGTTGGTGAGTGCTCCAACACTGGAGGCATTCAAGAAAAACTTAGATAATCACCTGGCAGATATGCTTTGATTGTATTCCTATATTGAGCAGGGGGTTGGACTTGATGGCCTTGTAGGCCCCTTCCAACTTCACTTTTCTATGATTCTATGAAGCACAGCACAGCATCCCCAGCCACCTTTCTGTGGGAATCACCTTTTGCACATGGTTGATCTCGTCATGTTTCCGCTTCTGGTTGCGAGTGATCTTGCGTTCTGGCTGCTCAGAGAGCTCGTTCATGTATTGATCAGTGTTCTTCTGCACTGCATCTTTGACGGTTTTGGTGAGGGCCAGGCGGTTCTTATCCACCCACTCATCCAGACGGCGGTTGACTGTGGTTAACAAAGAAAATGGGCTTTTTAACTATATATCCATGTACTCTTGTGATAGCTCAGTGATAAGATGCCAATATCTTTTGCCAGCGTTTTACTTCTATTAATGATTTTCTATACATTCTATCTGGATAGAGATCTGGTATGATAGCAGGTATTCATAAGAAGGAATTTAAGACCAATGAAAAGAATTATAGCTATAGAGGTATGCAGCATATGATATTTATTTATTTTATATATTGCCCCATTAGTGCAATGCACTATTATTAAAAGGAATACCTATTTACTATTGAAATTAGATTCTCAGGCAGATGAGCAGACTGTGAAGGACTAAGATGGATTTCTATAAAGGAAAGTCAACAACTTGAGGAAAACTATTCTCCCAGCCACTACATGTAATTCTATTTGCTTTATTTCCCTTTATATATATATGCACACCAGGAATATCCCTTTCACGAGGCAGCCATCTCAGACAGAGGATATTACCAGGAGTGGCCTTTTACTGCTCAGAAAAGTGGTTCTGCACAGTTCTGGGGGGCTGAGCACTTCCTCAATGCTCATTAAGGAATTTTTAGTTCTGGATGGAGCTGCAGGTGATACAGCTCCTTATCTATCTCTAAGCAATGAGTGGGTGTTGGAGAAGGGGCAGGCAGTTGCTGTGGCCAATGGAAGGGGACAGCAGCTGCCCCTGTTCCTTGCTCACCACAGCCCTGCTCAGCATACCATCCACCTTTTGGTGGTCTCTCCCTCTAGTAATAGGCAGGGATTGGGCATTGCTAATGGGGCATATGTAATGCACAGACTGCCACCAGTATACCTGCTCTTCCAGCTCTGTGCAATACTATAGCCAGTACAGTTCCCTTTCTGCCTGAAGAGGAAATATTAGTGATAGGAGGCACTGTCATCACCTCCTCTTCCCCCTTCAGCTCTTTTTACACCTGAGCACATTTAGCAGGCAACTCATCTTCCCAAAGTCTGTGGCAATGGGGAATGGTAGCATAGCTAAGATATGGAGATAGAGTCAACAACACGGTGAAGGAGAGCTTGAACGGTACCACTGTATATATAAAACCCCGGGGGGGGGGGAGATACATGATGTTTTGTGATTTGTCATGTTGATTCGCCATTTCAAAGTTGCACTCACAGCACTCCTTAGAAGAGTCAGTGTGTCCACAGCCCAAAATGTTTGGCACCACTGGACTAAACAGACACTTCATATTTCCTCCAAAACATACTGATATAGAGAACCACAACAAAATACTCACATCCAACATAGTGCACATAAAACTCTTCCCTGTTTTCTTGCTCATTGATTCGAGACTGGATCACCTCTGCAGAGTCTGGAAGGAAAAGACATTCAGCCTGGTTAAGACACATCTTAGAAAGGAAGGCCTAAAGGTGTACATTGTTCTCAGACTGACACAATTTCCCTTGACGCATCTAGTGGCCAAAGTGTTTACTTTCAAGTGGCAAGAGCAGAAAGGACTTGTGACAACTGGGTATGACTGCACTCTTGCAAGTTTTGTCAGGATGACAGCCCATTCAGGCGATCAAAACTAGCATACCAAGCCAGCAGACACACAACCACTGGAAATGTCATGGTAGCCCTGAGATCATGCAATCTAGTACCCTTCCCTACTTCAAGAAATGGGCAAGAAACACCTTTTCTTTTTGTTGAGGTATGGTGTGGTGATAGGAGAAACGTAATTTATTGCGGTGCATTGTATTTTTCAGTGCTCTGTGTTGTTTTGTCGTCTTTCCCACACCAAAAGGAGGGCCAGATCCTGGAAGGGGCCAAAGTGCCGTAGCCATACGTCATGCAGTCTATGACACTACATAAAGGGGGTGGGTGGGGGTTCCCTACCCAGGGCCAACTTACGCCACGTCCCGTCCCCTCGCCGACAAAGGTACGTCTCTCCGATCTCCACGCTGACCTCGGCCTCGCGGGGGGGCGGCGACGAGGGCGGGAGGTTTTGGCTGGTCGCCCCCCCCGCGCTGCCTTGTCCCGGCGCCTCCTCTTCTTCTCGCCCCCCCGGCCCCAGGCGTCGTGGGTCCGAGCCGGGGGGGCTCCCCCTCTCTCCACCCCCGCCGCCTTCGTCGGCGGCGGAAGCAGAGGCCCCTTCGCCCGCGCCAGGCCCCCCAGCCGCTGCCATGACAATCGCCACCACGAGAACTCAGACTCAGAGACGCGCGAGCGTACAAACGCACACCCTCCCCACCAGCAACGGTTCCCCAAAACCGTCTAGGCCCAAACCGGAAGTGATTTGTCCAGACGGAGGGACCGCCACAGAGACGGGGGCATTGCGAAAGCGGCGCGTGAATGTGACGTTTACAACTGTCCGGGTCATGTGACTGGAAGTTCGCTAGGATAACCAGCGGAGTGGTGCGTTGCTAGGAGACTATGAATCCTAGCGTTCGCGCGACTTAGCGGGGCCTTTCAACAATGTAAAGAGGGACCAGGGACCGCCTCCCAGGATGCACCGCGCATGGCGTCCCTCCGTGCTGCGTTAAGACTTAGAATTTAATGTTAATGTGTCATTTTGTGGCTTGCAAGCCACTTCTGCAGAAACAACGTGATGGGATGTGTCTGAAGATGTGGTGCTTAGTCCACGGAAGCTGACATTGACATACATTTTTGATCTTAAGATGCCGCAATACTTTTTGTTGCTGCTGAGGCAGTTACCTTCTAATACTTTTCGAAAATGCTATTTAAAGTGGCGGCGGCAGCTCCTGAGACAGCGTTTCCTGACCCCAAATAAAATTTGGTGTTCACTTCTTCCTTGCTCTCGAATTATAATAAAAATAATTTTAGTGTGGAATGAGAATTATCTATGCTCTTGTCACAGAAATTTTCCTTCTTCCCCTTTCCAGGTGAGGGGCCACAATCCTAAGGACCGTCACTAGCGGGAGCCCCTGTTAACTTTAGTGAGGTAATTCAAACGTGTGGGAAAGGACCACGTGGAAAGAGGCAAATCCTGACCAGTGGCTCAGCTGAGGGATGCTACAGTGCAGTTTCCTCTGAAGGTGTGATGATTGTGACAAGTGGTTGCAAAAGCCATTTATATGTGACACAAAGATGCATCTGCTGTCTGCACTTCCTCCAACATAATTTTAGAATATTAAGCCCAAAGTGTCTGAGTTTTCTCTGCAAGTGGGTAATTGTGTTTTGTCCCTGCATAAGTCATGGATGCAGTCAATGCATGTTTTTACTGATCCCATTCTCATTTAGAGAGGTGCTTTGAGTAGGTTTTTCTTAGAAACAGAGAATGCAAGAAGCTAGATTGATCGGATGACTCAGTTATACCTGAGACAGAGAGAAGAATTAACTTGCCCCTAAAAAGGGGCAATTATAAAGAGAGTGATGGATGAGGATGTCAGAGTAGCAGTTTTTAGCAGCGTCTGTTCCAGAAGCTCCTTGTTCCAGTCCCAGCAGTCAAGAAAATCAGGCAGAGACAATAGACTTCTAACAGCTAAGTCTATTTACAAATATATATACAGCAGCAACAGCATTACAGTCCACAACCATTTACATCAGCCAAGAGAATAAATCATTACACAGTGTCTATATATACTATCACTGTCCAATTGGTTGTCAGAGACATTACATCATCTTCACCCTTATGATGTGTATTCCAGTGTCCTTGTCAGGCACACCTGCTGACACTTTGTATGTGATCTCTGTGCTTATTGTTCATGGCCGTAAAATTCAGGTTCCATTTTATTTGGTTTATTTTATATAACCTGACAGAGGATTCAGGAGATCTGGGTTTGAATTCCCGCTTGGCCATGGCAGCTCAAGGGGGTGGGGGAGTAGAACTGGGAAAACCACTCCTTACACTTACCTTGAAAGCCCTTTAAGCGTTGCTGTAAGTCAGTTCCAACTTGATGGCACATAACACATCGACACAAAAAGCACACACTTTAAAGAACCAATGTGGTGGTGTTGTGGATAGAGTGAAGGACTAGGGACTCCAGAGAAGACCTGAGTTTGAATCCCCATTTAACCATGTAAACACACTGTAGGATACTAATGGTAAAACCATTTTTAAATATCTCACATACATGGAAAATCCTATCAGGATCAGTAAAAGTTAGGAGTTTGATAGCACACAACAAAAATCGCTAGGATAAGTCAAATCGCAGAGGCTCTTCTCTGTGTGAGTGCTCAACAGAGACTTGATGTTTAAAAATGAATTCTCGTGGTTTGGGAATTCCTGCTGTATTGGAACTTGCAATGAATTTTGAGGGCTCTCTTCCTGCATGTACTGCACCAGTTATCCCTGCATAAACCGAGGGAAATGTTTCTGTGTATAAGTGGTTGTTGTTTTTTAAGTGCAGAAGAGGGAATTTTCATTTTCTACATTTCTAGAACAAACTCAGTGCACTACAGACAAAGCAAAAGTCTTCAGATTATGTGAAATTACATTTTAATGCATTATTATAGAAGAAAACAGTCACAGTAAATCTGAAACACACTCAGTTCAAAACTAGTAAAATTACAGTGTCGGATACTTCTATACAGCCTTTTTGCTCACTCTTCTCTTCCAAAGATATCATTAACCTACTTAATATTACTAGCATAGGAAGTGAGTGACCGTATTGCTCCCTATGAAGAGACAGCAGAAATGAAAGTAAGGCTTTAATCCATTCCATTAAGCACAAATGTTGATACTTGAGAAGGCTAAATGTTTGAATTTTAACTCCATGAAATTCTGGCCAGGTTCTGTTATGGCAGGTGGGTCTATATTTAAATTTACAAATCTCCCTCAGATTTTTGGATTTCGTTAGCATTATAATCTTTTTACAATGATTAAAAATGATGAATAAATAAGCAGTTATTTATTATTTATCTGTCTCTAGATGCTGATGGCAAGGTTTATTCACAAACCTGCTAAATTATTTTGGGGATTTGCACAGAAAAATTAAGTGATCAGGATTATGCCCTCAAAACTGATTGCATTTTGCTATATTTATGACATGACAGAATGCAACTGTAATCAGTTAAGGACCTGAAGGCAGCAAATTAAGCCTGTTTCTTTGTCATCCTAGTTTTAGTGTCTCTGCGTATGTGAGAGAAAAATCTACTGTATTTTTCCATTTATAAGACCCCCCCCCCCCCGTTTATAAGACACCCCCCCACTTTTCTAACCCCCAAATTAAGAAAATTTAGCTTTGAGTATTCAGCATATGGGCTCAGAACACTCAAGACATTAGGAGTCCCTGTTGAATCTGAGCCTACAGGCTCCACCTCCAACAAGGTGTGTTCCAGTTGGTTTGTTCAGCATCAGCTGACGTCAGTTCCATAAGGCTCATGATTGGAGGAAGCTAAGTCTCCTGACTGTAGGAAGCTAAGCCTTGTGATTGAAGGAAGCCTGTTTACAGAGGCAAGGTACAGGCCGTTTTGTTCTCTCCTCAGCTTACTTCTGTGTATAAGACGCCCCTCAATTTTTAGTGTAATGATTTTAGGAGACAGTAGCATCTTATACATGGAAAAATACAGTATATTCTCTTGGTAATGTAAACAGAGCCAGGATGTTAATGTTACAGAAATACATACGTGTAGGTGTCCAACAATATCTGAAGGCGGTAATAAATATATTTGGCCACTTTAGTAACTCGCTGGGGTGGCAATACCTTAAGAGCCCCTCTCCAAGTGAACTGTTGTAGCACTATACATCACTGTTTTGCTTGCACCAAACAGAACCTGGAGTGTATATAATATAAAAATCATCTTAGAACTACAAAACTGGAAGGGACCCTATGGATTACTGGGTCCAGTCCCTGTCAAGGAGGCACAGTGGGGAATCGAACTCCCAACCCCTGTCTCTGCAGCCAGATATCTAAGCACAGTATTGAGCACAGATTGTTAGGAGAGACTAACAAGGCTGCGACTACACAGCGGTGAAAACACACTTTGATCTCCTGTGATCCACAGTTTTTCAAAGGGGGTCCCTGCTGGTTTCTGCAGGTGAGATCACTGTAGACATCCAGATCACAAAGCTGCGTTTGCACAGAGCTCCAAAAGCAGACGCAGAAGCTGCTTTTGGCAATTTCCGCTTCTATTCTTTAACACTAATTTTTCCAAAGTGACATAGTGATAGTCTCCTGCAGTGCTAACCTGAAAGCTGTTTTTAAAAAAGATTAAGAAACACATTGTTTGGAGACAACCACCACTTTGCCTTTAGATCAGGCGATCACACAGAGGAGAAGAAAAGGAAATTAGAGCAAATTTGAATCACCCCAGCTAGCTGAACAACAGCAAAAAGACAATTCCCCACTAAAAAGAGGTGATTCCCCACCAGGCTTTGAGGCATTGAGCTCATGGAGTTGCTGGTATCTGATCAGTGCCTAATTTGATGCAAACTGGGGAGTAAATAGTCAACTGAGGAAATAATTACCCCCAAGTGATTAATACTATAGAGTTCTGGATAGCCAGTAAGGCACTGTAAAGTTTAAAAGGATAGTCTACTAAGATGGATTCCATTTCACAATGAACCAGCTGTCAGGCAGCATTTGTGGTCATAATTATTTTGAAAGTCTCAATAATAGTCAAAATGTCCTTGTTCTGAAAAAAGATCTATGCCTTAAAGAGCCAATTCTGTTTTGCTGGGATTGTCTTGAATCAGAAATTAGGGGCCATCATGATAACGTGGATTTTTAAGTCCAACCCAGTTTGTAGTTCACTTTCTAGTTGGTATGATGAATGAACTGAGTAAAACCACAGCACTGATTCCAAGAACCATCCCTTCTGAAGGACTGATTGGCTGTTTCCTAGATAATACTGTAAATATTGTAATAAAAATAACCTCACAATATCATTTTTCCTTTCCTAAAGAAAAAAAGGGAACACCCAGAAAAGATGTATTTGTATGTCTTCTCCATCAACGCTGAAAATTAAAACAGCAAGATCTTTACAAAAATTTTGCCTTTCTCAAAACAAGATGAAAAGGCTGCTGGATGATACGAGTGGGCAGAAGGTAAACCAAGGACTACAAGTGGATCTTCAAAATCTATAGTCAGTTAGCAAGGCTTTCTGATTCCCAGTTGCCTAAGAATAACATTTCTCTTGATTAATTACGTTTCTGAAAAATAATGACTGAGGAGAACCAGGAGTAGCTTTGTAAAATTTATTCTGGTTAAAAATTTCAGGGATAAACATCTGCAGAGTCACTCTATTCCCTAATTCTTAGGGCATGTCCATCTACCTGACCCATGATTTTACACCTCAGACTGGATGACCCACGATTTTACACCTCAGGCTGGATGACCCATGATTATACCTCACACCCACAGGGAAGAAATCAGCACATTTTTACCATAAATACCTCAATAAAAGGGCAAGTCACAGCATTTGTAGTGAACATGTCTGGGTTTCTTCCCCCTCATAAAATAATGTAAATATAATAAAAGAATCCTGACAGCAGAAATATGTGTGAGAGATTCCAGAAACTGCTTTATAATTCACCAACAAGATGCTATATTGGACAGTTTAAGGACCTAGCAAATTTGGCACCACTTATGCCTTTCAATGGAAACCACTTCCAGGAAAACAGAAGCCTACAAGCCAAGGACTCTTCTAGGCTCTATGAGAGTAGCATATTAACACTGGTGCCCAAGGTAACACTGGTGCTCAAGGTAAGCACAGAAACCTGATCCTCCCCAGGATGGACATGAGCCACGTGTCGGGGAAATTGCTGCTTATATCGGAAAGTTTTCCCACAGGCAGAACAAGCGTAGGGTTTCTCACCCGTGTGTATTCTTTGATGTTTCACCAGTTTGGAGTTGACATAGAACCCTCGGCCACACTGGGGACATTTGTAGGGTTTCTCTCCTGTATGGATTCTCTGGTGCTCAATTAGGGACGAGCTTTGTGAGAAGCACTTCCCACACTCCTCACACCGATACGGCCGCTCCCCGGTGTGCACACGATTGTGTGACACCAGGTGGGTCTTTTTCTTGAAGCATTTCCCGCAGAGGGGACAGGGGAAGGGCTTCTCCCCCGAATGGGTGCGCTCGTGCTTGAGCAGGTTGGAACTAAGGGAGAAGCGCTTCCCGCAAAGCGTGCAAGTGTACGGCTTCTCGCCCGAGTGTGTACGCAGGTGCTTCACGAGGTTGGAGGTGCGGCTGAAGGCCTTCCCACACTCCTGGCACGGGAAGGGCGTCTCTCCCGTGTGGGTGCGCTGATGTTCTGTCAGAGCAGAACTCCGGCTGAACCCCCGTCCACATTCAGGGCAGGCAAAGGGTTTCTCGCCTGTGTGGATTCTCTGATGCCCCATCAGAGTGGAGCTTTGAGAGAAGCGTTTCCCGCACACGTTGCACACAAAGGGCCTCTCCCCGGTGTGGATTCTCTGGTGTTCGATGAGCACAGAGCTTTGTGAAAAACTCTTCCCACACTCAGTACAATGGTAGGGCTTGTCCACTGGCCTGCGGGGAGCAGGGGGTGGCAGAGGAGGAGGAGGAGGTTCCAGGATACCCAAAAGGTTGATAAAACCAGGAGGATTGTGGGAAGCTTCCTTTGTCCGTCGCCTTCTCACCTGGCTGCTCCATCTCTGTTCCTCTGCCTTGGCTTGAGTTTCATAGTCATTGGGACTTTGAGAGGCGTTTGGACGATGGAGCTCAGCTTCGTTTTTGCCTTCATTGTCTTGGTCCCTCACTTGTCTTCCTGCACCGCTCCTGCTGCCCAGTGCTGATCCTCTCTGGCCAGGACTCGGAGGTACTTCAACCTCCTGTATGTCTGCCTTTCCTTCTTGTATTTCCTTCTTGAAATCTTCTGCTGCAACCTGTCTTTCAGTCCCAACACCTGCTGACAGAAAATAAATACTTGAAGAAAAACTACAGAACAAGAATTGAGAGGGAAACAGCTGAAATAAAATTATATACACATGCTGGGCACTCATCTCAATGGATTAAATATTAATCAAGGTTACTTAAGTCATTACCAAGTGTAATAATTACATTATTTTCTACTGTTATTTTCTTTCCCAACTAACCAAACCCACCTTTTCAGAACAAGGTTCAAAGGTAAAGTCTGTCGTTCTCTACATTACAACGTGTTGTTCCTCTGTTGTTTCCTTTAATCACTATTGTTGTTAACAGAACCAGGCTTCAAAAGAACTGAATACCAAACAGAGGTCATAAATCCTTGCTATGTGTGAAATGTAAGCAAATACCACTGTCCGTTTATCTTAGAGCCTTCCATGAATGTTTTGGTCTCTGTATTCTAACTCATATGTCTGACGAAGTGGGTATGTTCCACTAAAGCTTATACAAAAATATAGCAGTTAAGTTTTTAAGGTGCCATAAGACCTTTTTTCCTTTTGGGTTGTGTTTCTTGTTGAAATGCTTGCACAGACTAATATGGCTACAACTTTGAAAACTCTTGAAAGGGATCCCTATGAATCCTCAGTTATGAAGCTTTAAATTTAAACAGTGACATCAACATGTACATCCACAGAGTTACTCAACAGGATTTCAGCCAATGGGTTGGATCCAGGATCTACTTTCTAGGAATGGAAAGGATACACTGATAAAGTGTTCCTCTCCCCCACACTTCACTTCATTTACCTTTGTGAAGAGCTGCAGAAGATACAGGAGGGTTGTTTCCAGATGGAGAAATCTCTGGGGGGAGGGGGAGGAAACTGTGCAGACAGAAATATACTATTGTGTCCAGTCACAGTGACGTTAAAATTCTCAATTTTCTTTCCCTAAAAATGTATGAGTGGCTCTCTCTTTCCTTTCCAAAGATTTAGAGCTGCAGGCCACACTAATAGCTGGGAGAGCTATGAAGATAGGGAAAGAGACTTAACACCAGTGTTGTCCCACAACATTTCTCTTTCATTGTTTACTGTACCAGCCTGGAGCATAAGGGACCCAGCTGTGAACATTTAACCTGACACACACTCCCATGACCTCTGAAGCATATTTGAGCCAGGCTGATTGATGGCTTATGGCAAGAAAGGCACTGTGGCTGAGTTAGGTTTTTTGTTTTAGCATGTTAATTTAAATTTTGCTTTTGGCTTGATCTTATTACATCCAGATCATTATGTCACATAAAACACACATTATGTCCAGATTATGTTGTTGTATTAAGCTCTGTTAGCTAGTTGGTTGGATAGCTCAGTGCTTTACATAACCCACTATGTGCCAGGATAAGAGTCAGCCTGTGTAGCCTTGGGCAAGCTGCACAGTCCCAGGGCGCCCCTAGAGGAATGGAATGGCAAACCACTTCTGTGCGTTTTCTACCTAGAAAACCCTGGAAAGGGTTGCCAGCAGTTGGAATCAACTTGATGGCACACTATTATTATTATTATGCTCTGTTTATTCAAGAGTTAGTTTTGTATTATTTGAATGCCTTCCTTCATTTTGTAGCAAACTGGTTATTTCAAATATGAAGTTGCATGTTGGTAGTATATTGTGCACTGATCTGGGCACATTCACTGTGGAAATACAGCATATATAGTTTGGAAAATATAAAATATATTTGGAAAACAAGGAAAAAAGTTATACCTATTGCTTTATTAGCACATAGCATGTTGCACTATCTCATGAGGTGCAGCAGTACAAAGCGGATTCAAAAAATTGTTTCTAAATCTGGTCTTAGTCTCAGTATTTCAAATAAAGTTATTAGAATTTGAAGAGTTCCAGAAGAATTTTATGTTAATCTGGCAGGACCATGAGTTTACTGGTCCAGAACAACTGAAACTGTTGCAAGGGCAGTGGTAAACACATGTACACACTCCTTCTCTCATGTTATAATGTGCTCATGCCAGTCCCAATCCTGAAGATTTTAACACTGCCTAGCAGTCAAAATAAAGATTTAAAAGGATGAGAAAGAAAATAACATGTCCTCTATTAAGCCTGAAACAGCATTACAAGTTCTCTCGTTCTAGTCAGAATGTATCCCTGAACTGGAACCATTTCTGGGAGTGACAGGGAGCAGGAAAACACCCCAAATTTTACTGCAAGTCCCCACTATCTTTTTAAACTCTTACTGAGTGTAGAGATAGGAAACGGAGATTTAGAATTTCTCACTATGAATGTGAACAAAAAGGGCAGAGGAGAAGGCAGTAGCTACCAACCATCCTCATTTTAAATCCTCAATTTATATATACTCTGTTGCTCTAAAATACTAAGATGCACATAATATATCCAATGTTCTGCCCTGTACATCCACCAAATATACATATTTTTTGAAAAACATTCCTACTCTAAAAGGCCAAAAGATCCTTTGTTTTAAGTCATAGGATAGAAGATCTGTTGGCCTCATTAAGACATAAGACTGAAAATTATTCTAATGTACAATTCCCTCATTGGGAGAAAGGCAGCTGATAAATAAAGCAAAACAAAACAAAATAAAAAATAAAACAAACAAATCAGAATGTCTTCTTGTACAAGCATTTTTGACAACACACCAGGTTTTCAACTGACATAAAACAATATTTTGTTTGAAGAAGAGTTCAGTACAATTCCAAACCAAGTCAACAACAGAAAAAAAATGTGTAAGCTGAACACTTAAAATCTCAGGGCATAATATGTAACAAAGCTTTGTTTCTAAACTTGCACATGTATACACATTTCTGCTTTGAATACCTACATTCCAAGAAAACGCCAATGCAACCCTCAAAAAAGTTTTCCACTTTGAAAATTAACACAAGTTAATATGCCATAATATAACATTTTTCTTTCTTTCTTTCTTTCTTTCTTGTCTGTGGGACAGAACACAGGTATTAAGAGTTTGATCCTTCTTTTCTGAGGCTGTTTAATCTCCAGTTTAGCGGGGAACGGAACCCCGTAGGAGGAACGTTTAGCTATTCTTCCTCGTCTGAATTTTCAAAGATTTACTGCCCATTTTTACCTTTGCTTCTGGATTTCTCGCCTTCCTCTGCACCTTGTCCACGAGGCTCTTCCATCTTGGGGTGTGATTATAATGTCCTAAATAATCTGGGGAAGCTTTTGCAAAAAAAAAAAAATCCCCGCCCTGGCTTTTTTCACCCCGGGACAAAAGCAAGACCCGTTGCAACACACAAAACAGTTATACCAATCCTGTGGCTTGTGAATCACTAATGCCTGCAGAATAGCACAGGGAACCCAGTGATGATGTCATATCCTCACCCAAGTTCACATGATGCAGGGGGAATCGAAGAATGGAGGGAGGAGGAAGAAGAGTCCTGGAAGCGGTTGCTAGGAAACCAAAGAACGCGCGCGCAAGGAAACGAGGGCCTGGAAGAAATTAAGGACTTGATTGCCTTTAGACCTAAGCTGTACATTGGCTGCGTTGCGTCCAGAGAATGACTGAAATCCAGTAGTAAGTCATATCTAGAGTAGGCCCATTGAATCAGTGGGGACTTGGTGAGTCAACTCCTCTGCAAGTTCCATTTATTCAGTGGGCCTACTTTACTTGCAACTTACTACTGGGTTTTAGCCAGTAAAAACGTTAGGAAGACGCCTGAGCACCTCCCTTACTTCCTCCCCCCCCCCCCCCCCAGTGTGTATGGCAGCTAAATACGTATCCTGCTCTACAGGAAAGCAGGGGGCTTGAATTTGTCGGTCAATAGTTTAAAAGCTGAATATCTAACCAACTTGGCAACCAGGTCCGGTTACAGTCCTCACCAGTATGATGGATGGTATTTCTACTGAAAAGCATTTCTGCCCATGTGTTATTCCTATATTTGCACATCTATTGATACATATAACGCAAATCTCTCTCTTTTTCCTCTTTGATGACAATTTTTTTTCTTTGCAGTGTGTAGGAATGCTGTTAGTAGCCTCACAGGTTACACAACAGAGGCAGTCAGTAAAAGTTTTCCAGACATGGAGACAAGAGTGATGAAGAAAGTTGTGTTGGTTAACTGTCACTTGTCGAAGGGAAAATCTTCAGATCTTTAGGAGTAATGCCAAGTTGGAGAAAGTCACATTTCATTTGGCTGTGCTAATTTGCTTAGATATTTAGCACTCTGAAACATTACTGCTGCCTCCAAATAAGTCTTTCTGCATTCATCCTGCCTCGTTCACAGAATTTTATTGGGGTGGGAGGAGAGGGTCATACTCCATTCGCAACCCTCTGCATTTTCCTGCCATTTCTCCCTGATTCTACTTTACTGAAAATAAAACCAGAAAGTTGTCTTGTTGATAATTTTGTGAAACCTTGCAAATGGCCTTCAAGATCAACATTAGCAGAAAGGTAGTGTATATATGTAATATATAAACTCAGACTTCAGGACACATTGCCTTTGAGCCTATGCAGAGGGAATGCTTTCTCTTGAGGGAAACCATTCATGAAAGACACAAGGCTGTGAAGCTGTCGGTTAGCATCATAAGCTTTTCTGAGGCCTGTAAGGTGCTGGATTAGGTAGCATTCCTGCTGGGAAGATTCTCCCCTGTGCTATTTCTGCTGTGGGTTGAGACTGGTCCAGAGTCAACTGTTATGTCGAATACAGGGAAATTGAGGGTCCCGTTGGTCCAACTTAAGTTGTTGTCCATGGTTCTCCGGTGTTTGCAAATAAAAGAAACGTTTATGAAGAAGGCCTGTCTCCACTTTTTGGGGAACGGGGTTTTCCCAAAGTTGAACCCACTCACAGACTGTCATGCTACTTCTGACACTGGAGCTGAAAATGAACAAGGCCCTGTGAGACAGGGCCCCCAAGACTTTGACATTGAGAAATAGGTTCTCAAGTCCAAAGGATAGAAAGGGTGCTAATCATCCAGCATCCCCCACTATGATCCAAAGTCAATCAGATGGAAGAGCTTCACAATTTGTGCCTACATTTTTTCCCCTTTTCTTTCTGCAGCATGTCTTCTTTTTTTTTTCTTTTTTTTTACATTGTAAGCATAAAGACATGAGCTGTTAGGTCTTCTGAGAGACAGATAGTTAATTATTATTGTTATTCATGTGAGCTAGTCTCATAACCATTCAGCAGCAGAGCATGGTATAAATCTATAAATAAATAAATGAAAATTAGAGCACAAGTTACGCAACACTCACACATCCAACAGATCAAAAACAGTGACTTTTCTCCTTCCTAGTTTCACAACCAGAATGAAGACAGATCATTACATTAAAAAGAAAAAACACCAATAAAAAAACTAGTCAAGTGATAGTCTCAAGAAACAGTGAGGCACAAGATGTTTAAAAACAAAACTGCCAAGAAACCAAACTCTCTACTTGGGTAGTTAAAATCAGCAATGTAGGAACTCATTCCTATTCCAACTGTTGGAGCCAACATTATTTCTCAGATACGGAGTATTCCCACTTATTTGGCTCCTTCTGTGTTTTGGATATCCTACCACTTCCATATGCTGAAGATTAAAAGGCTAAATGTGATGAACAAACTGAATGAAAAACATTTATTTTGTGGCTTCTATTGAACAAGATATATACACACATGACTCATTCACAAATGAAGATTTTTCTCAGGGGCAGCAGTGAAATAAAAACATCCATTATTCAGAGGCAGCAGTGAGATAAAAACATTTATGTTCATTAAAAACAAAGAAAATCAGAATGCCAGTAGTACCTTAGAAAATGGTGAATATATTATGGCATGAATATACATCAGAATTTTCTGCTGTCTTGCTCCATTGGAAATCATACCAGTTTTAGAGTCTTTTAGAGTCCCCTACAATCAGTGACCAACAGAAGGGGCAAAAATCTCATTACGATGACATGCCCCCATTCCATGTTTTGAATAACATGTCGTTGGTACTGACAAATCTAAATTCAAGGCAGCTTTAAATAAGAAATGTTATGGCATATCTGGATTGTAAATTAACAGTGCAATAAATATATGACTGCTGTTCTACCAGTGCAAAAGATCCAGACATATGTCCTCTTTTTCGGAAGTGTTTGTTTTGGAGATAATGGCATTTTTCTCAACACTTAAATCTATTGTTATTGTGTTGTTGTTTAGTCGTTAAGTCGTGTCTGACTCTTTGTGAACCCATGGACCAGAGCACGCCAGGCCCTCCTGTCTTCCACTGCCTCCCAGAGTTTGGCCAAATTCCTGTTGGTAGCTTCGATGACACTGTCCAACCATCTCGTCCTCTGTCGTCCCCTTCTCCTCTTGCCTTCACAATTTCCCAACATCAGGGTCTTTTCCAGGGAGTCTTCTCTTCTCATGAGATGGCCAAAGTATTGGAGCCTCAGCTTCAGGATCTGTCCTTCCAGTGAGCACTCAGGGTTGATTTCCTTCAAAATGGATAGGTTTGATCTCCTTGCAGTCCAGGGGACTCTCAAGAGTCTCCTCCAGCACCACAATTCAAAAGCATCCATTCTTCGGTGGTCAGCCTTCTTCATGGTCCAGCTCTCATTTCCATACATCGCTACTGGAAAAACCATAGCTTTGACTATCCGGACCTTTGTCAGCAAGGTGATGTCTCTGCTTTTTAAGATGCTGTCTAGGTTTGTCATCGCTTTCCTCCCAAGAAGCAGGTGTCTTTTAATTTCGTGGCTGCTGTCACCATCTGCAGTGATCATGGAGCCCAAGAAGGTAAAATCTGTCACTGCCTCCATATCTTCCCCTTCTATTTGCCAGGAGGTGATGGGACCAGTGGCCATGATCTTCATTTTTTTGATGTTGAGCTTCAGACCATTTTTTGCGCTCTCCTCTTTCACCCTCATTAAGAGGTTCTTTAATTCCTCCTCACTTTCTGCCATCAGAGTGGTATCATCTGCATATCTGAGGTTGTTGATATTTTTTCTGGCAATCTTAATTCCGTCTTGGGATTCCTCCAGTCCAGCCTTTTGCATGATGTATTCTGCATACAAGTTAAATAAGCAGGGAGACAATATACAGCCTTTTTGTACTCCTTTCCCAATTTTGAACCAATCAGTTGTTCCATATCCAGTTCTAACTGTTGCTTCCTGTCCCACATACAGATTTCTCAGGAGGTAGATAAGGTGGTCAGGCACTCCCATTTCTTTAAGAACTTGCCATAGTTTGCTGTGGTCCACACAGTCAAAGGCTTTTGTGTAGTCAATGAAGCAGAAGTAGATGTTTTTCTGGAACTCTCTGGCTTTCTCCATAATCCAGCGCATGTTAGCAATTTGGTCTCTATTAGCAATTTGGTCTCTAGTTATTGGGAAAATTTAATTTGTTGCTCAATGAGGTGGGCCATTTTGATCTGGTGCTACCTGGAATGTGCTCATATATTACCACCTGTGATCTTCTTGGCATAATTGATAGTGAATGGCCTAAGTCCCTATCATGAGAGCCTCATGGCGCAACTGCAGGACTGCAGTTAAGACTCCGCTTATGAGCTGTAATCCATCCTGATGAGCTCTGGTAGCCGGCTCAAGGTTGACTCAGCCTCCCATCCTTCTGAGGTTGGTCAACTGAGTACCCAGCTCTCTGGTGGGGACAATATGTAGCCTGCATAATTAAGACTGTAAACTGCCCATAGAGTGCTTTAAGTGGTATGGGGGTGATATATCAGTTGCACACTTTGCTTACTTTGCTTTACTGTAGGCATGCTTAACTTGCAGAGTGGCTGCAAAAGGGGAACTTACAGAGAAACAGAACTGGAGCCCCTATTCACGCAATCAGCTCAACTCTATTATGTTGCAGCTTGTGCATTTTCTTAGAAGTCCCGACTCAAAAGCAACATCACCGTCCCCCCTAAAGGCTACAGTATGTATTTTGTCAGCACATGAGTGGTGCTCTGCTTGTGCTTACAGCGAGTATATGCATCCTGCAGAGCAGATTTGCACAGGAAGTTATCTGACTTATCCTGTGGCAATGTCTATGGAAGCTGTTTCAGTTCAGCAATAAACCCAGCAGATGCCTCAAGAAAAAAGGCTGACAAGAAGTATAACCTGGTTTACTGATATACCTTGCGTGAAGTAATAAGAGAGAAAGAAAGTTAAGAATGCGGTGTGTTAGGAAAACACACAAGGGTAGATGTTTTGTGGCACCAGGGTAGATTGACTGATTGTGCCACAAAACGCATTAGCCCACCTGGCATTATAGCCACCTTAGGCCTGAAAGAAAAGATGAACCAACTTTCTTCCATGTTATAAATGTTTCTCTACCTGGTCACTTGGAAATCACTGCTACTCACCAGGAAGGTCGTATCAGGGCATGATAATCATAACTCAGAGCAGAGCACTGAAGTTCTATCCAACATGTCCTGGAGCCCTAACTTGCATGTCAAAGCCTTTTTCAAAGACTCTCAAACCACAGATTATAGCAAACTCTGATTGTACATTTCCTTCTATCGGTTTCTTTGGGAGAAAACAGGATATGGCCAGATTTAGTTGCTTTCTCAGACTGAGGAAGCAGGGAGATTGGAGAATGTAGGCCCACTGGAAACTCTTTCTTCAAGGGACTGAAGGTAGCCAAACTGAAGTGACAAAGGAGCACAACTTTAATGGGAGCTACAGTCAGGAGTTCTAATCCAGATTTTAGAGAAGCAACTATGACTGTAAGTATGACTAACTCTTGATCAAGCCCAGAGACAAGAAGAGATAAGAAAGGCTACAGTGATAAAGACGCAATTAAGCATTTCCATTGAACATTTTCTCAGACACTTGTATGAGAGAAGGTGTCTCTGCCCAAGCTCCCAAGGGGATAGTAGCAACGGGTTCATCTGCTCCCTCCTTTTCTGCATGCGTCTGTTTCTGGTGACGAGTAAACTGGGGCTTGTAGCGGAAGGCCTTCCCACAGATGGAGCAGGTATACGGTTTCTCTCCCGTGTGAATTCTCTGGTGCTTGATAAGGTTTGAGCTCACACAGAAGCTCTTCCCACAGTCTGCACATTTGTAAGGCTTCTCTCCCGTATGGATCCTCTGGTGTTCTATCAGGATTGAGCTCTGGGAAAAGCACTTCCCACACTCCTCACACCTGTAGGGCCGCTCCCCTGTGTGGACACGATGGTGGGACACCAGGTGAGTCTTTTTCTTGAAGCGTTTTGTACACAGGGCACAGGGGAAGGGCTTCTCTCCCGAGTGTGTACGCTCATGCTTAAGGAGGTTGGAGCTGAGGGAGAAGCGCTTCCCGCACAGCGTGCACGTGTAGGGCTTCTCGCCCGAGTGGGTGCGCAAGTGTTTCATGAGGTTGGAGGTGCGGCTGAAGGCCTTCCCGCACTCCCGGCATGGGAAGGGTGTTTCCCCCGTGTGGGTGCGCTGATGCTCGGTGAGGGTGGAGCTACGACTAAAACCCCGCCCACACTCTGTGCATCTGTAAGGCTTTTTCGCCCGTGTGAGTGCGCTGGTGCTCGACAAGGGTGCTGCTGCGGCTGAAGCACTTCTCGCACTCGCTGCAGGTGAACGGGCGCTCTCCTGTGTGGATTCTCTGGTGCTCTATCAGGTTGGAGCTCTGCGAGAAGCTCTTCCCACAATCAATGCAATGGAACGGCTTCTTGGACACGTGCCGGGTTGAAGTGGGGACTGGTGGGGAACCTACAGTGCCCGGCGCATTGACATGAGCTCCTGAGGCTGGCACATGAGATCTCCTGCATCTACGTCTAAGTGGCGGGGGGATTACTTGTGGTTCCTCCGGTCTTCTGCAGGTTGCTCCACCTCCTGCAGGTACTGCCTCTGAAAGAAACATCACTTCTTCCTTCACTTTCCAACCACCTATGGGATGAATAAGAAGACTGTCAAGTATTTAAAAGCTTAGTTCCTCCCCTATATCAGGAAAAAGTTACCATTACGGCCTAAGGCAGCAATAGGCAAATAGGTATTGAACTGCAGCTCCCATCCGCTAACAATGACTATTCTGGTAGGAGTTTTAGCCCAACACCATCTGGAGAGCCACACATACCTTACAGATTTCCAGGCTAAATCAGACCAACTGTTCAACTTGCTCAGGATTCTGCCACTGAACAAGGAAGAGGCTAGGTTATCTACAAGATCATTCCCAACTCAAGTATTTTGTTTTACAGTAGTAAATCAAATACTCCTGCTTTTAAGTGTGGTGCTTAACTATTCCAGCAGGGGTGGGCAAAATGTGGCACAAAGGCCACATGTGACCCCCACCCCACCCCGGCACAACAAATACAATACCCCATGCCCTGACAGGAACCCCCCAATAAAACACATTCTCCCCCTAAATTTTGTTTCCTCTAACAGTCCCCCTACCTTCCCATAGGGGGCACAAGGGGCAATTTTGCCACATTCATCTCCCCACTGTTTTAGGCTGTGAGACTTTTCTGAAAACTAGAAATCCATTTAGAATAGCTTCTTGTTCTGTGTCACTGAGTTGCTTCTGATTTATGGCTTAGGATCAACCCTTCTTCCTCACAATGCACAAAATTGTTCCCTATGGCCCTTAGAGCAGAGGTCCCCAACACCCGGTCCACGGCCCGGTGCTGGTCCGTGGCCTGAGCCGGACCGGGCCGCAGAGAGAGACCTCCCCCCCCGCGCGCACTCCCCCCCCGCACAGCCTGTTTGCGCCTGTGCGCCCGCACGAGCGCTGCGCCACCCTTTGCGCATGCGCATGAGAGCGCACCTGCACGAGAGAGTGCATGCTCCTTCGCGCATGCGAATGAGCGCATGGGGGTGCCCCGCCTTCCCCAGCAGGTCCGCAGGGCTAAAAAGGTTGGAGACCACTGCCTTAGAGGATGTGAGCATGCTTCTTCAGTTGTTCTTTTTCTCCCCCACCCCCCAAAAAATTGCTGGTGTGGGCCTGGTGCAGTCCTGCAAGGGGGGGGGGTGGCTGGGCCTCTGAAAATAGCTTGCCCCATGTTAGAGAAATGGGAGTATGATAAAAGAATTCCTAGACCACACCATCTCATAAGGTTATGTAGGTTGAATTACTCTCTCTTAGACTAACCTGTTTCACAGGATTGTTTGAGAATCCAAGGGAAACTGAGCATTATTTACAGATTACACCTTATTCCACCTTTGCAGGTGCAAAGATAATACTGTCTTATTGTTAGCCGCCCAGAGTGGCCTGGTTGCCAGATGGTGCGGGGTATAAATCCAATAAATAAATAAATAAAAATCTAGATCAGAACGGATCGCTTGATGCTTTCGTACCAGTCAAAAAATTTAGGAACAACCAAAATGAAGTCACTAGAGATTCAAGTTCTGGAAAAGAGCTTGCATGCCTCCCGGTTCTCCCCATTTCCGTGTGCTTTCAGAAGATACAATTTCAGAAAATTCTGTCTTCATAACTGTGAGCTCCAAACACAGATTGAACTAGGTAAATTATGCAAAACTATATATCATCATCTTAGAACTGCGGAGCTGGAAGGGACCCTATGGATCATTCAAACTGAGCCCCTGCAAAGGAGGCACAGTGGGAAATGGAACTCTCAACCTCTGGCTCTGCAGCCAGATATCGAAATTACTGAAGTATATGCATACAGGCATGCTTATTTGCATAAATGATTTTGATTTCAGAATATGGAGATTCAGGCTGAAGATATGGGATACATCTAGAACAATACCTATATACCCTGTTTCCCTGAATATAAGACCTAACCTGAAAATAAGCCCTAGTCTGATTTTTCAGGATGCTCGTCATATAAGCCCTACCCCAAAAATAAGCCCTAGTTAAGTGAAAGCCCGCCCTCCACCCTTGTGCAGCAACCAGAAGAAGATGACATGACTGTATTTGCATAAATGTAGATTGTTGTACATGAAAAAAAAATCCCCTGAAAATAAGCCCTAATGTGTTTTTTGGATCAAAAATTAATATAAGACCCTGTCTTATTTTCGGGGGAAACAGGGTAGTTGTGTTCTTTTTCAAAATCTTAATATAAAGAATTGCTCTACCAAAGGAAGGGAAGGGGGCCTCACAGTTTTTCACCTTGACTGTCTTTTCCATTTGCCTGTTCCTCAGAAACTTGAAGTTCTGGAGCACATTCTTTCTTCTCATCTTGAGCCATGCAGAAGACCAAAGCAACACTTTCTGGGTTGAAGTCCTGCATGTGAAAGATGGAGTGTCAAGATTTTATGCCTACTTTATGTTCTAAAAAGTTCCCGTATGTGCTTCAATACAGAAAAAAAGCAACAACAAATTACGCACTGCTATGAACACAAATCTTGAAAAAAAGAAGTCTGCTGCTACTCTTATACTCCCAGTCATTAAAATAATTACATAGTCAATACAGTGGAGGTGGATGACAAATAACTAGGACATAATTTGAGCCTTTGAAGCAATAACACAGAGAAGTCCCTAGGTGCAAAGTGTCCTCCCCATATCAGACAAGAAGCATTCATAACTATAGTTCCTCAGTGCCAGTGTATATTTTAATGTTTTAATATTTTGCTTAAACCCAAGTTAATTGACTACATTCTCAGCTTTGCCTAGAAAACAATTTATTCAATTATTCCACATTGGGCTGCCCGGTAAATGGAGAAAAAAATGATATAACTGTTCTAGAGAGGCTTAATATGAGGAGTTTGGGTCCTGAACCTGTTTTCAGTGCCACGGGTCAAATCTGGAACATAAGAAGGTATAAAGAATAAAAGATCTTTGTGTATTCACAGAAGGCCTTTCAAAGACTGAGCAACCTCAGCTCAGTCACACCTCAGGGATGAGAAGGTTCTTTGATCAATAATGTTGCCCAGGCTTGAACCTTGAACCTCAGTTTCAAGCAGAAGGGGAGCCAGGAGGAAGAGCATGGCTTTAAAGGTGGTTTTGCATCCACCTTTCTTCAGGATCTAAACATTAGCACTCTACAAAAACACTACCAAAACAATGATCTGACAACAAACCTGCCCTCCCTGCTACTGATAAATAGATCTTCTCTCTTATCCTTACTCTTGTTAAGCCAATTATAGTGGCATAAACTTCATATTATAAAGAAGCTGATGAAGCAAGTGAACAGAAGGGCCACAAAGTAAGAGGAATCATTAGGTTAGGCACACTCTAGAGGCTAGCTCAAAATGTAGTAAAATTTTAGGGGGAGGTGGGGAAAATTTAAAAAAAACGGAACCTGCTCAGATAAGGCAGAGGTGATACAGAGAGGCACAAATGGAATACTAACAGTAACAGTAAGAAACAGACACATGGCTTGTTGTGCACTACCATTGTGGCACACATGGTGTCTGAATCCTGGTCACACATGCAAACCACAATACTGCATGGTGCACAACTAAGAGCAGCACATTACTGGTTGGCCTGGTTGTCGACATTTGTGGCTTGTGCTTATAATAGCAGCTCAGACAACAGGTCAGTGGGAGGAAGATACACTGCAAGCTTCTAGGCATCCTTCAGTCTCGAGCGACTAGGGTAATGTGCTCTGAATAGAAGTCTTGGAACAGCGTCTAGTGTGGCTGAGAAGGCCAATTCGAGAGTGACCATCCCTTCCACACTGAAGACAAATACAATCTGTCCCCTGTCCAGCTCCCTGATTTTGCTGGTTTCGGGACTGCCTCTTTGCCTCGGCCTGCTGAACAAGTGCCTCTTCAAAATGGGAGGCCATGATGCACCGCCTGCCTCCAGGCTGAACGCTCAGATGTCAAGGTTTCCCATCTGTTGAGGTCCATTCCTAAGGCCTTCAGATCCCACTTGCAGATATCCTTGTATCGCAGCTGTGGTCTCCCTCTGGGGCGCTTTCCCTGAACTAATTCTCCATACAAGGAGATCTTTTGGAATCCAACCATCAGCCATTCTCACGACATGCCCGAGCCAACGTAGACGTCGCTGTTTCAGTAATGTATACATGCTAAAAATTCCAGCTCGTTCTAGGACTACTCTATCTGGAACTCTGTCCTGCCAGGTGATACCAAAAATGCGTCGGAGACAACGCATATGGAAGGTGTTCAGCTTCCTCTCCTGCCGTGCACTCCAAGCAGGGGAACAACAAAATTAAACAGAACTAAACAAGTATATAATAATTTGTGTGCCATCAAGTAAATTCTGACTTATGGTAACCCCTTTCAGGGTCTTCTAAATAAAGAATACTCATAAATGGTTTTACCATTTGTTTCTTCTGGGGGAACCCTGGGACTGCGCAACTTGCCCAGGGTCACACACGCTGGAAGCACAGTGGAGAATTGAACTCCCAACTTCTGGCTCTGCAGCCAGATATCTAACTCGCTGAGCTATCCAGCCAGCCAGTGGTAAGCAAAATGTAAAATGGATGCATTTCAGAGAAAAAGAAACAGGGTCGGAGGGAAGTTGAATCCATAAAGGACCGGAGAATAACAGCAGAATAGATTGAGTCTTACGGATTGCCAAGGAACACTTCCTGCACTCCCCCTAAAGCTTCAAAAAAACCCCAGAAAGATGGGTCTGGGATATCTTAAACTTGCCCCTCTTGCAGGCGGATCGTTAGGATGGGGATGAAAAAGACAGACGTACCATGGAGAGCATACGTGAAAACAAAAAGGAACTCCTAGAAAAAGATACAAATAGTCCCTCATCGGCCACATTCCCCCCATTTTTTCAAATAAATCATCGCGCAGGATGAGAGGCCGAAGTGGAGGAGACCAAGCTACATCCCTGTCCGCCCCCATCCTAATTTGCAGCGCTCCAAAAACTCCTGCCGTGCACGATGCCTCCCTTGCTCTCCTCTTCCCCGTCCCCTTCTCCGCCCCCCCAAATCGCTTTGGTGCCCCGTTGCAAAGCCCTTTCCAGAAAATAGCCCCCACACCCCGCGAGTGAGAAGCCTTCCTCCTCCTCACCACCTCTCTCCGGGAAGACTCTTAGGATCTCACCAGATCCCCGGACAACCCCAGGCGGCAAGCGGAGGAGACGATGTGCCCCCACGAAGGCCGTCCCCAGGAAATCCTATCCTGGCATCAGGCGTTCCCCCCTCCTCTCGCGCCGCCCAGGCCTTCCCTTTTCCCGCGGCGGGGCCAGAAAACCGGGAGGCGTCGCGGTACGATCGCGGGGGGATGAAGGGCAGCTTCCAGGTTGTCCTTTCAGGAAGAAGACGGCCACCTGAGGAAAGGGACGCCGTTTCTTCAGCACCGACCTGGAAACCCTGAGCGGGTGGGGTGGATGGAATGTGAAAATATGATCCCTGGGTGTTGATAACCCAATTAACCTGATACCCGCCTTGGGTTCTTTTTAAGGAGAAAGGCGGGATAAACATATTTTAGATAGATAGATAGATAGATAGATAGATAGATAGATAGATAGATAGATAGATAGATAGATAGATAGATACCCCTAAATGCATTTAGCAGACTCCCCTTCTGCAGAAGGAATTGTGGAGGAAGGGTCAGTGGAGTTACGCTTATTTACTGTTTGTTCTATCCATTTGTATTCCACCTTTCCTCCAAAGAGCCCAAGGTGATATGGACATGGCTCTTTTCCTCCCTCCCTCTCATCACAACAACCCTGTAAAGTAGGTCACTGGGCTAGATAAGGGGACTGGCCTGAGATCACCAGTCAGTTTCATGCTTGTGGTTTACAACAACAAAAGTTTCATGTCCGGCACAGCTACTTGAAAAAAGATCTGCTCCTTCCAGTTCTAGTGGAACATGTATTTTTATCCACCACTGAGAAAAAGCCATAAAAGTCCAGAAAGTGAAATAAAGGACTGTGTGGAAAATAAATTTGGATTGCATTTGCTGTAGATTCGTGGCCTTGTGTAAGTTGCTCCGGGTCACTGCTGAAGTATTAGCAGAGAAGCTGATCCCGTTAACCAGAATCACCAAACTGTTAAGATTAACTTTTGAAGACAATGTCATGATTTTAATTAACAAGGTTTGTGTGCTTTTGTACACTTACTTGTCTCCAGGGCTACAGCCAAGGAAGCTTATTTATCCAGGCACATGGAACAGACAGGGTCTATCCTTGTTTTGTATGTATATACCCATTTCACAAATACATTTTCATAAGCAGTTTTTGAACAGTCCTAGAATAGTGCCAGCACACTTAGAAAGGTTGTGTGTCTGTACCGTTGTGGCATCTTTAAAACTAGTGTGCTTTTCCCACAGATTAATGTGAGCCAGAAAGCTTTAGGGTTCAGCCCCAGAACCAAAGCTTGGAAAAATTACTTCTTTTGGACTTCAAGTCCCACAATCCAGCTGGTCAACATAGCCAGCACAAATTTCCCATGCCATTCCTGCTAATCAGGAATGTTTTTATAGTCTTGAAAACTAGTTGTTGGTCAGATGCTCCTCAGAGGAAGAATCCAAACTTAACTACAATCTTATGGATGCTTATTCATCAGAATAGGATGCATGATGTTCTAAATGAGTAATAGCCGCAATGAATTTATACCCCATAACAAACACACCCCATTTGATCTATTTAAGACAGACCATGGTTACAAACAATGGAAACACAGCAACATAGTTAAAGGAACTAATCATGAAACTAGAAGGAAGGAAGGAAGGAAGGAAGGAAGGAAGGAAGGAAGGAAGGAAGGAAGGAAGGAAGGAAGGAAGGAAGGGAGGGAGGGAGGGAGGGAGGGAAAAAAATCTTAATAGAACAGATGATTGTTTAAAGGCCGCAACAGTGTTCAGAGAGCAAGTATTGAGAGATCACAGAAGCACCAAGGAGAAACCAACCATTCTGGGACAGACAATAAAGCCAAATGAATGATCCTCAGCTTGAAAACACACCTGGGAAGTTTATGATGTCACCCAGATTTTGCATGTGTCTCTGAAGAAGACGCTGCTGAACTAACATGATCACTTAGTGCCGCCTTCTATCCAGGCCTAAGGGAACCTTCTAGGGACAAATACAAGGACACAATTGAGTGAAAGTCACAACTTCTGCTCATTTCCATTGATGAATGAATAGTTGTCCGTAGTTGAATTCTTGAGTATTTGCTGCAGCTGAGGGAAGGAAACTTTAGAGCAGTGGTTTCCAACCTTGGGTCCTCAGATGTTCTTGGACTAAAACTCCCAGAAGCCTTCACAACTACTTGTTGGAGCATCTGTCCCCAAGGTCATCTGCCCAACCCACCAGATCCTCCCAAGCTATGCTTCTCTGGGTAGCCACCCTGAAGGAAGCCCGGAAGTCATCCACAAGAGGTCGGGCCTCCTTGCAGTGGCACCAACTTTTTGGAACCAGTTCCCAGTGGAGCTATGTCTGGACCCCTCCCTGTTGATGTTTAGAAGCCAACTTAAAATGCTGCTTTTCAGGGAGCCCTTCCACACTGACCCTGCTAGATGTTATGCCTCTTGACCTGCTATCACAGAGAACTTGCCTTTGGTGCCACTTGTTTTTACCTTGCTAAATGTTTTAATTTATTATTGTTTATAGTTTATTACCACATGCTTTATTTATTGTTATAAACCACCCAGAATAGTGCATCACACTACTTGGGTAGCAAGCAAGCAAGCAAGCAAGCAAGCAAGCAAGCAAGCAAGCAAACAAACAAACAAACAAACCAAATAGCTGTGCAGGATTTCTGGGTGTGTGTGAGGGTTCGATTTTTGGCTCCTTTCTTTGGTCAAATAAATCAGGAAATTTCTGCACTTTAGAAACAGGTGTAAGGTTTATTGGAGTATTTAACAAGTAACCGGTGTCAACAAAGTTATCCCAACGTCTTTCTCCTTCCGACAACGGGTCAGTCAGGGGTTTCCATTCTTCATCCAGGAACGGGTTCTTTTCCCCAGCATCCCCAGACCCGGCCAGTCTATAGATAAGTTCTGGTCTACCGTTTGTCCCGCTTCACCTTCCAGCAGGGGCACAGTGTCATCGTCCCGGTCGTCCACCCACACGGAGCATCCAATGGGTGTGGGGGTCTTCCAGGGTCCTCCCGGTAGTTCTTCATCCGCATTTCTTTCACCCTCCATTCCAATCTTTCTCTCCTCTCTCTCTCTACCTTCTCCTCTCTCAGCTTACGTCTCCTTGGCTTCAGCTTCCCCCCAATATGATGGTCTAGGGGGGATCTCTCTCCTTCTACTGTAATCAGCCTCCTCTTTGGGCACCCTCAGCTTTTCCCAAGCTCCAGTCCAGGGATCCTCCATCCAGACCCATTCCCAGCCTGGAGGTAACTGTCCCTCTCCCTTTCTTATATCCACTGTTCCCGCCTCTATCTCCACCCTCTGCTTCCGCTCTGTTCCCGCCATTCCCCCCTGAGTTCCTTCAACCATTAACCTTTGTATTTCTCTTTCTAAGCCTTGCGTATCTGTCCCCCGCTGTTCTGTTCTCTTGGGGGGTGAAGTGGGCTGGGTCTGTATTTCTTTCTCGACAGTGTGGGGGAGGGATGGCACTCCGGCGAGAGGGTTACTACTCTCGCCCCCTGTCTCACAGGGTGGTTGTCCAGGAACATATGGGGACCCAAGGCTGGAAACCACTGCTCTGTAAAGGAAGGCTGCTCTGTCTCCTTCCTCAGAATAAATGCCACGAGTTAGTATAAATATAGATTGCTAGATAGCTCAGTGGTTTAGGCATCTGGCCACAGAGCCAAAGGTTGGGAGTTCAATTCCCCACTGTGCCTCCTTGACAGGGGCTGGATTCCATGAACCATAGGTCTTTTCCAGCTCTGCAGTTCTAAAATTATTATTACAACTGTCTTTAAGGTGTCTTTTTTGTTTTTAATTTTTCTTTTGTTTTTGCCTGATAGACTCACAAGATGGCAGTATTCTTCCTTTGAGAATATATTTCCTTCTATCCTTATTGTAGCCGCCAAGAGGGTAGGGTTTTTTTTTGTTTTTGTTTTTTTGCACTGGGGATAATTGGATAAAACTTGAATTTTTAAACATCTGAAATCAATTAAAATGTAGATTTTTACAGGTTTCAGGTCTAATTTTTATTTTTTTTAAATAAAATCTGAAGTCTCTTTATAAGAAAATTCTCTTTCAGAAGAGACTTTGCTCCAGAATCAAAGTCTGTAATAGTGGATAGAGTGATGGACCAGGACTCAGGAGCTCTGGGATCAAATCCTCATTTGGGAATGGAAACACATGGGGACCTGATCAAACTCCTTAAATATCTCGCTTACCTTGAAAACCCTATTAGGATTTTCAAGGCAATTCTGACTTAATAGCATGCCATACACACAGTATGTGCATCCAGCTGCATTAACTGGGATATATGGTTTTTAAATCTCACTGGGAATATATACATTCACAGCTTTTGAAGCCATTTGGGGAAAGTGGGCTTAGAAAGTATTCTGATATATTGTCATCATTAGAAGCCACATAGAGAACTGCTGGATAGCTCAGTGGTTTAGGTCTCTGGCTGCGGAGCCAAAGGTTAGGAGTTCGATGCCCCACTGGGGCTCCTTGACAGGGGCTGGACTTGATGACCCATAGGGTTGATGATACATAGGGTCCCTTCCAGCTCTTCAGTTCTAATATGATGGTGATGACAATAATGATTACATTCCAGATATATGTGTTCCTAATAGAAAAAGAAGCAAGCACAGGTGTGAAATTCTTAACTAAAGTTACACAGTTGTTATAAGGGAAAGGAAGAGATGTGGGGTGGGGGAAGAACCCAAAGGCATTTGCCCCTTCCTAAACATTGAGGGACCCTTGTTCACTTAATTATTCTACATCTGGATCCACTCTTGACATGACTATATGCTTCTATATTCTGTGCTGTCAAGGCAGACCTTAATAGGGCTTTCAAGGTACATGAATTATTTAAGGAGCGGTTTTACCAGTTCCACAGCTCCAGTGAGTTTGCATGGACACGTGGGGATTCGAACTCTGTTCTCCAGAGTCCTAGTCCGTCCTTTTATTCACTACACCAAACCAGGAATCTCGGACATGACTATAGCCCCCTCCTTATTTTAATACATAAGTATTAAAATTACAGAATATTCTGTAATTCTTATTTTAATACATAAATATTAAAATTACAGAATATTCTGTAATTCTTATTTTAATACATAAGTATTAAAATTACAGAATATTCTGTAATTCTTATTTTAATACATAAGTATTGCAGAATATTCCTACAAATCCTGGCACAGCATCTGTATTGCAGTATTCTACCAATTGCACTTCATAGTCAAGGTGGGCCTGCTTTGTTGTTTAGTCGTTTAGTCGTGTCCGACTCTTCGTGACCCCATGGACCAGAGCACGCCAGTTTTAATACATAAGTATTAAAATAATGCTCACTGGAAGGACAGATCCTGAAGCTGAGGCTCCAATACTTTGGCCATCTCATGAGAAGAGAAGACTCCCTGGAAAAGACCCTGATGTTGGGAAAGTGTGAGGGCAAGAGGAGAAGGGGACGACAGAGGACGAGATGGCTGGACAGTGTCATCGAAGCTACTAACATGAATTTGACCCAACTCCGGGAGGCAATGGAAGACAGGAGGGTCTGGCGTGCTCTGGTCCATGGGGTCACGAAGAGTCGGACATGACTAAACGACTAAACAACAAAGCAGGCCCACCTTGACTATGAAGTGCAATTGGTAGAATACTGCAATACAGATGCTGTGCCAGGATTTGTAGGAATATTCTGTAATACAGAATTAACTGCATGGAAAGGCTGGACCGCCACACAGATTGCTAGATTCATATAAGACCTGCAGAGACAAAAGTGTATTTGCTGGCATACCTTTCAGAAGGCCTGCTGTAATGCTAGTTTCCCTACAAAGACGCTAATTCAGGAGAGCCATTGGATATGTTAGCTAATCTAGAAATGAATTTTGAGCAAAGGAAGCCTGCAGGTAGATGAGTTCTGGGGCTGGGGAAGATGGCACTTGTGGTTGAACATATCCAGACTCCTATTGAGAAGGCATCAAGCTGGGAAAGGCTGGTTTAGAAAATGGATTTTTGAGGACTGCAGAAAATAATCATCACATTCCACAAAGATCCATGTCCGAGACCTGACATTTGATGCTCCTGTGGATCTCAGCAAGATGTGGCAATGTTATCAGTTATTTTGTATTCATCTTTGTCTTTCTAAAGGTACACAAGACTTACACTGCATCCAGATCAAAAACTAAAGTGAAATCTGAGCAAAACATAAACAGATTTTGAGATCTTTGGGCTGTGTGTGTGTGGTTCATTCCATGTTCAATTCAAAATAATAGTGGGTTTTTTAAATAATCACAATAGTTCTGTCAGCAGGAACAGAGATGGGACATGCAGTCAGAAGGTGGGACTTTTTTTGGGGGGGGGGCTGGACTGTGTGGGATTCTAATAATACTGCCACGGTTGTAATTTAAATTGTTGGGCTAAGAGTTGATCTATATACTATAATATCTGGGCAAGGATGGGAGATGTACCTAGGGGAGGTTTATGATGGTGGGTTTGGTTTGTTGATAAAATAGTGGAAACTAAAGAGTATTATTTATACAGACCATACTCATTGGAAAGATGGAAATGGCCTCCGGAAAATTAAAATATCAAATGTTGGGGACTTTGTCAGATAAAGAATGGCAGGTTACTATGCAAAGGATAATAATAACAGGATTTCAACAGGTAAATGAGCATATCAGCCAGATGGAAGATTTTATGAAAGAGAAGTCATCAGATGTTAAACAACAGTTAAATGAAACTGTACTAACTCCAGAACTGCTTTTATTGAGTGCGATGCCAGGTAACATAGATGGGATAAAGAGTTACCCAGTGAGCTATTTAGCTGCAACAGTCAGAAAATGTGATGTTAAAAATTGGATTACTGTCCTGAATTCATCCTTCTCTTTCAAAAACTGGAAGAAAACAGAGCCACGGAAACAAGAGAAGCGTACTGAGAAAATATGGGAAGTGACAGAAATGGATACTTTCTAAGGTGTGCTGAATGTATGTCCAAGACAGAAGGAAATTGAAAGAGGGGATGTATTTTACAAATGGTCTCGGTTTCCTGATAGTGTTGGAGTAACTTAGATTTAAAGTAAAACATAAATGGAAGTTGATAGCCAGAGGGTAATCAAATAGTTAAAAAAAGAGTAGAAAGTCGATTTTTTATTGAAAAATGAATAGATTGGATGCTTGTATACTTAATATGAATAGATTGGATGATTGTATATTCTGTGTTCTCCTGTCCTCAAAATCTTTTTCCCTTCCACTTCCTTTTACCTTTTGTATTCCCTACCCTATTCCTAGTAGTTTAAAAATAAAACATTAACCAAAAAAAAAAAAAAAGAAGGTGGCTGGGGTCAGATGTTTGTGTATTTCTCCAGAGTGAAGTAAGAGGGGCTGGGCAGCACCGAGATTCATCAGGAATCGCGTCCTCCACATTTTACTTCACTGAGGGTGTGCGATCAGGCAGCTGCAAAGGCACCCCTCCGACCACACTTGGAAAGGGTTGCTTGCTTTTAAAAGGGAGCGATCTCGGCAAGGCAGGGAGGAAGCCACCAGGGGGCAGCAGACGGGCGCCCAAAAAAGGACAGCCAGGCTTCAGCGGGCGGGGAGGCGGCGGCGGCGGCCACGTAGACCGACCCCCTTTTCCTGGAAGCGCGGCTCCCGCCCACCGCGCCTTTCGCGCCCTCGGAGGTCCGACGTCAGCCGAGCTCTGGCCCCGCGCTGCTCCTGGGCGCGGATCTGCCGCTCCCGGCGCTCAAGCGAGACGATGGCGAGGACGGCGCGGGATCGCCTCCCCCCTTAAAGTGGCTCAGACCTCTTTGCCTCCGTTTGGCAAGACTGGGGGGGGTGGGTGGGTAGGATCTTGAAATCAGGCATCAAAAACCGGAGGCAGCCCTTCTCCCCCTTCCCAGTATTTAACGACATACTTCCAAGCTCAAGACCAAAACCTATGCAGAAAAAATGTATCCCGTTGCTCAATAATATTATCTCACCAACCTTTTTTTCTGCAGTTCTGCTACCGGATTGAACTACATAGGTGAAAGAAGACCCCAAAAAAGGCAGGTCAGGATGTATCCATCCATTGGAGCAAAACAAAATCCAGATCCTAAAATCCAACAAGTGGGGTTCTGTTTGAGTGTGGTTTTCCCTGACTTTAAAACCCCTGGCTCTGCTGATGGACTTCCTCCTTTCCTCCTCCCCCCCCTTTTTTTTTTTGCCATCTGGCCTGATGAAAAGTTCTGTACAACTGGAAAGCTTGCCCATATTGTGCCTTTACGTTTGACCCTAGTAAGGATTTTGCCCACCTGTGGATATAGGATGTTGTTTTATAGATGAAATAGTTACCTGTATAGAAGCCAGCCATTTCGTTTGGTCATACGGTTTCCCTATGATTAAAAACTTTTATATTAATGTCTCTGCTTTTACTGCTTTGAAATATTTAGCTAACATATTAGATGTTAACAGCTGGGGATAATAAGGTATCCAATAATGGAACATGGAAGAATAACTGCAAAAGACTTTAGTTGTGGCACTTTTTTTCTTCCTTGTCACTCCATAACCCCTAAAATTCTTTATCTCATCTGTCAGATCTTGTCCAAGTCTTCAGCATTTCAGATTTTTCTTTTTTTATTCTGGGAACTTGTAACGTTTAGGGCATATCTGCTCCTGTAAGACCACATTGAGATAAGCATTTTACAATCTGTATTCAACAAGAGCTGGCCTTCATGGTGGACAAATAATGTGGCAATTTTTATGCCCACAAAATGCCACGCAAGCTCCCGTTTCCATTGATTTGCCAAAAAAATTTCAGTTCATTTTCTTCTTTCCGAAATGTGCTGTGGCCTTTTCCTTGCTTTTTGGGGGGAACAGTTTCACTTTCACTTTCTCATTTTCTCATATCTGCAGGTATAGACGAACTTGAACACAATGTGTTTGGTTTAAACCCGGCTTCACTGGAAACCTTCATTGCAGCCAACCCTCCAGTCCTGTCCATATTATCCCCCTGAATCAAGTCAAAGAAGAAGAACACCCCCCTGGCCTCAAAGCTCCTGGTGCTTTTGAAACAGCAACCCACTTGTAGGGATGTGCAGGCATGCTGCCAAGGGCCACTGGTGCTGACTTCTTCTGCTAAAAGAAGCACATAAACCTTGGCCCTTTCATCCTTAGAGTGAAGCCCATCATCCTTTATAAACTTCCCCTACAAAGGGATTCCTGTCCTCTAGCCGTGTTTTTGCTCCTCCTAAAATGCTGAAAATATCTGTGTCCAATAATTTGACTTTGGGAGAAAAGCAGTCCAAACGACAACATTTTGTTGCAGCTCTCACAGATTGACTTAGTATCAATCTTGTAGAATAGGCTTTAAACATATCTAAAAAGTAACACATCATGGAAGGCAACAAAACTCAAATGGGAAAACTATAAACAGCAAACCAACAAACTGCTAGTGGCTTTACTTCCCAGTTTGTGGAGGATTTTAGGATGTGCCTACATCAGCATTTAAACTTAATTGTAACCTGATAGGAACTGACATAAGAATGAATAATCTACAATCAGTTAGGAAACAAGTATGTTTATTGTGCCAATGGGTTCTGAAAGTCTCCCCATTCATCCATTTCTATTCATATTCCTACTCAGGAATTGAATTGGTAGAATGAATTTTGTAATTCTTTGGGAAATGTTTGTTTCATGTACCATCAAATTCATTCTTTTCATTCCAGATGCTTGTCCTTAGAACCCACTGCCCTCCATCATTGCCTTTTCAGGAACAAATAGTAAGTCCTTCCTTCGTCTTCAGCAACATCTGGAACATAATCTGTGTAGCTGTTTCCTACAATCGTGGCTGCCCTGCTACATCCTCTCACCTAGCTCATAGGTGTACTAGCATGCATGCAGATTGACTTCCAGTGACTTGCTTTACCTGATCCTTCATCTAAAATAACATTAACCTTTAGAGTATACTCTCTGAACACACTCTTAAAAACCAATTGGCTGAAATCCTGTTGTGTAACTTTAGCCTGTGGAAGAGTGATGATGTCACTGGCAAGGAGATATTTTTGGTAATTAAAATCCCACAGCTTTTCCAACTCTTGTAAAATCCCTCTAATTGCATATTAGCTGCAGGACAGAAGAAAAAAGGTTTTAATTACCAAGAATCTCCTGCACCAGTACCATCATCTGGCAGCACCAATTTTTGGTAATTAAAACTTCCTCCTTCTATCCTGTGGCTCCCACAGCTTCCATGTGATAAAAGGGATTACTTGGGAATTGGAAAAGCCGTGTGAGAGAAATAGGAAGTTTTTAATCATTGAAAATTACCCCTGCTGGTGATGTCATCACCCTTTTGCAAGTATAAATTAAGCAATAGGATGTCAGCCATAGTGTTCTGTCATAGAACTGCAATTAATTGTTAAAGTCTTCTATGACTGATCAGATGAGAATATTCCTGGTGCAAACATGTCCTTTGATTCCATTTCTTTCTTTGACAGGGACGCAGGCAGCAGTACCACCAGAGCTGCAGTTCATTGACCGGCACTGAGAGGCACTGATTCAGAAAACCACCACAGTAGAGGGGATTTTGGATATGCTGTATGGACCCATCCTGGATGAAGAGCAATACTGCAAAGAGAACCAACCAGGAAAAGATGCAGGAACTCTGCAAGTTTGTACTGAGCTGGAACTTCTATTTTAAGGAAAAGCTGTAGGCATCCTTCAGTCTCAAGAGACTATGGTAACGTGCTCTGAATAGAGGTCTTGGAACAGCGTCTAGTGTGGCTGAGAAGGCCAATACAAGAGTGACCATCCCTTCCACACTGGAGACAAATACAGTCTGTCCCCTGTCCAGCTCCCTGATTTTGCTGGTTTCGGGACTGCCTCTTTGCCTCAGCCTGCTGGACAAGGGTCTCTTCAAAGTGGGAGAGGCTATACGAGGAGGATAAGCTATACGAGGCAATAAAGATAAAGCACAAGTACCTCTTTGAAGACCTTGGAGGTCAACCGTGAGGCAACAAAGGTGTAACACCATTCCAGGGGAGATGGAATTTACCAGTTCCATTTATAGCAATTTGCTCCTGGGTTGTCTTGTGTTTTCCCCCAGGTCGTCTTTGTCTTCAAGCAAAAATACATGAAAACATATAGTTCCTTTTCAACCAAGAGGGAAAATGCAGGCAGCTATGGCGAGATTCAAAGATCAAATGTGAAATACATTGACTCAATAAAGGAAGCCACCATCTTGACTTTGCCATAGCTGAGCAAGGTTGTTAGTGATACGACATTTTGGAGGTCATTCATAGAGTCACTGTAACACATGGGGAGAATAATGGGGGGAGGAATCATATTTGGGTGCATGATTCTGGGATGAAATGTAGGAAGAGCCACCTGTTGAGCTGAAGGGTCAATCCTCTTCCCACTGTCTTTCCTCTACAGCTAAGAAATGGGCAGAATCCTATTAAGTGCAGTGGTGTAAATCACAGTACTGAATGCCTGCTAATTAATGACCTGCTGCTTTCATTTCTCATTGGACACAAAGTCTCATGGCTTTGTGCCCAATAAGGAATGCAAGTGGCAATTCACGAACAAGTAGCAATTCACCAATGCACCTTCACCAGTAGGAATAACTAATAGGAGTCTGGTCATTACATCCTTTACTTGGGGACCAGAGAATCTGAACCCGTGATGTGGGTGTCACATTGCCTGGATCCTAAACTTTCTATCCAGTGAACAGAAAACCTGTCATCTTGTCCACATTGTAATAGTCATTATTTATAATTTATAAATGCCTAAAATTTATTCAGTGCCTCTACATTGGTCGAAATCAACCCTTTCTGCCCACAAGTTTAGAACATGTAACTGTTGGGAGTTTTTGCAACCTTGCATGTTGCCTGGAGAAAGTGTTGCTGGGATGGATCTTTCTGGGCTGAGGTGACTGTCAATCCATCCAGCACTTACCAATTTCCCCCCTCCTCCCTCTGAATTCAAAGAGAGCCCTGCCTCTTTGTTCAGTGCTTCCCCCCCCCCCAGAGTGTGTTGAAGTCTGTTCTTTGAAAGCAGCTGCGTTTATCGGTTTGCTGTTTGATCTGTTCACAACTGTAAGTAAATAAAATGTTTTTTATTCTTTCTCCTACTAATGTCTAAGAGTGAGTTAATGAAACTGTAAATGCTAATAAATGAGGAAGGGGTGGGTGGACTCATCTGGGGAACTTGAAGCCATCCTCCTCTGTGAATCCTTGCACTTCCGCTGCGCAGCTAGAGAAATCTGACCAAAATCTCAAATCCTGCAACAGGTTATACACTTGCTCACTGTGTGAGCACTCTCCTTTTTTCATCTAGCCACCACACAGCAGCGCCTTTCCTGCTTTCCCCTCTTACTCTCATACCACCTCAAACTTTCTGTGGTGGCACTGGCAATGTATGTGTCCCTTCAGGGGTCTAGGGATGGGTGGGTCTTTACTGGGGTGCTGCCTTTGGACCCTGATCTGTGTTTACCTCTTTCTGGGTTTCTTGTACATTTCCGTCTGTTGGCCAATAAATAAAAGATTTCTTTGGCTTCCTGCTTTGTTTCTCTCAAACTGTGGTGTGTGTGTAAAAATATAAAAAAGAGAGGAACATGTCTGGGGGCACTGTGATTGCACCACGTACACTAGGAAGGGCTTAGCCTTCTGGGCACTGAGGGCTCAAACTGGTGCTGCAGTGGGTTTCATGACAACTGCAGAAAGGGCTTGCATTTGGAGGAATTACTACACCGCGCCTTTAACTGCCATTTCCCTTTTAATTGTGCAGCTGTGCTTGCCTGCTATACTGGAGGGCAGGGTTTCATTGGCTAGCTGTTCTGCTGGGTGGAGTTTAAGGCTCTGCTGGCTGCCAGCTGCTGATTGGTAGCTTGTCAGCATAGCTTCCATAGCAATTGTGCGTGGCTTGTGGTTTTTAATTCCCCGACCATGCTATTTTCTCCTTAGGCTGTCTGAAGTCCCTCCCCTCCTGAGCTGGGGGAGATTTGGATATAACATAGCCTCAGCTGGCCTAAGTCTGGTTTAGCCAGCCTAAAACCAGCCTACCTAGTTAGGATTGTGCCCCTACTCAATGAAATTTACTTCTGAGTAGACATGTATCGGATTGCACTCTAAACTTGAAAAGGCACCTCCTGTGGTCGAGATTTGTTTCGGTAGGCTGGTTTTATAATATGGTTTATTCTTCTTCTTCCTTTATTGTCCTCTTCTCCAGAACTGCATTGATTCTTGATTTGGAACTTTCCCTTTTTCTCTTGTTAGCACATATTCAATAAATCTGCCCCATATATCATAAAAATTATTTTTTTAATCTCTCCTTTCTTGACCTTTAAATTACAAGTTAATTTATCATTTATAGCAATATTCCATATTTCATTATACCATTCTTCCATTTGAAATACAAGTTTTGATTTCCAATTCCTGGCTATTATTAATCTGGCTGCTGTTAATAAATTGGTAATCAACTCTCTAGTCATCATATCATATTCCACATTTACAAATACTGATAACAAAGCTATCTCAGGATTAAATTCTATATCCCTTTCACATATATCAGTTAATTCCTTAAAGATTAATTTCCAAAATCTTTGTACTTTTTCACCTTCCCATCACATATGAAAGTATGTACCAATTTCCTTCTCACATTTCCAACAGATATTCAGATAATTAGAGTTAATTTTATTCAATTTTATCGGTGTCAAATACCATCTTAAACTTAGTTTTTAAAAAATTTCTTTTATTCTCACTGACATAAATCGTAAAACCCTCATTTTCCATATCTTCATCCATTCTTCACTATTTATTCTTTTTCCTAAATCTTGTTTCCTAAATCTTGTTCAATCCTTCATTCTTGATTTCTTCTTCTAAGTCTAGCAGGAGTCTATAAATTTTACTTACTACACCCTTCACTGATTCATTCATCTGAATATCTTCATATGATAATAGAAATTGTTCATACTTTGTACATTCTTTACCTTTGTTATACTTCTTTACCTTTGTTATACTTCTTTACCCATACATTACTCCATCTTTCTAATCGCGTATAATTCAACCATGATATATTCTTATTTTGAAAAATTTGTTTCAATTGATCTTTCGATCTCATTTTATCCAACCAATCTTTTAATCTACTCACTTTTTTTTCTTTAAATAATTCTAAATAGACTTTCATATTGGCAGGGAAATTTTCTGTTTCAGTCACTAATCTTAATGGAGAGTTAGATGAACATAGATTTTTTTATACTTATACCACACATTTAACATAGTTTTTAAAAAGGGGTTATTGATTTCACTTATTTTATGTTTTTTAATTATTCCAAATTATTAAGAAACTACCATAAGGTGTGTTGTGAGGCATCCAAAAGCATTTAATTATGCTAGCAGGGAAAAGCAGTAGATGCACACACTAGGGTTTCAGTATAGAAAATCCAGAGAATCAAGAATGCATGGATAGCTCCAGAGGAGGCAGAAAGAGGCATCAATAAGTAATTAAAACTGGTATTTCTTTTAAAGTTTACTTCACATGGATATGACCCAAAGTGAAAACATTCCTCGAGGAATCTGCTTGTCTTCCTAACATGGTAAATTCGTACCTCCTTAGGAAGGAGCTGAGTTTATTATTTTACGGGGCCCCTTTGTTATTGCAAGAATGGTTTTTCAAGGAATCCGGTTATACTTTGGACATAGCTATACTATAAGGTGTAAGAAAATACATTGACTATTTGTAATCACATTTTAAATACATAATTGTAATTCTAATAGAAATGGTTATATCTCAAAGCTACCTCTGAGGAGGAAGCTTCGTCACTGTCTTGTTATGAACAATACTCTTCTCCAGTTCTTCAAATGGTGTTTGCTTTCAGTTTTTATTGATATTCCTCAAAAGTTTCCTTTGCAATGTGTATTTATGTTTAGTCTTTTTAAAAAAATCTTTCTACATCATAGTACTTGGTCACATAGTTTTAAAAAAGGTTTAAGGAAACCATCCTGTAGAGCCAAGTTATTTCTATTTGCTGAATGGTTTTCAAATAAAGGCAGATTATATTCTACTTCCAGGGTCAGAATATCTAAGAACGAAGTGGAGTGGATGAGATGATTTGGCAGATCAGGAATGTACCAGGAAATCAGTCTGAAACAATCATGAAAATTTCCACAGCATTTGTTTCTGCTGGTAGTTCCAAAGCATGTGTTTGGTTTTCTGCAATGTTCATGGCTTGTGGTTAGCCACAACCCATGACCCACCACAAACCACCATTTTTCAGATTCATGCCAACTCTGCTCATATCCCTATGAAGTAAATTTGAAAAGAAATACCAGTTTTAAATAACTTCCTGTTTTCTCTGTTGCTTCCTTTCCTTACAATGTCATTCATGAGATGTAGATTGGTGGCCTTCAGTGTTTCATATAGCTGATCTTTGCAAAAGCTGTCTCAGGTAGGCATGGTATTGTAGAGCTCCCATATTTTGTCCTGATTGATTTCCTTTGTAATGATATTTTCATGTTGCTTGTTGTTTAGCATAGTACCGTACCACATCTAGTCAAAGGAGATTTACTCTAAAAGGAAAGAGGAAAAAAAACATTTAAGTTTTGCATATTGGTCTCAGATTATATCTACCCAGTCATCCCCTCTCTTCCCATGATCTGGGAATGACAGATGAATGAGGAAAGGCAAGGGAGTCTTAACCAGCATCCTCAGCACTCCCTGGGAACGCAACTCCTAGAATATGGAAATATATTTAAGACAATGAAAATGGTCTCACAATCTTTTTCTGAGCCGGCATCGTCAGAGGATTCAGAACCAGACGTATCTGCAATAAGAAAAAGAAAGGAAGGATGTGTGAAACAAGGAAACATTGTTAAACAAAAGAAAAGAAGAGCTGATATGCTAAATGTTGGTCTGAACGTTAGTTCACACCAGATGCTGGTTCCTGTCTCAAGCTGAGCAGCCAAACAGGTATAAAACAGATATGTTTCTAATAGAAGACATGACCTAAATAAGGGGATATTGCAAGGTAGATATCACTGGAGGCAGAGACAGGCACCCAAGAACACCAGCTGCCATGAACTGGAGGGAATAGACAATGGTCAACAACTGGTTGCTTTGCATAGAAAATTGTGCCAGAATAGGTTAATTGAATCAATGGGGATTTGATAAGTCAGCTTCTCTATAAGTTCCACTGATTCCTAGGGACCAATGCTAGTGGTGACTTCCTACGGTAAAGTTAGCTGCAATCAGAATAGGTCCATTGGAAGTAATGGAACTGACAGAAGAGTAGAATAATTTAATCCCCGTTAGTTCAATAGGCCTTCTCCAGTACAATTCCGTAGGCTCAGCAACAGAGATTTTGAGAAAACATTGCAAAACCCACCACCTGCTGTTCATAGTAAGTCCAGCCCCCTCTTAATTTCAGCAGGACTGCTGTGCTGTCAATGAGGTAGAGTGGGAGAATCTGTCAGGGGACAGACATGCAGGGGCAGCGAGTGGCTTCATGGATGAACACATCTCGCATCATACTGCGTAACGCAGAGCAGATTCGACGGGTGGTTAGAATAGGTCCATTGGAAGTAATGGAACTGACAGAGAAGCAAAATCACCTAATCCCTGTTGGTTCAATAGGTCTACTCTGGTATGATTTACTAGGCTAAGCAAGCGATTTGGCCCATATTTGAGAAAATGGGAATAGGCTCACCGTCATCGTCATCAGACTCAGAAATGGAGGCATCTGTAATAAGGAAAAGAAAGGAAGGATGCATGAAACCAGGAGACCTTGTTATAGACAAAAGAACAGAAGAAGAGCTGATATGCTAAATCTCGGCCAGAACGTCAGACAGTTCCACCTTGCGGACTATGCGTGGACAACCTGAAACGTGGGAGTCCGAGGAACCAGTGTCCAGCTACGAAACCGGGAGATACATTCAGCTGAATCAGTTTGGAGGGGAAGCGAGCCTCAATTTATTTATATTCTGGCACACCACTGGCTGTGCTGAGAAACGACAAGCAGGGAAGTCAAGATCCCTCACTGGCTCAATCACATTTGGGATAAGCAGCTTGTCAAGTTACTCAGAACTCTTCAGCAGACAGCATGATTTTTTTCATCAAGCAGAACCCGTCAACTGCTGTTCATAGAAAGTCCAGCCCCCTCTTAATTTCAGCAGGACTGCTGTGCTGTCAATGAGGTAGAGTGGGAGAATCTGTCAGGGGACAGACATGTTGGGGCAGCGAGCGGCTTCATGGATGAACACGTCTCGCATCATACTGCATAACGCGGAGCAGATTCGACGGGTGTTTATCAAAAGCCCCGGATAATGATGGTGTGAAGGAATATAGAAATCTGAATGCAATGGTTGGTCTTCTGAAATGAGGAATGTTACAGGATTGATCATGAAAAATGTTTTAAACAAGTGACGTTCTCCCTTCTTGTGTCCATGTACGCACACAGATGGGTTTGTGCGCCTGCGCAAACACCATCCAGGAAAGTTGCAGAGCCTCTCGATACGAAATACCCTTTGCCTCCACCATCCAAGCATGGTCCCGCTCTCCTCCGCCCTTTCTTGTCCCCTGCTGCAATGACACGCAATGGACTGCTGTGGAACCTTCTCTCAACTTACCCGCATTTTCCGATACATCCTCCTTTTTCCCTTGTGTCTTCTTTCCATTTCCCCTGGAACAAACAAGTACTTTCATTTATTCCCTCGGAAGGGGACCTTCTTTTCCTTTTTATACGTCCCCCCCCCCCCCGCACATCGCTGCTGCAGCTGCCTTTTGGGCAGTTTATGGCCTCCTCCGCTTTGATGAAAAACTCTGCCTATTCGATAACTGTGACTATCAATATTTGCCTGTTCCGTCTAGGAGAGACCCATTTTGTAAAATCATGTAAGATCGGCAAGAGGTGCTCCTACCTCAGTTCTCCACCTCCATTCATCAAACATGCTACTTCCACCTCCCAACCCAGACCTTGCCCTTACCTCGCAGTTGCCCCTTGACTCCCAGCACCTTGTTGCAACTTCTTTTGTCCCTGCAGGAAAAGAAACACAACATGATTCTGCCTCTGATTCTGAAGCAGAGGAACAACAGCGCTCTTTGGCAGCACTTGACTTCTCACCTGAGTCCGAAATGCAGAATTCTGCCCCGCTGTCACCTTTGGAGAATCACTCTTCTTAATAGCATCTGATAGAGAGAAGGGCGAAATCATGACACCTTCCAGTCCTAAAGCCTGCTCCGTCTGCAAAAGACTCAGTCTTTACCCATGTTTGGAAAGAAGACCAATAACCCCATAGAGATGGCAATGCTGGAAACACTGACTGACCCCATTAGCCAGTCCTGCCAAAACCCCTTGTCAGTCCAACCCACATCTGGGAAGATTGAGAAGTTTTACAGAGTCCAGCAAGAGAAGGCAAGATTCCCCTGATTCCCATGGGCCTATGCTAGTTGTGACTTACTATGGTAAAATAAGCTGCAGTTAGAATAGGTGCATTGGCATTAATAAAAGTGACAGAAGAGTAGACCCACGAAATCCCCATGGGTTCAACAGGCCTTCTCCAGTACAACTCACTAGGCTAAGCAACAGAGATTTGGCCAATATTTGTGAAAATGGGAATGGGCTCACCATCTTCTTCTGGGCTGTCGTTGTCATCGTCAGACTCTGAACCAGAATTATCTGTAATAAGGAAAAAGTAAAAAAGGGATGTGTGAAAGAAGGAAACCTTGTCATAGACAAAAGAACAGAAGAAGAGCTGATATGCTAAATTTTGGTCAGAACGTCAGAGAGTTCTGCCCCCCCCCCCCTTGCAGCCCACGTGTGGTCAACCTAAAATGTGGGAGTCCGAGGAACCAGTGTCTAGATACGAAACTGGGAGATAAATTCATCTGAATCAGTTTGGAGAGGGAGCGAGCCACAAGTTATTTATGTTCTGGCACACCACTGGCTGTGTTGAGAAAAGTCAAGCAGGCAAGTCAAGATCTCTGGCTCAATCTCATTGGGCTAAGCAGATTGTCAAGTTACTCGGAACTAGAGATGTGTGCTTCATATTGGTATCCAAGGGATTCGTCTTCTTGTCTTCTCGCTGGAGTGGTCGGCTGAAGGGAGAGGCGGGGAAGCGCCAATGGGGCCACTTCCATGATTGGCGCAATGTAACTGCCAATGGACATGCACGTTATGAGGAGCCCAGTGAGTGGACTGGGCTGTCTCAAGGAGGTGGGAAGAGACACCGGGGCCCTTGTGCTGGCACGCTTCGTATTCATATCCCTTACATCCAGAACATACAAATAATTTGACTTAACAGAATGTTTTCTTTAAACCGTTTTTAAAAATGTGTGACAAAGTACTATGCTGTAGGGAGATAATTTTTAGAGATTAAACAGAGAGACATGTTACAAAGGCACCTTTTGAGGAAAATCAACAAAAACAGTTTGAAATGAGAAGCCAAGCATGGGAAGTTCGCACCAGCAAGCAAGAACAAGCATGGCCCCTCATGTCAGAGAGCTCTGAACAGAGTGTTTCTCGGCCAGTCCATTTTTGATCATATCTCAAACCAACTCCAAGGACTGGGGAGAAGTCTTACTTCTTCCTTAGTGGATTCTCTTATTCTTTTGACAGAATGTATTGAAACTGGAGAAGAATAAGGTGCCTAGTGAAACAGTGATGAGATTTCTCCTCAAAGGTAACTTTGAGATCTAGTCTTTTGTGTTAGCACTGAGCAATTATTGATTTGAAATGTATTCATCTGTTTATTGTACTTGTATACCACACCAGTTACTGCCAGGCACAAATGCAGTTTGGAATAGTCAATGTATTTCCTCATACCTCACAGTATACCTAAGTTCCCTGCATTATGAGAAATGGCCATTTCTTGAAAAGTGTAAAGACACCTACAGGCATTCTTGAAACATGAAAGAGATGTCATGAAACAATAAACTCTTGCAGGCCTGGTGCCAATGCTTGGTGCTGATGCCCTTTCCCAGCCTTTCATGCCAGAGAGCGAGAAGCTACAAGCTGCTATTTTCCATTTTCCCCAATGCCTGCAGCTGTCAATGCCGCGTCCTTCCAGGCCATTGTGGGAAAGCGAAAGTGGCAGCTTCTAGCTACATGCCACTACTGCCAAACATCGGGAGATGGCACTCAAGTAGCACATGGGGCCATTGAGGGCACTTTGATGCCTCAGCTTTCACTTGGCTAACTTTTCACATTGACTTTAAAAGGATCAAAGCCCAGGACCAGCCTTATCATGAGGCCAGGTAAGGTAGCCACCTTGACCTCAGGAGTGTGGCAACAAGCTGTTAGTTATTAAATTTCTTAATTTGTTGATAAGAATGGGAGAGATACCTGTGGCATTTTTGCTACATATATTTGTTTTTGGGTCTCCACAAGTGGGCTAGACAGGGGGTGTCACTTGCAGCAAAATGTTGTTCCTGATCCCTCAGCCCTTTCTCTCCTTTTCTGCTTTGTGTACCTTTCTACTTCTGGTCAACTTCGTAGTATTGATCCCTACAGGGAATGAGGAAAAAACCCTGACATTTTGCACATTGGACAGAGATTACATGGTCAGTCATCTCCTCATTTCCCATGATATGAGATAGGCCTATGGGCCTATACAAGTTGTGACTTACTATGGTGAAGTAAGCTGTGGTTAGAATAGGTCCATTGGAAGTAATGGAACTGACAGAGAAGCAAAATCACCTAATCCCTGTTGGTTCAATAGGTCTACTCTGGTATGATTTACTAGGCTAAGCAAGCGATTTGGCCCATATTTGAGAAAATGGGAATAGGCTCACCGTCATCGTCATCAGACTCAGAAATGGAGGCATCTGTAATAAGGAAAAGAAAGGAAGGATGCATGAAACCAGGAGACCTTGTTATAGACAAAAGAACAGAAGAAGAGCTGATATGCTAAATCTCGGCCAGAACGTCAGACAGTTCCACCTTGCGGACTATGCGTGGACAACCTGAAACGTGGGAGTCCGAGGAACCAGTGTCCAGATACGAAACCGGGAGATACATTCAGCTGAATCAGTTTGGAGGGGAAGCGAGCCTCAATTTATTTATATTCTGGCACACCACTGGCTGTGCTGAGAAACGACAAGCAGGGAAGTCAAGATCCCTCACTGGCTCAATCACATTTGGGATAAGCAGCTTGTCAAGTTACTCAGAACTCTTCAGCAGACAGCATGATTTTTTTCATCAAGCAGAACCCGTCAACTGCTGTTCATAGAAAGTCCAGCCCCCTCTTAATTTCAGCAGGACTGCTGTGCTGTCAATGAGGTAGAGTGGGAGAATCTGTCAGGGGACAGACATGTTGGGGCAGCGAGCGGCTTCATGGATGAACACGTCTCGCATCATACTGCATAACGCGGAGCAGATTCGACGGGTGTTTATCAAAAGCCCCGGATAATGATGGTGTGAAGGAATATAGAAATCTGAATGCAATGGTTGGTCTTCTGAAATGAGGAATGTTACAGGATTGATCATGAAAAATGTTTTAAACAAGTGACGTTCTCCCTTCTTGTGTCCATGTACGCACACAGATGGTTTGTGCGCCTGCGCAAACACCATCCAGGAAAGTTGCAGAGCCTCTCGATACGAAATACCCTTTGCCTCCACCATCCAAGCATGGTCCCGCTCTCCTCCGCCCTTTCTTGTCCCCTGCTGCAATGACACGCAATGGACTGCTGTGGAACCTTCTCTCAACTTACCCGCATTTTCCGATACATCCTCCTTTTTCCCTTGTGTCTTCTTTCCATTTCCCCTGGAACAAACAAGTACTTTCATTTATTCCCTCGGAAGGGGACCTTCTTTTCCTTTTTATACGTCCCCCCCCCCCCCCGCACATCGCTGCTGCAGCTGCCTTTTGGGCAGTTTATGTCCTCCTCCGCTTTGATGAAAAACTCTGCCTATTCGATAACTGTGACTATCAATATTTGCCTGTTCCGTCTAGGAGAGACCCATTTTGTAAAATCATGTAAGATCGGCAAGAGGTGCTCCTACCTCAGTTCTCCACCTCCATTCATCAAACATGCTACTTCCACCTCCCAACCCAGACCTTGCCCTTACCTCGCAGTTGCCCCTTGACTCCCAGCACCTTGTTGCAACTTCTTTTGTCCCTGCAGGAAAAGAAACACAACATGATTCTGCCTCTGATTCTGAAGCAGAGGAACAACAGCGCTCTTTGGCAGCACTTGACTTCTCACCTGAGTCCGAAATGCAGAATTCTGCCCCGCTGTCACCTTTGGAGAATCACTCTTCTTAATAGCATCTGATAGAGAGAAGGGCGAAATCATGACACCTTCCAGTCCTAAAGCCTGCTCCGTCTGCAAAAGACTCAGTCTTTACCCATGTTTGGAAAGAAGACCAATAACCCCATAGAGATGGCAATGCTGGAAACACTGACTGACCCCATTAGCCAGTCCTGCCAAAACCCCTTGTCAGTCCAACCCACATCTGGGAAGATTGAGAAGTTTTACAGAGTCCAGCAAGAGAAGGCAAGATTCCCCTGATTCCATGGGCCTATGCTAGTTGTGACTTACTATGGTAAAATAAGCTGCAGTTAGAATAGGTGCATTGGCATTAATAAAAGTGACAGAAGAGTAGACCCACGAAATCCCCATGGGTTCAACAGGCCTTCTCCAGTACAACTCACTAGGCTAAGCAACAGAGATTTGGCCAATATTTGTGAAAATGGGAATGGGCTCACCATCTTCTTCTGGGCTGTCGTTGTCATCGTCAGACTCTGAACCAGAATTATCTGTAATAAGGAAAAAGTAAAAAAGGGATGTGTGAAAGAAGGAAACCTTGTCATAGACAAAAGAACAGAAGAAGAGCTGATATGCTAAATTTTGGTCAGAACGTCAGAGAGTTCTGCCCCCCCCCCCCTTGCAGCCCACGTGTGGACAACCTAAAATGTGGGAGTCCGAGGAACCAGTGTCTAGATACGAAACTGGGAGATAAATTCATCTGAATCAGTTTGGAGAGGGAGCGAGCCATGATCTGGCACACCACTGGCTGTGTTGAGAAAAGTCACTATCTCTCAACGGTTCATTTGCATTGGGATAAGCAGATTCTCAAGGTACTCAGAACGTCTCAGCAGACAAAATTATTCTCTTCATCAAGCAAAACCCACCACCTGCTGTTCATAGTAAGTCCAGCCCCCTCTTAATTTCAGCAGGACTGCTGTGCTGTCAATGAGGTAGAGTGGGAGAATCTGTCAGGGGACAGACATGCAGGGGCAGCGAGTGGCTTCATGGATGAACACATCTCGCATCATACTGCGTAACGCAGAGCAGATTCGACGGGTGTTTATCAAAAGCCCTGGATAATGATGGTGTGAAGGAATATAGAAATCTGAATGCAATGTTTGGTCTTCTGAAATGAGGAATGTTACAGGATTGATCATGAAAAATGTTTTAAACAAGTGACGTTCTCCCTTCTTGTGTCCATGTAGGCCCACAAATGGGTTTGTGCGCCTGCGCAAACACCATCCAGGAAAGTTGCAGAGCCTCTCGATACGAAAGACCCTTTGCCTCCACCATCCAAGCATGGTCCCGCTTTCCTCCGCCCTTTCTTGTCCCCTGCTGCAATGACACGCAAAGGACTGCTGTGGAACCTTCTCTCAACTTACCTGCTTTTTCCAATACGTCCTCCTTTTTCCCTTGTGTCTCCTTTCCATTTCCCCTGGAACAAACAAGTTCTTTCATTTATTTCCTCGGAAGGGGACCTTCTTTTCCTCTTTATACGTCCCCCCCCCGCACATCGCTACTGCAGCTGCCTTTTGGGCGGTTTATGGCCTCCTCCGCTTTGATGAAAAACTCTGCCTATTCGATAACTGTGGCTATCAATATTTGCCTGTTCCGTCTAGGAGAGACCCATTTTGTAAAATCCTGTAAGATCTGCAAGAGGTTTACAGCCCTTACTCTCAGGAACCATCAATCCCCTTTCAGCTCCTTTCTGTGGGAACAATCCTTCAGGGCTGAAAATCTCTTTCGTAGCACAGTTCAAACCTCTCATCCCTTGTTGACTGAGCAGATGGATCCATGGGAAACTTTGGGTTAATTCTCAGCCTTGATTCCCTCCATTTCTAAGCCTCCATCGAAATCGATGAGGAAATTAGAATGAGGTAGAAAGAAAAGAACCGCTACCCCCGATAATAAGGATGGAAAGAAGAAAAGGAAGAAGTGGCAACTCAATAGTGTGGTGCCTTCTGTTCCCTTGGATTCACAAGTGCCTGTCCGGGAACTGGATTCCGCCTTTGTTACTGACAACCAACAGAGGGTTTCAATAGGAGAGGGAGAATGCCTGAGCCCTTCTGTTCAGAACATCCTTATTTTTCCTTGACAACGGTTCCCTCAGAGTTTGCCTTGGGGCCGCTCCTCGCCTCTCACAATTGAGGACGACCAGCAGTGATACCGAGATCTGCCTCTTTCAGCCCTCACCCACCGTTCTCCAACTCATGCTGCTCTGAGGCACCACGCAAGAGAAGACAAGAGATTGGGATTCTGCTCCACCACACAATCTTCACAGCATCAGCACCAATTTCAGTACTCATGGTCCCCATCCAAGGGATCTCTGTCCTCCAAATTTTATGTATGGCAGTGTTGGATGGCTCTCATCATCTGCCTACAGATCCTGTCATCGCTCTTCATATCAAAATAGACCACCATCTCATACACGCACCCACCACAATCTTGAGAGTGGCATAGCCGGATTCCACAGATAGGTTCTCCCAATGCTGTGACACACGCAACGATTCAAAGTTGTGCCACGGAAATTGATTTTGTTCTTGATCCTACTCACCGCTATCAAGGGACGAACACAGACCCCACCACCACCACCACCCAGGTCTACTGCCCGCTGTCCTACTCAATGACAACCACCATTTGAGATTGACGCAGCTCGGTGCTCCTACCTCAGTTCTCCACCTCCATTCATCAAACATGCTACTTCCACCTCCCAACCCAGACCTTGCCCTTACCTCGCAGTTGCCCCTTGACTCCCAGCACCTTGTTGCAACTTCTCTAGTCCCTGCAGGAAAAGAAACACGACATGATTCTGCCTCTGATTCTGAAGCAGAGGAACAACAGCGCTCTTTGGCAGCACCTGACTTCTCACCTGAGTCCGAAATGCAGAATTCTGCCCCGCTGTCACCTTTGGAGAATCACTTTTCTTAATAGCATCTGATAGAGAGAAGGGCGAAATCATGACACCTTCCAGTCCTAAAGCCTGCTCCGTCTGCAAAAGACTCAATCTTTGCCCATGTTTGGAAAGAAGACCAATAACCCCATAGAGATGGCAATGCTGGAAACACTGACTGACCCCATTAGCCAGTCCTGCCAAAACCCCTTGTCAGTCCAACCCACATTTGGGCAGATTGAGAAGTTTTACAGAGTCCAGCAAGAGAAGGCAAGATTCCCCTCATTCCCATGGGCCTATGCTAGTTGTGACTTACTATGGTAAAATAAGTTGCAGTTAGAATAGGTCCTTTGGAATTAATGGAAGTGACTGAGGTGTAGACTCACAAAATCCCCATGGGTTCAACAGGCCTTCTCCAGTACAATTCACTAGGCTAAGCGACAGAGATTTGGGCCATATTTGAGAAAATGGAAACGGGCTCACCATCTTCTTCTGTGTTGTCGTCGTCGTCAGACTCAGAACTATCTGTAATAAGGAAAAAAAGGGGGGGGGAAAGGGATGTGTGAAAGAAGGAAACATTGGAGAGAAAAGAACAGAAGAAGAGCTGATATGTTATATTCTGGCCAGGACGCCAGACAGTTCGCCCCCTTGCAGCCCACGTGTGGAGAACCTAAAATGTGGGAGTCCGAGGAACCAGTGTCCAGATGCGAAACTGGGAGATAAATTCATCTGAATCAGTTTGGAGAGGGAGTGAGCCACAAGTTATTTATGTTCTGGCACACCACTGGTTGTGTTGAGAAAAGTCAGTATCTCCCAACGGTTCATTTGCATTGGGATAAGCAGATTGTCAAGTTACTCAGAACGTCTCAGCAGACAAAATTATTCTCTTCATCAAGCAGAACTCGCCACCTGCTTTTCATAGCAAGTTCAGCCCCTTCTTAATTTCAAGAGGACTGCTGTGCTGTCAATGAGGTAGAGTGGGAGAATCTGTCAGGGGACAGACATGTTGGGGCAGGGTGTGGCTCCAGGGATGAACACAACTCGCATCATACTGCATAACGCGGAGCAGATTCGACGGGTGTTTATCAAAAGCCCCGGATAATGATGGTGTGAAGGAATATAGAAATCTGAATGCAATGATTGGTCTTCTGAAATGAGGAATGTTACAGGATTGATCATGAAAAATGTTTTAAACAAGTGACGTTCTCCCTTCTTGTGTCCATGTACGCACACAGATGGGTTTGTGCGCCTGCGCAAACACCATCCAGGAAAGTTGCAGAGCCTCTCTATACGAAAGACCCTTTGCCTCCACCATCCAAGCATGGTCCCGCTCTCCTCCGCCCTTTCTTGTCCCCTGCTGCAATGACATGCAAAGGACTGCTGTGGAACCTTCTCTCAACTTACCTGCTTTTTCCGATACGTCCTCCTTTTTCCCTTGTGTCTCCTTTCCATTTCCCCTGGAACAAACAAGTTCTTTCATTTATTCCCTCGGAAGGGGACCTTATCCTTTTTATACGTTCCCCCCCCCCCCCCCGCACATCTCTACTGCAGCTGCCTTTTGGGTGGTTTATGGCCTCCCCCGCTTTGATGAAAAACTGCCTATTCGATAACTGTGGCTATCAATATTTGCCTGTTCTGTCTAGGAGAGACCCATTTTGTAAAATCCTGTAAGATCTGCAAGAGGTTTGCAGCCCTTACTCTCAGGAACCATCAATCCCCTTTCAGCTCCTTTCTCTGGGAACAATCCTTCAGGGCAGCAAATCTCTTTCCTAGCACAGTTCAAACCTCTCATCCCTTGTTGACTGAGCAGATGGATCCATGGGAAACTTTGGGAAAATTCTCAACCTTGATTCCCTCCATTTCTAAGCCTCCATCGAAATCGATGAGGAAATTAGAATGAGGTAGAAAGAAAAGAACCGCTACCCCCGATAATAAGGATGGAAAGCGGAAAAAGAAGAAGTGGCCACTCAATAGTGTGGTGCCTTCTGTTCCCTTGGATTCACAAGTCCCTGTCCGGGAACTGGATTCCGCCTTTGTTACTGACAACCAACAGAGGGTTTCAATAGGAGAGGGAGAATGCCTGAGCCCTTCTGTTCAGAACATCCTTATTTTTCCTTGACAACGGTTCCCTCAGAGTTTGCCTTGGGGCCGCTCCTCGCCTCTCACAATTGAGGATGACCAGCAGTGATACCGAGATCTGCCTCTTCCAGCCCTCACCGTTCTCCAACTCATGCTGCTCTGAGGCACCACGCAAGAGAAGAGAAGAGATTGGGATCCTGCTCCACCACACAATCTTCACAGCATCAGCACCAACCTCAGTACTCATGGTCCCCATCCAAGGGATCTCTGTCCTCCAAATTTTATGTATGGCAGTGTTGGATGGCTCTCATCATCTGCCTACAGGTCCTGTCATCGCTCTTCATATCAAAATAGACCACCATCTCATACCCGCGCCCACCACAATCACGAGAGTGGCATAGCCGTATTCCATAGATACGTTCTCCCAATGCTGTGACACACACAACGATTCCAAGTTGTGCCATGGAAATTGATTTTGTTCTTGATCCTACTCACCGCTATCAAGGGACGAACACAGACCCCACCACCACCACCACCCAGGTTTACTGCCCGCTGTCCTACTCAATGACAACCACCATTTGAGATTGACGCAGCTCGGTGCTCCTACCTCAGTTCTCCACCTCCATTCATCAAACATGCTACTTCCACCTCCCAACCCAGACCTTGCCCTTACCTCGCAGTTGCCCCTTGACTCCCAGCACCTTGTTGCAACTTCTTTTGTCCCTGCAGGAAAAGAAACACAACATGATTCTGCCTCTGATTCTGAAGCAGAGGAACAACAGCGCTCTTTGGCAGCACCTGACTTCTCACCTGAGTCCGAAATGCAGAATTCTGCCCCGCTGTCGCCTTTGGAGAATCACTCTTCTTAATAGCATCTGATAGAGAGAATGGCGAAATCATGACACCTTCCAGTCCTAAAGCCTGCTCCGTCTGCAAAAGACTCAATCTTTGCCCATGTTTGGAAAGAAGACCAATAACCCCATAGAGATGGCAATGCTGGAAACACTGACTGACCCCAAAACCCCTTGTCAGTCCAACCCACATTTGGGCAGATTGAGAAGTTTTACAGAGTCCAGCAAGAGAAGGCAAGGTTCCCCTGATTCCTATGGGCCTATGCTAGTTGTGACTTACTATGGTAAAATAAGCTGCAGTTAGAATAGGTCCATTGGAATTAATAGAAGTGACAGAAGAGTAGACCCACGAAATCCCCATGGGTTCAACAGGCCTTCTCCAGTACAACTCACTAGGCTAAGTGACAGAGATTTGGCCAATATTTGAGAAAATGGAAACGGGCTCACCATCTTCTTCTGGGTCGTCGTCGTCGTCAGACTCAGAATCAGAACTATCTGTAATAAGGAAAAGGGGGGGGAAGGGATGTGTGAAAGAAGGAAACATTGGAGAGAAAAGAACAGAAGAAGAGCTGATATGTTAAATTTTGGCCAGGACACCAGACAGTTCCCCCCCCCCCCCTTGCAGCCTATGTGTGGACAACCTAAAATGTGGGAGTCCGAGGAACCAGTGTCCAGATACGAAACTGGGAGATAAATTCATCTGAATCAGTTTGGAGAGGGAGCGAGCCACAAGTTATTTATGTTCTGGCACACCACTGGCTGTGTTGAGAAAAGTCACTATCTCTCAACGGTTCATTTGCATTGGGATAAGCAGATTCTCAAGGTACTCAGAACGTCTCAGCAGACAAAATTATTCTCTTCATCAAGCAAAACCCACCACCTGCTTTTCATAGCAAGTTCAGCCCCCTCTTAATTTCAAGAGGACTGCGCTATGCTGTCAATGAGGTAGAGTGGGAGAATCTGTCAGGGGACTTGTTGGTGCAGGGAGTGACTCCATGGATGAACATATTTCACACCATACAGTATAACACGGAGCACATTTGAGGGGGTTTCATGAAGAGTGTTCATCAGAGTTCCCAGATAAGTGATGGAATACAAAAATCCGAATGAAAATGTTGGTCTTCTTGAAAAAGAAATATTAAAGGCTTTATCGTGAAAAATGTTATATACAAGTAAAATTTTAAAAAACCCTTTAATCACTTTCCCCATCAATCATATCATACGTAGTTTTCCTGTAAGGGATGAGAAATCGTTTGATGCCCTTGTACCCAACTATACCAGTTCTGGCAAACAACGTTCAATTTTTTAAAAAAAGAATTGCACATTTTGTGACTTCATATTCAATTGTTGTTTGTTTTGCTGCCACTGTGGTAGCCCCACTGGCATAAGCTGAGAGCAACTTTGTATTTCCAAAAAAGAAGTGGAATTAAAGCAATAGCTTAGTATATGGGGGCAAACTTGATTACACAGATCTCTTTTACAGGGCATAGATTTCACGAAAGTTAAAAGAGTTAAAAGAAAAGGCAGGAAATGATGAAATAGGAGAAAGTGAAGGTAAGAAGAGTCATAAATAGGAAAACAGGAAAAAGCATAAAGGCTTTTAAAGAAGTATGTTGAAAGAGGTAAGAGCTAGCAAGAAAAAAGAAAAAACTATAAAGCAAGGAGTAAATCATACATTATTATTTTTAAACTTTTTCCAAATAGAGTTCCCTTTTCATGCTGAAATTATGCCGTACACCAAGAAGGAGAGAAGAGAATTTTTCCAGACAGATACAGGAAATTCTTGGTCTGCCAAATTATTTTATCCACCCCAGTTTTTTCTCAGCCCGTGAAGATGTTCTGAGCCTGGAAGTAGACTGTAATTTGCCTTTATTTGAAAACTATCTAGAACATACAAATAATTTGATTTAACAGAATGTTTTTTCTTCGAACCTTCCTTAAAAATATGTGACAAAGTACTATGCTGTAGGAAGATGCTTTTTAAAGATCAAACACAAATATACATTGCTGATATTATAAAGTATGTTTCCCTATCTTACACATTTTATTTGTAACCATATTGGCTATATGTTTTACATTCTCAGAAGTTTCACATTCTCAGATCTAACTTGAGAAACATAGAATAAAGATGACAGTTTTTCACTATTGGACTGGTCCAGATGATCAGTCCTGATTAAGAAGATAAGAGACCAGGAGGTGGGCCTTTTGACACAGATGCCCAGGAAACTGCCTCCAGAAGGCAAGATGGCTCACAAAGTTAGTTAATATAGAGCTTTGTTACTCTCCCACCTTCCTTATCTTAGCACACATGCCATAAACGAGATGTTTTATTGCACATGTGTATCTTGGGTTGTCAGCAACTCTTTCTGATATGAAGGCGGTCATGTTCTAAGTCCAAGGAGATAAAGTTGAGAATGATCTCTCATGCTTTCAGTTTTCCTTTGCTTGTTTTTAACCTCTGTACTATTTTGATCATTTGCTAGCTTTTTCTGTCTGTCTGATTGTTTGAATAAATTTGTTGTTGTTGTTGTTTAGTCGTGTCTGACTCTTCATGACCCCATGGACCAGAGCACGCCAGGCCCTCCTGTCTTTCACTGCCTCCCGGAGTTGGGTCAAATTCATGTTGGTAGCTTTGATGACACTGTCCAGCCATCTCATCCTCTGTCGTCCCCTTCTCCTCTTGCCTTCACCCTTTCCCAACATCAGGGTCTTTTCCAGGGAGTCTTCTCTTCTCATGAGATGGCCAAAGTATTGGAGCCTCAGCTTCAGGATCTGTCCTTGCAGTGAGCAAATATGTTTCCCTATCTTACACATTTTATTTGTAACCATATTGGCTATATGCCAATAAATTTGTTACAAACATATGTGATATATGGTAGGCTAACAAACATAAATTTGTTAGCCTACCATATATCACAACACACATCACAAAGAGAACTTTTGAGGAATGTCAACAAAACCAATCTGAAGCCAAACACGGGAACTTCACAACAGCAAGCATGAACAAGGATGACCCCTAAGTCAGAGAGCTCTGAACAAAGTGTTTCGCTGCCACACATTTTTTGATCCCCTTTTAGACCAACTCCAAGGAAGTGAGAGATCTCTAACTTCTTCCTTAGTGGACCCTTCTTATTCCTTTGACAGAATGCAGGGAAACTGGAGAAGGGTATTGTGCATAGTGAAACAGTGAGGAGATTTCTCCTCCAGTGTAACTTTGAGATATATTTCTCCCTTTCCAAGGGAGCCAGCTCAGTCTCCCTCTGTTGTTGCAGGACTGGGCCCTGCTGCTCCTGGCTGCCTCACCCCCTCTCAACATCAGCCACATGGCTGGGGGGGGGGGGGGAAGAGAAGGGGCTTTAGAAGGGTTTTATTTATTATTTTTTACTTATTTTACTGCCATCAATTAAGAGAGACCCACAGTGGATTTGAGGGAACAGGAAGGGGGGAGGGCATTAGAGGGGGCAGCCATTGAGGTGGTGCTGGGTAGGGGAAGGAATGGCGGTGGGGGTAGAACATGCCCACGTAGGAGAAGAGAGGTTAGATACCTTACATCTATCCCCTCTTCTAGTCCTACCCCCAACCAGATGGTATCAGGTGACCATATCAGCAAACCCTCGAGCCACACGGTGCTGTTGATGAACGCCAGGTCAGTACAAAATAAGACTGCCCTCATCCATGATGTAATTCTGGATGAGGGTGCTGACCTGGCGTGCATTACTGAGACCTGGGTGGGAGAAGAGGGTGGTGTTCCCCTCTCCCAGCTGTGTCCGCCTGGGTACTCGGTCCAGCACCAATGTCGCTCGGAGGGTCGGGGAGGGGGAGTTGCTATAGTCTATAGGAGTTCTCTCTCTTTGACCAGGCTTCCTATCCCTTTGAGAGGTGGTCTTGAGGGCCTGTATTGTGTGTTGGGCTTACGAGACAGATTGGGGATTCTGTTGGTGTACCGCCCACCCTGCTGCGTACCAACAGTCTCCCTGCCTGAGCTGACGGAGGTGGTCTCGGACTTGGTGTTGAGGACTCCCAGGCTGTTGGTGCTGGGGGACCTCAACATCCATGCCGAGGCTGCCTTGACTGGGGCGGCTCAGGACTTCATGGCTGCCATGACAACCATGGGGCTGTCTCAATGTGTCATCGGCCCAACACATGAGAAGGGCCATACCCTGGACCTGGTTTTCTCAACGGGACTGGAAGATGGTGGTTTGGATGTGGAGGGGCTGGTTGTGACCCCATTGTCATGGTCAGACCACTTCCTGGTCAAGTTTAGTCTATTAGCTTCTTCTTCCCTCTGCAAGGGTGGGGGATCTATTAAGATGATCCGCCCTCGGAGACTAATGGATCCAGATGGTTTCCTGAACGCTCTGGGGGATTATCCGTCTGATATGGTCGGCGCTCCTGTCGAAGCTCAGGTCACCCTATGGAATAGGGAGATGACCCGGGCAGTTGACACGATTGCGCCTAAGCGCCCTCTCCCTGCACGCAGAGCCCAGACAGCTCCTTGGTATACTTCTGAACTGCGGGCGATGAAGCGAGAGGGGAGACGGCTGGAGCGCAGGTGGAGGAAATCCCGCTGGGAGTCCGATCGAACACGACTTAGAGCCCATTATCGGGCCTATTTCGTGGCAATACGGCTGGCAAAATGGCAATATTTCTCCAGCCGTATTGCTTCCTCAGAATGTCGTCCAGCAGAGCTGTTTCGGGTGGTCCGGGATCTTCTTCAACCGGGAAATCCGGTGGAGGTCCCGGACTGCTCATCAGCTCGCTGTGATGAGTTTGCTATTCATTTTGAGGGGAAAATCGCTCAGATTCGCAGTGGGTTGGACTCCACCGTTACTGCAGAATCAGAGGATGTGTCCAGTGTGCCGTGCTTAGGTCAAGTATTAATGGATGAGTTTCAATTGTTGAGACCTGAGGATGTGGACAGGGTGCTTGGATCTGTCCGTTCTACCACCACTCCACTCGACCCTTGCCCATCTTGGCTAATTGGAAGATCTGCCAGGGGGGTTCGCACCTGGGTCCAGGAGGCCGTGAACGCCTCTTTGAGAGAGGGAGTGGTCCCTACCACCTTGAAAGAGGCGGTAATTCGGCCACTCCTTAAAAAGCCTAACCTGGACCCAAGGCTGGTGGTTAACTACCGACCAGTGGCGAACCTCCCTTATTTGGGCAAAGTGTTGGAGCGGGTTGTGGCCGGGCAACTCCAGGCGCTGCTGGATGGAACGGATTTTCTGGATCCATTTCAATCGGGTTTCAGGCCGGGTTTTGGTACGGAGACTGCCTTGGTCGCCCTGTATGATGACCTTTGCCGGGAGAGAGACAGGGGGAGTGTGACCCTGTTGATACTCCTGGACCTCTCAGCGGCTTTCGACACCATCGACCATGGTGTCCTTCTGGATAGGCTGGCTGGGTTGGGAGTTGGGGGCACCGCTTTACGGTGGTTCCGCTCCTTCCTGGCTGACCGTGTCCAGAGGGTGGTGCTGGGGGACAGTTGCTCTGTCCCATGGCATTTATGTCATGGGGTTCCTCAGGGCTCAATACTGTCCCCCATGCTGTTTAACATCTACATGAAACCGCTGGGAGAGGTCATCAGGAGGTTTGGGCTGAGGAGTCAGCAATATGCTGACGATACTCAGCTCTACCTCTCGTTTTCCACCAATCCAGGTGAGGCGGTTTCTGTGCTGAACTCGTGTCTGGACCTGATAATGGACTGGATGAGGGTTAATAAATTGAAACTCAATCCAGACAAGACGGAAGTGCTGTTAGTGGGTGCTTCACCGGACAGGCTGGAGGGCCATTTCCCTGCCCTGAATGGGGTTACACTCCCCCTAAGGGACAGGGTCCGCAGCTTGGGGGTGCTCCTGGACCCCAGTCTAACACTGGAAGCCCAGGTGGACTCGGTGGCCAGAGGCGCCTTCCTTCAGCTGCGGAAATTATACCAGCTACGGCCCTACCTGGACGAGCGGAGTCTCATGACAGTTACACACGCACTGGTAACATCTCGCATAGATTACTGCAATGCGCTCTACGTGGGGCTGCCTTTGAAGACGGTCCGGCGACTGCAACTGGTCCAGAATCGAGCTGCGCGGCTGGTGAGTGGTGGGGCCGCTAGGGACCATATCAAGCTGATTCTATTTAAGTTACATTGGCTACCAGTTGCTGCCCGGGCCCAATTCAAAGTGCTTGTTTTGACATATAAAGCCCTAAACGGCTTGGGCCCTGGATACCTGAAGGACCGCCTCCTTCCATATGAACCTACCCGGCAGTTAAGATCTAGCCAGGGGGCCCTTTTGAAAGAGCCGTCCCTCAAGGAGGTAAGAGGGATGGCTTGTAGACAAAGGGCCTTTTCGGCAGCTGCCCCCAGACTATGGAATGCCCTCCCGACTGAGATTCGTCTGGCGCCGACGCTGATGACATTTCGGCGCCAGGTCAAAACCTTCCTGTTCCAGAAGGCTTTTAATTGAAATGATATCAGCTGTGGGTCCGATGGCAATTTTTTAGAGTATATATTTTAATTGCATTTTAATTGTTTTGTCTTTTTATTGTATTTTAAATGTTGTAAGCCGCCCAGAGACCTCTGGGTAGTGTGGGCGGCATATAAGTTAAATAAATAATAATAATAAATAAATAATAATATAACCATCTAGCAACTATGTATGTAAAATATTGTGAGAAATCGTCAATGTATTTTCTTATACCTTGTAGTACAGCTAAGCGCAATGTATTCTGGCAAATGGCCATTTCTTGAAAAGTGTAAAGACACCTACAAGCATTCTTGCAACAGCAAAGAGATGTCATAAAACAATAAGCTCTTGCAGGCCTGGTGCCAATGCTTGGTGCTGATGCCTGACCTAGCCTTTCATGCCAGAGAGCGAAAAGTTACAAGCTTCTATTTTACATTTTCCACATCGCCTGCCGCAGTCAATGCAGTGTCATTCCAGGTCACTCTGGGAAATGTAAAGTGGCAGCTTCTAACTTTTTGCCACTGCTGCCAAACATCTGGAGATGGCACTCACACAATACGTGGGGCCATGGAGGGCATTTTGTTGACTCAGTTTTCAATTGGCTAACTTTTCACTTTGAGTTTAAGAGGATCACAGTCCAGGGCCAGCCTTATCACTAGGCAGGCTGAGGCAGCCACCTTTGGCACTTGAGTTTGGCAGCCAGCTGTCAGTTAACTTTCTTAATTTGTCACTAAGAACGAGAGAGGTGCCTGTGGAATTTTCCCTTCATATATTTGTTTGGCTACTACACAACTTGGCTAGACAGGGGGTGTCATTTGCTGCTGGTCCTCAGGCAGCAACATTATGTGTACCTTTGTGTACCTTTCCAATCTCTGGTCATCTTTCTAGTATCAACCCCTACATGGAAAGAGGAATAAAACCCTGAAATTTTGCACATTGGACAGACATCACCTGACCAGTCATCCCCTCTTTCCCCATGATCTGATATTTATGAGGGAGGGTAAGGGAGTCTTATCCAGCATCCTCAGCACTTTCTGGGAATACAACTCCCAGAATTCCTTGGAAAGTAGACATGACTGCTAAAGAGATATAAAACAGATGCTTTCTGTAGTAGAAGACGTGGCCCAAATGAGAGGACATTTCAAGGTAGATATCACTGGAGACAGAGACAGGCATCAAAGAACATCAGCTCCCACAAATTGTGGGGAATACACAATTGCCAACATTGTGTTGCTTAGCACAGTAAACTGCACCAGAATAGGTCATTGAATCAATTTGGTAAGTCAAATCCACTACATTCAATTGATTCCTATGGGCCTATACTCGTTGTTACTTACTATGGTAAAGTAAGCAGCAATCAGAATAGGTCCACTGGAATTCTTGGAACTGATTTACTTAATCCCCATTGGCCTACTTTGGTGCAATTCACTAGTCTAAGCAACAGAGATTTGGCCAGTATTGGAGAAAATGAGAATGGGCTCACCATCGTTTTCTGAGCTGTCAGAAGATTCAGAACTGGAAGTATCTGTAATAAGAAAAAGAAAAGAAAAAAGGATGTGTGAAACCAGGACACCTTGTTATAGACAAAAGAACAGAAGAAGGGCTAATATGCTAAATTTTGGTCAGACCGTCAGACAGTTCCACCTTGCAGCCTATGCGTGGACAACCGGAAAGGTGGGTCAGTGGAGCCATAGATAGCAACTGTTGCAGGTCAGAAAGGCAGGAACTATTTATCCTATTCCTGACCCTAAATTTATGCCGCTGAAGTGGGAAGGACTTTTTCAGATCCCATGTGTATCATTTACTTACTTAAAAGTTCATTACACTTTGCTGTTACATCTTATGTAGCTGCTGTTAAAAGAAACTGCTGATGTGAAGGGTTTTTTAATGTCTAAGAAAACAGGAAATAAAGCAATTGGGTGATGCATTTTTTTAGACTTTTTTGATAGGATTTTGTTACCTTTAAATTCATTTATTTCTCTCAATGCATTTGGCATAAAAGACTGTTTATTGAGGAATAATGTGAAGATTGGTGTGGAGGACGTTGGGATTAACAGTGTCCGGATATGGAACTAGGAGATAAATTCAGCTGAATCAGTTTGGAGAGGGAGCGAGCCACAATTTATATTTTTGCACACCACTGGCCGTGATGAGAAAAGTCAAGCAAAAAGGAACTGAGAGGGTCAGGCTTTTGCGTGCCAATGCATGCATTTTGGGAGCGGGAGGAAACTAATGGTCTTTCTCTTAAGCTCTAGAATGTTCCGAAGCTGCACACATGCGCGCCACACAAGCAGGCCACGAAGAGGAATCACTATCTCTCTGTAGTTATATATATATAGGATCCTCCTTCTGTCACACAATGTCCAGGTGCTGAAAAGTCATAAAAGTGAAAAGAAGAGGTATCTAGAATCAGTAGCTCAGGACAAGATTAAAAAGGAAACCGCTGGCAAGTTGTGAGGGTATGGGTATGGCCTCCTCTGGTTTTAATAAAGACTCGGGAGTCGTATCTTGTAGAAAATCAAAACTATGTTTTATTTGAACACGGGACAACAGGTCCCTTTCTTCAACATCAACGTCCCTTCCTTCTCTCGCGGCCAACGGGTCCCACAAGGGGATCCAAACATCCTTATCAAAGGGGTTGTAATCCAAATTGTCCCAAGGACCCTTCAAAAATGGGTTACTGTCCTCCATGTCCACTGTTTCCGTCTCCGGGTCTAGTAACGGGGTGGTCTCTTCATCTCCCCCCTCTGCTCCCCGGAGATTCTCCTCTCCCCGGAAAGGGATCCATGGTCCATTAGGTATCCCCTCCTCTGGACCTCCTCCAGACGCCATAATCGGCGTTCTCTTTCTTCTCTTTCTACCGCCTCCTTTTCTTCCCGGAGTCGTCTACGCCACTCCCGGGCTTCCGACTCACCCCAGTAGGACGGCTTCGGAGGTAGACCCCTTCTCCTCCGGTAATCCGCCTCTTCTCTAGGGACTCGTACCCTCTCACACCGACCAGTCCATGGGTCCTCTACCCATATCATTTCCCAACCCCCCCCCCCCCCCGTATTGTATCATCCGGTCTTTTTATATCCCCTATTCCCGCCTCCACCAGGGACCTTCCCCTTTTCTCTTTTCCCGCCAAATCTACCCCGGTCTGGGTGGCTACTGACACCTTTGCCAGTTTCATTTCTAACTCCCTGGTATCCACTCCCCGCTGTACAGTCTCGACGGGTGGCGTAGGTGGATTTGTCTGCACCTCCTGTTCTTTCCTGAGGGAGGACGACACTCCGGCGAGAGCTTCTACCCTCTCGCCTGGAGTCTCACACAAGAAAAAAGAAAAACTGTACAGCAGGGAGTAAAATCAAACCTGATTGCTTTTACCAGGGGGAGTTCATTGCTCCTGCTAAAATTATGCCATGTACTGAGAAGGAGAAGAAAGAAAGAAAGAAAGAAAGAAAGAAAGAAAGAAAGAAAGAAAGAAAGAAAGAAAGAAAGAAAGAAAGAAAGAAGGAAGGAAGGAAGGAAGGAAGGAAGGAAGGAAAAGAAAGAAAGAAAGGAAGAAAGAAAGAAAGAAAGAAAGAAAAGGCGTTACTACTTGAAGGAGGCAAAGAAGGGTCTCTTCCACCCAGTTCCGCCTCCAGAGACCTATCCAGATGCCGGATCCATCCCCAACCACAGGATGGAGGGGGCCCCGAAGGGGGGGGGACAGCAGCAGGAGAAAGGCTCCCTGTCTTCAGCTGCCCAGAACCCCAACTTCCAGGCGAGGGAGCTCTGGGTGAACCCCGCTCCCCGTCCCCCGCCCCCCCCCCGCCTCTTTCCCTACCGATCTCCAGGGCCTCTTTCAGACTCTCCGCCTGTTGCATGCAGTGGATGCCTTTCAGCACCCGGACGGTCACCCGCGGGGCGTATTCCTCCGTGTAGAACTTGAGCAGCAGATCGACCACTCGGAAAAGGTTGGCGTTCTCCAGGCGGCCCCGCGGGATCTTCTTGTAGCGCCGGCGGACGGGGAGCTTGCTCAGCTTCCACAGGAAGCGCTCCAGGTCGCTCCTGTCCAAGTCCTCCAGGGCTTCCAGCAGGGAGTCCTCCACCGCCCCCGACATGGTCCCGCTTCAGCGCCGCGGGCAGCAGCCGCCCCCCCCCCCCGCCCCGGAGAAGAAGCCTCGCCCGTGGAGGGGAAGGAAGGCGCGAAGAGCGGGGAGTTGGCCCCGAGAAGGTGCGGCGAAGACGGAGGCGCAATCGCCCGCCTTAGGGCACTCCCGACCCGTGCGGAGAGAAGGTGAAAGTGGGGCAGGGAAGGAGGTGCCCTCCCGGGGGGTTATGGGCTTTCTCTTCCGCCCGCACCGACCCGTCGCGCGCCACCTCCCCTGGCAAGGGGCGAGAAAGCCTTTTCTTTAGAACACGGCCGCGCAAACTGGATGCAAAGCAGGACAAAAATAGACCCACCCACCGTGGCATTAAAAAAAAAAAAAAAAAGATCCCCAAGAAGCAAGAGATTTCTTTTGCCCCACTCGGACTCCATCAGCACCATTTTCAGACCGGTGCTGGAGGCGACTCTTGAGAGTCCCCTGGACTGCAAGGAGATCAAACCTATCCATTTTGAAGGGAATCAACCCTGAGTGCTCACTGGAAGGACAGATCCTGAAGCTGAGGCTCCAAGACTTTGGCCATCTCATGAGAAGAGAAGACTCCCTGGAAAAGACCCTGATGTTGGGAAAGACTGAAGGCAAGAGGAGAAGGGGACGACAGAGGATGAGATGGATGGACAGTGTCACCGAAGCGACCAACATGAATTTGACCCAACTCCGGGAGGCAGTGGAAGACAGGAGGGCCTGGCGTGCTCTGGTCCATGGGGTCACGAAGAGTCGGACACAACTAAACGACTAAACAACAACAATGGCGTGGACAACGGCCAGGCAGAGCCAGTATCATGGATCCAAAGAAGGCTGAATAGATAGATGCTCAGAGTGGACCAGTTGTATGAGAATATGATGTTCATCCCCTTGTTCATCCCCACACGGTGCCCCTGGAGAAGCTCGCTCCATCGTCTCGGTGTGTGTGTGTGTGTGTGTGTTCCTCTGCAATCTTTCTGTGTTGCTTTGCTCTTCCTAAAGAAAACCTGAGACGAGGGCTTTCAGATAACCTGCAGTTTTAAAGAAAAGGTTGACCCATCCCAGTCAGACAGACTTGAATAGGCTCAGAAAACTTCACAGGTTTAGCTTCCAAGGAAAAACTTTAATAAAACAATAAAGGAATCAAGCTTTGGAGAAGGAAAACATGGTCTGTCATCTTCAAGATGACACCCCCCTTTGTAATCCTGAAGATAACAGGGCACATTTTCCTTGTCCAAAGCTTGATTCTGTTTGTAATTCTGAAGATGACAGGGTGTGTTTTCTTGTTGAAAACTTGATCCTCTTATTGTTTTATTAAAGTCTTTACTTGGAAACTAAACCTGTGAAGTTTTTTGAGCCTATTCAGTCTGTTTGACTGGGATGGGTCCATTTTTTTTTTGTGATGCTCCAAGAAGCAGAAAGGTCTTCAACCTGCAGTAAGATTTTTTTTACTACAAGTGATTTGAAAACAGGCATGTAACCAGCTGTTTCACACAGGCAAGGAACAGACAGATGAGTTGACTCATTGATTCAATCCCCATTGGTTTAACAGATCTACTCCAGTATGATTTACTAGGCTAAGCAACAGGATTGTGGCCAATATTTGAGAAATTGAGCTCACCTTATCTCCCTGAGGTGGCATTGGTAGAGGGCTCAGGGTTCGGAAGAAAACTGCAAGGATCTGAAATAAGAAAGAGGAAGGAAGTGTGAAAGAAGAAAACACTATTATATAAAAAAAGAACAGAAGAAACATGCTAAGTTTCTGCCAGAACCTCAGACACGGACAACCAGAAATGTGAGTCATGGTGTTGCCACTGAGGTGTGTTAGAAAAGGCAAGAACTTACAGAGAAACATCTATTCTGTTCACTCTGTTTCTGACCATAAATTTATGCAACTGAAAGGAAAATAATTTTTCACATCTCATTTGTATCATTCATTACCCTTTACTGTTTGTTAGTTCTAAAGTTTTTAAAAAAAAGTTTTCTCAGACAGGAAACTTTATTTCCTTTGCAAGATAACGGGAAACAAAGCAATTGGGAGGGGTGGGTTTATAGGCTTTTGAGACAGGGTTTTGTCAACTTAACTTCAGTTATTTCTCTCAGTGCATTTGGAGTAATTAAAAGCCAATTTCTCAAGGTCTGTTGAGCACTGGAACTGTAATGGGGAGATTGGCAGGGGGGGGGGGAGTTTGGGATTCCCAAAGTCCAGATATGAAACTAGGAGGTAAATTCAGCTGAATAAGTTTGGAGAGGCAGCTAGCTAGGATTGTTTAATTAATTTAGAAGATGTTCAGACCCCCAACGATTGTACGGAATCAAGACAATTCAATGGGAAACAAGAACCAGTACACTCAACAAAGGAATTAGATCTCTTTCATGTCCCAGAAGAGAAGAAATTATTTAGGACTTTTCTGGCTTTATTTAAATAAACTCAATAAACAATTGACGGAATGTCAGCCTTAAGAGACAGCCTCACCCAACACTGAGGTTCTAAAAAATCCCACAACCCATCAATATTCAATGATGGGTTTTTGGAGAGTATAAATAGCCATGTGACAGCAGAGCAGCAGGAAATGGAGAAGATCTCCCTTTAACAAGGGAATGGATTGGTACATAAACTTTCTCCTCTTAGGAACTGCCAGTCCAGTGTGCTTCCAAGAAAACCAATGACTAGTGCAGACTGGCTCCAGAGAAGATATCTCAGCTCAATGCGATGGGAACCCACCCACTCCTAGGCATAATAATAAATCAATTATAAATCTTGACATGCCTGCTGAATCCAGAAGATGAAGAGGACATCCTAAAGCTGGTTTGGCACTACTGATTGCCATCTCACTGAAGGCTACTGTTAAATGGTTTGCCCCATGTGACAAAATTGCAGTGGGTGGCTTACTTAACCTTCAAGCATGGTCTCTTTTATTGATTAACATTTATATTCCATCACTCTCCTCCCAAAATTTTATAAAACAAGCTTGGGAAGACTTGGAACACTGTTATAATAGATCTAGAATCCAAAGCCCCTGGAGATCATGTGATGTTAATGGGGAATTTTAATGCAAGAATTGGCCCTAACAATAACGCACATATCTAATCTAGTTCATTGGCATTTCGGTGATACAGAGAACTGTGTCCTTAAATGTGACAGAAACTCCAAAAACCCCAATATCAACTATAGTGGCATATGCTGGGCCCAGATGGCAGGCGGCCTTGATCTTTCCATCCTGAATGGAAATCATTATTTTGATAATATCACAGATTTTATCCTTGTATCTGGGCATGGAAGTCATATTGTTGATTTTGTACTAATTTTCTCTCCTCTGTCTAGACTGGCTAAGGATCTCTCAACTGGAAATTGAATTGAAAATGATCATTTATCAGTAACTCTAACCCTACCAGTTTTACCTTGGTACTCTTGGCTTCTGAACATCAGCAGAGAGAGCAGACATTCAGACTCAGACATAAACGTTTGCATTGATCAGAGGAAGTAAACATTATTTTCATCAAGCAGAACCTGCCACCTGCTGTTCAGAGCAAGTCCAAGCCCCTCCTGATTTCGCCAGGACTGGGGGATGGAAGCAAAGAACACCCTGTGCTTATTATGGTTAAGAACATGATTGTGGTTTCTATTATATACGATCCTCCTCCTATCACGCAATGTCCAGTGGCTGAAAAGTCATAAAAGTGAAAAGAAGATAGGTTTGAAAAGAAGAGGTATACAGAATGTCTATGTCTGGACGAGTTTGAAAAGCAAAGCAAAGAATCCAATGTGCTTATGGTCATGAAAATAGTAATAGAAATTGAAATCTTAGAACTGCAGAGCTGGAAGGGACACTACGGATCATTGAGTCCAGCTCTTGTCAGAGAGGTTCAGTGGGGAATTAAACTCCCAAAAGATACCCAAACCACTGAGCTAACTGAGTTATCCACCAGTGATGGTGGTTTCTTCTATATATCATCCACCTTATGTCTTCTGTCACGCAATGTCCAGTTGCTGCCGAGCCATCGAAGTGGAAAAGCTTTGAAAAGGAAAACTCTACAGAATAACCACGTCAGGACGAGTTTAAAAAGGAAACAGTGCTCAAGAAAAAAAGGGGGGGGAAAAGAAACTATACAGCAGGGAGTAAATCATACATTCATACTTCTCAACTCTTTCCAATCTGAGTTCATTTTTCCTGCTGAAATTATGCCATGTACTGAGAAGGAGAGAAGAGAAAGGAGAAAAGGCAAGGAGAAAAGAAGTGGTGTATATATATATATTTTAACATTTCAGAGCTCCTTCCCCAGTAAGCCCCATCCTTCCCAAGTGCAACCAACAGGGCGAGTTACAGTAGGCGTTACTACTTGAAGGAGGTAAAGAAGGGTCTCTTCCACCCAGTTCCACCTCCAGAGACCTATCCAGATGCCGGATCCAACCCCAACTACAGGATGGAGGGGGGCGAGGCGGGGGACAGCAGCAGGAGAAAGGCTCCCTGTCTCCAACTCCCCAGAACCCCCACTTCCATGCGAGGGAGGTCTGGGTGAACCGCGCTCCCCGTCCCCACCTCGCCTCTTTCCATACAGCTCCGGAGGGGCGCGACCAGCCTCTCCGCCTGTGGCTTGCAGTTGGCGCAGGTGAGCCACCGCGTCCAGAACATGGGCTTCCTCCAGCCGGCCCCAGGGGATGTGATCGCAGCCCCGTGGGGGGAACGGGGAGCTTGTTGAATTGGGACCGCTCGAGGCCATCCTTGGACGAGTCCCGCAGGGCTTCCGGCAGGCGATCGTGGGCCAACTTCGACATGGCCTCGCGTCAGCCGTGCTGGAAAACGTCTCGCCGGGGAAAAGCTGAGAATCTGAAAAGGGAGGAGAGAGCGCGGGAGCCAGAGGCTCCGATCCACCCTCCAGCGCCTCCGATCGGTGCTCAGGGAGGAGGGAAGCCTGGCTGGATAGAGACGCGCGGGGGGGGGGGGGCAAGAAAGGTGCTGGCCGCGCTCCTGGTCGTTTGATCTTCCGCTCACAGAGGACGCGCCGCCTCCGCCACCTCCACTTGTTCGTCGCAGGGGGAATAAAAAGCTTTTCTTTAACCCCCCCTTTTTTTTGGCAGTTGGTCTTCAGGATTCCCTCCCTCCTTTTTTTTTTTATTTAGACTAAACACATTAATAACATATTACATAAAATCAACATTCTATACACACAAATTACATAGAAAAATATATATAACACAAAACTTAGTGCTCCTTTCACCCTGGGGACCGTTATATTTTACTTAATTTTTTTTATTGCTTATACCTGATCTTCCATCCCTCACTGAACTGTCCCCATATCCCTTCCAGAAATACATATAATCCTGGTTCGTTCCTCCCCCACCTTTTCCTTTACTCAATACAGCATTTACAAACTCTTCCTATATCTCCTTAAATCTGTCTTTCACTCTCTTTTTTCTGAACTTAATTTCCGAAGGCAATTTATCATTAATTGCAATATTCCAAATTTCGTTATACCAATCATGCAATTGAAAAACCCAATTTTGCTTCCATCTTTTTTGCAATGAGCAGTCCCGCTGATGTTAACATATTATCATCTCTCGTTTTTTACATTACTTATATCATTATTTTCTATTAAAAATAATAGTGCTATTTTTGGTGTCATTTCAATATCAACTTCCAATATTTTTTCTAATCTCTTCAAAAACTTTACACCATACATTTTGTACCACTTCACAGTTCCACCATAAAGCCAGTATATTCCCCATCTCTTTATCACATCTCCAATGTTTCTTAGAAAGTTAGCATCTATAGTATTTAATTTTATTGGTGTTAAGTACCACCTCCATATTATTTTATACCCATTTTCTTTTATTCTGATTGACATGTTTTTAAAAAAACCCTTTATTCCAAATTTTCTTCTAATCTTCTTTATCTATTCTCTCAACATTTGTCTCCCATATTGTATTTAACCATTCTAACTGATCCATTTCTTCTGTTAAATAACTGTATAGTACTTCAGTTATAGTACGGCCAGACTTCTTACTGGGGTGAGAAAACATCAACATATCTCCTTCACTCTGGTGGCCTTGCATTGGCTACCTGTTCGTTTCCGCATTGATTTCAAAGTATTAATGATGACATATGAAGCCCTAAATGGTTTAGGACCTCAATATCTGGCGGAACACCTCCTCCCACCTAGATCTATCCATAGCACTCGCTCTAGCCAGGAGGGGTGGCTGAGGGGCCTAATGCCGAGGGAGGCCCGAAGAGAAAGAACAAGAAAGTGGGCCTTCTTGGCAGTGGCCCCTCGGCTCTGGAACGATCTCCCCCCAGAAATTTGTCTGGCTCCCTTGCTGGGCGTTTTTAAGAGCCGACTTAAGACCTGGCTCTTCAGACAGGCCTTCCCTCCTGTCAATACCTAACTTATTTCGCCATCCTTTAGTGTATTAATATTGTTGTTTTATTTTATTTTAATATTGTTGTTAGCCACCCAGAGTAGACTTCGATCTAAATGGGCGGGATATAAATTAATTAAATAAAGAAATAGTATATCTATTCTTCCTTTCTTCTTCCTTTCCTGTTTCTCATTCTCCATTCTTTTTATATTTTTTGATTTTTTCAATTTCCTCTCTTTAAATCTAGATTTCTCACTATATTTTATCCACTGTTCAGAATGCATTAAATTTAACCAACTTAAAATTTCTCCTACAAGCATAATTCTTAATTGTTCCTTATTTTTAATTTTTTTCCTTCCCATTTATAGATCTGTTTTCTTTTTAGCATATTTTTCGGTTTCTTTATCCCATATCTTGGGAAACTTTCAAACTCCATTACTGGAGTTAAAGGTGATATTCCAGGACAAAACACTTGTCTCCATTTATTCCAGATCTCTAATACATTCTTTATAAAGGTATTCTGGATCTTTTTTAAATTATTCTTTTAATATTATTATTATTTTCTTTATACCTGTACCAGTAGTATTCTTGTAACTCTCCCATTTCATATAACTCTTGTAATTCTATGTCATTCCATATTATTTCTTTATTTTATGTTATAATATCTGGAATGACTCTTGATTGGTCCATGGGGTCACGAAGAGTCGGACATGACTTAATGACTAAACAACGAGAACAAATATAAAATTTATTAATATTTGGTAGTCCTAAACTTCCTCTTTTTGGGTGATAAATCACATCTTTTTATTTAATCTGGTTTTCTTCCCCCCATTACTGAACTCATCTGTATTTCTTTTGGTTCCTGTTCTGAATATTTCCTGGAAAATTCCTGATCTGGCAATTCATTTCATCCACCCACTTTGTTCTCAAGGTATGAAGATGTTCTGAGTCTGGAAGTAAAGTGTCATTTGCCTTTATTTGAAAACCATCCAGAACATGCAAATAATTTGACTCTACATGTTTCTTTAAGCTTTTTTTATTAAAAAATGTGACAAAGTACTACGCTGTAGAATTTTTTTAAAAAAAGGTTAAACATAGGTATACATTGCAAAGGCAATTTTTGAAAAATATCAGTAAAAACAATTTGAAGAAATGAGAAATCCAACATGGGAACTTCACACCAACAAGCAAGAAGAAGGATGTTGGAAAGTTCTGAGCAGAATGCTTTGCTGCCAAACATTTGATACCTTATAGTATAGCTAACCCCAATGTATTCTGGGAAATGGCCATTCCTAGAAAAGCCTTTAGAGACCTGGAAGCATTCTTATGACAACAAAGAGGCCTCATAAAACAGTGCCTTCCTGAGAAGGGACAAATTTTTCATGTTAGGAAGACAAGCAGACTCCATGATGAGGAATGTTTCTATTTTGGACTCTTTCCCAGTGAAGGAAGCATGAAAAGAAATAGAAATTTTAAATAACTTCCTGTCTTCTCTGTTGCTTCATTCCCTTTCGAGGTGATTAAGGAGATGTCTTGTTTGTGGCCTTCAGTGCCTCGTGTTGTTGATCTTTGCGAAAGCTGTCCCAGCTTGGCCTGATGCTGAAGAGCTCTTGCATTTGGTCTTGATGGTTTCCTTTGCAATGATCTTTTGGTGCTGCTTGTTGTTTAGCATATTACCGTACAATCTCTCTAGTCTCTGGTCACTGGAGATTAACCTCTACAGGAAAAGAGGCAGGGGGGAAACAGCTGAGAATTTGCACATTGGCCGCAGATTTCCTGCCCAGTCATCTCCTCTTTCCCCATGATCTGAGAACAGTAGATTTATGAGGGAAGGGAATGAAGTTTTGCCCAGCATCCTCAGCAGTTCGTAAGAATACAACTCCCAGAATTCCACAGAAAGAGGTCCTGAGTGTTAAACAGGTATAAAACTAAGATATATTGCTAGTAGCTGAAGATGTGGCCTAAATAATTGCAAGGTTGACATCATGGGAGACAGAGACCAAAGAACATCTCCCACAATCCGTGGGGAATGGAGAATTGCCAACATCTTCTTGCTTAACATAGTAAATCGCAATGGCTCATTTGGTCAATCAACTCCTCTGTCAATTCCATTGATTCCTATGGGCCTATACTCGTTGTGACTTCCTATGGTAAAGTAAGCTGCAATTAAAATAGGTCCATTGGAATTCATGGAACTGACAGAGGAGTAGAATCACAAAATCCCCATTGGCTCAACAGGTCTACTCCAGCATGATTTACAAGGCTAAGCAACAGGGTCATAGCCAATAGTTGAGAAAAGGGGATTGGGCTCACCATTTCCTTTTGGGGCAGCATCAGTAGAGGTCCGAAGAGTTTCGTAAGCATCTGCAGTCAGAGAAGGAAAAGCAGGAAGTGTGAAATGATTGTGGTCCTCCTTATGTTTCCTGTCACGCAACGTCCAGTTGCGGCAAAGTCATGAAGTGTAAAGAAGACAGCTTTGAAAAGCAGAGCTATACAGAATGTCTAAGTATATCAGGGCAAGATTACAAAGGGAACAGTGGGCCAGAAAAAAAAAGAAAAAGAAAAACGAAACTACACAGCAGGGAGTAAATCAGCCCTTTGAACTTTCCAAATTTAGAGATCATTTTTTCCTGCTGAAATTATGCCATGTACTGAGATGGAGAGAAGAGAAAGGAGAAGAGAAAGAAAGAAAGAAAGGGCTTCAGATTTAAGAGCTCCTTCCGCAGCCAGCCCCCCCCCCCTCCAAAATGTCGCCAGCAGGGCGACTTCCCTTAGAGGCTGTGACTTGAACGAGGAGAAAGCAGGGGCTCTTCCGCCTACTTCCACCTCCATCCAAATGCCGGATCCAAGCCCACCCAAATCGTGTGGGGGGGGGGGGGAAGCAGCAGGCGAAAGGCTCCCCGTCCCCAACTGGGTCCACTGCCCTCCCCACCGCCCTTCCCTCTTGCCCTACCGCTCTCCAGGGCCACCTTCAGCCTCTGCCCCTGTTGCTTGCAGCCGATGGCTTCCAGGACCTCGACCGCCACCCGAGGGGCATAGCCCTCCGTGTAGAAGTCCAGCAGGAGGTCGACCACTTGCAAAATGCTGGCGTTCTCCAGGCGCCCCCGGGGGATGGTCTCGTAGCCCTGGCGGACGGGGAACTTGTTCAGCTTCCACCGGAAGCGCTCCAGGTCTTCCCTGGACAAGTCGTCCAGGGCTAACCGCAGGCGATCGTGGACGGGCACCGACATGGCCCCCCCGCTGCAGCGCCGAGAGCGAGCGCCGAAGTCTCGCCCAGGAAAGGCAGGGCGAAGCGGCGAATGGGCCAAGGCGTGGTGGGCAGAGGGGCGGGCGGGGGCCCTCGTCCGCCTTCCAGCGACTCCGTAGGGAGTTCGAGGCGGGGCTTCGGCCACCCAGAGGCGCGCAGGAGGGACGGAACGGGCCGCGCTCCTTTCGGTTTCAAGCCTGATCTTGAGGCTTCGTGGCCGTCCAGGAAGCGCTTTTTTTTGGTGTTTTTTTTTTTAAGCTCGGGAGCAATAAAGGCGACGAGCAACCCGCCCTCCCCCCCCCCCCCCAGTGTCGTCGAGGGCAAGCAGTTGTGGGAGGGCTGCTTGCTGCCTGTCCCAAGCCTATACACGCCCGCAGCCACTGGCAGGCATTTCGGCGGAAGATGCTCAACTGTTCCCTTACAAGGCCTGTTGTAGTGTCTCTGGGTCATTTTAGGTCATTCTGATGTTTTTTGCGTTGGGAGATTCGAATAGATCACTGCTAATATACGCACACGCCCCACCCCGAGTGAGGATAGGGGCCTCTCCCTACAAGGAAATTGGGAGCAGTCCAGTTCCGGCTTTAAAAGCTCTTGTCTCCAGGGCCCTGTTGTTTTCTTTCCTTCCTTGGGCGATCCTTCCGTCCACACTGGAGAAGTTTATTCTCCCGGGAGAAGGGCCAGCACCAGTCTTTGGATCGCCTGTTTTCCTGCGAGTAACTTTACCCAGTTGATTTATCGTTGTTGCTTCAACTCATAGGCCACCCCATAGTGTTAAAGCACTCTCTGGATGGTTTACTTGCAAGCAAGGAGGAGGCAGCAGCAGTGGAGGACCGCAGTGACCTGAGGGGAAAACATTGGGGTGAAAACTGGGGAGATGGAAGGTAGATTCCCCTCCCCCCCTTTTCCTGCCTTTCTCTTTTTCTGGGACGGTGACCAGGCTGTGCTGCCTTGTGGAGATGGAGCCCACGGAGTCAACTAACTCTCTTCCCCACCATTTTCCACAGCTCTCATCCTGTAGACCATGGTGACTCTTCCCTTTTTGGGTTTTTTTTTTTTTAAAAAGTGGCATATCAACATACCAATACATCAGTCTAGCATGGTATTAGAATTTTGCTGTATCAGCAAGGGAAATATTTTAAAAGATGAAAATAGAGGAGCAGGTTTCTCTTTCCTCTCTTTTAATGCTGTTGCCCACCTAATATGTCACAGGGTTGTCTCCCCAGATAACGCCACTTACGGCTCCATTCGGTGCAAACTAGCCATATGAATGGGCTAAACAAGGAGCTAATTAGGACTGCGAAGGATTGTGCCAAAAAGAATGCATGCCTTAGTGCTGTGCCAGAAAGGTGTACGATAGCTCTCAAAGGGGCAAGATGGATTGATCTAAGTAGAAACAGGTATGGACGTCATAATTTGGTTCACACCAAACTGTACCAACAACCATCTATATACCCGTCTGGACAGGCCCATTATATGTTGCAAGATATACTTGGGTCCCCCTGCTGTCCAGGTATATTGGGTCCTCCTGTTGCCACTTCACACATATATGGAATTGCTCCCTGAGGTCCTGCAGCCAACACAGGTTGCCCTCTCCTTTTGCCTGTCTTCTCCCATCCCTTCCTACCTACTTCTCTTGCTCCCCTTGTCCGTCCTTGTTTCACCTATCCAGAGGTGGGGAGAGGTGGAGATGGTGTAGGCATCCTTCAGTCTCAAGAGACTATGGTAACATGCTCTGAATAGAGGTCTTGGAACAGCAGCTAGTGTGGCTGAGGAGGCCAATTCGAGAGTGACGATCCCTTCCACACTGAAGACAAATACAATCTGTCCTCTGTCCAGCTCCCTGGTTTTGCTGGTTTCAGGACTGCCTCTTTGCCTCAGCCTGCTGAACAAGTGTTTCTTCAAATTGGGAGAGGCCATGATGCACCGCCTGCCTCCAGGCTGAATGCTCAGATGTCAAGGTTTCCCATCTGTTGAGGTCCGTTCCTAAGGCCTTCAGATCCCACTTGCAGATGTCCTTGTGGAGATGGACCAATAGATATATGCTCATTAAAAACATCATCAGATGATCCGTAAGGTGTGCAGATCAGCACAGAACAGTGCAGTACAAATTGGAGCAAAGCAGGACAAAAATACACCACCACCTGGTGTATTATGCCTGGTGTGGCATAAAAAACAAAAAAGTAAGTGTGTGTGTGTGTGTGTGTGTGTGTGTGTGTGTGTGTGTGTGTGTGTGTGTGTGTGTGTGTGTGTGTGTGTGTCCCCCTTTGACTCTTTTGACACAGTTTTCAATCCTGCATTGTGTAGACACTGAGGCAGTACCAGTATCATGGGTGCAAGGAAAGCTGAGTAGATGCTCACAGTAGACAGGCTGCATGAGAATATTGTGTCTTTCCCTGGTTAATCCCTATAACTTGCCCCTGTAGAAGGTTGTTCCATTGACCCTTCAGGGGTTTTTACTCTGCAATCTTTCTGTGTTGGTTTGGTCTTTCTAAAGACAAATCTGAGATAATAGCAGTAATTACACTTTTCAGATACCCTGCAATAACCTGTGTGAAATCACCTGTTTCACACATCCTGCTTTACCTTGCAAGTCCTTGCATTAAAGCAGGAGATGGAGCAATCCCTGGCTTGCAAGATGATCAGTGCTGGGAAGTTTCCCACCACTACTGAAAGCGCTGGGATTGGGACAAACTCACTTGGCAGGCAGTTACACTATTCTTGTCTAAGTGGCAGTTCCAGAAGCTCCATTTTTGCTGCATGTCGAGCCCAGACCTAATGCCATCAGTAGCTGGGAAGCCTGCCAGCGCTGGATGGTCAGGATGGAAGCCCTGGTATGGTTTTAAAATGGCACAAATGCACATTTTAAAAAACAACACCAAGCCAGGGCTTTTGCGTCATGTGAAATGACCAAAGTCCTTTCTGAACATGCTCCTTTCTGAAAATGTAGTTGCGGCCATGTCTCTTTTTCCCCCCTCCCTGGCCTTATAACCACCACCAGCATAAATAAGATCTTCCTCTTTGTTTTACACTAAGGAGTCCTATGTGATTTCATCGCTTAAACTCCACATCAGAAAAAGTTTTTACATCCAAGTGAGTTAATCTAATCTCAAGTGCAAACTATAACAAAATGCTGCAATGTGGACTGCTTTTCTCCAAAAGTTAAATTATTGGACACACACATTTTAAGTCCTTTTAGGAGGATCAAAAACAAGATTGGAATCCCTTTGTTGGGGATGTTTATGTGGGATGGTGGGCTTCACTTTCAAGATGAGATGGCCAGGGGTTTATCTGCTTCTTTTAGCAGAAGAGGTCAGCACAAGTGGCCTCCGGCAGCTGCCCGAGAGCACCGGATGCTGACAGCATACCTGTGCAAGGCCTTCCATCCACCAGTGGGTTGCCGTTTCAAAAGCACCAGGGGGTTTGATGGTGTGGAGTGTTAATTAATCGAATTGACGCAGGGGGAGAACATGAACAGGACTGAGCTTGCACAATGAGGTTGGCTCTGATCAAGGTTTCCGGTGAAGCAGGTTTAAACTGAACATGTCGCCTTCAAAGTTCATCCATACACGCAGATGTGAAGAAAGAGAAAGTGAAAGTAAATCATTACCTAAAAGAAGCCAGGAAGAGGCCTGAGGAGATTCTCGAAAGAAGAAAATGGATTGAAAATGTTTTGCACATCAATGGCAAGAAGGAGCTTGTGTGGAATTTTGTATGCAAAGGAATTGCCTCATTATTTACCTACCACACAGTTCATCTATTGTTGGATGCAGGTTGGAAAACACCACATGTGTTCAGGTTTATGAGAGCAGATATGCCCGGAACATTACAAGTTCCCAGAATTTATTTTTTTATATATAAAAAAAACTTGGGTAAGATTGTATGGACCTGAAAGACCGGAAAAGGAATATCAGGGAATATGGAGTGAAAAGGATGAAACAAAGTGCTACAGCTAAGGTCTTTTGCATTTATTCTTTCACGTTGCATTCTTGAATGCATTATTATTATTCTCAGTTGCTATATGGAATGTGATAGCTAAGTATTTCAAAGTGGTGAAAGCAGAGATATTAATGGAGTAGTTTCCAATCTTAGGGAAAGGATATGCCCAAACAAGACAACTGGTTTGTGCTCATGTGTTTCATCTATAAAACAAAACCCAATATCCATGTCACCCAAAACTATTACAAAAGTGAGCAGCCTTCAGAGACAATGAACAGACAGCAAAAATCAGAAGGTTTCTTGAACCAGAAAAGCTGTTTATTTGAGCTCAGCGCACATGTGCACATTGGAGGGAACACTGAAGAAAGGCGTGTAACAACTTTTATACCTTCAGCTGGAATGTTACTTTACATTGGCAGGCTTTGTAAAGCCCCCTCCTATTTTGCGATTCACTAAAAGAAAAGAAAAGGCCTAAAAGGGGGGGGGGGGTTTATATCCAATACATATAGCAGACATATAGCATCAAGCAACGTAACTAAAAATGCAAAGTGTCAGGAAGTCTGATAGCAGTGTGAGTTTCTGCTTTGCTTCAAGTTAATGGTTGCTTTTTCTCCATTGTGTGTATCTTATTATTCACCTCACATCCACAGGTGGGCAATATCTTTACTGGGGACAAATGTAATGGCATGTGAGCAGCCCCTGTGCCCTCTTCCATAATGACTCAATGAGTATTTGTAGAAACAAGCTTTTATAGGAGCAACACAACTTAATGATCCAACGTGGCTCAACAGGAAAATTTACACTCTTTGGGTGCCAGAGAGCTGACTGCACTCTCAGACACTCCAAAGGAAGATAACGAGTCCGAAACAATCCTTTACTGAGAAGACTGGAACCCCGCCTCCTCCACCAGTTCCAGGACTCCTCACAGGTGGGCCCAACTTGGAATGCCACAGTAAGGGTCCTGTATGCAGGCATTCAGCTCTGCTCAGAGTAACATCTCTTAGACCAACTACAAGGCATGGAGGGAAATCTAATTTCTTTCTTAGTGGACCCTTCTTATTCCTTTGACAGAATGAATGAATGAAACTGGAGAAGGGTATTGTGCATAGTGAGACTGTGAAGAGATTTTATCCAATATAACTTTGAGATAAAACCATTTGTGTTAGAATTTAGCAATAATGTATTTAAAAATGTAAGAATGGCTGACAGTTGGATTCCAAAAGATCTCCTGTATGGAGAATTAGTGCAGGGAAAGCACCCCAGAGGGAGACCACAGCTGCGATACAAGGATATCTGCAACTGGGATCTGAAGGCCTTAGGAATGGACCTCAACAGATGGGAAACCTTGACATCTGAGCGTTCAGCCTGGAGGCAGGCGGTGCATCACGGCATCTCCCAATTTGAAGAGGCACTTGTTCAGCAGCAGAGGCAAAGAGGCAGTCCCGAAACCAGCAAAATCAGGGAGCTGGACAGGGGACCAGTAGACCAGCCCTCCTCCTCCTATCTGACCTCCCTCCATACCTCCAGTGAGCCCAGCCATGTCCACATAGACTTTGGCCATACCTCCAAGGAATAGTATTGCGCTCAACATGGACACGAAGCCCACAAAACACTTCATATGACGCACCCTGCGCAGCACTACAGGTGCCGTGCAGGTCCGTCTCCCACTCCGCCAGGCTGGCCAGGCCACTCACCAGGCATCACGCATTGCCGGGGTGCTTCTTCTCCGGCGGCACTCCAAGCTGGGCAGGAGCTTGGCTGGCCCATCCCCGCCTCCACCAGCAGCCGACCACTCCTCTGTGCAGGGAGAATCCCCATCCTGCTTCCCCATTAGAGTGGTCGGCTGCTGGCGGAGGCGGGGCCAGGCTGGCTCAACTCCTGCCTGGATTGGAGCGCTGTGATAAGAAGGGCCCAACCGGCGCACCATGACCGCTGAGTGGCCTGGTCGGCCCGGGAGTGGGTGGGAGATGATGCTGCACCGGGCACTGAAGATAAGAACCTTTTAAGTGCAACTGGACCGCTCCCAAATCGCCTGTCTGGAGAGGCTCCTACCTTCCCTCTCTGGGGTGCACATATTAGGGGTGATCGGTTCCAGCCTGTACCACAAAAATTGCCAGAATGACCCAAGACAAACCACAACTGCCTGGACATGCCCCGTATGGCAACGGTGTGACATCTTCTGCCTGAGGGCTTGCTCATGGCTCCTCGCCTGTATTGCCTTGAGACAGAGATCCCTGTCAGAGTTCATCCCTTCCAGTCCCACAACAGTTCGGTCTAAACGGGAGAGGGGGAAAGATTGTAGCACTGCTTTCGCACCAAAGGCGTTCACAAACGACGCTTCCACAGGGTGACGTTCCTTTTGACCTGAAAGGCATGAAGAAGCCTCTGGCCTCACTTTTCCTTTTCCCCCCGCACCCCACCCCATGCGCACGCGCACGCACACACACACAGGAACCCACACCCAGCTTGGGGCAGCCACGACCTACAACCGGGCACAGCCCCAGGACGGGGCTGGCCACCTGGGGCTAGACCCGAAGCCCCCTCGCAGTGCTTTCTGGAGAGAAATGAAGCCTAAAGATCAGGCTTCCTCGCCCCCACCCCCCCCTCAGCGACCAGCAGGAGTGGAGACGGCAAAGGTGAAAAGTGCACGCGTGCGCGCGCAAAACCAAAACCCGAACGTGGCGCATGGCCCCGCTCCCTTCCTACCCCTCGCGCCTGTCTGGACAGTCCTACCTTCTGAATTGGAGAAGGGTATTATGCATAGTGAGACTGTGAAAAGATTTCTCTTCCAATGTAACTTTGAGAGCAAACCATTTGTGTTAGAATTTGGCAATTATGTATTTTAAAATGTAGTAATAGATAATGTATTTTTTATACCTTATAGCAGAGGTCCCCAACCCCCGGTCCGCGGCCTGGTGCCGGTCCGTGGCCTGAGCCGGACCGGGCCGCAGAGAAAGACCTCCCCCCCACCCCCGCATGCACTCCCCCCCGCACAACCCATTTGTGCCTGCATGTATGGGCCTGCGCCCACATGACCGCTCCCCCACCCCTTTGTGCATGCGCACAAGTGTCCCCAAGCGCCGCGGCGCCCTTTGCGCATGCACACGAGTGTGCCCGCACGAGCACCCAGCAGCGCCGCCGCCTCCACTCCCTTGTCGCAAAAGCGAGAGCGTCTTTCCTTTCGGTTTAATTTCTCTCCAGAAACCGCGGCGGGCGGGCAGGCGGGCGGGGAGGGGGAGAGGCACTTCGGCTCCAACCTGCCCTTGCTGTGCCTGTATTGACACCACTGAGAAGTCCAACTAGTTCAAAAGAGAAATCCTTGAACCCTATCAAAGTATGCCTGTTGCTCTGTGAGAAAAATAGGGCTCTTACCAACCTAGAATCATGACGCTGGAAGGGCTACCTAAGGCCATCCAGTCCAACCCCCCCTGCTGGAGGCAGGAATACAAACCAAGGAATATCTGCTAAGTGGTTGTCTACCTTTCTCTTGAAGGCCTCCAGCGTTGGAGCACCCACCACCTCTCCGGGCCGTGGGTTCCCTTGTCCTACTGCTCTAACAGTTAGGAAGTTTTTCCTGATATTCAACCGAAATCTGGCTTCCTCTGGCTTGAGCCCAGCGTTGGGTGTCTTGCGCTCTGGGATGATCCAGAAGAGATCCTGCCCCTCCTCAGGTATTTGAAAAGTGCTGTCATCTCTCCCCTCAGTCTTCTTTCAACATACACTTGCCATTTTTAGGTTTGGTGCTCCTTCTCCTTTGCTCCCGGGTAATACTTAGATCTTAATAAACATGTATTGGGGTTGTAACACATACAGGAATACGCATATCCCTTTATAGTTGTGCTTTGTGAATTTTTGACAAGGGCTCAGTCATGTAACATGCTTTTAATACGTTTGGCAGAATATTAGAATAAGTGAATTATATTTCAAATATAATTTTGAAAGTTAAACAGTAGTCAGAGTCACTATGCCATTTGGACAAAAACACCGCATCACATGGCACATCCCTCCTCCCAGCCGAGCTCAACCAACCCTGTTTGGTCCACAGCAGCCAGCACCAAAAAGGCTAGTGGCACTGCATTGTCCACTGCTGTTGTGGGTTGTTCCCATGCTGGCTCCAGTGTCTTCCTATTTTCTCTTCCAAAGTACAAAAGGGATCATATATTTCTTGTCATTCAGCAAATTCAGCTCCTTCTTGGTGCAGAAGAGAAAGCTAAGAAAACTTGTGGATTCAGCCCCTGAATATTGGAATGATTAGCAGAGCACACCTCCCTCCTTGGAAAGAAATCATAACGATATTTCTTAGCTCAAGACAAATAAGCAATCCAGTTTTTACTAAGAAAATACATTAAAATAGGAAAGAGAAAGGAATCCACATTCCAGCTGAGCAAGGCAAAGTTGCATGGAGCCATGGCTGCCTCTTCAGAACAAGAGAAAGAGGTGCCTTCCAGATGGGGTAGAAAGGAAAAGAAGCCTCCCGAGCACTGGCCAGCCTATGGGCCAGGGGTTGCCCCACATCCTGTTTTAATGTGAGGATTTGCATTAAATGCGAGCATATGAAACAGGTGGGCTCGTGCCTGGTTTCAGATAACCTGCAGTAAAAAGACTCACAGCGAGTTATCTGAAATGTGTTGTTCCTGCCCCAACTGGAGAGGTTCTATGTTGCATATGGTCCGATCTGTTAGCCTGAGATTTAGGCTAGCCCTCTTCGTATAAGTCTGATGCCACACAATGCCAACTCCACCATGAGAGTTGTATGGGAAGGAAACTGAAAGAGATCTATACAGTGGTGCCTCGCAAGACAAACGCCTCGCCGGACGAAAAACTCGGAAGACGAAAGCGTTTTGCGATCGTGTTGGTGACTCGCAAGACGGCTTCTTCTATGGCCGTGCTTCGCAAGACGAATTTTTTTCCCGCAAGACCGATGCCTCGCAAGACGAAAATAATTCGTTCGTCTTGCGAGGCTTCCCATAGGAATGCATTGCAATGCATTCCTATGGGAAACCGCTTTTCACAAGACGAAAAACTCGCAAGACGGCGCTACTCGCGGAACGAATTACCTTCGTCTTGCGAGGCACCACTGTATACTGTTTAGTGGGAATCATGACCACAGAAAATATCACATATAGCATCCTGAATTTACAACTCTTATCATTCTAAAAGTGCCTAACCTTATCAAGGCTACAACATGCTGATCAGGTCACGACTCAGCACACAGCAGCAGCCCCTCTCCCTGGTAGGGGGTGGTCTTCCATTCCTCGCTGCCAGTTTCAATATAGTGAGTCTGGGCTATAAGAGCCACGCAGGCAGCAGCCCGTCTGCTATCAGAGCGAGAGCCACACCATCAGAGCAGCACCAGGCCTGCTAGACTGTATCTAGCTGAATTCAGGGGGACTTCCCAGGATGTGAGGGCAGGTGACATCCTGCTGCAGCTCTGTCAGCTCTGCCACATCCAGTGGCATCAGTGGCGTTCTGTTTTCATCAGCGCTCAAAAGAACATAAGCTCATTAGGTTTTGGCTGGAGCACACCCTTCCATTAGCACAATATTCTCAGTGCTCATTTTTGAAGTAACAAAAATTGACACAGCTACTCTTGTCAGGTGAGAAAGAACTGTTGTTGAGGGACAGGGAGCATTCAAAGCTGCCTTTTACTGTGCCTGAGCATCAGTTCTTCTGGCTCAGTACTGTCTGCCCTGACTGGCAGAGGCTTTCAAAAAGTTAGACAAAGGTCTTTCCCGGCCCTACTTGGAGATGCTGCAGGTGGGATCCAGAACCTTTGGCATGCAAGGTATTAACTCTACCAATGAACAAGAATTTAGCCTTAATGTTCACCCATAATATATTTATCTCCATCCAAAGATCAGGTTTTTTTCTTTAAATTTATCATCCAAACTATTGCTTTAAAAAAAAACATGCCGTTTCTTATCTTGAAATTCCCTTTTCCCATTTGGGCTGTATTTTGCTGTCTTCCCGATGAAACAGTTTAGCCTCCACTTTTGTTGTTGGCTTTACAAAGTGAATGAAACAAACACTCCTTAAGCAAAATAGGACAGGCCCCACACCATTGCATGGATTAATCACCACGACTTCTTCCTAAAGTTGCATGGATGAAATGAGGTTGAACCAGAAGTACTGAGTGTCCCCACGGGCAGTGGAGTACAGGCTCAGCAGAAGTCAAGCTTGCGGGAGATCTACCTTGTTTTTAAGTAGCAGAACTTAGTATTTTTAGGGGCTAAGGGGGGGGGGGAAGACTCTGTGAGGGCATAGTAAATTATTTATTTCAGTACTACATGTAATTAAGTTTGGATCCATTTCAATTTAACACTGTCTTATGTTTGCCACATTTAATAATAACATATCCTGAATGGTTTCTTTTTATGCCAGTTCTAACAGAAAAAAAAATCAATTTTTTCCCTAGCATTTAAACCTACTGTTGTTGTTTTGTGCTGTTCAGGGTGGATTTAAGTCAAATTGATTTAAATCATGTTTTAAATTTTTAAAAACCAGATTTTTGGATGATTTAAATCATGATTTCATTTTATTTAAATCACTATTTAAATTGTGATTTAAATCAATTTGATTTTTTAAAAATATTGATTTTTATCCATGCTGGTGCTGTCATATCGCTTCCAAGTTATGGCAGCTCTATGGATTAGTGATCTCCTTGCTCAGCTCTTCCAATATCAAGGCTGTGGCTTCCTTCATGGAGTCAATCCAGCTCATATTTGATTCTTCCTCTTTTCTTGCTGCCTGCACTTGTCTCAACATTATTGACTTTTCCATTGAATCTCGTCTTCTCATTATGTGCCTAAAGTACCAGAACCTGAGTTTCATCATTTTTGCTTCTAGAGACAATTCAGACTTGATTCAATCTAGCACCCATTTTACTGTTAAAACTTAGCCACAGTTACAGTAGGCCCTTTTTAGTCAACAGAACTCATCAAATCCCACTTGATTCAATGGGCCTACTTTAGTGCAATTTACTAAGCTGAACATGAGGATCTGGGACGTTGAACACGAGGTTTCTGGTTAGCTAACATGCGCTAGTTTCCACTAATAGATTTCCATCTCCATGCATTTTTAAAATGTCTACATGGCTGGCTATCACCACATTTCATTACCGTGTATTCTGTGTTAATTCAGTGCTTTGTTTAGTGACAAGAGTATGCTGAAAACAGTTTGTCTTCAAACTGACGGAAAACCGCACTTTTAAAGATAAAAGCAACATAGAAATAATTACAAAAATACAAAAACGTGGTGGCCCCTTAAAGACCAACTTATATTTTTTTAATGTGAGCTTTTATGGACAACTCCACTGTATCAGACATAAGAGAAAGAAGCAACCCTAGTTTTATTTTATTTTGCTAGTTCCGAACTTCCAGACAATCAGTTGCCCCAGCTTTTAGCATTTTGAGAAAAATATACTTTTAATAATCTCTTTTTCCACATACATCCAAGAGGTTCATCCCCAGGAAAATGCACACTGAGTCCTACCACGTATCTGGGGGCTCCCTGCAAAGTGAAGACACCTGAGAAGGTAAAATTGCTCAAGATGGGATTGCAGAATGATTATCCCCTGGATTGTCAAACCACTCCATCCTTCCTTTAACCCAGTGAGTGCAATTTACACTTGGAAATGGGGAAAATACATATTTTAATATCTACAGAACACATGCATATTAATTTACCAGTCAGTCTTTTGTGGATGTGCATGTATGTGAACATGAGGTGCATATATAAAAGTGGCTAACAAATTAAAGTATTTAAGCCAGATACTTTTAGCTTTCTCCTTTTGTTGCTCTGGCAAAAGTATGCTGTTTGCCAGATGGCAATTACAGAACCCACTCCTATTTGTATATATAAAGGCACGGAGCGGCTAAAAGACGGGGTTTTTTTTTCCGAGTCAGGCAAAATCAGGCAACCTGTGAGACAGTTTTAGGGCATTTTGACAGGACAGTTTGATGATGAATTGGGAAGCGAACCATGGGAACAATAGGAGAGGGACCAGGAGCACAGAGGCCACCCCGACAGTTTGTCCTGTAGCTGTTCCACAGTCTAGTAAATATTTTCTCCTATTCCAGGAGTGAGCAAAGCCTTTGGATGTTGTTGGCCTGCAGCTCTCATGAGCCCCAGCTAGCCTAGGCAATGGGAGTGGGGAGTGGTGGAGCAATGATCTGGAGGGTTTGACTTACAGTGACTCTACGAATGAGTGGCCTCCAACATGTCCTGTCATTAACAGCCCTGCTCAGCTTTTGCAAAGCCAAAAGGGTGGCTTCCTTTATTGAGTCAATCTATCTCACGTTTGGTCTTTGATTCTCCTCATAGCTGCCTGCATTTTAACCCCTAATAGAAAAGGAATGATAGGTTTTCATGTATTTCATGAAGTAAAATGAATACAGTGGTGCCTCCACTTACGAACGTCCCGACTTACAACCATTTCGAGTTACGACCAGCTCCAGCCGCAAAATTTTGCTTCGACTTGCAGCCGGAGCTTTGAGTTACAACCAAAAAAAGGCAGGGGAAAAAGGCGGGGAATTCAAATTTGCTAACCCTTGGTAGGCGAAGAGGCTGCTTCTTTGTAGCTCTTTCGCCCCAACGGTTAGAGTGAGTGCGATCGGACGAGGCTTCAGACTGCCTGGTAAGGTAAGGTGCTGCTTTCTGCTTTTTAAAAACTGTTCTGGGTGGGTTTTGCAGCATGGTTTTGGGCTGGGTGGTGGGATTACAGTATGTTTCTATGCTGTGATGGGTCTTGCGGGGTTTGTTTGTTTTTTGGTTCCCCCCCTCCCATTTCCGATGGGTCTTGGGGGGTTTGGTTGCTTTTTGGTTCCCCCCTCCCTCATTTCCGATGGGTCTTGCAGGGTTTGGTTGCTTTTTGCTTTGCTTTCTTTGCATTTCCAATGGGTCTTGCACGCTCTGCTTGCTTTTTGGTTTGCTTTCTTTGCATTTCCAATGGGTCTTGCACGCTCTGCTTGCTTTTTGGTTTGCTTTCTTTGCATTTCCGATGGGTCTTGCACGCTCTGCTTGCTTTTTGGTTTGCTTTCTTTGCATTTCCGATGGTTCTTGCATGCTCTGCTTGCTTTTTGGTTTGCTTTCTTTGCATTTCCAATGGGTCTTGCACGCTCTGCTTGCTTTTTGGTTTGCTTTCTTTGCATTTCCGATGGGTCTTGCACGCTCTGCTTGCTTTTTGGTTTGCTTTCTTTGCATTTCCGATGGGTCTTGCACGCTCTGCTTGCTTTTAGGTTTGCTTTCTTTGCATTTCCGATGGGTCTTGCACGCTCTGCTTGCTTTTTGGTTTGCTTTCTTTGCATTTCCGATGGGTCTTGCATGCTCTGCTTGCTTTCTGCTTTGCTTTCTTTGCATTTCCGATGGGTCTTTTTGTGTGTGTGTGTGTGATTTTTTTCTTCGGCCAGAACGGATTAATTGCATTTCAATGCATTCCTATGGGAAAGGTTGCTTCGACTTACCATCATTTCGAGTTACGACCATCTTCCAGAACCAATTAAGTTCGTAGGTTGAGGCACCACTGTACTTGGAAAGAACACAAGACAGCTGAGGAGCACCTGGCTATAAATGGAGCTGGTAGATTCAGCATGTCCTGGAATGATGGCACACCTTTGTAGACTCATGGCTGACATTCAAGGTCTTCAATGAGGAACTTGTTTTTTATCTTTATTGCCTCGTACAGCCTGTCCTTGCAATCATGGTTCCAGCTCGGCACCAACTGGTAGAGCTCCCGCATCTTGTCCTGGTTGGTTCTCTTTGCAGAGATGGCTCGGTATTGCTCTTCATCCAGGATGATTCCATACAGCATATCCAAAATCCCCTCTACTGTGGCAGTCCTCTGAATCAGTGCCTTTCGGTGTCGGTCAATGAAATGCTGCTCCAGTGGGACTGCCGCCTGCATCCCTGTCAAAGAAAGAAATGCAATCAAAGGACATGTCTGCACCAGGAATATTCTCTGATCAGTCATAGAAGACTTTAACAATGAATTGTAATTCTGTGCCAGAACATTGTGGCTGAAATCCTGTTGCTTAATTTATACTTGCAGAGGGATGATGACAGCACCAGCAGGGGTGATTTTCAATAATTAAAAACTTTTCTCTCACACAGCTTTTCCAATTCCCATGTAATTCATTTTATCGTGTGAAAGTGATGGGAGTCACAGAAGGAGGAAGTTTTAATTACCAAAAATCAGTGCTGCTAGATGATGATACTAGTGCAGGAGATTTTTGGTGATAAAAAACTTCCTCCTTCTGTCCTATGGCTCTTGCAGCTTCCATGCACTTAAAAGTTATGAACTTACCAAAATTCCTTTTGGAGGATATTAATTCATGGGGGGGGGGGGATCATGAATTCAAAGCAGTTTTACTACTCAGAGCAGACACTGAATACATCCTTGGGGCAGACTCTTCTCCCTCATTACTTCAAGGAAAACAGAATCTCAAAAAGTAGAATTACACGCTCTTGTACACATAACCGCACATATAATTTGACGTAGAGCTTCTGAAACCATAAAAACCTAGCACCCAAGAGGCTTCTGTCTTTGGCAAAAGACCTAAGGATGAGACTGGCTCTCATAGATTCCTGCTCACTTTGTATTGAGTCCAACGTCAGTTCTTCTGAAAGAGAAGAGGAAAGAGGAAGTTAGAGAGAGAATGCGGCTGGGATGTCCTTTTCAACTCTGCCTCCCGAGGTTTATTCCAATCCTCATGGAGTTCTCTCCTGATCCAAGCTCACCTCTTCTCACACAGGCTTCCCAGACTGGTACATCCTGGTTCTTCTTCATGAGGTTTAGCTCCAGCTCATCTTCCATGTTTCGAGCACACAGTTCTAGGTACTGCTGCTCCATGTCCACATCCAGGTATCTTAATATCAGTTCCTGTATGAATGAGTGAAAATTCTGCATGTGACAATATTTCTTTGCCCATCGTTTTTGACACAGCTCACCATTCAAAGCAGATAACCAAAAGCTAAAGGAAACCCCAAATGACCTACTTAATAGCCCTGCTTTCATTGAGGCAACCTTGTGTCTCACCTCGGGAGAGATTCTAACATCATGTGAAGTTCTCACAAAGTAGCAAGTCTCAAGCTTCAGAGGGCGTGTGGTGCCAGGAGGTTTTGGCAATCTTTTTGACCATTTCACTTCATTGTCATGTACAGCCTGGGAAGGAAAGATGAGGTCTGTTTTGAGACATGTAAAGAGACACACCAAAATTCTGGAGAACTGGACACCTTTCCAACAGCTGGGAAGATCCCTGGAAGAGGAATTCAGCTCTTTCCTTGCAGACCGACTGCTTTCTAGGTTTTTCTATAGCACCTAAGGAATAGTATGCCAGACTGTCAGAAGGCACTGAAATATGAACAGGAGACTCTACGGCCACATCACTTAACTCAGGGCCTTGGGATTGGCCAGTCTAAGCTACAAAACAATAGGAAAATACCAGCAAAGATAGTAGTTAATGCATGCCAGATCGATGTTATCGCAACAGGTTAGAGAGAGAGAGAGAACGAGAGTGTGTCCTTGTGTGGCGAGGATTCCAGAGTGTGTTATCCAGGGGATCAAACCAAAGTGGATGACTTAATGTGTCCTTTTGCTTAAGTCGCTTTCCTTTATTGGGAAATGGAAAGCTTCCTCCTGCTCCCCCACGAAGGAAGCAAAAATTAAAATAAAATAAAATAAAATTAGAGGCCTAAGGCCTCTAATCAGACATGCTACTTAGCCCCCGCCACCATGAAAGCTTCCTGTCCTCCCCCTGCACTCCACAGGGGAGCAGCAGGAAACTTTGCTTTTAATGTAGCAAAAAGATGCAGGTATTTTGTTTACTCAAGGTACAATTATACAGCAGAAAAATGTGAGTGGATCTGCTGTGAAGCTGCACCTGGGAAGCTGGGTTTCCCTGAGTTAATTCGCTTCAGTCAACCACACAGTAGAGTGGGGAGGAAATCAACCTTGTCTGCAACCTGTTAACCACTTCAATCCTCTCCTCACCACTCCTGGTGCCAGGGTCTGCTTTCATCTTCCCTCCCTCCTCCCTTCCTTTTAGAGGCTTACTGTCCTAGTGCTGGAATAGCCAGGAGACCAAAGAGAGGGAAAAGGGAGAAATCAGCAGAGAAACAGGAGGAAATTTTCAGCTCAGCCTTGTTTCCAGCTTGATAAGGTAACTCTGCCCTGGTCATCCAGATTTGCAGGAGGCGCAGCTAGAGAACAGTTACCTTGAAACGTCTGCTCTCTCTGCCGATGCATTGCTCTTTTCTTCTCCTTTGGTCACATTTGCCTTGGTTCTAGATTAGCAAGCCTCTAAAAGAAAAATAGAAGGAAGAGAAGGCCGGGGGAGGAGTAAAGATGAAAGCCGGCCCAGGGTCCGGGGGTGGGGAAGAGAGATTTGAAACAGCAGCCAGTTATCCCACTGCCATACCTCTCTCACTGCTGCTGTAGCCGGGTGCAGTGGCTTTAAGCACAATGGCTACAAACACTTCCACAACAGCTCAAGTGATTGCATCACCTAAACTGATGCACATCTATTCGATTACAAAAAAGTAGAAGACCCGGCAGCAGAGGAAACAAATATGAATTTGGAGGGGAAACCTCTTGGCTGTTTTCCATGGACGTTTACTTCATGCAGTCAATGGAAAATAATGCTAATCAAACCATCCAGTTCGGCAACATTTCCCACATTATGCTGCAACGTACTTGTACCCTTAGTTGACTGGCAACACTGTCATCCAAAACACTGTAGTAGCATTCTAGATATTGTTGAACTCCAATTCTCATAAGCCCCAGCCAGCACAGCCAATATTTAAAGATACAGAAAAATATAATTTAGTAATCAGTGAAGGGGACTAGGTCTAAGAAAACAGGGCTTTTGGCCTCTGTATCTGAATCTGTCTCAATAATTCAAAAGGGATCCTTTTGATCCTGTAAGAGTTACTTTTAAATGGCAGTGAGAACCATGTTGGTGGAGGTGACAGTTATTCTTGTGTTTAGTGATACTTTCAAGTTTGTTAGAACTTCAGAAGTTAGTCCAAATCCACCAAGTGTGGGTAGAATACAGCTGTCATGATACCCGCTGAAGCAACACTTTGTTTGGTGTTCTACCAGAATTAATATGAGCTGCATTGTGAACCTAACACTAGAACACCTTACAGAGTTGGAGAGATCCAATCACCTGTTTTAGAGAAGAGTCATTGGGGAGGAGATACAGATGGAGTATTGGGTACGGGAGTCTCAGTTGTTGATAGAGCAGAACTATGGCATGGACCTTGATCTTTTGCTTAAAAAATGGTATTTTGTGAATAACTCCACGGAGAGAGAACCTGGGGTCGTACAATACAACATGGAAATTCTCCACTCTATCTGGCTTCTCCAGAATCATCCCCTCTTCAGTAAAATGTGCAATGCTGACTTGGTAAGGGTCTTCACCTGCCAAAAGAACACAAGGAAACATGGATCAACATATACCAATTGTCAAATAAGAAACTGGCATGTTGCTGCCAAGCTTCTCCTTCGCTGCTTCATTCCGGGGGTGGGTGGGGGTGGGGTTGTGTTATTGTTATTATTATTGATGTTGTGCTCTTTGATCACCATACACAAAAACGTCTTCTCAAGGTGTGTCTAAACAATTTAAATCAGAGAAAACAACAATGTAACAGCTGGAACCCTATTCCTCCTTACAGAACATTTATTTGACTCACAGTGGCTGATCACAGCTAATTGCCAATGTGCAAATGCATATTCTGGTGGCGCAGTTGGGCATGTGTTCAGGCATGTGACTGAGACACATCCCAGCACCTTGTTAATTAGTGGTAATTAGCTCCAGCAAGTTGCACAAATCTGGCCAAAGTAGTAAAATCATGTTACAAGATTAAAACACAACATGAAAAACAAAAGAAACAAATTTTTTTAATAGAAATCAGCACCTTTTAAGATACAATGAATAAACACGGCTGGCCCCAGAACATTTTTGGCTTGTCAATTGAGGAAATGCAAATTGTAATTATGCCTCTTTAGGATTCCTAGTTTTATGATTACAATAACTTTTTTCTTAACATACCTGCAAGACACAAAATGTGAGGAAAGTGAACTGCCGCCACAGCTTCTGCTGGATCTGCCTGGATGTTGAGCAAAGGTCCGGCAACGGTCAAGTGTGCCTTCCTAATATCATCCATGTAACCAGACCATGAATCAAAGTGATATGTTATGGTTACAGCTGTTTTTATATCAAATATGAGATCAGTAATACCACATCGTATAGAACATGCTTCAGTGACGTCTAATCTGGATGCAGCAAAAAAGAAGAAAACAAGAGAAGGGAATTGAAGAACGATATCATAGCTTCTTACATAATTACAATTAATTTAAAAACTTTTTTTGGCAAAGAACAAGAACTCTTAGATCATTTCATAATGCATACAAAGGGTCCAACATTTGGCCCGTGCAAACTCAGGTAGTCATATGCCAGCAGTGGCTTCAGATTCTGGTCCTTAACTTTTGGTTCACTTGTATCTGATGCTATCATAAGAAGAGCTGAACTAAGGACAGGGGACAATGCTTTCTTCAGGTGATGTCCAATGACATTGAAAGTCCCTTGTAGACAGAGGTAAGGTCTAACAAACACTAGCTTCAGTCAGAAACTGCGGCTAGCAGTGGATCTGAACTCCCATGCAAAAGCCGTTTTCTGCAGACTAACAGTGCGCAGGCGCAGCTGGACAGAAAAGCAAAAAACAAACAAACAAACAAACAAAAAGCAAAGCATGCTGCCCCATAGCGCTTAAAGCGCTCCCTGGGCAGTTTACAACTTTATTATGCAGGCTACACATTGCCCCCCCCCCCCCCCAGCGAGCTGGGTACTCATGTTACCGACCTCCGAAGGATAGAAGGCTGAGTCAACCTTGAGCCGGCTACCTGGGATTGAACCCCATGTCCTGAGCACAGTTTTGGCTGCAGTACAGCCGTTTAACCACTGCACCACAAGGGAAGGAAACCTCTCAGGCAAGCACTCCTGCACACTGCACAGAGTGTCATTGAGGGCGATCCTCTTACCGATCAGAGCATTGATTTTTTTGAACCTGCAGCCTCTGCAGGGCTCCCTCCAACTTACTCCTCTGCACGGAGCCAAAAATGATTCCAGCACAATCTGCTCCTGTGCCTCCCACCTTCATCCTCTCCATGAGAGATGGACCCTCCCACTGCCTCCCAATGTAGATGGCACACTGGCTGCACCTTACCCACCATATCCATTGCAGCGTGGATGAGGCTGGAGAGCCAGTCCATGCTTGAATTGCAAACCGGCAGTCCACCTCATCCCTATGGAAGTGGTGAATGATGTCAATGCTCTTGAGCTCCCTTCACATATGAAGATCGAAGAAGGGTACAGTGAGTGAAGGAATCACAAATGGAAATGAATCGTTCTTATTCAGTAATAGAGTTGATTCAGAGTTCAAAGACTGCATTTCAGAAATAAAATAAATGACATGAAAACGAAAAGTAGCGCCCCTTTTGTGATGTTTCCCATTCACTGCAACTAAAAAATCCGATCCCTAAGGTTTACCTGTAAGTTTCGCGGCTCCTTTTGGGGTCCTGGACAACCGTTGGCCAGATTTTTTCTGGGCTGGGCTGGAAGAAAGCATCACTGTCATAACGATGGTGCCTCCCCATGGCACCCCTTCTGAATACATAGATGCTCCGTTCTGGACTTGTTACACCCCATTCCACTGCATGAGTCGTCCCGTATAAAACAATGTGAAACACTTTTCTATACCTAATGCATATTCTATTCATTTATTACCCTGAGCTGTATTGATATCGGAAGTATTAGAAAACTGCTGGTAACAGAGTCCTTCAAAAAGAAAGTATAATAGAACGTTTCATCATTTGAAATACATAGGTCTGCTTCTTATCAGAGACCTGATGTGTTTCTAAGGTATGGAAGCTCACACTGAAAATAAATTTGATAGTTTTAAAACCAAGCAATATTTTTTTGTTTGTTTGTCTTGTTTCTCACTTTGTTTTTGCTGAATCAGATTAAAACAGTTGGCCCTCTGAAAACTATTAACTATTAATTCTGAAGAACTCAAGTGCATAGTGAATCTCAAGCTGAAATCTTAAACTAATGAACTTTGGGAAGTTTTAGCACCTGCCTTCCAGGAAGAGTAAACCAAGATGAAGAGCAGCCTGGTCTCTTCCGTAGAACAAGACAATGTCTACTTCCCTTTACTTTCTGCCAAAACAAACACCGAGATCCAACTGTTAATTGCCTCAAGTACGCATAATTTATCGGTAAAGGTTCCCCTTGACATTTAGTCCAGTCGTGTCCGACTCTAGGGCGCGGTGCTCATCTCCGTTTCCAAGCCATAGAGCCAGCGTTTGTCTGAAGACAGTTTCCGTGGTCACGTGGCCAGCGGGACTAGACACGGAACGCCGTTACCTTCCCACCGAGGTGGTACCAATTTATCTACTCACATTTTTACATGCTTTCGAACTGCTAGGTTGGCAGGAGCTGGGACAAGCGACGGGAGCTCACTCCGTTGCGTGGATTCGATCTTACGACTGCTGGTCTTCTGACCTTGCAGCACAGAGGCTTCTGCAGTTTAACCCGCAGCGCCACCACGTCCCCAATAATTTATTGACAGAGGGTCAATAAGTTTTGCAGCTCCTTTTGGGGTCCTGGACAACCTGTCAATAATTTATTGACAGAGGGTCAAATCTTACGTTAAGAGAAAGGTGTGCTTCTGGATATTATAATATCCTTCCTCCAAACAAGATTTGACCCTTTGAGGTATCAGACTCACAAATGAACCCCAGGTTTACCTCCTCATTTCCCATTCCAAAACAAAAAGAAAGCCAATGTGCAAAATACAGTGTTACATATAATTGTGCTAGGGTACACAAACATCTTTTACTTCTTAAGGGAGGTCTGATTCTAATGATGTGCTCTAATGTATGCTCATTGTTTTCAACTTTAAATATTGTCTTTCATTGTTGTAAGCCAACTTGGGTCCTTTTCAATATTTTAAATAAATATTCAATAACATTTTCAATAAATAAATAATCTAGTCCCTTACCTTGCTGCAAAGTGAGCTACACATGGAACATTCCTCAGAAGGTTCAGGGTCCATTTTGGTTTCCATTCTTTGCTCGTCTAGTCCTACAAATAAAGGCAGATAGTTAAAACACAGCTCTCTGATATGTGAGACTTCTTTCAATTTTGCATTTAAAAAAGAATCACGTTCCAGACCAGAGCAGAGCAGAGAAGGTAGGGGGCTGGAGGAACAACATTTCCTGGTGACATCACTGATCCTTGCCAGACATTTGCGGAATTGTCCTGTGATCCTAGCAGTCAATGTTCTTCTGCCATTACCAGATTGATGGGCAGGCACACGCTGATGCTGTTTTTGGAAGAGCAGTCCTCTTGTCTACCTTGGAGTGATACAACCCTCCTCTGGTAAGACAGCTTTATAGCTTCCCCGTTATCGGAGTCACAGAGAAAAAGAGAAGAATGATAGGTTGCTTATCTGTATGTGGTGCTTCCACTGGTGATCTGTGACCTCACACATGCCATCTTCTTCCCAAGAAGAAACAGCCAGAGATGAGGCACCGGAGCTGCCTGAAGAGGGCTCAAACCTCACCCTTTCTTTGATCTCAAAGTGTCCGCCCATGTAGGACAGCACTTCCATGGAAACTGTAATTTGAAACCAAACTGAAATCCCTCATAGAAAAAATATCAGCATCCTCCATAAATGAATGCCCCTTTCACTATTCCACCAATTTAGGCCATGTAACTGGGCTGGGGCCCTTTCAGAGGAGGAGGGGCCACTTCCAAAGGGCTCCTTGATGGTAGAGACCTCTCTCCTTCCTGATCTGCACTGCCGGTCCAAATGGCAACCAATAAGTTAATGGGAGCCCACAGAAATAGGCCGAGTTGGACCTATCATTTTGAACAGATTTACTTGCTGAATGGCCACCGTCAGACCTTGCTCCCTGCAGAGGCTTAGCAAGTGTCCTAATTTGCTATCATAATTGCCGTTGCCCCTCATTTCTACAAAGTTTAGGATTAGCTGTGGTCCTCATCCTATAAGTGTGAACATACTGTAGCCAGGAAGGGCCCTCGCAGTCCACATAAGCCCCAGATATTACACCAAAGCACTGGAACAACATCAGAGCCCTCCAAGGCTGAGCTTGAACCAGTACTCCTGCAGAGAAAAGAAATTCCAGAAGCCAATTACTCCACATGCAGCCTACCTTCGTACACTACATTTTTTCTTTGTTCCTATCCTCCTCCTCTTCCTCATCCCATTAGTCAGTGCCTCTATACAAAAGGCTGAAGATCTCTATGTATTCTCCTTTTCAATTTTTTTCATGGAAGATGACTCCCAGAACAGAAACTTCTGCTCCCCAACAGGAAGAGCCTGCACGGGTTTTAAACTGCACTGATACCGAATTGGACCCCAATGGCATGTAACTGTTACCTCTATCCGGTAGTGGCAGGAACATACGATTACTCACTTTGTTACTACAACCCCCAACTTGTGATGCCTGGAAGAAAGATGCAACTTGAGCAGGAACACTGGCCAGAATCCCTATAAGGTATGTGAAGTGCCCCTATCCCCTCCACCACAGGCACCATATTGTTGACTGAAGACCAGGCCAGGGGATGGCATCCAGGGTCCCCACCCCAGCAGTACTCTCTGTCTTTCCACGTGATGCTACAGACCTCTCACCTGAAGGCACAGCTGTTGCTTTGGTTCGACCGCCAGCCAAACCACTTGTCTCTCTTACGTCTGGGCTGCAATCGCCATGCTTGGAACCTTGACCCACCGGTTCTGGTAGCAGTGTCTCTTTACCGGGTTGGTCAACCTTTCCTGCCACAATAAAGTTTCATTAGCCAAAACATCGCTACTTAGCAGCCTTGCTCCCCTTCATCTCCCTTTCTGTTCTTCTGGCAGGAGCTGCCAGCTAGAGAGGAGGTGGGGAGGTGACCGGAGCTCACCCCTGCCAGAATGACTTAATATTCAGGGAGGGGCTCCTCATCAGAAGGTGATGAGATGATGAGGGAAGCTCCTTTGCGGCCTGTTTCATAGCCGGCTCCTTGCCATTACTGTAGCTGTGTCCCTCCTTCAGAGCCATGGCTCTCGAACCACTTTGCTCTGGACAAAGCACACGTATCCGAACATCAAGCCTCACCCCAGTTACCCAGTCACACTGCCAAAACCCTGAGGTCCTCCCCCACTGCCTAATCCATCCTCCTCTACACCTTACTGCTGCTCAGATGAGCTGTGCTGAACCTGTAGCAGAAATTGCAAACTGATGAAGAAGGGGGTCTAGTCTGAATGCAGTGCTGTACCCAGTATGGAAATCTGGCAGTAGGAGAGTGGAAGAAGGGAATGAAGAGAAGACGGAGAGGTAACCTGCGGGTTGCCACACCATCCATAGGCCGTGAAGTACTTCACTCATCATTACTTTAATAAGCAATTTGAGGAAGAAAGTGTGCTTTGCAGGACTGTTTATTTCCTGTTTTTCAATACCAACTGGGAAGCAATAAGGGCAAGATGATGGTGTTGCCATCATCTCCTGCTCCTGATCTTCCTGTACACATCTGCTCATGAACTATTGCGTGAACAAGAATCCCAGGCAAGAGAGGCCTCTGATCTGATCTGGAACTGAAAGTTGCCATAGCAACTTGTGCTATCAAGAAAAGAAGTTCCCATTTCTTCCCTTGCACTCTTTCAGACAGTATTGCCGTGCTGGCTAGTGGTTATGATGATGCCTCAGCACCTGTTATGTAGTTTAAATGCTCTGATGAAAAGGCAGGGTTGCACCGGCAGGAATGAAACAATTGGGCACCAGATTCTTTTAAAATGTCACTTTCTCCTAGCTTCCATTCTTAAAATCAGACTTATTCTTAATGAAGAAGACATTACAAGAATTACAGCTCCACAATAGTGCAGTTCTTTAATTGAGCAGCAGAGCAAATCAACGTTCTATAAGGCAATTCTAAACAAGGGAGCAGCCCTAACAAAAACTTATAACTTTGAAACAGGATTTTGCTTCAGTACCAAATTTGGCATAGGCATACCAGACAGACAGACAGACAGACAGACAGTCAGTCAGTCAGTCTGTCTGTCTATCTATCTATTTTAGACTTATATACCGCCTCTCTACTCTTGATCTGTGCCAATTTGGAGAAGTCTGCACAAATACATTTTGAGTTATGTGTTTTTAAAAGAAAAACTATTCCCTCCCTCCAGAAGTAAGCAAACAAAAAACATCCCAAATTTCAAGCAGCTCATAGAAATCAAAAAGAACAATGTAGCGTGTCTTGAAAGAGAACAGTTAGTCCCACATCCTTTTTTTTTTTTAATTTGGAAAGAATACAGGCTGCAGGGGATGAAAACTGATCCTGAAAAAGGCTTTTCAAAAGGGAAAAACAATGGCTTTGTTATAAATGGAACATGCGTGGAACAGGCTTATCAGAAACATAGGACCCAGTTCTTAAAACTCCATGGCCAGAGCAATGAAAGGTCACAGAAACAGAGTCAAAATACAGGTTTTCTTTAAAGAGTCAATAAACTAGGCTTGCTTTCACAAAAGTAATATATTGACAGTCCCACAATATCCCACATTCATAAACTGGAGGTATTTTAGAGAGCTGAATTCCTATTGAAGGAGATATTTAGAGATAAGATGGACTGCCAGAAAGAGAAAAAAAGTGGGTGCTTGATCGAATCAAGCCTGAGCTGTCTCTAAAAACAAAAATGCTGAAACCAAAGCTGTTGTACTTTGGCTATATCACAAGATGACAAGACTCACTGTACAGGACAAAAATGCTAGGAGAAATGGAAGGCAGCAGGAAAAGAGAATTATTTAGCATGAGATGGGCTGACTCCATAAAGGAAGCCATGGCCTTTAGTTTGCACAATCTGCACGGGACCTTTCAGAAGATGTTATTTCATAGGGTCAAAATATATTGGAAGTAGCTTTATGGCACAGAATACGCACTGAATACATCCTCAAGACAGACTGGTCTCACTCATTACTTCAAGTAAATAAATATATCTATGGCAAAACTAAGATCAAAAACTAAGATCATGGCCACTGGTCCCATCACCTCCTGGCAAATAGAAGGGGAAGATATGGAGGCAGTGACAGATTTTACTTTCTTGGGCTCCATGATCACTGCAGATGGTGACAGCAGCCACGAAATTAAAAGACGCCTGCTTCTTGGGAGGAAAGCGATGACAAACCTAGACAGCATCTTAAAAAGCAGAGACATCACCTTGCCGACAAAGGTCCGCATAGTCAAAGCTATGGTTTTTCCAGTAGCGATGTATGGAAGTGAGAGCTGGACCATAAAGAAGGCTGACCGCCGAAGAATGGATGCTTTTGAATTGTGGTGCTGGAGGAGACTCTTGAGAGTCCCCTGGACTGCAGGGAGAACAAACCTATCCGTTCTGAAGGAAATCAACCCTGAGTGCTCACTGGAAGGACAGATCCTGAAGCTGAGGCTCCAATACTTTGGCCATCTCATGAGAAGAGAAGACTCCCTGGAAAAGATCCTAATGTTGGGAAAGTGTGAAGGCAAGAGGAGAAGAGGACGACAGAGGATGAGATGGTTGGACAGTGTGATCAAAACTACCAACATGAATCTGACCCAACTCCGGGAGGCAGTGGAAGACAGGAGGGCCTGGCGTGCTCTGGTCCATGGGATGACGAAGAGTCGGACACAACTAAACGACTAAACAACAACAAAATGGCAAAAGTTCCTGCGCCTAGCTGTATTTTGTTGTTCTGAGATGACTCCAGATTCTCAAAATACCGAACTCTTTTGTACACATAAACACACACGTAGTCTAATGTAGAGCTTTTAAAACCACAAAAACTTAGTAGCCAAGAGGCTTCTTTCTTTGGAAAAGACTTAACTTCGAGATTGCTTCTCACAGATTCCTGCTCACCTAGTACTGGGTTCAACAACAGTTCTTCTGAAAGAGAAGAGGGAAGAGGAAGTTAGAGAGGGAATGTAGCTGGAATGTCCTTATCAAACCTGCCTCCAAAAATTGATTCCAGTCATCATGGAGTCCTCTCCTGATCCAAGCTCACCTCTTCTCACACGGGCTGTCCAGACTGGTACATCCTGCTTTTCCTCCATGAGGTTCAGCTCCAGCTCATCTTTCATTTGTCGAACATCCAGGAAAAACAACTCCTGTGTTTTGTCTGGCGATATGTATTTAAATACTACTTCCTGTGTGAAGGAATGAAAATTCTCTCTGTGTGAATATTTCTTAGCCCATAGCTGAATAAAAAACTAAAGAAATTGGGTTTCCCTCAATTTTCATACTCAATAGCTTCACTTTCATCCAGGAAATATGGTATCTCACCTCTGAAAAGACTTTAGAACCATCTGACGTACTCAGAAATAAGTGAGATCCAAGTTTCAGAGGATATCTTGTGCCAGGAGGTTTTAGCAATCTCCGTGAACAGAGAATATCTTCAATGTCATATACAGCCTGGGAAGAATAAACAAGGTCTCTTTTGAGACACACCAACATTCTGGAGAACCAGATCCCTTTCTTACAGGCTGGAGGATCTCCGGAGCAGGGCTCAGCTCTTTCCTTCCACACCTCGTTCTTTTTAATCCTTTGTGTGGCTCCTAAAAAATACTAAGCCAGATTGTCACTAGACACTGACTCTTCAATAAGAGATCCCATGACCGCATCAGAAACTTAACTCAGGGTCTTTGAACTGGTCAGCCTAAGCTATAAAACAGCAGAAAAATACCAGCAGAGATAGTAGTCAGATCCAGAAATAAATCATCCTTGTCACAAAGAGGATATGGCTTCTCCAATGTGTTTAAAATAAATGTTTATTTGTGGGAATTAATTTATTCAAGCACACAGTCCTCTCTGCAGCTCTTGAAATTTCATGTGGGATATGTTTTTCTGGAAGGGATGAGGGGTCTTCTGAAAGATTATATATATATGTGTGTGTGTGTGTGTGTGTATATATATATATGTGTGTATATATATGTGTGTGTGTGTGTGTGTGTGTGTGTGTGTGTGTGTGTGTGTATGGATGATCCCTGGGCTGACAGGTGCACTATTGCTTTGCTTTGTTTATGTCTTTGTTGTATGTATTTTGTATGTAAACAAAAACAAAACAAAAACTGAAACAAAGTTTTTTTAAAATTCACATGGAATAATAAAATAGGTTATCTCCTCTCTCTGTTATCAATGAAGAGAGAGGGTCATCTCAACTTTGTCTCACCACCATTCACACCAGCCTGTGCAAATATGGTTTTTTTCCTTAAAGAAATATTTTAAAGGACAGGAAAGCTGTTAACAAATTTAGAGTAGCTCAGGTTTCTCACTTAGAAAAAGCAAATGGCTGACATTTTCTGCAAATAAAGTGAAGTGGTTAGATTTTAGAAACTCTTTTCAATTGGTTTTTCTGTTGTTATAAAACTTTGTAAATCATTTTAAGTGTGATAAACAAATTAGGGTGTGGTGAAGGAAGGAGGGAAGAAGCTCAAAGTTTGGAGATCTGGAATCTTTTCATAGGGAACAGTATTGCTGTTGATAACTATAAGAAGAATTAGTAATAATGCTCACATGTGCCACCATTGTCAACCATTTTTTTCCCTCCAAGCCTTCTCTGAGGATTCTTGTAACCCGGTTACTCAATGAATCAAGGGAGCTCTGCTCACCATTAAATACATTTATTCTGTAGGAATACTATTTCTAATTAAGGCTTTAGGCGAAGTCCTTAAAACTGCAGCATAAAGTTACTTTGTTTACTAAGCGTGTTACTACACAGTGGGGAGTAAGCAACCCATCTGCTGTGAAGTCGTGTTCTCCTGGGTTAATTTGCTTCAGCAACCCCATAGGAGTCAGCAGAGAGGGGGAAGAAATCAGCCCTGTTTGCAACTTGTCAATTGTTTGAATATGGTGCCTAGATCTACTTGTTCCCTTCCCTTCCCTGATTTGCACAGATTTTTATGTCATGCCATCAAGGTAAAATAATGTAAATCAGATTGTCCCCGTTTTGGAGCATTTCCCACATTATTTGCCATTGTAATCATAGCCTTAGCTGAGTGGCCACACTGTCATCCAAAACACTATAGGGAAAAATTGCATTCTTTATATTGTTGAACTCCAGCTCCCATCAGCCCCGGCCAGCACAGCCAGTGTTTAAAGGTACAGAGAACTATCGTCCAGTATTATGTGAAACAACATAGGTTACTCACTTGGCGAAGAAGTGAGATGCATTTTTTGGCCCATGGATCTACATCTGGCCCAATAATTCAAGAGGATTTCTTTTGATCTTGTAAAAGTGACTTGCTATTGACTATTATTCTAGTGTTTACTCATACTTTACAAACTTCAGAAAATACTCCATGTGTGTGGGCAGAAGTCAGCTGTAATGACACCCCCTGAAGCAACATGAGAATATCGAGAATACATGTTGGCAGTCCTTTAGAACCAATATGAGCTACTTTGTGAACTAATCTGTAGCACCTAACAGAGTTGGAGAGGTCCAATCACCTTTTTTAGAGAAGAATCATTGGGGAGGACATACAGATGAAGCATTGAGTTTAGGTATTTCGGCTGCTGATAGAGTAGTACTATGGCATGGACCTTTATCTCTTGCTTAAGCCATGACTTTTCGAGAACAACTGCACAAGGAGAGAATCTGAGGTTGTACAATATAACATGAAAACCCTCCACTCTATCTGGTCTCCGCAGATTCATCGTCCCTTTAATGAAATGTGCTATGCGGACTCCATTATCGCCTCCACCTGCCAAAAGAACATATGGGCAAATATGTAACAATTGCGAAGTATAAAACTGGCATGTTGCTGCCAAGCTGTATTGCTTCTCCTTCCCTGCTTCATGCTAAGATGTTGCTAATTAGTTAATTGTCATGCTCCTTGATTACCTTACACTGAAATGTCTTCTCAAGAAAACAAAACAAAAAAATCAGCTGAAATCTTATTGCCATTTACATAACTTGCAGTGGCTGATCACAGCTAATTGCCAAGGTGTAGAAGCATATCTTGGTTGTGCAGTTGGGCAGGAGTTCAGGCCTGTGACTGAGACACATCGCAGCACCTTGTTAATTAGCGGCAATTCGCTGAAGCATGTTGCACAGATCTGACCAATATAGTAAAAAGATGCTGCAAAATTAAAACAGAACATGACAGACAAATGAAACAATCTAATATATAAACCAGTACCTTCTAAGATACAATGAACCAGCCTCAGGGTGGATAAAAATGAATTATTTTTTAAAAAAATAACTTTAAAAACAGATTTTTAAAATTCAAATTTGTTTTTTTTTAAATAAAATCTTTTTCAAGGAAAAATTGATTTAAAGATAGTTTTCTGTTTAAGATACAGTATTATCCAAAAGATATTTGTCATGAAATAAGGATTAGGTTTTTAATTAAGTAGCATGAAGCTGTATATTCATTTAATGTTTAAAGTTTTTGTTAAATGAATTCCATTAATCTGCTCACAATGTCATCCTCTTCCAGAGGTTTCTGTATGATTATTGGGCAATTTTTCTATTCTAGAAGATATTATCACTGATGCTTGGTATTACAATTCTCAAAACTGTGAATTTGTCTGCATAGATCACATGCCTCCGCTTCACAGGAGAAATGTTATAAAATAAACATATAGAGGTGAGAAAAAGACCTTAATCCCATTGTTCCTTTGCAATTCTATGTACACGAAATCAATCCCTTGCCTCTTAAGTGCAAAGTTTTTTTAAAAAATAAAAAATCAGTGAATAGAATGAGATTGGTTGGAGTGGAATAGATCTCCAGAAGAAGCTAAGAGTAAGGAGGGAGGATCAGTTAATAAAAATGAAAGTGACACCTACTGAGCAGAATACATCACAAGTCTTTGGATCTTTTTGTGTACAGTATAGCCTGAGGTTTATCAAATTATTCTTTCCTTGGAGGAGAAAACCTATAATGACAGGAGGCCGTAAAAGAGACCAAGCTTGGGAATATTTTCAGAAAGTTCCTCTACCTACGGCTAAGGCAGGCAAGCATGCAAAATGCAAACACTGCAGTGAAGAAATGCAAGGCCTGGTGGTCTGAGTGAAACAACATCAAGAGAGCTGTAATGGAGACAACAAAAGGAACATGTTTGAACAGGAAATGCAAAATTTAATTATTCCTCTTTAGCAGTGGTTCCCAAACTTTTTAGACTCGTGGCTCCCTTGACTTACTGGCCACTGGCCGCAGCTCCCCAGTACAGTTGGACTGCCACATCCACAGGATCAGTACCTGTGGTTTCACTTATCTACTGCCTGGAAAAAATAAAATAAAAATAAAAAATCGAAGCACATGTATACATCTACCCAAGGTATATTACTTGGACTGGATAGAATCAGAGACAATGCTATACAGTAGGACCCTCTTATCCATGGGATCAGTATCCACTGATTCACTTATCCACGGTCCGGAAATATTAAAAATATTTTTTTAAAATCCAGAAAAAAAAACTATTTTCATGCGTATTATCAGAACCAGCCGCTAGAGGGAGCCAGAGACTGTGCAATGAATACTTGTTAGTGAAGAATATATAGCATGGTCTCTGGCACCCTCTAGTAGTCAGTTCTGGTAATGCAAGTGAAAGTAATTTTTTTCTGGGGTTTTTCCCCCCTTTTGTTGTTGTTTAGTTGTTAAGTCGTGTCCGACTCTTCGTGACCCCATGGACCAGAGCACGCCAGGCCCTCCTGTCTTCCACTGCCTCCCGGAGTTGGGTCAAACTCATGTTGGTAGCTTTGATGACACTGTCCAACCATCTTGTCCTCTGTCGTCCCCTTCTCCTCTTGCCTTCACACTTTCCCAACATCAGGGTCTTTTCCAGGGAGTCTTCTCTTCTCATGAGATGGCCAAAGTACTGGAGCCTCAGCTTCCCCCCTTTTACCATGCTATATATAGAGTGTTGGCTATTATCCATGTTCAGTATCCATGGGGGAGCTTAGAACCAATCTCCAGCAGATGTGGGGGTCCCACTATATACAAGTAGCATAATGGGAATGCCCTCGTGGCCTGACTTCTCTGAGGGAGATAGCTTCTGGGTAAAATGGAGACGCCTCTTTTTTTGCAGGCAGACGGCAGGGAAGGCTTCCTTGCAAGCAGGAGGGCAGGAAACCCAGTCCTTTGGCAAGACTGGGCCAGGATTCCCTCTCTGCACCATCCATGGACACCAGAGAAACTGCAAGTAAGTGCTGTAGGATGCTATGGGTGAGGGAGGGAGAAGGGAGGGGGGGAGGATGAGAGGATTTCGTGGTGCCCCTGGGTTGGTTTGCCAGTGTCCCATGGAGCCACGGCACACAGTTTGGGAACCACTGCTCTTCTAATCCTAGTTTTATTATTATTATTATTATTATTATTATTATTATTATTATTATTATTATTATTATTATTATTATTATTATTATTATTATTATTATTTTCTTAACATACCTGCAAGACACAAAAAGTGAGGAAAATGAACTGCTGCCACAGCTTCTACTGGTTCTGCCCGTATGTTGAGCAAAGGCCCAGCTACCGTCAAGTCTGCCATCTTGCCATAATCCGTGCAATCAAACCATGAATCAAAGTGGTATGTTATGGTTACAGCTTTTTTTATATCAAATATGAGATCAGTAATACCACAACGTATAGAACCAGCTTCAGTGACGTCTAATCTGAATACAGCAAAAAAATAAAAGAAGAAGATAATAGGACAATGGCTTAAACTGTGTAAACTCAGGTAGTGTAATAGTAAAGTTTGTTTCCCTACAGTATATTGTAATATTATTATATATACATTTGGCTATAAGTTTCACATCCTGAGATCCTTATGCCATTTTCCTGTCAAGATAAGGAACTAGGAGAGTAAACACGAAAAACGCTTAAAGAAGGCAAGCTGTTTCTAAGATTACAATGAACGCCCGCATACCTTTTTAATATCTTCTTGAACCATTTAAAGTGCTACGTTTTCGGCCAGGCTTGTAATTTGGGGACCACCTCTTTGCATGATTGGAAAAAACTCTTTCTAATGTGATGTTTGGGGCAAGTCATAACTTAAACTTATTTAAGAACTCAGACCACACATGCAAGTAGCTTTTCCTTTTCCTTGTTCTAACCCTCTGTTAACTTATTAACTGCTTTTCTTTCTTTCTTTCTTTCTTTAAGGAAATGTATTGACTATCTTACATTTTGCATCTGTCTTTCTGATTCCACTCGGGTCACAGCCTATAGTGGTTGGTTAAAATCCACAAAGGTAGTCAAAGTCCACCATTGGCTTCAGGTTCTCGTTCTTACCTCTTGGTTGTCATAAGAGCAACTGACCTAAGGATATGAGAAATGCTTTCTCCAGGTGATGTCCATTGAAAGTGAGAGTCCCCTGCAGACAGAGGTAAGTGCTAGTAAACACTGGCTTCAGTCAAGAATCGAGGCTGGCAGAGGATCTGGACTCCCATGAAGAAGCACTTTCCTGCACAGACACCCAGTATGGAGGTGCATTTATAGGGAAGGAAAACTTTCAGGGAAGCACTTCTGAACACTGCACAGAGCTTTATTTCTGTACAGATACCCTCCGACGACAAGGCTGCCCAGCCAGTTAAAAGAGTTTACTTTGACAGTGGAAGGTCATTTATTTTGCTAGACTCCCTCAGTCTATGGACAGGGTACAGTACTGTAGAAGAGGTAGGTTAACCTTTAGGAACGCCAGCTCTTCCACTCTGTCACCTTGAAGGCAGGAATGGGTTGGCATCAGGACATCCCCAGCCGACGGAGGAGATGTCTTCATTCTCCATGCTAGTGGACTGGGTGGGCACAGGACAGCAGCCCAATGGCAGTGTTGGCAAGGGCTGGCCGCACTTCTCTCTTCTGTGCCCAGTACTCTGAGCGACCTATGGTGGGTTTCTGAGAAGATCTGGGTTGTCTGCTACTACTCAATCCACTCCACCTCCACCCATCCGCCACTAAGAGTGGGAACTCTGCTGATGACGCCTAGGAGAAAAGCAATAGCTTTGCCCAAGATACTTGTGCTGGTTGCCACAGAGGTGGGTGGGTGGCCAGGGCCTGGCTGCCCTTCCTCCCCATGTTCCACCCCACCTCCTCAGCCACAGCAGCACCAGTCCTCCATCGATGCTATCACGCAAGCATCACGCAAGCCCACAGGGCTTCCTGGCACCTTCCCAGCCAGTGACACCTTGACCCAGAGGATGCAAATCATGGCCAGAGCAAAAATCTTTCAGCTGAGCAGGCAACCAGTGGAGAAAGCTTTTTGTCACAGGCATCAAGGGACCACCAATTTCCTCAGCCTTCTTGAGGAAACACTGCACCTTAGCCTCCAGGAGGTTGACAAGGAGCAGGACATTTCCCAGCCCACTGAGGCCCTGCACAGAGACTCCTTTAACCTCTATGAATGGCTTCAGGATCACCATGACTTGAGGTACAATGTCTTGATCAGTGTAGATAGGATCCATGTTTCAACCACAGCAGCCAAGCTGGTGAACCATGGGCCACTGCTCCACCAAACACTGCAATATGTCATACATGTAGTTCCACCTGGTGGCAACATGGAATACCAAGTAGTGCTCTGAGACATCTAATTGTTTCTGTATGAGATACAGGAGGCAGCCAGTCTTCACATTCCATGAGAAATGGCCCACAATCTTCCTGCAGCTCTCTGGAAGGTAGGAAAACACCCAGAGCCAGAGCATGCTTTATCATAAAGTGAAGGCTGTGAGCAAGGCAATGCACTCTGACAAACCCACACTCTTCAAGCTAGTCCACAGGTCTGAGGCGAAGTGGATGTTCCCACTGCCTTCCTCACAAGATTCCTGTCCTTTTCATACAAGGCCAGCAGAATGGTCTCTAACACATGATTGCCCTACACAGCACCTGGTAGGATGAGGTAACAATACTCAGGAGCCCACTTGATTGAGCACTGAGAAGGAGAGGCCATCAGGGGCGATCATCTGACCGATCACAGCACTGATATTTTGAGCCTACAGCCTTTGCATGGCTTGGTCCAACTTACCCCACGGCCTAGAGCCAAAAATGCCTCCAGCACGATCTGCTCCTGTAAAGCAGAGCAAATCAGCTTTGCTGCCAGTGGGCCTCCCACCATAAACCTCTCCATGAGAGGGAGCACCCCCACCACTGCCCCCACCCCAATGTAGAGAGCACACTGGCCTCACCATAACCTGCCATATTCATTGCCACATGGATGAGACTGGAGTGCCAGTTTGTAGCCAAATAGTTGAGATGTGCCACAACCTTCCAATGCTCACTCAGGCTTTGCACATTTTGTGCACAGCAAACTGGCAGTCCACCCTATCCATATGGAAGTGTTACCGCAGTTCTCTTGGGCTCCCACCACTTGCAACGAAAAACAACATAGGAAACAAAGCCCTGAAATATTACACTATGCCTCTGTAGAAAATAAATTATACACACATAATCAATTAAAACAGCAAAATATCTCTCTGGGAAAAGCAGTGCACCTGCCTAGAAACAATAAGCAGGTAACTCTCAAAGAGCAACCTTACCTAGAATAAATATATACACAGCCAAACAGCAATATAAAGAACATCATTCGAACAAGGAAAAAGAGTGCATCCCATCACACCTAGGAGGGAAAAAATATCAAAATAAAAGAGATGTCTCCTCCCAAAACCAAGATTGGCAACAGGAAAATAAGGGCAAGAAACGCGATCAACTCACAAGCCAACCCCTCTTTCTGGTTGGGGAGATCTCTCTTACCCCTTCTCCGTCCAGCAGCACAAGCTGAACACAGTCCACTAGGTTATGCAAGCAGGCACTCCAGTCAGAAAAACGATTCCCCCAACAAATCAATCAAAAGAGCAACAAAAGGAAGGAATCCAAAATGGTGGCAGATAACAATGAACGATCCAAAATGGAGGACAGCAGGAGAAGAGTTCAGCACAGCAATCTAACAAGGAACCATCAACAAAGATCAAGCCTCTCAACTTTCCAGGCCTTTTCAAAGATTCAGACTTCCTGCCCACTCCGGTTGTGGTGTCAACTGACAGCCATTGTGGCGATTTGACAGCAGTTTCACACTTTACATATGCAGATCCAAAGAAGGTACAATGAGCAAAGGAGTCACAAATAAACACGAATCTTTGTGTTCCTCTCATTCAGTCAAATGGATGATTCAGAGACTGCAGTTCAGAAATATACTAAAGGATATGAAAATGAAAAGTATTGTTGTTTCCCCTTCTTTGCAACCAGAACATCCCATCCCTAGTGCTTACCTGTAGATTTCACGGCTCCTTCCTGGGTCCCAGACAATCTCTGGCCAAATTTTTTCTGGAAGGGTCTGGAAGAAATATCATTGTCACAGTTATGCTGCCTCCCCATGGCATTCCTTCTAAAAACAGGGAGGCTCAGTTCTATACTTGTTACACCAAATTCCACTGCATGAGCCACCCCATATTATACAATGTGAAAGGCTTTTCTACACTTCATATAGTTTGAATTCATTGATTAGCCTGATCTGCATTGATAGCTAAAGTATTCGTAAACTGCTGATAACAAGGTCCTTCAAAGAAAAGTTTAACAGAACATTTCATCTTTTGAAATCTCAGAGACTTGGTAACCTTACTTTTCTCTCATTCGTGCCAAAAAGAACATTGAGATCCAACCAATTGCCCTGGGTATGGAGAATTTATTGACTGAAAGTAAAATCTTACATTAAGAAAATGTGTATTTCTGGGTACACAACACCTTTCCTTCAAACAGATTCTCTGAGCTATCATACTCCTAAATGAAGCCCAAGTTTACCTCCTCATGACCAATTTCAAAACCAAAGGAAGCTAATTTGCAAAATACAGTGTTACATACATTTGTACTAGGGTATACAAACTTCTTTTACTTCTTAAGGGAGGTCTGATTCTAATGATGCACTAACTGTGTCATCTAGTCCAACCCTGATATGTCCTACAAAATATATAACAAAATATATGAGAAAGCGAGTGGAGGGAAGATGTACACAAACTTTTCTAGGTGACATGAGCTTTCTTTTCCCCACACACATAGTAGGCACACCACATCACATCTGTGAGTGGACTGAACATAAAGAACATGAAGAATAATTGCTGTATCCCCAAGAGCATGGAATGTCTATTGCAACTTTGCAGTTCAGAGGCTGCATTTCAGAAATAAAGAACATGGAACAAAAGCCTAGGATCATACTAGGATCAGTGTACACTTTAATCTCACACGTGCATTATGAAAACTAGAATTAATCTAGTCCCTTACCATACTGCAAAGAAGGCAAGATGTGTAATATTTCTCAGAAGATTCAAACGTCCCTCCAATATTTTCTCCTTGTAGTGCTACAAATAGAGGCATAGCGTTAAAACACAGCTCTCTGGTGTGCAACACTTGGTCCATCTTTGCAGTTGAAAGAAGAATAAAATTCAAAGCCATTAACTAAGAATCAGTTTAAGACTATTAAATAAGAATGTAAAAAGAAACCAAGGCATTTACAGGAGTGAAAGAAGAAACTAGATTTTTAAGAGATACAGAAACGTTGGCATTTCTATATAAAACTTATACTTTCTAACAGTGTAGATTAGGCACATGCACTATCTTTGGGCAAATATGCAAAACCGAAGAAATCAGGGATATTTATGTGATTCCAGGGCAACACAGGGGCATGAAGGTCGACCTTTCACCCCTTGGGCAAAGCAACACGGTGGATCCGATGCATCCCATCCAGCATTCATTCGTAGGGTTAAAAACATGATCAGTTATTTGAATTGAGGAAAGAAGGAACTAAAAGTAATATAGTAACAGGAGACCCAGCTTTTGGAAATTAAACAGTAGCAGCTGAACCCCGCAATAAAGCCCTTTGATTCCTGAAACCATTGAGACTCTAAGGAGGCTTCAGACTGAGGCTACCATCCTTAGATATTCCCAGGCAGGCACCTGTTTAGATAGATTTTTTGAGTTTGGGAACATTCCACTTTTCTTTCTTCTCCAATTCAGCTTATCCTACTAAGTGTTACTGAAATATGACACATTTTAGGATTGTGTGTGCATGTGAGACAATTGTTCTTCAAGTGGGCTCTGTGACTCACACAATGGGGTTACTGCACCTGCGCAGAGCCTCCAGTGAAATACCCCAGAGCTAAGCAATTTTGACGGGAAGCCCACTTCCCCCATCCACCAAACCTGTACAGGTTTGTACAGGAGCACTTCAGCTCAAGCTGGAGAGTCCATGTGAGACCAGAGGCAACCCAAAACTCATCACAAGTTGCTGCTCTTCCAGTGAGCACTCAGGGTTGATTTCCTTCAAAATGGATAGGTTTGTTCTCTTTGTAGTCCAGGGGACTCTCAAGAGTCTCCTCCAGCACCACAATTCAAAAGCATCAATTCTTCGGCGGTCAGCCTTCTTTATGGTCCAGCTCTCACTTCCATACATCGCTAATGGAAAAAACCATAGCTTTGACTATGTGGGCCTTTGTCGGCAAGGCGAGGTCTCTGCTTTTTACGATGCTGTCTAGGTTTGTCATTGCTTTCCTCCCAAGAAGCAGGCGTCTTTTAATTTCGTGGCTGCTGTCACTATCTGCAGTGATCATGGAGCCCAAGAAAGTAAAATCTGTCACTGCCTCCATATCTTCCCCTTCTATTTGCCAGGAGGTGATGGGACCAGTGGCCATGATCTTAGTTTTTTTTATCTTAAGCTTCAGACCATTTTTGGCGCTCTCCTCTTTCACCCTCATTAAGAGGTTCTTTAATTCCTCCTCACTTTCTGCCATCAGAGTGGTATCATCTGCATATCTGAGGTTGTTGACATTTCTTCCGGCAATCTTAATTCCGGCTTGGGATTCCTCCAGTCCAGCCTTTCGCATTATGTATTCTGCATATAAGTTAGATAAGCAGGGAGACAATATACAGCCTTGTCATACTTCTTTGCCAATTTTGAACCAATCAGTTGTTCCATATCCAGTTCTAACTGTTGCTTCCTGTCCCATATATAGATTTCTCAGGAGATAGATAAGGTAGTCGGGCACTCCCATTTCTTTAAGAACTTGCCATAGTTTGCTGTGGTCGACACAGTCAAAGGCTTTTGCGTAGTCAATGAAGCAGAAGTAGATTTTTTCTGGAACTCTCTGGCTTTCTCCATAATCCAGCGCATGTTAGCAATTTGGTCTCTAGTTCCTCTGCCCCTTCGAAATCCAGCTTGTACTTCTGGGAGTTTTCGGTCCACATACTGCTGAAACCTACCTTGTAAGATTTTGAGCATAACCTTGCTAGCGCATGAAATGAGTGCAATTGTACGGTAGTTGGAGCATTCTTTGGCACTGCCCTTCTTTGGGATTGGGATGTAAACTGAACTTTTCCAATCCTCTGGCCACTGCTGAGTTTTCCAAACTTGCTGGCATATTGAGTGTAGCACCTTAACAGCGTCATCTTTTAAGATTTTAAATAGTTCCACTGCAATGCCATCACCTCCACTGGCCTTGTTGTTAGCCATGCTTTCTAAGGCCCACTTGACTTCGCTCTCCAGGATGTCTGGCTCAAGGTCAGGAACCACACTATCTGGGTTGTCCGGGACATCCAGATCTTTCTGGTATAATTCCTCTGTTTATTCTTGCCACCTCTTCTTGATGTCTTCTGCTTCTGTTAGGTCCCTACCATTTTTGTCCTTTATCATGTCCATCTTTGCACAAAAGGTTCCTTTAATAGCTCCAATTTTCTTGAACAGATCTCTGGTTTTTCCCCTTCTATTATTTTCCTCTATTTCTTTGCACTGTTCATTTAAGAAGGCCCTCTTGTCTCTCCTTGCTATTCTTTGGAAGTCTGCATTCCATTTTCTGTAACTTTCCCTATCTCCCTTGCATTTTGTTTCCCTTCTCTTCTCTGCTATTTGTAAGCCCTCGTTGGACAGCCACTTTGCTTTCTTGCATTTCCTTTTCTTTGGGATGATTTTTGTTGCTGTCTCCTGTACAATGTTACGAGCCTCCATCCATAGTTCTTCAGGCACTCTGTCCACCAAATCTAGTTCCTTAAACCTGTTCTTCACTTCCACTGTGTATTCATAAGGGATTTGGTTTAGATTATACCTGACTAGCCCAGTGGTTTTTCCTACTTTCTTCAGTTTAAGCTTGAATTTTGCTATAAGAAGCTGATGATCAGAGCCACAATCAGGTCCAGGTCTTGTTTTTGCTGACTGTATAGAGCTTCTCCATCTTTGGCTGCACAGAATATAATCAATCTGATTTTGGTATTGCCCATCTGGTGATGTCCACGTGTAGAGTCGCCTCTTGTGTTGTTGGAAAAGAGTGTTTGTGATGACCAGCGTGTTCTCTTGACAAAACTCTATTAGCCTTTGCCCTGCTTCGTTTTGAACTCCAAGGCCAAACTTACCTGTTTTTTCTTTTATCTCTTGACTCCCTACTTTGGCATTCCAGTCCCCTATAATGACAAGAACATCGTTCTTTGGTGTCAGTTCCAGAAGGTGTTGTAAGTCTTCATAGAATTGGTCAATTTCAGCCTCTTCAGCATTGGTGGTTGGTGTATAAACTTGGATTACTGTGATGTTGAAAGGTCTGCCTTGGATTCGTATTGAAATAATTCTATCATTTTTTGAGATTGTATCCCAGTTCAGCTTTTCCCACTCTTTTGTTGACTATGAGGGCTACTCCATTTCTTCTACAGGATTCTTGCCCACAATCGTAGCTATGATAATCGTCTGAATTGAATTTGCCCATTCCCATCCATTTTAGTTCACTGACGCCCAGGATGTCAATGTTTATTCTTGCCATCTCCTGTTTGACCACATCCAGCTTACCAAGGTTCATAGATCTTACATTCCAGGTTCCTATGCAGTATTTTTCTTTGCAGCATCAGACTTTCCTTTCACTTCCAGGCGCGTCCGCAGCTGAGCATCCTTTCGGCTTTGGCCCAACCACTTCATTAGCTCTGGAGCTACTTGTACTTGTCCTTCGCTCTTCCTCAGTAGCATGTTGGACGCCTTCCAACCTGAGGGGCTCGTCTTCCAGCGTCGTATCTTTTAGCCTTTCGTTTCTGTCCATGGAGTTTTCTTGGCAAAGATACTGGAGTGGCTTGCCAGTTCCTGCTCCAGGTGGATCGCATTTAGTCAGAACTCTCCACTATGACCTGTCCGTCTTGGGTGGCCCTGCAAGGCATTGCCCATAGCTGCTCTGAATTACTCAAGCCCCTTCGCCATGACAAGGCAGTGATCCGTGAAGGGGCAGAGGACGTGTATATGTTATGAAATAAGTACATGTTAAAGATTGAACTGATCATTGTGTTGACCAATATGGTCATTCCCACACCACGCCCCCCCCCCCGTGGTGTGGGAATGACCATAGTGTACGCTGATTAACAGAGCTACTTACAGTAGGCCTTACTATTTAAATGCGGTAGAGAAGGGTCTCTTCTCTCCAGATCCACCTCCAGAGACTTATCTAGATCTCGGATCCAACTCTACCCACAGCATTGTGGGGTGGGGCTGAAGCAGGTGAAAGACTCCCTGTCCCCAGCTACCCAGACCCCTGCTTCATGCTAGGGAGATGTGGGTCAACTGCGCTCCCCCTCCTCACCCAGGATCACATTATCCAAAAGGCTGAAGCCTTCAATGTCTTTTGCTGAGTCACCCTAGGGCTCCAACGGTGCTGGAGGGGCCCGAAAATACCTGAAAGCCTAGGGGCCCGGCCAGGGGTTAACACAGCCCGGTCCTCCACCCGACCCCTTTTTCCTACCGAGGTCGCGGGTCGCCTCCAGCCTCAGCGCCTGTCCCTTGCAGCCGATGGCTTTCAGGACCCGGACCGTCACCTCCAGGGCAGGATCCTCCCCGTAGTATTGGAGCAGGAGATCGGCTATACAGCAAGCATCATCCGCTTTCTCCAGCAGATCCAGGTCGATGTGATGGCTGTGGTGGAAGCTCTTCGAGACGACTAACATCAGGAGCACCTCCTTGAACCGCTTGAGCTCGTCCCCCGTCAAGTCCCGCAGGGCTGCCAGCAGGCGATCGGGGACCGTCTCCGCCATCGCCCCGCTTCCAGCGCCGCTCGCTGCCCGAAGGGAGAGAGAAAGCCTCGCCGGGGAAAGGCGCGAAAAGCGGGGAGAGGCCGCCAAGAAGACGGAGCCTCTAGCCTGCCTTCAGGCACCTCGGTCGGATGCTCAGGAAGAAAGGAAGCGGGGCCGCAGGGAGGGACGAAGGGGAGGCCAGAAGGCCCGGCGCACCCAGAGAGCCGCAGCGCCGCCGCCTCCACTCCCTGGTCGCAGAAGCGGGAGCGTCTTTCCTTTCGGTTTCATTTCTCTCCAGAAATCAAACCGGTGGGCAGGGGAGGGGGGGAAGCGCTTCGGCTCCGACCTGTCCTCGCTGTGCCTGTAGTGACACCACTGAGCTCTCCAACTAGTTCAAAAGAGAAATCCTTGAACCCTGTCAAAGTATGCCTGTTGCTCTGTGAGAAAAATGGGGCTCTTCCCAACCTAGAATCATGACGCTGGAAGGGCTGCCTAAGGCCATCCAGTCCAACCCCCCCCTGCTTGAGGCAGGAATACAAACCAAGGGATATCTGCCAAGTGGTTGTCTACCTTTCTCTTGAAGGCCTCCAGCGTTGGAGCACCCACCACCTCTCCGGGTCATGGGTTCCCTTGTCCTACTGCTCTAACAGTTAGGAAGTTTTTCCTGATATTCAACCAAAATCTGGCTTCTTCTGGCTTGAGCCCAGTGTTGGGTGTCTTGCGCTCTGGGGTGATCGAGAAGAGATCCTGCCCCTCCTCAGGTATTTGAAAAGTGCTATCATCTCTCCCTTCAGTCTTCTTTTAACATACACTTGCCATTTTTAGGTTTGGTGCTCCTTCTCCTTTGCTCCCGGGTAATACTTAGATCTTAATAAACATGTATTGGGGTTGTAACACATATAGGAATACGCATATCCCTTTATAGTTGTGCTTTGTGAATTTTTGACAAGGGCTCAGTCATGTAACATGCTTTTAATACGTTTGGCAGAATATTAGAATAAGGGAATTATATTTTAAATACAATTTTGAAAGTTAAACAGTAGTCAGAGTCACTCGTTCCAGCCAGGCCGGGCGGCTGAGGGGCCTAATGCCGAGGGAGGTCTGGAAGGAAAGAACGAGGAACCGGGCCTTCTCGGCAGTGGCCCCTCGCCTTTGGAACAACTTGCCCGTAGAGATCCGCCTGGCTCCCTCTCTGGGTGTTTTCAGGAACAAACTTAAAACCTGGCTATTTGGGCAGGCTTTCCCTCCTGCCGTCCCTTAATTTCTTATACTTTCGCCACCTTGGATTTATAATATATGCTTATTGGTCTTATTGTTTTTAATTTGTAAACTGCCCAGAGTAGACCTTTGGTCTAGGATGGGCGGGATAGAAATCCAATAAATAAATAAATAAATAAATAAAATGCTCATTAAATAATCATATGTAATATGCTTTAAAAAAGTAAATGATGTTTTTATATTAAGACTACCTCGATCCCACCTTATCACTTAAATAACATAAAATATCTTTTTTTTTCTAGATGGCAAAAGTGTTAATTTTTAGAGTATCAGATTTTATATCAATTTTCTTGTGAGTCTTCACAATAGTGCAGAGAAGAAATTTATGTTTTGAATCTTGTAATCTGGGAACTGAGAGTAACTACAACTCCCTCATGAAACTCAATTCCTTTTGTCTCCAATTGTTATTTTACTCTAGAGTAAATATAACACCCATTTGGGATGACTCTTCAAAAGCAGGGAGATACATGTCCTCTGTGTGTGTGTGTGTGTGTTTATGCACACATGCATAAACATTTGTACCTATATGCACACAAACACATAGTGATCATCCTTCCTGGCTCATTAGGAAAGTGTTCTTTTTGCTCCATTCCCCAGGACTTTTGGAGAATCAGGAGAGAAATAAACACCCACCCACCTGCATATTACCCACACCCAGTAATATTGAATCGGATAGTTCTTTCTTTGCTGCTAGGATAAACTTCTTGTGGTTATGTGCTGTTAAGTCATGTGTGACTTATGGTGACCCCATGAATGAGCAATCTCCAGAATATCTTGCCCTCAAGAGACATGCTCAGCAAACTGAAGGCTGTGGAAGATTCCTTGATGGAGGATCCATCAATCCATCTCATATTTGGTCTTCTTCTTTTCCTGCTGCCTTCCATCTTTCCAAGCATTATTGTCTTTCCCAGAGAACCCTGACTTCTCATGATGTGCCCAAAGTAGTCTCAGTTTCAATATTTTTGCCTCCAGAGATAGTTCAGGTTCGATTTGATATAGGGCCCACTTGTTCATCTTTCTGACAAAGCTCTCCTCCAGGACCAATTTCAAACAAATCAGGATGGTTTTTTTCCCCCGTCAGCTTTCTTAACTGTCCTGCTTTTACATCCATGCATGGTGATCTGCAATACAACAGTGCTGATGATCTTGGTCTTGGTCTCCAGTGACACATCCTTACACTTGATGATCTTTCCTAGTTCATTGCTGCCCTTCCAAGCCTTAGCCTTCTTGAATGAATAGAGAAGATGCAATCTGATTGAATTTAGCACGACTAGGTGGGAGAAAGAATTCACGAAGGGTTGGTCATGGGGGTTGTGCATAAGGTCTTAGGGTACTACATGCTCTTGTTGTTGTTTCTGTTTACCATTCCATTGTGCTTAGAGCACTCTCTGGCAGTTTACATCATCATTATACAAACAACCATTCCACCCACTCCCCGAGCTGTGTACTCATTTTATCGACCTTGGAATGATGGAAGCCTGAGCCAATCTTCACCCAGTTACCTAAATCTGTTGAGATTAAACTCAGGCCATGATCAGAGGCTTGACTGCAGTACAAGTTGTGCATCCTTCTGAAGAAGAACTTGAACATACACTGAAGTGCCCTTTTTCTGAGTGGACAAATAGGTCATGCTTAGTCCATCTCACTGCACACAAGTCAGGGCATGTCCAGACAGACATTTGTCCCAATATTTTGGTGAGCTGCAGGGGTGATTTTGTCCACTCTTTTTCCTAGCAACCACACAATGTAATTGCTGGAGTGGATCAATTTGCCCCCTGCACGTTTTCGGGCTGCTGTCAGAGGGTTCTACTTTCTTGATGTGGGTAGGTGTACTTTAGTTTGGTCCATTTCCAGCATTTGGGATCACATGAATGGACCAAAATCAAGCCTTGCAACGGTCAAAGCAGCCAAGGATCCTTCTGGTTTGAATTTCCAGTATCCTAAAGTGGCTCAGGATATCAGAACGTTTCCTTTGCTTCTCTGTGGAGTGGCCGGGAAGTGATATTATTGTTTGGCTTCCTCCTTTTGTTGCTCTAGCAAGCGTGTGCTGTTTGCCAGATGGCAGTTATAGAAACCACTATCTGTATATATAAAACAAGGCACAGAGTGGTTGAAAGACGGCTTCTTTCTCAGCCAGGTAAAAAATAGGCACCCTGGGAAACACTTTCAGGGCATTTTGAGAGGACAGCTTGATGAAGAATAAGGACGCCAACGGTGGGAGCAATGGAAGAGAGAGCACAGAGGGCCTCGCCAACCAGATTGTCCCGTAGCTGTGTCACAAAAAGGTGACTACTTGATCTTTTGTATCCCAAGAAGAACAATACCATATATATATTAAACAGTAAAAGACCTCACAAGACACATTAATATACTTTATTATCTATTGACTACAATTCTAATAAAAGGGGTTTCATGCATTCAGCACATTCACACCACATACATACTTACCAAAGAGAGAAGAATTCTTTATTTGCATCATCCAAGGTCCAAAGAAATTAATTGGTTCTAAAAGCCTTTGGTCTCAACAGACAAATTCTACCTGCCTGGACCCCTCCTTTTGTATTCTTTTTGGGCAGGTTGCTAGCTGAGCAAGCGCACTAGATGCTTCTTTGTTTTTCCATAGATATATGGTCCTTATCACCTATTCTGAAGTATGGAGTGCTTTTAGATAGGTGTGGAATCTGCTTGCTCCGGAGGATCCTCGTACCAAGGTCTTCTTAATCCCCGAGTTTGCTCTACTCCCTCAATTAGCAGCAGGTGGTTTTTGTCAACTTAATGAAAGCATAGTTCAAAACGTTCACAGTTCAAGAGTTGAATTTCTCACAATCAGGGCTTATAGCCAGAAATGAAAAGTCTCGTAATTCCTCGGGTTTTGTTGGTCTCCATCTTTGTGTCTTAACTTCTTCTCTGGTTCTTCACCTTATTCCAGGCCAAACATACACACACCTTACAGCTGTTCCACAGTCTAGTAAGCCTGGAATCTTCCCCTATTCCAGGAGCGAGCAAAGTGTGTCCTTTTAGATGTTGCTGGAATGCAACTCCCTGGAGCCCCAGCTAGCCTAGGCAATGGAAGTGGGGAGTGGTGGAGCAATAATCTGGAGGTTTTGACTTACAGTGACTCTATGCATGAATTATTTCCAAGACGTCCTGTAATTAACAGCCCTGCTCAGCTTTTTGCAAAGCCAAGACAGTGGCTTCCTTCATTGAGTCAATCTATCTCACATTTGGTCTTTGTTTCTCTCCACAGCTGCCTGTATATTTCCCCCTCATAGAAAAGGAATGATATGTTTTCATGTATTTTTGGTTGAAGTAAAATAAATACCTGGGAAAAAACACGAGAGAGCCTAGGAGCATATGGCTATAAATGGAGCTGGTAGATTCAGCATGTCCTGGAATGATGTCACACCTTTGTTGACTCATGGCTGACGTTCAAGGTCATCAATGAGGAACTTGTGTTTTCTTTTTATTGCCTCGTACAGCTTATCCTTGCAGTAGTGGTTCCAACTCGGCACCAACTTGTAGAGTTCCCGCATCTTTTCCTGGCTGGTTGTCTTTGCAGAGATGGCTTGGTATTGCTCTTTATCCAGAATGGGTCCATACAGTATATCCAAAATCCCCTCTACTGTGGCAATCCTCTGAATCAGTGCCTCTCGGTGTCGGTCAATGAAATGCTGCTCCAGTGGGACTGCTGCCTGTGTCCCTGTCAAAGAAAGAAATGTAATCAAAGGACATGTCTGCACCAGGAATATTCTCATCTGATCAGTCATAGAAGACTTTAACAATTAATCGCAGTTCTATGATAGAACACTGTGTCTGAAATCCTGTTGCTTAACTTATTCTTGCAGAAGAATGATGACATCACCAGTAGGGGTGATTTTCAATAATTAAAAACTTCCTACTTGTCTTTCATGGCTTTTCCAATTTCCATGTAATCCTTTTATCATGTGAAAGCTGTGGGAACCATAGGGTAGAAGGAGGAATTTTAATTACCAAAAAATCAGTAATGCCAGATGATGGTACTGGTGTGGGAGATTTTCAGTAATCATCAGGTAATCAGCAAAGAGAGCTGACAGGAAAAAAATGATGTATTTGTGGTGCATTATTAGAAGAAAACTTTACCAATACCACAGACTGCCAGAAAGGCAAAAAAAGTGGGTGCCAGATCAAATTCCACCAGAACTGTCCCCAGAAACAAACACGATGAAGCTGAGGCTGTTGTACTGTTGTCATATTATGAAATGACACGACAAACTATAAAAGGCAAAAATTCTAGAAATGGCAGCAGGAGAAGAGGAAGACCTAACATGAGACAGATTGACCCAATAAAGAAAAACATGGTCTTTAGTTTACACAGTCCTTTGTAGAATCTTAATTAATTTGATGACGATACATTGGAATCAGCTTTACAGCACACAACACACATACTGAATACATACCTAGTACAGACTGCTCTCCCTCATTACTTTAACTTCCTGCATATAGCTATTTTTTTCTCAGATAACTAGATTCTCAAAAAATATAGGACTACACTACCTTGTACACATAAGCGTGCATATAATTTGATGTAGAGCTTTTGAATCCATAAAAACCTAGCACCCAAGAGGCTTCTCTTCTTTGGGAGAAGAGCTAGCTATGGGAATGCTCTGCTCACCTTGTACTGAGTCCAACATCAGATCTTCTGAAAGAGAAGAGGAAAGAGGAAATTAGAAAGGGAACGTTGCTGGAGTGTCCTTATTGACCCAGCCTTCCAAGCGTTATTCCAGTCATCATGGAGTTCTCTCTTGATCCAAGCTCACCTCTTCTCACACAGGCTTCCCAGACTGGTACATCCTGGTTCATCTCCATGAGGTTTAGCTCCAGCTCATCTTCCATGTGCGGAGCATACAGTTCCATGTACTGCTGCTCCTTGTCTGCAGGCATATATTTAAATACCAATTCCTGTGTGAATGAGTGAAAATTTGGTATGTGTGAATATTTCTTAGTCCATAGCTAAACCAAAAGCTAAAGCATTGCTGGTTGAATTCCCCCAATTCTCATACCTGATAGCCTTGCTTTCATCCCGATTACATTGTATCTCACCTTGGGATAGACTGCCACATCATGAGAAGTTCTCAGCGAGAAGCGAGACTCAAGCTTCAGAGGGTATGTGGTGTAAGGAGCTTTTGACACTCTCCGTGACAGGAACATCTCTTCACAGTCATGTACAGCCTGGGAAGAATAACGAAGTTCTCTTTTGAGTCATGCAAAGAGACACACCAGACTTCTGGAGCACTTGATCCCTAAAAGTTGCATGATCTTTGTAGCAGTGGTTCTTTACAGACCTATTGCATTTGAGACACCTGAGGAATACTAAACCAGATTGTCAGTGGACACTGAACTTGAACAAGAGTTTCCACGTCCACATAAGAAATGTGGTTTCACATGAGAAATGTGTTTTCCTCCCCGTGGTTGTTGAAATTGCATGTGGGATAATAACATAGATTATCTCCCCTACTTCATCTCTGGCCTGATTCGCATGGACTTTTATGTCATGTAGTCAATTCAAAACAATGTGAATCAGATCATCCCAGTCTTGGAGCATTTCCCACATTAATTGTCACTGTAGTCGTAGCCTTAGTTAGGTGGCAACACTGTCATCCAAAACACTGTAGGGAGAAGTAGCATTCTAAATATTGTTGAACTCTAACTCTCATCAGCCCCAGCCAGCAGCCAATGTTTAAAGGTACAGAAAACAATAGTCCTGTAATACGTGGAGCGACAGGTTACCCACCTGTCTAAGAAGTCAGACACATTTGGCCCCTGGATCTGGATCTGCCCCAATAGTTCAAAAGGGTTCCTTTTGATCCTGTAAGAGTTACTTCTAAATGGCAGTGGCAGTGAAAACCATATGGGTGGAGGTGACCAGTATTCTTGTGTTTACTAATACTTTGTAAACTTCAGAAAATACTCCGTGTCCACCAACTGTGGGTAGAATTCAGCTGTAATGACACACCCTGAAGCAACGTTTTGGTCTTATATCAGAACTACTTTGTGAGCTTATCTGTAGTGCCTAACAGAGTTGGAGATATCAAATCACCTTTTTTACAGAAGGGTCATTGGTGAGAAGATACAGATGGAACGTTGGGTTTCGGACTTTCAGCTTTTGATAAAGCAGTACCATGGCATGGACCATTATCTCTTGCTCAAGCCCTAATATTTTGAGAACAGTTCCAAGAATAGAGAATCTGGGGTTGTACAATACAACATGAAAATCCTTCACTCTATCTGGCTTCTCCAGAATCATCCTCCCTTTAATAAAATGTGCGATGGAAACTTGGGGATGGTCTTTACCTGCCAAAAGAACACAAGGAGATATGGATAAACATATAACAATTGGGTAATACTGAGGAGATCCATCCTAAAATTGGCATGTTACTGCCAAGCTGAATTGCTGCTTCTTCCCTGTTTCATGCTGGCATCATCCTTATCATAATTGTGCTCTTTGGTCACCTTACAGAGAAAGGTCTTTTCAAGCCATGTTTCTATAGCCTAAATCAGCGAGAAAAATAAAACAGCTAGAATCTTATAGCTGTTCAAATAAGATTTATATAACTCGCAGCGGCTGATCACTGCTAATTTCCAAGGTGGAGCTGTATATCTCGGTTGTGCAGCTGGGCATATATGTTCAGGCATGTAACTGAGATATATATCAGCACTTCATTAATTAATGGAAATTGGTTGCAGCAAGTTGCACAAACCTGGCCGATATAGTAAAAACACATTGCAAACTTAAAACAGAACACGAAAAACAGAACACGAAACAACAATTTATTATACAAACCAGCATTTTCTAAGATATAGTAAACCAAGACAGTTGGCCACAGAGCATTTTTGAGTTGACAATGAAGGAAAAGCAAATTGTAATTCTTCTTCTTTCGGATTCCTAGTATTGTGATTATAATAGTGGTAAGATTTTTCTTAACATACCTGCAAGACACAAAATGTGAGGAAAGTGAACTGCCTCCACAGCGTCTTCTGGATCGGCCTTGATGTTGAGCAAAGGTCCAGCAACAGTCAAGTCTGCCTTCTTTACATCACCCGTGTAATCAGACCATGACTCAAAGTGATATGTTAGGGTTACAGCTGTTTTCACATCAAATATGAGATCAGTAATTCCACAACATACGGAACAGGCTTCAGTGATGTCTAATCTGAAAGCAGCAAAAAAGAATAGAGTACAAGAGAACTGAGGAGGGCTGTCATCGCTTATGTTATTAAAACTGATTTTTTTAAAAACATTTGGCAAAGAACACGAAAAACTCTTAGATCATGACACAACGCATACAAAGGATCCATATTTACCCCGTGTAAACTGAGGTAGCCAAAGTCCAGCACTGTCTTCTGGTTCTTATCTCTTGGTCTACCTACATCTGATGCTGTCATAAGAGGAGCTGAACTAAAGACAGGAAAATGCTTTCTCCAGGAGATATCCAGACAGAAGTAAGATCTAAGAGACACTGGCTTTGGTCAGGGAAAGAGGCTGGCAGGGGATCTGGACTCCCAGGGAGAAGCTCTTTCCTGCACAGACACCCAGTATGGAGGTGCAGCTTTAGGGAGGGAAACCTCTCAGGGAAGCACTCCAGAGCAATGTGCAGAGCATCATTTCTGTACAGACATCCTTGGCTGCTGAATCAGTCCAAAGAGTTAATTTTGATAGTGGAAGGGCCACTTATTTTTTCAGTGTTTTTTCTTTCTTGTACAAGTTCTGAAGTCTTACAGATTTATCACAAGCATTACTGTAGATATTCCATGCTTTATATATATTTCAAAGCTGAGTGTGACACTAACACCCAGTTTAATAATATATGCATGAACATAAAAGAAATGTAGCAAGGTAGCTTTATTCATGTAATAACAATAATAAAGCACCATCAAGTCAATGCTGACTTGTAATGGCCTTTTTCAGGATTTTCTAGATAGAGAGTGCTCAGAAGTGGATTACCATTCCCTTCTTCTAGAAGTGCCCTGGGACTGTGCAGCTTGCCCAAGGCTACACAGGTTGGCTCTTCTCCCAGGACACACAGAGGGGAATTGAACTCCACCTAGCCTATAGCTCAGTGGCCAGGTATCTAATTCACCAAGCTAGTCAGCTGGCTTTGTGGTTTAGATATCCCACTGAGGAGCCAATGGTTGGGAGTTCGATTCCCTACTGTGCCTTTTTGACAGGGGCTGGATGATCCATAGGGGCCCTTTCATTTCTGCAGTTCTAAGATGATGGTGGTTATGTTTATACTCATATAGCATTCTGAATAATCTTTTTAGAGGAAAATATAAATAAACAGATAATAAGCCAATATTTAAATCAGACTAAATATATGAAAGGGAAAGGCATTTTCTGTGACTCTTCATTTCAAGGACTGATAAATAAGATCTATCTTTCAATAAACTAACTATTCTATCCAAGTTTAAGTTTCTTTTAAAAGAAAATGTTGAACATTAAGGTATTCCTCAACCAGCCAACTATTGGAGGGCTGTCATTATTTCACCACAACTGTGCAATACATGTTTTAACCACTGCCAAGGAATGAAGCAATCATTTGTGTATCAAATGACTGGCACTGCCATTCAGCAAGGAAAATAATATAGACTTTTGATTTTTTGACAAACTATATTGTGTAGGATTATTACCAATAATACTAGATTCCAGAATTTTAAAATTTTTCTGCATTCCTCTAAATATGGAGATAATCAGGACCGGTGTGTGTGTTGCATTTCCACTTAGGTATGATATATTTAAACTGATTCATGCAGAAGGAATTCCCATTGTATAATAATATTAAACCATATTTGGCACCTTGAATCCTCCTCTATTCACTTTTGGTGGAGGTTTCTTTATGTGTTGTTTATGTGGTGTATAGTTCCTAATAAATCTAAGAGGTGGAATTTTGTTTCTTTTTATTTTTTGCCATTTATTTAGACATTTTCACCCTGTTTCTAGTGGGGAAATTTACATATAGAACAAAATCTTGAATGATTTACCACTGAAATTATTGAAATTTGACCCAACCAAGACAGTGGGTATTCTTGTACTCTTGTTTATTTCTCTGTCAATCTGAACTTTAAATAATTTGCAGTTTTTCATTCCCTAATAATTAGGATCTATCCTTATGACAAAATTATGTTAGTAAGCTGTTTTTCTAATCTCGGTTCATTTCCTCATGTTGCTTTTGTGTGACATCAAGTCGCTTCTGGCTTATGACCAACCTCCTTAAACTTTTCACCTATCCTGAAAGCCTTATTAGGGTCGCTATTAGACTTGAGGGCATATAACACATGAATCAGTGACCTCCAAAATCTCCTGTCATTAACAGCTCTTGCAAACACAAGGTAGTGGCTTCCTTTATTGAATCATTCCATTTCAAGTTCAGTCTTTCTCTTTTCCTTCTGTCTTCTACTTTTCCTAGCACAATTGTCTTTTCCAGTAAGTCTTGTCTTCTCACGATATGCCCAAAGTATAGTAACCTCAAGATTCTTCATTTTGCTTCCAGAGAAAGTTCAGGCTTGATTTGCCAAAAAGACAAGCATGTGGTCCTAGAGCAAATCAAGCCTGAACAGACTCAGGGTATCTGCAAAGCTTTCCTCCAACACCAAATTTCAAACAAATCAATTTCTTTCCTGTCAGCCTTCTTCATTGTCCAGCTTTCACAACTGTACATAGTCATCAGGAATACAATAGTGTGGATGATCTTGCCCTTGGTTGCCAAAGACACGTTGTTACACTCCAGGTTCCTTCATGCTGCCCTTCCGAGTCTGTTTTCTTTTGATCTCTAGACTGAGTCTCCATTTGGATTCACAACTGAAGCAAGGTATTCAAATTCTTTAAAAAGCTCAAATTTTCTTGATTAATCTTAAATTGCATAGTTCTATAGTTATGATTTTTGTCTTCCTCATGTTCAACTACAATCCTGTTTTGGCACCTTTTTCTTTCACTTTCATCAGAGGTCATTTTAAGTTATTGCTGCTTTTTGTCAATAATACAGTATCATCTGCATGCCTTATATTACTGATCTTTTTTCAACCAATTTTCACTTCTCCTTTATCTGAATCTAATCCAGTTTTCTGTATGATATGTTCTGCATACAGATCAAACCAATGAGGACATAAAATACAGAATTGTATAGTAGTCCAGAAGAGACCGGTTAACGTATTCTCAAAGGCTTTCACATTCACGGCTGGGATCCGATGGTTGTTGTAGTTTTTTTTGGCTGTTTGACCATGTTCTGAAGGTTTTTCTTCCTAATTTTTTTGCCAGTCTCTGTGGCCAGCAGAGGACAAAAAAGGTCAAGGAACTCTACTCAGCCACAAGGATTGGTGATCACTGCACACAAAAGACTAGCTAATGACACCCATCAATCACAGTGGCAGATCATCCCCCCCCTTATCACAACAATACACCCATAACAAAAAACACCCTGATCACCATAATCACCCAATCTCCTGAAAAAGCACAAAAAGCTAATCCCACAGCTACAAATACTCAACCACACTACACCAGAACACAGAGTTCTGACTCCTGTCCTCTGAAGATGCCAGCCACAGAGACTGGCAAAACGTTAGAAAGAAAAACCTTCAGAACATGACCAAACAGCCTGAAAAACCTACAATCATCAGACAGGTTAACCTTTAGGAACAGTAGCTCTTCCACTCTGTCACCCAGAAGGCAGGAATGGGTTGGCATCAGGACATCCCCAGCCGACAGAGGAGATGTCTTCACTCTCCATGCTAGTGGACTGGGTGGGCACAGGACAGCAGCCCAATGGCAGTGTTGGCAAGGGCTGGCCACACTTCTCTCTTCTGTGCCCACTCTATGGTGATCTATGGTGGGTTCCTGAGAAGATCTGGGTTGTCTGCTACTACTCAAGCCACTCCACCTCCACCCATCCTCCACCCATCTGCTCGTTGCCACAGAGGTGGGTGGATAGCCAGGGCCTGGCTGCCCTTCCTCCCCATGTTCCACCCACCCACCTCCGCCTCAGCCACAGCAGCACCAGTCCTCCATTGATGCTATCACGCAAGCATCATGCAAGCCCACAGGGCTTCCTGGCACCTTCCCAGCCAGGGACACCTTGAGCCAGAGGATGCAAATCATGGCCAGAGCAAAAATCTCTGAGCTGAGCAGGCAACCAGTGGAGAAAGCTTTTTGTCACAGGCATCAAGGGACCACCAATTTCCTCAGCCTTCTTGAGGAAACACTGCACCTTAGCCTCCAGGAGGTTGACAAGGAGCAGGACATTTCCCAGCCCACTGAGGCCCTGCACAGAGACTCCTTTAACCTCTATGAATGGTTTCAGGATCACCATGACTTGAGGCACAATGTCTTGACCAGTGTAGCTGGGATCCCTATTTTGACCTCAGCAGCCAAGCTGGTGAACCATGGGCCACTGCTCCACCAAACACTGCAATGTGTCGTACATGGAGTTCCACCTGGTGGCAACATGACAGACCAAGTAGTGCTCAGAGGCATCTAACTCTTTCTGCTTCTGAAACAGGAGACAGTTTTCACAATCCATGAAAAGTGGCCCACAATCTCCTTGCAACTCTCTCGGGAGGAAAACTCCCTTCCCTCCTGGTCATGGATGGGCTTTAATGATCCTAGAGGCAAGGCAGTGCACTCTGCCAAAACTCACACGCTTCACTGCCACCCACTCAAGCTAGTCCACAGGTCTGAAGCGAAGTGGATGTTCCCATAGACTTGGTCCATTGCTTTCCTCACAAGACTCCTGCCCTTCTCATGCAGGGCCAGCACAAAGGTCTGGCTCATGATTGCTCTACATGGTAGGTAGGGGAAGCCATGCTCAGGACCCTATGGAAACCCACTTGCTTGACCACTGAGAAGGGAAGGTCATTGAGGGTGATCATCTGACTGATCAGAGCATTGACTCTCTGAGCTTGCATCCTCTGCATGGCTCAGTCCAACTTACCCCTCTGCCCAGAGCCAAAAATACCTCCAGCACTATCTCCTCCTGTGAAGCACAGCACCCCTGCTTTGCTGCCAGCAGCCGTACCTCCTGCATCCTACCCACGAGAGATGGCACCCTACCACTGCCTCCCAATGTAGGTGGCATAGTGGCTTCACTGTAAACCACCATATTCATTGCAGCATGGATGTGGCTGGAGTGCCAGTTCATGCCTGAACTGCTGAGATGTGCCAAATTCTATACACACACACACACACACACACACACACACACTTAGGCTTTGCATAGCTTGCACATGACAAACTGGCAGTGCACCTCCTCCATGTGGAAGTGGTTCCTGATGTCAGAAGTTCTCCTGAGCTCATTTTACATATGCAGATCAAAGAAAGGCACAATGAGTGAAGGAATCATGAATGGACATGAATCTTTATGTTCCCTTCATTCAGTAAAATGGATGATTCTGATTTCAGAGATTTCATTTTAGAAATAAACTAAATTACATGAAAACAAAAAGCAGAGCATCTTTTGTGATGTTTCCCATTCACTGCAACCAAAAAATCCTATCCCTCGTGTTTTACCTGTAAGTTTCATGGCTCCTTTCTGGGTCCTGGACAACCGTTGGCCAGATTTTTTTTCGTCTGGTCTGGAAGAAAGTATCATTATCATAACTATGGTGCCTCCCCATGGCACCCCTTCTGAAAAACAAGGACGTTCCGTTCTGTACTTGTTACATACCATTTCACTGCATGAATCAACCCATATTAAAGAATGTGAAAAGCTTTCCTACACTTAATGTATTTTCTTTTCATTTATTAACCTGGCATGTATTTATATCTGAAGTCTTACTAAACTGCTGATAACAGGGTCCTTCAAAAATAAAGTTTAATAGAATAACTTCAGATTACGCAGTGTAATAGGTATGTCACGTGTCGTTGATACATTAAGTCCTGATACATAAAACCGTAGAATTCAAAGAGAGTGTACTTTCTTTTTCATATGACTGTACATACATGTGATTCTTGTCACGTACTAAGTGCATCATCTAGGCCAGCCCTGACGCAGCTTACAGAATATTTAACAAAATATGTCAAAAGGAGAATGGAAGGAAAATGTACACAAAAATTTCCAGGTGATAGGAGCTTTCCCTTTCCCCACATGTTGTAAGTACACCATGCCACCACTGTAATTGGACTGAACATAAAGCACATGAGGAAAAATTGCTCCATTCCAAAGAGCATATGGAATGTCAATTGCAACTTTGCAATTCAGAATTCAGCATTTGCATGTCGTAAATAGTGAGGTTGAACTGTGGTGCTGGAGGAGACTCTTGAGAGTCCCCTGGACTGCAAAGAGAACAAACCTATCCATTCTGAAGGAAATCAACCCTGAGTGCTCACTGGAAGGACAGATCCTGAAGCTGAGGCTCCAATACTTTGGTCATCTCATGAGAAGAGAAGACTCCCTGGAAAAGACCTTGATGTTGGGAATGTGTGAAGGCAAGAGGAGAAGGGGACGACAGAGGACGAGATGGTTGGACAGTGTCATCGAAGCGACCAACATGAATTTGACCCAACTCCGGGATGCCGTGGAAGACAGGAGGGCCTGGCGTGCTCTGGTCCATGGGGTCACAAAGAGTCAGACACAACAACTAAACAACAACAAAATAGTCAGTCTTGATCTTCCATCTAGGACCCACTTGTTCATCTTTCTGGCTGTCCGGGGTATCCACAAAGCTCTCCTCCAGCACCACATTTCAAACAAATGATTTTTTTTTCCCCTGACAGCTCTTCCTTTTTTTTTAAAACCATTTCTAAGTAAGCTTAATCCTGACTGGTGGTACTTCAATACTCATTGGTGCCGAAGAAGTAAAGCAACATCCTCAGTGTCAATAAATATCTTTAAAGGAACAGATATTCTCCACGATGTGTTAGCAACATGAAACCACTTGCCTTGCATTAAAAGCATCAGTTTATTCCCAGGGACACATCATGCAAACCAGAATTAATTTAATCCCTTACCTTGCTGCGAGGTGAGTTACACATGGAACATTTCCCAGAAGGTTCAAGGTCCATTCTAGTTCTAATCCATTGCCTTTCCAACGCTACAAACAGGAGGCATGATTAAAAAACAGCTCTGACATGTAACACGTGTTCCATCTTTGCAGCCGAAAGAATCAAGTTCGAGACCATTAAATAAGAAAGTAAGGGGGGGGGGGGGAAGCCCAAAGCAGTTACGGGATAGAAAAGAGAAACTGGATGTTTAAGAAAGACAGAAGATTGAAAATTTATCTCAGTATAAAACTGACTAGTAATATTGCTGCAAGAGGTACAAGAAAGGTCTCTTCCGCCCAGCTGCACCCTAAAGAGACCTGCCTAGACGCCGGATCCAACCCCACCCACAGCTCGGGCGGGGGGGGGGGGCAGCAGCAGGGGAAAGGCTTCCTGATTCCAACTGCCCAGACCCCTGCTTCATGCTAGGGAGATGTGGAGATGTGGGTCCACCTGCGCTCCCTGCCCCCCCACCCCACCCCTCTCCATACCGATCTGGCGGGTGGCGTCCAGCCTCTGCGCCTGTCCCCTGCATTTGATGGCTCCCAGGACGCCGACCGTCACCTTCAGGGCATGATCCTTCCCGTAGTATTGGAGCAGGAGATCGGCCACGTCCGAGACCTGGGCTCCCTCCAGCCGCCCCCGGGGGATATGGCGGCCGCCCTTTGGGACGCGGGAGTCGAGGAGCTTCCTCTTGAACCGCTTGAGCTCGTCCTCCGACAAGTCCTGCAGGGCTGCCAGCAGGCCATCGCGGGCCGTCTCCGCCATCGCCCCGCTGAGAAAAAGCCTCGCCCGGGGGTGGGGGGTGGGGGGTGGGGAGGCCGGGACGGTGGCAAGGCGGGCGGGGAGAGGGTGCAAGGGGGCCCGGCACCTCCGAGGAGTGCCGAGGGAGGAGGAAAGTGTGTGGCCGCCTTCCTTTCGGTTTCCTCTTCAGCTCTCTCTCTCTCTCTCTCACACACACACACACACTTCTCTCTCTCTCTCTCACACACACACACACACACACACACCACGCCGTCACTTCCACTTGCTCGTCGCAGAAGGGCGGGAAAGTCTTTCTAAAGCTTTCTCTCTCTCCAGAAACCGCTGGAGTGGGTTTTTTTCGCGTCTGGCCCCGTTTAGAGCAAACTGTGGCGGGACAGGAAAGGATGATGCCTGACAATATTGCCTTGATGTCTCAAGGCGATACAGGCCAGGACTCAGCTGGCCTTTAGACGGCCCCTGCCACGCTGTTCCCTTCCACGCGGTTTTAGTAGGTCGGATTCGTTCTGAGGCATTCTGATTTTTGTTGTTGTTGCAAATTCGAACAGATCCCCCTAGCATTTGCATCCCCACAGGGAGAGGGTCTATGTGGCAGGATAGACTGGGATGCGCTGAATCCTCCTGCTCCCGTCTGTCCAAACACATCTGGAATGGCTCCCTGAGATCCCACAAGCGGCACAGGTTGCCCTCCTCTTTTGCCTGTTTTCTCGCTTCTCTTCCTGCCCAGATCTGTCCCTCCTCACCTCCCTCCTTGTTTCACCCAGCTGTGGGTGTGGAAAGATGGAGATGGACCAGCAGAGACACCCCCATGGAAAAAACATCATCAGGTGATCCACAAGGTGTGTGGATCCCTATTCTTGAACCATGTGGTACACATGAGAGCAAAGAAGGACAAATATAACCACCATCACCACCACACCAGTGGTGGCATAACCCCCCCCAAGAAACAAGGGGTCCCCCCCCCCCATTCTGTTGACACTATTCAGACAAGTCGCAAGGTCCTAAACTGTTTAGGTCTTTAATATGTTAGAACCAAGACCTTGAACCTGACACAGAAGCGAACCGATAACCAACACCTGTGGATCAGAATTGGAGTGAAAGGATTGAATTTCCTCTTCCCAGCAATTTGGCTGCTGCATTCTGGACCCCTTGAAGCGTCTTTATCAGCCTCAAGCGGAGCCCCACGTAGAGTGCATTACAGTAGTCAGTTTTGAGAATAGCAGTGCACGAACCAGTGTTGTCAGGGACCTGACGTCCGGATGGGGATGCAGCTGAGCCTTTTGCCGAAGTTTGGAAAAAGGTGGAACATGCCACAGCGGAGACTTGTTTTCCTATGGTCAAAGCTGGGTATAAAATCATGGCCGGACTGTGCACCTGATCTTTAAACAGGAGGGTGACTACATCATATTTGGAAGAGGTACCCCCCCAGTCCGGTAGATGGACCCCCTAGCAACATGATATCTGTCAGCCTATTTTTGTTGGTCCAGTCCAATACGGTGGCTAGATAACTCTCTAGACACTGGATAGCATCCACTACAGGTGGCTTAAAGGAGAGATAGGGCTTTATATTCATTTTCTTATGAGTCTTCACAAGAGTGAGGAGAAGAAACATATCACTGGAAAATAATGTATGTTTTGAGTCTTGTAATCGGGACATTGAGAGTAACTACAACTCCATCATGAAACTCAATTCCGTTTACCTCCAAATATTAATTTACTCTAGAGTACATATAACAGCCATTTGTGATGACTCTTCAAAAGCAAGGAGATGCATTATTACTACTCATGTGCCTGTGTGTGTGTGCACATGTGCACGCACAAACATGCATAAACATTTGCACCCGTATGCACACAAACATATAGTGATAATCCTTCCTAGCTGAGTAGGAAAGCATTCTATTCCATTCTGCCAAATTTTTGGAGAATCAGGAGTGGAGGAAGACCCGACCCGACCCCCTATTCCCCACATCCAGTGATCCTCCTGAATCATAGAGACTTTTCCTGATGAATGAATGAATAAAGATGCCATCTGTGTGAATTTGGCAAGGGTGGTGGGAGAGTTCATGAACTCAGATCATGCACAGAGGCTTCACTGCAGTACAGGTTGCACATCCTTCTGCAGAAGAACCTGAACATAGACCGAAGAGCCCTTTTCCTGAGTGGACAAATAGCTATTGCTCTGTTCACCTCACTGCACAATTAACTTGGCATATCCAGACAGACATTTGTCCCGATGCTTGGTGCACACCGGGGAGAATTAGTCTACTCTTATTTCCAGTAACCACATGACATAATTGCTAGAGTGGACCAATTCATCGTCCTCCACCTACCCACTCCTTTTTTAGCCCCATCAGAGATATCTTTTTTGGTGCTAGTTGGTGTACTCTCGTTGATCCCTTCCCAGCAAGAGTGATAACTAGAAACAGACCAAAATTGAGCCCTGCAGCTGTCAGAGTTCTAATTTGAATTTCCAGTATCAGGAAATATTTATCCAGTATCAGTATCAGATATCAACAAATTGAATACTTCCTCTGCGGAAGGCCAGGAAAAGTGAAATTATGAATTTTTTGCTTCTGCTAGACCATCACTTATGACATGAATCACTTAGATTAATTTTTTTAAACAAATATTTCATTTCCCTTGTGTATACTGCAGATCTAGCTGTGGGCAGTTTCTCTATTGGCACTACACATAAGAGAAAGAAAAATTAAAAAAAATAGTCTAAGTGATTCAGCACATCAGCGATGGTCTCGCAGATCGGGGAAAATAATTTCACTTCCACTGCCCCTCTGCAGAGGAGCAGGGGAAGTTTTCAGTTTGCTGATATCCTGAAATGGCTTGTTTATGGCTACTTCATGATACTGGAAATAGGGTCGCTTGAAGTTGGTATTAAGCAGCAGCTTAAGATAACTTGTGGATTCAGCCCCTGAATATTGGAATGATTAGCAGAGCACACCTCCCTCCTTGTAAAGAAATCATATTTCAAGAAAATAAGAGATCTAGTATTTATAAGGAAATACCTTAAGCTAAAGGGACGTGGTGGCGCTGCGGGTTAAACCACAGAAGCCTCTGTGCTGCAAGGTCAGAAGACCAGCAGTCGGGAGTGAGCTCCCGTCGCTTGTCCCAGCTCCTGCCAACCTAGCCGTTCGAAAGCATGTAAAAAATGCGAGTAGATAAATAGGTACCACCTCGGTGGGAAGGTAACGGCGTTCCGTGTCTAGTCGCGCTGGCCACGTGACCACGGAAACTGTCTACGGACAAACGCTGGCTCTACGGCTTAGAGACGGGGATGAGCACCGCGCCCTAGAGTCGGACACGACTGGACTAAATGTCAAGGGGAACCTTTACCTTTACCTTACCTTAAGCTAGGAAAGAGAAAAGTAGTCCATGTTCCAGCTAATCAAGGTGGACTTGCAAGGACACACGGCTGCCCCTTCACTTCCTCAGAACAACAGCAAGGTATCGCCTCCCTGATGGGGTAAAAAGGAAATGCGAGAAAGAAGGGGAATGCCAACAGCCGTCCTAAGAATATCAAACTGGACCGAAGGAGGTAAAGGACAGTCTAGATCAGAAAAACAAAGCTGGCCCTTCTTTCTCTATCTACTCCTTCTCAATCAAAGATATGCATTTCCTTCAGTGTAAGTGATTTGTCCCATGTCAACTCCAACACAAAAAGCATGCAGAGCTAGGTTTCTTATGTCCTGGAATTGTATTAGGCTTTTTGTTGTCCCATGTTGCTGGAAGGTATGAAGTGAACAAGAGGTGGTGTGTTTTTTTGGTCTTCGGTATGTCATAGACTTAATCCTTACAAGAAGAGTTCTAATGTGGCACCATGGCCACAGCAACACTGTTATAAACCTATTTGTATATATGATACAAGGCACTGAGTGGCTAAAAGATGGCTTCTTTCCCAGTCAGGCAAAAATAGGGACCCTGCAAGGCAATTATAGGGCATTTTGACAGGACAGTTTGATGAGGCGTTAGGAAGCCAATGGCAGGAACAACAGAAGAGAGACCAGGAGCACAGAAGGCCTCCTCAATCAGATTGTCCTATAGCTATTCCACAGTTGAATCATAGAAAAGTGAAGTTGGAAGGGGCCTACAAGGCCATCAAGTCCAACCCCCTGCTCAATGCAGGAATACAATCAAAGCATATCTGCCAGGTGATTATCTAAGTTTTTCTTGAATGCCTCGTGTTGGAACACTCACCAACTCCCGAGGTAACTGGTTCCACTGTTGTACTGCTCTAACAGTTAGGAGGTTTTTCGTGATATTCAACCAAATCTGGCTTCCTTTAACTTGAGCACATTGTTGCGTGTCCTGTACTCTGGGATGATCGAGAACAGATCTTGCCCCTCCTCTGTATGACAGCCTTTCAAATATTTGAAAAGTGCTATCATATCACCCCTGAGCCTTCTTTTCTCAAGGCTAAACATGCCCAATTCTTTCAGCCTTTCCTCATAAGGCTTGGTTTCCAGCCCCCTGATCATCCTTGTTGCCCTCCTCTTAACTTGTTCCAATTTGTCAGCATCCTTCTTGAAGTGTGGTGTCCAGAACTGGACACAGTACTCAAGGTGAGGCCTAACCAGTGCTGAATAAAGGGGGACTAGCACCTCGTGGGATTTGGAAACTATGTACTTTGATTAATGCGTCCTAAAATAGCATTAGCCTTTTTTTGTAGCCACATCACACTGTCGGCTCATATTTAGCTTGTGATCTACAACAATTCCAAGATCCTTCTCGCTTCTAGTTTTGCTGAGCCAGGTATTCCCCATCTTGTAACTGTGCAATTGGTTTCTTTTTCCGAGGTGCAGGACTTTGCACTTATCCCTGTTGAATTTCATTCTGTTGCTTCGGCCCAGTGCTCCATCCTATCAAGGTCATTTTGAATTTTGTTTCTGTCTTCTAGGGTATTAGCTATTCCGCCCAATTTTGTATCATCTGCAAATTTGACAAGCATTCCCTGCACTCCCTCATCCAGGTCATTAATAAAAATATTGAAGAGCACCGGGCCCAGGACTGAGCCTTGGGGTACCCCACAAGTTACCTCATCCCAGTTAGAGAAGAACCCATTAATCGTCACCTTCTGAGTACGATTCTGTAGCCAATTGTGTATCCACCTGACACTTGATCTATCCAGTCCGTACCTAGCTAGCTTGCTAATCAGGAGATCATGGGGCAGGACTTAGAGTAAACTTAGATCTTCCCATATTCCAGGAGTGAACAGAGTGTTTAGATGTTGTTGTACTGCAACCCCCATGAGCTTTAGCTAGCATAGGCAATGGAAGAGGGGAGTATTAAATGTAGCAATCCAGAAATTATCTGGAGGTTGCCACTTGGCCCAACCGCAGCAGAGGAACAGACTGGGTAGTGGCCCCAGGCTGAACGATGAGCAGCCACATGGCTCCCGATTGGCAGTTCCACCACATGGAGACTATTCTCCGACAGCTTGGTTTAGATCAACCTCCATTTTATTTTTCTCCTTCCTTAACTTATGCTGTACAAGTTGGACTTATTAGAATCATGTAATTTAATAATGGTTGTCTACGTTTGCTTTCCCCCCACTCTTTCTTCATATCTTCTTCCTTACTTGCTGTGTAAACTTGTGGATTGTAAACTTGTGGGCAGAAAGGGTTCCTTTTGCTGACGTAGAGGCACTGAATAAATTTTAGGCATTTCTAAATAATAAACAGTTACAACATGGACAAGATGATGGGCTTCCAGTTCACTAGATAGAAAGTTTAGGGTCCAGGCAATGTGACATCCATGTCACTGGTTCAGAGTCTCTGGTCCCCAAATAAAAGATCTAATGGCCAGAATCCTATTAGTTATTCATACTGGTGTAGGTGCAGTGGTGAATTGCTACTTATTCGTGAATTGCCAGTTGTATTCCTTATTGGGCAGGAAGCCATGAGACCCTATGTGCAATGAGAAGTGCAAGCAGCAGTTCATAAACTTGCAGGGATTCAGCACTGCGATTTGCACCATTGCACTTAATCAATAGGATTCTACCTATTGATTAAGTGCAATGGTGCAAATCGCAGAAGAAAGACAGAGGGATGAGGATTGACCCTTCAGCTCAACAGGTGGCTCTTCTTCCTATATTTAATCCCAGAATCTATCACCCAAATACTATTCCCACCCCTCCATTATTCTCCCCGTGTGACTTAGAGTGACTCTATTAATGACTAAGCTCCAAAATGTTCTACCATTAACAGCACTACTCAGCAATTACAAAGTCAAGACAGTGGCTTCTTTTATTGAGTCAAACTATCTCACATTTGGTCTTTGATATTCTCCATAGCTGCCTGTATTTCTCCCCTTAGTAGAAAAGGAATGATATGTTTTCATGTATTTTTGCTTGAAGTAAAATAAAGACATGGGGAAAAAAAACATGAGACAGCCATGGAGCACATGGCTATAAATGGCAGATTCCATTTGCCCTGGAATGGTGTTGCACCTTTGCTGCCTCATGTCTGGCCTTCAAGGTCTTCAATAAGGAACTTGTTTTTCATCTTTATTGCCTTGTACAGCCTGTCCTTGCAATCACGGTTCCAGCTCGGCACCAACTTGTAGAGCTCCCGCATCTTGTCCTGGCTGGTTGTCTTTGCAGAGATGGCTTGGTATTGCTCTTCATCCAGGATGGTTCCATACAGCATATCCAAGATTCCCTCTACTGTGGCAGTCCTCTGAATCAGTGCCTCTCGGTGTCGGTCAATGAAATGCTGCTCCAGTGGGACTGCTGCCTGCGTCCCTGTCAAAGAAAGAAATGGAATCAAAGGACATGTCTGCACCAGGAATATTCTCATCTGATCAGTCGTAGAAGACTGTACCAATTAATTGCAGTTCTATGACAGAACACTGTGGCTGAAATCCTGTTGCTTAATTTATACTTGCAGAGGGATGATGACAATACCAGCAGGGGTGATTTTCAATGATTAAAAACTTCCTACTTCTCTCACACAGTTTTTCCAAATCCCATGCAATCCCTTTCATCGCGTGGAAGCCATGGGGACCATAGGGGAAAGTTTTAATTACCAAAAATCACTGCTGCTGGATGATGGTAATAGTGAAGGAGATTTTTGGAAATTTAAAAACTTCCTCCTTCTGTCCTGTGGCTCTCTTGGCTTCTATGCAATGGAATTTTCCACAAGAGTTGGAAAAGCTGTGGGCTATTAATTGCCAAAAAAAAATCTCCTGTCAGTGACATCATCGCCCTTTTACAGTCATAATTTAAAGTTACGTAACAGGATTTCAGTGTATTGGTTTTCTTTTTTGTGAAGATTAATACTATTTTAGATGATGGATCAGGTGAAGCTAGTCAATGGAAGTCAATCTGCATGCATGCTAGTACACCTATGAGCTAGGTGAGAGGATGCTGCAGGGCAGCCATGGCTGTAGGAAACAGCTACGCAGACTAAATTTCAGATATTGCCCGGAAAGGATAATATTTAGGAAGGACTTACTACTTACTCATGAATGGCAGTGGGGTCTTGCTACAAGCACCTGGAATAAAAAGAATAAATGTGATTGTGTGTGAAACAAGCATTTCCCAGAGAAGAATTACAAAATTCATCCTACTGACTCAATTCCTGAGTAGAAATATGAAAATGAGTGGATGTGGAGTCTTTCAGAGCCCATTGGTGCAATTAACTTCTAATTCATAACTGGTTGTAAACTCTTATGTCAGTTCCTATCAGGTTACAGTTAAATTTAAATGCTGATGTAGGCACATTCTAAAATCTCCCACAAACTGAGAAGTAAAGCAACTAGCAGTTTATTAGTTTGCTGTTCATTGCTTTGCCATTTTTGAGTTTTATTGCCCTAAATCAGCCATTCTCAATGGGGGGGCATATGGCCCCCTTGGGAGGCCCGGTCACATTTGAAGGGGGCCACAGATTGGAAACAATTCTTCATACACCACTTTATAAAGTTTGTTATGCGACTTATACAATCCTGATTCTGCCTATATTTCTTTCGTATGGTGTTTATGATTGTGGCTTTAAAAAGGATTAGAATAGCTGCCCTACATGATGTTTTAGTTTTTAAAGTCATTTAAACCTATTCTCCAGAACTGCTAGAGAATTTGCACTGAAAATCTAGTGTTAGCAGACAGAACAGGGAAAATTGCACTGAAAATCTAGTGTTAGCAGACAGAACAGGGAAGAGATCTTTCATTGGGCTTTTGGTAGTGTGAAACCACGCATGTTCCCCGATTTGTCAACACTCTTCATAAGGAAGCCTGGTAAGGGTTGCATTATCCTACGGCTGGAAAGCACCAAGTGCTGTTCCATATATAGTCAAAACGGAAATACTTGTCGTCTGCTTATACGTCTGATTTCATTGCTTAAGCCCTACATCAGTGTAAGTTCTTACATCCAGTAAGTTAATCTACTTGCAAGTGTGAACTGCAACAAAATGTTGTAGCGTGGACTGCTTTACACCCAAAGTCAAATTATCGGACAAAGATAGTTTCAGTACTTTTAGGACATTGGAATTCCATGGTAGGGGATTTTGGTAGGCTTCACTCTAAAGGCGAGAGGGCCATGGTTTATGTGGTTCTTTTAGCATAAGAAGTCAGCACTGGTGGTCCTCAGCAATTGCCCAAGGGCATCAGATGCTTATGAGATCTTCCACCCACACAAGTGGGTTGCTGTTAGAAAAACACCAGGGGGTTTGAAGCGGGAGTGGTGGTGGTATTATTCTTTGAGTAGACTCAGGGAGATAACATGTAGAAATCTAATGAATAAATAATAAATAATAAATAAACTGAGCTTGCACAAGGAGGTTGACTGTAATGAAAGTTTTCGGTGAAGCAGGGTTTAAACTGTACACATTGTGTCCACAGTTCATCCGTACAAGCAGATTTGAGGAAAGGAGAAAGTGAAAGTAAACTGATGCCTAAAGGAGGCAAGGGGGCGGGGGAAGGACTTTGGCCTTCGGGTTGGAAGTACAGTGTCGTTTGTATTTACTGTCGTTAAATACTGGGAAGGGGGAGAAGGGCTGCCTCCGGTTTTTGATGCCTGATTTCAGGATCCTACCCCCCCAGTCTTGCCAAACGGAGGCAAAGAGGTCTGAACCACTTTAAGGGGATCCGTCCAAAAGAAACCCCTGGCCATCCCCTCCTGCCCCCCAGACCGTCCCCCCCCCCCGCCGCTCCCCCCACCGACCTGCCCTTCGATGACGTCTCTTTCGCCAGGGCTTCCCCCCCCCCGCCCTTCCTACCGTTCCTCGTGGCCCCGAGGAGCCGCTCCGCCTGGGGCTTGCAGGCGATGGCTTCCAGGACGCCGGCCGCCACCTGCGGGGCGTGAGCCTCGGTGTAGAATTGGACCAGGAGATCGGCCAGGGCCACGGCGTGGGCTTTCTCCATCCGCCCGCGGGGGATGTGGCTGTAGCCCTCCTGCACCGGGAACTCGCGGAGTTTCCCCTTGAAGCGCTGGAGCTCGTCCTCCGTCAGGTCGTCCAGGGCTTCCAGCAGGCGATCCCGCGCCGTCCTCGCCATCGTCTCGTTTCAGCGCCGGGAGCGGCAGATCCGCGCTCAGGAGCAGCGCGGGGCCAGATCTCGGCTGACGTCGGACCTCCGAGGGCGCGAAAGGCGCGGTGGGCGGGACCCGCGCTTCCAGGAAAAGGGGGCCGGTCTACGTGGCCCCCGCCGCCGCCTCCCCGCCCGCTGAAGCCTGGCTGTCTGCTGCCCCCTGGTGGCTTCCTCCCCGCCTTGCACGGGCCGGCCCTTGGGCAGCCGCAGAAAGCGGCAGGGTGGAGTGGCTTCTGATCCGCGATCTCTGAAGTTGGGAAGGAGGATGAACGTGGCCCGGGATGAAAGAGCCGCCCTCTTGGAAAACAGCCGAAGAAGCCCTAGCCCTTTGGAAATCTCACTAGCCCTCTCCCAAATGGCGATTTGGGGAGGTGCTTTTAAGAGGGTTCAGCACACAAAGGGTGCTGCTGATCTCACTTTCTCCAAACACGTTTCTCATCACCGCGCACCTCTGTTGTGCAGTTTGCTTTTTGGACTACAAAGGCATCCCCGCCCAATGAGTTGTGAAATGTATTGCTTGGATCAAAGCCCTTTGTTTTGGTTTAAACCCTTTCTAGGAATTCCGCAGCTGTGTGTTTGCAAAATTTGAAATTCCTCAGAAACCCGTGGTTACTGCTCAGCCTGCCAAAATAAACTGAAGGTGTGGAGAGAGACCATCTTCAGTTTTGCAGGAGGGGAGTTGTAATGAATCTGCCCCGGGGTTTGGTCGGAATTCCTAAGGAAGCAAAGCGGTTTGGGGCACAGGTTTCAGGACCGAGGATAGCTCCTGTTTAAAAAAAAAAAACAGTTCTAAAACCTGGAGCGGATTCGCTGTGAAACTGGAATCACCAGTCAAAGGGGGTGTGATAGCACGTATTTCCAAAACCACTATATTAGAAACTCCGTGTATATAATATGGGAAAAAATAAAAATGAAAATGTACACAAAAATACCAGGATGGGTTTCACCTATAGAAGCATTTGTATATCCCAATCTTCTGAATTTTGAATTTTTTTTTGACTTATACAGATATCTTAGATATAGATAGGAGATTAAAACCGAAACAAGACCTTATAGACTGGGGATTAGACGCATCGTGGTGGCCCATAATGCAAATACAATCTAGATATGAAAGGGATTCAAAAATGTATGATTTTTATAAAGAAGACCAAATAATGTTAACATCAGATGATAAATTAATTAGGAAAATATATAAATTTCTTTTAAATTGGAAAATGGAGGACAAACAGGTCAAAGAAATGATGGTTCAACGGGCAAATTTTTTTGGATATAATATTGACTTTGAAAAATGGCAAAAACTATGGTCTAGAAACTATAAAATGACAATGGCAACATCTTATAAAGATAATTTATATAAAATGTTTTATAGATGGCATTTACCACCCGATAGATTAGCTAAAATGTAGTCTAATAGGTCAAGTAAATGCTGGAAATGTCATAAAAAAACTGGAACTTATGATCACCTTTGGTGGACCTGTGATAAAGCAAATAAATTTTGGAAAAAAATACATATATGGCTTGTTAATCAAAAAACATGTAGATTTTAAGCCAGAACTCTTTCTATTAGGTATAATATCAGAAAGTGTTGATAAACAAAATGTATATTTAATACTGCATATTTTAACAGCTGCAAGGATTATATTCGCACAATACTGGAAAAATGAAGAAACACCTACAGATCAAGAAATAATTAAAAAGATATTGGACTGCGCCGAAATGGATAGACTGACACTGAAAATCAAAGGAAAGGAAGATGCAGAATATTATCAAACATGGAACTTATTTTATCAATGGTTAGAAGAATGTTGTATAGATTAAGAGCTTAATATGTATTGTAGTTGTATTAACAAATGATTATAAGCTGAACCTAGGTGACATGATGTTAAATAAGCATGGATGGATTTTATAAATAATAATAAAAAGAAAATTTTTTTTAAAAGGGCATGTGTGTGATAGGACAAGATTGATTGTAACAAAATGTACGACGCGCTCCTCCTCTCCCAAGATATAGAGATTCCAGCACCAGGAAAAAAGTAATATCTACCTCCTCTAATAAAGGACATTTCATTGTAAAGTTTGATTATGGAAGTGGTTAAGCAGATTTGGCTATTAGAATGCAAGTGAAGAACTTATTTCTTTTCAGAAACATTTGTTTCTTGGCTTTTTATTTTACTCTTACGGTGTGGAAATGTTCAGGATGTGATCACACAGAGAAATCAGTTGCAATTTGGACTGCTTGTGGAGCAGTGAACACACAGCACACAGGGATGTGTGTCTTGATCTGTGTGTCTTGGAGTACAGCTATAGAGCCTCTACTTTTACCGGCCACGCTGGTGCTGTCCAGGCCCAGCATCTGTAGTGCAGGATTCTACCTGATGGTCAAGATGGATGCAGTAGAGTGGCTTCTGTCGGTGAAAGCTAGTTTGCCATTTACGTTTTAAAAGAAAGGTGAGGAGGGGATATACTCATGTCAGCGCTGCATCCAGATGTAGAATAATTAACTTAACAAGGGTCCATTGATGCTTAGTAAGGGGCAAAGTGTATTTTGATCCCTCTTCCATCTCTTCCCTTCTAACAACGATGTAACTTTAGTTAAGGATTTCACACCTATGCTTGCCTCTTTTTCCATTAGGAACACATACACCTGGAATGTAATCATCATCGCCACCATCATCTTAAAACTGCAGTTGGAAGGGACCCTATGGATCAGCCCCTGTCAAGGAGGCCCCGTGGGGAATCAAACTCCCGACCTCTGGCTCCGCAGCCAGAGAGCTAAACCACTGAGCTATCCAGCAGTTCTCTATGTGGCTTCTAATGATGACAATAATCAGAATACTTTCTAAGCCCACTTTCCCCAAGTTGATCCCAAAGTCCATTTTCTTCAATGGCAAATGTATATATTCCCTGTTAGATTTTAAAACCTCATATCCCAGTTATAAATGCAACTGGATGCATATATTGTGTGTATTATGTGCCATCAAGTTGGAACTGACTTTTGGTGACCCTAATAGGGCTTTCAAGGCAAGTGAGATATTTAAGGAGTGGTTTTACCAGATTCACCTCCCTCCCCAAGTGTTTCCATGGCTGAGTGAGGATTCAAACCCAGATCTCTTGAGTCCATGTCCATCAGCCTACCCACTACTACAGGCTTTGATTCTGGAGGAAAATCTCTTCTTAAAGAGAATTTTCCCTTAAAGAGTCTTCCGTTCTTTAAAAAAAATAAAAATTAGACCGAAAAACTTTAAAAAGCTACATTTAATCAGTTTTAAGATGTTTAAAAAATCATTTTTTAAATCCAGTTATCCTAGTGCAATAAAACCTCTTTGCTCCTGTAGTAATGATAGGAAATACGTTCTCAGAGGAAGAATACTGCCATCTTGCGAGCAGATCAAGCAAAAGTAAAAAAAATTAAAAAGACAAAAAATGTAAAATGTTGTGGCACTTTAAAGGCAAACTGTTACAATAACAATCTTAGAACTACAGAGTTGGAAGGGACCCCTTTGGATCATCAAGTCCAGCCCCTGTCAAAGAGGCATAGTAGGGAATTGAACTCCCAACCTCTGACTCTGTGGCCAGATGCCTAAACCACTGAACTATCCAGCAATCTATATTTACACTAACCACTGGCATTTAATCTGAGGGAGGAGACAGAGCAGCCTTCCTTCTCTCCGGAAAAGCATCCCATAGGAAAGTGGTTTTTGTAGTCCTCGTTGTCAAGGGCCAGGTTACTACCGTACATGCCGTACAACGACTGCTTGGAACTCCCCAAGTGACCTTGGGCAGCGAGTCAGAATCAGAGTCAGTCTCAGTTTCTCATACATAGGGACACAAGTACACACACACACACGCACACACCCCTAACCTTCCATATAGGGTTCTGGAGAACATTGACCAACCTGAGCTTTTCAGGTGGGACTGTAAAAGTAATCAATTTGTATATGTTAGGCTGTATCACGTCAGACTGGAGGTGTGATTTTCAGCACACAGTCAAAATAATACAGCAGAGGGATGACTCGGATGACTAGGCTTGAACTTTTATCTCTTACATGCTAGGTTTTTTTTTTATGTGCAGGGAAATGTTGTTTCATTTTATGGGAATGGATGAGCATTCAGTCATATGAACCCACTTGTACGATCTGTAGCAGTACAGTCATGGTGTCGGTTCAGCATTTCATCATCTCCTGGAACCATCTCCAGGTCCATCCTGGGGCCAAAGCTTGACAGATCATCACAAACATCCAGCTTCTTCTCTTAGACCATGCATTACACCGTTCAAGGCCAAACTGTATATTATGAGTAACCTGTTACTACAGGAAGGACTTCCTCAAGTGCTGAAAGATGTAATTGTAATTCTTAGGTTTAAATAATGTATTCGATTGATATTAACCGCCATTGTATACTCATGGTTTTCAACTTTGTATTTCAAATATTGTATTTCAATGTTGTAAGCTGCCTTGGGTGCTTTTCAAGGAGAAAGACAGGGTAAAAATATTAGATCGATCGATCGATCGATCGATCGATCGATCGATCGATAGATAGATAGCAGGAGCTTTTTCATACCTCCCACAGTTCTCAAATTAGCTCCTATCACTGTGTCATTGTGTGATTATTTTATTCTGGAATAAAATATAGGCTTCCTCTGTAAATACTTAACGATACAATTTGCCCAAATCACCTCCTTGGGTCACTAATGAATTTAGCATCTAAGGAAAGGCTACCCATAACATATCATTTGACCCTCACTTGATTTTCTCTGCCTATTCCCGAAACCTTGAAATGCCAGATATAATCATGAACTGCCCATAACTCTGTAATATCCTTTGCCAGGAAATCGGATACCCTGGTTTCCTTCTCTCCACCCTGGCCATCAGCTGCTCCAAACACTCAAGAATTCGACTACCGACAACTGTTCATCCACCAAGGGAAATGATAAGAAATAATGACTTACACTCAACAGTATCAAGTATTTGTCTGTAGTGGGTTCTCTTGGATAGAAGACTGCACAAAGCTAACGTGACAGTTTAGCAGTGTCTTCTGCGGGGGTGGGGAGTTCTCCCCAACACTCACCTCCTTCAGAGGCACATGCAAAATCTGGATGACATCTGAACCTTCCCAGAATCATTGTGCATTTTTGAGCTATATATAGGGAGTCTTGGGGCGGGACCAATTCATTTGGCTTTGGTTTCTGTCCCAGGATGGTCTGTTTCTCCTTGGTGCTTATGTGATCTCTGGATACTTGCTCTCTGAACATTGCTGCCTTCTTTAAACAATCGTCTGCTCTAGTAAGATTTTTTTCCTATATCACGGTGTCTGTCCGTCTGTTCGTTCGTTCGTTCGTTCCTTCCTTCCTTCTAGTTTCATGTTGAATTCCTTTAACTATATTCCTGTGTTTCCATTGTTTGTAACCTCATTTGATCCTTTCATTCACTGTTAATAAATAGGTCAAATGAGACGTGATTGTTGTTGGTTAGGGTGCCTCAGTAGATCTGAAGAACTAGTGGTTATCAATGGCTGGAATCAGTGCCATTCCAGGAAGAAAGGGAACAGATGGCCTATGTAGGATACTGAGCTCCTACTCCCACGTAGAAATGTATGTTTATTCCTTGGGAAAGAAAGACTCCAAACTTGGATCTGATACTTGATTTCTGAGCGGTTTAGAGCAAAAGGGTCTGTGGCCTCCTTGTTTTCTTTGAAAGACCAACGCACACCCACTGAAAAGGCCTGTTGGGGGCAACATGGCAGAGGCTTTTGGAAGCATGAGCTACGTGGAAAGGGAGAGAAAAAAGTATGAAAAGTGGTTATGATCATGTGTTTAGGGGTGTGTGCTTACAGTGAAAGAGGTGACAAATGCATGGAATTTTGCTCTCCCTGTTTCACCACAACAGAACCTCCATGTTCAGAGGCAGTATACCTCTGAGTATGAGGTGTAAGGGACAAGCATTAAGAGAGGGTCATCATCCATTGCTTGTGAGCTTTCAGAGGCCAATGCTGGAGACACAATGCTGACTTCAAGGTACCTTGGTGGGATCTAGTAGAGACATTTTCTATGCTCTTAACAAAACACCAGACTAGTTTCTTATTGGACTCACTTTGGCTGCTCCAGAGAGTAAAATATGGTTTTGTTGCAGTGCCCGCAATGTGTGAAAGCCTTGAGTTCCATAGGTTTCCTCTTTGAACTTGAGACTAGAATTCAGTGCACACTCTCTCTGTGTTCTTTTTATATATTCAATATATATTACAGTAAAATGAATTAAGCTATACTAAGAATGTGAATAAAGCAGTTCATCATTGCAGTCAAGTGTCTGCTTCACAGAATGGGCACCATGTGGTTCAACAATATTGCAGTGTGTACGCAACTCAGAATTATCCATAAACCAACACAGTCCAAATGACCTGGCAATGGAATAATTGTGCTAAGGACAGTAACACAGAGAAACCAACTATATGCAAATGAAATGCACTAGTGCTACACCACTACTTTAGGCCACTACTTTATATTTGATTGTGCCAAATCCAGAAGTTCACCCTGATTCCAGAATTTGATCAAACTTAAAATGTGACTGTCGTGTTCTCATATTGAATGTGCTCTTGGTTTTTCAAATCCTAGATCCGAGTTCTTCTTCAGTGTTTCAGGACTTCCTGTAATTTAATCAAACTACGTAGGCACAATAGCTACATCTTGCCCTAAGCAATTCATTGTTAAAATTCCATGAATCTCAAAAATAGGTTAGCCTACTAAAATCATATCAAAATATTCAATATGGTTACAAAATGAGCTTGAAATACAGCATGTGTTTCTGTCTATATTTAGACTGCAACAACTGCCCCACTGAATTAATCAATTAAAAACCTTTAATTAGAAATGGATCTTCACATAATTGTGCAGGATATTTTAAATGTTCATATTTATTGCAACATTTGTTTCTTGCAGGATTTCTGGCTTTCCCTTCTTTCATTATAAAGATTGTATATGTATTTCTGAAAAGTGCAGATTGCAACCACCATCTTAGAAAAGATTCTTCCCTACACTGTCCCTTGGGGGGAAAAATGCCTCTCTACTGGCTTCTCCCTCCCTCCTTCCCTGTGGATGCTGCTGGGGGCATGGACTATGGAAAAGTTTTGTTATACTGTACATGATAATTGCATGCATGCCCCTCTAAAATGAAAAAAAAAAACAACAACCTTGAAGGGTGAGAAAAAAACACCAAATTAAACATGGAACCCATATTGCAAATTCAGATGGAAAAGCTGTATACTTGGAGCAGGATTGGCCCTATGTGGCCTTCAGCGATGTTTTTTCTAGCCTCTAATGCTCCCCATTCATTTTCCAATCAAAAAAGTGAACTGCTGCTCCTAGAAGTTTCTATGGGTAGCAATTCACCTTTTAAATCACTTACAGAGCCCTTCTGTCCCCTAAAATTCCAATGTTTCAAAACTGGAAGTGAACATCTGGCCATGTATGGTTTCATACAACGTTGCTGTGTAACAGCAATGTCACTCAACTCTTATCTGCACTCACGGAAGAGGCAGAAAGAAGCAAGCAGACACTGCTGCTTGGTGCTAAGCTCCAATTACCATGCTGGTTTCCCCTTCTGAACTATTTATAGGGCATTTGTCACCACGGCCTGCACAGAGCTCAGCAGCTGCTTTGGCATTCCTCTCTTACTTGCAATAGGTCAGATGGGTGTGGCCCCGATTGCAACGAAAGCACAAAAGTGCGAAGAGGAGGTTGTGGTTGACAAATCAACAAAAGCCCATCTCCTCAAGTCACGGATTCATGCTAGTTAGTTTGGCACCAGCCACACGTGGATGGACTGGTTTGGAAGCAGACTTAACTCTATGACACCTGGTGTTCTTCTACTTAGCTAAGTTCAACTATTTATGTTTTCTTGCAAGGGAAGCCATCTATTTGCTTATCATTTTCGCCTTTTAAATCCCACCTTTCAATTAGCAATAACCTTCAAGGTAACTAACGATTACTATTTAAAGTTTAAAACAAAAGAGCTATGGAGCTAAATCCAGTTCTAGTCCCACCTAGAGCTGAACCACTGAATCCAGGGTAGCCACATCTAACTTAAGTCTCATTGATCTAAAGTAATGGTTCCCAACCTTGGGTCCCCCAATATTCTTAGACTGCAGCTCCCAGAAATCCTGGCTAGCGTAGCTAGTGGTGAAGGCTTCTGGAAGTTGCAGTCCAGGAACACTTGGGGACCCAAGGTTTGGAACCACTGATCTAAAGGGATCCACTCTTGGTAGGACTAACGCTGAATTTCTCCCAACAAAGTCTTTACAGCCAACAAAATGGCTTCAAAAAAGGCCAAATCGTATTGTGTGCCCACTGGTGTTACTGCCCTTGAGTATACCCTCTTATGCTTTTTATCCACGCATCTTCCTCAATATGGGGAAACAATGACTGGCCACATTTTGTTGCGGAGGGAACTCTCAGAGCTGACTTGCACAAGGTCAGGGCCTTCAAATAAGACCAAGTGCCCTCAGCCGGCCAGCTTTCATATTTCCTGAAAGTAGGAAGGAGGAACAACTTTAAAAGGCACTTGGAAAGAAATAAAAATGTTGGTTTAACCAGGAAAATAAGAGAGAAGAAAAAGATAAACCAAGCCTCTATCTGGTCGTCTCGGGATGCGAATGTCGGCCTCAGGTTCTGTCTACAGATAGGGGTATTTGTATTCGTATACGAATACCCCCGCACAGGTGGACATAACGAGGGTCCAGCTCCATGGGGCCGGACAGTCCACTCACTGATCCGCCGCAGGTGCGGGCACCACGGAGCCTTCCAAGGGCTCCGTAGATCCTGTTTGGCGAGCCACTCTTCAACCTAGCAGAGAGGCTTGTCGTCCCGCCTCCTGCCAGGAGTGGCTCGCCGAATGCGATCTCCGGAGCCCTTAGAAGGTTCCGTGGCACCCGCGCCCGTGGCAGATCGGTGAGTGGACCGTCTGGCCCCATGGGGCTGGACTCTCGTTATGTCCACCTGTGTGGGGGTATTTGTATACGAATATCCCCATCTCTAGTTTCTGTCACATCCTTCAGCAGTGATTCTGCAGTCAAAGAAATGCAGTGGTAGAAGGGGCAGAAAGTGGCAGCAACAGCCTCATCCTCCATAGTCTTCCCTCGATGGCTTCTTTCAGACTCCTGTCCTCTTTCATAACCTCAGTCCCTTTGTTTTTTTCTCCCATGCCCCTCAACTCTCCTGAAAGACTCCACAAAACTCTTTCCCAGTCTCCTTACTCCAACCTCCCCCCCCCTACATGTTGGTATCTTGTTGGGATGAAAAGTTGTGGGACTCTATCTTGGGCACCTGTCTGGAGGTGCGGAATGCTGCATACCTTATATTGTTGTTGTTTCCTACTTCTGTTGTCCCCGCTCAGGGCGTTGTGGGAAACTGGCAGTGTGAGATGTGTGTATAGGTGAGAAAGCAGAGTATTTATAGTCTAAGAAAATTCTAAAGAAGTAGCCTAAGAAAGAACATTCTAAATAAATACTGTAGGTACTGTAAGTAATGAGAGCCTCTTTGGTGCCCAGGCTGCCACCCTTGATCAGCCACCATGTCTAGCTCCAAGCAGCGTCTCATTCAGGGAATGCACCAGGACCTCAGCTGTCCCATCTGCCTCAAGCTCTTCCAGTCGCCTGTGACGACCGAATGCGGGCACAGCTTCTGCCAGGATTGCCTGTCCCGAGTGCCCAAGGAAGAGGATGGTAAGTCCACCTCCTGCCCCGCCTGCCAGGGGCTCACCAAGGTGGAGCAGCTGCGCATCAACCAACAGATGGAGCACCTGGTGGAGGCATTCAAACAAGTCCCTCATGACCACTGTGAGGAGCACCTTGACCCCCTGAGCGTCTACTGTGAGCAGGACCAGCAAGTCATCTGTGGTGTGTGCGCTTCACTGGGCAAACACAAGGGCCACAACATCATCACTGCTGCTGAGGCCCACCAGAGGATGAAGGTAAGTGTCAGGATAGGGGGTGATGTCTTTTGAATCGGGAAAACGAACAGCCCTCCCTGATCCAGTTGGCACACCTGGCATGAAATCTGTTCAACAGTCTAAGCATACAATTTGTCATGTGATAAAACTCTACCAGCATGCTACAACTTCAGACTGTCAGGGAGGGCAGCAAGGTGGGAAGAAATCTCTCCACAGAGCAAACAAGCATGTTGGAGAGTACATCTACTAATCTAGAACCTTTCCCCCATACATCTAGCTATTTAGCTCCAGAGCACTTTTTTTATTAATGGAAGGGAAGCATTTCACACGGCTTTCATCCCCTTATAGGCCCCTTCCAACTTCATTATTCTAAGTCTGACATAGTAGAATCCAGGAACAGACATTTATTCACACTTTATGCATCTATTTTCTTTTTCTCTCAGCTGATCTGCGGTTGATGCATTTATTTGTTTGCCATAATGTCTCAGAAACTTAGAACCTCCTCCTCTGTATTAGATAATTAAGCTGGTAGGTCCTCTTTCTGTAGATGCGCCTGTTCAGCCCAGCTTTTCCAGGTAATTGTAGGTGTATTGTCCTCATGTTTTTCACTCTCACTACTTGTTTGCCAGACTTTGACTTACTCCTTTAAATCTCCCTCTTCCCTCCCCCCCCCCACTCCACCCCTCTGTACTTCTTGTCTTGTATGATTAGTGCCAGACAGGGAGAAGAAGGTAAGCCTGCACTATGAGAATTCTGCCATTTCTGCTGGAGAGCTCAGGGGCTTAAGCGTCTGGGTTGGGAGTTTGATTCCCCACTATGCATCCTTGACATGGGCTGGACCAGTTGTCTGCACTATAGGAAACAGAACACAGCGAAATGTCCTCCAGTTCCCTTTAGTCACAAATTCTGATCTGGTACCATGAAAAACAGGAGTGCAGGAAACAAAGCAAAAGAATACTTTCCTTGCCACTTAGGAAGGGAATGGCAAAATCATTGAAAAATCCCTGTCAAAAATGCTTCTAAAATGCCTTAAAACAACCTTAAAAAGTAACTTTTGATATGCTACTCTTCACGGCACAACATGTTCATGCCAATAAGGCAACTTCATTCCTGCTCATTCTGTTACTGGCACCCTTTTTAACCCAAAACATAAACTAGTTACAGTTCACTATGTTACATGTAACTAATTACTTTCCAGCACTATTAACAATGAGTGTCCAGAGTTTCTGAGTCTTTTCCAGGCCTTTTTGGAGGTCCCAGGGATTGAAATCTGGATTTTTTTCCCCCCTTCAAAGTGCATGTTCCACTGCTGAACTGAGGCCTCTATTTTGGTTTTAAAGGGTATTTTCTTTATTGATTTTACCAAAAATGCAGTCCTTAACTCATCGAGTCCATGATAACCACTCAAGATTAAGGCATTGAGCTGAAATCAAACTAAATATAAATATTTTGTTTCCAATTGCTCTGCATGAGAGCTGTGCCTATTTATTCTCTTTCTCCCCCTCTCTTGGAACAATGTTAGAAACAACTTCCTCAGCAACAAGTCCAGTTGCAAGAAGCCCAAGTGCGCAAGGAGAAAATGATTGCCCTGCTGAACCGGCAAATAGCAGAAGTAGATGTGAGTCATTTCTATTCATATACGGGTGGGCATGTGATGTATTTACTTGTTGAGGAAATCCTGGGTGTCTTTCCTGACTGACCACCCACTAGCAAAAAAAGAATGGCTCTGTTCTCTCAGGGCTACTTCATAGTTATTCTCAACCTGAACATTTGCACATGAAAAGGTGTTATTTAATAAACACTGGATCTGTTTTTAACCTCGCTCCTTCTGAGGGGTTGAAGTTGCATTGCTGGGAAAATCAAGTAGGAAATAAAAGGGGGATTAAAACAGAAAGAACCTGGGGAGGCTGTTTCTTGGGAATAAGGAGGAGTCCGTAGGGGAGGGAAAATTGGATGTGATCCCAAAACTGGGCATGATCTTGACGTCTCTCTCCCTCTTTGTCCAGGACACTGTCTCTCGATTCAAGCAACAGGTATCTGAGCAGCTAGGAGTAATGCGTGCCTACCTAGGGGTACTGGAGGCCTCTCTGGGCCAGGAAGCTGAGCGGGTGCAACACCAAGCCACAGATGCCTTGCAGAATGAACGCAAAACCATGACTAGCTACCTGAAGCAGCTCAATCAAATGGAGGCTGTGTTGGGGGAGGTGGAAAATGAGCCGCAGACTGAGTTTCTCAGGGTGAGTCATCTCCGGCTCCATCTTTGTGATCATTTCCAGTCTTTGGAACGTCTAAACATAACAACCGTATTGCTACGTTCCTGGGTTTTGTGTATAAGGCAATACAATACATCATGTCTTTTTCTCCCCCCCCCCCGCCAACAGCCCAACCACAGTAAAGGTTTACCCTGTCTTTTTTTGTTTCATTCAGCAACCCATTTGCAAATGACGTATTTTTCCCTGCGGCATTTTTCACTCTTGTCATTTGAAAATCTGTGGAACATGCAGAAGCTGCAGGAACAGATTGTCAGGAAAAAGGCCAAATCAAAAACCATATTTTTTTTTTTAAAAAGCCATGACTTTTACATAGTGGCTTATACGTAACTATGCTGTTTATGTGTCACTACTGCATATATTCATATGTAGTATATCCTATGGAGAATAAATCCCGTCTAGAAAGAGGCAGGAACTGCCAGTTCTGGGGTTTGTGCTGGTTCGGAAGACAGTCGAACAGGTGTTCTGTGGTTTGGTGCCCCATCCTTCCGGTGAGCACTCACTGAGAAGCAGCACCTGGAGGAGGAGGGGCAGGGAAGCCGGGACGCTGCTTCTGAGTGGGTGCCTGCCAGAGCAGGTGGGGCACCGAACCACAGAACACCTGTTTGGCTGTCCACTGAACCAGCATGAACTGCTGAAATGGCGGTTCCTGCCCATCTCTAGTTCCCTCCTTAATAGTCCTCAAAACTGGCTATTCCTCATCACAAAATTTAGAGTTTTCTTTATGTGCATAAATATTATTACCATACCTTGGTTGAAATATTGATCAACATATTATAATGTAATCCCAAAGGAGTTCTAACAGTTTTTCAGAAGGGCACTTGATGTTGGAGTGAGCGATGGTGGCCATTTCTCAAAGGTCTGGGGACCATTTTTCCATCCCCAGGGAACTCTGAAGGTAGCATCAGCCCCTCCAAGTCCCTTCTGCTCACTTCCATTTTGGAAAAAAATTGTCCAAATGTGAGAAAAGGGTGGGCTTGGTAAACAAGGTGTATTTACCAAGCAGGGGTGAGCAAAATGTGGGACCCAGGATTACCCAACACAGTGGAGGTCTTTTTGCCTCACTACACCATTTCACCACTTCACTGAAAGCACCCTTGTGTCCTGGAGAGGCTGTGGGGGTCATTTTGCCAGGTTTTTTTTTGTCCACTATGGTTTGTTTTAGGCTCCAAGGAGTCTTTTTTCAAAATCCAAAATGATTTCCACTCACTGTAGATTTTGGCAGAAAATCTACACCTAGCCTAGTATAGCTTGGACCAAGGGGGGGGGGGGGGGAGAAAAAAACCTGGCCAAATTGTCTCCATGCCCACTAAAGGACATAAGGAGAACCTTTTGAAAAGTTTTTAAAATGTTCTTAACTTTTTGGATATACAAGCATCCCCTCTGAGGCCCCGAGGGGAGCATGGGTGCCCTCGGACCTCTGGAAGTTGCTTCATAAATAATAATTGTGCGCCGTCAAGTCATTTCTGACTTATGGTGACCCTTCTCAGGGTTTTCCAGGGGCAGAATATTCAGAAGTGGTTGACTGTACCCTTCTTCCTGGGGTGTCTTGGGACTGTGCAGCTTGCCCAAGGCTACATAGGCTGTCTCTACAGTGGACCCTCGACTTACAGACGGCTCGACCTGCAGACTTTGCGAGTTACAGACTTCTCTGGCCGCAAAATTTAGGTTCGACTTGCGGCCGGAGAATCGACCTACAGACCGGAAAAAATCAAACAAAATGGACCAAAAACGGCCGGTTACGGATTAATAGGTTTTCAATGCATTGTAGGTCAATGGAGCCTCGACCTACAGACTTTTCGACCTGCAGCCACCGTTCCAATACGGATTAATTCCGTAAGTCGAGGGTCCACTGTATTTCATAGGAGGCACAGTGGGGAATCAAACTCCCAACCTCTGGCTCTGCACTCAGATGCCTAACTCACTGAGGAGGTTGATTACCCCTGTTTTAAATAAGACTGGGAGATGAAATTACTCCCATTTTTAGGGAAGGAGTTTTAAGTTATAGGTGTCTCCAGAAGTTAGAAATCAACCTCGGAAGCTCATGATTCTCACCTTTGGGATATGACACAGAAGCTACCTCCTTTTATTCTTTCTAACACATCCTTTTTCCTCTTCCCACAGAAATACTGCCTAGTGGCCAAGAGGTAAGCAACTGTCCCTTTATAAAACCATACCCAGCATCCTACCAGCCTGCCTTCAACCACCTCCCTGTAAACAATACAAGAGTGCCACCCCACACATTTCCTTTTTCTTTTCTTTCTTTTTTCTTTCCTTGCATACTCGAGTCAAGAGTCATCTTCTCAAACCATTTAGAAACGTGTCCTCAGTGAAATAGGAATAATTCACAGCATTCATGGAAATGCAAGAGGAAAGAAAGAAAGGGCAGAGCTTTGTAATAAATCCACCATACCTAAGTTCAGCCCTCAAAATTAAACATCAAAAACACATGTAATTTTAGTATAATTTATTCTCATTAATATAATGCCTGCTCTCATAAGATTTCATCGATTAATTGTCTTTCCTTATTATGCTGAAACAGGTGTGCCTAGAAAAATAAATGTTGCCCCTTGTGGAATACAGTACTCATCTCCAGGGCTGGACCCAGTTGGCCATCTGAAGTTTCAGGAAGTTCTATTCTTTCTCTCTATTCCATGCCCACCTATCTTCTTTCTATGCCCACTGAGCATATTTAGTCCTCATCAGGCAATTCTAGGGAATTCTCCTGAGCTTGTCAATACATCACTTTTTGGCATAGATGGTGCCATTTGGGCCATGTAAGGATCAGCGCCAGTAGGACCCCCATATCTACAGATCAGTTCCAAGCTCCCCCTCGGATACCAAAAGCCACAGATAATAGTTAATCCTATAGTCTATACCTGTAAGGGCTCTCCCTGTACCTCTAAGGACAATAACCAAGGGTGGCAGGTGATACTGATGCTTGGGAGGTAGAGTCATCTCAAGCTGATGGGAGACTAGGTGAAATGACAGTGACTTATCTATAGAGAGCATGGTCTCTGGTTCCGTCTAGTGGCCGGTTATGGCAATTGCACCATGTAATCACATATTTCTGGGTTTTAAAATGGGTTTTAATATGGAATAATTTTAATATTTTCAGACTGTGGATAAGTGAAGCCACGGCAACCAATCCCATGGATACAGGGGTCTTACTGTACAATAATAATAATGATTGCATGCCATCAAGTCAATATAGACTTGTGGGAACCTGTTTTAGGGAATTCTAGATCTAGATTATTCAGAAGTGGTTTACCATTTCTTCTGGGGGCACTCTAGGACTGTGCACTTGCTCAAGGCCATTCAGGCTGGCTGTTTTCCTGAGAGGCAGAGTGCAGAATAGAACTCCTGGCCTCTAGTTCCACAGCCAGGGACCCTACTCACTGAGCTGGGGAATTAGTTCACTATTAATACATAGGGTACACTCACCACTCTCAAAAATCTTCAAAACTTGAATGATTAAGGTTTTTTAAACAGAAGTGTGAATGATACAAAGGATAAAAAGCAGTGTTATTTATTTTCATTCCTCCTCTTCTTTCTCTTCTGTGCTGTAGATTGCAGAAGATTCTTGGAGAGTCCCCACCTATTGCTCGCATGGATATCCAGCTGCCCATCATTTCCGATGAGTTCAAGTTCCAGGTGTGGCGAAAGATGTACCACGCACTGATGCCAGGTAATGAGCTCAGCAGAGAGCAACTAGGGAAAATGGGTGCATATACTTTTGTTGTGGATACCCAGTGTGGTGTAGCAGACAAAGTGATGGTTACTAGGACTTAGGAGGCCTGGGTTCAAATCCCTGCTCAGCCACGGAAGCTCCCGGGAGGAGTGGAACTGGTAAATCTATTCCTTAAATTTATTTATTTATTTAAAATATTTTTACCCCACCTTCCTCCTTAAAAGGACCCAAGGCAGCTAAGATCATTAGAAGACAATCTAAAAGTTAACAGTGAATATACAACTACTAAAAAGGATGAAACAAATACCATACAAAAAACATAAGCAAAACCAAAACATATTCAGAGTGGTAAGGTACAACAATCCATTTAAAAAAACCACACTCAGGCAACTCGTCACTCAAGGAAAGCTTGTCTGAAGAGAAAGGTCTTCGCCTGCTTAAGGAAGGACAGCAAAGAAAGGTATGGTCTCTTGTGGGATACATGTCTCACTTATCTTGAAAGCTCTATTAGGGTCAAGTCAGTTATGATGTGATGGCACACAACAATAACAACAACCTACTTTTGTTGAAAGTCAGAATTTTGTACCATTTTGCTCCTTCCTCATTTTTCTCTGTGCCTGACTTACTCCACCCTGCTCAAACTGAATTACCGGCAGCAGGAGGAGGTGTATGATGCTCAAGAAAATTATGCAGAAGGAAAAAACACAAGAAAGAAACAAGAAAAAAATGGTGGTACTTTTACAACATTCAAATTTATTTCAGTGTGCATTTTCATGGATTCCAGTCCATGCCTTCAGACACTGTATCTGAAAAAGTGGATTGCTATTCACAAAAGATCATGCTGAAATATATTTTTAATCCTAAAGGTGCTATAATTCTTTAGGTTTTGCTCTCCACCCCCACCCCCGCCACTTCTTTTTTGCTCTGGTGTATTGCAGAAACAGCCTAACAGAGCTGCTGCTCTGAAAACTGGTGCAACAGAATTTAGAGAAAAGGAAATGTTTCACAACATCTACGAGACTAGCTAAATTCCTCAGAAAACCACTGCCTGAGGATTTCAGTGTGTCATCCCTTGTTTGCAGAGCAAAAAATAGTTCTGTGACTCTGAATCAACCTCTAAATTTTAGTCAGAAAAGAGTAAGTATGGAGCAATCACCCATGGACTGAACTCCTGTCTTTTAAAATAGAAAGAAATATTTACTTAAATCCAGAGATGGGAGTTGGTTGGTTGGTTGGTTGGTTGGTTGGTTGGTTGGTTGGTTGGTTGGTTGGTTGGTTGGTTGGTTGGTTGGTTCGTTCGTTCGTTCCATACATTTGTATACCACCTGACGTAGGGAAAAGCATTAGTCATGGTGGTTAACAACAGACATAAAAGTAAACAATATATCTACACCCTTCCTCAATTCCCAACAGTATGATTAATTAAAATTAAAAACCATACCATCAGACAAAAATGAAATTATAAGACCTAAAGACATCAATAAAAGCAACTAGTGATGGTGGTAGGACAAGGTAGAGCCGAATCCCGCTAACGCCTGAGGAAAGAATGTCGTTGAACACCTCAGCCTTTAACAGTCTCTTGAAAGTGAACAAAGACAAAGCTTGATGCACGTCCACGGGGAGTCTATTCCATAAAGATGGGGCCACAGCTGAGAAGGCTTTGAGCCTTTCTCGGAGTGGCCAGCTGCAATAGCAGGGCTTGAGAAGATCGGGCAGGGCAAGCAGAAGTTCTTAAATAATGCTTTTTTGAATTATAACTACCAGAATCCCTTAGCGAGCATAGCCAATACAGGCTATAGAATTCTGGGACCAGTATTCCAAATTTGGGGGGGGGGGGGAATTCCTATCTGTGCATAAATGTGCATACACTTGCATTTTATTTCTCCTCCTCCCCAGGCTTGGAGAACCTGACCTTTGACCCAGACACTGCTCAAGCCAACCTGGTGGTGTCAGAGGACGGCAAGCGGGGTGGAGTGTGTGGAACACAAGCAGCCGGTGAGCGCAGATGACCCCCAACGCTTTGACAAGTCCAACTGCCTGGTGACACATCAGAGCTTCTCGCAGGGCGAGCATTACTGGGAGGTGACTGTGAATGACAAGCCCCGCTGGGCTTTGGGTGTCATCTCTGCTGAAGCCGGGCGAAAGGGGCCGCCTGCATGTCACCCCTTCCAACGGTTTCTGGCTAATGGGCTGCAAGGAAGGCAAGACCTACGAGGCTCATGTGGAGCATAAGGAACCACGGCTGCTGAAGCTTGAAGGAAAACCCACCCGTGTTGGCATCTACCTCAGCTTTGATGATGGTGTCCTGGCCTTCTATGATGCTAGCGATGAAGATAACCTGGTGCAGATGTTCGCTTTCCATGAGCGCTTCTCAGGCGCTGTCTACCCCTTCTTTGATGTCTGCTGGCACGATAAGGGCAAAAACAGCCACCCTTTGATTATCTACACCCCAGAGCGAGAAGGGTAGTAACCAGCTTGTGCCCTGGGCCCCAAGTAGTTCAAAACACCAGCCACATATTAGAGTATATAGTCACACTCAGCCACAGTTGCCTGTTTCAAAGACGCCCAACGTATGCAAAAGAGTTAGCCCCAGAGTAAGCCACATCCTGCACACACTCCAAATTGCTGGCCATTGCAACATCACACCACAGAAAACCTCTAAATTGTATTCACATAACAGTCTGCTTGAGCAGATACATCCCTGCATTCAGCATAAACACAGTTGGCCATCCAAGACTGAAATCATGCCTGTCTTCTTGGTTTAAAATATGAATGTTTTCTGGCTTACAGTCTGAAGAATAAAACTGGGAAATACATGGACAGTGTTTGCAAACTCCCAAAGAGGAAGAAGGGTTTGGACATAGCCCAAGTGGCCAAGGGATATGAAGTGCTGGGGGCTTGTTCCTGCTCCCTGGTAGTATCTTCCCTCTGCCTCCCACAGTACTGGTTGTTTTAAGCCAAACTTCATGTTTTCATTTCCACTCACTTCTCTCTGTTGTCACACTCATCATAAAAAAAGAAGCCATTCTTTGAAAGCCAGGATTGTGAAAGTACAATACATTGGGGGGTGAGGGGGGAAAAAACAAGCATGTTTGTGGAAATAACCCACACACACATTTTTCCCTGAGCACAGAATTAAATTTCTCCTGGTATCAAACTCTTGTCTGATTCACATACCTATGACTTAATATTTGTTTCAGCTCCCATCAGGAGGCGATCGTCATTCCTTTAGCACAGCTGCTGCTGTTAGCAAATGCTCGGAAACCACCATGTTCAAAATACATTAGAGGACACTAGCCCTTATCAACCTGCTCACCTGTCTTAAGTCTGAAGGCAGGGAACGTAGGACAAAGAACCTTTATGAGCTTATTTAGGGAACGGGGGAGCAGACATCTGGATAAATTAATTTAAATTTACACTCCCAAATAAACATGTTAATACTTGCAGATATTTGTTTCAGATGTAGATTTCATAAAAACAACCTGAACCGACAAGCGCTTGGAATCAATATAAATGCAATAGTCACTTTCCAGTTCAACAAAATTGCTGTCCTGTTTGTTTATTCATGTATTAACAACCTTTAACAAAAGATTTGCAAATAGCTTATGCCAATCGTGGCATACATACACAGCATAAACAAAACAGAAACACAAAATAATTTTTTCCATAATATGTATTTTCTGTGAAATATATAGACTCCCAGGGTTTAGAGTTCACTACATCTTTGGGTGATTAACACGTCTTTGTTTATCCACAGACATAAAACCATGAATATCTCATCTAAATGGCGAGCTTGATAGAAGGTTCAATATGAAGTGCTAGAGCTATTCCAGCGCTGTGGCATTTTGAGCAAGGATTCATGTTTATTTAAATCATTTTTACCCTGCTCTTCAGGCAAAGAGACTTGTGGATTGGCTTACATGAGATAATACAAGCAAAATTGTCCTGGCCTGCAGGCTTTGAATCTAAAAGATGCAATATAAAATTAAAAAGGGATGAGGAGAAAAGAGGAAAATCAGCATAGTTAACCACACATTTGAATGCTTGCCCATGTGAAGTGGCGGGGGGGGGGGGGGGAGAGATCCTGCCCCTCCCACAAAAATAAGTGTGTAATAAAATTAGCAAGGGCAAACCATTTCCGTGACACAGTGCTTTTCACTCTAGATGAAACGTCTTCTCCACCCCCACCCTGACAACACAGGACAGCATTAATTTCCCTTTCTATAGAGTCTACAGCTTATAATAGCTTATTCTTTACCATATGGTTTTGCAGATCATCTTAACTGGCTCTAAGTGAGCCCCTGAAGAACAAACCGAAAGCAGGAAGTGCTTTATTTCATGACTGTAGTCTGTCCTGTGGCTGTACGCAGATGCTTGGCTGATAAAAATGCTGTCACCAAAAGTTTCCCCACAGATCTGATAGCGGGAGGGCCCTTCCCCATAGCGGCTATGGTGGTGCTTCAAGACCGTAATAGTACCTCAACAGATCTGATCTTCCACATTAGATGTAGGGCTTTCCGCTTGAGCGGTGATGCTGGTGCATTTGGGGATGAGCTATCCGGCTGCGGGCCCTACCACAATCCTCACACTGGTGGGGCTGTTCTTCGGAGTGAGCGACAGAGTCATGTGTAGCCAAAGGCTACAGCCCCTGAAAGAACTGGCTGCCCTGGGGACCGAGGGCAGCCTTCGGATAGTGATAAAAATTATGACTGGTAAAATTGGATTTTTATCCAGAAGCAGTGGGCCCATGAAGGCAAGCCCATCCTTTGTCTGCCACAGTGTTTGGTGGGCTTCAGCTGCACCTACTGCATTTGCCACATACCCTACAGTCAAATAGCTTCTTCCTTGTACGGATTTGGCAATGCTGGTGAAAGACTGGGCACCCTTCAAGCATCTTGCCACATCTGGGGCAGGAGTAAGGGCCCGAACGAGAACAAGTGGACATTCTAGTACACATCCATTTTCTTGTTGTGAGCATACCATGCTTTTGGTATGGTGATATGCTAGTGCCCTGGCATGTGCTGCTGTAACTCTGTGCCATATTCAGTACACTGGTACAGCCATTCTAGTGTGGATCTTTTGGACAAAAGGCAGAACCTTTTGTCCAAAGGTTCCCTCACAACTGACAGAGCCACAGGGCTTCTTGTCTCTATGGCAGTGGTTTCCAACTTTGTGTCCCCAGAAATTCTTGAACTGCAACTCCCAGAGGCTAGCCAGGAATTCTGGGAGTTGCAGTCCAAGAATGTCTGGGGACCCAAGGGTGGCAACCACTGCTCTCTGGTTTGATTGGTACTGCAATGGCACCGTTCTCTGGTTGCAGCTCTTCCCACAGTTAATACCTTTCCCCACCACGCTTTTTGCAGTGAATTTTGAGACACCCATTTGTTTGCAAGGAAAAAATGTGCTTCCTTTTAGATGAAGCACCCATCCTCTTAGAAAAGGCAGTCCCTGTTCCCTCTCACATGTATGAATAGATTACTTTGGAACAAACCCCTAGCTTATCCAACATTTAATGCAAATGACTAATTGATAAAACAATGCAGCCTTAATAGCTATCCACACCACATATTTTTAGACACAGACATTATCCTTTGTACGCCACAGAAAAGACAGTTGATTCATAGTGGTGATACATAGGGGGAAGCTCCATACTCTGGAAAAACTGGGTGGAATTCACAGCAGCTCCTGTCAGTGCACATGTCGCTCGCCCAACCCACACTTTTAAATACTGCAGTCACTTGTGTCAGATTTTACATTGCTCAGAAGGCTTGGGGAAACCCATGAACTGGTGCTGTGAGGTCCCCAACACTGGTGAGGGAGCACGATTAGGCAGGACAACCTGCTCTTGAGGGTCACCTTGAGAAGCACAGCAAGGTTACTGGGTTGTGATGAAGGCAGGAAATATTTGCCTTGGCTGGCTCAGAAGTGAGCCTTGTGGGTTGTGTTTTCTCTTCACGCTGGTGCCCTTTTCTGTAGAGGTTACTGCTAACGGGATTGTACATTTATGGATTAAAAACAAGGGTTCAACAGCATTAATGTGAGGATTTGCATTGAAACAGGACATGTGCTTCCAGCAGGTTCATGCCTTTTTGCAGCAAACCTATAATTAATACCTTATTATTTATTTAATAATAATATTTAATAACAATGCAAACCTGTTGTTGTTGTTACATGCCATCCAGTCACTTCCAATGTACGGCGACCCTATGAAACGTCCTGTCCTCAATAGTCCTGCTCAGCTCCTGCAGACTCAAACCTGTGGTTTCCTTTAGGGAGTCAGCCCATCTCATATTTGGTCTTCCTCTTTTCCTGCAACCTTTCCCAGAATTATTTTCTTTTCCTGGGAATCCTCTCTTGTCATGATGTGCCCAAAGTAGGACAGCCTCGGCTTCAACGTTTTTGCCTCCAGAGAAAGTTTAGGTTTGATTTGATCTAGGACCCACTTGTCCGTCTTTCTAGCAATCCAAGGTATCCACAAAGCTCTCTTCTGGCACCACATTTCAAACAAATCATTTTTTTCCTGTCACTTTTTCTTCACGGTTCACCATACATGGTGTTTGGAAATGCAAGGATGTGGATGATCTTGGTCTCCAGTGACACATCCTTACACTTGATTATCATTTCTAGTTCCTTCTCCTCCCAAGAAATTGCCTGGAAGCAGAAGTCTGGTGTGGGAAGACTGAAGGGGACTTTTGAGCAGACGTGCATAGGATCCCCATTTCTCATTCACGTAACTGCTATACTTCTAATTTTCTTCAAAAACCTCTCCCTAAACCTACCTTTTTCATGAAGACTTGAACACAAGCCCTCCATCTTCATCCGATGAAGCAAATCCAATCCTTAAACTGTTAAACAAACTAAGGAGACCAAAAGGAATAACTGAAGCTTGGAGAAGCTACCTTTTGGCCACGCCGGCTGAGGGCATTTGAGGAGTGGTAGCTCAGTCCAAAAAAGAAAAAGAAATATTTTTATAGCACTGGAAATAACTGAACTGAATGAATGTTTTTCTCTTTGCTTACTCTTTCTACCTGCTGAACCCCCTGTGCAATATTTTGGATGATGAACCCCATGGGCAGAGAGCTGTCGTTATATTTATTGTCAGATGTATTCCCATTATGCCAGCTGGAGAGCTCAGAATTGCATCTAATGTCTCTTGAGTCTACAAAGTGATGATGGCATAAAAGAAGAAACATGTTGATCCACTCTGTAGATGGAGCAAGTAATCTATCTATTTTGGCCTCTCTTGTGGTAAAAAAATCCCACATACTTTCCTGCTGCTCTTGACTCAGCTTCCCTTTTGCTCCCCCCCCCCCCCTCGTATCTCCTGGTTTTTGCAAATATCACTGAGGCTTGCTTCACCTGATGCTCGTACCGTGTCCTGATGTAAACACCCACTTCTTCTAAAACGCTCTAATTATGCATTTCTAGTCTACCCGAGGCTTGTCCACTGTCAGCTTCAGTCAAGGATGGTCTCTCTGTCACTGATCATCTGTTTGGGCACCACTGGTAAGTGCTTGTTTATTATTCACTGAGAAGAAGGGGCATCTCTGAGCTAGAACTGAAAGTGGGGAGAGATTTGTAAAGGTCGTTGATACACTTGTAAATTGAAATCCAGAGCCAGTGGTTTACTCTGCAGCATATGGTATGTGAATGGGCTTTCTGTTAACACATAACAGATATTGAGATGTTACTATTCTTTTGAAATACAGAAGCTTCACACCTTTGCTAGGTTACAAGATGGATGATAGAAGAAAATAATGCATGTCGGGTTTTTTTCTGATTAAAAAGTAGGCACACCACTGGAACATAGAGTACAGTGAAATCCATCTTAACCCAATTAAGAAAAAAAAACACCAACTTAAATAGAAGCAAATGTACTAAATTATATTCAGGATGTGACACTTCTACATTCTACATAGATATGTGTGCTGGATGTAAGGCAGTCCTGTTTGCAAGATGCAATGTGACAAAGATCTTGTGGTATATATTTTGCTGCAGAATTAGGATAGCTAGCTTTCTCCAGTAGATTAACCAACTAAAGCAGCAGTTAACTAGTCATGTGTACATTTATGCAAAGGATCTGAACTAAAGACGCACTTTTTAAACAAATCAGTGGTATTATGGTACAAAGGGATAAGACAGAAAATATTAATGCGGCTTCCTCTACCACTTTGGTAAGATAAGTTTATTAATTTGTTTATGCACCTTTTCTCTTAGTGTTTTGAAATGTTCATTTTTCAGCTCCCAAAATCATACTGGCAGGGGGACACAAGATCTCATAGACCAAAAAGAAACTTTCTCATGTTTTTTGGGTCCTAAGTTGGTATCTTGACAATGTACATATTCACTGTTCAAAGAACTAATCAGCTGAAATGCAGATGTTTAATTTTGTGGCAGAAACGTCCATAAATTATTTCACTGTTGTTGAAGTTAACTCTTCCACACCACCACACTATGCAGTCATGTTTCAACATGAAACACTTTCCCCATTTCATTGGGTGACCCCAAATTCTAGTATTACAGTAGTGGGATAAAACCACCCCTCTCCAATTATGCGTGGGTGATCCCATGGAAGCATTTGTACTCACCAGTTTGTGCAAAAACTGATTTGCAGCCATGGGTAAAACATGGTTATATTTTTGTAAAGGATATGAACTTCCCCTTAATGCTCCCCTCTTTTCTGATTGCAGAACCTCCAGCCCTCAGACTGGCTGGAAATGTTCCACCTCACCCTCTGTGTTCCTCCTAGTCATGCCATATCCTCTTCTTCTGGTTTCTTCACAATAGACTGCACACCCTAAGGAAGTGATATGAAGAAAGGGGGTTGCAAATAGCTTACAGCATGACCAAGCACAAACAAACATGGAAGTCAAGGTTTCGTCCGTCTAGGCAGAGATAACCATATAGTTATTTCCTGAATTGTATTGACAATAATTATGTTTTCTGCATCCTACACCACCAGCCCCTGTACTTTTGCAACAGCCCTATTTTGCTGTCCTGTGTTCTCTTTTGCACCCATCCCATTCCCAGTAATTAGGATATAGACCTCGTGAGGTGCCACCCTTTTCTTGGTTAAAGCCTCTGTGTTTCTGACGGCTCTGGGACAGGCGGAAGTTCAACAGGTCCTCTTCATTGAATCTTGGGCTGGGAACAATGACACTTGCTGGATATATCGTCCCAAGCTTCTGGTTCCTGAAAGACCAGTTGAAAAGCTAAAATAATCCAATGATGATGATGATTTTGGTCCCTTCAGACAGCATGATTTGATCCCTTCTGACGATGATTTGGTCCCTTCTCTTGGTTTCATTGGCATATATAAGCACTTGCTGTCTTTGAAACAGAAATGTGAACTGCCCACTAACTAATCCTTTTCTAAAAATCCTTTAATAATCCTCTTTAAAAAAAAAAAACTTCTAGACCAAAGACAGTCACCCACAGGTTTCTGGCCATTTTTTTAAAATCTTCTGTTAACAGCATCTCAGAACAACAGAGTTTGTGCTCACAGTTCCGTTTACTACAGCCCTGTATTTCTCTCTTTCTCTGCACTTACATCCAGGACCAGCCTCGAAGGGAGGCATGGTTGAGCACCTGCCAATGGGCACTGGCATCTAGCTGGGGCCCACTGACAAGAGAGGAGCCCCTAGGACTTCCTCTTCACCATTACAACTGGTTTGGTCCACCCCCTTCTCACTCTGGGCCAGGCCACGTTGATCATGAGAAGGAGGAGCAGGAGATGTCACAACTTGCCCTCTCTACATCTCTGCTTCCCAAGAAAGACAGCAGCAGCAATCACAAAGAGGAGATGAAATAACAATAGCTGGTGATAATGCCAAGAAGACAGTTCACACAAAGACAGGGGTCACTGGAAGGCTTTGCCCAATAGGCCTCAAACCCCCAGAGCTAGCATTTATGTCCCTCCTTGTGATCTTCACTTCTTTCTTCTCATATGGGTGGGACTACAGAAGGAAGGGAAATTTGTTTGCATGCTGCTTTTCTTGACTGCACTCCATTCGTGGCCTTGTGTTTCTAAATAGATCTGTTTAAGGAATTCCTTTCTCTTTTCCGTTCCTTCACTCTGGTATTTTTTCTGTATCCTTTTTTGTTTCCTGCCCACTCTTCCTCTTGGCTAACCCTCTAGTTACTTCCTCTGTTTCAAGTTTCCTTCCTTCCTCTCTTTCTGACCCCTTTTGCCTAGAACTCAGCACTTCCAGTTCTTCTTTCCAAGCAGCTGTTGTAAACAGCGCCCTCCTTTCTGTCTCCCCTCCCTTCAGCCCAACGTTACCCCCCCCTCACCTCCAGTACAGTTGCCTCCTTACTCATGAGTAAATCAGGTCAACCTTCCTTGTGAGTTAACCAGGTGTACTTATACACGAGTAAACCGGTCTTGTGTGGACCCTTCTCACCAGAGAGTAAATATCTCCAGTGTGAATGGAAAGATCCCTCAAGTGAACAATGAAATAGATTGCACTGAAGATAAGAACCTTTTAAGTGCCAATCCCCACCACCACTTTAGGACAGGCCCAGAGACCAGTGGAAGAAACCGAAACCAATACCTTCAGTTTCTCCCACTGGCCAAGTTCATGTGCCTAATACCCAATGCCAGCTTGGTCATATTGGCACACAAAGCAGAAAACCCCGTGAGTGTCTCTCCCATTTACTGGTGCTAAAAACACATTAATAGCAAATTAAATATTGATCCACTTGAGGTCCTTTCATGTTACCCCAAACGTGCCGGCTGAGGCAGGTGCCCCACCCTGCCCTGTTCTTTGTTCAAGCCTTTGCACTGTAATGTCCACAGGAAATCCAAAGAAGAAAGAAAACCGTCCAGGGCAATCCTTCTCTAATGAAAACCTTTAAATGTTCTTTTGAGTTCCTGGATTTTCCCCCAGCCCTTTGTTTGATAGATGAGCATCCTACGTATGTGCATCACGCTGCTCTATGCAATGCTAAGTTAGGGCAAATAGATACAGTATTAAGAACTTTATTTTAGCAGGAGTGATATCTTTTCTTGGCTACCAGCCATGACTATATACAGTGGTGCCTCGCTAGACGATTGCCTCGCAGGACGAGGAAATCGCTAGACGATGCCTTTTTGCGAGCGCTACTGCGCTTCGCAAAACGATGTTTCCCTATGGGGAATTTCGCTAGACGATGAGGTTTCCCCATAGGAGTGCACCGACTAGTGGTCAAAAGCTGTCAGTGCAGCTGTCAGTGCATTCCTATGGGGACCCTCACTCGCTAGACGAGGTTTCCCTATGGGAAATTTCGCAAGACGACTGCGTTTTCCCTTGGAACGCATTGAAGCGATTTCAATGCATTCCAATGGGAAAACGTGCTTTGCTAGACGATGTTTTCGCTAGACAGCGATCCTCGTGGAACGGATTAACATCGTCTAGCAAGGCACCACTGTATATTACTTTCATTATTAGAAGCTGTGGCATTCCCCCAGGTCATGAATATTCATATGCTATTTGCATAGACCAATGGGAGTGCTGGGGGGGCAGAGTCATGAGGTATAAGAGACTCAGCAAGAGGAGGAGGAGTTTAGATACGGTTTGGAGATGGAGAGTTAGAGTGTTCGTAAGAGAGTTGAGAAAGTTGTGGAGTTTGGGCAGGAGAGTGGTGGTTGAGAGTGGATAAAGGAGAATGTTTGTTTAAGATTTAACAACATGGCTTGTTCTGTCAACACCTGTATCAATAAACAATTTCTATTTGGTTCTTTTAAAATGACATATGGCCTGGACATCTATCATCAATAGTAGGTAATGTTGATGTAATCAACTGGTGGCAGCTGAGGGGCACGTAGTGTGAGCTCCTTTGTTTGGTGAAACAAGCAGGGGCCACGTGGGAATCGTGACAGAAGCATTATGACTCTCAATATCAATTCCTGGGGAACATGGGCAGGATGTTGCTTTCATATTTATAGATCTCTCTTTTGTATTGATGGGTATCTATCTGGCCAATGTAAGAACAGAATGCAGGCTAAGAATGCTGTGGTTTGTTGCAGAACATGGACAAGCTAATTTTAAAAGTTATACTACAACTCCAAGACTGCCACCCCTTCCTCTAGGAGATTCTGTCGTCCCAAAATGGAAAGGAACAACTACTAAGCGTTTCTACTCCAGAACTGTTTGTTTTCCTTAGTCAACAGTTCATTTTCAGTCCCATAAAATCTAAGACTCCTCCCTGAAGATGTTTTAAGGCCCTCAAATGTGAGTCAGCTGATGCACAATTTGAGCACCTAGGATTTAGTAAGGCATGTAAGAAGATGCCACACAATGCAAGACAAATTAGGCCCTGGTCACATGAGGGAAATGTTCTCTAGTTCTTCTGTACTTTCCATACCTCTGTTGTACTGATTCTCGGTCATGTGGTATATATACCGGGGTGAACATCACAATAACTTTTAGTGGTAATGATTTATTTCCTCCTATTTGAATCATTATGGCTGGCTACACCATGGTTCTGGTTTATTTTCTCTCTTGCTTCAAGGGTTAATTCAGACCCTTGGTTTTTAGAGATAGATAGATAGACAGACAGACAGACAGACAGACACAGATAAAATGCTGGTACTGTAGCAATGGCTCAAATTGCTCTGTGACCTACTTTTACCAATGTATTGATAGCAGCGAAAAATAAAAAAATAACAATATGCATGCCACAATAATGGTGGCCACTTTCCTGGATTCAATGCGGAAAAGAAGCGGGGCAGGTTGTGCACACAGGCAACTTCAGTAAGAAATGTACCAATACAACAGAGGTAAAAAATAACACAACTCTCCCAGGGAGTGGAAAATAAACTGCAGTTACACTGCTGACCGGGAAAATATTTTGATTTTGACTGTGCATCATGTGACTGGGGGGGGGGGAGGAATGATCCAACTGGGGGATAACTAGAGAACATTTCCCTCCTGTGACCAGGGCCTTAGATGATGCATTTAGCATGCATTAAGAAGAGATGCTCCCTTGTGCGGTAAAAAGCATCTGTATGCCATGGACTGCAATTTCCTTCAATTGCAAATCTTTGCATTTACATTTTTGATTTTGTGATTGGTCATTGCAATGTAAACAAGGGCTTAATTTGCAAGTCTGATTATTGGAGGACAAGTTACAAATCTCCAAAGAAATCCCTCTGTAGGAGGCAAGAGAGGTTCACTGGAGAAAATATGCATTCCCCTAAATGTCCAGTTTGACCTTAATCAGAACATTGATTCACCGAGCTTATTGGCTATGCTGGTTAAGGTTTATGGCAGATGAAGTCCAACACTATTTGCAAGGGCAAATACCCAGCACTCCCTCCCAGGAGTCATCAGACTGTTTTGTTGTCTTTGGGGTCATGTCCTTCTTCCTGTATAAGAAGTCTAACCATGAGGTTTTATCTCCTGCAGTGCTGACACCATGCTGGGCATTCAGTTTGGATACAGAAGACCCCATTACCTTCCAAGAAGCAGTAGCAGGCTTTGGGCAGAGTGTAGTCCAGTTTGGAAGCGGAGCAAATGCAGGGTATGTCATGACAGTCAACTTCTGATCCATGGACATTAGCTTCTCTCTTGTCATCGTATACTTGTATACTCTACCACTGCTAAATTCTCTGTGTTTTCACTCCCTCCAGGGTGCTTGTTGGTGCCCCGCTCCAGAAGGGAGATGTGAACGAAAGAGGTAAATTGTACAGCTGTCGGCCAATACCAGGCAAATCGAGCAGATGTCAGGAGGTGACTTTGCAAAGTAAGTGCTTGGTGGCAATTTTCCTATGGAGTTGCAAAAGAGGAAGGGAGTTCCTAACCAAACTGTGTAACTTACTGCTGGAGGTTACACCCATGTCTGCATGCAGTTTTGCAACCACACCAAGCACCATGCGTGTGCAGCAGTAGACCTTGATTCTGACTGGAATCTCATAGCACACCACTTCCAATAGCTAGGCTACCCAGTGCGTTAAAGGTGTGATCATATTTCCTTGCCTTTATAAGCTAGCAGGCTTGGGGCCCTGATCCAGATCAAGACCATAGAGTATGGTAAATTCTTTCTCCTGTGGTTTCGACAACAACAACAAAAACCCTACCACACAGACCTACCTGCTTTTCATCACAGGAGGAAGTGGTTCTAAACAAGCAGCCTCACTCCCAAACCAAGGAAGAGCTTTAGAGGAATGGCATTCATTTGTGGATCCAACCCCACCATTAGACAGAATATAGCAATTGCCTCAGGTGGCACATGCTGAGGGGCAGCAGTGACAGCCTCCCAGGCATTGTTCTTGAGCTTCTAAAACATTCCTCTCGCTTGGGGGAGACAAGTGGTTTACCCTACACTGTCTTGCCAACACTGTCTCTGGCTTCAGGCAGGACCTCCCTCATCAGAAGCACTGATGTAAGTTCAACTGCCAGTGCAAGGAATGGATAAGGGTGCCATCTTGTCCTTTGCCTCAGGCAGCAAAATATCTTGAGCTAGGCCTGTTCATCAGGACAAGAGGATTGGAGGTAAAAAAGAGAAGTCCCCACCACTGCCATCTCTCTTTGCCTCAGGCTGCAACATGTCTGGATCCAATCCTGCTTGTAAATTAAGCCAATGTTATCTTTACCCTCATATTTTGGATGTGCAGTCATGCTGTAATGCATTGTCTGTTTCACCTCTGTGAGGAAGAGTGGTCAGACAGCTTCTGTAAATATTATGAGTCATTCCTAGATGGTTTGGCTTCCATTTGGCAGAGGGAGTGTCTGTTCACCAAACAGTCTGTGTTTGATTGACAGTAGCATCCAAAGGCAGTTAGAATCTGTTAAATTCAGATTTGGAGGGTGTCAAGCGGGAGTTAAGGGAAGGGAAGTCAAGCCTAGAGCCTGTGAAGGAAGAGACCTCGCAGTAGATTATGAGAAAGAAAAAGAATACCAAAAAGAGGCACTTTGCATTTGTTTATAGTCTCAAGATGTACAACTATTAACGTGTTGCAAAAATTGTTGTTTAATAAGATGATGCTCCCTAATGGTTTAATTTTTCTAATAATGCAAAGCTTGGAAAATTCACATTTTGGACTGCAGCTCCCGGAATTCCTTAGCCAGCATGATTCTGAGAGCAAACAAAGAAACAACAAACAAATTTTCCAGGAGAAGGGAATGGTGAACCACTTCGGAGTAGTCTCTACTGAAAAACCCCTGAAAAGGGTCACCCTTCGTCTAAATTGACTCGATGACACATGATGATTATTAACTTGCAACAAGACATTTCTTGATGATTGCCTCTAACTTGTCCATGGCTCTGAAGTGTAATTTCTACTTTAGTTATACTTGGAGTCAAAGTTAATGCTAGGGCATGATTTAAGATTATTGAAATAATCTAGGTGAAGACCAACAGTTCAATGCTGTGCATATTTAGTCAGTATAAAGTTGTAATATATTTGGGAGAGGGAGTGTTTTCTCAGGTGTCAGTCAGTCATTTCTTTAATAACAAATATGCTTTAGGAAAGACATATCCCGGTACTCCCAGTCAGCAGTCGCTGTGAGACTGTTGCATCTTTTCCTCCTCTGAGTAAGACTGTGGCCTCAAGTTTATCATAAATTCGTGTATTAATAAGTGACATAAGTCTTATTGTCTGATGCATTTCTTTTCCTGTCAGTACCAGCCGATGCAGTGAACATGTCTCTTGGCTTATCTCTTTCCACCCGTGGCTCTCAATCACTGGTAAGCAGCAATGGTCACAAGTGGCTCTTTTAAAATTATTATTATCATTATTATTTTAAGATACTACTTCTTATTCCTGGATAGAATCTGTCCTAAAATCATGAAGGCCAAGGAACCCTGTTGACATCCCTAGCTGATGACTGAAAGTTTTGATCAAGAAGCTGCAAGAAAGGGAAAAAGTTGGCCTACTGTAGCCATAGCAACCTAACAATGTCCTGAGAAAGAAGGTGGCAAATGACCACAGTGTATTAACCTCACAGGGGTTAGACATTCCTTTTGTGGGTTTTGCTGCCTGTCCCATGTCATTGACCCATCCCCTGACTCTTTTCCATCATCATTTCCATCATCTCTTCCCATCTCATTAGAAGGGAAGAGATGATGGAAATGATTCTTCTCTTTTGAGAGCACATCTAAAGCTTAGTTTTAGCCAGGGCTCAACTCCAAGAACTTCATAGAATGACAAGCTTTAATAGAGGAATATGCTATGTCATAGGCAGGAACTACATGTTTCAGGTAAACCCAGATTATCTGAAAACAGATGTGAAACTGCCTCACATCAAAGCTGTATGTAGAGCAATTCCTGGCCTCCAGGTTGGCCAATGCTGAGAGGCATCCCGCCACTATTGACAGTGAGGGACCACGGGAGCCTCACCCATTTGCAAGGTGTGGGAAAAGTTGCTGCTAGAGTGCCCCCCCACCCCAGAAAAAACACTGGCTGGGCAGCAATACTGTTCTTTCCTCAGGGGCAGATCCAGCAGCTCCAATTTGGCTGCACAATGAGCTCAGACCGTGGTGCCATAAGTAGCTGGAAAGCCTGCCAGCATTGGCTGGACAGGACAGAGGCTCAGGTGCAGTTTTAAAATGGTGCCAATACACACTTTTTAAAACTGTATCGGGGCTTGTGTCATGTGAAACAACAAGTTGCTGAAAAGTGACTTTGGTGCTTTCTGTATGTGTCGTTGCGGTCATAATTAAGAAAAGAGAGTATTTGAGTACAAGCAAAACGTGTTTTCCAAAAATCTCAGCTAAATAATGAGTATCTGATGGCCTATATATGAAATGACTTGTGCAGAAGATTTTTTTAGGGTGTATAGATTCTGAACCTATTGAAACCCCAGTGTTTTTTTTTAATCAGGTACTGCTGACCACACCTTGTGTCTGAACACTTCTAACCATGCTTCTTTGGTTCCACAGGTGTGTGGTCCCACAGTGTATCAGACCTGTGGGGAAAACATATACCTGAAGGGCTATTGTTTTCTACTGGACCAGAATCTAAGGCAAACACAGCGCTTTCCTGACAGCCTGCCAGGTGAGCCAAGACACAAGAAACAGAGGACCGAACAAACCCCAGTGAGGACACCTGTCATAGGCGCTAGAGGCTAAAGTGACCCCTTTGGAACCTTCTGAGGGGCATACAAGGGAGCAGTGGATATATTTACAAATATACTCCCTGAGTACAGTGGTGCCTCGCTAGACGATGTTAATCCGTTCCACGAAGATCGCTGTCTTGCGAAAACATCGTCTAGCGAAGCACGTTTTCCCATTGGAATGCATTGAAATCTCTTCAATGCGTTCCAAGGGAAAACTCGTCGTCTTGCGAAGATCTCCCATAGGGAAACATCGTCTAGCGAGCGCGGGTCCCCGTCGGAATGCACTGACAGCTTTTGACCACTAGTCGGTGCATTCCAATGGGGAAACCTCATCGTCTAGCGAAAATTCCCCATAGGAGACCATCGTTTTGCGAAGCGCAGTAGCTATCGCAAAAAGCCATCGTCTAGCGATTTCCTCGTCCTGCGAGGCAATCGTCTAGCGAGGCACCACTGTATTACAAATATACTGCCCATTCGTTTCCACGTTGATTTCAAAGTTCTTACGATTACATATAAAGCCCTAAATGGTTTAGGACCTCGATATCTGGCAGAGCGCCTTCTCCCACCCAGTTCTGCCAGAGTCACTCGTTCTAGCCAGGCCGGGCGGCTGAGGGGCCTAACACTGAGGGAGGTCCGGAAGGAAAGAATGAGGAGCAGGGCCTTCTTGGCAGTGGCCCCTCGCCTTTGGAACAACTTGCCAGTAGAAATCCACCTGGCTCCCTCTCTGGGTGTTTTCAGGAATAAACTTAAAACCTGGCTATTTGGGCAGGCTTTCCCTCCTGCCGTATCTTAATTTCTTATACTTCGCCATCTTGGACCTATAATATATATGTTTTTGGTTTTATTGTTTTTAAATTTGTAAACCGCCCAGAGTAGACCTTTGGCCTAGATGGGCAGGATAGAACTCAAATAAATAAATAAATAAATAAATGTCTATCATATGGGATTCCGTTTGCAGCTTTACTGTGCGTTCTCATCATATATCCTTGGAAAGAAGACCAGGACTAGCATGGAGGATTAGGGCCATTAAAAATGTCAGCTGTGCTATCATTGCCTCCTTCATAAGCATGGACTGCAATTTGAGAAGGGTCCACTTTTTACAAAATGTGATCGTACACTGACATAACGTGGTCTTAATCAGTTTTATTACACGCTCCCAAATGTGTTCTCCTCTAACTTGTTTTCCTTTAGAATGTCCAAAGCAACTCACTGACATCGTTCTTCTGGTCGATGGTTCAGGGAGCATTGGTTATCATGAGTTCAGACAGATGAAGACATTTATATCTGAAGTCATGAAGCGTTTCCAGAATACCAACACCCAGGTAATACTGAAATGTTGAGAGCAGACATGGAATGAAATGGTACTGTTCTGAATGGAAGTTTGGTTTCATTTATTAAAGATTTGGTTACATAGTCATTAATCAGTTTGCTATTTTACCTCACCAAATCAATTCTTCCCACCTCTTCCGTTTGTGTTTCATCTGATAGTTTAATCGGTCAGGCAATAATGATTCTGGAAAGACGTTGTTAAGGGTTTGTTGTTGTGCTTTGTAATATAAATATTTAAAGTTAATTAATAGTTAGTATTTTATTAATGTTGTTAAATTATGTTGTTGTTGTTATCTTAAAAATCATGGCACAGGTAAAAATGGAAGGATTAATTTCCTGACAAAATGACATGTTCATACACAAATTTAAAGCACTCTGTTTCTGCTTAATGTTCTCATTGGAAATAGTTCTAGACACAAAGGCAGAAACAGATGGTATAACTGACATATCAGTAGAAAATGAAAATCCTGATTGTGTGTAAGTGCACAGCAGGAGCATCTCTCACCTCCTGGAGTTTGCATATTAGCTTGCTTTGTTTTCTGATTAGTCCTGAAGACTTAGCATGGGACTTCTTTGAAGCCTGATTTCTTAAACATGAAATCATGTCTGTCAGTCTTGTCTCTCAAGCACGAATAGACATTCACCCCTAGTGACAGCTTATCCGTGTCTTTCTGCCCTCAGGCCACCACAAATGAAGTACATGGCTTGTCCATATGTGAGCAGGTAGAAGCCTTGTACCCACTTTGACAAAGAGGTCGTTTAGCTTTGTAGGAATGAGAGAAAATGTGATATATATTCAAAAGTTTACAAAAAAAACCTACAGTTGGTCTTCATGGCCCTGAAAACCTCCTGAAACCTTTTGTAGAAAATACTTTATGCCTGACCCAATTTGCATAATTTATACAGGCTGAAGAGTTGAGCTTTCCATGCCACAGAATGTGGATTCCAGAATTTTAATTTGTGTCACTGTTTGTCAGCCAAGCACTTACAAAGCTTATGTTCACCGTTCTCTGAATGTCTGTTTCCATTCACTGCTCTCTCACTCTCTCACATTTTAGTTTGCCATGTCCCAGTATTCTGGCGGATATCAAGAAGAGTTTGACTTTCTTGAGTTCCAGAGAACACCAGATCCTGATGCACTTCTCAGAACAGTAACGCAGCTGTATGGGGCAACTTACACAGCTACATATATCCAGAAAGTGGTGTAAGTAATCTTTTGATTAATCTGATTCAATATAAAATATTGGTTGCTCCTATGTTTAGTCATGAAATTGCCATTTTTCATTCACTGGCTGAAATCGTGTTCAATATGTTAAACTCCATAAGGCTGATGTGTGATATGTTTTCATAAGAAGGAAACAGAAAAAGAGTTTACGGTAGAGCTGTAGTATCCGAAGGGGATCGGTTCCAAGTCCCCTGACGATGTTGAAAAACATAGAAGTATCAAACACTATACATTACATGGTCTCTGGCTACATCTAGAGGCCTGTTTTGGTAAATACACCCTAGAAATATTCTTTCTGGTGTTGTTTATTTAGTATTTTCAGACAGCAGTTAAGTGAATTAGCAGGTACTGATCCCACAGATAGGGGGTCCCAGTGTAATTTGTTATTTCTACAATTTTTCTCCAGGCGTGAGCAATTTCTCCCAGAAAAAGGAGCCCGTCAGGATGCCTCTAAGGTTCTCATTGTGATAACAGATGGAGCAAAATCAGGGGACCCCCTGGAGTATGATGATGTTATACCAGAAGCTGAGCAAGCCGGCATCATCCGATTTGCTATTGGGGTAAGAAAGCCACCCAAGAAATTCTCGAAACATTGTAAAGAAAACAAAAGCGGGCTTGAAACATGAATCACAACAATAAAGTTAGAGAAGGGTTTAGCCAGCCTTTTTATAGGCTCTTTTTTTAACTGTAGCTTGATATGTAGATATCAACTGATTATAGCAGTTATCTACATTTGCAAAAAACTTTGGTTGATCAAGCATTTCAGCCAGTCGAGCAGTTCCTAAGTGCATAAGAACAGAAAGGAATGTTTTCTACTGGTTGGTTGGCATTTCTAAGTTAGAACTGTATGGACTACATGCATTTATTCTCTCCATCACAAATTTGCAATAAAATCCCATTTTTCAAAATGCCACGGCTGCTGTTCAAATAGGGTGTGTTCCTGGCACCAGGAAGAGTGAAGAGGAGAATTGAGGTGGATGAGAGAAATTGAGGAAGATACCATATTTTCCCGTGTATACGATGCCCCCATGTATAAAACGCCCCCCACTTTTTAAACCCAAAATTTCTTTCATTGCAAGAAAGTGTAGGGGGAAAGCGAGCAAGGGGTGGTGCCTTCCAGCAACACCAACCGCTCCCCCACACACACCTGAAGGTTGGTGCTGCTGGAAGGCAAGGGCTGTCTTGCGGGCTGTGCGCAGCTGGTCTGGTCATCGGTTTCCTCCAGACCGCCACCCGGCATGTTTTTACATTGCTCCCTGAGGGCGTGCAGATTGCACTCTCCGTGCGCGGCCTTTGGAAGAGAGATCAGGACTTTCCTCCGTGAACTTTGGCAACCTGTCATCGGAGCGGGTTGCAGGCAGCGGCGTTGGGTGGATTGGCTGCTTGTTTGAAGGACTCGCCAGCTTTCATTGCTAGCCTGTCCTTGCATCGGCCGAGGAAAGACAAAGGGAGGCGCGCTCTTGTTCGTGGCAGGTGGGAAGGGGAGACTCGGAGGCATGCCATGCCACCGATGACATCTGGAGTCGTTCCCTCGCTAGCCAACGCGACGGAGGTGGGTTTGTCTTCCCTTTGGGCTTTTCCCTCTCCGGGCGTGAGAAACCCTGCCAGGCGCTTGTCCACAGGGGAGGGACCATCACGCGTCTTGGCTGCCTCCTTTCTGCCTTAAACAATCGCTTGTCCCAGCCAACCCACTCGCCTACGGCCCTCAAGCCAAAAAAGGCTGCAGAGTTCACGTGTACTGGGAAGCGATGCTCCGCGCCCCCCTTGCTCACTTTCCCCCTACACTTTCTTTGCAAAATGTGGAGGGGGAAAGCAGGGATCAAAGTGCTTTGATCCCTCCCCCCCCTCCTTACTTCCATGTATAAAACTACCCTCAATTTCCCCTTTAATTGTTTTAGGAAAAAGTGTTGTTTTATACACGGAAAAATATGGTAATTGTAAAATAGTGGGTTCAGAGCATAGCTCTTTATTTGCAGGAGACACCACACACTGCCACATTCACAGCAAGCTGCAGTATATATACTCAAACCTTCCCCAGACATCCCCTCCCCCAACATTCATTCAATCAATCAATGACCATATCCAGCAGTTAAAAACTCCCTTGGCCCATTGCTAGTCTGTAGGAGGAACCTGATTGACCGGCTCAGCAAGCACCCTCAATCTGAGTACAGCCGCAAGCAGCCTATCCAACAAAGGATCTTCACCTGAAGCTCCCAATACATTACAATAATGATGTGTGAGAGAGACCTTCCTCCACCACAGGTGTGATGATAATGAGACTAAGACCCTGATCACACAAGGGAAATGTTTTCTAGTTCTTCCGATGCTTTCCATACTTCTGTTGTACTGAATTGTTGTCACGTGGTTTATGTCCTGGGACAAACGTCCCAAGAACTTTTAGCGGTACCGATTTACTTCCTCTTATTTGAATCATTATGGCCGGCTACACCATGGTACCAGTTTGTTTTCTCTCTTCCTTCAAGGAGCAATTTAGCTCCTTGATTTATATACAGTGGTGCCTCGACTTACGACCATAATCCGTTCCAGAAGATGGACGTAACTCGAAATGGTCGTAAGTCGAAGCACCATTTCCCATAGGAATGCATGGGAACGCGATTAATCCATTCCGGCCACACAAAAAATACCCCCAAAAAATAAAATAAAAATAAAACACTGCAAGCCCCATAGGAACACTCTGGGGCTGCAAAAAACCAACCAAACAAACAAACCCAAAAATAAATAGAGCAAGCCCTGAAGGTGCTGGGGCTGCAAAAAACAAAACAAAACCCAAAAATAAACATTAGAGCAAGTCCCACGCTGGGACTGCAAAAAAAAAAAATCACCAAAAAACAAACAACAACACAGCACAGAAACATAACCCCCCCGTCCAAACCCACCCTGCAAAACTCACCCAGAAGTTTTTAAAAAGCAAAAAGCAGCACCTTACCTTACCAGGCAGTCCGAAGCCTCCTCGGATCGCACTCACTCCCTGGCTGCAACTGAGCCACGGTGGATGGCGGCCGGCGACGGGCCCTGGCCGGTGGTGTAGGGCAGCCGAGGAGGCAGCGGCAGGGCCGGCCATGGTGGAGGGTGAGGCCGGGGCAAGCGGCCGGAGCACCCCGGCTAGGAGGAGCCTCTCCTTCCAGCGCCTAGAGAGGTGGATCGCGGCGGAGGGGGGGGGGGGCGGGCATGGCCACGGTGGTGGCCCGGGCCAGGCTCAGCCTCCCGGTGCCGGGACGCCGGCACCGCCACCCCATGCCCTGTCCCTGGAGGAGCCCCTCCGACCTGCGCACCCCAGCCCAGCCCACAGCCTTCAGCGGCCCTTACTCGCAAGTCACCAGGTCGGGGCCGGTGGGTCCCCGGACCTGGCACTTACTTCTGAGGAAGCTTCAGAGCGGCTGACTCGCGAGTCGATCCGCGCCAGGGATGGGCAGGGGGGCGCGCCGGCTTCCCGCGCCCGGCGGTGATTCGGAGCCACCCCCACCTCTCCTTCCTCCTCCTGCACGGCTGCCCCACCTGCACGGGTGCCTGAGCCAATGGCGTCGCCGGGCTGGGCTGCCAGCCCTCCCCCCGGGCCGCCCTTCCAGGTAAGCAGATCGTTCCCCTGTCCGCCCTCCGGCCAGATGAGGCCTCCTCGGTCGAAGCCGGGGCTTGGCCTTCAGGGAGGGGAGGGTGGCAGGAGGGATCTCCCCTCTTTTAGGGGGGTCTGCGGGCAAGAGGGGGAGGGCAGACCCAAGAGCCCCCCTCCCCCCCAGGGTGCGCGAAGGCAAAGGAGAAGAGAGAAAAGGGGATCTTGGATGGGGGGGGGTTCTGTGGGAAAGGCTGGGCAGCGGCTCCCCTTCCAAAGTTCCATAGTTTTTGGGGGGTACTGTAAAAGGTAAAAAAGTTCCCTGACCCCTGCTCTAACCGTTGGAGCGAAACAGCTACAAAGAAGCAGCCTCTTCACCGACCAATGGTTAGTACATTTGAATTCCCCACCTTTTCCCCTTGCCTTTTCCTGGTTGTAACTCGAAGCTCCGGCCGCAAGTCGAAGCAAAATTTTGCAGCCGGAGCTGGTCGTAACTCGAAATGGTCGTAAGTAGGGATGTACGTAAGTTGAGGCACCACTGTACATATTTTTTAAAATAATATTTATCGATACATCAATATATCAGAAACAAGTCTCCCTCTCTAAGGTGTGTGACTACGCAAGTGCGCTTGACTCTGCCCCCCTCCAGACAGCTTTCTCCTCTCCCGCACACCCACGGCTATCATCTCCAGTCCCTTTCATTCCTGTTGCAACAGAACTCCATGCAGGAAGGGGGTAGACCTGCACACGGGGTGGAAATTAGAGGGAACATTGATCAGAAAAGGGTTTCTGTTTAGGAAAGTGTCCCTCTGTTGCACTGGCTGCTCCTGCAGAAATGCATTGCACACCATGGAGATGGGATATCTATGCAGCACAACCCCTGGTGACATTGGCATACCTATGTTTCAATGTATCCTCCCAAAAGAAAGAAAAAAATATTACTCTCCAGTAGTGTAATGGCGGCAGCCCCCCCGTGACATACTTTTACCAACGTACTGATGTATTGGGCATGAAAAAAAATTAAATATGTGTGCACTGCAGTAAAGGCAGCCACCTTCCTGGCTTCGATTCTGAAAAGAAGCGGGGCAGGTTGTCCACACAGGAAATCTTGGTCGGGAATGCACCAGTACAACAAAGGTACAAAATAACACAACCCTCCTGGTGATGGGGAAGTATTCCCCAGTTACACCACTGGCCAGGAAAAATGTCTTGACCTTGTCTCTGCGTTGTGTGACCAGGAAAAAAAATATAGCAACATAACTGGTGGATAACTACATAACATTTCCCTCATGTGACCAGCATGGCTATCTTCAATACATTTTATTTTCTGTGTTGTCCCTCATTCTTACCTCTCCTGCTACAAAGGTTGGAGAAGCATTCTCAAAGGGCAGAGCCAAGCAGGAGCTCATCAGCATTGCCTCTACACCAGCCACAGACCATGTTTTCCCAGTGAACAACTTTAATGCTCTGAAGGACATCCAGAAAAACCTTGAGGATAAAATATTTGCCATCGAAGGTACCCAATCTAGCATGACCTCGAGGGGTGGGGGGTGGGAAGGGCTAGGGATGATGCTGTGATTGTGCCTCTGACAGGCAGATGGCAGAGCGGGCTCTCGTGTGCTTTATGGGTCATCACGCTAGTCAAAATCTAAAGACGAGCACTCAGTGGGCGTGAAGACAGTCGAGCTTCCCAGATTTGTATACCTCTGTCTTTCCTTTGTAGGCACACAATCCCAAAGCAGTAGTTCCTTCCAATTAGAGATGTCCCAGGAGGGATTCAGTGCTTTGTTGACCCCGGTGAGTCATTCCAGCCCTCAGGCTGTCTCCTTCTCTAGATTAATATATCTATATTTGCCAAGACACTCTAGGGCTCCAATGCTTGAAGGTACTGTACTTTGTACTCTGCACCCTAGCAATTGAAGTGCTGGAAGGGGCCCAAAATACCTGAAAGCCCAGGGGCCTGGTTATGGGTTAATGCAGCCCTGAGTGTGGTATAGGAATTAGAGCAGTGATTCCCAACTTTTTTCGAGTCACAAGCCCTTTTTCTAATAGCCAAGTAACCTGTGACCCACCACCACCATATTTGCATAAAAAGGCATTTTTTGTGGGGTAAAGTCATTCTTTTTCAGAAAGTAGAGGTTTTTTCCACCCCCAAGGGGCCTGTTTCATATACATACACATATGCATGCACCCTAACTTTAATATTCTGTTCTGAAAGATCAAGGAAGAAATTATTTAACAAGGGCATACAACGCAACAGTTAGAACTGGATATGGAACAACTGATTGGTTCAAAATTGGGAAAGGAGTACGACAAGGCTGTATATTGTCCCCCTGCTTATTTAACTTATATGCAGAATACATCATGCGAAAGGCAGGACTGGATGAATCCCAAAATGGAATTAAGATTGCCGGAAGAAATATCAACAACCTCAGATATGCAGATGATACCACTCTGATGGCAGAAAGTGAGGAGGAATTAAAGAACCTCTTAATGAGGGTGAAAGAGGAGAGCGCCAAAAATGGTCTGAAGCTCAACATCAAAAAAACTAAGATCATGGCCACTGATCCCATCACCTCCTGGCAAATAGAAGGGGAAGATATGAAGGCAGTGACAGATTTTACTTTCTTGGGCTCCATTATCACTGCAGATGGTGACAGCAGCCACGAAATTAAAAGGCGCCTGCTTCTTGGGAGGAAAGCGATGACAAACCTAGACAGCATCTTAAAAAGCAGAGACATCACCTTGCCGACAAAAGTCCGCATAGTCAAAGCTATGGTTTTTCCAGTAGTGATGTATGGAAGTGAGAGTTGGACCACAAAGAAGGCTGACCGCCGAAGAACTGATGCTTTTGAATTGTGGTGCTGGAGGAGACTCTTGAGAGTCCCCTGGACTGCAAGGAGATCAAACCTATCCATTTTGAAGGAAATCAACCCTGAGTGCTCACTGGAAGGACAGATCCTGAAGCTGAGGCTCCAATACTTTGGCCATCTCATGAGAAGAGAAGACTCCCTGGAAAAGGCCCTGATGCTGGGAAAGTGTGAAGGCAAGAGGAGAAGGGGACGACAGAGGACGAGATGGTTGGACAGTGTCATCGAAGCTACCAACATGAATTTGACCCAACTCCGGGAGGCAGTGGAAGACAGGAGGGCCTGGCGTGCTCTGGTCCATGGGGTCACATGACTAAATGACTAAACAACAACAACAATGCATGAAAGGTGACATGAAACCCCCAGAAAACACTTTGCAATCCTCTTGGGGATCACAGCCCTCCAGGTTGAGAACCACTGAATTTTTGTTTAGTCGTTAAGTCGTGTCCGACTCTTCGTGACCCCATGGACCAGAGCACGCCAGGCCCTCCTGTCTTCCACTGCCTCCCGGAGTTTAGGTGTAACAAATTAACTAAATAAAATTAGAGGACCAGTCTGATGCCATGTGAAGGCAGTTTCTCTTTAGATGGGATGAGACTCCTAATTCAAATGTTTACTTGGACAATGGATGCATGGTCTTGGGCAAAACACTGGCATTACGGGCTCCCCATTCAACAGGATCTCCAGTGTCTGAAGGAGTGGAAGGGAAATATGTAAAGTCCTTCTGGAGGCCTAAGATGGAGCCTTGACTACAGAAGAAAGGGTTGGCAGATAATTTGGTTTGACTTTCCAGTGTAGTGTTGGGGGCATTTCTCAAGGCCTGGTTTTCCTGGGCAAGGTCAATGAAGAGGGTGGAGCAGAAAATATGTCCTAATAAAATGTCCTAGTGTCACATAAAGGGGAGGTGAAAGACATCTATATTCTGGGACTATATAAATATGGTAAATTTTGCTGTCGTAACTGATTTGGTACTCTCATCTTTTTCTTTGGGCCATCCCTTGTGATGATTTAGGATGGTTCCATGCTGGGAGCAGTAGGAGCCTATGACTGGTCTGGAGGGGTCTTCCTATATGGGAACCGTGGTGATTCAAATTTTATCAACATATCCCGTTTCACTAAGGATCTGAAAGATGCCTATCTTGGTAAGAGTCAAAAGCAACTGTTGTCTCCTGTGCTCTTGGGAGAGTTTTGAACTCTTAGAAGGTTGCACCTGATTGAAAGGAAGGTCCAAGCAGCCATTACAGAAATTTTCTCCTTTGGAGGAGGAAATATCACCAGCTTCTGCTGTGGTTTCTCTACTAATTTATTGATGTATACGTTGACTTGTAGAAGATACTCTCTGTAACTTCTTTATTGCAATATGGGTCATGTTCAGGGCTGGTGAAACCATGCTGCAAAATGAAGCAACTTATTGTCAGCGGCACCATGAGAAGGGGATAAAGGAAGTTAAGGATGTGTCTGAATGAGGCAACAAGGCTTTTAAAAGTGTTGACTGCAGGAAGCATATTGGTTTCATTTGAGGTGGCAAAATGCCTTGGGGTGGGATTGGTCTTATCTTCAAAAAAACAAACAAACAAACAAACCTGAACTTCTGATTTCCTACCTTTTTCACCACCTTCTGCCAGACCAAACTAATTTTAATCTCTGATCTGGCAAATTGATGTCATGGAAACTCAATGGCTTAATCATGCCCTTTGTTTCCAGTCAACAGCCTAAAAGCCCAAAGAGGTTGCTTCTGCACTTTACAAAACAACACGAATCTCAATATTTCCAAAATTCCATTGTGAAGAGGAATGTTCTTGTAATATTTTGCACTCCTGGGAGAGCTTGCACTTTAGACCTTTGCTTCTGGCACACAATAGACTGGATGATGATGATGATGATGATGCATTTTCTTTTATCCCTGGCTCACCAGAAGAAGCTGCATCTCATTGCTGACCAAAGATTCCCCTAACAAAGCTATAACCAGATGGTCTCCTTATGAGGAAAGATAGCTACCCTTTATCCTCTGGCTTATTTATTTGTTTGTTTGTTTGTTTGTTTAACTTATTGTTAAACTTTTTGTTTCCCTCAAGGTTATTCAATGGCAACTGTCCAAGTGAATGGACGTAACAGCTATGTGTTGGGGGCTCCTCGTTACCAGCATGTCGGCAAAGTTGTCTTGTTCAGCCAGGAAAATGGGCAGTGGAGGCAAAAGTCAGAGCTGTCTTCAAAGCAGGTAAAATCAATTCAGCATGAGTTGTCCATTTGTCGTGCTTGTATTGTGATTATTCTCCACTCCCACCCCTTGGCTTGTAGTAATTAAAGTTGGCTACATGGCCCACAGACTGCAAAGGGATCTTGTAACTGGAACTTCATCCCTTGTTGTTGTTTAGTCGTTAAGTCATGTCTGACTCTTCGTGACCCCATGGACCAGAGCACGCCAGGCCCTCCTGTCTTCCACTGCCTCCTGGAGTTTGGTCAAATTCATGTTGGTAGCTTTGATGACACTGTCTAACCATCTCGTCCTCTGTCGTCCCCTTCTCCTCTTGCCCTCACACTTTCCCAACATCAGGGTCTTTTCCAGGGAGTCTTCCCTTCTCATGAGATGGCCAAAGTATTGGAGCCTCAGTTTCAGGATCTGTCCTTCCAGTGAGCACTCAGGGTTGATTTCCTTCAAAATGGATAGGTTTGTTCTCTTTGCAGTCCAGGGGACTCTCAAGAGTCTCCTCCAGCACCACAATTCAAAATCATCAATTCTTCGGCGGTCAACCTTCTTTATGTTCCAGCTCTCACTTCCATACTTCATCCCTTAGTTCTGGCAAAAAAAAAAAGTGCCATTTTGAGTAAGTGATTTAATAATAATAATCTGAGAACTGCAGAGCTGGACAGGACCTATGGATCATCGAGTCCAGCCCTTGTCAAGGAGGCACACTGGGAAATCGAACTCCCAACCTCTGACTATGCCACCAGATACCTAGACCACTGAGCTATCCAGCAGTTCTGGCTTTCAAGATTTACAGGGGCCATCCCAAAATATCAGTAGACTCGTGAAAAGGATTGACCCCTCTGCATATGAGAAGTTGCACACAATCAACCCATCCCTGTTCAAAGCCAGCAGAAGTACCACAACTGCCAACGAGAGCAGCTCCTCTAGCTTCCTCACAAAACTGAGGAAGATTTTCCAATGTGCTTGAGGGGAATCCCTGACCGTTGTACATACTTGTCTCAGAATAGTTTAAACATCTGTTGCAGATGATTAATTGCCTGTGATTTTTCAGTCAAATAGAAAGTAACCTCTGCTTGTGGCTTAAGTGATGCATAGATGGGGGATGCGCATGGATGAGGCCTGGGAGGCAAGCAGATGGGAGCACTGGGGGAGGTCAGGGAGAGCAAAGAACAGTTATTAACAATGGAAACTTTCAGCCCCTCCAGATTGGCTCATACTTCGGGGCTGCTCTTTGTTCTGTGGACCTTGATGGAGACGCAAACACAGACCTAGTTCTCATTGGTGCTCCTATGTACTATGACTCAGTGACCGGAGGAAGAGTCTATGTCTGTGAGAGACAGGTAAGGGATGAAGAAGGTTGGGCTAGGTTGACCTTTCCTCTTAGTAGCCCTATGAAGTGGTCACGGACGACTGTTTAGGACTCTTTTACTGTTGCAGTGGACGATCCCAAAGGGTGAAGGAAGGATGATGGGTATATTAAACAGCAGCGTTAATTATAGAATAGAGTATACAGTGACAAGGCAGACAGTAACGTCATGTTTTATGTTTCTGCAGCCCTAGTGGCAGTCAGTCAGTAATGTGAAGGTGGGAAAGATGCAAATGTTGTAGCTTTGCAATGTAAGTTGAATTTTGTGGCATGTGGCAGGATGCACAGATTTTAAATATTTTAGTGCAATTTGTCTGGGTTTTTGTTTTTTGTGGCAACCACACATTTCTTCCACCCTGTCAGCAAGAGGAAGGAGAAGGGGGAAACCCTAGCTCAGGGCTGAATTGTTACTTTCGCTGGCTTAGGAATGGGACAGGGGACAGAATCCGGGGTAAGGAGATAAAAGAGGTGCTTTGCTTCCCCCGCCCCCCTTCCCTTTTTTTTAAACCAAGGACTCCAAAGCATCTTGCCAAATGGGGAAAGGGAAATGTGGCAGGGTTTAAAAATCAGGAAGTGCCCTTTCTTTTAAGCACAGCAGGTCAACCCTGATGGAGATTGTTTTCTCTGTATCTGTCCTCTTGTGGCCCCTGGAGTGACAGAGAAGAAAAAAATTATTTATTTATTTATTTATTTATTTATTTATTTAATTTATACCCCGCCCATCCAAACCGAAGTCTACTCTGGGCGGCTAACAACAATAGTTAGAATAAAAACAATATAATAAAATAAAAAACAACAGTAGTAATATAGTTCAGGATGGGAAAAAATATTCAAGTGATGACAGGAGGGAAAGCCTGCCTAAAGAGCCAGGTCTTCAGTTGGCTCTTAAAAACACCCAGCGAGGGAGCCAGACAGATCTCTGGGGGCAGACTGTTCCAAAGGCAAGGGGCCACTGCCGAGAAGGCCCGGTTTCTTGTTCTTTCCCTCCGGGCCTCCCTCGGCGTTAGGCCCCTCAGCCACCCTTCCTGGCTAGAACGAGTGATTCGGGTGGATCTAGGTGGGAGGAGGCGTTCCGCTAGATATTGAGGTCCTAAACCGTTTAGGGCTTTATATGTCATCATTAACACTTTGAAATGTTAATGATGCACTCAAGTTCAAGTCGTTGTTTTTGTTGTGTCCCATCAAGCGTCTCTGAGTTGTGGTGACCCTATGAATGAGCAACCTTCAAAATGTCGTGAGCCCTGCTCAGTTCTTGCAAACTCAATGCTGTGGTTTCCTTTATGGGATCCATGCATCTTGTATTTTGGGATTCAAGGGAAAACTCTTTCTCCTGAACGCTTTTTCCAGGAACAATTCAAGTTTCTCTCTCCTTCACTTGCCAGGGAGAGACGTTTCTCTGCAGAAAGGAGTTGCAGGGGGAGGCCAAACATCCCTTCGGCCGTTTCGGGGCCTGCATAACAGAAATAGGGGACATTACGGGGGACCGATGGGTAGATGTGGCCATTGGGGCTCCAATGGAAGATGAGGATCAAGGAGCTGTGTACATATTCCGGGGAAACAGGAGATCCCTCAATGGAGCATACAGCCAGGTAAGCCTACAGCTTTCCTGTCCCCGGCACACCACAGCCAAGAAGGCAGTTGTCATCTCTCCAGAGCCTTGGTTTCCTGTTAACACAGCCTCCTTTTCTTACTCCCTTTCTCCTGTCCACAGCGCATCCAAGTCTCTCTGCCTAGTAAGAGACTTCACTATTTTGGCCAAACCATTGGTGCTGGGTCAGACCTTACTGGAGACGGACTCCCAGATGTAGCAGTGGGGGCTGAGGGGCAAGTGCTCTTGCTGAGGTAAGGAGCGTGAGGCTTGGCACTGGGCATTTGGAAAAAATCTGCCAGTAGGCACACCTCCTAGTAGAAACCCCTTTCTTTAGCCACCTTGCAAAATATAACCAACCATTTCATGGTCCAGATGGCATGTCTTTGTTCTGTTGAATGGGCACATGCTCTCGGAGGTGATACCCAATGGTTCCGTGTTTCCTTCACCTCCTCAATGAACACTCCTCTCTGTCTGCCACAGGACTCGGCCTGTGCTCAATGTCACCTTCAGGAGCAGCTTCAATCCATCTATCATCCCCCTCTCTGCCTTTGAGTGCCAGGACCAGGAGGTGCTGAACAAGGAGGTCAGCAAGGCAACTGTTTGTCTCACCATCCGGTCGGACCCTAGGTTTAAATTAGGTAGGCCCATAAATCTTGGCAATTCTTGCATCTTGGCTTTGGGTGCCGGCAGGTCGCTGAGGACCATCCCACCAAGGTGTCCTGCTTACCAGCACTGATCCCCCAAGCAAGAAGATCAGCTGGAGAGAGAGGAGGAGAGAAGATTGGGCACAAGCTGAGACCAGGCTTTTTTTTTTTTTTTTTGGTGAGGCAACAGTGGGACCCCAAAGGCCTTGGCAACATTCCCCACATACCAAGTGTTTAGAATCATAGAATCATAGAAAAGTGAAGTTGGAAGGGGCCTACAAGGCCATCAAGTCCAACCCCCTGCTCAACACAGGAATACAATCAAAGCATATCTGCCAGGTGATTATCCAAGTTTCTCTTGAATGCCTCCAGTGTTGGAGCACTCACCAGCTCCCGAGGTAACTGGTTCCACTGTTGTACTGCTCTAACAGTTAAGAAGTTTTTCCTGATATTCAACCAAAATCTGGCTTCCTTTAACTTGAGCCCATTGTTGCGTGTCCTGTTTCACCCTGGACCAACTCATCATGTTTCTTGCAATGCTCTTCAAAGAATAAATTGATATGGAGCAATTTCTTTGGTGGGAAAGATGTTTGAAAACCATAGCCACATGCTGAGATAGGCTCCTAGTTGGATCCAGTGGAGACAGACCCTCCAAAAAGCCCAGGAAACACATGAGTTTTCCCACATGCAGCATCCTGCTAATGCTGCAAACATCTCATCCTGCAGTTCTTTAATGATAAGACAATAAATATCCAAACTTCCCCAGGATGTCATAGTTGATCTTGATTTCAATTTGCCATCCAAGTTTCTGCCTTTTGGGGGGGATACTGTGGGTTTTTAATGTTTCTTGGTTTTCTATTTGGTATTGGGTTGCGGTATTGTCGTTAGCTGCCCAAAGTAGTGCCCCAGCACTTGATGGGTAGGATATGAATGAATGAATGAATGAATGAATGAATAAATAAATAAATAAATAAATAAAGACTCTGGTGCACATCACATGGCATCACAACCTTCCTCTCTCAGAAACCTGCTCTCTGGTTGATGGAAAGTAGAATCTTCAAAGACCAGGTAGTCAATTCCTCTCTGTCTCTCTCGTTCTGTCTCTCAGGCAACAACATTTTGAATACTATTCAGTACACTTTGGCCCTGGATCACGGTCGAATAAATGTTCGGGCCATTTTTGCTGGAGGTTCAGGCTCTTCCTCCGTCACTGAAGAGATACGGGTGGGCTTGGCAACAGAATGTAAGGACTATCGCATAATATTGCCGGTAAGTTCAGAGCGCTAGGTGGGATTTGTCCGTGAGACAGAGATATATATATTTTTTGTCATGAAATCATGAAATTCCTTTCTCATTTTGATTTCTTCCCTCCCCATGAGGAAAGACCTGCATAGAAGACAGCCTCAATCCCATAAACCTTCGCTTGAATTATACCCTGACTGGAGAGCCCATTCGTGGCACCGACAGCCTGCGAGCAGTCCTAGGCGAAGACGAGCCCCATCAGTTTACGGCATCAGTATGTCTATGTTCAATGTGCTTCCAGGGAACGTTGTCAGGTGGCATGTCAGTGTGTGGAACTAATATAGACTCAGGACTTAATTTACGGCAGGGGTGGGTGACCTTCAGAGGTCTGGAGGCTGAACTTACCTGACATTGGCCTTCAAGGGCCACATCCCGTCCTATTATTCCCCCCACACCAAATTATTTTTCTTACAAAAATAGATTTGATTATTTAAATTGGAAAAGCCACCTGGGCCATTTAGTAGTCAAAAGAGATATTTTTTTAAAAAAATGAATTAGAGGGCCTTGGGAGCCCTTGAAATTATGGTACAGATGCCTCCTACACCCTTAAAGGAACAAGGAGAATTTCTGCACCAATTTTTTTAAAAATAATAATTTTGGCAGGGACTGTAAGGGTGCTGGGAAATGCCAGGGATGCTAAAGGGCCACATGTGGCTCCTGGAAGCCACATGTGGCCACATGTTATGGAGAAATAATTTATAGAGAAATGATCTCTGACAAATGATGTCTTAACTTTCTTCAGTTTCCTCATTTTTGGACACTCACCACTGTTCCTTCTAATTTTTCAATACTGAGCCGAAACCCCACCCTACGTCTGCAAAGCTCTGGCCACAATCGGAACCAAATGAGCGGAAACATTAACTGTGGGTGCACAGCACCAATACAGTGCTGTGTGGTTGTGTGGCTGCATATCTTAGAGGGGGGGGGAATTGACTCACTGAAGCCCAATGCAAAAAGCTTTCACGTGGAAAGGCTACTAGTATCCCGTTCTTATAGTCAAGCGTGATGTCTTAAGTCAGTGGTTCCCAACCTTGGGTCCCCAAATGTTCTTAGACTAAAATTCCCAGAAGCCTTCACCAGTAGCTGTGCTGGCCAGGATTTCTGGGAGTTGTAGTCCAAGAACATCTGGGAACCACTGTCTTAAGTGGACTGAATGCACTAAATACAGTAAGACAACACTATGGAGTGGTGAGTGCTCAAAATTCCTACAGCCTTGAAACATCCTTGATGATGTTTGGTTAACCTCTCTCGGTTTAACCCCCTGTAATGAGTTATGTGAGGGTAAAATAGGAAAGGACGCCAGTGTGCACTTTGTGTGAGGAACTGTGTTATCAAAACCTATACTCAGTAGGATCTTTTATTTGCATATAATTTTATTACATTCACTTGCCATCAAATGCTGACATTCTTTCTCTTCTCTTCCCCATATCTCTTAACAGCTGCCTTTTGAAAAGAATTGTGGTAAAGATGGAATCTGTAAAGATAAATTAAAAATCTCTTTCAATTTCTCTAGGTAAAGTATGGTTTTCTTCTTTAAACCCTACCCCCTGTGGAAATTTTCCAGGCCCGCTGAATCTCAGATTGGCAATAGCCTGGTGAATTTCCAGTCTTCATGACTTCAGTATTTAGAAAATTGCAAGATGGAACATGAGAAGCACTATTAAAATACCTCAGTTGGAAATGAACCACTGGCCCTAGATTTTATCTTGCAATCAGCTCTTCTCATTGCCTAAATTACCATTTTAAATCAAGATTTAGAACACTGACAGCCAGGCTCAACCCTGGAATATGTGCAGCTGTAATAAAGAAAACTGAATCCACATGGAATACCTCCCCCCTCACACACACAATATATGCAACTGGTTCTCTTCCTCTGTTCTGCAGCCTTGACAAACTAGTGGTGGGCCTGACTTCTGAGCTGAATGCTACAGTCTTCATCCGAAATTCTGGAGAGGATTCTTATAGTACCACCGTGACATTTTTATACCCATCTGCACTTTCCTACCGCAGGTTCATGCTGTTGCAGGTAATAGAGGTGCAGAGAAACTAGAGTTGTCAGGTACCAAGGGATAAGTACTCGTCTAAGAGGGCATTGCCTGTCCAATTGATTGATTTCACAGTCTGATCCCTTGCTGCTCAGTCCAACAGGAAATATGTCATGATTAAGTGTGCCTCCATCCCTACGGCAGAGGAGGATCCTGTGAGGAACACCACCTGTGGCATCAATCAACCCATCTTCCGAAGTGGAGCTGAGGTAAAGTCCTACCACTAGCCGAGAGGTGGACTGTTGTTTTAGTTTAGGAGAATGCCTTCCCTGGTAGAAGTGGTGCTCTCCTCTCAGATCACCCATCTTTGACATACATTTTCTGTTCAGCTAATATCAGTCTTGAGTGATTTCAGACAAGGCTTTTATCTTGTCATCCTGCCTCATCTACTGAAAGGGGTTCATGTAAAGATAAACTGCATTTATAGTCATTTACTGCATTTCATAGCTTCTTTTTATTTTTCCCTACCGTAGAAGATATGTTAAGAAAAAAAGAATTGCTACACCAAGCCTTCTAATTGCTATCAAGGGGCACCCTTCATTCATTGAAACCCTGTCTGGTTCATTCTGTGAGCATCTCAGCATTCAAGTGGGAAAGATGTCCCAGAATTAATGTTTTTATAAACAGGTCTTTAGCCTACAGCAAACAAGAGCTAAGACTAGAACCTCTGCTTTTACCAGAGTTCTCAGGGAAGCACTGTGGTGCCAACATAAATGTCTGCAGATTTAAACAAGCTTTAATTGCCAAAGCTTCTGCCCACATTTTCCAGTAATTGTGGTCCTTTGTAGAGGTTACAGATCTGAGGAGGCCTCAGCTCCATCCAAAAGTTATATAGTTTCCTGAAAGAAGCAATTTAGATGACAATTATCCCTGGAGATTTAAAACTTGAGCAAATCTTCCTCAACATTCTTCTGCCATCTATCAACATGTATTATATCTTCTTTTGTCATAGGTCATCTTCATTGCCACCTTTTCCATCTCTCAGGATGCAAATCTGGGAAGTGCGGTGCAGATCAATGCCACAGCTGGCAGGTAAGTCTAGCAATATCTGATGTTCCTACCCAACAAATGTAGCAACAATTTCAGATTAGCAATCATGAAACCTAAGCCACATTCACGCTGGTTTGCAGTAAAGTCCTGTACAAATTGTATTTAGAAATAATCCCCAGAGACTGACTCTCAGATCCACGGATGCAGATCTGAAGCCTTAAATGTACAGAGTGAGGGGGTTACTACATGGACATTTGTCCAATTGTTCAATCTGTTTGATATGTGGGGATGGGCTAGTTCACTCCTTTTGCCATCAACCACATGATATAATTGCCAGTGTGAACTAGACTATCTCCAAAGTGCTCCTATCTGCATCTTTCTGGGTCTTTGTCAGGAGCTACTGTTTGTCAGGTACAGGTAGAATTGCTCCATTCTGGTTCACTTCCAGCCTCCATGATTGCTGGGATCTAACCAAACTGGAGCTAGCTGCTTTAAAGTCTCCTGCTGCTTTCAATTTCCCAATATCTTTAAGTAGCTTAAGAACACAGCTTAGCCACTTCGCAATATTGGGAAGTTAAAAACTTCCTCTGCCCCTCTGTGGAGGAACAGGGGGGGGGGGGGGAACAAATTGGGTTTTTAAAGCCTATTAGGACAGCACTGATGTGCTATATCTTTTAGGAAAAAAAGAAAATAACTTTTTTTTAAATTTAAAATATTTTTATGCCACCTTTCTCCCCAAAAGGACCCAAGGCGGGAAAGTTTCCTTCCAAAAGGAGGCGGAGAGAGGAAGGTCAAAGAAGGGAATTTTGTTTTTGTTGTTTTCTTAAGAAAATAAGCCAAATAGGCTCACCTGAGGTGCATGTGCCATGTGGATGCAAGATCGCACCAAATGCCATACCAGACCTCTCTACATGACATTCAGTGACCCTATTCAGCTCTATCCAGCCCACTCTAATTGAGCCATGAAGCCAGGCTCTGAATGTCTCTTGAGGTCTCAGAGTTGCACCATTTTTCTGTGGTAAAGTTCTCCGTTTCCATGTCCAATGGCCTCATGTAGTTTGTTATAGAGCAGTGGTGTGGGAAAATGGGGTTCTTAGCAATGCATAATAGGGCAGTGCAACATATGTCCATACATATCCCTCTATGCATCTCCCTCTTTTCTTTTCTTTTCTTTTCAGTGAAAACAATGGCCCCACCACTCAGGACATGATTCACCAAGAAAAGTTGCCCGTCAAATATGCTGTGTTTGTCTTCGTCAATGCGTAAGTGACTGTAACCATTCTGGAGTCAAAACAAGCTCTCTTTTATCAGAGGGTTTGTTTGCCAGAGCTTGGAAAAGTTCCCTTTTAGAATTTTTATTTTAGAATGTAGATTATTTTTCTGAGATCAGTTGTTTACATAACAAAAGCTGTTCTCTTTAGATTGTTCTTAACAATAAATTTCTTTAGGACAGTTCTCTCTAAAAAGAATGAGTTCCACTTCTATATTACTTTGCTGATTTTCCTTTTGTCTGTATTTCATGGTCGAATCATACATGTCATGGAGGAAAGAAAAATCCGCTTTGTTCCATGGCTTGAAAAAATAGGTGACAGGAATTTCTTAGTCTTCCAGAATTATTAACTGTCTTTCAGCTCACTTGCCCTTCTGATTTATGTGCTAAGCATGGAAAGTATAAAAGAATGGAGAAGAAGAAGGTTAAAGATTTGTTAGCAAGACGTCAAGAACAAATGAAGATGTCTATATACGTAGGGATCAAGACTGTACCTGTCAAAGGCTTCATGCATCTGTTTTGTGTTCCACCAGTGCAGACTGGTATGTTTTCATGCACAGAAGTGCCCCATAGCTAGAAATCTGTCTTCTTCACAACAGCAGGGCTCCTAGTTTTCCTGCCTGCTTAGGAAGCTGGGTATTTTCTTTTCTTTCCATCTTGGTTTATACAGCCAAGGGGAAGGTGGAGCCAGTTGTCAGAGTTCATCTAGTTCTTATTAAACCTGAAATCCAGACGTCATAGCCACAGTGGGACAGACCTCTCAGGCAGCAAAAGCAGAGGGATAGGAAGCAGGCAAAGCTATGCGCATCATACAACCTGCACCCTACTCCAGGGTGAAAACAGACGCTATAGATGCACAACGTTCTAGGCTGATTCCACCCAGCTTCATGTTTGAGCCACCAGACAAGCAAATAAACCTGTTCCCCTGTTTCCCTTCCGGTTAAGCTAAAAGAGAGACTGGGAGATGAAACAGCACATTCATCCAAGCCTTTAAGCAATATCAATTTCTAATTACTTGCTGTTCTCTTCTCTGTGTAGCATCTAGTCTGATCATAAACTAGCCTGTTTATTCAAATGTGGGTGATGAGTGCTGAGGTAAAATTCTACTGGAAGTCCAGTTGGTTTGACAGGTTAGAGATGACTTATCCATTGCCTCATGCTGAAAAATATCATGGTCTGGCCCCATTAATCTCTGTCAAGTGCACTCCATTGTTTCCCTATTTAAATATACTGTAGTTTCTTAAAGCAGTGTTTACTGCATTCCTCCCTCAGCAAATCCATTCTATGTATTTCATTATAATTTTTTCTGGTTTCTTTCTGTTTATTGAATTATTTGAATTATTTGGGATGTATTCTAGTTTCATGAATCTTTTTCCTATAATTTGCTGCCTGCAGTTTATTTAACCTGTAAGTAAGTGGCCATAAATTTGCTTGTCAGCTACCGCCTTTCAGTGCAGCCTTAACAACGTCAACAAGAAGGCTATGGAGCCCTATGGAATTTAAGAAAGCTTATTTCCAGTCAGGTGTGCATAGGCTTGTGGCTTTTATCAGTCACTTACATTTTGTTTTTGTATGTCTACTTAAAAGTCCCAGGGAGGTCAGTATGATTTACAAGTAAATTTATATAGGATTGCAGCCTTTTTCATCACCGTGCACTGAATTTTCAAATGCTACTTAAAATGCATTTAAACCCAGGGTGTCTGGTTGGTTACATAGTGGTGTTTCTCAGCTTCCCTCCATCTTGTTTCTTCCAGTGTTGATCAGTCAACCAAGAGCATCAATTTTTCTGCTGGCCAGGAAGGCGAAAGTCGGATCGTAGAACACTACTATGAGGTGAGGGAGATATGGAACATGATGGGCTTAAGAAGATGGAACAAGCAAGACTGTATGGGACATTCAAGCCTTTGATCCAAATTGCACGAGAAAATGCTAGTCTGGTTTAGTGCCTAGAATAAGACCTATAAGTGTTGAGTTCTTGCTTATACTAACGCAGAATTTGTCTCTTCTTTAGCTGAAGAACACGTATCGGCGAAAAGTACCTGTCTCTGTGAGATTTCGGTTTCCTGTGCAGTTGAACAGCACGTGGGTTTGGAATGCATCCGTGAATTTCCTCCCTGAGGTATACCTCTCTGAGGCTATAAAGATGCTTATTTGCCCTGGGTCAGTGGATAAAACACTGTGCATGGAGGATGCTCCTGTCCAATTCCAGTCCTGCCAGCTCAGAGACAGTCCTGCCAGCTCAGATTCATTTGAGGTTACCCTCCATTTCCACATTTCATCAGTGGGCTTAAATAGTTTTAAATGGTGACTAGATAAATGCATGGAGGATAACGTTATCTGTGGCTTTTAGCAGTAAGCAATACATCTTACTGTTCCACAATGGGTTACTGTATAGTTCGGTATCAAGCCACCACTTCTTACTGCCCTGTGTCTAATGCTGTACCCCTGAAATTCCCAAAGCAAGTTTTTGCTTCAAACTTGTACATTGTGATTTGAATTTTAAATATAATTCTTCCTAGGTCTGTTTTAGGCCTTTATTTATTTATTTTTTTAAAGAAAATGATCTGTTAGTCAGTTCTAGTTTCTTAAAAAGTCTTTTCATTGATTTATACTTCTGGAGCAGGGTTTTTTTCCCCCCTGAGTGTGCCAGGAGTCTGTCTGAAAAGCTGCACTGAGGCTACATACAGCTCAGAGGCCTCATTTTACCCATTTTTGGTTAGCCAAACAAGGAAGTCAGCTCAAGATGCCAGCCTCAGGCAGATCACTTAAAAAGGTTCGTTAGTTAACACTATATAACTGCACCATGATCAGATTGGTGGGCTTATAGAGTAACAGAGACATAGCATCCCCATGTTCATTAATGAAGTATAGATTCTCATCCCTATTTAATTATGATAAGCAGAGAACCATAAAACTGGTAATAACATAATAATGTATCATTGGATCAGAGAAAAGACCAACTAGATCATATCCAGTAATGGCCAGGGAAATGCTCCTGGGATATCACCAATAGGGTATGATGGAGACAGCTAACCCCTGTCTTCTTCTTAGGGTCAGGAACACTGACATGAAGGTTTCCATGCCAAGAGAGGCTCCTTCAAGTCTAGAAACAGCCTCTTCCTTGCATGAGGAACAAAGTCTCCCTAAATTCCTTTCAAATGCAAGATTTCCCTCTCTTCCTCTAGGTGTCTTCCTTGGTTCAATGTGCTCCCGAAAACATAACCCTGGGGTCCAAGGATTTTGTGAAACAATTAAGAGAGCATCCCATTCTGGTGAGTACACCCTACTGTAATGTCAGCAGCCTTATTTTAAAAGCAGCTACTTGATGGCTCATGGACGTGGTGGCGCTGCGGGTTAAACCGCAGAAGCCTCTGTGCTGCAAGGTCAGAAGACCTGCAGTCGTAAGATCGAATCCACACGACGGAGTGAGCCCCCGTCGCTTGTCCCAGCTCCCACCAACCTAGTGGTTCGAAAGCATGCAAAATGCAAAATGCGAGTAGATAAATAGGTACCACCACGGTGGTAACGGCGTTCCGTGTCTAGTCGCGCTGGCCACGTGACCACGGAAGATTGTCTTTGGACAAACGCTAGCTCTATGGGTTGGAAATGGAGATGAGCACCGCCCCCTAGAGTTGGACATGACTGGACTAAATGTCAAGGGGAACCTTTACCTTTACCTTACTTGATGGCTCTAGATCAGTGTTTTTCAGCTTAGGGATCGAGACCTCCAAGGGGGTTACCAAGTGTTTTGGTAGAGTTGTGGGTCACCTTATGTGTGTTGAAGTCCTTGTTAAATAATTTCTCCCTGGAGTGGGATATTAAAGTTAGCGTGTATGTATATGTATGAGAGATAGGCCCTTTGGGGGGACAAGAAGCCTGTACTTTCTGAGAAGGGATGACTTTACCCCATTAAAAATGCCTTTTTATACAAACGTGGCAGTGGGGAGTGTCACAGATTACTTGGCTATTATAAAAGGGGGTCGCATCTTTAAAAGGTTGGGACTCATTGCTCTAGATAGATCATGGATTTATTGGGTGGCATTCTAGATCAGGGATATTCATACTCAGGCTCAACACTCGCATTCAGACCTAACCCTAAGATATCCATCCACTTCCTTCCAGGACTGTTCTGTGGCTACCTGTAAAACCGTGCGTTGTGATATCGCATTGTTGGACATGGAGCGAACTCTGAAGTTCACTATCAAGGGGAACGTTAGTTTCAGTTGGGTCTCCCAGGTATGAAGTCTGCCCCGGGGATTTATTGGGTTGTTAGGTGGAAGGGATAGGAAGCTCACCTTTGAAAGCTGTTTGCACCATTCTGTCCTGTCCCAGAACATCTGAAGCATGTATTCAGTATGAGCCCAACCTAGTTCTGTGAAGAAGGTGTAGCAGAATTTTTAGCACCTTCACCAAATGATGGTTCTCAGAATTCTCTAAGGGACACTATCACAGTTGTAGTGGAATAGAATTGATACGTTGCTAATGAGGACATGTTTCTGGTCAGCTGCATGTCTATACCCACCAGGAATTTTTGCACAAGAACAAGAAACTCCTTACGGGCTTGGATTTCCTGCATCAGGTTGAACTCAATAATCCTTGGCGTCCCTGGTTTTTGATTCCATAGATTCTTATTTGATGTGATATTTCAGGCAACCAGCTGCACAAAGCACCAAGAGAGTTTATGTCTGTCTTCCAGACCCAGAAAAATACATTGACCCTGGTGAGCTCAGCTCAGATATCCTATGATGAGAAGAAATATTTCCAAAAGGAAGGCTTTGTACAAAGCCAGGTAATGAGAACACACAAAAACGTATACAGTATTTTGGGTGTAGCTGGGAAATCGGTCTCTTGGAAAAGGAATGTAGTCTGCCGTAAGAAGGAACTGGGAGACAACCACGGTTCCTAGCTACTGTTTGTAGCTTTGAATAACAAGTAGGTTCTTCTGAATTAGAGTTAGTGAATGAAGTCAAGATGCCTGAATTGTCTGTCAAGATTTGTTCTCTCCTACCCTGTAGGTGAAGACTGTAGTGGAACACTTGGTCGTCCACAACTATCTGCCCATCATTATAGGAAGCAGCGTGGGTGGTCTTATCCTCCTTGCTCTAATTGTTGCTGCTCTCTACAAGGTAAGGACTGAAAGCAATCCTAGTAGGTGAAAGGTGAACTTCAAGGTACCGCCTGCTCATGTAAATACACACAGAGTTGTATTTTCCTCCCCCAACTCAAATAAGTCAGGGCTTATCAAGAGAGAGCCAGTTGGGGGAGAGGGGAAAAGCCACCCCTCTAAAGCAAGGCTTAGCAGTAGCAACCTTCATCTGAACTTACTTTCTCTTTGCTTCCAGCTTGGGTTCTTCAAGCGACAGTACAAACAGATGATGGATGAGGCAACAGATGGAAGCGGCGAAGCGGCTGGACCTTCACAAGACGTCAGCCCCAGTCCTGCTGCTACCAAAGGATAACCAAGCCCACAATCCATGCTTTCTTTAGGATCTCTTCTGGTACTTCCACCACAATCATATTGAATTTGGCACTGAACGAGAAGTTTATTTATTTTTTGCGAAGTTACTTCATTCTGCACTCATCCTGTATTTTCCTGCTATCCACACGACATAAGGCTTGTCTCACTAAGTTCTGTACTTTCATATGTGATGTTTGCCATGCCTTTTCTTCCTTCCTTCAACACAGGTTAGTCTTGCTTTGTTCTGGAACTGGAGTTTCATGCTACGGTACTTTCTGTTGAAGTTTCTGACAAGGGTCAGAGACTCCCAGTTGGAAGCTCGGTTAGGGATACAAACTAAGAAAATAGTTTTAAAAGAGATGCTGCAGCAAGGAAGTGGGTTTCTAAAATATCTTGAAAGCATTTCTAAGATTTCCTAAAGAGAAGCAGTTTTCGAAGGGAAGTGGCTTTCTAAGGGAAGATCTGGACACAAATGTTAGTAAAGACCAGGCTCCTTTGCAACCAGGCAGGAAAAGGGGAGGAAATTTTGCCCTCTCTAACTAACCCCTGCACCAAGCTTCAGTGGCCAGAGGTGTGAGGCCTGAATGATTTGCAATGATTGGCAATTACCATATTTTTCCGTGTATAAAGCAACACTTTTTCCTAAAATCATTAGAGGAAAAACTGAGGGTCATTTTATACATGGAAGGAGGCGGAGGCAGAGGTGAAGGAGCAGCCATGCTCAGCTGCCTCTCACGGCTGCCCATTGACTGCTGCCGCCGCCTCCAAATCGCCTCCTCCAGCACCACTCGCGGGCTCCCTTCAGGCAGGGGACAAGGCGGCAACGTGAGCTGGAGGTGAGCTCCGGCACTGGCGCTTGAGGAGGTGATCGGGCGGCAGCAGCAGCAGCAGGAGGCGAAGGCGGAGAAGCAGCCGCGCTGGGCCGCCCCTCGCAGCTGCCCATTGACTGCTCCTCCGCCTCCGGCAAAGGTCAAAATTGGGGGCCGTCTAATACATTGGGGGGGTCATATACACGGAAAAATATGGTACTCCTTCCCTCTCATCCAGGTCTCAAATCTCTGTGCTCCATAAATGAGTCCTGGCTACAGGATTTAAAACCTCAGGCAAAAACATTTCAGTGAAATTTTAGTGGTTCTGTATACCACTTGTCCTTTCTGAAGCTCAACCTCCTATGCACAGTTGGTGCCTGAATATGACTGACTGATGTTTATTCCACACTGGCTGTGCCTAATTTGCTAAGTGCATGAAAATGTACACCCCCAACTGGGTAGCTCAAGCTGGAGCAAAGTTCGCACCCTTTAAAGCTAACAGTGATCCAAACTCTCCTGCCATTCTTGGCAGAAAGCAACATTAATACTGGAAGGGAAAACTCCCCCCCACTGCAGGCAGCAGTGCCTCTAAACTTCCCTGCCACCAGAGAGGGAAGAAGTGGCACGTTGGTTGGCTGCTGTTATAGTTGGCTTTGGGAGTCAAGACAGAATGCGATGAGGGCTGAGTAGCAAATGTCCAGAGGACTTGCCTCAAACTGTGGCTCATCTTGCATCCCTCTGCCATGATTTGTAGAAGCCAGAGGAAGGGAAAAGAAGCCACTTCTAATGAAAACCAGTTGATGTCCCACAGCCTGCCTCTCCTCTCTCCAATGACATGGAAATGTGTAGAAATGTCACTGCCTCCAATAGAGAATGGTTTGATGCCTCCTCCTTGGTGACCAAGTAGAGCAGATCTTAGAAGCAGCATGTCCCTGTGTTGAGGTGATGGCAGGAAGGAGACGTGTATTTGCTGCCGCAGCACTCTGCCGCCTGGAGAGATCACCACCGTGCAGCTAATGGCAGAGCCCGCCCTGACGAAAAAAAAAACACTGGGGCCTTAACAACTGTAAACATGGGGAATGTGCCAGTACTAACAGAAGCAGCAGGAATTTGGAACAGAAGGCTTATTTTTGCACAGTAATTAATTATCTACCAGAAAGAGCGTGGTCTTTATCATATATGTTCATCCACTGGTCCTCAACGGTCTCTGAATTTCTCTTATCTCACTGAAAATTTGAGAGAAGCATGAGACTACAAAACTGGAAACAGAAGAAGATGCTCTTTCCCGTGATATTTATTTTTATTGTCTCTGGACAGGGGAAATGGTCTGAAAGTAGGGATAAACTTGCATCCGGAACCATGGCTCGCTCCATGGCCATGTCAAAGAAGCGAAAAGAACAGCAGTAGTTCAGTGGTGGCTGTCTTCGACTTCGTAGCCTGTGGGCAGTGGATTGGTGCGAGGATTGTGCAAGAGTGTATGGTTTCCATCACCCCAAGGGAAAGGCTAAAGAAAAGAGAGAGCAAAAGAACACACACCGTTGAGAGGCAGATCATGCTACAGATCCGTCCACTTTGTACAACTTTTTCCAGACATCGTTTGCCTGTATTTTTAAAAAAAAATGTTCTCTTTCCTTTCTACCATTGCTGTCAAGAGAGCAAGATGGCTTTCACAGCTCTACGTTCAAAGCTGTTGGCAACTAGACCAGGCCCATGAACCATTCCAACCGGTTCTAAAACTTTTCCTGCTATCTGCTCACCTTTGTTCTAATGCGCAGGTGACTATAGGGGGCGAAGTCGGGTCGTCGATGCTTACCCGGCTCACGGCCCTTTAGCCAAGCATTCAGCCAACAGACAGCCAATCCAGGAAAGGCCACCACAAAGCACAGGATTTTCCATGTCCTTGCTGTGTTGCAGAGAGGAAAGGGAGGTAATCAAGGGTACAGAACATAAACTGGGGAGAAATGAGAAATTCATTGCGTTCACATTTTAATTCAAGATTACCCAGTTCATACTTTCAGGTGCAAAATCTGAATAAAATGTGGTCATAAGTCTGAACAAGGCTTGAAGGGGGGAAAAGCTTGTGTGTTTTTAAAAAAAGAGGCCAGTGTGAAAAGTGTACATGGAGAAATGTGTACTTTTAAAATAATGTAGGGGTAAAATTTTGTGAAAAAAATTAAGTGGGGGCAACCTGATGCAGATGCAGTAGAAAAACTGGTTCCTCAGCGAATCAACATGATAGATTGACCTGTCCCTAGCATAATCAACAGCTGATAACACTAGAGGACATTTTGCTTGTGTTGGATAAATTAAGTTAATTTGCCACCCAGTTCCTTTGGGCAAATACACCACCTCCTAGTGTATCCTGAACCAGGCGGCTGTGTTACAAGGGCAGTGTCCTCTAGCAGCTAAACAAGGTCATTCTTGCAGAGTGAGAATGCAAGGAACTACCTTAGACATAAAAATATTGGGTTGGAACCAGGCACCAATGGGTGCAACTGGGCTGGCTGAAGTGAACTTCCCCCTTCCAGCTTCCTGAAAATGCTGCACACTGTATTAGGGCCTAAATGGCTGAGCTGCAGTGAGAGACAGTCTCCCCCAAATCAGTCAGAGGCCCTTTTCATCAGCAAAGTACTGTACTTCTGTCATGCAAGCCAGATCCTAGGTCTGCTGGTCTCTATCCCAAAGCACAAATCCAGAGTGAGATACAATTGATTTGACGGATTAGAGAGCCGCAGAGAAAAAGGCATTCCGTGAACACCTTTGGAAGCTGCTACAGTAAGTGTGGAGTTGCAAAAAGACATAGATACGTGTGTCGAATCGTTGAAACCGTGCATTATCTATTTGAATGATTAGAATTCAGTGCTGAAGGAAGGAGATGGCCTTTGAAATAAACATTTGTCAGGAGGGGGAGATGTAGTTAAGGAATCAATGCTATTCAAAGAAATTATTGGGCATAGTTTATGTCCCCCAAGTTCGTTTTTGAGCATTTATGTTGCCTTGGAGACATTAATATAAAAGCAGATAAAATAACTACAAAGAAGTTTGAAATTCTGTAAGAACAGTGGTCCAACGTAGGTTTACTATACCACATTGATCACTGAAGGGATGGGCCCTGCCCATTGCTAAATTCACTTACCATTAGACTTACCACCATGATGTCCACCAGCAGCTGCTGTTGCTAGATTTCTCCCTTGGGCCACCAGCTGAGTGGCATGTTGGAAGCGAAGCATGTTGGAAGCGAAGGATGCCGAGTAATTCTGTCTATTAGATGCAGTTTCTAGATGGAGAACTTCAACGTTGTACTGTTCGGCCTCTGTCTTTGCTGCCCTGCGTCAAGGGCCTTCCTGTACTGCCCCCTCCAACAATACCCACTCGCTCCTCCCTTCTAGATCTACTAGTTACGCCCATCTGACACTGTTTATCCAATGAACCTAAGAGATAAACATAACCCACTTGGGATCTTGTCCAAAAAAGCCAGCAACCAACACATGGGGACAGAGTCAAGGTCTCACTAAAACTGGCTTGAAGCCCAGACACTAGTCATCTTCCCCCCTCCCCACCCCTGGATTCCTGGAGTCTATTTATAGGTAGGCTCAAGAGAAACTCAGAAAGTCCAGCCTTGAAGGGGGTCTAGAGGAAATACTGTACCAGTAACCGGATAACAGCAGCACATGTTTGACAGTATTCCTCCACATTCCCCCAAAATACAACACCCCTGACAATGTTAATTTAGAATGATTTCCCCCAGTTTGGTGCCTCTCTGTTCCTCTCTCCCAATTATTTTCTCATTATGCCTTGCTTAGAGCTGACCATCAGATCCTGCCCCTCCTCTTTTCTTAACTGTACAAATCCTAATTTCTTCCACTGCTATCAAAGACGAGGTCTCCTGGAACCTCATCATTGGTAACTCTAAGGCGTCAGTACTAATAAAATGTATCAACCATGCTGTATAGGACAACATATGTATATTACTATGAATATAACAGTAGCCCTTTGTATTAAACTTTTTTTTTTAAATACTGAGACACAGCCTGTATTGGAATGGCAGGCCAAATTCATTCATTCAATCAGGCAGTCAATTTATATACCGTCTCATGGTCCAAGCACAACTCAAACAAGTCACAGTCTTTGTTGATAATCACCTTTACTAACAAGCCGTGGTTAACCATGGTTGTTGTTGCTTATGTACTTCAGCTTATTGAAACCATAGATGGTCATGACATCTAAGCTCACAACTGAAGTTTGTTCCTGGCTTCTTTCTCTAGCTGACAAAAGAGGTGGGAGCAAAACAAACCAGAAAAGGGTAAGACAAGTGGTGATGTGTTTATTCATCGGTGGCTTTTAAAAATATTATTTTTTCTTCGGTTTTTGCTTGAAAAGCTTGCACAGACTGTTGCGGCTACCTCCCCACAATCTAGTATGGTGAGGACTCTTAGTAGCCAGTCAGAATGTCCTGGGCAGCAGGAATTTTGAATTTTTAAAATGGCCTGGAACTCAGTGTGGAGTTTTAGTTCTTTCTTTTGGGATTACCATGTGCTGAGCTCTTGGTGCCCTCCATCTTGGATTGCCACCTGCTGCTTGGAGTCCAAGAAAAGAAGGCATAGTGTGGCAGGTACGAGAGAAATCTACCCACATTCTAGTAGTCTTAGTTGGAGGGGCTTTGACTGTGTTTTTTTTTTCTTTTATCTGCTTGTTTGCTTTTCTTGGTTTTGGGGAAAGGGAGGTATGTGTGTTTTTGTGTGTGTGTGTTTTGCTTTTTCTCCCTATGTGAGCATGTGGGGTGCTTTGCCTGTTCAATTGTTCTTTTTCAATATATTTCTTTAATTTACTGCTTATTTATTGTGTTAAAGTTGCATATTTTGGTGGATGGGGGGGGCTCTTTCATTTGCTTCTTTGAGGGTACATGGGCCAGGGACGGACTTTACGATTGTGTCAGTGAGTCAGAGAGTTGTGTGGGTGGCATTTTTTGTTGTCTGGACGCAGACTGGGGCATTTCTCTCTTGGTGTTGTGTTGTTATTGGTTGCTTTAGTGAGTGGGTGTCTCTGTGTGCCAGGTAGCAAGTGCTTGTCTGCCTGACTACTTCTTTGCCTTTTTTTTTTCCTATTGTGCTGCCTTGAGGGTATGTTGTGCTGGATGAATGGCACTCAACTCATACTATTATTTTCTCTTTTCTAATTTTGGTTGCTTTACTTCTTTTTGAATTGGTAGTTGAGAGAGTGAGGTGTTTTTTAATAAGGAAGATGACAGTTATAAATATGATAGTCTCTACATAGGCCTGATGATTTTTTTCTTTTTTAATGTACTTTTGCCTATTTTTTGAGTAGATTGATTCAATGTTGTCTTGTCTCTGCTTTTTTTGGATTTTTTTTAAGGGTTCTTTAAGGCTTCTGGAGTACCAGAAAACATGAAATGGAAAACATGAACAGGAAACCCAAAAGAAAGTTTCTTTTTTGTTTAAAAATAAAGGGCCAGTGCATGAAAAATATTTCAAAATGCACCCCTGAGAGAACCCAAAACAAAACGAATATGGAGGTTTTTGCTATATGTCCCTGTTGGTTAACATGAAGCATTGTTTATTGTGACATACATATTTCCAAAGATCAGGAGATCAGTTGCCCCCTGAATTCACAGCCCAGGTTTGGACTGAGGTTTGGAAAACACCATTGGCACTGCTGGACAAAATTGTTTACATTTATAATGTCTTCATAAATTCTATGTAGGAAATTGAAACCATTAAGTGTCCCAAATGCTATTCTACGATATAACACAGGGAAAGCACAGGTGTGTGATTCATTTGCATTTATAATTACATCTTGCCTATTACATTTTAATCTTCTTGCTTCCAAGCAAACAAAATATATATTAAACATATTGAAAACAGTTGCTTCCACAAACCAACAAGAAATATGAAACATATGAATAAAACTATTCCGCCATGTTATAGACAAACCATCTAGAAAGACGTCTATGGGTGATAATAACTGAAATATGTGGGCTGATTTGACAGAGATGAAAATGTAAAAACATAATCCTACCATTTCTAATTTTATCAGACTCTAGTCCACCAAGTACTTCTGCCATAATCAATGTGGCTTAGAATCCTGTTCATTTTTGCAGAACTCCATCATGAGTCGAACGCTCTGCCTCAGTTCTCCCTTTCTCTATTCTGCCCTTGGAGGTTGAGCCGACTTTTCTTTTTCCTCCTCCTCTTCCTCCTGCGGCAGTCTCTCTCCTCACCTGTCATTTTCAGGCAGGATGTCCAGACAGGCCGAACTTTCTGTCCCTTCATGTCCTGAGACCCATTCAGCTGTCCCAGCCAGCGCACAGTCGCTGGGACAGGAAACGAGGCAGTCGCCTAAGGATTCACATCGGCCTCCTCCTCATTTCTAATTTCAGAAGAACGCATCAGAAGAGAATGTTACCGAGAAGGACATTTCTGAAAAGGCAGAAGATGGAGAGGGGACCAGAAGGCTATCCAGTGAAGAGGGGGCAAGAGCTCTGGGTAGCTCAACAGCAGGAATTCTTGGAGACAAGGCAGTCCATTCAGCCAGGAAGGGAGGACTCAGATATGTCAGAGGTAGCACCATGGGATGATACCAACACCTCTCTGGCCTTCCTTGAGCAAGTGGTCAAAGCCTGCAGGTGACCAAGAAAAGAGTGGTTAGCTCACTTTCTTCCGGCACAGAGTGGAGAACCAGAGAAGGCCTTTTGACTGTTCTACAGAGTGTTCCAAGAATGCAGATATTGCACTAGCATGATTCTAACAGCTGTGAAGTCTAAAACACTGCATTCTACTAAGGTTCCACGGGATTCTCACCTATCTTGTCCCTTAACATACCCAGAAAAGGGCCTAAAGGCCATAAAGTATATTAGGTCCAGAGATGGTGCATCCAGTTCCTTCCTATTTTGTTTTCTCATTTGGTTTCTCCTTATTCCTCCTAATCTCCACATCATGATCATCATAATCATAAACTGTCTTTTAAGAAAAAAATTACCAGGACACTGCACATAGAATAGAATAGAATAGAACAGAACAGAACAGAACAGAATAGAAAAATTACCTAAGGCAGTGAAAATGGACAACATTTTGAAAACAACAGAAACAAAGGTTCAATATAAGAAATGACCATTTGAAAATAAATTAAACAGTTGGAAAAATAAGCCACTACATGGACAACACCTGAGAAATATTAATGGAAAGCATAATAATAATTCAACATGGGCATGGCCTAAACTGGGGACCATTAAGAAAGAAACTGATGGCTTGGTTTTTGCTGCACAAGAACAAGCGCTCCAAACAAATGTGATGAGAGCCAAGATTCAAGGAATTAATGCTAACAGCAAATGCCGACTCTGCCAAGAAAAAGATGAAACCATATCACACCTCATCTGCGAATGTCCAAAGATTGCACAAACAGATTACAAAATTAGACATGACAGAGTGGCAAAGTTAGTGCACTGGTCATTATGCAAAAACTATAACTTGCCAGCCCCCAAATACCCATGGGAACATCAGGTAGAGAAGGTGTCAGAAAATGACCAAGTCAAAATCTTGTGGGATTTCTGGATCCAAACTGAGAGACACCTTGAACATAACACACCAGACATAGTAGTAATAGAATGAAGAAATGTCTGGATCATTTACATTGCAATTCCCAGGGGATGCCAGAGTTGAAAATAAAGAATTGGAAAAACTAACAAAGTACAGAGACCTGGCAATTGAAACATCTCGCCTCTGGAAGAAACACACTTCAGTGGTCCCCGTAGTCATTGGGGCTTTGGGAACAATATCAAGAAATTTCACACAGTACTATAAGCAGTTGCAGATCTCAGAAATTACACCATCAGAGCTACAAAAAACGGCAATATTAGGAACAGCATAGATACTGCGCCGATATTTAACAGATACTTAGGTTTTTGGTTAAAACTTGTATTTGCTATATAATACCAGTCAATGTTTTTATAATTTTGACTGTGCCTAGTGTTTTTGAACAACGACAACAATATCTAAAAAGAATAGGTACTATTCCATCAGCAATGGAGGAATGCCATTGCCTTGATGTTCCACTGCTGGGATTCCCGTTGGAATCTTTTTGGCCACTATGAAAAACAGGATCCAGGACTCTAGGCTTTAGGTCTAATCTGACAAGGATCTTCTTAAAACAGGCATGAGTGAGGCACCCTTCGAAGTAATAATGACAATATTACCTAGAAGGTCTAAGATGGTCAGTCATCAGTCGACAAAGTCTTTCTCAGGGGGAGAGGAGTCTGTTTTCTGTGTGGTGGGGCTGGTAGGCTCTGCGTTTTCATTGTCAGCCCCAGCCTCAATTAGCATCTGTTTATATTGACGTTTGAAGAATCCAACCTAGAGAAAAAGAGAACGGGAAACAAGTGAAAAGCAAATCAAATGGGAAGTGTCAAGATGGTAGTATCCCTTCAAGTAAAGGGCTTCAGACCTCAGTATTTAGTTTCTGCAGGATAAATTAGGAAATAACATCACTAATTTAATATTTACAGAAGCAATTAGAGGCATGAATTTTTGGTTTCTTCGACTCCAATTCCCAGAATTCTCCAAGATCTCTCCAGGCAGAACTGTGGGAGTTTCATCCCACAAAACCACATCTACAGATACATTTCTCTCACGAGGAGAAAGGCTTAGCTCCAAGGTTTGTGAAACCTTCCTATTGATAATGTCCAAAAAAAAGAAACTGCTGTGGTGCTCCTGGGAGTTGTAATCTAGCTGCCCACTATAGAGGGTGCTTCCCAAAGAACTACAACTCTTAGAAAGCACAGTGGCAGCTTCCTTTTTTTGGACATTAGTAACAGAAAGTGAACACCATGGAGCCTGGGAGATAAGCCATTCGCCAGGTGAGCGAAATGTAGGTGTCTCTCAAGTTTGTCTCTCTTTGTGAGCTGAAACTCACATAATTCTGCCTGTCTGCCTGGGGAATTCTTGGAGAATTCTGTGAGTTGGAGTCCAAAAAAGGAAAGGCAGGAGGAGACAGGAAGGGAGGGAGGGAGGGAACATGGATAGCTCAGTGGCTTAGGTGTTTGAAGCTGGGACTTCAATTCCCCACTGTGCCTCCTTGAGAGGGTCTAGACTAGATGATCCATAGGGTCCCTTCCAGCTCTGCAGTTCAAAGGTTGTTATTATTATCTCAAAGCAACGCTCCCCCACCTGGTGAAATATGTCTGTGTCTCATTACATGTGCTCTTCCTCACCACCGTATCTCACATGCTTTGTTTTGTGATTGGTCACTAAGAAGTAAGCATGGGCTTAATTTACCAAACTGGCTGACGAGAGCTGTCCCTCTGAGAACATGGCATTATGTGAGGAAGACCAGGCTAACCATAGGCAATACACATTCTGCTGAATATCCAGTTTGAACCAAAAGGAGAGGCACTGGGCTTCAAACCAGCAAAGACCAGCTAAGGCTACTCCAGGGATCAGAGAAATGTCCTCTGAACATGCTTAGAATCTCCCCACCCCTTCACATACACAGACATGTTTTCTGCCTCTCGCACCCATCCCAAACTCCATCTCACCTTATAGAGGGCTGCAGCAATCAGTGAAAGAAGGACGAGCCCTCCAGCTGTGCCACCGATGGTTACAGGCAGGTAATTGTAGATCTCAATACGCTCCACCACGGTCAGCACCTGGGAAGGCAGGTAGATAAGAAAGCAATGAGAGCCATGCTTGTCTTAGAGAAAGTCTGCTCCCCTCCAAGTAATGGAGAACACCCAGGGGGCTGTACATCCGTCCTCCGCCCTTGTTCTCTGTCCACAGAGTTCCTTCCAGGTGATACACACACCCCCTCCCAGAAATTCTCATTCCATCTGTAAATACTGAGTTGAGGCCTGTGCGTTTTCTGCGCTCATCTCTCTCCCCATACCTGGGTCTGTACAAAACCCTCCTTCTGTGCATACTTTGTGTCATCGTAGAAAATCTGTGCAGAGCTCACCAAGGTCACTTTCCTCTGACGGATCTGGGGGAGGGAAAGGAAATTAGGCCTGAGAGATGGACTTCATTTGACCTGGAGCTCCCCATAAGCAAGAATCCATAAAGAGGGTTAATAGAGGGGTTCCTCCACAGGCTGGGAGAGGCTTCCGGCTCTATCGTGCAACCATCAAAGGTGAGAACATCGGTGGAAAAAACCCTTCCCTTCCTGGCCCAGGCAGCCCCCTCGGTACCTTAGATGCCCACTGGAAACTGATGTCCCCCTTGATTGTGAACTCCAGAGACTTTTCCAACCTCAGTAACAAAAGGTCACAGCGGATCATCTTACATGAGGCTATGGTGCAGTCCTGAAAAGGACAGGAAGATACACTGGGGTCAGGGGAAAGGGACTCATCTCCCCAATAATAATAATAATAGCTTTATCAGCAAGTGTGCTATGTAGTTCTGTAACCCCAAGATTGTTTGCAGAACTCGAGATCCTGAAAATGTCCACTTCCTTTTTATTTTATAAAAAGCAATCTTCTAGCTCTCATGAGGAAGGCTGTGAGAGTCCTTCTACAGCATACTCACCAGCAGGGGGTGCTCTTCTTTGGTGGGAAAATCTTTGGACCCTGCCGTTTCTTTCTCCAAGACACACTTGGCCTGGTGAGGCTGTGGGAGAAGAATGTAAGAAGAGTTTCTGGGGGGGCAGCAGGTGTGAGAGAAGGAGGGGACAGGCTGCAAGATATTTTGCTTCCTCTAGCTTCAAACCAGCTAACAAGCAGGCAGACAGGAATAGGCAGTAGAAGAGGGTTATAGGTTGCTTTTCATTAAGGAATGAGCAGGAGTGCTTCACAGGAGATACCCAGGTGGGGGACGTTTACAGCAAGGTGGAAGATGTTGAGATAATAACAATCTTGCATGCTTTCCAGCACTAGATATCAGTGGGAGGGGGGCTTTTAGGAGCTAAAGGGGTTCTCCTTTCCAACTAACCTATTGGTAAAGTTATTTTTCCTGTCTCTGGCTTGCCTCCCCCTTCCTGATTATTTGTTTTGCTTCCTTTGTTTGTTAGTCTCTTTCTCTGTTTTCCTGACCTCCAAGCATGAAGGAAGCATGGTGGGATCTCTCCCATGTGTGGAGACTCCATTTTTCCTATTTTTCTACTGACTGTAACTAGAGATAGCAACTGTAAGTAAAGATACCCTTTTCCCACTTAAAAGGAGTGGTCAACTGAGAATTAAGCTATTCTTTCATGCCTTCTCTGTACAGTTGCTGTTTGTACCAGATCCTCTGCTAACTATAAAGGATATTAGCCAAATTCTCCAATAGAAGAGAATGAGCTGATAATTATACCTCGGAGGAGATGACTTGAGACACATTCCACACCTGGATGCCTTTCAATTTTACAGGGATCTGAAACATTACCGAGACAGGGATGCTTCGTTCACGGAGGTTTTTTATCTGAAAGAGAAGTAGATTCTTTCAAAACAAACACAAATGCTTGTTTGCTATATACACATAGGCTATGTTTATTAATTTATTGTTTTATTTGAGCAGATTAAGCATCAGCAGAAAGGGTTCCCAGAGCAGCTTTCATGAGATCAACAATGAACAAGACAATCCCTGCCCTCAGAACCATTTACAACTAAAAGGCATAGTGCCAAAGGGGAAAGGTGTGAAGAAGAAAACAGGTAACTCAGGATCCAGCTGTAAATGTCATTGAGTTAGTTTTTCCCAGTCTGGAGGCATTCAAAGTAGTATCTGTCACCAGCAGTCCTAAGTGGCCCCCAATCTAATTGCTATCACCTAACCATTCTACTACCATGTTTCCCCGAAAATAAGACAGGGTTTTATATTAATTTTTGCTCCAAAAAGCACATTAGGGCTTATTTTCAGGGGATGTTTTATTCTTTTCATGTACAAGCTACGTTTATTCAAATGCAGTCATGTCATCTTCTTCAGGTTGCTGCACAAGGGTGGAGGGCGGGCTTTCACTTAACTAGGGCTTATTTTGGGGGTAGGGTTTATATTATGACTGAAAAATCATACTAGGGCTTATTTTCAGGTTAGGTCTTATTTTCAGGGAAACAGGGTACCTCGTTCTATGGCATGTGTCAGTGCAAGCCTAAGTCCTGTCTACGTAGGCAGCTAAATAAGTGATAAATAAAATGGCCCCACTGTGCAGATCAGGAAGAAACAGGGGAAAAACATTTTTACAGCTCCCCCTTGCCAAAGAGACTTCCTGCTAGGGAAAAAGACCCTTCCACCTCACCCAAGCACATCAAGAGAGCACATCTAGCCTGGCTTACTGCTTTTATGCTATTTTCCTACTTGCACCAAGGCTTTTACACAGAGGAACATTCAAAAAAATGTTAAGTGTTAAGCACTCCTGCTTAGCTGTGACTTGAATAGTCCACCTCATTCTCAGGCCCAAGAGAGGAACCGATTCTCCAGCCCAATACAACCTTCCTACACAACATGGCCGCATTGCCACAAGTATCCCTGCTCCAACTTCATCAGTTTTCCCCATTATTCAAGGAGCTCTTATTCAGCATGGGCACGGTGGGAGGCAGCCCCTGAGGGGCTGCTGGTCCTAGAGCAGGGATCTCTAATGAGAAAAGATGCTCAATCATGCTATCACTTGCTGGTTTCTTAGAAGAAGCTATGGGCAATTGTTGTTGTTGTTTAGTCATTAAGTTGTGTCTGACTCTTCGTGACCCCATGGACCAGAGCACGCCAGGCCCTCCTGTCTTCCACTGCCTCCCGGAGTTGGGTCAAATTCATGTTGGTTGCTTCGATGACACTGTCCAACCATCTCGTCCTCTGTCGTCCCCTTCTCCTCTTGCCTTCACACTTTCCCAACATCAGGGTCTTTTCCAGGGAGTCTTCTCTTCTCATGAGATGGCCAAAGTATTGGAGCCTCAGCTTCAGGATCTGTCCTTCCAGTGAGCACTCAGGGTTGATTTCCTTCAGAACGGATAGGTTTGATCTCCTTGCAGTCCAGGGGACTCTCAAGAGTCTCCTCCAGCACCACAATTCAGAAGCATCAATTCTTCGGCGGTCAGCCTTCTTGATGGTCCAGCTCTCACTTCCATACATCGCTACTGGAAAAACCATAGCTTTGACTATGCGGACCTTTGTCGGCAAGGTGATGTCTCTGCTTTTTAAGATGCTGTCTAGGTTTGTCATCGCTTTCCTCCCAAGAAGCAGGCGCCTTTTAATTTCGTGGCTGCTGTCACCATCTGCAGTGATCATGGAGCCCAAGAAAGTAAAATCTGTCACTGCCTCCATATCTTCCCCTTCTATTTGCCAGGAGGTGATGGGGCCAGTGGCCATGATCTTAGTTTTTTTGATGTTGAGCTTCAGACCATTTTTTGTGTTCTCCTCTTTCACCCTCATTAAGAGGTTCTTTAATTCCTCCTCACTTTCTGCCATCAGAGTGGTATCATCTGCATATCGGAGGTTGTTGATATTTCTTCCGGCAATCTTCTTCCGGCAATACAGCCATTCAAAATTAATATAAATCTATTAGGATTTTGATATTTATTTGAAAAAATATGAATCCACAATAACCAGTTTTTGTACATCTCTCATTTTAAACAATAACTGAAAAACCTAAGGTTAGCAAAGATTAGAATTCCAGATGGGTCTGACTTCCCTTCAGTATAGAAGGAATTTTAGTTCAGGTTTCAATGCCATTCATCGTTCCCGGCTGTCTCTGTATTCTCTTCCCATCAACCACCCAACTGCATTTTGCCATTCATTTTTCTTTTTCACCTCATATCGATGTTCCATGCTCTTGCTCGCTTCTTGCTGGCCAGCTGTGAAGTTGACATACTTGGTTGATTCCTCAAGGCTGGGAGGAGGAAAGGAGAAATGAAGATGAGTAAGAAAGCACGTTATGCCCAGATTGTCATTGGAAAGGGACATTTCAGAGCTATTGACAAGAGTGGGGGGCACTGGTGGGGGTGGGGCACTTTGCAGGCTCTGCTTTCTCCCTAAAATACCAACAGCAGCTCACATGGTGACAATGATGTACACGGCATATCTGACAGGCAGATCCACTTCATGAACCATATCCTTGGTGATGTTCCCTTCATTTTCACTGGACAAGAAAGAAGAAAATAAACACATTAGTTAAGAACCTGAGGCTCAAATGAGGAAATGGTTTACCTTTATTGCAAGGGTGAAAATTTCCTACCCACCACGAAATCTAACTCCTGTATCCGGTTTGGTCTTCTGGGGTTCCTGAGACAGCCACCTCCCTCTTCTCTATAATACTATTATTTGGCAGTTTCCCAGTTTCTGTACAAGCTGTCCCCATTTCAAAAGAACTAAAATGCTTTTCCTAAGGCTTAGTAATTGGTAGTTAAGAGCCTGAAGCTAAAATACACCCGTATTGTGGGGCCCATTCTTTTGCCTCTGGCTCCACCTACCGCTGAAGTCCATCCCCGGATAAATTTCCCGAAATTTAATTTGGCCTTCAAGACAATTAAGATTTTCCACCTTTGATTCACAGGCTTCATCCTTGCCCCCTATAAACAGAGCTTGGGGCCTCAAACCCACCAGACACCCACCACGACCTGCACCAATGTAGCTGCATCCATCTGGATATGATGATCAGTCCTTGTGAGTACAGCTAGAGATAGGAAGGGCCTGGAGGGAAAAACTGGAAAAATTGGGGGGAAAACAGTAGGTTTTTTCCTCTTTTTTTCCAAAGCTATTTTATATGGTTTCAAAATTTCCAGAAAGTTTACATCTCTACTTGAAAGTTGGGGTTTTCTAGGAAATTTATCAGTGGCCCCTCAGCAGCAGGATCAGAAATGGCACAGACTCTTCATTTGAAAACGGTTTGCTCACTCAGGTCTTAGAACTTTATTGTGAGATTTTTATAACAAGTAACTCAACACGTGTTACTCACACGTAGCACATGGCCTCCCTTGTTTCAACTTTTTAGTTGGCTGCCCAAAAATCATTTTAAGAAACAAAAGAAAATGGCCACCAAATTGGCCCATCAAAAATGACATTTGCAAGAAGAAATATTTATTTATTTATTTATTTATTAGATTGATATACCGCCCATCTAGAACGTGTCTACTCTGGGCGGTTTACATATAATATAAAAATAAACTAAGATAAAATCCAGATTAATCCAAGATGGGAAAGGAAAAAAGAAAAAGGTGGGGGGAAAAGAAGAAGAAGAAGAAGGAGAGAAAAGAAAAAGAAGAAAAGGGGAGATAGGCTAGGTAATGGCTGTAGGGAAGGCCTGCCTGTATAGCCATGTCTTCAAGTTAGTCTTGAAGGCCCTCAGCGAGGGAGCCAGGCGGATCTCAACAGGTAAGTTATTCCAAAGGCGAGGGGCCACTGCCGAGAAGGCCCGATTTCTGGTTTTTTTCCCACCGGGCTTCTCTTGGCGTTAGGCCCCTCAGCCGCCCAGCCTGACTGGAGCGGGTGATACGGGTAGAACTGGGTGGAAGAAGGCACTCTGCCAGGTATCAAGGTCCTAAACTGTTGAGGGCTTTATATGTAATGGTTAACACCTTGAAATCAATGCGGAAGCAAATAGGTAGCCAGTGTAAGGCAGCCAAGGTGGGGAAAATATGGTCAAATCTTTTCACCCCTGTTAATAGCCTGGCCACTGTGTTCTGGACCATCTGAAGCTTCCGCATCAGTCTCAAATAGGGTTGCCTGACGTCCGGCAAAAGGAGGACATGTCCTCCTTTTTAGCCTAATGTCCTCCGTCCGGCAGGCAAAGATAAAAACCTTTAAAATGTCCGGCTTTTGTATGTTTTATGTTATAATTTTGGATGGGAGGGGGAGAGGTGGAAGGACCCCCCTCCCCCTGTCTTTCCCCACACCCACCCACCCGCTCCCCGTTACCTGGTGCCAGAGCGCAGCCCTCACCCCCTCCCACCGCGGCGGTGGCTGCTCGGCAATCCGCCGTGCCTGCCCAGCCCACGTGGAGTCCAGAAAGGCAACGGGAGCGGAGCGCCACCTGCTGAGCCAGGCAGGAGCAAGCAGCGCCCGAGCGCATTGATGGAAAGGCAAGCGCCCGGACTGTGTGTTCAAAGTCCCTTTCGGGGACTCCAACTCCCACACTCCCCAGCCTTGAACTTATGACCCTCGGGGGAGGGGAGGCTGCCTTGTTCGGCTTTGCCCGGTGCCGCTTTCCCCCTGCCTGCACCGGAGCCTTGTTTGGGCATCCAGATTAGCAAGGTTGCCTCTGAGCCTGTGCAGAGTGCGAGCAGCCGGGGGATCCCACAGCTGGGCCAGGGTGGGTTCGGGTTTATTTGCTTTGCTCCCAATCAGAAACTGCTGTTTCTTGGTAGGCCCCCTTCCTGTTTGTTCTGCTTATATATATTACTAATTTTTGCCGTCTATGTTTATGAAAATGGCTTCTACAAAGACTGTTTCTTGGTCGGTTCACTAAGAGACATTTATTGGCAGCTACTGTAATAAAATTGTATTGATTGTGGGTTTAATCCGGAACGATTCAAATGAAACATTCAATATGTCCTCCTCTGTCCTCTTTTTTGTCTCTCTATGTCCTCCTTTTGGTACCCATGTACCTGCCAACCCTAGTCTCAAAGGAAGCCCCATGTAGAGAGCATTACAGTAGTCTTTTCTTGAGACTACGAGCGCATGGACCGGAGTGGTGAGTGCCCCCGTGTCTAGATAGGGACGCAGCTGGGTGATCCGCCGAAGATGTAAGTGGGCAGACTGAACCACGGACACTACCTAAGTCTCCATGGTAAGCGCCGGGTCAAGATGGACCCCCAGACTGCGAACTGAATTCTTTGTGGTGAGAGTCACCCCCCCAAAAGAGAGGGAGTTCCCCAAACCACTGACATCAGGGGCCCCCACCCGCAGGACCTCCATCTTGTCCGGGTTCAACCTTAGTCCATTCAACTGCATCCATTGCAGAACGGCCTCCAGGCAGCACCCAAGGGACGGAACGGCATCCACTGCAGATGGAAAAAAGGAGATGTAGAGCTGGGTGTCATCAGCATATTGGTGACACGAAGCTCCACATCCCCGGATGACCCCCCCCCCCACGGCCTCATATAGATGTTAAACAGCATTGGTGAGATGATCGAACCCTGCAGGACCGCACAACTGAGGGACCACGGGGCCGATACATTCTCCCCAAGCTGCACTCTCTGGGGACGACCCTCCAAGAAGGACCGGAGCCAAGCGAGAGCAAGGCCACCAATCCCCAACTCGGAGAGCCTCCCCAGGAGGATACCGTGGTCGACAGTATCAAAGGCGGCTGAGATATCAAGAAGGACAAGCAAGGACATTTTGCCCCTGTCGGCCTCCCTAAGTAGGTCATCCAGCAGGGCGACCAATGCCGTTTCCATGCCATGGCGCGGCCTGAAGCCTGACTGAAACAGATCCAGGGCATCGGTTTCATCCAAGAGAGCCTGAAGCTGCTTGGCCACCACCCTCTCAACTACTTTACTGAGAAAAGAAACATTGGCGACGGGCCTATAATTGCCAATGTTGTCCGCCGCCAAGCTCGGTTTCTTTCTAATGGGCCTAATGAGCGTTTCCTTAAGGGCAAAAGGAACCTTGCCCTCAAGAAGAGACCCATTTATTATTTCAGTGGCCCATTCAGTTATCACCAGCCTGGCAGCTTTGATTAGCCAGGCCGGACAAGGGTCAAGGGAGGAGGTGGTGGCTCGGCAGTGATCAAGGACCTTGTCCACCTCTGCGGACGTCACAGGTTGAAACTGAGTAATTCTCAACGGACAAGACGCTGCGCTGGATGGCTCCGCTCAATCCACTGTTTTCAAATAGGGTGCAAGATCCAGGCGGATGGCCTCCACTTTTGATTTTAAAAATGCTGCAAATTGGTCACAAGAAATGCTAGATGGAGGCCAGTCGTTGTGGCCAATTCCAGATAGGTCACATACTATATGGAAAAGTTCCGCCTGCTGATTGGATGCTTCGCTTATCCGGACAGCGAAGTAGGCTTTTCTAGCAGCCTCTACCTTAGCAAGGTAGAGGTTAGACGCGACCTTGGCAGCTTTTAAGTTGTTTTCCGTTGGGTTCTGCCTCCAAACACTCTCTAGCCTTCTCCTATTCCGCTTCATAGACCGCAGCCGGTGGTTAAACCAAGGTGCTGGTCGGGCTCTGCGGCGGAGAGGGTGTTTAGGAGCGATTGTGTCTACTCGTATAGCCCTGGCGGCGGCGGCATACCAGTCATCCACCAGGGCCTCGACAGGAGCGCCAGCCAGGTGAATCGGAATCCCACACATGGCATCCTGGAATCTAATAGGATCCAGTAGCCTGCGAGGGCAGACCATGAAAATAGGTCTCTGCTCCCCACGGGGAGGGAGGGCCATTGTGAGATTGCACTTTATCAAGAAAGCAGTACTTGCCATGCCCAAAGAAAGCAATAGTGTTAGCAGGTTTATTTCTTTTTCATTTTGCCTATGTAGTGTTGTGATCTCCTTGTTCCCTCAAAAAGGAACATGGTAAGAAAGCAAAGCAAAGCATGCTGCTTATAATAGGCAACGTTGCTCCTTGTAGCACATTATTTCCAAGAGCTGTACCTAGAGATGGGAAGGCCTGGGAAAAAGCGGGAAAATTGGGACAAAAACAGGGGGTTTTTTTCTGTGTTTTTTTCCAAAGCCATTTTATACGGCTCCAGAATTTCTGGAAATTTTACATCTCTACTTCCAAGTCTCCCTGACACCCAGTCTGGAAGCTGCTGCGAGCGAGCACCACACATTCCAAGGCCAGGCCCCACGAAAGACGAGAGACTGAAGCTCTGAATCAGCTTTGAAACTGCCATCAGATTTCTTCCACAGTGCTTCTCCACCTCAGCCCCTAAAATAACTTTGTGGTTAAATTCTCCTCTACCAGTTCTACTCCCTCATGAAGAACGTCTTAGCAACTGACAGAACCCAGCTGTGGGAAAGTCACCTGTTGGCTCTGGTGGTGATCCGCAGGGTCCCTCCTAGATCAACATCTGGGGAGATATCAAAGGTGGCAGCAAAGATGGCCTGAAACACACAAACAGATGAAGAATAATGTGAGCGATTATTTCTTTAGGCAAAGCTCTTCGTGCATAGAGGAGTTTGAATAAAATATAGGGTCTATTGCACCACCCCAGCCCTAAAAGGCCTTAGCATTAAAAAGAGGCGGGGGGGGAGCAGAGAGTGATATGCAGTCAGACCACCTAGAGCAATATTGTCTACTTTGGTTGGCAGTAACATCCCTGGCTATCAGGTGGAGATTATTCCCACCTGATACCCAGGGCAGTCAACTAACTGCAGGGTATTGCCTTCCAGATGTGTGGACTGCTATGCTTCAGCCCCAGGTAGTATAGCCATGGTGAAAGACAGGGATACTGGCAAGTCTTCGGGTTTGAGTCTCAAGTCCAAGTCTTCGGTACCAAGTCCCAAACCCCAAGCCTGGATCCCTATTAAAAGTTAGCTCCCCCCCCCCCCGGGAAAAAAGGAGTGGTGGTGGATTCTAAGTTGCGAGCCGAGTTTGAGTCAATAAAAAAAAGTCGAGTCACTCATGCAACTTAAGTGCGACTTGACCGTGAGTCCCACGACTCACGTCCCCATCCCCGGTGAAGGGTCACAGACCCTGCTGTCCAGCAACAGCTGGAGGACCACAAATGCCCCCCCTTGATATGAGTCAAGAGACCACACACACTGAACCTGCCACTCTGTCTGCAATCCTGATGTTCCATCTCTGAGCCAGGCACCATTCTGTAGCTTTCACTACATGTTCAAAATGGCAGTCCTTTAATTTGACTAGCAGTTTTCAGGTGGCAACAACAACAAAAACAGCCTGATGCCTAGAGTGTGGACTCTTTCTTTTTATCAATACTTGACGCCAATTATGTAAAAAGAAAGAGGGACAAGACCACAGCCGTCAAAAAGAACAGCAAAGTCCAGAGATTTTCTCCCTCTGAAAGCTGCTTCAGTGAATTATTCTTAAGATCCCAGTAAGTTTAATTAGCTGATGTTCTAGCAGCCACTTGGTTTGAAAAAAAGGAAAAAAAAAACCCCTGTCTATTTCTGAAGGTCTGTCTGCTAAGTTTTCTAATAAAAGTCTGAGGGTTGGCTTCTCTCATGTCCTGGTCATGATAACCTGGCTGGCAAGCAATTCAAACAGTCTATTGTTTTCTGTATGTATATAAAGCTGGTTTATTATGTGTCCAGGACACAGAATAATTAAAAGTAGGACTGAGTCATGGCAGCTTCTTGGTGAGGAATATATACAAAGGTTCCTTGGCAGCTTGTCCTACATTAAGGCCTGGGGGGAAATACAGCATTTTGTCATAATGTCATTTCACAGTTCATCCCTATGAAAGCAAATGATACATGCCTTCTCAAATTATATAAGGCTATATGTCAACAGTAGCAAGATTAAGCCATAGTTGTTCCCACTGATATATTAATTTTATAGAGGCAGCGAGTTTTAAACTTGGAGGAAGCATTTAGTTATACAATGCTCTGGAGCTGTTTAGTTCCAGGATGGGTCTACCATCCAATTTCTCGAACTGTACAGATTAGTCCTAAATAGTCACTATCACATCTCAGGGCTGAGGAGATTCCTCCTCATTGTAACTCTTCATGTATAACCATTAAGTGGCAATAAATTGTAATAATATAAGGATATCCCTACCTCTGCCCCACTCCAAAATATCGGGTGGTTGATATTGCAAGTGACGTTCCTGTCGGCGTCTTCTTCAGTGACAGGAGACGAGTGGCATTTAATGCTCACTACCTTCCTGCTGGGCTGAGAAATGGGGTGGACGCAAAGTTTAAAGCAGTGTGAGACAAAACGGCATGTCACCCCCATGGCTCCCACTCCTCGAATCACAGAACTGTGGAGCTGGAAAGGACCCCAAAGGTCAGGGAATCCCATCTCCTGCTGACGCACTTCCCCCTGTTTCTTCTGCTCTCCGAACCCCCTTCTCTCCACCTACCTGTAGCAAGGTGACCTTGCGGTAGGACAACCCTCCAGGGTAGAAGAAGCGCAGGATGGTACCATAGGAGTCCTCCCCGTGGTTTTGGATGGAAGCTATTATGTTGACCTCAGGAGTCAAGCCTACAATTAAGGTGTCCAAGCTGAGAGAGAACAATAATGGGGACGGGGGGAGGTTGATGAGAGGTTTCAGACCCATGTGCCTTTCCACAATCCAAGACATCCAGGCCCTCCCTCACAGCCTGAAATCCTCACACACATATATCTCTTTCTATCTGAACAGGAGTGAAAGAAAAAACAGTTAAAAGAGAGAGATATATATATACTTATGCAAAGTATATATTAATGTTTGCATTCAAAATAACTAACATGTTTTGTAGTGCCACACACCAGAGCTGAATACTTGAAATAGTCTTCTACTGCATTTACAACTTCTCAGCTATTATTTACAGCCTATACTTTCCCAAGGGATGATGACAACAATTGTTATAGTACATGCTTTCCTTTGTCTCCTGATTTTGGATTTTTGCCTGCTTTATTCTGTTAATGGCCAGCAGAAAATAAACAGAAGCTTGGTTTGCATGGGAGTCTGTATTTCTGAGGAAAATATGTTGTAGGAGCAAAAGTAAATAGAGCATTGCCACAGAAAACATGTTTTCTTAAAGCCTCGTTTGACCCTGAGATGGAATAAAGTTTGGGATCCCAACCAAAATTGGCACTGCTCTACCCACTGATCAGGGAGATGCGCCCAAACAAAATCAGTATATGAGGCACTATTGCTTAGACATAGATTTCAGTGAATGAAAAAAAAAAGCGACTCATAATGGGAGATATGGTCGTTCTCTACAATCTGGAAGTACACAAAAGTATCTCCTCCCAGTGCCTTGTCCAAAGTCAAGAGTTGAGAATTTGCCGTCAAGCCAGGTGTACTGTTGACAATGGAAAGGCAAGACGAAAAGGGGAAAGGAAAATATTTATCTTACCCTGAGAAATTAAATGAAGTTCGTAAAATATCTTCACATTTCCCATCACTGCCACAGTTATTCTCAAATGGGAGCTGCAAAAAAAAAAAAAAGGAATACAATTCATTAAGCTTAAAAATTCAGCTTTCTTAGACACAGAGGCTGCTATGTATCTATTAAGTACCAAGTATGCACCACCTCTAGGACACTGCCCTGTTCCTCTATAGATGATCTATAGGTTGCATTGGGACCCACATAACCCTCTCGTTTTCTCAATGCTTGCTTTTTCGTCCACCTCATCATAACCGCTTCCTTTATACCTCTCTGTTTATCCATGGGGAACAACCTGATTTCCACAAAGCTCAGAGGTTGTCAGTGGCACCCAGGAGCACATAGCAGCATACGGTGGTGCCTCGACTTACGAACATCTTGTCTTGCGACCAATTCGAGTTACGACCAGCTCCGGCTGCAAAATTTTGCTTTGACTTGCGACCGGAGCTTTGAGATGCGACCGGAAAAAAGGCGGGGGAAAAGGCGGGGAATTTAAACTGCTAACCGTTGGTCGGCGAAGAGGCTGCTTCTCTGTAGCTCTTTCGCCCCAGCGGTTAGAGAGTGTGCGTTCGGAGGAGGCTTCGGACTGCCTGGTACTGCTTTCTGCTTTTTAAAATGCCTGTTCTGAGTGAGTACAGGGTTTTGCAGCATGGGTTTGGGCTGGGGGAGGTTATGTTTCTGTGCTATGATGGGTCTTGCAGTGTTTGTTTTTCGGTGTGTGTGTGTTTTCGGCCGGAACGGATTAATCGCGTTTCCGATGGGTCTTGCAGTGTTTGTGGGTTTTTTGGTGTGTGTTTTTTCCCGGCCGGAACGGATTAATCGCGTTTCTGATGGGTCTTGCAGTGGTGTGTGTGTTTTTTTGGTGGGTTTTTTCCCCCCGGCTGGAATGGATTAATGGGGTTTCAATGTATTCCTATGGGAAATGGTGCTTTGAGTTACGACCAACTTGAGTTACGACCATCTTCTGGAACCAATTAAGTTCGTAACTCAAGGCACCACTGTACCAGAGGGAGAACTGAAAGCCACAGAAAAGTACCCCATCCCAAATAGGAATATTGTTATATTGTGAATGGTGAGACACATTCACCTTTGCTGTGTAGATTTTCTGGGACTCTTCACTCAGGATGGGCCTGAGATTATTGGCTTTAGCGATGGGCTTTCCCACAAGGCTGTAATTCAGTTGCAAGATGATTGGGGTCAGGGTATCTTCAATGCAGATCTGAGAAATGAGGCACCAGAAGAGAGACGATTTAAATGTTTAATGAATGTACACAGGGCTGCTGGTTCTGCACAGGTAGTCAGCTGCTTTATCATCTGCATCATAAAATCAGGAAATGTTTATTTTACATATTGCTTTGGATCCTAAAAAGATATATCTAACATTACTTTTGGTATACATGGGGATACAGCAAATAGTTCCACATTTCCCTTGACTTCCCTGCTTTGAGAGGTTTTGAGAAACAGAATTGTAACTAAGGGCTCCTATGCATTGCTTATTTTGGAGCAGGCTGGTATGAACTAACTAGGGTTGCTTGGGGTCAGGTGGAAGTGCAATAGGCCATGTGGTGCAATCTTCATGTCCAAATGGCATTTCGGTGCACAAGCAACCCTATTTGGTTTGACTCCTTCCATTTTGAATTTCCAATATCCTGAAGTGGCTTAATAAGCAAGCCACTTCAGGATACCAGCAAACTGAACACTTCCTCTGCTTCTCAGCAGAGGGACTGGGAAAGTTTTACACACAAAATTTTTTTTCAGAAGCAGCAGCAGAAGTACTGGGCCCACTGCCTTTGAGGATGGCATCAGCAGAGGAGGAAGAGGAGGAAGTAGCAGCAGGACCAGGTAGTGAGGTGATTGGGGCCGTGCGAAAGGGGCAGGTGGACACTCCTTTTTGCGAAATAAAATGAGGGCGGGGGGAGTTTGGCACTTTGTTTTGTTTGTTTCAGCAAAGCAGGATCCCCAAATTGGTTCATGAAACAAACCACGAACCAACCTTATGCATTGGTTTTGCTGGTTCGTGGTTTGGTTCATGCCCATCTCTAATTAAGAAGGAAACAAGGAATAGTTTCACCCTATCTTTTTACCCTTTATGTTGGGAGCCATCCACTTGTATGCATCCTCAGAGGGACATAAAGCAGGGGCATCTGATTTTTCCACCACAAACCCTTATATATGGTTTACATCTGAGAGAGATATACAATATATAAGGGGGGGGGGGGGGGTTGGTGGTCCTGCAGGACTTTGATGCTTACTTACAGGCAGTTTGATGGGGTGATCCTGGCATTGCTGCTCAAGCCCAATCTGGAGACTTTTGTTCAAAGCAGGAGCACCAGAACTGAACGAAGCTCGAGCATGGATTCTCTCGGAGTCCAGGGCCAGACTGTACTGAAGGTCACTAAAAATCGTACCTGGATCAGGAATGGAAAGAAAAAGAGACAGGGAGTGGTCTCTTAGCGCTGCATGGGGAACAGTCCTTTAAAAGCTGTGCGGAGAGACACCAGTGAGCATGGTTTGCTTTTCCTGTGGGTTTGACTTCTCAAGGGACACACATATTTTTTTCCCCTTTCTGCCCCTTCCCCCATCCAGAAGGCAGTTTGCTTTTTTGTGTGTTTGTGTTTTGTAACCTATTCTTATGTTTGTCTTTAAAGCATCTCTAAAAGTCTACTCTCTTTAGTGTTTATTCAGTACTTTGAAAACATGGCCCTCGTCAACACGTGGAAACAACTCTGAAAAGGGGGGAGGACCTGGTAACAGACACAAGAGCCAGCCAATCAACACTTTGCACAACCTCTCTGAGGACAAGCTAGTAGAACTACCATCCCCCCTCCCCCAGACTTGATCAGCAGAAAAGTCGTCCTATTCAACAATTTGCCCATTTTTCTGTAAGGCTAAAACTGGAGACATGAATATATGCACTTACACAACGACTTCCTATAACATTGCCACACACATCTGGTAACCTTCTAGACCTGTGTGAGTGCACACAAAGCTGCTGCTTCTGCAGGAAGTTTGGTTTTTCTAATCAGGGAGAATTCAAGTTGCAGTTTTGAATTTCTGGTAAATTTCTTTAGCTGCACAGTAGAAGTGCAGGGATTCACAGAGGAGAAGAGCTTCAAGTTTCCCAGAATAGATCACACCTTTTCTCATTAACCTTCACCTACCGTCGCAATGACTCACTCAGAGACATTAGCAGGAGCAAGAATAAGAATTGCTTACAGTTGAACAGATCAAACAGCAAACTGAAAACATGACTGCCTGCTTTCAGCAATAGACTTCAAAAGACTTAAGAGAGAGAGAAAGCACTCACCAGAGAGAGGGGGCTCTCTTTGAATTCAGAGGCAGGAGGGAACTATTGGTTAGTGCTGGATAGATTGACAGTCACCCAAGCCCAGAAAGTTCCCTCCCAGCCATTAGAGGCAGCATACAAGGTTGCAAACAACCCAACAATTTATTCGCTTGTAGCTTGCACATGCTCCGCAATGAGTGTCTGAACAATAGTAGTGATCTCACCTAGTTTATCCCAGGTAGCTTTGGAAACATTAAAGCACACTTTTGCCACATTGGTCACCTCTTCCGAATATTCTTCTTGACCCTGACACTTGAAGACTGATGTGGGGATCAGAAGAGGGTGGAACTCAATGGACACCTGCACGTGCAGAATGGGACGAGTCCTACCCAGAAAAAGAAAAATATAGCCCCATCACACAATCACCCTCTATGGTCAGGACTTATATATTCCCTGTGCTGGTTTTTCCACTCAGTACAAACAAGAACAACAAAATATAGAAGGACCAGGTGTCTGGGGAGGGATTGGTTCCAAGCCCCACCCCACCGCTGAGGATGCTGAAAAACGTGGATTATAGCAAATACCTGTACTATTATAATAGCAAATGCTATATGGTCTTTGGCTCCCTTTATTGGACAATTCTGGTAACTTCACCTTTAGAAATAAATATTTTTAGGATTTTTCTTTTAATATTTTAACAGTTACTGATCCCGTGGATAAGGGGGTCCTACTGTAAAGCAAATTTCTAGACCTCAGGGTGTCCAAGGCCAAAGGCCAATGATTATGAAATGGAAATGTCTGACTAGTAAAGTTACTCTGGGTTTAAAATTGTAGATATGCCACAATGCAGCTGCCCAAGGTTGTTGATTGATTATTCCAGTTCTGTGGACCAGATTCTGGGTTGAAAGGGCAGTTGAAGTCCCACTTTGTAAATCTGCCCCAGTCCTCGTAGATAAACGAATCAGGACAACAGTAGTTCTATGGGTTTAAATGTAGAAATTCTCCATAGAGGAGAAGCGAGAGCTTCAAAAAGCAAACGGGCTGCATGAAGATAAATCATCTCTTGTTCGGAGAAAACAGAGGAGAAAATGGCAGAAAAGTAGGGCTCTCTCCCATCATCACCTCATCAGCAGGACCTGCTCTTGTTGTCCCACGACTATGTCATTCAGTCCGTCCCCTGTAAGGTCTGTTCCTCCACTAATGGCTTGGCCAAAGTACAAGAGTCTTCCAGAATACTTCAGCCCTTTAATACGCTGCAAAACAGCAAGAGATGCGAAAGGGAAGATGGGTGGCCTCAGAACTTAATCTTGTTCAAATTAAAATCAGACCAGATACAAATAAGATCACCAAGTATCCCGAATATCTTCACTAAAAACACACCATCAAAACATTATAGTTTTTAAAAATACGGCCTAAATGTCACAGCATCCCATAACACATGAGTATTTGCAAATTAAATTAAACAGTCTTTTTGACCATTTTTCTTTCCTTGGTTTCTTGCCCCGTAGAGACCTCTAGGACTTCAAAAGAACTGATTTCTCATATTTAGCTGGAAAAGTATTAAACTGCAACGGAGGCTTTGTGCGGAAACTGTACACACGTTTACAAACTGGAAGGTGTTAAAAGTTTTGTTTGGACAATAAAATGGTGACGTGCTACAGAACTGTATCCTCTGTGCAAGATTAGGTCAGGCGTAAGAGTGACAGGAGGAAGCTGTATTATATGGGAACCAGTGAAACAGAGTGTCGTTACTCAAAACTCTTTATGGACAAGAAGCCGGTGCTCAGCTCACCTGGATATATTGTGGGTTGATCGACGTCTGCTTTCCTGCAAAAAGATACAAGGCTCCCACATTCTCATCCTCCAGGGGAGCCCCGATGGCCACATCTGCCCATACATCCCCAGTGATGTCACCGACTGCTGCAATGCTGGCCCCAAAACGACCAAAAACGTGTCCCCTCTCCCCTTCCAAAGTTGTGTAACAATGAAGTGCTTCCTCCTGTACCGAGGAATCAACGAACACCAGACAAGGAAAATGAATGTTAAGCAAATTCCACCCCAGTCTAAAACAGTTCACTTAATATCACTGGACATCTTTCCCTTTTGAATCTTTTATGGGTTTTATGTCCATCTTGACCATCATCATCCCTGCAAAGAATTCTAGTAAATCTATATTTAGAGAGGCTTCTAAAAATAATGTTAGACATCCTATCCCTTCACAAAACTACAATTCCCAGGATTGCCTCAGGAGAAGGAAACAAGGTTATCGCAGAATAATTGAGTTGGAAGGGGACGATAAGGCCACCAGGTTCAATTTCTCACTCAGTGCAGGAATCCAAAACAAAACCAAATCAGGCAGATGATTGTCCAATTGTCTCTTGAATGCCTCGAGCGTTGGAGTGCTCACCACCTCCTGAGGTAATTGGCTCCATTGTCCTACTGCTCTAACAGTTAATAAGTTTTTTTCCCTTATAAACCAGTTTGATTGGAAGTATACATAAATATTCATTGTTTCACACCCCAATTTTCCTTGAATTTCAAAGATTCTGTTTTCAGAAGCACTTATTTGGTCTAGATTTAAAGTATAATAAGCTGTTCACCAACAAGCAATGATGTTATGGACTTATTCCTAAATGTAGTATTTTTGTTTTTACTTTCCTTAAACCTTCAAATCCAGCAGCCTGTATTGTGTGAAATGATGTGCTGGAAGAAAACAGCACGGTGAGGAATCAGTGTGCCAAGGTTCAGCCATCAAAAATACCCCAACGATGTAAAGATTCCTTTCCCTAATTAACTCTAATTAACCACAACCCCTCAAAAAAAAAAAGGCAAAACAAAACCCGAATTATTGGCAGGGTTTCCAGAATGTGTGGCTTCGAGTCATACTTGAGCTCCACCTGCCATCTCTTGCTCTTTTGTCCCCAAATTCTTCGGAACCATTTTTCCCCATCCAAACTGTAAACTTGACTCTCTCTCATTGATGCACAGATGAACAGGGCCCAAATGTACTAACAGCTTTTCTCTCACCTGAAAATGACAGACATAAACTCTTCCTCCTTTCGCGCCATCGTAGTACATGGGGGCTCCGACCAGAACCAGGTCCGTGTTTGTATCTTGATCGAGGTCCACTGAGCACAAGGTCGCTCCAAAATACGCACCAACCTATAACATCAGAGGAACAACCCTGTATTTTCATCCTTTTTATTTATTTAAATATATATACATTTTGCAGATTACTATTTTGAAGCTAAAATGAGACAATGTGACAGAAACCATGGTCAGTAGCAGTAAAAGCCACTGAGATATCCAGGAGAACTAGCAGGACTTTCTCTTTCTCTCCTCAAATAGGTCTTCCACAAGGCTAACCAAAGCAGGGGTGGAGTTTTATTTGCAACCTTGCATGCTGTCTTTAATTTGTGTGACTGGGAGGGACTTCTCTGGACTGAGGTGATTGTTGATTCAGCATTAACCAATCCGTACGGCCTTTGATTTCAAGGAGAGCCCTGCCTCTCTGCTGCGAGCTCTTTCCTCCTCTTTAATCTGTTGGTGCCAGTTGTTTGTTTGCTGTTGATCTGTTCAGTTGGTTGCTAAGCATGAGTGCAGTAAAGAAAGCAGCATACACAAGTCCCGTAATTTCAAGCAATCATGGGTAGTGTTTTTTACTCTTTTGCCTACAAATGTCTCAGAGTGAGCTATTGGGACTTTAAGCACCAGTTAATGAGAAAAGGGTGGACTCCAGGAAATGTGTAGCTATTTTGCTCTGTTGCACTTCTACTGTGTGGCCCAAAGGAATTTTACCAGGAAATTCAAAACTCTGCAACAGTTTCAGTTCTAGGTCTAAAACCAAATTAGCAAAAATCTAGCACAGGAGTTGGTACCTTGTGGTCCTTCAGGAGTTGTTGGGTTGCAGCTTCTATCAGTCTGAGCTGGCATAGCCAGTGGTGTGGGATGTTGCAATCCAGCAACATAAATGGGGCCACAAGTTGCTCATCCCTGATCTAGGAGATGCACCAGGGAGATCTGTTTGACGTCTAAAGAATACAAATCCTTCTAGGTGGTGGCAGGCGGATGCTTTTGATTGATCAGAAGGAGGAATCTCTCATGGCCACAGCAGAACTAACTCATCAACTCCTGCGCCCTTTACACCCTCTTCATTTTCTTTCCCTACCTAGACAATTTCTCTGCAGCCATTCAATGTCACCAGTGTCTCCCTCGTTGCAGCCGTACCTGTTCTCCCACAGCCTCTGTTTTCAGCTGCCATCTCCCACGCCGGGTCTGCTTCTCAAACAGCACTATTTTCCCAACATAGTTGTAACGGGGAGCTCCCACCACCAGGCCACTTCTACCACGGAGCTGGACAAACTGAGAAGAATAGCCTAAAGGGGAGATGAAAAAGCCAAAAGATAGAAACATGACATATGATGTTAACGTGACGATAAATCGTCATTTAGCACAGTCGTTATTGGGTTGATTCTGAAGGTCTGCGGTCCAGAATCCCCAATGACGTAGAAGAAACATTCTCTCCTACGAAAGGTACAAAGGCCACTGCATTCATCCATAATTTGGTCTCAGCGTAAAGGGGTTTTTTGGGGGGGGGGGGGATCTAGTTGTTGACATTATTGTTACTAATAATTCTACCCTGTTTCCCCAAAAATAAGACCTAACCTGAAAATAAGCCCTAGCAGGATTTTTCAGGATGCTCGTCATATAAGCCCTACCCCAAAAATAAGCCCCAGTTAAGTGAAACCCCGCCCTCCACCCTTGTGCAGCAACCAGAAGAAGATGACACGGCTGTATTTGAATAAATGTAGATGGTTGTACGTACATGAAAAAAAATAAAACATCCCCTGAAAATAAGCCCTAATGAGTTTTTTTGGAGCAAAAATTAATATAAGACCCTATCTTATTTTCGGGGAAACACGATATTAATTATATGTAAGGAGAGGACAGGGCTTCCAAAGAAATGCAGTGGCATCTAGGGGTAATAGAACAGGAAAGACAGAGGGAAAGGTTTGTGTTTTGGAGGGTGAGCTATTTCCTGCTTACCAAGATAGGCATTGTCCATATCCACAGCCGTGTCAGAAACATTAATAAATTTCGGCTTTCTGTTGTTGTTCTGATAAATCAACACCCCTCCGGACCAGTCATTCGAACCCACAGCTCCCAGGACAGACCCTTCCTAAATCATAAAAGGAAGCTTTCAGAACAGCATGAAAACTGAAACATGCAGTCAGTCAGTTTCTGCTCAGGAGCTATAGCCGCCATGACAATAAATTAGGGATGCAAACATCTCTCTGTGTTGATTCTGTTGTGTTTGTTGGAATCCTGCATTTTCTTTCCATCCTTGTTTTGTTATCAAGTTACAATGTTGTTGTTGTTTTTGCGGTGTTTAATTTCACATGGAAGCATTTGCACGTGTTAGGCATTTTGCTCAAGATGCACGCTTAATTATGCAGTTTAACCTCATACGATATGTTTTGCCATTTATTCCAGTGTGTTGGTACATATCTTTATTCTTGTACAGTTCAGCCATAAGGCTTTGTGAACACTTTTTCTCTAAAACACCCCATAGCCCTTGCAAATGTTCAGATTATCATAGAATCATAGAAAAGTGAAGTTGGAAGGGGCCTACAAGGCCATCAAGTCCAACCCCCTGCTCATTGCAGGAATACAATCAAAGCATATCTGCCAGGTGATTATCTACGTTTTTCTTGAATGCCTCCAGTGTTGGAGCACTCACCAACTCCCGAGGTAACTGGTTCCACTGTCGTACTGCTCTAACAGTTAGGAAGTTTTTCCTGATATTCAACCGAAACCTGGCTTCCTTTAACTTCAGCCCATTGTTCTGCACTCTGGGATGATCGAGAACAGATCTTGCCCCTCCTCTGTATGACAGCCTTTCAAATATTTGAAAAGTGCTATCATATCACCCCTCAGCCTTCTTTTCTCAAGGCTAAACATGCCCAATTCTTTCAGCCTTTCCTCATAAGGCTTGGTTTCCAGTCTCCTGATCATCCTTGTCGCCCTCCTCTGAACTTGTTCCAATTTGTTAGCATCCTTCTTGAAGTGTGGTGTCCAGAACTGGACACAATACTCAAGGTGAGGCCTAACCAGTGCTGAATAAAGGGGGACTAGCACCTTACGGGATTTGGAAACTATACTTCTATTAATGCAGCCTAAAACAGCATTAGCCTTTTTTGTAGCCACATCACACTGTTGGCACATATTAAGCTTGTGCTTCTTGAGGTGCCATGCATTTTGTCTTGCAATTATTCTGAAGAGGTTCAAAAAGACTGTTTTCATTTAGGCTGCCCCCACCAGTAATTCTGTTTCTACTGTAAATACTAGAGGCATCCAAATGAGAGTTTCAACATGATCCCAGCTGATGTAAAGATAAGGCACAGACCCATGGGGACTCAATGTTTAAATGATGTACATTTTGATGCAGTGTAATATTTAATAGACTCAAATCCAAGCTGAGTCCACTGTCCTAGTTTCCTTTGGAACACAGGACTCGCCCATTCCAAACTTCCTCAGTTCTGAGATCTTAGAGGCCAAATCAGTGCTTTGTGTTATGTATAACTGCAGTGTTGGTGCTGAGAGGTGCTGAAATACCCCTATAATAATCTGTTATCTAGATTGCTTTTAAAGCAGTCGCTCCTCAACTTTGGAATAAAATTCCCACCCGAAATTCGCCTGGCCCCTTCACTGGGAATTTTCAAGCGATTGTTAAAAGCATGTGTTTTTTTCCGACAGGACTTCCCAGACTTTATAACACCTTAATTGGTCTTAACTCTTATATTATTAGTCTTGCCATCTTGCTTTTATATTATTTTAAATATTATTACTTAAATTTGTCGATCATTTGTGTTAATTTTGATTTTGTAACTATTATGTTTATTGCTTTGAATTGTTCATGTTTAATATGTAAACCGCCCAGAGTGGCCTTGGCAGCCAAATGGGCAGTATAGAAGTCAAATAAATAAAAATAAATAAAATTCAAAGCAAAATTCTCTCTCTCTCTCTCATTTGTTTTTATGTTATACCCAAAATATCCATGCATGCACTGGCTAAATGGAGACATGCTTAATTTCAGAAATATTTCTGTATTCTGTACCTTGCAAACTGCAAACATATCCCAGTTCTAGAGGAAAGTTTATAAACACCTGTTTATAAACTTCACCATCACCTCTGTTATTCTTTTCCATCACAATATATGTCAACAACACTATTAGAACGTAGTACTATAGAAGCAGAAGTATGCAGATCTCAGCATTTCTATGCATAGGTACTTCACCGACATAGTTTATCCTGGCCAATAGGTAAGATAGGAATTTCCTCCATTCAGAATCTTTTTAACAGCATTTTTCAATGCTCTGGGGATGGAGTCACTCACTGGGGTCAGGAGGGCACTGAATCCTTCCTGGGACATTTCCATCTGAAAGGAACTGCTGCTCTGGTATTGTGTGCCTGCACAGAAGAAAGTAGTCAGGATATAGACAAACAAGGGGTCGTGGAGAGAAAAAACACCTAGTGAAGATCAGATATTACAATTAAAGGATGCAATGAAAATTCAATCCCACAATTTAATTCCTGGTTGTTACTCTGCCTGAACCTGTTTGGGATCCAGTACAGTAGAAGCCCCCATATCCGTGGGGGACTAATTCCTAGCTCCACCACGGAGGCTGAAAGAAAAGGAATATAGTGAATGCTATACATAGCATGGTCTTTGTCTCCCTCTAGTGACCAATTCTGGTAACTTCATTTTTAGAAATATATATTTCTAGGATTTTTAAAAATATATTTTTAATATTTTCAGACTGTGGATAAGTGAATCAGCAGATACTGATCCTGCGGATATAGGGGTCCTACTGTACATAGACTAATTCAATTCAGATTTCACTGATGTTTAGAAACAAAACCAGGCTGAAATGGTAGTACTGAGCCTCAACACATTTTACATGACAACGGGAGCCAGGCACCTGTGTGCCAGAACCTGAATTGTGGGGAGAGGTCTACAAGAACTAATTAAAACAGAAATATCCACTGCATGAAGCTACCCATGGCATGAATCTACCTGCTACTCAGTATGATCCCTGTATCCACCGAGGATTGGTTCCAAGCCCCTCCCCCTACAGACAAACACAGATTATTACAGTGGATGTTATACATAGCATGGTCTTTGTCTCCCTCTAGTGGCCAGTTCTGGTAACGCCATCTTTAGAAATATATATTTCTAGGATTTTTAAAAATATATTTTTAACATTTTCAGACTGTAGATAAGTGAATCAGCAGATGCTGATCCTGCAGATATGGGGGTCCTACTTTCTAATTTCATTCATTGTTCTGATCTTCAACGTTTCCAAACATATTTTCCTGAAATTGGGAGACTTTATTACATTACTGAGTTGGGCCTGGTTGGATTATTCAGACATCCTCCAGGCACCAGCATGGGGTAACCTGCTTCCAGAGGAAAATGTATGTTGTGTCTTTGTGTGAGTTAGTGCTCTGCAGCTGATCCTAAATAAGAACTATGTTCAGATCAATGGACTCACTAAAACCCAAGAGAAAAGCAAAGCTTCTGGATGGCTGCATAATTCTTTTTCTTCTCCACTTTAAAAGGTACACCTTTAGGAGTGCAAAGGTGAAGTAAGCCTTGAAATATAATTTGGGGGAAATGTGTACTTGAACCGCCATCAAGAAGGGAGAGTGGAAACGGCAGGTGGAGACGTTAGAGGGGCTGTTTCCCTCAACCCTCGGCTGGTACCTTCAATGGCAAAGATTTTGTCCTGCAGCTGGTCCTGGATGCCTCGGAGGGCATTGAAATTGTACACGGTGAAGACATGTTCACTGTCAGGTTTGGAAGCCATGTCGCTCAATTCCTGCTTGGCACTGTGGCTTGAAAAAGCGCTGCCAACCTTTCATGGGGAGAAAGAAATGATAGTCTCACCAATTTTATCTAAGAGGGTCTATTGACACACACACTGCCGCCAAATTGTTAACTGGGGCTGGCTACCATCTGCTTCCGGGCACAATTCAAAGTGCTAGTTCTAAACTATAGAGCTCTAACTAGCTATCTCAAAGAATGTGTCTCCCTTTATGAGCCTACCCTGGTGTTAAGATCACAAGGGGAGGCCTTCTTAGTCCCACCACCCTCACGGGTGCATTTAGTGAGATACAGGAGAGGTCCTATTGCTGCTCCCAGACTTTGGAACTCCCTCCCACAGGAGGCCAGCCTGGCCCCATCTTTGCTCTCCTTCCACAAGCAGGAGAAGACCTTTCTCTTCCGGCAAGCTTTCCTTGAGTGACTAACGGTCTGAGAGGGGCCTTAAAATGGGATGGTTTATATTTTTGTTGTTTTGACATCTGTTTTAGTAAAGTTTTTGCATAATGTTTTAAATATAACGTTTATTTAATTTTTTAAAATGTTTGTATAATTTACTGTTTTCGCTTTCAAATGTTGTCTTTCTTTTAAGGGTGTAAGCCTCTTTGGGTCCTTTTTCAGCAGAAAGGTGGGGTAAAAATATTTTAGATAAATAAATAAAAATAGGTACCCAAGTAAAACACTAAAATTTTGAACATGTAGCTCAGCGTTATCTATTGAAGTGGAAGGAGTGGGGAGGTGCCAGAACTGAGTGACAGATTTCATTTCCAAATGGAATTATATGCAAATGGAATTATATGGATGGATGTAAACATACATACAAGGAGGCTCATGGCACAGTGGTTAAACTGCAAGACTGCAGCCAAAACTCTGCTCACTATCTGGGTGCAATCCCAGGTCATCGGCTTGACATTCACTCAGCTTTCCATACTTCCGAGGTGGGTAAATTGAGTACCTATCTTGCTGGGGGTTGGGGCAATTTGTAGCCTACACAATTAAATTGTAACCCACCCAGAGAGTGCTTTAAGCAGTACGGAGAGGTATATAAGCATCACAATTTGTTTTACATAGCCAGGCAAACAGCTGCTCCTGAATATGCTTTTAATATGCTTTTAAGCTGACAAAGTCTGGCTCATTTTCTTCACAGAGACTCCTGGCTTTATGCTCACCCCAATAGCATAGCGGATGATCGCAGCTTTCTCTGCCTCTGGTATCACTTGCCCGTATTGGAGGTAATCCGTCTTCTGCCCATCCGTTATCACAATAAGAATCTTGTTGGCTCCATTCCGAGATCCTTTCTGTGGGGTGAATAGTTCCCTCCTTAAGAAGAAAAAACAGGGTGATTCAGGCCCTGTTCACAGGAGGAAAATGTTCTCTAGTTACGCCCCAGTTAGTTCCTTGATTTTTTTTCCTGGTCATATGACGCAGAGTCAAGATCCAGACATTTTCCAAGCCAGCGGTAAAACTGCGGAACATTTCCCCATCCCCAGGAGGGTTGTGTTATTTTGTACCTTTGTTGTACTGTTGCAGTCCTTACCACAATTGCCCGTCTGCACATTCTGCCCCGCTTTTTTTCAGAATTGAAGCCAGGAACGTGGACACCATTACTGCAGCATGCTTTTTTTTATTCTTCGTGTCCGATACATCGATACATTGGTAAAAATAGGTCACCGCCATGACATGATTGACGAATAATAATTTTAAAAATTTCTATGGGAAGATACGTTGAGCCACTGGTATGCCAATGTAACCGGGGTGGGTGGGTGTGGTTGTGGCCCGTATGGCCACACGGATATCCCGTCTCCATGGTGTGCAATGCATTTCTGCAGGAGCAGCCAGTGCAACAAAGGGCAATTTCATAAACAGGAACCCCTTCACGAACAATGTGCCCTCTAATTCTCAGCCCCGCTGGGTGGGGCTCCACCACCCCCCATGTGTGAGTCCGCCCCCCACCCCCGCACGGGGTTCCATTGCAACTAGAATGAAAGGGGGCTGGAAATGATCGCTGGGGGTTACACAGGGGAGGAGAAAAGCTGTGCAGAGAGGGGCAATGTCACACGCACTCACACACTTTAGAGGGAACCTTGTTCCTGATATATCGATGGACCATGGTGTAGCGTAGACAGCCTTAACAATTCAAATAGGAGGAAACAAATGAGTACCGCTAAAAGTTCTTGAGACGTTTGTCCCGGGATATAAGCCATGTGACTACAATTAAGTATAATGGAGGTATGGAAAGTATCCGAAGAACTAGAAAACATTTCCCTCGTGTAACCAGGGTGTCAGTTAGTTCGGCTAAGGCAGTGGTTCCCAACCTTGGGTGAGCCAGGTGTTCTTGGACTGCAACTCCCAGAAACTCCGGCCAGCACAGCTGGTGGTGAAAAGGCTTCTGGGAGTTGCAGTCCAAGAACAGTTCGTTTGCCCAAGGTTGGGAACCACTGGTTCTAAGGGATGGCAACAGAGAGAACGCCACACAGAAGCAAAAGAGAAGAACAAGCTGTTCTCAGGAGCAATGGCTTTGAGGGACATACAGAACTTTCTGGATGGCTGTGGCTGTGTAGGTCCATCCACCAATCTGATCGATATCCATCACATGGCGCGCTGGGTCTCTACTGTTGAAATTGAAGTGTTCCCTGAATTCATCTGAGAACTGCATGAGAGCAAACTGACACAAGGAGATAAGAAAACAGTGTTACTCTATGCATGCTGCACTGTGTGGATCCAATTAACAGGAGGAGAAAATGTGTGTGGTACTTCACACAAACTTTCCAAACACTCCTTCCTCTGAAATCAACATCACACAGATTCTTTCTAGAAGCAAACAAAAGGTTCCTATGAATTCAAATCACACCTATTTTCAATATTCAAACCTGAAATGCACCTTTTAATTAAAACATGTGTTTGTGAGGCAGTTTTCAAAAAATAAATCTCAAGCGTGACTCCATCAGCCAAATACCCGCCAGGTGATCTTAGTTTCCCCCTCTCCTGGGAGGCACGGTGGGGACCTGAACTCCTGATCCCTGGCTCTGTAGTCAGATGCTCCAACCCACTGACCTATACCACTGGTGCAGGAGGTCCTCAATACACAAGCCATTTCTTTTTCAAGCCACGTTTTAGAAATGGTAAAGGACTATTTTAAAGGTCACTACCTACTTCCCACATGCTGTCGTTCCCAAGGGAGCTGTTGCAATGTAGCTGTATTGACGTTCTCAGAGTTAACATAGTTATTACTGAGATTTTACACTAATCTGAAGTATAATTCGTTAATTTATTTGGATCTAACCCAGAAACAATAGAAGGCTGCCATTTCTTACTGCATGCATTGTCAAAATGCTGGTTTAAATGTTCTTCATCAAGTTAGGAGATATGGACTATAAAGAAATTTTAAATGTTAACCTTTTTCACAAGCGCAAGAAGAAAATCTTATTGGCAGCTTGCAGGTAAACAGAACTTTTGGGCAGAGAAAGAGAAAGTAGCTCTGGATTTCCACTTCGGATTTTGGAATCCATTCCAGATCAGGATCTCATGGCTGCTTTTCCTCTAAAAGGTTCAGCCCACTTCTTTGAAGATATGATTAGCATAAGGGTCCTTTGGCCATGGTTTGATGACAACCATAAACACAGCTTTGTACTGCAGTGTTCTCTAGTGTCACATTAAGAAAATACAAATACTGTGGCTTCTACAGAATCCAAAGGAAAGTGGGAAGGCACCTCAGGGGAAGTCAGGGACCACCAAGTATGGGCTGTGTATACTAGCCATAGAATCATATACCATCATAGAATAATTGAGTTGGAAGGGGTCTATAATGCCATTGAGTCCAAACCCCTGCTGAATGCAGGAGTCCAAATCAAAGCACGTATAGATGGTTGTCCAATACTCTCCTGAATGCCTCTAACATTGGACCACTCACCCCCTCTCCAGGTAATTGGTTCCACTGTTGTACTGCTCTAACAGTTAAGAAATTTTTCCTGATATTCAACGTAAATCTGGCTTGCTGTAGCTTGAGCCCATTATTATATGCCCTGCACTCTGGGATGATTGAGAACAGATCCTAGCCCACCTCTGTGTGACTGCCTTTCAAGCATTTGAAAAGTGCTATCATATCTCCGCTCAGTCTTCTTTACTCAAGGCTAAACATGCCCAGTTATTTCAGTCTTTCCTCGTAGATACGGTTTCCAGTCCCCTGATCATCTTTGTTGCCCTCCTCCGAACTTGCTCCAGTTTGTTGGCATCCTTCTTAAATTGTGGTGTCCAGAACTGAATACAGTACTCAAGATGAGGGCTAACTAGTGCTGAATAGAGAGGAACTAGTACCTCACAGGATTTGGAGACTATACCTCTGTTAATGCGTCCTAAAATTGCATTCGCCTTTTTTTGCATCCACATTGCACTGTTGGCTCATATTCAGCTTTTTATCTACAACAATTCCAAAATCCTTCTGACTTGTAGTATTGCTGAGCCAAGTATCCCCCATCTTGCAATTGTGTGTTTGTTTGTTTTTAAATAGGATTTGATAGTATTAACAACCAAAAACTGTGGCTACCAGCTACTCTGTGTGACAGGTACATGCTGTCTTCCCCTTCTCCAACTCCCACAGCACGACATGAACAGGACATGAAGTGGCTGGGTTTTTTTTTAAGCTTGGTCAATGAAGTGGATAAATACTAGCCAGGGATGCTAGCAAGTCTTAGAGTCCAAGTCTTTGGTACCAAGGGATGCTAGCAAGTCTTAGGGTCCAAGTCCATGGGCAAGTCTTAGGGTCCAGGGGACCCTAAGCAATGAGCAAGTCTTAGGGTCCAAGTCCAAGTCTTTGGTACCAAGTCTGAGTCCGAGCCTTTGGCACTAAATCCCACGACCCAAGCTCCAAGTCCAAGTCCTCAGAAGAAAGGAAGGGGTGGGCGTGTTCCAAGTCACAAGTCAAATCCAAGTCATGGGGGGGGGGGGACCCAAGTCAAGTCTGAGTCAAGTCATGAGTGTGACTTAAGTCTGACTTGACATCAAGTCCCTTATTTATTTATTTATTAAATTTATACCCCGCCCATCTAGACACATGTCTACTCTGGGCGGCTAACAATAAAAATGGAATAAAAACAGTATAATAAAATAAAAAGCAACAACAGCAATATAGTTCAAGATGGGGAAAAAATAAAAATAATCAAGTGATGACAGGAGGGAAAGCCTGCCTAAAGAGCCAGGTCTTAAGTTGGCTCTTAAAAACACCCAGCAAGGGAGCCAGACAGATCTCTGAGGACTGGAGTCCCCATCCCTGATACTAGCCCAGATCATGACAGAATTGGCCAATGCTGACCTGCAACACAGTACTCCCAAAATGCACATTACCCGTGTATCTTTGCCAGAGAGTTTCTGGATGATCTCAGAAACAAACCGCTTCATCGTTTCAAAGTCATTACTGTCGATACTTCCCGAGCCATCTATCAAGAATACGATGTCCGTTGGATGGACAGTGCATTCTAGGGGTGGACATAAGAAGACACACATCATCAAGTAGTGCCAAAATGTGAAAAACTCACAAATAATCTTTTATTCTATGTAATGGAGAGATAACTTTTGACATTTTTCCTTCTCATATGTGAGAAAGATTTACATTCCCAACCTTGCCTAATCAGGCCCTAAATCCATCCATCCATCCATCCATCCATCCATCCATCCATCCTTCCTTCCTTCCTTCCTTCCTTCCTTCCTTCCTTCCTTCCTTCTCAAAATCTTACCTGGCAATTTCTCTGGAAAGCGCAAGTGCTGTTGCAGATTGTGGTCCAGAAAGAAACAGTAGCCATTCACAAACATGTTCTGTCCACAGGCTCGGTGCAGTGTGGGACCACAAACCTTAAATGGCAACAGAGAGTAAGAACTGTTGTGTTGGTGGAGGCTATACTGGCAGAATCCTATCCCGCTGCACCTCAAGGCAAAACCAGATCAAGACATTTTGCTGCCTGAGGCAGAAGAGCAAATAACATCCTCCCAATCCCATGGTTAACCAGCATAGATAGAACTCAAGGCTGGCTAAGTCATTTTGGCACACAAGGCATAAAACAGCAGCTCTCCCTGGCAGCAAAAATACACGTAGAAGAAATAAAGTACAGCAGAACCCTCATATTTGTGGGATCAGTATCCACTGATTCACTTATCCATGGTCTGAGAATATTAAAAGTATTAAAAGAAAAATTCCTAGAAATATATATTTCTAATCATGAAGTTACCAGACCTGACCACTAGAGGGAGCCAGGGACCATGCTATGTACTATATAGCAGGGGTCCCCAACCTTTTTCACCCCGCGGACCGGCTGGGGAAGGCGGGGCACCCCCCGCACTCGTGCGCATGCACGAACAAGTGCACACGCTCTCTCGCACAAACGAGTGCGCTCTCGTGCGCATGTGCAAACAGTGGCACAATGCTTGTGCGGGGGTGCACACACGTGCGCATGAGCAAACGGCAGCACGGTGCTTGTGTGGGTGTGCGCGCACTCGTGCGCATGCGCAAACGGCAGCACAGCGCTCGCACGGGCACGCTGGAGCGTGCGCGCAGGTGCAAACAGGCTGTGCAGGGGTGAGTGCGTGCGGGGGGTGGGGCGGGAGGTCTGTCTTCACAGCCCGGTACGGCTCAGGCCACGGACCGTCACGGGGCCGCGGACCGGGGGTTGGGGACCTCTGCTATATAGTGTTTTCAATTATAATAGTGTTTGCTATAATCTGCTTGAAACCGGATACAGGGGTCCTACTATAATTCATTTGCAGTACTGTTATGACATCACAAATCAGGTGAGAGTGGCAGTAATCATTGCACTTGGTATAATGGTAAAGGCAATCCTGAGTGAGTCAGGGACTGTGACTCTAGAGCTGAATCAGGTGGTGGAGGGAGATTCTAGCTCAACACAGAGACATCCTTGATTAGGAAAAATTGAGGGCCACAGGCCAGAACCTTATTGGTGTTAGTGTAAGATTTGTGTCACTTGCTGCATCTTAACTGCAGATACCTCACGAGGGGCCAGAGTTCATCTCTTTTTTTAAGTAACTTTATTATGGTCAAAGACCAGTAAAACCAGAACAATATAAAATAAATACATACAATTGTAGTTTCGTAAAATTAAGCAGAGTTATAAATTTTCCATTAAAACATGATAAAACAACCCCTTCTTTCCAATTAATAACATCATATATCTTTAAAATAAGTAAAACCTCGACCAGTGTTATATTAAAAGCATTATATTGTCCGTCTAAAATCGCAACCCAAACATCTGGTCGCAAATAACTATTGCTGCAGCACAGAATTTGGCCACATGTCTTGTGATATAAGGGGTATTGTCAGAGAGTAGCCAGTGCACATAATACTCCTCTCATCTCCCAGGAGATTTACAGATAACAGGAAGTAAAAGCTCCATACGTAAATCCCGATAGCAACTACAATATAAGAGAAGATGCCCAACTGATTCGACTTTGTCACTATTACAAGGGCAGAGACAATCTGATGGAGGCAAACCTCAAAATCTTCCTTCCAGAAGCTTAGAAGGTAATACATTAAGTCTAGCTAGTGAAAAATCCCTTGTGGCTTTAGATGAGACAGTACTGGCTAAATATGAGGAGGTGATAAAAGATTTCTTAAGAAAGTTAGATTTCCCCAGCTGGCCAACATGGTCCTGTAATTCTATATCTCAGACTCTTTACTTCACCGCTTTGATGGCATCCGTGAGACCCATTGCTATAAGTGTACTGGGAGAAAAGCCAATTTTCAATATCTCTTCAGTTATATGCTTTTTCCATTCCGACTAAAAAGTATCTAGTAGCATCAGTGGGGCCAAGCCTTCCAATGAAAAAATAAGTTTAAGCCAGTGCTTTACCATAAGGACTTTGGCCCGCGCTTTAATGGAGTTCATCTTGGTTGTGTGCCTGGTCACGCAACTGAGATGCACCCCAGTACCTCATCAATTAGCTGTGATTAGCTGTAGCATTATGATGATGATGATGATGATGATGATGATGATGATGATGCCAAATTTCTCCCAACAAGGGACCCAAAGCAGCTCACAACATTAAAATTCACACAATTAAAAACACAATAAGTTAAATATTAAAAGACAAATCAAACAATATATGATTTAAAATAAAATTAAAAGATTAAGACATTAAAACATGGAAAAGATTAAAATTATCTGCTAAATTAGCATGTTGTGCATACCTTACACTGCTGCCAATGGGATTCAAGCCACAATCCCAAATTCTTCCCGACTCCCAATTAATTGAAAGGGCTCAATTCCCCACATTACACTTTCTCTTTATAATGTACACTCTTAAAAGACCACAGATTTTAAATTTATACAGACAATGCGCTTGGAGTCTCTCTCATGTACATGAGTTCTGAAATGTACATTCTACCACTGACCATCGAGAAAAACATCACCTAATAAATTTGTTTGTGCTGGATAGGCAGAGGAGCATGGGCAGAAAGTAAAAGGCCAACTCTAGATTCCTCTCAGAGAGTGACACCTCAGAGACACCTCTTTGGCTGAGCTGGAATTTAGCTATGGGCATCCTGTATCCAAAACAAAATACTTTTGCTCCAGAACTATTAATCACTCTCCTGTAAAGCCCTTCCTGCACGATCTGCCACAAATTTCTCCAACTTAATATCCTCATTTTAATTATACTTGTTTTACTGTGGGAAGCTGTTATTGTTATCTGTCTTGATCATATTAATAGTTAAGGAAAAGTAATAAATGTATTGGCAGAATCCTGTTTGTGAAAGTCTGCATGTATAAATTTGGTGATATCATCAGCCACAGGCCATTGTTGCTGTTTAGTTGTTAAGTCGTGTCCGACTCTTTGTGACCCCATGAACCAGAGCACACCAGGCCCTCCTGTCTTCCACTGCCTCCTGGAGTTGGGTCAAATTCATGTTGGCAGCTTCAGTGACACTGTCCATCCATCTCGTCCTCTGTCGTCCCCTTCTCCTCTTGCCCTCACACTTTCCCAACATCAGGGTCTTTTCCAGGGAGTCTTCTCTTCTCATGAGATGGCCAAAGTATTGGAGCCTCAGCTTCAGGATCTGTCCTTCCAGTGAGCACTCAGGGTTGATTTCCTTCAGAATGGATAGATTTGTTCTCCTTGCAGTCCAGGGGACTCTCAAGAGTCTCCTCCAGCACCACAATTCAAAAGCATCAATTCTTCGGCGGTCAGCCTTCCTTATGGTCCAGCTCTCACTTCCATACATCGCTACTGGAAAAACCATAGCTTTGACTATGCGGACCTTTGTCGGCAAGGTGATATCTCTGCGTTTTAAGATGCTGTCTAGGTTTGTCATCGCTTTCCTCCCAAGAAGCAGGCGTCTTTTAATTTCGTGGCTGCTGTCACCATCTGCAGTGATCATGGAGCCCAAGAAAGTAAAATCTGTCACTGCCTCCATATCTTCCCCTTCTATTTGCCAGGAGGTGATGGGACCAGTGGCCATGATCTTAGTTTTTTTGATGTTGAGCTTCAGACCATTTTTGGCGCTCTCCTCTTTCACCCTCATTAAGAGGTTGAAAGGCCATACTCAGGAATTAAAAGTTTCCTATTCAACCCCACCATTTCAGATTCTGAGCCTCCCCTCCACCAGGGGAAGCCTTTGGAAGCCTGGCCATGGGGGAGTCTTTAATCTCTGAAAATATGTGTCTACCACAGAGGATACAGCGCTGATAATTTTCAGATTTTAAAGGCTTCCCACCTCTCTCCCTGCTGTGACTCCCAAAGTTTTCGCTAGGTTCAAAGGGAGCCCAAGGGAGCCTTGGAAACTGTATGGGTGGAGTGGGTGGGTTTGATTAGGAAACTTTAAATTGAAGAGCAAAGTCTCTGGCTGATGACATATCAGCCTTATGCAAGCAGAGCAGAGCAAACAGGGTTCCAGTCATTAATTAATCAATAAGCAATTTAAAAATGAACTTTTATACACCTACCAGGACCTGATCATCACGAGCAGTCAACGACAAACCAAGAGACATATTGACAGCATCTGTGGGTGCTATAAGGAATAACAAAGCTGAGATGATTGATTATTATTATAACCGTACTTTGTGTTTACAGCCTCCAGCTACTATATTCAAACCCCAAAAAAGCTTATACTCTCCAGAGCAGCAGTTCCTAAACAAATCTTTTTTTAATTTCGGAGGAATCTTCCTACCTCCCTACTCATTTCTTACCACTGTTCAACCCTATGTTAACAAGAAAAAAAGATTAACAATTAAGCACAAAGAACCTTAAAAACTGATTTAAATTAAAAATGCACGCAGGTTTTCGAGAGAAGTCCTACATTTTACTACTGATATCAATGCGAAACATTTGTTTAAGCTTGCACATTATTTTACTTTATCAAATCACTTCAATTTCTCCATGACTCGGGGGGGGGGGTGCACACACCTCCAGTTTGGAACCAATATTCCAGGGGGGAAAAATCCAGGAATTATATCTCCAAAAACTACATCTCCAAACATTTTACCACATGAGATGGCTCCTAGCCAAAACTACAACTTCACCTTCCCCCAAAATCATTCTTCAAAACTTTGAGGAACAGGTCTCACCGTTGCTTTCTTCTTACCTCCAACAAGCTCTTACTTCTTTCTCTCACAAATGAACTGAAACTTCTGACCTCTTTGTATTGAATTCTCAAACCCACATTCTGGGAAGCCTTGCTCCCAGTTTCCAGCTACCAGCAGCCGAGAGCCTTACCACTCTAACCCATTCATTTTCCCTTCCTTGGGCCAGGAATGACCATCGACTTTGGTGTGGTTGCCCATCTAGGAAGACTGAGAATCACTAAAACTTACGCTGGATGTTAATTTCCTTACAAGCACCTGTGTGGTAGGTGCACTGGTAAAGTTTACCCGTTTCATTCATTTTTCCCCTCTGGAAGGGGGCCCCAACGAACACCCTGAAAGAAAAGAATAGACGGTGTAGTGACACAATACTTTCCGGTGCAGGTTAAGCAAAGTGGGAATGAGGTTGAGGTCCCTGCCAGAAAGGATTTCAAGACTACAAAGGGATTCAAGAAAAGGGAGAGGCCAAGAAAACAATGAACAAATGTGCATTCATGCGTCTACTCCTGTTCTGGCTGAAGAAGAGTACTAAAGAATTAAACCAGAAACTTCTCAATAAAAATATGGGCTTTGGAAAGGAAGATCCTCACAGGACAGAGAACCAGTAGAGTCATTTAGGAAACTGGGAGTCCCTTAATCACCTGGGAGGTGGTGATGGTAAAATTCAGAGGGATAAAAATGGTAAGTGGGTAAGAAACGTTACCCTTTTGGATTACAAAATGGGGCCCTACTGGCTGAGAGGATTCTGGGAGTGACAGGCCAACGAACACACAACTCCCCTTTGGCAAGTTCTGCTAGGAAAAAATGCCAGAAAGTGAGGGATGAATCAACCCTGAACAGCTTTGGTGCAAAAGGGGATGCCAGCGGAGCATCCAGGGGCCTGGCAGTCTTTGAACCCAGCATCCTGGCTATTTTCGTGCCTTATTTCCACCTAGAAGCACCAGGTCAGCAGTCTTGAGTTCCTCTTAAAGGCAATGGGCTGTGGTAATGGGACAGACGCAGGACACACGAGGGTTGGGAGTGGGGGATGGAACTACTTCTGACACAGTTACTCCAAGCATATTATCATTGTCGTCGTCGTCATCCTCTCAGAACTGCAGAGCTGGAAGGGACCCGATAGATCATGGAGTCCAGCTCCTGTCAAGGATGAAACCGTGAGAAATCGAACTCCCAATGTCAGGCTCTGCAGCCAAGACCTCAACCCCTGAGCTATATATACCATGGGCTCTCACCTCAGTCCTTGTTCTTGGGCCTTTGAGGTGCCCATGTTGCCCAGGGGCCATATACAAACATCTTCATACCCCAAAACAGGTGATAAAGAGGGAAACAAGATGTTAAGCTTGTGGAACTCGTCTTTATAGTTCAGCATTTTACTGCATTGCACAATCAACCTTTTTGTTTGTTTGTTTATCACACAGTGTTATTTATTGCAGCTTCACTTTTTTCCTCAGTACTGGCTCCGGGCGTTTTGTTTCTGTTCTTATAAAGAGTTTTGTTTTGGTTCATATAAACCCTGTGCTGAGCCAGAGTACTCACTAGGAATGAACAGAGACGGACCCCTGAGCTTTAAAAGCAATCTCACACATAAAATTCAAAGTTGTACGTTTCTAACAAGGAGCCATGTTAGTCTGTGCAGGTCCAAAACATATCTACGCAAAAAATGAAAACAAAAAAACAGAAATATTGTGACAACATAAGGACTGTTACATTTCAGTTTGAGCTTTTATGCATCAAGCCCAGTTCATCAGACACATACAAATTTCAACATTGCTTCTCTCTCTCCCCTGCCACTCGCCCTCAGATTTGTCTCCTGGCCTGGAGAATCAAAGAAATATAGTCATTCCCTGAGACATGTCCATCCTACTTTCAGATGTTCCTTGTCCTTCAACAACCCTGACCCCAAATTAGTTCTGCTTACGCATTGGTAGTCTGTGCCACGCTTGTCCCAAAGCTCTCAGCTGGCATCCGGAAGATGGTTGAGGTCTCTTCATCCACACTGAACCCATAACACCATGGCATCAGGTCTGCAGGAAATAAATGGACTCTCAAGGTGCATCTTGACTCTCATATGCCTCTGCTTCATGACTCTTTGTATGCATTGCATGCACTCACATGCCCGGAAAATTCCATATTAATTCACCAAAACTATTGCCCTCTGTAATCCAGGATCAAATGTAGCTGGCCATTGTTCTGTCCAGAAGACAAGAGCTTAAACTATTCAGTGTGTTTGCAGTAACAAAATCAAAGGCAACCCAGAGCATGTGCAAACTGTCTTCCTTCACAGAACCGAAAGGGGAAATTCAATGGAAATTATCCTTACTCTAATTCGTTGTGTTTTTTTTTTAAACAATAATCCTGTTTGACCCTCATTAAATGCTGACTATTCCACTTCACTGTCTATTTCTTTGGCTTTACATGACACCTTGACTTCTCAGTCCAATTGGGAAAATATTTATCCTAAAAACACAGGGTTAATACAAGGTCAATCGGTCTACTTTGCATGGTGTTTTTCTGAAGTTACTGTATACGGAATCATGAATAGAGCCGATAACATCCAGACAAAGAAGTCCATTCAGGTAGGTGCAAATAAATGTCAGGAAGGTTTGTTTTTTTAAATGCCATTCCAGCAGAATGAGAGAAAACTGCTGAGGGGGGAAAAAGCAATAATTTTGACCACTATATAGACCTATTGTTTTGCACCTGGACTTGACTGCTTATTAGAGGCTCGGAAGATCTGAATGAGCACCCCTTGCCTACAGCCTTGTTTTCCCTTGCGGTTTTCACTTACCTGTGCCCAGGTGAAAAAGCAGGAGTAGAAATTCCATGCTTGGTGAGCTTCAAGAGGCAGGAGTGATGTCTCTCTCAGAGAAGCAAAGGTAGGGAGACCACAGGGCTGCCTTGAGGGGAACTGGCAGCTAAACAGCTGAACATGTCAGGCTGGGAAGTGGTGCTTTGCTTTCCCTCATGCAAAGACAGAGAAAAAAGACCTGCCCTCGGAGGAAGGCGGGGGTGTGTGTGTGAGTGGGACTGGAGAGATCGGAACAGAGTGACTCAACTTGAGTGTGTGGTTCCCAAAAAAGTTAGGTGGAAGGTTAGCAAAAAAAAAAAAACAGAAATAAAAAATAGTGTCAAGGCTGTTAGCCACTGTGTGTATATGAAGAATTTCTTTCTTGTTTTCTTTCTTTCTTCCTTCCTTTCTTTTTCTTTAAGCCTGTGTAGTTGATGCTAACATAAAAAGCACTGCATGGCCTCAAATTCTCTCTCTCGCTTGCAATGGTCCATGGTGAAGAATTCTGAACAGTTCTTGCAGAATTGTCTTATGCCCCAAGCTTTGCTGGCAGTCCGTATGAAACCAAGTTTCAGCTGAAAGCAGGACGCAGAGCCATTCAGCTTGGCTCTGCCCACGTGCACCAAGTGGCTCATGTAACCCCCCTCTCCTGCCACTGCAGAAGCTTTGGCAGTGTCCTGCTTTCCATGCCCAGCCTGCTCCACCAGTGCCCTTTTTTCTCTCTTCCATCTCTGCTTGGGCATGAGAGTGAGAAAAGAATGAAGGCTGTTGATCTCACAACCCCTTACACATTATGTTACTCAAGTTTTTTTTAAGCACCCTTAATTCGGCTAGTTTTCTTTTGAAGCAAAAACAGTCGCGGGACCATGATCTTGGTGGCAATTGCATTCCCTATCTCTGCCAGGCTGCCTGTCAAAAACTGCCCTCTGCTCTGATTCACCTCTCCTGGGGAAGAATCCTCCTGGCATGGACTCCTGGCTTTGGTGGAGAGCATGTTCTGGGTCACAATCCTGTAGATCCTTCCTGCAGAATGAAAGAATCTTATTTAACCACACGTTTCAAGTCACCTGAATAACATACTGTGTAGTGTTTTTTGGCCTAGAAACGCACACACCTACCCTGTTTCACCTGAATATAAGCCCTAGTATGATTTTTCAGGATGCTCGTAATATAAGCCCTACCCCAAAAATAAGCCCCAGTTAAGAGAAACCCGCCCTCCACCCTTGTGTAGCAACCAGAAGAAGATGACATGACTGTATTTGAATAAATGTTGATTGTAGTACATGAAAAAAATAAAACCTCCCCTGAAAATAAGCCCTAATGCATTTTTGGAGCAAAAATTAATATAAGATCCTGACTTATTTTCGGGGAAACACGGTAGGAAGATTTCTTTAAGCTTTTAAATCTCAGTATAGGGAAAAGTTTCACCCATAAAATTTGGGGGCCAAATTTCTATTCAAATCAGAAACGTAAGGCCAAAAGGGGAGAAAAATAGTGAAAGTATACTTTTTCAAAGCAGGAAATGATCTCTAGCCCATCACATTTTACATTCTGTGCATGCCTTTTCACCCCGCTGAATAAACAAAGAAGTCCAGGGAAACCCGACTTCCCAGACGTGACTTCACAATGGATCCATTCACATTTTTCTTATGGCATAGTTACACCTTCAGAGAAGAGAAGTGTTATCTCATCTTAAACTGTGCCTGCTGTTCACCGATTTGTGATCACATAGAAAACAGATTAGCAATGCTTACAAACCTGCTTCCTAATTATGTGGACCCATCTTCTTCATCTATCAAAATGTTCAATCCATTTGCAGATTAAATGACAATGGCCAGAATACCATTAGCAGAAGCGATGCGTAGAGGGTTACATGGGTACAGCATTCTGTGTTCACTCCTCACATTCTCCAGAACTGAGGGAGACCATATGGATTTCCTGCTCTGCTGCTAGAACACACACACACACTTTCACACTGTGCATGGGAGCTCTGGCACGGGCTGTGAGTGGCAAGGAGATAAAGCCAACATACACAATAAACTTTCTCCTTCTCTAACACCATCCCCTTGATATTTGTGGCTGCATAGCAATTCCCCAAAACTTCACCTTGCCAACTAAGACCTGACAACCCTCATTTCCACAAGCAATGCACTCACCCACAGTTGCGCACACACACAAGTGGCACTGTTTGCATTTGTGCTTATTGCCAGAGTGTCTCCGACTCCCCAGACAAAACAGGAAGAGAAATCCAGTTGTAATTTCTATTCTGATCTTCCTACAAAACTATTAAAGGAACACAAAGGAAGCAGATTATGTTCCCCTTCTCAGAGAGCTACTGAGGCCTTGCAAAATCTTGTCACTCAAGATGCAGCTGCTTTCTTGGTCAAGGGTGCAGGGTAGATTCAGACTATCTGTTCTTTGGTGGCTTAGTCAGCGATTTGTGGCAGTGGCAACAGTGACCTTTTTAAGCCCCTAGCACTAGACTAGCGACTGCCATTGCAGAAGCAATGACGTAAAAGGAACTGCTGGATAGCTCAGTGGTTTAGATATTTAGGAGTTCGATTCCCCGCTGTGCCTCCTTAACAGAGGCTGGACTCAATGATGGATAGGCTCTTCCCTCTGTGCAGTCCTAAGATTACTATACATTTTAGGGCACAGTTTTTCAAAGTTAATCAGCCTTGCTGCACAGTGATTGGGTTTTTACCTCAGACTAGCATGGAATCAAAGCAGCAATCCTGTTTACAGTACTGTAATACTGGAGAGGGGGGGGGGTAGTTCACACCTGAGAAGCACTTTTTTTTAAAGCAGCAAGTTTCACAAACAGCAGGAAATCCTGTAGGTGCTTTGAAATGATTAACAAAATATGTTATTCATCTCTAACCAGCTTCTCTAGTGATACCATAGGTGTGATAACCAAAGCAATTTCAAGAAGCGGTAGCTAAGAAAAGGAATACACTAGGGTCCCACAAATAAAGCATACTGAGAAACTATGACTTATTTCTAACAAAAAACTTAAGGTAAACTAGCATTGTCACAACTGTGTGAGGCATGAGCACACCTTACATGACAAAATAGCCATTGGTAGAAATATTTCGTTATGTACAGATCATTTTTGCACGTTTGAATAAAATGGCCCAGTATTCTTAAGCCCATAGATGCTATTGCTCTTTTGTTTCTCATGAATCCCATAGTTTGGGGTGTGCTGCCTATGTTGAAGAGCGATTTTGGTTGTTACAAGCCATGCCACTGTGGCCACTGACCTGCCATTAAAATATTATTTAAAAGAACAGACAGATAAACTATAGTCAACCTTGAGCCGGCTACCTGAATCCATTGGGATTGTCACATACTGTATAATATATAGAAATTACATTATAGCACTATATTGGATTGTTGAGGTTCATGCCCAGGCAAGCAAGCCACTACTTGTTTAAACAGGTGTTATTCCATTCTCCTCTGAGTCTTCATGAGCCCTAAAGTATGTCTTTTTTTCTTTCTTTTTATAGGCGAGCCACTACAACCATATAAATTGTACAAATGCTCAGAAAATATAGTTATAAACAGCAAACTGCTGTGGTGTAAAGGCTGCAGAAACCACATGAACAGGAAATTCAGCAGTCATTACCTCAAAGTGGACACCGAATGTGTGCGAACAACATGCCGGTTATGAAAATGAAACAAGAAAGGAATGGGTCAGTGGATGTAGCAATGGGGTGGACCTGCAGATATGAAGGGAAATCTTAACCTTCATTCTTGCAAGAATTTCTGCAGCTATTAAAAGCTGGAAGTGACCTCCTTTCTTCTCCATTTGCCCAACCTAACAGGGAGCAAGGGTTTCCCATGACCACTGCCAGTAATAGTTGGATCCATGGAAAACTGTTCAGACCATGATCCCTGCCTAGCCAGCAGGTACGTGGGCCCAGGTGAAAGGAAGTGAGCCCCACACAAATGCCATTTGTTTAGCATCAGCCCTTCAGGCCTAAGCAGAAAAGACCTCAGAGGATCGAGGCCCTCAGGTGCATACAGCACTATCCGCACAGTAGCAAAACCCCTTAAGCAGATTTTTATATTTTTTTGGTATTCATGATGTTTATATAAAACTCTAATTTCTTAAGGGAGGATGTTGCCGAACCTTTTAACCAGCACATTATATTTGCTATGTAAAACACAGGATCAGAAGTCACCTCAAGTCCCTTTACTAGGAGAAAGGTGGGAAAGAAATCAAATGCATTTAACCCATAAAGTTGGAGGCCACTGAGTGGTGATGGTATTCCTAGGTTTCTGTCAGCCAGTTCCCCTAGCCTACAAATGTTGGTGATGTCGAAGAGGAAAAAGAGGGGGTAATAATAAAGATTGCTCCTTCCTTTTTGTCCCCCCACATCCCAAAGTCTCCTCCTCAAATATTCTTTTGCTTTCTGATGGATGCTTTAAGCCATCCGAATCAGGATTTGTGCATTCAGTTCTTTTATAGAGTACAGGCATTCAAGAGAAAATGGGGCAACTATCATCAGATCTGCTTCAATTTGGATTCCTGCCTTGAGCAGGGGTTGGACTCAATTGCCTTGTAGGCCCCTTCCAACTCCATTCTTCTAGGATTCTATAAGTGCCAGAAGCTGCTGACTGCCATCATCTTCAGCCTGATTTTATTCTAGTATTTGATCAATGGCTACTGCTTCTCTCTGAGAGCCTTCCTGGTATTTAAAAAAAACTTATAAACCAAGAGTGGAGAATAAATAATTAGAGCTAAAACTAAAATGAAACTTCAAACACCTGAAGAAAATAAAAAATACTTTGCTTGGCATGGAAAACATTACAGTAGGTGCCGGGTCGTCCTATAACCAGTATGCTGCTGCCTTCACCCATAGCTGCCCAGCGCCTTTACCTAGCAGGAACATCTGAAGAAGAGACCACACATTTATGGCAGGAACTGGATAGGTACCTGTGGGAAAAGGCACTCCCATAGGTACCACTGTCCCAAGCATAAAGAGATTTGAAGATTTAAAAGTTAGCATTTTGATTTGGACCCAAAATGGACCGTGAGAATGACAACGCATGGCTGTAATATACCAGTGTGTGTCCAGTTCTAGTTAGCAGTTGCTGCCGTATTGTGTACCAATTGAAGTTCCCAGACAATTTTTAAAAGCGGCTCCTGTTACAAGACATTGTAATAATTCTGATGGGAGGTTGTTAAGGGTATGGATCACTAGAAGCAAGGCTATATCTGTACAGATGGTGTTATAGCTCCTGTACTAGACACCATAAAGGTTAAAGCTTCTAAAGTGCCCTCCAAACTCCAGTAGTCACTTGCACAGTTAGTGACGGCCATAGATTGATGAGTACCTCCAAACGTAAACCTAGTACTTAGCAAAGTCACCTCCAGAAGAGATCAAACCCCTCTCACTTGGCAAAGAATGATTCACTAGTGGTATCTCTTGACTGAGTCACAGTTTATTCAGTTTTAGGAGAGGTAGTCATGTTAGTCTGTGCTAGCATGTCAGGCAAACACAAATAATAATAATAATAATAAAAAGAAGACAAAAACATTGTGCCCCCTTAAAGAATAACTGCTATATTTTAAGGTGAGCTTTCGTGGACAAGTCTACTTCTTCAGACAGTTTATTAAGTTCATTACTATTACACGCCAGGACCTTATATGGTCTGATGCAAAAGGAATGCTCATACTGATGACACCAAGTACAGTACATTCTGAATTCCATGAGGACCTCGCTCAATAATTTTATGTAAGTGTTGAATAGCATGTTGTAGGAAAGAGGGAATGGGGGGATATCTAGTTAACACCACCATAAGCTTCTTGAAGGAAAGTAGCCTAGCTACTAGTTGGATGGGACAGACAGACAGACAGACAGACAGAGAGAGAGAGAGATGGATGGATGGATGCATGGATGGATGGATGGATGGATGGATGGATGGATGGAGCAAATAAAGAAAACTTGCATAAGTGAATAGCATTTTCACTTATGAATAGTGAGTAGCCCCACTTGTGAATAGCCCTACAAATGCCCTAGATGTGGGAAGAGCTTTGATGAGAGTGCAAGGCTGCAGGTAAATCAGAGGACTCACCTGACAGAGATGACCTATCTCATTGATAGTACTGGGGAGCTAACAGGGTGGCCCATAACTGCTCAGATGGTGGCAAAACATTCAGCTTGGACTCTAATCTTATGAAACATGAAGGAATTCACATGGGGGGGAAACCCTACAAGTGTGTCCCATGTGGGATCAACTTCAGCAAAGCATCTAATCTGTTTCAGCACTAGAGGTATCACACACGAGCCAAACTCATGTGTCAGAAAAGTACTGGCAAGAGTTCACACCTCATTCAGCACCAGAGAATCCACATTGGGGAGCATCCCCACAAATACCTTGATTGTGCCAAGAGTTTAATTGAAAATTCAAATCTGAGGAAACACCAGTGGATACATACTGGTGAGGAGCCCCATCCGTACTTGGAGTGTGGGAAAAGCTTCAGCCTCAGCAATCACCTGGTAACACATCAAAGACGTCACACTAGAGAATGGCCTTACAGATGTGAAGTCTGTGGCAAGGGGTTCATGGATAAGTCGTGTCTTGTTATTCGCCCGCGAAGCCACACAGGAAAAAAAAACCTTATAAGTGTGATGTGTGGGGGAAGGGGTTTGTTCTGCGCTCTGCGTATGTAAACCATCATCGGACTCACACAGGAGAGAAACATTTTGGGGTGCCCAAAATGTCACAGCTGGTTATCCACCACGGACTCCACATAGGCAAGTGGCCCTATAAACGCCTCTATTGTGACAAGGGGTTTTGTGACAGCTCTACTTTGATAAACCACAAACGAACCCACACAGGAAAGAAGCCCAACACACGTGCAGAATGTGGGCTGAGTTTTTACTCAAGAGCTCTGCTTCTCTCCGTGGAGCAGAGATATGCACTCTTGCCATCCATTAGACCTGACATGGCCATGTGGAACCATACCTTAGAACCTTGATGGTATTTCTGAACTAGCACAATGTGTGTCAGAGGATTCAAATGTGTGTGGAAAAATTCTGTTGGTCAGTATTTCCATATTCATTCTTGACCCATTGTTTCCAACCTTGTCAAATATGGTGGCCTTTGTCTTTGAATATGAGCCAGCAGTGCAATGTGGCTGCAAAAAAGGCAAATGCGATTTGAGGTTGCACTAATAGAAGTATAGTCTCCAAATCACATGAGGTACTAGTCCCCCTCTATTCGGCACTGGTTAGACTTCATCTGAGTCCTGTGTCCAGTTCTGGACACCACACTTTAAGAAGGATGCCAACAAACTGGAGCACGTTCAGAGGAGGGCAACAAAGATGATCAGGAGGCTGGAAACCAAGCCCTAGGAGGAAAGGCTGAAAGAACTTGGCATGTTTAGCATTGAGAAAGAAAGACTATGGGGAAATATGATAGCACTTTTCAAATGATTGAAAAGAAGTCATATAGAGGAAGGCCAAGATCTGTTGTTGATCATCCCAGAATGCAGGGCACATAATAATGGGTTCAAGCTACAGGAAGTCAGACTTAGGCTGAGTATCAGGAAAAACTTCCCAACTGTTAGAGCAGTACAACAATAGAACCAATTATCTCAGGAGGTGGTGAGAGCTCCAAAGCTGGAGGCATTCAAGAGAAGTTTAGACAACCACCTGGCAGGTCTCCTGCACTGAGCAGGGGATTTGGACTCAATGGCCTTATAGGCCCCTTTCAACTCAATTCATCTAGGATTCTATAATTCTTCAGTTTAGGGGTGGACTAAATGTGGCCACCTAGCATCTCCAAACCACATCAAAATATGTCAGTTTCTATTTTCCACCAGAAAAGGTCTTGATGCCTTCTGGGGGGGGGGGGGGGTTGAAGGGGGCAGTTTTGCCATGTTTGGGGTACACTGAGCTGTTTTAAGGTGGAGCGGGGAGAGAGTTTCAAAGCGTCCAGTTTGAAAAAAGATCCTGGGCCCAAGACACTTCAGGAGGGGCCCAAAATGGTGAACTGCTTCCCCTTCCTTGTAGAGGAACTAATTTTTTTTCATGGCAAGAACAGGGGTAAGCCTCCTAAGGTCCATGTGGACATGTGCAGCCTTTGGACGTCTTGAAGTTGGGCTCTCTTGCTTTAGCACGCTGACAAAATTAAAGGGGGGGGGGGAGGAAAACATGTTGTAGCAACTTAAAGAGGAACAGATTTTGTTTCCTTGTGAGTTTTACTACTTTATTCCTGCTTTGCTCATTGTGAAGCAAGCTGTTTCCTGAGGATGAACGCAGGTCTGAGGTGAAGAACGGCTATTCCTGGTTCCCCCTGGGAGCTTTTGACGTTTTACTACCCGAATCTATGTGGGGAAACATAATGATATTTCTCATGTTTAGAACGGTGAACTTGCTGATTATAGCAAAGCACCCAGCATCCTACCAGTAGGTCCTGATCTAACTTCTACCTTTCCTACACCCCCTCTCCTGTAACTATCCCACACCTGCAAAGACTTGGTACACTTTGAGCACAGGGCATGATAAATGGCACCCATAAGCCGTGCTTTTGTGGTATGTGAATTTTATTATATAATATACAGCAGTGAGAGGGTAAAAAGTTGGCATAGAAACCTGGCAGCTGAAGGAAGAGCACATCATCCGTGGATTCCTGGCCTGTTACATCATAACGGGTTTACACAAGAAGATAAAAATGACCCTGATAATTTTTTTAAAAAAAATGCAAGTTAAAACATGTTTCCCCAACTCTCCCCGACAAGAACTGCTTCGAATCATTTGCAATCCAGGACTTTTCCAACCACAACCTGCATGGGTGTGTGTGTGTGTGTGTGTGTGTGTGTGTGTGTGTGTGTGCCATTTCCCCTCAAGAGTAACCAGTCATCTGTTGCAAATCTTCTCGTACAAAGAGGGAATTCCATGCCAATCATCCCCAGAGCTTGGAAAAAATGGGCTGCACCTCTCTCAGTCTCTAGGGCAGGGGTTCCCAACCTTGGGTTTCCAGATGTTTGGGGGTTAAACCTCCCAGAAGTCTTTATCACTAGCTGTGCAGGCCAGGATTTCTGGGAGTTGTAGTCCAAGAACATCTGGGAACCCACTGCTCTAATGGATAGATGACGTTGTAGTCCAAAAAAGTAACTTTGACAAGCTCGGAGGAGTTTCTTAGAACTGTGGGGCCTCTACGAGACAGCAATGCATTCCAAATCCCACTGACTGATCGCTTAGATAGCCCTTAGGATTGGACCAAAGCTGTTTCCGTCGTAAATCCAACCTTAATCTCTACTCCAGAAAAGGGTGGGCCAACAGGTATTATTGTCCCTCCCTTCCTGCAGTTAAACCATTTTAGATCCTCCCTCTCTACCCACTATAATGGAGAAGGAAAGGTAAAATATCCCAAATAATTTTTGCCATAAAACAGTATTTCTCCTTCCCATCTCCCATCTGAATAAAGGGCACGAGGAAGTGGGGAACGTGTGGCCTTCCAGATGGTGGACTATGATTCCTACCAGCCAACGTAGCCAGTGGAAAGGAACGAGGGAGGGTGCAGACCAGCATCTGGAGGGCCACATGCCGCCAACCCCCCCCCCCCTGCTTTATAGCTCATCGTCACCTATATTAAGTAGAGCAGTTCAGGGCCTTCCCCTTCCACACACTGGGCAGGATAGTGAAGGAAGATTTGGAGCAGAGATGCGGCTACTTTCAGGGCTGCCTCCTGCTACGTGACATCATCAGCTTGGGTCATGCATATGGCTTAAGGCACTGCCTCCTGTCTGAGTTGCTGGCATTGTGGGCAGGTGTGACTTAAAATAGCATGTGATGTACTGGGGATTTATTATTGGATGCTCTTGCCGTGACCGCGGGATCGCTCCTGAGTAAAGTAGGAGGAACACAGAAATCCTGCTTCCCCCCTTGCTTGTTTTTGCATGTGGCTCTTAGTTAGAAGTGTGGCTTTGGCAATGATGTCCTGGCCCCTAAGGCACAAGTCTGTCCTGTTCATGGCGGTGGGGGTGGCTCAAGCAAAGGCTGAGAGACCCATGGGCACACCTCCTTTCCCATGCTGGCCATCGGTATGGCTTGGCACCAAGGCTGGAGGGGAGGGGCTAAAGCTCCTCCTGGTCACCCAAAGAGCTTGATGAAGCAAGGGTGGCAGTAGGGCTTGTCATTCTGCTCTTTGAAGGTGCCCTTGTTGAGCTGCTTGAGGCAGAAGGCGCAGACAAAATGCTCTGGATGGAACTTGCGGGCCATGGCGGTGATGCAGCGGCCGGTGATGGGTTTCTCGCAGCCAGAACAGAGGGAACCACGCTGCTTGTGGTAGTGGATCTCGCAAAAGGGACGCCCTCCGTGCTCAAAGAAGCTGCCATTCACAAAGGGCGTATAGCATTCCTGGAGAGGGAAAAATGAAGAGGAAGATGATGGGGAGGAACAGCCATTTAGGAAGATGAAACACACACAGCCCTTCACCTCCTTACTATTAGGCTGGTTTTATTCTGCACACCAGCAGCTTTGCTACACAAGCACAGACTCTAATGTACAGGAGCAGAATTGAAACATCCTGAAAACCAGAGCAAGCTTCCTTGGTCGCATCCCCATATTTTTCTCCATTCTGTCCTTCCTTGGGTCCACTCGCTTGAACTCAGATGATAAGGCAAATGTTCTTAGGAATCTATGTAGGAAATAGTATGGGTTTGGGGATGGGCTGATTTGCATTTTTTTCCCCTATTGATCATGTGATGCGAAGGGAAGTGTGAATAGGCCCTGAGCCTCCCTCCCGAAATCCATAGTTCTTCCCCTCCACTGCTGGGGCTTCTACTCTTTTTTTAAAAATGGATCCGTTCACATCACTTCAAGCGGTGAGATTGTCTGAACCAATGCAGAAAAAGGAGGATGAGCAATGTGCACACACACACACACACACCTTCTCCCTCACCTCTTGCCTTGTGATGGAGGACAACCTGTGTTTGTGCACACACAAAGCAGCGCCAGCATTCACATACTCTCTCTCCGGCAAAGCCTCTCTTCATGGGCAATGCTCTTCTTTTTATTTAATTTTTTTTTTAACAGCCTCTCCTGTGTGGGCAACACTCCTGGTTTGGTTTTTGCAAGTTAAGAACAGAGCTTCTCTTGGTGTGCAAGAGATTTTTTAAAAAACACACAACAGAAAATTGAGGAAGGAAAAGCCTTATCACAACCTTGTTAGGATAGTTCATTGTAATGGCGCCACCTGTAGGTCTATATAGAGAACTGCAAGCAAGTAGCAATTAGGCTTGGCCCCATCTCGGTGTGTAGCCCCAAACGTCAACAGACCCAAAATCCCTGGTGTGACTTCACAAGCAAGTGAATTCATGCTTCCCTCACTACGTAGTCATACACTAAGTAAACCTCTGCAGGTGGCAGGACAAAGAGAAAGACCTCTCCTGCAGATCTCAAAGCCCAAACAGGCTTACACAGTCTTTTGGGTTGCCTTGACCCAGGTCAGGTAAGGGTTATGATATTTAGGATAGCCAATACTTAGGATGTTGCATCCATATTTCATTGTGTTGTCTACCATGGATAGTCCAGAGGTAGAGAAAGGTGTTTTTTTTTTACTACAATCTCCTAAGCTCTCCTACTTCCTGGGGGATTCTAGGATTTCTAAGTTAGTTGAAAGAAATAACTTATTTCCGCTCTAGTTAGTCACTGCTAGTACACAGACACCATCAGTATCTGTTCTTCCTCAGCAGAGGTCATTTTGCTGTACGCTACCTGTTTTATCTATAACCAGGCTCTCCCCCAATTTACCTACAAAAGAGGGAAATGAGCCATCCACAACCTGGCAGTCTCCAGGTATGACGGACTACAGGCCCCAACATCCCCATTCAGCAAGGCCTGGGCTGGCTGAGGATAATTCGATTGTTTCCCAAGACCTCTGGAGAGCACCAGCTTGGGGATGGCTGCTGTAAATCAACTGACCCCTAGCTTCCAATTGCCCTTATGCATGCCTGGGATTTTTTTAAACAAGATTATCTTGGCTGCTTTTCCGTCTGCTGATAAGAAGGCTGGTTTTGATATCAAGTCACATACTTTTGTTAGAAGATCAGCATGTGCTAAATCTGAATTCTTTAAGAATTCACTGGTGGAAGCTAACTGGACCAAGTGACTTGTTAATTGTTAGTTTTGTCATTATGTCCTTGTACTGCTATTTCATTCCCTCTACTGGACTTGTTTTTTCAGACACAGTTCCTGCTCAGGGGATGGTGCTAATGGTAGTGGTAAAGGTGAAGACAGGGATAATTTCATTCAGGTTTTCAAGAATATCTCTCTCCTCCTTTACTACTCCTCTGACATCCTGTGGCCCACATCCTCTTTTTTACCTTCCTGGGGGTGCAATCAGATGGCCATTTAGCCTACTGATTGGTCCACACCGGGGATAGAGTGGGTCATGCCTTTTTCTGGCAATCACATGGTATACTGTAATAGCTTGAGTGAATCAGCCTATCCTCAGAGCGTTCCTACTCACACCTTTCTAGGTCCCTATCAGGAGCTTCTGCTTTTTTGGAGTGGGTAGGATTGCTCTGTTTTGGTTCATTTCCAGAACATGCAATTGCTGGGAATGAATCAAACCAAGCTTGTGGCTGTCAAATTGGCTGGATAGCTCAGTGGGTTAAGAGGCTGGGAGTTCAGTTCCCCACTGTGGGAAATTGACAGCAGAAGGAGCTGGACCAAATAGGGTTGCTTGAATTCCGATATTTCATTTGGATGCAAGGATCACACGAAATGGCATACTGCACCTCTACCAGATCTTAAGCAACCCTATTTAGCTGATACCAGATCACCTCAAATGAGCCCATGTAGACAAGACCTTAGTCTCATTAAGAGCAAGAACCTAATAAGAAAAGCCGTGCTGGGTCACACCAAAGACTCAACTAAGTCTTGCAGATTGTTCAAACGATGGCCAAATAATTGCAAATGGGAAACCAACAAATAATGGGTTCTTGTGAATGTAAAGATACTTTGAATTCTTGGCCTTAATATTTTAGCCATATGCTTCCTTTTTTTCCCACTTGACTGTTATCAACTTTTTAATGCTAGAATGTATGCTCGCTTTTTTCTCTCTTAACTTGGGCATGACATTCACTTTCAAAAAAAAACCTTCCTTGCTTGTTATATGACCTGATTCTGCTCATAACCCGCACTGTGATTCTTTTGGACTTGATGGTGTCTTTCCTTATTCCAGATTTAATTGCTATGGCTCTAAATAACCTCCAAATTAGGGCTGCGGGGGGACATAACAGATACACACACAGCTATAAAAACTGGACCTTCAACTCCTTTCAGTTTTCTGGGGATTTTTTCCTTTTCTTTTTTAAGGTTTTGAAATCAAGAGTGGCTGTATTAGTTTTCTTGCCGGTTCCTATGTACATGTATTTTGAATTGTGGTTGGCCTTCCTGCTCCAAGTCCACACTTACCCTGCAGACGAAGCATTCTGGGTGCCACAGGGCATTGAGAGCGGAGATGTAGTTCTCCAGGATGGCCAGGTTGCAACCCTGGCAACGGGTGGAGAACAGCTCATAGAAGTCCTGCCGGCAATACTGCTTCCCGTCCTTCTCGTGAAAGCCTACAAGAGGGCCAAGTGGGAACCAACCAGCAAGTCAGCAAAATGGATGGAGCTCAGTGAGGACTTGCAATAGCATAGGTAAGTATAGAATAGATCAGCATTGAAAGAACCAGTTTCCCAACCTCCACCCCTCGTGACTACTAGTAACCCGAGGGGGGAAAGGATACAGTCAATTCCCATCCATTACGTTTCCCCCCCTAAGGACAGTTACTGTAGGGGAACCAAGAAGGACAGTCCATGGGGTGGAAGCACCCACCAGGTCTCCACCATTATCTCACAGTGGCTTCTCCAGGTAAAGTGGTAGTGCTTAACATGCAAGCTTAATCATGACCATGTCCCGTCAGGTCAATTCTGACTTATGGTGACCCTTTTTCAAGGTTTTCCAGGTAGAGAACACTCAGAAGTGGTTTACCCTTCCCTTCTTTTGAGGGTGATCTGGGACTTTGCTGCTTGCCCAAGGCTGCATACGCTGGCTGTACTCTTAGGAGGCACAGTGGGGATTCGAACTCCCAACCTTTGACTCCACAGCCAGATACCTAAACCACGGATCTATCCAGCCAGCACATACAAGCTTAAGAGGGTCTATAATGTTGTACTTTGCAACCAGACCTGGTGCCTCCAAAGTCTGAAACAAGCCAGCACTACAAGTGCATTTTCACACTGAAACAAGTTTCTTAAAGAGTAGGTGATTTGTTTTCAAGGAGAAACGTACTTCTTGGAGGCTTCCAGGAACACCAATTTTCTCTAAAACAGAAGTGACTGATCTCAAAATGTGTTGTTTTCAGGGCCCAAAAGTGATCTGAGGGAACCGCAGGTGGGGTTTTCTTTCTGCCCAGTTCCTCTCCTTCCGTCAGGTCTTGGCTGGGGAGTGTAGCTTATGGTGGGCTCCAGGGGCAGAACAGGGGGGGCCCAGTGCCACCAGAAGTGCCCACGCTATCCCCCCTCCCATGAAAGGTTAATCCGTGCAGGCAAATACAGGCACGCCTGCCTGTTTGCTGCTGTTCTTCCCACCTCACAGTGCCAGGGCCAACACACCAAAGGCATCCAGACTCACCTTCCTCCCCAAAAGGTCGCCCACACTTCACACAGCAGAAATGCTCCGGGTGCCAGTTCTTATCCAGTGCGGTCACCATTTTCTGAATGAGTCAAAGGGTTATTTGGGGAAAGACCAAAAAAAAAAAAATATGAAAAACCACAAGCATATTTGAGCATGTCTAAGGAAAGACCAAAAAAAAGGCAAAAAGGAAGTAGCAATTTGCTGACAATGTGTAAAAGAGGATGCCATGGTTGTGTATACTGCACTTTTGCCCTCTTCTTGCCATTCTTCTCGCTTATAGCAGCTCTCTCTTGCTGGGTTTATGTTCTACTGCTTGGCATTTTGTTTTCAGAGAATGCTTTTTTTCCCCTGAGTTAGACTGCGTTCTCTGCTGTCTCTTCTAATATTTGTCAGGAGTACTTTTTTTGACACCTTACAATGACTAGAAAGGAGGAGCCTTGTGGCACAGTGGTTAAACTGCAGTACTACAGTGAAGACTCTGCTCACAATCTGAGTTCGATCCTAGCCTCAGGTTGGGTACAGTTGGCTTGAGGGTGACTCAGCGTTCCATCCTTCTGGGTTTGGTAAACTGAGTGCCCAGCTTGCGGGGGGGGCGGGGGGGGAATGCAGAGCCTGCATAATTAAATTATAAGCTGCCCAGAGAGAGCTTTAAGCCTATGAGGTGGTATATCAACAGTGTACTTAGCTTTTTTTATTTTTTTTATTTTTTTTTTGGCTTTTAGAAATCAACGTGTTCCAAGGTGCAATTGTGCGGTCTGAAGCACAGGAGGGACAACGGCAAAGCCAAGAGATGGGGCACATTGGGGGGGGGGGGGGGACACTACAACTCCCATTATCCTGTGAATGGTGGAATTCTGGGAGTTGTAATCCGAGAAGCCCAACCGTTCCACTCTCTGCAAATGGCACTCTAGTGTTGTACATGCTATGGAATAACAACAACAACGATTGAGCAAATCCCTCTCCAAGCCACCGTCTCACAAAACTACTCCTAGGTCAAATCTGCCTTGGGAAACAACGAGGCACTGGGAGACCACTCACGTCCAGGATGGGTTCATTGCAGAGTCCACAGCGAGGAGAGAAGAGCTGGAAGTAATCCCTCTCACAGTAAGGGGCCCCGTCCTTCTCAAAGAAATTGCTGCCTCCCATCTCCTTTTGACAATGGGTACAGACAAAATGCTCCGGGTGCCAAGTGCTCCCCAGGGCTGTCACAACCTGGGCAAGGAAAAAAATGATGAAAGTAAGATCAGGCAAATGGGAGCAGAGAAGGAACGAGCTGTTTTGACTCCAGGTAACGAACGGCAGAGGCAAACAAAACCAGTAGAGATTTCCGTTCCCATGCCACAGGATCCCATCATGACCAGCTGTCCTCTTTTCCTTTGCCTTCTATCTGTGCAGAAAATGCACAAAGGAACTCTGAGAGGGGTCCTTTTAGAGAAAACATCTCCCATTGGCCTAGTTCCAAAGGAGGGCTGGGCCCAGGAGCTCAGTGTGGCCTGTTCTGCTCTAAACCGGCTTCTGATCAGCTCTTTTCACTCCTCTTCCTGAATGCATGAGGACTGAAACTAGGAACAGGTGGGTGGTCCAATTCTTCATACCCCTATTTGTTCACTCAGACCCCTTGGATCGCTGACCTTGGGCAGGACCAGTGGACATGGCCCCGTCTCCTACTAGATCTCACTCTCATCGATTCATAAGAACACTGAAAGAGGACGAACAACTCTAGAATGTCTTACGAAATCTTGACATGCCAAATATATGTATATGAATGAATTTTGCAAACAGAATGGGCATTTTAGCTTCAGAACTTTTCCTCATGATAATGACCTTCAAGACAAAGGCTGGGAAGAGTTGGGCTGTTTATATTTGTATCCCTGGGAATACGAATGTGGATATCGGCACCACAAGTGCTGTGGAGATCCAGCCCCTCCCCCAAAAACCAGCCGGTCCACTCACTGGCCGCTACACAGCACACGTGGCCATCATCCACGTCATCGCGCCAATTGCAGAAGCAGCCAGGCTGGCACTTCCCTACCTCCCCACGCAGCTGACCGCTCAACAGCTGAGCAGGGTGACTCTTCATCCTGCCTCCTCAGCATAGTGGTCAGCTGCACGGGGAGGCAGGGAAGTGCCAGCCAAGTTGCTTCCGCAATTGGCATGACGATGGCCAAGCGCGCTGCGTGGTAACCAATGAATAGATCATCTGGTTTGTGCAGTAGGGGCTGGATCTCCGTGGCACCTGTGGTGCTGATATTCATATTTGTATCTCCAGGGATATGTATACAAATACTCCAACTTTAGAGCTAATATAATGTACTTGCCTATGCTTCCACCCAATGCCTAGGCTCTGGGATTTACCTGAATTCAGAAACATTACTTTAAAACTCCCAAAATCCCACAGTCAGTGTGATACAGAGAATCTTGGCGTTGTACTTTTAAAAAATAGCATATTCAAACTCTTGGGAACAACTAGAAGCTTCTAGAACTGGTAGGGCAGTTGAGAAAGGCTGTCAGACTTGGTAGTGCTTGGCTTCTATGGCAGATGGAGAATACACAGAAGCTGTGACGGGATTCCATGTCAGCTGAGAATGGCCCCTCACACTCAGGACAAGGAAGCAGCTGAGCAGTCCCCTCCCCAATCCCACGTGGATATTAAATCTATCCTGAATTCACTCTTTCCCTGCCGTCGGTGATCATCACCCACTTACAGGCCCTCCAGACACAAGACTGATCCCCAGGATAAGGCCCTCACCTGCCCTGCGATGGGTTTCTGGCAGGAAGCGCAAAGCCCCTTGGCTGTGGTTGAGATGCCTTGGCGGCTGAGATCGGATTCAAGCATCACCAGCATGCTGTCCAGGTTCCCACTCGGCTGGGCTGGAGACATTTGTGGGGGTGCGACTGGCGGGTTGGGACAGATGGATGAGACCACCGGTAGCTGCACTGAAGACACACGGGCAGGAGCAGGTGGTGGCGACACCGTGGTGGCGGTGGTACTGGTGCTGGTGGTGGTGGTAGCTCCTGGGAGCTAAAACATTATAGGCTATGAGTTAGAGATGGGTAACTTTCAACCACCGAGAGTCCTCTTGGCAAGCCCAGTATAATTTCTGGGTTGACCGTTTTGCCAATCCAAAGTCAGTGTGGTCGTGATCATGCTGGCTAAAGTATGTAGACCACAAAAGAGTTGTGGACCACAAAACCAACTTCTTTTAAAGTTCTGCCTGTCACATTGTCACAATCAGTGTGCCCACACCAGCCAGTATCTTTATAGACTAAAGCAATTCGTTTACATTCTTAACAGCAGTGACGGACTGGTTTTGGCCATGTGTAGCCCACTAAGGCCATTTTTTTGCAGACTCTCAAAGAACAGCAGAATACCTGTTGGAACAACAGCACGAATCGCCAAACCAGCAGTTCATATATATATATATAGCACTTCATTTAATATACATTAAATGTTCTTTTCTGCTCTTGCACCTTCTCTGAGCAACTGTTTTCACATAAAGCAGAATTACAAGAATTCTCTCAAAACCTCCAAAAACCTCCAAACACCAAACTGCAAGTAGACCCCCCACCTCCAGGCACTTCCAGTTTCGATTATTTTTATTTTTAAAATTGCCACCTCCAGGCCTCACGCAGCATCCTACTAGTGTTGGGGCTGAAAATCTGGCCTCCAGCTTGTCAAAGCTGTCTACCGCTGCTTGTTAGCAATAATAGAACAAATCATGAAAACACAAACCGCCATGACACATTTCCCAAGATGACAGCTGAAGTACGAGTGACACCAGCCTCAACCCTTTTGCACGACACACCCTCTTCTTCCTTTTACAGTACTAGCATAAAACAAAATCTCTCCCAGATCCTGGAAAAGTTACTTTTTAGATTACAACTGCCCCAATCTCACAGAGAGCATGACAAACAACTTTTCCAAGCTCTGATCTGTCTTTTCTACACCACACGAAGAGAGGACAGGAGCTAGAACTCTGTCTGTGTTCTGGAAGAGTTCTAGCTCCTGTCCTCTGAAGAGGCCGGCCACAGAGACTGGCAAAACGTTAGGAAGAAAAACCTCCAGAACACGGCCAAACAGCCCAAAAACCCACAACAACCATTGGATCCCGGCCGTGAAAGACTTCGAGAACAGAATTTAAGAGTATTTATGCTATTCTTTTTCAAAGACAAAATCAAGGTAGATCAATTTTAACTATTTTGCCAACCGCAAAATTTGCCCAAACCATGAAATTCTTAAGAAATTCATTGCTGGCCGACAAGTGAGAGGAACTCTTGAACATCTTTTTTTTTTCCCCAGAGAAATTTCATCTAGTTTCAGTCAAGGCCGTAAGATGCCACATCCACCCAGTTTAAAAGAAGAAGACTGGGATTTTCAAGATGCTCTAATCAGCACTTGTTAGGCCTCATCTAGAGCAGCGATCCCCAACCTTTTTCGGTCCGCGGACCGGCTGGGGAAGGCGGGGCACCCCCGCGCTCGTGCGCATGCGCGAACAAGCGCGAGTGCTCTCTTGCATGAGCGAGAGCGCCTGTGTGATCGCCGTGCTGCTGTTTGCGCATGCACAAACGGCAGTGCGGCGCTTGCACAGGCATGCTCACGCTCGTGCGCATGTGCAAACGGCGGCGCTTCTCTGGGCATGTGTGCACCCGTGCGCATGCGCAAACGGCGGGGCGGCGCTTGCACAGGCATGCTGGAGCGTGCATGCGGCTGTGTGGGGGTGAGTGCGGGGGGGAGGTCTGTCTCAGCGGCCCGGTCCGGCTCAGGCCACGGAGCGGCACCGGGCGCGGACCGGGGGTTGGGGACCTCTGATCTAGAGGACTGTGTCCAGTTCCGGATACCACACTTTATGAAAAATGCCAACAAACTGGAGGAAGTTCAGAGGAGGGCAACAAGGATAATCAGGGGACTGGAAACCAAACCCTGTGAGGAAAGACGAAAATAACTAGGCACATTTAGCCTTGAGAAAAGAAGAGTGAGGGGAGATAGGATTGCACTTTTCAAATGCTTGAAAGCATTTGAAAAGGAGGGAAGGATCTGTTCTCAGTCTTCCCAGAAGGACACGATATTATGGGCTCAAGCTACAAGAAGCCAGATTTAGGCTGAATATCAGGGGAAACATCTTAACTCTTAGAGCAGTACGACAATGGAACCCATGACCGTGGGAGGTGGTGAGTGCTGCTCCAACGCTGGAGGCATTCAAGAAAAAATTGGACAGCCATCTGTCTGATCTGCTTTGATTTGGATTCGTGCCCTGAGCAGGGGGGTTGGACAAGATGGCTTTATAGACCTATTCCAGCTCAATTATTCTATGATTCTATGCTGGAGACTGCACTCACTACTGTCAAATCACAAGTAATCCTGAAGACCTTCCTGCCCCCCTGCTCTCCTTGGTCCCGTTGTTACACAAGCTTCAAACTCACATTGCTCTGGACCCGGAAATCTGAGAGAGAAGCCATGAGCTTGTCCAATTCCAGAGTGGCAGAAGTGGCAGATGGTTTTGCTGACGCAGGAGCAGACAACCTGGGAATAAGATTATACCATCAAAACACATGGAGGAGAAGGAAACAAAGTGCGATGGCTCCTCCCACTGCCATCTGATTCTGAGATGATTTATAGGTACTTCATGGTCGTGTGAATTGGTCCAATCTAGATCTATGTTACGTGGGTTATGTATTCAAATTCTGCTTTGGAAGTCAGCAAAAGCCAGAGATCACTTCTGAAATTTGACCATAGCGTTGAAAAGGAAATTCTACCAGTGCAGTTTCTCCTGTGATGCAAAAAAAGCTGAAGCTGGCAGAATTCTCCTTTCTGTGAAATGGTTAAAAATACAGAAGGCCGTGTAGAAGCTGCACCTGGCAACACCCAGTTCCCACTTCTGCCACAGAATCCACATCAGAATTTGGAAAAAATTACTTTCTGCTTCTCCCATTTCTGTTTCTAAGGAAACCTCCCCTCCTTCATAGCCTTAATTTGTAAAACTAGCTTAGTAACAGCCTATCCTCAGAGGGTTGTAGCAAAAGTGACACAGAGGGTTGGAGCCAGATGTAGTCCTTGTTTGTGGAAAGCCAGCGCAATAATGGGACTTAAGTTAGTCCTTATTTATTTCTCCCATTGACTTCAGTTGATCTACGCTGAGCAGGACTCAGCCTAGCTTCACTCCGGAATTAACCATTTTGGTTAAATTGGTGCAAAAAGCCAATGTTTAGATGATATTTTGGGATCTCCTTAGGAACAATAATGGGAAATCCAAGGTTTATTTTGTGGCATTCTGGGCCAGATTCTGCAAGAGGAAAACAACTGCTTCAAACAAAGAAAGTGATCAAGGATTTAACTCTTTCTGGAGCAAGTACGTTTGTAATTAATCTCCCTCACAGTCACAATGGCCACTCACTCACCGGGAGAGAGAACTGTCATCTAGAGAATCTTCTGGCTTGTCCCCATGAGAGTTTTTGTTGGATGGGAACTGAGACATTATTTCATCTGAGGGGAAAAGAAGGAAAGGAGATTGAGAGAGAGAGAGAGAGAGAGAGATAAATCTTATCTTTCCATCCTTGCCATTTCAGATCCTGGCCACCAGAGGGCAGCACTGCCACAATTCTAAGACTGCCCAAGGCCCATTAGGAGAAGGACTGAGGTGAAATGAAATGCAAAGGGTGCCTCTGAGCATATGCAGAAAGCTTCCCTCTCACCACTGAGTAAACACAAGTGGGTTTAGGATGAGAAGAAACAACTTCTAGGGTTAGAACTGAAAGTTCACTCACAATTTTTCCTCAGCCAGGCTGTCAGCTGCAGAGGGGTGAAAGATTGAAGTGCCAGAGAGGACCCCAAATACCTGAAAACCTAGGGCTCCCGGCCATGGGTCAATACAGCTCTGGGCAAACCAGCAGAAATCCCAAGATGAGAGCACAGACCTCATTTTGAGTCCCAGATGATGGGGGGGGGGGGGGGTTGTCAGTCTCAAGTCAATTTACTTACTTAATTTACTTATTCCCGTTTTTCTACCACCCCATTAGCGTTGCCACTCTCTGGGCAGTTTACAACATGCAATAAAAACATAACAACCCTATATAATAAATACAAACATTACAATAAAATACAAGCAAACCCTGTCACTAGCTGAAGCTACTTTTGAATAAAAATACAGAAATTAAAACCCATTTGAACATCTCAGGACAAATTTACACTAGTAGAAGGCAGCTTTATATAATTCAGACTTAACTCGCTTCCTAAAAACAGAGAGGGGTAGTGCCTAGTGAACCTCTATAGGAAGCTTGTTCCAAAGGAAAAGTGCTACCACTAAGAAAGCTTGGTTCCTCCTATTGGCTTTCTTTTCTTTCTTTCTTTTTTTGGCCTGTTTAGGTATTTCAATTCTTAACATCAACGACTCTGAGGAGCGTTTGGGACAGAAAGCTGTTTTGGGGGGAGAGGTTCCACCATTAAGGGCTTTATCTTTCATGACCAGCATCTTAAATTGAGCACAGAAACTAAGAGGGGGGCCTGTGAAGGTGTGCCAAGGCTGGCGATGTGTGTTGGACCGGCTGACGTTTCCATCTGCTGACTTCAAAGGCAATCTATGGAGAGAAGCCACTGTAGGACTTGCACCCGTGCCAGGGTCTCTGGGCCATCTGTGGCCCTCCGGAACTTGTTGAACTACTTCTCCCCTTGGCCCCGCAGTGTGGCCAATAGCAATGGATGATGGAAGTTGCAATCCAACAGTATTTAGAGAGACACAAGTTGCCTGAGGTTGGTTTTTATAAAAATACATTTTTGGACAAGCATAAACTCAACAATCAGCGTTTCAGAGAGATTTCCAGTTCTAAGAAAGTTGTCGCCAGGGGGGAGTTGAAGAACACAAACATGGTATTGTCTTTGGGTCAGACTAAAATGTTCTTCTCATCCAGCCACCGGTGGCCAGTCGTATTCTGTCCCCTTAAAATACTCATGGAGAGTGATGGCCATCCGTTGCTGTGTATTCCCAGCCTCTGACAATCAAGAAGCAACCTATCTCTGCACATTGAAAATTTGTTTTATGCTGTCCTTGGCTGATGATGATGATCAAATCCTCTGTCTGAGGGAAGCCACTGACACTAGCATGATCTTGTGGCAACCAGTTCTTTCAGCAGGTAGAAATACAGGCAAGCGCATAGGAGAATAATAATTCTTTCTCTTGTAAGATTTGAGCATTAGCGCCTTCCTTCCTAGAAATCAATCCAGTGCAAGCACCCTTCCCATTGGCTCCTTACGCCCACCTCCCTGGTCCTACCGCCACCCCGTGTACCTGTGATGTTGAACTGGGTTGCGTTCAGTTCCTGTAGGAGCCGGTCCAATTCACAGAGCCCGGCTCCGAGCACCCCACTGGAGGAGGAGAAGGGCGGAGGAGCGCCTTCCTTGGGCTTGGGCGAACGTGGCTTGCAGACAGTGCTGGAAGAAACAGATGCAAGAGAGAGACCAAAGATGAGAACACAAGGAGGTTGTGTGGGACAACCACATTGAACAAAAATCGTGGCAGGAGGTGGGCTGAGGAGAGCTTACGAGTCGTGCCACACCTTGAGGAGACGGATGCAGCATCAGTCCACTCCGGAGAAGATGAGAAAGGGGCGGCAAAGGGAGACCGTGGGGGGGGGGGGGTAACTATTTATAGGATCCTTTGGCTTAATGGAAGTTTTGGAACAAGGCCAGCCAAGCTGGGCACAGCTCCCAGAGAGACCAAGTGCCTTCATAAGCAACTTTCTCTCTCCCCCGCCCCATCTTTCCATCCCTCTGGTACTTGTCTGCCCCCAAACAAGGCCAGATTAAGGGTTTGGCAGGAGGGCTGTTTTCTCTCCAGTGCTTAATTTGAGGCTTCTGGGTTTCTGTGCTGCAGGCAGTGAGGGCTGGGGGCCTTTTAGGCTGAGAGGGGCATTGCTGGCTACAAAAAGTGGTTGAAGCCAACACACCGTCCGCCGAGCAAAGGATCACGTACAATAGGGTGGAAACCCATTAAAGCAACATAACAGATTGTCCTTCCATTCAGTGGATGTTAAATGTTTAAGGGTACAATCAGATGGCTGCAAAGGCACACCAGAATGGGTTGCTTTGCTGGTCATGGTCTCCCTTAAAGTGATCCTTCTTTTTGCCGGAGAATCATTCCAGCCCAGCCTCTGAAAGCAGAGGTCTTACAGCTGGACCAACAAAATTCAGTTTGGGGATGGATTGGGGTTGGACTAAGGAAAAGATCACACTGGACTCCTTCACAAGTGGTCCCAATTGTGATCTATTTCCCCATATGATCACACCCTAAGGTGTTGTATCGTAATGTCCAGGAATGTTGGCAAGTCTTTGGGTCTCAGTCTCAAGTCCAAGTCCCTATTTTTCAAGTCCCCCAGAAAAAAAGGAGAGGTAAGTGGGTTCCGAGTTGCAAATTGAGTCTATGTCCTTGGAAAAAATAAACCAAGTCAAGTCTGAGTCAAGTCACCAGTACAACTTAAGTCCGAGTTGACAGTGAATCCCACGACTCGAGTCTCCATCCAACGGAAGAGGAAGGGCACATAGCTGGAATGAATTAGCTCCTTCTACTGTCAGTGCTGGCTTTCCTCTCACTGCCCTCCTTGCCATCCCTGACTGCTGATGGTCACCAATTACCACTGCCTAACGGGAGGGGGAACTGTGGCTGTTGCCACGTCTCCCATCAAAGTGCTGCATTGGTGAGAGAAAGAACAACCACTGCAGCGTCTTTCCCTGGCACAAAGATGTGGGGTCTTTTTCCAGGCCGAAGCAGAGCATCACCGTACTACAGCAGGCCCAAGACATTTTGCTGACTGAGGCAAAGGCCACAATGACTGCCCACCCCCACCACACCTATATATACCCCACGTACACAAAGTGACAGGACTAGCAGCTGAATCTTAGCTCAGCTGCAGCAACATGACAGCATTCTCTCCTGTACATGAAAGAAGCACCCTAGCCTATGTAGCATAATGTAGACTGGAGGTCCACCGTGATATCTTGGTTCCTTGATCCTCTGTGACTGGTAACTGAGGGACTTGCTTCATTCCGCCTAACAGTAGGACTGGCCCTGCCTTTTTTTTGTCTTGTCTATGAGGTTCTGCAGTTGGATCTTTTCCCTCTTCCTTCCTCAGAGGTTGCAAACATTTCTTCTCTCAGACTAGAATCTTCCAACCATCATGGTCACTGGCTGGGGATGGATGGGCAATCCTTCCTGGAGGATTCTGGGAGTTATAGTCTTAAAAGGAACATTTCCTGTTGGCAAAATAGCAATCTTGCATGCCTGAAGGCCAAAACTGCACTGTCTGGAAAAAAACAAATCCACAGCAACTCATGGCATATCACATGACGTCGAGCCCTACTGCAGTTCAAAATGGTGTCCAATCCATTCTTTTCTGCTTTGGGGAGACACAGAACTGCCCCTTTTGATCACCAGTCATTGACCTGATCCTTCTTTACCTCCCTCATTTGCCACCTGCTCACTCTCCTTCAACTGCCATCATATCTTCAATATTTTTTCTCCTTTGTTCCTTCATGAATGGACTTAAAAGGGTTAAAGTTGTGTGATAAGGAAAAGCCAGCAAGACAGAGCTGATCTCTCCACATTTCTACGTTTTCTTCCTGCCTTGTGCTTTGCTAACTAAAGAGATAACCAAATTCCTAATATCAAACGTTTTAACCAAAAATCACCAATCTTTCTAATCTCTGCTTGTTCTTCCCTCTACTTAAAAAACAATTTCTTCCTCTCATAGCTTGTTTCCTCCTTGACTTTAGATCCTACGTCCCTTGCAATACTTCTCACTCCCCACGAGATGGTTTCCTTTCTATACTTACTTTGTATTTTGAGGCCTTGTTTGTCCTATTTTGAGAGCAATGGTTAATGAAAGGAAAGGAATGGTACCCCTCTGTACCACAAAGATACACATATACAAACATAATCCTTCCTGAAGTTGTCTCCAGATGCCCCCTGGTTTACCTGTACAGATGTTCCTTATCACTTCCACCCTGCAGGGCAGATGCTGGAAGAGGGTCTACAGGCATGTTGGTTGTTCCTCCCTGAAACAAAAAGAAAGGGCAGGCATAATAAAGAAGAGGGAAGGAGTTACCACATCTTGTTTTCATGGAAAGAAAAAAATATGGGTGTGAAGAACCCACAGATAGACAGACAGCCATAGGACACACAGCCATGGTGCCAAGCTAAGCATTTTTTCCTCTGAAGTTTAAGCTTTGTCTTAGAGATGGGCACAAACCACCACTTCGGCAGTTCGTGCCAATTCGTTTTTTGGTCAAAAAAGTGTTTGTCATTTCCCAGCCCCATCTCCTCTGATGGCCACCCACCCAGAGGCAGCATCCCGGCTTCCCAGCCCCACTTCCTTCCTCTGGGCACTGTCCCTAAGTGGGCATCCGCCAGAGGAGGAGGAGAAGGGGCTGGGAAGCGTCAAACTTCTGTTCAGCCAAAATAAAATGAACCAGCATGAAGCACCGAACCAGAGGTTCGTGCCCATCTCTACTTCGTTTCAAAAATCTGCAAAACTCGTTTGAATGAAGGTGTGCATACACACTGTGGGAAGTGAAATCTCACAGCATTTTCAGCTCTCTTGGGATGCATGAACACACCCACATGGGAGCGATGTTCTTGCTGTGGAAGCCCAGTTGCTGCACTATGTTCAAAAATACTGTCTTCTCTCCCAGATCAAACACAGGAAAAACCAATTCAGTCCCAAACCACTTTTTCTTCTTTTCTTTTTTAAAAAAGAAATCAGTTATATTTTGTTTAGGGAGAAATATTTATTTCAACAAATGTGAATTCAGCATTGTATTTTAAAATCTGGCCAGGCTAGCTTTAGTGTGTCATCCAATACAGGGATGATGGTTTGTTTCACCCACACAAAACAAGTTCCTTAAGCTGACAGTAAACCCTAGTTTTGAATGGATTTAGAAGGACTTTCCACCCAGCCTGCCTAAAGCCAGTGGTGGCAGTGATGGGGAAATATTGAAACAGCGCAAGTGGCTAAGCTTAACGATTCCCTCTGCTTCTCTGTGGAGGGGAAGGAGGAGGAGGAAGCAAAGGGTTTTTTAAAAAACTTATTACAACAGTGTTGATATGCTGTAACTTGTGGGGAAAATATATTTTAAAATTGAAAGCTTCTTCCCAGGAGAAGGAGTAGTATTTTGTTTTGTTTCTTTTTTTAAGGGACATGGGCCAATTAGGGTAATGTGAAGTGGGGATTCACTACAAGGCATTGCAGCAGGGCTCAGAATATATTTTTAATGGAATTTGTTCCATTACTCATTACATCTTGAAACGCACAAATACTCTGTTGCTTTGGCATTCATGATGCAGTGTACGGTTGTTACCAGTGGGCCAGAAAAATACAGGGAATTACTCTCTAGTTCCCACTAGTGATCAATTCTAATACTGCACCTTCAAAATATTTTTAAGACTACTTCCATTGCCAGATAGAACTGATCACAGAATAGCTTAAAAGCAGCAAAATTCATGTCAAAATGCCTCTGAAAATTGCTTTAAATATCCTTAAAAGTTACTCATTACATCTAAAAGGTAATTTTGTTATTATATGTTACACTGTTTATTGCCAAAAAAACCCAAAACTGGTTACAGGCAACTATATTACTTGTAACTATTTTCATGCTCGGCACTCAAATTATTGTTGCCACTTTCCCACTCCCCCAAGGAATAAAGCTTAATTTCTTGAAAATATGCCAAACAGGAGGAAATGAAGGGGTAATAATACCGTATTTCCCCGAAAATAAGACAGGGTCTTATATTAATTTTTGCTCCAAAAAATGCATTAGGCCTCATTTTCAGGGGAGGTTTTATTTTTTCCATGGACAACAATCTACATTTATTCAAATACAGTCATGTCATCTTCTGGTTGCTGCACAAGGGTGGAGGGCGGGGTTTCACTTAACGGGGGCTTATTTTTGGGGGTAGGGCTTATATTACAAGCATCCTGAAAAATCATACTAGGGCTTATTTTCAGGTTAGGTCTTATTTTCAGGGAAGCAGGGTAATAATAATGACAATCATGTGCCATCAAGTCAATTCTGACTTATGGTAACCCTTTTCAGGGTTTTCCAGGTAGAGAATACTCTGAAATGGTTTACCATTTTCTTTTTCTGGGGGCACCCTGGGATGTTCAGCTTGCCCAAGGCCACACAGGCTGGCTGTACTTGGAAGAGGCAGATCAGGGAATCGAACTCTCAACCGCTGGCTCTGCAACCAGATACCTAAACCACTGAGCTATCCAGCCACTTTATCCTCAAAAAAACTTCATCTACTTGGGATTTTTCCCCAGTTGCTTTTCACTCATTATACAGTAAAAGCAAAGCAGAGTGTGCTGCTTATATATTGCCCCATAGCGCTTAAAGCACTCTCTTGGCAGTTTACAAGTTAATTGTGCAGACTACACATTGCTCCCACAACAAGCTGGGTACTCATTTTACCGACCTCAGAAGGATAGAAAGCTGAGTCAACCTTGAGCCGGCTACCTGTGGTTGAACCCTGGGTTGTGAGCGCAGTTTTGGCTGCAGTACAGCAGTTTAAACACTGCACCACGAGGCTCATCCACAGTAAGATTCTGCTTATTTGTGACATCAGTACCCACTGATTCACCTATCTACAGTCTGAAAATATTAAAAATATTAAAAAAAGAAAAATCCTAGATATATTTATTTCTGAAAATGAAGTTACCAAAACTGGCCACTAGAGGGAGCCAGAGACCATGCTATAGAACAGTGGTCCCCAGCCTTTTCCGAACCATGGACCAGTTGGGGGGGGCGGGGTCTGTGCGGGGGAGTGAGGCACCTCCTGCTCGCGGGTGGGCAGGGTGCGCTCGCAGGTGCGTGCATGTGGGCATGCGTGGGGGGAGTGCGTGCAGGGGGGGCAGGAGATCTGTCTCCGCAGCCCGGTCCTGTGAAGGCCACGGGAGTTCGGGACCCCTGCTATAGAACACATATAGTGTTCACTAGTAAAACAGTGTTCTTGTAATAATCTTGTATTTTTGAGCATCTGCATGGGGGGCTTTGAATCGACTCCCCCACAAATATGGGGGTTCTAGTGTATAGACAGGTGTTCCCTTTCTTTAAAGACAGAACAACCATATTCATTCCCACAGCAGTGGCAAATGCACCATGTCATCCAGTTCAAGGTTGATTATGTCCACGTTTTCTTTCATTCCCATCTTAATTCTCTTGTCCTCCTACTAAAAGGAAGGGACCACTTCAGTGATTCTAGAGACTTTCCTCCTCCACAGGCACTTACCTGCTGCTGAGGATTGTAAGGTGGAGGTGATGGCTTGGGTTCTGGAGCCCTGTCTTGGTTCAGGGCTCCTCCAGAATCGGTGAGGAGAACCGGCCGCTTGGAGATATGGGAGGTGGTTGTCTCCAGGTCAGCCAAGAGAGCATCTGGTAGAGGAAGAGATGGAACAAGCTGAGAACGATACGAAAGCATTGGCAGGAGGAAGCCGGAGAGGGCCCACCAACACAAAAGGGGACATTCTTGTGAACCTGAAGGAGAGAAAGGTGTTGGTGCCAGCACAGTGGAGGTGAGGGCAATATGATGTGAGAGCCGGTGTGTGGCGTCTGGGGATCGGAGTGCTGGTGTGGGGCTTGGGAAATGCAGATTCTGTTTCCCCCAGAGACATGAAACTTCCTGTGTTGATCAGTCACTTCCCCTCGGATTGACCAACATAACTAGGAATGGGAGGCATGGATGCCCAAAGAGGCTACTGGCTGGTGGATTCTGGCAGCAGTGGTTCAAAAAAGCTGTACATGTTCAGGCACTCCCTTGTTACTTCCCAAGTTCTGTAGAACTTTTTCAGTTAAGAAGTCCAGAAAATCTGACCTGAGAGTTAACTTGCCCTGCACAGACTTACATATTTGCTAGTCTTTGGTCAGACTCAGTCTTTGCCCGCGGAGACTTAGCTAAAACTTTCCATTGCAGCTGCGGACAAACATACCATGGCTTCCCCCACACAATCACCCTTTTGTACAAGCCCCCTTTTACCACCCAGAGGGAGTTCCACAGAGGCCCTTTTGAGCTTCCCCTAAACCCAACGGCAAGTAAGCAGCAGATCATACACAGGACCCGAGACAACAAATTTGTTAATCATTCTGGTCTCAGCCAGCTGATCGCAGAAGAGAGCCTGGATATTTTCTTTTAAAAAAACATAAGATACTAACACAATCCCCATGTGTTCGCACAGCCAGCCTAGAGACTGCAGCCTTACAATAATAAAAATGCTGACACAGCACCCTACTGTTTCAAAAGACCCTGAGGATGATGGTACACATCTGGAGAAAACCAGGTTGGGCAAGTCTGGCTTAAAATAATGAATTAATTTTTGAGCTCACGCTGTAAAAATGAACCCATTTATGTTTCTGGGACTGTCAACCACATCTTGAGCACTGCATTTTTGAAATAACACTTCTAGTTGTTGTTGTTGTTATGTGTCATCTTATTATGACCTGAATAGGGCTTTTAAGGGATGTGAGATGTTCAAGGAGTGGTTTCACCACTGTCGTTCACGTTTCACCTTCCCAGCGGGGTGGGTGAGACTGCCACGACCTTCCTTGCACCAAGGGGATTTCTGTGGCAACCCTCTGACTCGTGTGCATGTTAGACGCCTTGGTCATGGTTTCAAGACAGGTTGGGTGGGCAGCCAGCATCACCACAGACCCCAGGCAGCAGCTCCTGCTGCATCCCGGGGGCCAGGGAGAAGACCATCCCACCCCCAATGCATGATGACCAAGTGGGGTTTTGAGCCCAGGTCTCCAGAGTCCTTGTTCAACATCTTAGCTACTACACCACATGGGGTCTCTATGCATAAACTTGTATTGTACACTTTGCACATATGACCTCATTCATCACAACACCCCTGTGAGGCAGCACACCAGTAAACTTGTGTCAACTCCCCAATCAATGGATTTTATGGATCCATTCTTGAAAACGTTACTTTGTTGGATGACAATTCCCACAATCCCCTCGCCAGCATTGGTCATTGGCCATTCTGGGTGGGGGATTCTGGACACTGCAGTCCAACAAGGCAATGTTTCAAAACTGTGGTTTTAGTCTGGGCCCATGCATGCTTGATCTCTCCTTCCTGGAGGTACACCTCAATGTAGTAAAGGGGTTTGAGTATGTCAGTGAAGTTGAGAGCCATCAAGAGGCCAGATTCCATTACGAATGTGGACCTCTGGTAGGGTCACCCAAAGTAGAATGGTCATAGCTGAGAGTTCAGACAGTGATGCATCCACCCTCATCAAGGCAGCTATTGGGCGGCGGCAGTAGTCAAAGGTGACACTGGCATAAAAGGCAACAGCAGTGACACTCAGGTTAACTTTTGTTAGTACTGCACAGAAGGTGGCAATGCTGAACTTGCCTTCCCATGAAAAACCTGTGATGAAACAGTCCAAAATCAAGCAGGAGATAGTGCTGAAAGATGAGACCCCCCCCCCCCCCAGGTCAGAAAGCACTCAATCACCTACTAGGGAAGAGCAAAAGGCAAATAGGAATAGCTCTATTACTAATGACTCAACTGGTTTGAAGCCAAAAGGATATCTAATGGCTGACATGCACAGAAGTGAAAGGAAAGTCTGATGCTATAAAACACATACAACTGGAACATGAAACATGACAAGTTATGAATCAAGGTAAACTGGAAACTATAAAGCAAGAAATGGAATGTATAAATATTGCAATGTTTTGGTGTCAGTGAACTAAAGTGGACTAGAACGGGATATTTTCAGTCAAACAACTACAAAGTGTTCTATTCTGGAAATGACAAACCCAGAAGAAATAGAACGGCTCTAATACTGAGGCAAGATGTAGCACAGGCAGTTTGGGGGGCTATAATTTAAGGTCTGACTGCATAATATCAATCAGACTCTGTGGAAGACCTATCAACATAACCATAGTTCAAGTCTATCCTCCAATACCAATGCTAAAGAAGATGAAACCAAAAGGTGTTATGTAAGCATCCACAAGAAAATAGATCACACACCAAAACAAGACAAGTTTATAATTATAAGTGACTGGAAACAAAGCAGAACCAAATGTTGTCGGAAAATACGGCCCAGGGGAAAGAAATGAAACTAGAGATGACTTGTATAGGTCTGCAAAGCTAACAATTGTTTTCTTGCAAATACCAGCTTCAAACAACCAGACAGCTATACATGTGGACATCACCAGATAGTCAATATAAAAATCAAACAGACAAAGCAATTGGAAGCAGGAGATAGAGAAGCTGTATTCTCTCTGACAAAATAAGACCAGGAGTGGATTGTGGTACTGCTCATTAATTGTTAATATCCAACATTAGAGTAAAGCTGAAAAAGAACACTAAAAGAATCATAGTGCCAAAATATAATTTAAATAACATTCTTTATGAATTTAAAGTCCACATAAGGAACAGATTTGCTTTACTAAACTTAATTGACCATGAACCAGAAGAAGTGTAGATTGAAACCAGGGATTTTATTAGTAAAGAATTCAAAAGTACAATTCCTGTAGTAAAAAGAAAAGAAAAACCTAGATGGATGATGGAAGTAATATTTAAAATTGTAAAGGACAGGTGAGAAGCAAAAGTAAAAGATGACAGAAAGTCAGATCCCCGAATATAGTTTTTCAGTGACTGTCACATAGAGACAAAGAGAACTGTTAGAATAACCAGTTGAAAGAAATAGAGGAGAACAACAAAAGGGGAAAAACAACAGAGCTCTTCCAGAAGATCAAAGAAATCAAAGAAAACTTTAATATTAGGAATGCTGATTGACCAACAAGGAAGCACACTATCTGACCAGAAGAAAATTAAGAGAAGGTAGAAACAATATACTGAAAACCTGTACAGAAGATATAAAAGGATGACTGATTCCTTTGAAGTGGAATCCTATGATGAACCTGTAGTTCCAGAAAGTGAAGTGAAAGCTGCTCTGAAAGCACTAGGAAGAATTAAATCATGAGGGGTAGATGGAATACTAATAGAACTATTTCAAGCCACAGAGACTGAATCTGTCAAAATCGTAAAAAGAATATGCCAACAAATATGGAAAACAAAATAATGGCCCAAAGACTGGAAACATTCAATATACACTTCAATCTCCAAGAAAGGAGATGCCAAGGAGTACAGTAGTTATATAGGATCATTGCTCTAATTTCCCATGCAAGCAAAATTACCCTCAAGCCGTTGCTTTTACTTATATGGAGCAAGAAATGCCTGATGTTCAAGCTGGATTCCAAAAAGGAAGAGGTGCTCGAGGTCATATTGCAAATATCTGCTGGCTGCTAAAGCAAAGCAAAGAATTTCAGAAGATCAGTCTGTGCTTCACAGACTACAGCAAAGCCTTTGACTGCATACTGGAGGCATTCAAGAAAAACTTAGATAATCACCTGGCAGATATGCTTTGATTGTATTCCTGCACTGAGCAGGGGGTTGGACTTGATGGCCTTGTAGGCCCCTTCCAACTTCACTTTTCTATGATTCTATGATTCTATAGATCATGAGAAACTATGGACTGTTCTGAAAGAAATGGGTGTGCCTCAATACTTGATTATCCTGATGCATAATCGGTATTTTGGACAAGAAGCTACCGTTAGGACATAATATCAAGAGACAGAATGGTTTCCTATAGGCAAAGGTGTCAGACAAGGGTGCATTTTATCCTCTTCTCTGTTCAGTCTGTATGCAGAACATATCATACGGGAAGCCAGACTAGATTCGGATGAAGGAGGATTGCAAATTGGTGGAAGAAACATCAATAATTTAAGGTATGCAGATAACATCACCTTACTGGCTGAAAAAGCAGCAATGACTTGAAGTGGCTTTTAGTGAAAAGTGTCAAAGCAGGAGTGCAGTTGAACATTAAGACAGAAATCATGACTACACAACTTTAATGTTGACAATGAAGAAAAAGAAATAGTGAAATACTTTGTATAGCTCGGTTCAATCATTAATCCAGGTGAAGCTTGCAACCAAGAAATCAGAAGAAGACTGAGACAGGAAGTGCAGCAATGACGGAATTAGAAAAGAGCATCAAGTGTAAAGATGTGTCACTGGAGACCAAGGTGTGAAAGCCGGTCAGTTAAAAAAAAAAGTGACAGAAAAAAAAATGTTTGAATTATTGTGCTGGAGGAGAGCTTTGCATATACCCTGGACTGCCAGAAAGACAAACAAGTGGGTCCTAGAGCAAATCAAGCCTGCACTATCTCTGGAGGCAAAAATGATGAAATTGAGGCCATACTTAGGGCACATCATGAGAAGGCAAGATTCTCTAGAAAAGACAATAATACTGGGAAAGGTTGAAGGTTGCAGGAAAAGAGAAAGATCAAATACAAGATGGACTAACTCTCTAAAGGAAGCGACAGGGTTGAGTTTGCAAGAAATGAGCAGGGCTGTTGATGGACAGATGTTGGAGATCTCTCATTCATGGAGTCACCACAAGTCAGAGGTGATTTGACGGCACATAACAACAATACCATTCTTGATCCCATATTGCTGTCATTCAGCTGGAAACACTCCAATGGTAATGGATCCACCCCAAGCCATACTCTTTATCAGAAGAATCACCACACTTTGAAAAGAGTGGATCTCTACCAGATCAGTCCTAACTATCTTTGGTCCCACCATGAACTAATAATAATGGCTGCATGAAATCACCCACTATAATAACTGATCCCTTCTCTACCAGCACTCTGGTCCTTTCCCAGATCTATAGCTGGTTTCAGCTTTGCTCTTTCACTGTCCCATCCTCACACCCAGTTACCCACATCCGTGCATATTTTGAGAAGAAAACATAAACGATCCTTTCCAAAACACCAAAAACCCCGATGGTAGCATCAGTTCTGCTCAATGGGAGAAGATCGTCCACTGGGACCTAGTGCTACTTTCACCTCCTTCCAAATCCAGTGATTTTGTGCAAGCAGATGTTCACATTCTCCTTACTCTTTGCCCCTCCCTCCACATCCTTGTCTCGACACACAGACTTCTTAAGCCAAGAAACCTCCCTTAGCGATCCTAATTCTCTCACCCACCAATCCATTTCCCAATAAGGTTCTGCACACACGTAGCTGGATTATAATGCTTCCCCATCCCTGGGTCATCCCAGGCTAAAAAAAGAGGAGAGGGTGTCCAGAGGAAAAGGGTTTGAAGAGCGTAATTTGATGGCATGAATCTGGAACTCTGATTCCAGCTGTTTGCTGGGGTATATAAGCACAGAAAAGTATGGAAGAGCAAAAAGAAAAGTCTCTCTCTCTCTCTCTTTTCTCTTTGTCTCCTCCAACCCCCTTTCTGGCTGATGTCACAGCGCAGAAATGTGTTTAAGGCTGAGAAGGAAACCACAGAGGGAGAGAGGCAGGAATGCAACATACAAGAAGGGAGGGAGGATAAGAGACACGGAGATGATGACGGGAGGGGAGGGGAGGGGAGTGGGGTGAGAGGGAAAGAGGGAGTTGACAGGCAGCCATGGAAGCTCCCTCAGAGCATTGACATTTCACCTCAGTGGCCGAGGGAGTTGATCGAATTAAAGGAGGCAGAAACTCTCAGCCTCGTACTAATTATTAATTGATCTAGAACAAGGCCTTTCAGTATCTGAAGCTGAAAATCTCATTCTCTTGCTCGCTCACTCGCTTGCTCGTGGTCCAGAATTCACAATTGTACAATTCTTTTTCTTACTATCTCCTTGCATTTATTACATTTTAAGCTGTCTGATCTTAAAGATGTTTAGGGCTGTATACATTCTTCTCCTTCCTGTTCCCATTTCCGGTGGTATAACCACCCTGTGAAGTGGACTGGGTTTGGTTGAGAGCTCGCCGGACCCAAGATCAACAGATGGATGTACTACTGAGACTTGTCTTGGGGGGACTTACCGGCTGATTCTGCTCCAAAACTTTCGTGACACAATCTAAGATTCCAGTTGGGGATACTTCCACTTCAGATCCCATGCTTACAACAGAAGTTGTAAGAGATTCAGAATAAAATAACACCCTCCACCCAGAAGCAGGCATCAGAAGAACTGGCCAAATCCATCTCCCTTTGCTACTCTTTAAATAACCCCTCCTTCTGAGATATAACATTTTCACAAATGAACCTAATCTCCCACAACTTGATGTCCCTCAGACATGTCTGGCAGCAAGTCTCACTATCTTGTGCCCACGTGTTGCATGCTAGTTGAAAAGGATGGATAATGTAGCCCATCCCATCTGGAGGGTATCAGTTAAAAGAGGGCTCATAGACTCATACAAGTGTTGGAGTTGGAGGGGGTATCCCAAGGGTCCTCTAGATTAGTAGTTCTCAAACTGGGGTCCCCAGATGTTCTTGGATTGCAGTTTCCAGAAGCCTTCACCCCTTGCTGTGCTGGGACAGGATTTCTGGGAGTTGCAGTCCAAGAACATCTGGGGAGCCCAGTTTGAGAACCACTGCATCTAGTCCAACCACTTGCTGATTCTGGGAATCCACGGGGGGGGGGGGAAACGCCCCTAAGATTTTCTGTTTAAAATCTTCACCTCACCGCCTTTGCAGTGCAATCCATCCACAGTGATCACGGAAACTCTAGGGACCACTTCAGTCACTCAAATGAAAGGACAGTGAGACCAGATGCAGAGGCCTGAAGGATGAATCACGAATGACCAGCTTTTAAGGGATACCTAGTCTAAGGATATAACATCTGGAACCCAGGACTCCGAGTTTCATATGTTAACCTTGACCTAGGGAGGGTGGGAGGGAAAGGATAAGGAGCAGAAGGCCCAGATAGACGGGTGACTTCTGAGTCCTCCGAACTATGCACATTTTAGGAAGTTTGGGGCTTAGAAAAGTTAAATTTTTTGGAGTACAACTTCCAGGATCAACCGTCCTGGCTTGGGAATCTGGGTAGCTGTAGTCCAAAACCTTGTCCAAGCATGCTGTAGGGGTCCCCTTGCCAAGATTGTGTGGAAGTGAATGGCGGGAGTTCTGACAGTCCATTCTGAGGGCCTGGATCCAAGAGCGCTAGGCTTAAGTTTTGGAGCAGAGGGAGGGTTTTTGAGGGTCCTAAACTCCTGGGTTCTTTGCCTGGGACTTTTCTCCCTGAAACGCTCTGGAGTACGACGGACCGTCTTGATTTTCCTGCCTAGCTGGGAGAGGTGAAGGATGCCCACCGGGAGATATTTGGGGGGGGGGGGGGCGGCAGTAGCCTGGGGGGGGGGCAGCAAAGCCCCCTTGTTCTCTCCCTGGCGTAGCGCCGACTTCGAGCTATTCCGCAAAGCGGCGAGAACACGCCGAGAAATACATTCCTTCTTTCTCCGGATGGGAAGGGCTGAGGAAACGCGCGCTCTCCCTCCCGCCGCCCTCACCCCCGCCCCTGCCTGCTTACGAGGCGATGGGGAGGGAGACACCGAGGGGCACTCGAGGAAAATGGCGGGGGGGGGGGGGGAGAGAGAGGCAATGGATAATAAGAGCCAAGAGGGGAGGAAGACCCGCACGAGAAACGTGTCAGAGAGAGAGCAAGAGGGGAGGGGTTGTGAGGAAGAAACAAGGGAAGAAAGCTGAGCGAGTAAGTCAGGGACCAAGCCAGAGAGAGCCAGTTCACACGTTACGCTTGCCTTAGGCGTACACGTGGAGCTCAACATTCCACGCTGTGGCATCCGACCCACAGGCGGGGGTTTGCAGCTGGGCTTTGCGAACACGTGCAAGCGTTAGTGCGTTCACATGCCAGGAACTGCTGCGTCTCTCTCTCTCTCTCTCCCAGCCGAGGGTCCCCTGCCGCAGCAACCCGGGTTTGACGTAACGTGTGAAAAGAGAACGGGGAACTTCGGGCGGGAAGAGAACGCCAAAAGGCTGCCGGGAAGGGCAGAGGCAACGTACAGCGCCGCGCACCCGGCTGGTTTCCTCTCCCGGGCTCAGCTCAGATCCAAAAGGAGAAAGTCAGCGGCCAATATCGGTCGGGAAAGAGAGAGGAAAAAGCTGAAAAGAAATATGGCAAGAAGACGAAGGAAGGAGGGAAGGAGGGAGGGAAGTGTAGAAGAAGAGGGTCAGGACGGGACGGAAAAGGAGAGAGAGAGGGGGGGGGAAGAAAGGGAATCGGGGCCAGTTGGCCGGAGAGACCGTCCGAAGCCTGGCCAGATGTGGCCAGAAAGGGGCATCTCTCGGGGAAAGGCGGGGGGGGGGGGAGAAAAAAAAGGGAGATTTCCAAAAGAGACCAAGAAAAAGAGCGAGCGCGGAAGCCAGAGAGGGAGAAGGAAAAGGAAAGAAGGCGAGGGAGAAAGGAAGCGAGGAGGACCGGGCAATGGGGGGGGGGGGGGACCTGCCTCCGCTCCGGCCGCTCTCCTTACCCAGATCGTCCATCCCGGGCGGGCGCGGGCAGGGTCCCCCAACTCCCGCCGCCGCCGCCGGCAGCTGGCTGCTGGGCGGCCCCCGCCCTGGTGACGCGCCTTCCCGGAGCGCAGCCCCGCCGCCCCGCCCGTCTGCCCGCTCTTGGGGCCGCCCCGGCTGCGGCTGTTGCTGCTGCTGTTGCTGCCGCCGCTGCTGCGGGTGACCATTTATGGCAAAGGCGATCCGAGTCTCAAGGAGGCAGGAGGCAGAGTTGCGCTCTCTCTCCCCACGACTTTGCCCATAATGGATAGGGCGGGGGGACCCGATCCACCCCCCACCCCCCCCCCCACCATACCCCACAGACACGTCTGGCACCAGACGGCTGCGGGCGAGGAGGATATACAGGGGGGGGGGGCAGTAAAGCATCCACCCAGGGGGACCCAGCCTCCCCACCCCCATCCTCTTCTCCCTCCCTCGCCCCCCCCCCGAAACATTTGGGTGGCGTTTTCTGCTTGTCGCGGGTGGGTGGGAAAAGCTGGGCCAGCTCTGGGTGCCCTTAAAAGGATTTGGGGGTTCTCTCCCAGAAAAGCGAGGTCTCTTCGGCTAGCATAGGAACGTAGAGGCGAGTGGGTTGCGGGGGGTCGGGGGGGGGGGAAGAGCCACCCGAGGTTGGGTCTATGGAAAGGCAGCAGGACCTAATGAGGAGAGGATGCAGAGGGAGGGGTTGAAATGGATTGTGGAATTGATTCCCCCCCTCCCCTCCCCTCCCCCAAGATAGATGTTTAATCTGTTGCATCGAAAGCAACAGCGAATCCTGGGGCGGGCTTGGAGACTTGACAAGTTTTATTTGTTACCGGCCTTGAGAGACCGCTTCCTGAGAGGCATAGCATATGGTAATCAGACCAGCAGCTTGTATGCACACTGGTTCAGGTCATGGGAAAGAGAATAAAATACTGTACAGAAAATGAAACGCTGGAAATGAGAATTGTGTTAGAGCACTGGATATCAATTTTCAAACTCATCAGCCCTAGCAATAGCCAGGAAGTTCTGGGAGTCAGCAATTTCGCAGTTCATGCTTGAGTTCATGATGATGTGATTGTCACTTTAAAATTTCCCACTTTCTGTGCCCACTGAATCCATACCTGCGCCATGTATACGGTACATAGAACTATGTTTGAGACAAGTGGATGGTAATGCCAGGAAGCTCACACTGAAATAAATCTGGTAGTCTTTAAAGTGCTACACTTTTTTTGCTTTTATAGTTGCACACTTATAATGGGTAGGTTTGTGTAACATTCACAAACTCACTCCCCCTCCCAATAGAGGGGTATTGTCCCTTTTTTTCTTTTGCCAGCTTCTTTTGATAAAGCGTTATCTGTCCTAATTAAATGCAGCAGCTCTTAGATTCCAGGTGCAGAAAAAAGGGAAATAGTTGTACAGTTTCTGAGTCCAAATGAGGCCACAAGGTCTTTGGACAGAGATGAGCTTTGGCTGAGATGCAGCTGGAAAGCAGAAGGCGACCAGGATGGAGAAGAGAATTTAACCTGCTAGGATTTAATTTGCTTTGGTTCAGAGGATGTTTATAGGAGAAAGGAAGCACAGATAGAGATAGAAGCCAAAAAACTCGGGGAAAGAGACAAGACATGTGTATAACTAATACGTTTTTGACAGAGTGCTGAACTAGGACCTAGAAGACATGGATTCAAATTCCAGAAGACGTAGATTCGAATCGAAACTCACTGGGAAGTGTCAGTGTTAAACCACTACTTGAATATCTCGCATATCAGTTCAATTTAAGTTGGTTAAAAGTGGAGACACTATCAGTCATAGCAACTTTGAGGGCTATCTGATATTTGATGGCTTTTATCTTCAGTTAAATATAATTATGTCTCTCTACCATCGTACACATTTTTTTCACACAGAGAAAGAGGAGCAAACACAGACTCGGAGAATATTGCTAGTAACAGCTAGCCACAAGGCTATAAGTAAGCCAGAATTATCTTGTTTCATAAGACTTCAATCACATCCACCAGCTAGTAGTTTTTTCTCTGAAAGGCAAAGAGCACGGAGAAAGTCCTGGTGTTAAGCGTGCTGGCCTGAAGCAGGAAGACCCAGGGAAAATCTTGGCTGATAAAAAATCCCCACTAAAGCTCACTGTACAACTTTATTCCTATCTTTCAGCATTGCCTACCTCACCAGGTTGTTGTTAAGAGCATACATGTAGCTCCAAATTCTGACAGCATATGAGTGCCTTACTACTGGAAGAAAGGCAGGGCATAAATAAAAGGGACGAATGTAACCCATGAGGAGAAACAGTGTGAGAGGGAGGGCCAAATCCTCCTTTCCCCAATGGGCTTAAGGAGAGGGAAGACCCTCCGCATCATAATTTGCTATTCGTCTCCTATCAAAAGCTGGGCATCCTCGTGGCTGTATTGAGTTCAGAGGTGGTAGCTCTCTAAACAATTGAGGCACCACTTTTATAAAGGCTTTTCAGCCCATAGAGCAATTTCTTTCCACTAACAGTACAAGACACCCGCTTAGGGGTACTTTTTGCCTATAACCCTGGAACGCTGTTTCCACTCAAGAACACACAGTGCTCGTTTTAAAAAAAACTTCACAGTTCTGGTTGTACTCATGGAGCTGTTGGGGCTGCTATTATTATTATTTTTACGTTATTACGTTATTACGTTATTATTATTAACAGCAGCTATAAGGCAGGCTGGTCAACAATCTTTCACATCACAACTGGCTGTACTCTTTAAGCAAGCCATTTTAGGTTGCTGGCAAGATGTTTGATTCTGAATACTTTAGAGCTGGGCTGGGAATCATGCAGCACTCCTGCTTTAAAGTGGTAATAAAACCTTCCCATATGGCTCAAGAAACGAAGCAGGACCAGGGAGTAGTTCTACAGCTTCGAAACTTTCCTTATATGCTGTTGTCAAACATCTAAAAGAGCAGAATACTTCTGTTAGGAGTTCCAGTTGTAATCGTCACCAACCTTCTAAGGAACTAGGCTGTATTAAGCAGTAAACCAGTGGCCAGTTTCTGCCAGCTGAGAAATGCCATGGAAAACCCAGATGACAGCCGGCCAGATGACAGCCGGCCTTGTAAAACGGTGGGCATCAGATAATGGGATGGATCAGAGGAGTCTCCCTGGGAAGGGAACCCTCTCCCACCCCATCCTAGTGGAACAGCACTTACAGTAATCAGGCTCTCAGGAAGCGGTTCCTCCCTCCCCCTTTTTGCCAATTCTGCAGACCATCTGGATGCAGTTAGGACCAGGCGTTTCCTGTTCTGCACGAGGAAAGGGGGTGGGGAGGAAGGGGTTGGCTAGAAGGGCTCTCAGTTCAATACGGAGAACCACAATTGGCATTACAAGGGCAACCAAGGGAATATTCAAGTCCCCACCCCCTTGCCCAGACGAGGGGAGGGGGGTCACACCTATCTTTTAGCACGGAAGGAGGGCACTGCTAGATAAAAAGAATCAGATCCAGCCCCGACATTAAGAGCCAGGGAGACTGGAGGAGAGATGAATCATCGTAGGGCGACCCTGGTTCACTCTGCAGAAGGCTGCCTCCAAAGTGTGTCCCAATCCACTCGGCAGGGATAACACATTTAGGCTCATTCATTTACACCCTGAAAGAGCCTAAGCTCCCATTTGTTCAGTCACAGAAAAAAGGCAAAGCTACACATCTTGAGCACCTCTTTTGTTGTATATATTTCTTTATGTACAATAGCTTATATGCAGTATCATCCCAACGGCACGACTGGGCCAGGCCCTTCTGTCCATTCAAGCAGCAACTTTTTGGAAAAAACATTCCTCAACAGTTCCCCCCCACCCGCTTTAGTGCTTTCGTGTGTGGAAAGGAAGCAAGCCTCTTGGCATTCTTCAGCTTTCCTTCTGCTGCTTGGTGACATCGTAGGGACCATCGGCATTGGGGCCCCCAATTGCCTGCAACACAACATCCTTCAGTCACATGCTGATGCTCACTTTCACGGCTCCTCTTGAAAGCCAGCTCCTCACATAGTGAAGAATTCCTCCAAGTGCATCTCCTAAGACTGGAGTCCATTCCTGAAATAACTGTCCAAAATGGAAATTAAAACAAAAAAACAAAAAACACCAGAGCTTGGAAAAGTTACTTTTCTGGACTGCACGTTCCAGAATTGCCGAGCCTACACAGACATGGGTGATCCCAAAACAAAACATTTCCCAAGGTCTGAGAAGCACTATCAAAGGGGGAATCAATCTTCACATACCGCCTTTTATTTCCACCAAACCCTGTTTGGGCAGAGGGATCCTCCTCCTTCTCCCTCCCCATATAAAGCTTCTGCTACTTCAAAGGAGAATCTGAAGCCATGTTTGGCCACCTGATTCCTCTGCTCTTCATTTGACTCCTTCCTTTATCTTTCTGTTAGCCAGCAGGGTAATCCTACTTCTCCCCTGTTCTTTTCCATCTTCTATGCAGTCCCTTCCACCTAACCATGTGTGTCAGAGCTAGAAAATCTTACTTTTTTGAATGACACTTCCCAGAAATCCCAGTCACCGTGACCACTAGTCCTGCTAGCCAAGGGATTCTCTGAGCTGTAGCCCAGAAACCAACTTCTCCAAACTCTGCCTTACATAAACACATAACCTAGTTTACTAAGGGAGGTTTTACTCTTTTAACCATTCTTCCCAGAGATTTATCCAGTCAAGAGGGTGAACTTCCAACATGGAGTGGGGCTATCCATTAACCCAGACCACCCTTTCTTTGAGTTTCATTCCATTTATTTCCCCATGGTTCTTGCCGCCATTGTGCTTGCATGTTCTGTTGACAACATCCGTACTTCGGTTGCGGGTGAGAAACTGGAACAAGAGACAGGATACAAGTCATCATCCCAGCTGGCCTTCAGGGCTTGAGCCCCACAAGGATTCCATTATCACCCTGAGCAGCTCCTCCGCCAACCCACTAGGATTGCCAACTGATCGGAGCAGCTCAGCCAACAAAGCAGCCCGGTGAGTGGGTTTCACTCCCTCCTGGAGGGTGCAAGCAGCACACTTCTGAAGCAGCCTAGGTCGGTTTTGCTGTTCCGCTAAGCGGTACACTTCGCCAATGGTCCCAGGGCATAGGAAATTCTCACAAACAGCATCATCAACCAGACACTGGAGCTCAGGCAGGAGATACTGTTCTGCAACCATGAAAATCTCTTGAGCTAACACGAGAGCGATTGGGGCACCGAGCACGGGGCAAGGCTTGCCACGGCAGCCATGTAGGAAGTGCATAAGAGCCCGGAAGGGCTCAGGTGACACACCGTGAAGTGTCACTGTAGTGCGATTTGATTCTGCAAACCCTCCACTCAACATGGCACGGAAGACTTCGGAGGCTTCACTGATGGCCTGGCGCAAGGCGGGCACCATGGGGCCCAAATCAAGCTGAAAGTGCAAGTCAGCCCTGCCTTCATCCACAAGGCAGGAATAGAAGCAGGGCAGAGGAGAGTCCAGGCGGGGCCGCTTCAAGGCAGGAGAGGAGACCAGGGTAGGACTTGAAGCTGGGGAGCTTAGCAGGAGGGAGAGCGAATCTGAGGCATAGAAGACAAAAAATGGGGTCAGGGTCCCGCGTCAGGACTCCTAGCAGGAGACGCAGACCAGAGAGATCCAGCAGAAGCTTCCGGCAAAGGGAATCCTTCCTGTGGAAGACAGGAAGGGAACAAAGGAAGAACATCACACCTCTGACCTTTAGTTTGGTGCCTCTTCCCAAAATGTTCCAAAATTTACATCAATGTACTTTTGTTGCTCATATGTAACCTTCTCCCTAGCTTTCTCAGAACTCTGGAATTTCACAATTTCAATGGTAATTCTGGAACTCCCTCCCATGGGAGGCTAGGCTGGGCCCATCGTTGCTGTCCTTTCGCAAGCAGGCAAAGACCTTTCTCTTCAGGCAGGCTTTTCTTTAGTGACTAACTGTCCGGGAGAGGTTTTAAAACTAGATGGTTTCCATTTTGTTGCCTCTAGGATCTGTTTTGTGATAGATACACAGTGCGGTATAGCGGATAGAGTGACAAACGAGGACTCTGGAGATCAGGGTTTCTATCAATCATGGAAACTGGGAGAGTGGAACTGGAAAACTACTCATCAAATATCTTGTTTAGCTTGAAAGCCTTATTAGGGTCACTAATAAATTGGTTCATCTTGATGGTACATGGACAACACAAATCTGTTTTAGTAATAATTGACCCAACAGTCTTAATATAAAGTTATTAGTTCATTTAATATTTGAATAATTCAGTGTTTTTAGTTTTTAATATTGTGTTTTAATGACTAATAAGCCCCTTTGAGTCCTTTCTTAGGAGAAAGGCAGGCTAAATTATTTAAAATATTTTTAAACAAACAAACAAACTACAATTTATTTCCTATACCTCCCTGTTTTACCAATGAGCATAAGGATACGAGAAGAGCTGTGCTGAATGAGACACAAGACTAGCGGATGGGCACTTATCGCACTTTGGTGCCTCAGCGCAGTTCGGTGGATCAGGCCTACAGGTGTTGCATGAGCACCCCGGATTCCGTGCCCCGTCAGAAAAAGCACTGGGATCCTCCCTGTCCCGCCTCCTCCTCTGAGTGGACGCCCGCAGAAAGAGGCGGAGCATGGAATCGGGGGCACCCACGCAACACCTGTGGGCCTGATCCGGCCGAACTGCAGTAAATGTCGATCTCTACCAAAGACCAATCTAGTCCAGCCCTCTTATCTGCCATAATGGCTCATGGAATCCTTACGGGAAGCCCACAAGCAGGCCATGAGAGCATAAACAACTTCCCACTTGTAATCCTCACCAACTGAAACTGATTAAAAGGCACGCTGCTTTGATCCTGGAAATAATATGATTAATAGTCATTGATCCCCTTCCCCTCCATGAATCTGTCTAATCCCCTTTCAAGCCTGTCTCACGCTGCCCCTTGTGGAAGTGAATTTCATCATTCAGCTATGTGAGAAATACTTCCCATGATTTATTTTTCCTGCTTAGCAGTCTTCACTTTTAGCAGGTATATGTGACAGAGGAGAAAACACTGGCTTGAAATTCTACTGCTCCCTACCCCAGATGTCTGAATCTGAGGCTGATCAACACCAAGAGCAAACTGTGTCAGCCCAGCAGCCATCTGTCATTCAGAACAGCTGTCGCCATGGGGTACCCAGAAGAAGAAAGAGTTACAACCACAGAAATCAAAGCCATTGTACCTCCTTAGTCCAGCTTGGATGCTCCTCTGGTTGAAGGCATCAGACCTACCTGCAGATCAAGGGAAGGGCGAGCGCACAAGCCACTTGGTCTGATTCACAGCCTGACAGCAGCATATGAGTGAGGACGCCGACACCAAAGGGGGACTCTGCTTGGACACAAAGGTTCATCAGTAGCGTCTCTCCTGCAGGGGGAAGCAGAAGGAAAAAACAGTTCAGAAACTGAACTCAACATAGAGTGGCCCCAACTCAAATGGCATTTGCTTCAATTCTGAGTGGTAGCAATATGTTTGGGGGATGTATGTACTACACCACCAAGTGGAACAAGTTCAGAGGAGGGCAACACAGAGGATCAGGGGACTGGAAACCAAGCCTTATGAGGAAAGACTAAAAGAACTGAGCATGTTTAGCCTTGAGAAAATAAGACTGAGGGGAGATATGGTAGCACTTTTCAAATACTTGAAAGGTAGTCATACAGAGGAGCAAGCTCTGTTCTTGATCATCCCAGAGTGCAGGACATGTAATAAAGGGCTCAAGCTACAAGAAGCCAGATTTAGGCTTAATATCAGAAAAAACTTCTTAGTTCTTAGAATAGTACGACAATGGAACCAATTACCTCTGGTAAGCGCTCCAACACTGGAGGCGTTCAAGGAAAATTGGACAACCATCTGTCAGACTTGTTTTGATTTGGATTCTTGCACTGAGCAGGGGGTTGGATTCAATTGCCTTGTAGGCCCCTTCCAACTCAATTATTCTAGGATTCTATGTTTCTAAGTGCCTCCTGTGAAGCAGAGCCAGCCTGTGTGGCCTTGGGCTATAGCTGCACAGTCCCAGGACACCCCAGAAGGGAATGGGAAACTACTTCTACTCTACCTGGAAAATTACTCTACCTGGAAAAATGTTGAAAAGGGTTGCCGTAAGTCAGAATTGATTTGACAGAACATGATTATTATTTAAGTGGGGAGCATATTTAACTCTGTGGTATACAGAAGATGCTGGGCATAGTCTCCGAGAGGCTCCCTGTAATGGTTACTTTTCAACAGAAATGGAAACCATGCAGTCCATGGGCCATGTGCACCCACCTGTCTGTTTCTGCAGCACCAAGATTCCTCTTGGACCCTTACAACATGACCCCACTAATTACAGTAGTACCCTCGGTTTACGTGCGCTTCGGTTTACATAATTTTCAGTTTACGAGCCGAAATCCGTAAGAAATAATGCCTCGGTTTATGTTTTTTACGGGGGGGGGGGGGGGTGATTCGCTGTACGAAAAGGACGCATCGCACCTGGAGGTTTCTAGCGCCGCCCCCATTGCTACAGCAATCCGCGCTCCGGTTTACGTAATTTCCGCATTATGTAACGTCCCGGATGATGGATTAATTTTGTAAACCGAGGTACTACTGTAATTAATTAATTTTATTTATTTATTTATTTAGCCGGGTTGGATGGGGAGAACCAACAGTGGCTCAAAGTCTTCAGGAACAGTGGTTCTGCTTTAAAACTAGGCTTTGGGACCTCTGCACTTTTAGGGTTTTGCAAAAGCAGAACTTCTATCCGCTTCCAGTCTCGTTTTGCAAGATGGGTATTGCCTGCTTCACAGCTGAGCCCTACATCTACAAGTGATTCTGAGGCTAGACGTCGCTGTGCCTTGACTAACAGTACACCCTGTGGTAATAAAGGCACCTTTAGGAAACCCAGTAACTTGGACAAGTTTTACAACAGCTCAAGCCACACACCAAAGAATGAAACGGGGACAAAGGAACTCCATATGAGAATTGCAGTGCAAGAATCTGAATAACAGCCCATACAGATACTCAGTTCAGACTCACATCCCAAGATCTTAGGTCAGAGGTGGGCAACTCACAGCCCATGAGCCACATGCAGCCCCCCTGCCCCCCACCCACTGTGATGCTCCTATGGACTCCCCTCTATTGCTCTTCTCGTAAACACTAAAGCCTGATCCTCGAACCTCTTCTCTGAATCCCCCTCACACTGTGGAGTTCCTAAATACGCTCCTCCTATACACCCCCTTCCTGAATGTCTCTCACACTTCTCTTCCCATCCTGTTTCCCTTAGCATGGCTCCCCCTCACCCGCCATTGTTTTCCTCTAGTCCCCTCCAACATCACAGAAAGATGCCTGCTTCAGCACCAGTTGTGTTGGTCGTCCAGCCCCCAAGGGTTTCTGGGGGATTCAGTGCTACCCTTAAGTCCGAGAGATTACCCAATCTTGTCCTGCACTGCAGGGCCATCTGAGGAAAATGCCTACCAAGTTCCTTGAACCTCTGGGCATCAAGCTTTCTGGCCTCCAGGTTCGCAGGCTCTTCCACTTCTTCCTTGGCTGTGACGGCCGCCGACGCCTGCTCAGGAGAGACACCAAGGATTAACCAAGCACGGATGAGCGAGGCCCCATAGCAACGCACAAAGGCCTCTAGGCAGGCCGGGTTGCATGTGAGGCGATGGAGAAGCCGAAGGCAGCGAGAGGAGGGCGTGGGGCTCCCCATGATGTAGTGCAGCAGCCCTCGGAGCACAGTCGGGGTGACCAAGCTGCGGCTGGGATCCTCCACTTGAGAAAACCGTGAAAGCAGCAGCAAGGCGGGCGCTTCAGGGGCTTGGAGCTCTCTGTCGCCCCCGTATGGCGAAAAGGAGAGAGGCAGAGCTAAGGAAAGCAACGGGGAAGAGGTCTCCCCAACAGGGCGTGACACTTGAGGGGGTGTTGTTTGCTCGGATGCTGGCCGATACTTGGCCCGACGCCTCCAGCAGGCAGTCGGTGTCCTTGCTTCATCGGGAGAACCCGGGAGGTTCTGAATGCTTGGCTTTGGGCGAATCAAACAGGCTTCGTCTGCAACCGGTGATTTAGCAAGAGATCTGGAGGAAAGCTGACTTTGGTCACTCTTGTCCGGAACCAGCATCTCTGAAGTCGAGTGCAATTTCTTGAGCCCAGGCTCACTCTGGTCTGTTATTAAAGTGATATAGGCTGACTGGTCCACTTCTGCATTTCCTTTTGCTGAATCCAGCATCACTGAATTTGGTGCAACCCCTGAAGATTTGGAGCAGGGCAACCTTGGCCTGTTCTGTCCTGGAACTCTTTCCTCTACATGTGTCGTCCCTGGTTCTTTCTGCTGCGCACTGGTCCCATTTATTTCTTCCTCCTTCACACCATCCGAATCTGACATCTCCGTGACTGATTCTGAACGAGGACTTCCAGATTCATACATTACAGGTATTACCATAGAGCAGTTGCTCTGCTCTGCGTGTAGTCCATCCTGCTCTCCTGAATGTAATGCCTCAGAAGCACTGGCCTGCCCCACAAGGGAAAAATCCAATAATGGGGAATTTATGAAATCAGGGGATTCAGCCCTGGATTGGATATTGACTCCAGAAGTAGCATGACAGGGCCCTGGTGGTTCATCTGGTAGCTCCTGATTGGGACTGACACATCCCTGGGCATCCAATTCGGAAAGAGTGGTATCTGGAGACCACTGTGGGGAAAGTTCACCTGGGCTGGCAATATAGCCTTCAGAGAGAAGCCAGGATCTGCATTGGGTAGAAAAAAAGTGAGATACAGAGAGATAAGCCATGAGATATATTCACTTATTTATTGCACAGATATCCCACCTTTCCTCCACAGTAATTAGGTTTTTCGGGGAAAGAAATGGGATATTTATCATAAGATACTATAGAAATAAAGGCAGAAGGCCCAAATTGCCTCTTAGTCTGTAATGAATCTGTCACCGCATGCATTTTTAGAGCTGTACTAGCATGCCAGAACCATATGTGGCACTGTATGGTTATGAAGTCATGGAACTAAAGACTTCAAAAACCAAAAATCAGTTCTCAAATACCTAGATGTTCCTCATTTTTACAGAACATTCAAAATGCAGGCTTGAAGGTCACATAGCTTTTTGTTTTGTTTGTTTGCTTACTTGCTTTCCATCTGTTTTCACTGATACAGGATTTGCATTTCCTGGGCACAAAGACTTACAGACCTCACTACCTGCAGGAGCCCTCCGCCGACAGCTTTCCAAAACAGCCCCAGATTTTTCCGATCTTACAAGACAAAGGTAAACAAGCTGGTGCCCTTCAGATGTTTTGGACTACAAATGTTGTAAGCAATGGCCAGAAACTATGGGGGCAGTAGTCCAAACTGCAGGCTGCTTACATCTTTAATGCTCCCCACAACAGGCTGGCACTCAGCTCAAGACATCGGTTACCTGAGACTCTGAAAGCTAGAGGACTCTGCACCAGGCGTGGCCTGTTCTCCACGCCGCCCCTCTGGAGGGAAGTCAAAAGAAGCAGCATCTCTCTCATCGTCATGTTCCTCCTCCTCTTCGTCGTCTTGTTCCTGGCCTCTCCACTGCCCCAGTGCTGACAGCCTGCCAACCAGCAAAGGCACCAGCCCGCCAGCCTGCATCACCTCTAGAGCCTCCTCGTCATAGAAGAAAGCAACAAAAGCTGCCACCAGACGGGCATGGGAGGAACTCTGGCATCGATCCCTCAGCAGGGACAGCAACAGCTCTAACCCTCCAGCTTTCCGGATCCGGCTTCTGTTGACCGCCTCCCGGCACAGTAGGCAAAGAGCTTTTATTAAAGGATGAAGGGAAGCTCCAAGTGCCCCAGCTCCATGTCGTTGTCGGATCTCCCTTATCAGCACTTCCACACCTCCAGCATTGCCTATTGCTGGCCTCAGCATACCCTGCAAGCAAAGGTTGGCAATGGCTCCGATGGCTGACTCCCGCACGGCTTGTTTATCATGGCTGGCCAAGGCCACAAGGGGGGGCACTCCACCCCCCAGGCTGAGCTGTTCAGCACAGTCACGACTGCAACCCTTGGTTAGCTCAAGGAGAGCACGCACGGCTGCCCCAACTAGGGCAACATCATCCAGCGAGGAAGTCAAGCGCTCGGCGATGGGCCGGACAACCCCCTGCTGTGCCAACAGAAGGCGATGGGCAGGAGTGTCCGCCAGGTAGCGCACTGCACGGATCACACTCTGTAAACACTCGCTGTCCTGGGAGGTTGTTAAGACCTGGACCAGTGGGGGCACCACTCCTGCAGCAGAAACACGGATGGGGTAAGGAGGGAAGTAAAGAGAAAGACAACCCTATTATAAAATGTTGCATTTACCTATATCTCTACAGTCAGCTGGCAAACATCCAAGCCAGACAGACCTTCCGCTACCAGGTCTCTGTACCTTCTCCGTCCTTGACTGCTCCCCTTTTCCTTACTCTGGCAAGGACACTAAGTGCAACCAATTTAAATATTACAAATATGTCCTATCAGGACTGACAAGTAGCCTGAGAATTTTCAGCAGATCACTTTGTCATACCATCTGCCTCAGGCTGTTAGGGGCCTACAAGAAAACCAGGACCAGCCTGCACAGATGGGTGTCCAAGTTAATGTATTTCCCTCCTGAAACAGAGAGTACCTCATTGTGGATGAGGGAGAAAGGCTGCCACTCCTCCTGCATTCAGAGCAGTAGGAAGCCTGTAGCCCTTTGTACATATAAAACACATATTGTCCAAATCTTACAACCACTAAGAATTGATCCAACCCATAAATCCCACCCAGTGCAGCATCCCATGTTTCACCTGCTTCATGGATGGCCTGACAGTTCTCCGAATCTACAGCCAAGTTGCCAAGAGCCCGGGCCGTCCGGTTCTGGATGCTTTCCGCAGCAAGCGATTTCAGAATAATAACTACAAACACAGAATGTGGGGGGGGAGGGATAAAAAATTCAATGGTAAAGTCATAAATAGCTTACAGAGCCGTAGCTGAGTACTTCTGTTATGGTAAAGAGTCAAGCAACATACAGGTTTAGCTGTCCCTCAGTCCACTAAAACACAGTTAGCGCTGGAGAGGATCAGCTGTTTAAACAGGACAGCATTTGCCAAATGATTCCCTTCTCTGCTCCATCCAATCTTATCTATTTAACATAAACAGCTAGCCTTCTGGCCAAATATTCAGCCTTCTATACTCTAAGATGCCCCAGTGTCTAATACATGCTGTGTAATGCGCTGTATTTTTGAAAAGTTGCAGGTCTTTTCCACACTATCAACAGGTAGCAAAGGCACTGTTTCTCAATTACACATAACATTTGAAGTCTTGCTCCAAATAGGAGGAAACCAACTTCTGCTAACTTCCATATAGTCCCTCATCTAATGTATTCATAATTGAAATAGTTCCACAACCCAGCAGTAAAGACTAATCAGGAGGGATAGGAAAATATAATATTAATAGAACTTGGGATTGATTTGAAGTACCTTTTGACATCACCCTATTTAAAGGATGACGCTGTGGCACTCGCACATCAACAGCCAGGTGGCGTGCCAACTCCAAAAATAGCAGAAAGCAAATTACAGCAAGCTTGGGCATAATCTCCAGCTGCATCACCTTAACATCAGAGATAGGCAGACATTACAGCACATATCCCTTCCAAAGAGTCACAAATTCAACTGGAGTTGCTCTGAAATTCACAAGTATAGATATTGGAAAACAACACGCAAGGCTTAAACTGGCACAGAACTCAAAACTTTTTAAATACCTGATGTGACATGTACAGAAAATTAATTCCCTCTTCAAATCCATAAAGCAAAGCTGGCAACCCTCACAAAATTTCAGAAAACAACATCCTAAGTAATCGAAAGAGCGGGCGATATTGATGTAGACAAGTCACCCGAAATTACCGTGTCCTATATTGGAAAACTGGGGAGTTCCAAGGCTAAAAAGGATGTGGAACTATTCTACTAGATCCCACACACCAAAAGGGGAATCCTATGAAATCCAGGGCTCCCTCCCTTTCCCTAGACTTCAGTCTCCATTCTTGACAAGTGAGAAAACCCTCTGAACCATACCCGACATAATGTAGACAGGTACCCGTCGAGGAAGGGCTTCTCAAAATTTGGAGGATCCCAAATTACAGCCCCCCAACCCACCCCCCAAAAGTGTGACCCCCCTTTCAGGGTGCTCATTCAGCACTTCCTACTGGTCGAGGGGCTCCCAAGCCATTGCAAAAGGCACCTCATACGTTGCACCCCAAAAACGGAGGGGACTCACTCACCAAGGGGCGGGATCCCCCCAAGCTCGCGCACCTGGGTGCGGCTGCCCCCCTCCGTGCAGCAGTTGCCCAAAATACTGAGGGCAAGGTCCAAGGTGCGTCGGGGCCGGGGGGCGCCAGCCAGGACTCCCAAGAGGGGCGCCAGCCCCCCACGGATCCTGAAACGGGCAATGCCCCCCGCTTCCTTGATATGCTGGGTCCGGAGGGCCAGGAGGGCCTTGCCGAGGCCTGGCTCGGTTCCCTTCTGCAGCTGAGCCAAACAGTAGCCGAGAGAACCGGTGGGGGTGCTAACCCCACCCCCTGTACCCCTTGGAGCAGGAACCGCCATCTTGGAGAGAAGCCCCTAACCAAAAAGGCAGGGTGGGTTAAGCCATCAAAGCAAGCCGACCCAGGACTATTGTGGGAATTGTAGTTCTTTCCATAATGGCGAACGGGAAGAAAAACTACAACTCCCGAGATACAATGCAGTCTTCCCTCGTGGCCGCGAGCGGCATGAAGTATGCCGGTGATTGTAGTCCCTTTGCCGGCCATTGTCCATTCACTATGTGGGAAACATCTCTTTGAAAGAGACACAAGTCCCATAGTGCCATGCGCCGAGTAACCGTGCTGTCGTATGATGGAGCGAGGCATGATGGTAAAGGGGGCGTTACTGAAGGCTCTGAATTAGTGTTGCCGCAGTGCGTGGCGGAGTTGTCGGCTGGCTTACGTTGCGTAGCTGGGGTGTTACTGTATTTGCAATCGGACTTCCTGTTTTCTTAAGAAAAGTGACTCGAAGGGATGTGAAGGCTTGGAGCGGGATCGTTGTGACATTCAAACAAAACAATAAAAATAAAAAAAATTTGCCGCGCCCTGCAGATTTTGCTAGTTTTTTTAAAAAAGTTATGGTGATGATGAACCTTACCTCTTCTATGTTGCTATGTGTTCTCACGTCGCTTCCGAGTTAAGGCGACCCTCGAGGGTTTTCGAGGTGCGTCAGTTGTTCAAGAACTGCTTCACCATTGCCACACATACATACACACAGCCATGAGTTTCCATGGGCAAGCAGAGACTTTATTTTATTTATTGATTTTGTTTGTCTTATTTATAAGCCACCTTTCTCCCCGATAAGGAGACTCAAGGCGACTCACAGTATTAAGAACTGGATTAATAACACAGTGTGATAAACATTGAAAAACAATCTATAGACTCGAACCCAGATCTCCTGAGTTTTAACTAGACACTATACTACACTGCAGCTGGCTGGATAGGTCAATGGTTTAGGTATCGGACTCTGGAGCCAGAGGTTGGGCGTTTGGTTCCCCACTGTACCTCCTGGGAGAAGAGCCAGCCTGTATGGCTTTGGGCAAGTTGTAGTCGCTGAGCTCCCCCAGAAGGAATGGTAAATTACTTCTGATATTCTCTACCTGGAAAACCCTGAAAAGGGACACCATAATTGACTTGATAGAATATGACTGTTATTATTAACATAGGTACAGTGATCTGCATAAAACAGAGAGGAACTAGAGAGGAAAAAAGAGAGGTTTTGGTGTGAAGAAGTACATCATCTTCCTCAGTGCAAGTAATACCAAACAAAAAAAGTGCAGGGAATTGTCCCCCAACAAAACTCTAAGACTTGATTTCTCAAAGTGAAGTTCTCTGTATTTATTGATGCTTTTTCCCAATAAAGTGTTTGTAGGGTTGCTTGTAATCAGCAAAATTATTCCATCAAATGTTATCTGAGTAAGAAACAGTGGGACCAACCCCATTCATGCAGGATGAAAGTATCTAACAACAAAGCAGCCCTGATTCCCGACCATTGAAGGGCAATTGCTTTGCAGGAATCAACCCATGACCTGGTACACTGGGCTCTTGTCTCCTAGAGAACTGGCTTCAGCTGGTGAGACGGAGGAATCTTCACCTTCTCCATGGTAAGGATGGGAACCCTTGGGGGAATTTGAAAACAGAGAACCAGTGGATGGGGACACTCAAGGGAGCAATGTAAACAGAGAGCTGATGACTGTAAACTTCAACTATCTGCAGCCACTAAAACAGTCACGTTGGTGTGGATCCGTTATGAGGACACAGGACAGGACAGGGAAGGGTGGAAAAGGGTGTCCACAAGATAAAAGGTACATTTTCCCCAAACATACATCAGATGATCTGTCTGCTAAAAATCAGCTTTATCAAACAATCAGAGCAAGTGTTGGCAGAACACAATGGGGAATAGAGCCAGGAGATTTTGTTTTTCTAACTTCCATCACTCTTGTCTGGTTTGCACAAACAGAGACAGCACATAAAGTAGATAAGTATGTTCATGCCCGCCACAGTCACTAGAGTATATATCATGCGGGAACAGACAAGGAGTGGCCCTCTAGTTCCCAGTATGACTTGCCCCTGGCAGATAGGAGCTGACACCCAGCAGCATCTGGAGGGTTATGCTTTGTGCATCCTGATATAATGTTTGCAAGATGTATGCATTTAGGCCCAAACCAAAACATACCCAACATGTAGGAAACAATAGATTGATACAGACCTGTGTGGATCAAGCTCATGCTGGCATGTCACATGGCACGTGTACAACAATTTTCTAGTTAACTTATGTCAATGTCTGGCTGGCACATTTTCCAAACCCCAAGGCTGCACATGAGTCTGAAGGGTGGGCAGCCATTATTCTACTTCCCCAGTGCCTGTGACCTCAAAGATCATTGGAACCATGGCTCTGCTTATCCAAAAGAAAAGTCAACAAGATCAGAAGAATCTTACCGACATTTTCACATCAAGTATGGCAGCATCTAGGCTGGGAACTTGCTGAAGCCTGGGTGGTGTTCATGTCAAAAATAGCCTTGAATAAGTAAGAGCTGCCAGCTGTGTTGAACCACAATGCCTGCTTTTCGATCAGTTGCTGGCTGGCTGGGGATGATGAGAACTGCAGTACAGAACGACTGGAGGGTCGTGGTGTTGCTCTAGAGCATTCGGAGGGCACCCAAATGGCAGCCTGCCAGCTGACTCCCAACACCGCTTCATAAACCTGAGCAGAGGGAAGTTAGGGAAAAGATTTATCCCTGGTCTGGTTGCTGTTCATTGTCAATCTCTTCCTTCCTCAGCGGCAGACAGGAAACGTTGAGGTGCTTTTAGGCAACCCAATACACAAGGAAGGAAAAACTCAAAGCTGGCAAGAACAATACCCATTATCCTTGGGGAGCTGCTAGGATCTCAACATCTTGTAAGGCCCACCAGCACTGATACATTAGGCAAATGGTGGACAAAGGGCAGCCCTGGGGTCGCATATAGTCCACAAGGCAGTTCTTGTGGCTGACAGTCTTCCCTTGGTTCCCCCCCTTTTTTTTTTTTTGGGCCAAGAAAAGAGGAGTTGAACTGAAGTACTCGGTATTGAAGCTCCTGGAAGCCTCTAGGAATGGTGATTCACATCTTACATAGATCACCAGGCCACCCTATACTGCTCAACACCCTTGGAATACTGCTTTTTCAAAACTGTAAGTGGACTTCTGGCCAATTCTGGTTGGTTGGTTGGTTGGTTGGTTGGTTGGTTGGTTGGTTGGTTGGTTGGTTGGTTGGTTGGTTGGTTGGTTGGTTGGTTGGTTGGTTGGTTGGTTACTTACTTACTTACTTACTTACTTACTTACTTGTGCAGCTCCTGAGCGATCCTGGCCTAGGGACAGAAAACTGGCCCCCACATTTGCCAAAGTAGCCCACTCCTGCATTAGGCCCTCCCATCGACCCACTGCAGTGTGCTCAGATTTTATGAAGCAACACTGGAACACAAGTGGGAAGCTGCTGTATTCGGGTCACCACAAGGCATGCCTCAGAAAAAGGTGAGAAAAACGTAGCTACTTCTACACCTAACCTTCAGCTCCACCATGTCTTCAGATGGGTGCCATGTGCAGCCACATTGAGCCAGTAAAGGGTTTTTTTGGTTGCACCTTGAGAAGAAAACTCATTGAAACAGAAATTAAGGGTCAGACGAGAAAATTCAAGTTCACAAACCAAAAGGAAACTTTCCCTCCTCCGGGGCTGGTCACCCTGAGATTTGTCATTCCACCTGGAGACTTAGGAAAACACAGCAATGACATCTTTGGGACTGCAGCCAATTTTCTGAGACTGGGCAATATTAAACAGAGCACAAGGCCTTGCACAAATATTTCTCAACCTAGACTCACTTGCAGGGTTACTGTGAAGATAAAAATGGAAGCACGTCCTCTGCACTGTCCCAGGATACCTGGAAAAAGAACCAGATGCCATTAATCAGGGATGGGGACTCAATTCGTTGGACTCGCTATCAAGTCGAACTTAAGTCGCACTGGCGACTCAACTCAGACTCGACTTGTTGTTGTTTTAATGACTCAGACTCAACTTGGGTCTTGGATCCCCCCTCCCTTTTTTTCTGGGAAAAAAAGCTCATTTCTAAAAGGGACTCTGACTCGGGACTCGGGACTTGGTACCAAAGACTTACCAACATCTCTGCCATTAAGTCAAATAAAATGTAGGCCATGTAGATTATATGTGGCAGTGGGATGAAGAGACAGACTGTGCTATACTACAGTATTTAGTTATGTCAGTTTTGAATAATCTCCATGTTTCTCTGTCTTTTGCTACACATGTACCAGAAGAATGCTTTTTTTGTTGCTTTTAGCATCTTTTGCTAACCTCAGCTCATTCTCAGCTTTTGCCTTCCTAACACCATACCTGCAAGTCTTTGCTACTTGTCTGTACTCTTCCTTTGAAGCCTGGCTTTCCTTCCACTTCCTATATGTGTCCTTTTTTGTTTTCAAGTCCTCTCTGAACTTTTTGTGAAGTCACATTGTCTTTCTGGCTGTCTTCCATCTTTCTTTTCTTGTTGGAATTGTTTGTAATTGTGTTTTTAGAATTTCCTTTTTGAGAAACTCCCACCCATCTTTGACTCCTTTTCCTGTTAGTATTTCCTGCTATGGGATTTTACCTGTCATTGTTCTGAGTTTATTAAAATTGGCTTTCCTAAAGGACAGTGTATACGTGCGGCTACACTATGTTTTTGTTTCTTTTAAAATCACAAACTCAAGTAAAACATGATCATTTCCCCCCAGAGTTTTTCTCGCTGCCACTTCTTCTACCAAGTAATCTCCATTGGTTAGGATCAAGTCCAGGATAGCTACTCCAGGACTTCTTCCACCAACTCATCTCTATTGGTTTGGATCAAGTCCAGTGCAAGCATCTGGGGCCTTGCTTCTGTTTGAAGCAAGGCAGCGCTTCAAACACTAGTGTCATGTTTCATGAGCCCTCTTGGACATGAGCTCCAGCAAAAATGGCAGCAGCTACTGCAACTGCTGGATGCTTTTTGTCAGCCATGTGCCATTTTACCTAGTAAACCAGTTTAGATTCCTCTGGTACTCATTTCCACAGTCAACAGGGCCCAGAAGCTGTCCCTCACAACCCAACCCTTGCTTGCTTGCTTGCTTGCTTGCTTGCTTGCTTGCTTGCCCTGCTTACGTGATATAAGAGGCTCTTAGGGAAATATAGGGAAATGGGATGTGGCTGCCGTGGCAACCCTAGCGCTGACTCTCAAGAAGCAATGTTTTCAGCCAAATCCAGATTTCCAGCACTCGCTCTGCTTTTCACTGGTAGCAGGGAAACAGGGAGGCAGGATTCTACAAAGTAGTCAAAATTAAGGATTTTGTCAAAAGAAGTTAGTTTTGAGGAGATTTTTGAAGGAGGAGAAACACCTCCCAGGTGCCTACACAAATTACTAAGCTACAAGGTCGGTGGCTTCAACAGAAACTTAAAGTCCTAAATTGCGAAGTCATCATCCTACATTCCATACCTTTGTTTTATTAGGGTGAGGCATCCTTAAAATGGAAAGGATGACAGTAATAAAACAGTGGGCAGTTCTGAGGTAACTCTGGCCTGGTTACCATTGGAGAAGAGGCAGATGTTTGCCAGCCAGCAGTTGCAGACAACATTTGTGGCACACTTCTGAACTTGTCATTCACACAAATTACTGCTACCGGTCTTTCTTTATGGGATGAAACACTCACCTGTTGAGTGGAAGGATGATGAAAGGTCTCACCACCTCCAAGTTGCAACATACGAAACAACGTATGATCTCTCTCTTGATCTCTCTCTCTCTTTGCTTCAGGGCTGGCTTTGACTCAACAATAAAAAAAAAAGAACCGGAGTGACTCTATGCACCTGGGGAAAACCCATGGTTCTTCAGTTCTCCTCAGGATTTGTTCCTCAAGCATGAAAGGGAGGCACTGAGGTTTCTTCTTGTCCGCTCTGTGGGCTTTCTTTTCCTGTGAGATCCTCCAGCTGCCACCATCCATCTTCTGTTCCATCAATTCCACGGCGTCTCTCCCAGAACCTCCTCTCTTATAACTTTTCTTCACCTTCATGAAGTTTGTGAATGTGCTGGTTTTCCCCAGCCCTTTTTCCTTTCGCATTCTGTCTCTCGACAGTGTAATAAGCTTGTGGGCTGGGAATGTGTCTTGGTTGTGTGTGTGTTTGTTTGTTTGTTTAATTTTAGTATAGCACCAGGAGAACATGAAGTGTTATATAATGGTTCAGGAGTAACTTGGAAGTGTTGGAATGTGACTCACATAAACTGAACTAGTTCTTTCTCCCTAGCCTCTCAATACATACAGAGTTTCATGTGCTTTCTTGGAATATCTCATTCTGTTACTTCCAGCCATTCCTTCTGTCAAGCCTAATGTGTTGTTTTTTACCTGCTCTAGGGTAGATGAGCAGCTCCCCCTTCACCATGCCTCAGCAGTATATGACCTCATTTGTCTTTCAAGTCCATTCTCACCCTCTTCCTCCTCAGTTTTTCAGTAAAACATAATTTCCCTTCCAGAGAACCTGGAGTCTTTATTTCCACATCACACAATTTCCTCTAACACATGAGTAACTTACACACAAAGTCAAATACTGATGCCAAACCAGCTTTCCCTTTCAAAGGTCCCAGGGATCCTAAATATGTGCCATTTGTGGCTGACAAAAATCGATTCTTTCTTTGCTTTTCTGCAGAGAGCTCACACCAGAGCTTGGAAATGTTCCTCCTTTTTTAAACTACAAATCCCAGAATCCATTTCCTTTTCCCTATGCAACACATTCCAGAACTTGGAAAGAGTCCTTTTTTGGCCTACCGCTCCCCAATCCCACAAGGTATCATGGCCATGCTGGTTGTGGATGCTGGACACTGCAGTCCAAAACGAATTTTTCACAGTCTGCCCAGGGAGCACTCACAAGCCCCTCTGTTCACCCCACTGTTCTGACACAATGCAGCCCTCCAACTTTCAGCTCCATTGTGAAATGTTCAAGGATGAAGAATCAAGGCGGAAAAGGGGTAGGAGGAATTGTGAGAGGGTATAGGAGGTGGGTGGAAGTGAAGCTGGTCTATCCACTTCCCTCTGCCCCAACCGGTTCTCCCAAATGTGCAAATTAGAAAGAGGTTTACAGTGATGACAAACTTGTGACCTATAAATGTACTGAGACCCTGTGTGCTCTTGGCAGTGTGGAAATTTTAGTGGCTAATAAAACCTCCAACTATGTAGCGGATAAAAGTTCAGGGACCTACAGAGAAGACTGCCTTCAAGTCTCCCACAGTAGACAACCTCTTATTTGGTCAGTTTACATCAACTGGCACTTACTGTCTCAATCATCCATTCAAAGACACTGGTAATGAGAAAGAATAAAAAGGTTTCCATTTATTTACAGCTCTTCATAGATAAAAACAAACAGCATTTTGCTGTAGAAAATATTAACGGGTCACATGGCAGAGCTAAACTGGTTAACTAGTTTCATGACTGACTAACTGACTTGCTGACTACATTGCTATCTGACAGAACACTTCACTGTCTTCAGATTCCATAACTGACTCCTGACAAAACAAACCTGACTAGAAAAAAGTGGGGGGAAAGAATCTGAAGTAGAGAGGTGTGTCTCTCTTAAAACTCGGAGGCAAGAGTGAACAAGTAGCTGCTACTGGACTGACTGGTATTCATCCCAGTTCAGAAAGCTCTGTCCCAGCCAAAACCTCTTAAAAGGCATCATATGAAGGTGCAATAATTCCAACATGTGCTTGTCTTGCTAAGAGGCTGACTACATGGGCATTTAGCCCACTGTTTGGTCCACTGCAGGGTTGGCTGATTCGCTCCTAAAGATGGTGATCAGATGATGTCATTGCTGAGATGAACCAGCCTGCCCCCAGAGTGTTCCTACCTGTACCTTTCTGGCCCCACTCAGGGGCTTCAACTTTTTTGGTGCGAGTAGGATTGCTCTGCTTTAGGCCGTTTCCAGTATGTGTGATCACTAGAAATGAACCAATGTGAACCTTCTTCTTTTAATTTGCCAATTATCGTGAAGAGAGCCACTTCACAATATTGGCAAATTAAACACTTTCTTGCGTAACACTTTTAAGTTCTATGGGGCTATTTGCTTACTATGGATGAATCTTGCAAACACAATTTCACAAAATGAATCTTTTCTTATTTGCATTCATATACTGTAACAGATAACAGGAGCTATTGTAACAATAAATTGTTACAATTTATTGTTACAGTACCGTCCTTGGCTACAGCACCAATTCAGGAATTGCTTGCAGACTTTGCAAAACTCAAGTGTCCCTTTGATTGCAAAGTCAGACAAAACCCCTGAGATGTCCTTATACATCTTCCTCAGCTGAGTTGGGTATCCATAACATAGGAGAATCTTCAAAACCCTAAAATAAAATATCAATACAATTGTATGCAATTTATGAATTCACTATGTAGCTTCACCCCTCCAGCACAAACATATAAAAATTGTATCTAAATCAATCCAACTGGCAATAGCAGCTCCGGCCTCCTCAGCTCTCCCGCTCTTTCTGAGATTCAAACCTCTTACTCACAGCTCTGCTCTCTTTTAGTCCCACCCCTTTGGGCTGAACCAATATTTCATAGGGGTTACACTTGGCTCTGTGAAGGGGCCAAGGAAATGAAAATATATATAGTAACTGTGTATTAAAGGAGTGAGTGTATGCTGCATCACTTCCAAACAGCATGAGTCATATGTATTACAAGTTAGATATGTATATTAGATAGATGTACGCATACCTAATACACATACCTAACTTGTAAATGCACATACCTCATGCTGTTTTTAAAGTGGTACAGAATATATTCGCTCCTCTAATACACAACTATATATATATATATATATATATATATATATATATATATATATATATATATATATATATATATATATATATATATATATATATATATATATATATATATATATATATATATATATATATATATATATATATATATATATATATATATACACAGTGGTGCCTCGCTAGACGATGTTAATCCGTTCCACGAGGATCGCTGTCTAGCGAAAACATCGTCTAGCGAAGCACGTTTTCCCATTGGAATGCATTGAAATCGCTTCAATGCGTTCCAAGGGAAAACGCAGTCGTCTTGCGAAATTTCCCATAGGGAAACCTCGTCTAGCGAGTGAGGGTCCCCATAGGAATGCACTGACAGCTGCACTGACAGCTTTTGACCACTAGTCGGCGCACTCCTATGGGGAAACCTCATCGTCTAGCGAAATTCCCCATAGGGAAACATCGTTTTGCGAAGCGCAGTAGCGCTTCCAAAAAGGCATCGTCTAGCGATTTCCTCGTCCTGCGAGGCAATCGTCTAGCGAGGCACCACTGTATATATTTACTTCCTCAGCCCTTCTACGGAGCAAAGGAAGTGTTTAATTTGCCAATACTGCAAAGTGGCTCCCTTGTTAAGCCACGTTGCGATATTGGCAAATGGACAGCAGGCTGCTGTTTGGGCCAAAGAGATATGAAAGATAAAGGTCCAGTACGCCATTCGGAGGCAAGGATTGCACCAAATAGCATACTGGACCTTCTAGCCGCCCTATTCATCCCACTCCAGCCCAGATGCGTAGACAAGCCCTAAGAAAGCATCTGTACAACAACCTCGTATCAAAGATGTGTCTGATCTCGGCCTATTAATGTTTGTTCTAAAGGGAGTAGGTGGGTGAAACAGGACGCCTGCTCCCACCCTCCTGCACCTAGAAAAACGGGAAAGAGGGAAGGCGGTTTCTAAGGGGACTTATGGAAAAATCCACATTCCCTTAAGCTCTAGAATGAAAAGCAAGGCTTTCTATGCTAGACTTGTTCCCTTTTTTTTTTTCCTTATAGAGAACTCCTCTATCTTTGCTATTCGATGCCAAGATTGTACCTGGCGTGCCTGGTACCATATTGTCAAAGAAGGGGCTGCAGAATTTGAAATAAAAAGAATCAAGGATGTGCAAAGAAAAAGAGAAGTGAGAGAACAAGGATGTAACATCTTATGAGCCCCCCCCACACACACACACACAAGATTAGCTAACCTGCCCCCACTGTTTCTGTATCTTCTGGGCTCCTATGGGCTAGTGAGTCCTCTGTGCATTCACTAGTATGCCACTACTTAATCTTAACTCCTCACTTCTTCCTTCTTTTCCCCTTAAACAGTGAATCTAAATCTGTTACAGATGGCCCTTATTCGAAAATGAAGGAGGAATTATTATTCTCATTGTACCTGGCATGAAGACATAGTGACAGAGAGCAGCTTCCCCTGTTGAATTTCTGTCTGCCCAGTAGCCGACATGGGCGCTCCGACAGGAGCAAAATGGCAACTTTAGCTCTGTGAGAGGGTTTATGCCTCTACATTTCATTGGCAAAACAAACAAACAAACTTATATAAACAAACTGGATATCTATCCAGTCCACCCTTCAAAAGAGGGCTAGGCAGAATTGCCTCCCAACATGCTAAATCACACTTCTCTTCTTCTTAGGCTTTCTGAAAGATGAAAAGAATCCAGTCTGCGAGGCCCGGTGGGTCAAGGAATAAGTACACTGGAACGTAATCCCAGCTATGGAGAAGCAAGAGAAACTCGGTGGGTTTAGGGCTGCCAACTACTTCATGGATTCATCCTTCTTTATCTTTCACACCAGCCTTTTTTCACCACATACTTCAGCCTGTAATACTTTTCACCCCTGTATTGTGAAAAGTGTCTCCTGTTGGATTTTGCTGATCAAAATACAGTACTCTGAAAGATACAGGCGCAGTCTGGGCCATTTGTCCCCTGGTCAGTTGGCAGCACAGCCTTGGATTAGGATTCAGATTTCACTCCAAGATTCAGAAGTCCTACCCTGTTTCCCCGAAAATAAGACCTAACCTGAAAATAAGCCCTAGTATGATTTTTCTGGATGCTCGTCATATAAGCCCTACCGCAAAAATAAGCCCTAGTTAAGTGAAACCCCACCTTCCACCCTTGTGCAGCAACCAGAAGAAGATGACATGACTGTATTTGAATAAATGTAGATTGTTATACTGTACATGAAAAAAATAAAATAAAATAAAACATCCCCTTAAAATAAGCCCTAATGTGTTTTTTTGGAGCAAAAGACCCTGTCTTATTTTCAGGGAAACACGGTAGATCCCTGGAACAGGTGAATATCATCAAGTGTGGGGCAAGAGAAATAGTGGCCAACCACTGTCCCTTTTCAGGGCTCCTGTGCCATTGAGAAGCAGGGAGTCCAACTCTTCCTCTGACACTGTGAATATACATGAGTTTCTGAACTTTGTCACAAGGAAAGGGAAAGAGCTCTACCAGATAAAAAGCAGAAACGGTGAGGAAGAACCAGTAAATCTGGGTTCCTTAGAAGCAGTGGGACTTAGATGAAGACATGGAAAGGGTGGGTGTACCCTTCATCTTGTGAAAGGCAAACAAGCATGATGCAGGAGTTCAAGCTTTCGATAAACATGAACGTGCTCTTCCCCATGTGGAAAGCCTTGGTCTTGCTTAGAGTCACTTCCTAATTGTGTAACTCGCCTTGCTTTCTCACATCCTTTGTACATCCTTTGATTCACCTTTGCTCCCAAAGGATGGGTTCAAGGCTCTAAGCATGACTTTTTCTGGGGACTGGCTCATCTTCCTCAGTCTGCTCACCTAACAGCCTCCTTGTTTCCTCTTCTCCTTTCCCCTCCTTCTTGTAATCTACCCTCCCTTTCTTGGTAATTCCACACTCTCTCTGGGCGGTGACCTTAATGCATACATATATACATGTATAAAGGAGGCGAGGATGCTTTCCCACCATCATCAGTGTTACCTTGTCCTGCTGGAGAGAAGGAAGGAAGCACACAGTGAGCTGGTGAGCGAGCCTTCCAAGGGTAGGAAGACCAACGGTCGCTGGTTTCGGGGATGAAGTCAAAAGGGTCCATTTTTGTGGTTGCTTTTTTTATTTCCTGGTGTTTTGTTTGTTTTTTAATTTGCTGTTTTTATTGTGTTTTTGTGTGGCAGTACTTAATTTCTGGTCACTCTTCTAGTGGGAAGTGCTGCATCCCAATTGCTAACGTATATGGTTAGTACTGCAGCTGAGTGACACAAGAAAACAACACACTTCGCACGTGCTTAGAGGCACACTGCTGCTGACTGAGAATATACTAGCTGCGTTCATTCCAAGGACCTGTCAGGTCTTGTATTCAGATGCATCTGAATGTATATAAGTAGAATGTGAAGGCGATAGCTTTTCCCAGTATCTGGTGTTCAAGGGTGTTAATTGTAGAATTTAGGATGTTCATTCCCAACATCTAGTGTTCAGAGGTACACTGCCTCCGGACATGGAAGCTCTATTTTGCTATCATAGTTAGCAGCCACTCTTAGGTCCACTTCACCCAGACTTCTCTAATCTTCTTAAAAAGTCAGCTGCACTAATTCTGACAGTGAGTTCTGCAAGCTATTTTATTATGTTTACGAAGATGAGAATGATTGCTTTCCATGTTCTAATACTTGGTTCTGGCATTTTCAAAAGGTTCCGATTCATATCAGGACCATAAGTAAACATTTTTGTGACTTCCCTTTTATAAAAAATAAATAAATCTGTATATTGGCATGTGTGTAGATTGCCATGCACAGTGACCTTGTGTGTTTTCTTCCTTGAGTGTGCCTAACACAAACACACACACCCCTGCATGTTGTTGTCGTTGTTGTTTCATGCTGTCAAGTAGCTTCTGGTTTATGTTGACATTATGAATGAGTGATCTCCAAAATGCCCTGTCCTCAACTCCCCCTGCGCAGCTCTTGTAAACTCAAGCCTGTGGCTTCCTTGATGAAGTGAATCCATATGATAGTTTGTCTTCCTCTTTTCCTGCCGCCTTCCACCTTTCCAAACGTTATTATTTTTTCCAGAGAATCCTGTGTTTTCCTGAGGCACCCAACGTAGAACAGCTTTTGTTTCAACATTTTTGTCACTAGAGATATTTCATGCTTTATTTGATCTAGGATCCACTTGTTCATCTTTCTGGCAGTTTAGGATATCTGCAAAGCTCTCCTCCGGCACCATATTTCAAATGAATCACTTTTTTTTTCTGTCAGCTTTCTTGGGACTGCAATTCCTTGCAGCTTCCCTCCTACATCGTATATCAGTGTGTGATCAATTATATATAATGATCTCTGTGGAGCGCTCATGCATTCTCCAGTGCAGATAAATCGGAGGTTCTATTGCCGTTATTATAAAATGTTTCTGATTCCAATTACCACAACACAACTCTCTCCCAATATGGATTAACCTACACCTTTTTAGAACATCAGCAATCCAATTTCAAAGAGGGGCTTCCAAAATCTGTAGGTTAGGATATGAAAATTGACATTTCCCTCTCATGTAGAGTGGCAAAATTTCAACATTTTCTGAAAGGTGTATGTTTATGAATTATTTTTTCATAAGATAACCTTGTTTAAATTGTTTAGGGATAAATTGTTTAAGCTTTTTATGATGTTCTCAAGAGGGACTGAACCATCTTTTCCTAGCTTTTCTGGTTTAAGTTATAATGTGAACAAGCTACTGGATTTTAAATTTTAAAATTGCGTTGGAAAGCAAATTAATTCATCTACAAATAAGTAATAGCGACAATCATTTTATCCATTATGGATGTTAAGATACAAGTCACATGGGAAAGAAAAGGCCAAACTTTCCCCCTTTATATAAGGTTTATTGTGCGCGACACTTGATTTTACTAAATAGGCACCTGAAGTATATTAAACAAATTACCTTTCCAACTTTGTTCATCATATTGTACATTCAAAAAGCCACAAAAAGATGGTCATTAGATAGCTCAGTGGGGATTGGGAGTCTGACTCCTCACTTAATAGGGGTTGATCCATAGGGTCCTTTCTAGCTGTGCAGTTCTAAAATGATTATGGTATCACAAAAAACTTAAGCAACCAATCCAAACAAGCTATCACATGAACATATATAATCTGTAGCCATATGCCTCTGAAAAAGTCATGATGACATTTGGGCAGCTGACAGGATAAGCAATCACAGCTTTGGTCCACAAATGTATGGGAAGTTACCAGCAGCTTCCCCACAGCTATAAATCCCAGTTAAACATCATGAGGTGGTTTAGCCAGTCACACTGAGTTTGGGGTCCCTCCTGTTTCCATTGTCTTTTTGATGTCCTCAGCAATTACTTGAAGTCCAGCTGTGGCCAACACCACTAGCTATGGATGTTGTGGTGCTCTTTGAACCCTCCTCCACTTTTCAGAGACTTCTGGAGGTTATAACAAAACTCGTCTTTTTGACTTGACATCTGGCAGCCAGCATTAAACTGTTGATGGTGAGATTTTGTGTGTCGGTTTTGTTTCTTCTCCTAGAAATGCAAGCTTTGCTATATAGTGTTACACATTTCAGAATGTGACTTTTCCACTACAGCTCCCAAAATCCACCACACAGCATAGCTAGATAACGATGGGGATAGTTTGGGAGCTGTAGTCTTTAAAATGTTAACAAGCTCTGAGTGTCACTGTTCCCCATTCATATTGGCCCTCTGCCTAGCTTGTGACAACTGAATAGTCCAAATAACAATTTCCTGCCCAAAAATGTACACAAGTTTCTAGACCTCATTGTTGCTGGCAAAATAATGTTGTTGTTTTTTCCTTTTTATTTTTTTTCCAAATTTTTATTTATATAAATCATGACAATCCATCATGTTACAAGTAATAAATACAAGGCTTAACACAGTGATCTATCATCTTACTTATTATGTAATTTAACTGTTGACCACCTGCTATTCCCACATTCCACAACGTCACATTTACACCATTCCCCGTTTCATCTTCGAGAAATATCGACCAACACCTCCATGGCGTAACGTTTGCCATTGATATAGGGCAAAATAATGTAAAATCATGTTATAGCATGCCACACTTGAAGTGTGATCGTATGCCTTGCTCCTGCTGGTCTACCTCGCCGGGTTGCTCTGAAGATTAAAAAGGTGGGGAGGAAAGCAATGTAGACTGCCTTGAGCTCGGTGGAGGAAAGGTGAGATATAATGGATAGACGGACGGACGCTAGCGAATTTGGTGTATTTCTATCTGCATACATTTGTTCAAGAATTGCTTCATTTAAGCACTTTTTCCTCTGAACCTTTTTCTCTAGCTGACACCACATATGATGGCTCCTGTTTGGTTACCAAAAACCCTTCTTCTGGTTGTTTTGCTGTCAGGAGGAAGCTACGCAATTCCTGAAGGTATCACCTCACATTTCCATCATACCAGTCTTTTAATTTGGGTATCTGTTGGGGTGGAGGGAGTAGGTGTTGGTAGTAAAGGAAAATTCCTCAGTGTGAAAGCTTACGCCCTCTGTGCTTCTTTCCTTTACAGATGCCTGGTGCTACAATGAACCACGATGTGGTAAGGGGGGGGGGGGAGCCTTTCCCTTTATGTCATTGAGTCTTAGGGTGCAGTCAGATGAGGAAATAGCTCCCCTTTTGGACCATTCTGCTGCAACCTGTGATCCAGCCTGACCCCAATGCATGCCCAAGCTGGACCTTCTGAGTCCAGCAGGAGAGCTAGTCTTTTGGGGGGGACTAGGATGGAGCAATTCCCCAGTAGACAGAAAGGTTGCTTTAAGGGAGATCACAGCCAGCAAAGCAACCCTTTCAGGCCCGACGCTTTCTTGCTGTCTGATCACACTTTAAACTAAAACTTCTCAGACCAAAACTCAAGGGCCGTGCTCTGTGTTGAGTGAAATGTGCCCCTTAGCATGTGCACCGTGCACTTTTCTCAACACTTAGGAACCACAACCTGATCTGGACCTAGGAACGTGTGGGAGGGATAAACTGAGGATATAGCCTTCATGACGGCTAGTGTTTGGGCAACTCTTTAAAAAAAACATGTTTACCCACTGATTCTCATGTGTTTTGTTCTTGGCTGTTTCCCCTCTCTCTCTCTCTCTTGACAAGCACCTAACACATGGTTGTCCCTTGGTCATTGTAATGGCAAGAGACAGTCTCCGATTGACATCATTTCTGGAAAAGCCACTCATAACTCGAGTCTGGGCGCTGTGAATCTCACTGGCTACGGTGACAGGAAAAAACTGTTGGAGATAAAGAACACTGGGAAAACAGGTGACGGTGCAATTGTTTAATCGCAACGGACTTTAGCTGGACCAGAGATTCCATGCTCTACTTGTTAGGCCTGCTGTATTTGTGCTCCAGCAACAGAAACCGGAGAAAACTGACTTCTTGAACTATAAATGGCTGGGGTTTCTGGGAGTTTGAATCCAGAAAGTCCCATTTTCCAGCACAATAATGTGGTTAGCAGAAGTGAAGAGAGAGAAGCAGAGAATTTACATCTCCACCCACATTCCCCTTCATTGCTAAACTCTTCTAGCTATTTGATGTGAAACATTTTTCCCATACAGATTATGATCATTTTATGAGATTCAAATCAAAATAATTCTCATGTAAGTAGGCTTACATAAAAACTCCAACGGTGTTGTACTGTTTCAGGAAAAATAACATATTGCCACAAACAACACACAATCCAGTAAACGCTGCCTGAGTACAAAGGATGTATTGCCACAAACAATATAAGCAAAAGCATTGCGGCACTTTAAGGACTAATGTTTGTTTCAGTGTGAGCTGCCATGAATAACGATCTACCTCTTCAGACAGAACACTGAAATAAATTTGTTTGTTTTAAAGGGCTCCTTGTATTTTTCCTTTTATTCATGTTTTCCTTTTCTATCTAAATCCTGTAGTTCTAACCTAAGTGTGCTTATGGGAAACTTTTTATTTATTTATCTATTTATTTATTTATTTTGCCCGCCTTTATCCTTAAAAAGGTCCCAAAGTGGCTTACATCATTAAAAGACAATATTTAAAGTTATAAACAGTAAGTATGCAAATACTAAAAAAGATGAGACAAATACCACACTAAAAATGGTTAAAAAAAATCAACACTAAAAACACATTTGAAGCAACAAGGTACAATGCTCCATTCAAAACCCCTTCTCAGACGGCCAATCACTCAGGGAAAGCCTGCCTGAAGAGAAAGGTCTTTGCCTGCTTGTGGAAGGACAGCGAAGATGAAGCCAGCCTGGCCTCCTGTGGGAGGGAGTTCCAGAGTCTGGGAGCAGCTACAGAGATGGCCCTCTCCCATGTTATAACCAAACACACCTGTGAAGGTGGTGGGACAGAGAGAAAGGCATCTCCTGATGATCTTAAAACCTGAACAGGTTCATAAAGGGAGGCAGGGTCCTTGAGATAGCTTGGATCCAAGCTGCTTAGGGCATTATAGAACCAACCTATTGAATTGTGCGCAGAAACATAACCCCAACGAAGTCCATAGGATTTATTCCAAAGAAAATATCTTTAGGGTGGTAGCACTGATGCAAAACACATTTGGGTCCTTTTAAGGAGAAAGATAGGGTTAAAATATTTTCAATAAATAAATAAAATAAATAAATTTGTATTTGTTTTTTAGAAATCTAATGTGAAACAAAGCTCACCTCCTTCTCACAAATAAGATATTGTGCCTTGGATGTCTCTCCTCCACCACACATGGTTTCTGAGTCACCTCTGAAGATTGCGCCATCCCATGTTCCTGCAAATGCTCCTGTAATCCACAGTCCATTAAACGTCACCCGAATAGAAAGGGTGTGTGGATATAGATATATAAAATATCCAGCCGCTTATGCTGATTTTACTTTCCCAAGTGTGTGAATCAACCTGTGGCTTAAGTTACTCAATGCATGTCAGAACACCTCCCACCAAGTTATGCAAATCAGGTGTAGATTTTGTGGGGTGGGGGGAATGCTGATGTTCTCCGTTGATTTCCATCCCAGCTTTTAATGGTTGCATAACCGGGAAGTCTTTTTGTTTTTAATAACTTCCAGAGCCTTTACTTCTTTGGTGTTCAGGACCCAGAATCCCCCTGCCTACATACCAATTAACCATGCTGGCTGGGGATCCCAAGAGTTGTAGCCCACAACAGTAACTTTTCTGAGCTCCAACTTAATTACCTTTCATCGAAATGTGTCTATTTTTCAATCCCATTTTTCCTGCAGTTGACATAGAATTGGCTAGTGGTCTCCTCCTGAGTGGCCCTGGTTTCCTGGCTCCGTACACAGCCAAAGCTTTCCACTTCCACTGGGGGAATGGTGTCTCTAGGCCAGGATCCGAGCATTATATCAATGGAAAACGTTATGCCATGGAGGTGAGGATATATTTCACATCCTAGCAATTTTGGGTCACTCCACTCGGAGCCTGATAGCGCTCGAGTGCTCTTAGGAGTTGAGATGAGAACCTGGAAAATTTGGATTGCCACTGGCCATACTGTTTGGGAATTTGGTGGATTTTAATCCTCCCCTCTGGATACTTTTATTAGTTCTGCCCTAGTATGAGCCGCAACTCTGTCCTGGAAAGTTTAAAGAAACAAGAATAATAATTAGAATAATATGTACCATGATCATGGAGAAAGCACATTTCTTTAATTCTTGCATATTTTATTCATTATTATTAATATGATGTGCCATCAGGTCAATTCTGACTTATGGCGACCATTTTTAGGGGTTTCCAGGTATGGCATACTCAGAAGTGGTTTGCCAGTCCCCCCTTCTGGGCTCACCCTGGGACTGCACAGCTTGCCCAAGGCTACACAGGCTGGCTCTTCTCCTGAGATGCACAGTGGGGAATCGAACTCCCAACCTAAACCACTGAGCTATCCAGCCAGCTTATTCTTGTGTAACACTAAAGGCCATCTACTCTGAATTACAGTGGAACCTCTACTTACGAACTTAATCCATATTGGAATGCTGTTCTTAAGTTGAAACGTTCGTAAGTAGAGGCAAAATTTCCCATAGGAATGCATTGAAAACCATTTAATCCGTTCCGGCTGTTTTTCGTTCTTATCTAGAGGTGCCGTTCGCAAGTAGAGGCATTAGTTCCCATAGGAACTAATGCAAAGCCGGTTAATCCGTACTCTACCACTAGGGGGAGAAATTTTTTTTTAACCTAAGATGACCTAAGGTTAAAAAAAGGGCAGGAATTTTTTTTTTCGGTTCATAAGTTGGAGCTCCGTTCGCAAGTAGAGGCAAAATTTAGCGAACGGAGTTGTTCGTAAGTTGGATCGTTCATAGCTAGGGACGTTCGTAAGTAGAGGTTCCACTGTAATACGCAGGGCTTCTAAGTTAGAGAATCTATAAGAAATTTAAAATGAGTAGATCTAAGGACAGTGACAGGGAAAAGAACACTAACAGATTTCTCATCTGTGATAACTTTTAATTTGCATTAGTCTAGCTAGACCTATCCCAAAACTCACCATATTTTAATCTCCTCAGTTACACATTGTGCATACGAAAAACAACCTGAGCATCTCAGATGCACTGAAGGATCCAGAAGGCATTGCTGTGTTAGGATTCTTTGTTGAGGTAAGAGAAAAAGACCAAGTTATGTCTATTAACAATGCTTCCATCAGCTACTTTTGGTTTTGTAACATTTGGTTTTAATTACTTTTTTCAAAATTGCTCTGGGGACTGTAGTTTAATTCTTTCTCCTTCCAAATTACATGATTTTGTCACTGGGAGAATGATTAAAATGGGAGATGCTGGATTCTAAAATCTGTGGATTCTTTCATCACACGTCCTGGCTGTGACGTCTCTTACCATCTTCTTTATCTTTCAGGGCTCTAAAAATGCGACGGCCAAGACAGCTGAAGCCTGGGAAGCATTTATAAAGAACCTTGAGAAAGTATCTGTAAAAGGTCGGTCTGCCAGAAAAGCCAAGAAGAATATGGAGTTCTTTTCCTGTTTTTGAGCATCCACAATGGATATTTTTGATTGTTTTTGCTTCCAACTGTAACTAATTTCAAAATGGTGTGATTATTGCAATGCCCTGAGTGCAAGCCTCAGGAATAGGCATTTAATCCTTAGATGAAAATTGGACACCTTGTGAGAGTCTGGGGGTCATTTTTAAATCACCACTCCCAACATCAGTGGGCCATACATCTTGGCACTAAAGAAAGAGAGAGAGAGAGAGAGAGAGAGAGAAATCACTGGGGAAAAAAGCAAATAACATTTCTAGAAATCTTGGTGTGCAAATTTTGATGTTTAAGCATTACTTTTCTGCACTAATTTTCTATTTTGGATCATAGAAAACCATTTCTTAGAAACAGGAAGTGGCCTGGCAGCCACTTCCTGTTTCTTTCTTTCTTTCTTTTTTCAGGGAGTTATTTGAGGCCTCAAACAGGCCTAGAAAATAGCATTTAAATGCCCTTTTTTGATTCAGAAAAGAGTTTGAGTTTAAGGGAATCAGAGGATGCATAGGGAGTCACACTGGTATGCCTGAGGGGTCTTTTCTTTTCTTTCTTCATGTGAGAAGCACCACTGTACCATTAATAAATATGTCGGATAATTTTTTGCACAACCATCGGCAGTCTTAAGAGCATTTGGGGCAGCTAGCATCAAATCTCCCATAGTGCATGTTGATACACTGACATAGGTGTGAAGTTGCCCATTCTTTTCTACACTCTTTCCTCCAGGGAGCTAAAGATGGTATATATGTTGTGCTCTACCTTTCCTCCACATAGTAAACTTGTTAAGTAGCTTAGGCTACTAAAGATAGTACCTACTCCAACATCATCTAGTGAGCTTCATGGCTGAGTAGAGATTTGAACTTAGGTCTCCACAGTTCTAGCCTGACGTTCTCTCTAACCACTGTGATAGATCAACTCCCAATTTTAATTGGCTGTCAGTTTTTCTGTGATACTTACTGCTAAAACTGGATTGAAATCTATTTTAAATTTGGAAGATGGATGCCACTAAGGATGCCATCAGATGGGGAAACAGCTCACATTCTGGACTGTTTGTGGCACAGTCTGGTGCAAGCTATTTCCCAGTGATCACACAACATACAGACAGACCATTGCAATCCAGTTCATGCCCAAGGTGGACTTTTTTTGGTCCGACTGCAGGGCAGACCACTCCTGGCAAAGCAACCCTTTCTGGTGCAATCAGATGTAATTCTTTCTCATTGTCTGATTGAGTTCTGACCCTCCCTCTCCTGTACAGGCAAAGAAGAGGAACTCGAGAGTACCGTCTCTCTCCTAGACTTGTTGGGCTCCACAGACCTTGCCCGCTATTACCGCTATCTTGGATCTCTCACCACTCCTGGCTGCAACGAGGTTGTAATCTGGACCATCTTTGCGGATCCTATTTTGGTACCTCCCAAAGTGGTGAGTGAGAGCAGCAGCCTCAGCAGCAAGGTACAGGGGGGGAAGCAGAAGAAAATGGGAGGGCTTGCTTAGAAGAAAGATGGTAGAGATTCAAAAAGCTGGTAGGTTTGATGATGACTGCTGCTGATTAGCAGCAGCACTGTTTTACAGTATATACCATGATATAGCTATTTATTTGTCCCATTTTTGTTGAGTGATCTCAAGGTAGCAAACAAGGATGTCATCCTTTATTTTCTAGCTTCACAATAACGCTGTGAGGGAGGTCAGACCCATTGACCTTCATAGTTCAGTGGGAACTTGAACCTAGCTCTCCTAAGTCCCAGTATTCTGGCCCCAAAAGCACATACACACTCTCTCTTAATCTTAGAACTGCAGAGCCTGGAAGAGACCCTATGGATCATCGAGTTCAGCCCCTGTCAAGGAGGCACCGTGGGGAATCGAACTCCCAATCTCTGGCTCTGCAGCCAGATACCTAAACCACTGAGCTGTCCAGGAGTTCTGTATATATATTTCAGATGTATTTATTTATTTAAAAATATTCAGACCCCACTTTTCTCCTAAAATGGACCCAAGGTGGCTTACAGTATTAAAATCTAAGAACAACGTATTGCAGTATTTAAAAAGAATTCAACAAATACAAGAATAAAAACTAGCATTTCATATGAGAGATGGGTAAGAGAGGTCAGGAATATAGAGCAAGTTCTTGGGTTGATATAGGCAGCCAAGTGGCAGTGGAAGGGTGGCTAAGGCACCGATAAGGTAACACCAAAGAAGATGGTCTTGATGAAAAAGAAGCCTGGTGATGCACAGGAAGCCTCCTGGTGACTGAGACAAGGAGTGGCACTGTAACATAACATTAAATATACATAGCCCAGTGGTTTAGGCATCTGGCTGCAGAGCCAGAGGTTGGGAGTTCGATTCCCTACTGTGCCTCCTTGACAGGGACTGGACTCAATGATCCATAGGGTCTCGCTCTGCAGTTCTGCAGTTCCAAGATATTATTATAAATTATGTATTTATCACATACATGCCCTGTTCACAATATTCTGGGGAAAGAAGTACAGTGATGCTAATTCCTGTTATATGCAGTGCCAGATTTATACACAAGCTAAGTAACCTACTGTACAGCTTAGGGCCACTAAGTTTGATTAATCGGTCAATTTTAAAAATACGTGGTCTTTCTGGTAATGTTATAGGGCCTCCTAAATGTGGCATAATTTAGAACTCAGCATGTTTCAATCCAGCCTTGGCTGCCTTTTGCTTTTTTTGTGGTGCGATGTTGTTTTCCTAAATTTCTTCCTACTTAGACATTTTCTCAAGCCGCCTAACGTCTTACTTTTCCCTCCTTTGATAGGTTGAGGCCTTCCCATCTGAACTCTATGCCACAGAGTCCTCCAGTGGGCCACAGCTAGAGAATAACAACCGCCCTTTACAGAAGAATGGGGACCGGAAAGTGGAAGCATCTTTAAAGCTTCGTTCTGCTGCCTCCCTTGTCTCCCAGTCAGCAACATTTCCCCTCTTTCTTTTCATCATTACTCTTATGTCTTTCTTACCTGCATAAAGGCCTGAGGAGGTGGTAACCACATGGAGGGTGAGTTAGCAGGCTCTTCTCAGGGTTCAAGGCCAGAACACTATCCTTCCCATCCCACCAGAAACTGTTATTTCACCTCCATCTGCCTTATCAACTCAAATGATGTGAAAAGGATGGGAAGTGTACATTTCAGCCAAGCAAGGAGTACAAAGAAGAGACAGATGGAATTTCTATGTCCAGCTTTAAGGAAGGCTGGTCTGTAACAGCTAGAACTCACATGAAACTATCTACTCAAAACTAGCTAGTTTTGGTGTTTGAAAATCTCAGATTCTCAATTAAAAGGCAAAAAGCAAAAACACATGATACTTTAAAGTATCCCAAATAATTGTTTGGGCTTAAACTCATTGGTATTGTCACCAGAATTTGAGTAATGATACTGGCTTTCAATACACCCAAACTGAAAAGCTACAGAAAAGCAAAGGAAGAAAAAAATCAGGGCAAATATAGAGTTTGAGGTGGATTTGGAAGTTCAGTTTTTTCTGTACAGAATTGATTCATGTTTGTTTGTTTGTTTTTAATTTCAAAATTAGTTTCAGCTTTAGTTTTAGCAGAGTCTGTGACTCTTCAAACTAGTTGGTACATCAGGTGATGACTTAACAAATTCCGTTCATATAATGGTCAGCTTTAGCTGAGACTAACTATTGGACTGAATTAACCCCAGAGTGATAGAGCACTTAGATTCCCCCACTTCCTGTCATGCTACATACCATTGTGCTTGTTTAAGATTTCTCCTCAGGTGAAACACTGGGGGAAACAGCCGCCTTTGAACTGCCTCACCTTCCCTCTTAATCTTAGCATTGGTTTGTTTCTTCTTATGCCTTAATTCTTTAATTGCAGAACAGAACTATATAATCCTCTGTTACAAAGGCCTATAATTTTTCAAGCTACCAGCCACTCCCCAGTAATGGAAACAAATTTTTTTAAAGCTGTTTCAGCCAGAAACTTTAAGGAGTGGGAAAACAAGGGATGTTACTTACTTATTGCTTTTTTGATACCTCTAGTGTAAAATAGCTTTGAAAAGGACTAAAAAATAAGATGTGACTTGATGCTCGATTAGACATGATATTTGCACATATCTTGTTATTGTGTCATTAAGAGGGGGGGGGGGGAACCAGAAGCAATGGGGCAGAAACTCCTAATGAAAAACCACATGTCATAGTTAATTTGGCTCAAATGCCACTATCCCTGGGCTATGGATATTTTAAAACCATATTCCCAAGAGCAAATTAGATGGCAAATATGTCCAGTTTGACCCTTAAAGAACTGATATGCACAACAATTAAATTAAGTGTGTGTGTGTGTGTGTAGGCATATATAAATGAACAGAAGTAAGGAATAATAAGCATTCTTATCATAATTCATATATCATTAATATGTGATTAGCCATTCCACTGTATCAGTGGTTTCCAACCTTGGGTAACCTGGATGTTCTTGGACTGCAACTCCCAGAAACCCCATCCAGCACAACTGGTGGGGAAGGCTTCTGGGAACTGCAGTCCAAGAACACTTGCGTTACCCAAGATTGGGAATTAGTGCATTATATAACTACCTTTCCTCCAAGAAGCATGGGGTGGTCCATTTGCTGTTCTCACCTTGTTATGTGCAGTCCAGCTACATCACACTTATAGCTTATTGCAATCCTAATGGTTTGCAAGATATGTGAGATATTTAAAGTGTAGTCGTAGCAGTACCACCACCCCAATGAATTTTCATGGCCCAGCAGGGATTTAAACCCAGATGTCCTGAATCCTAGTCCAGTACTCTATCCACAACAGCACACTGGCTCAACAACCTAATTTTGTTCCCACAAAGTGGGATTTGAACCTGCAAGGGCAGAGAACAATGCAGCGCCTTAACCACTTGGCCATGCTCTCTTCTAGCCCACAACTCTTGTGAGGTACATTAGAGAGAGAAGGAGAGTAGGCCAAAACAGAGGTTACAGGTAGTCGTGTCATTAGAAGAGTAGGGAACTGAAGGGAACTTACACCTTAATTTCCCTCAAGAGAGAATGGTCTTTGGGTGTCACAGCATGACTTTCTTCCAACTCCTAGAGAATACTAATATGATTTCAACACCTGTCAAGGATGCTTTGACAGCAACAGTGTCATCCAGCCAGCATTGCAGCAGAATGGAGATTTGAACCTAGATTTCCCAGTCCCATCATTTTGACCAATACACTGCACTGGGTTATTCTTCAACAACGTATTCTTCAGATTTTCCACAGAAGGAGGTTCGTGTCCAAACAAGTTTTGTAAAGCTGTCCTATGTTTTCTTCTGTTCTGATATCAAAACCTGAGATGACCTCTGTGGCGGTCGCCCCACTTCACTCCTGTCAATCACACTCAGGGTCTCATTTACATGAGCCTATGAGAGGAGTGGAGGGGCAGAGTCACCAGATAGGAGAGAAATGAGCAGTTAGAGATGAACAGTTAGAGTGAGATTTGGCACTTATAGAGAGAGTGGAAATAGTAGTTGATGGTTGTTGAGAGTGGTGGAGAGAAATTGCAGAGAGAGAGAGATAGTCAGGGAGATAGTGAGAAGAGATAATTAATAGTACGAAGCTGGTTAAGATCAATAAATATAGTAGGTGGTGATTGTTTACGTGGAAAGTATCTGACACTTGAATGATTTGATTATAAGAACTAAATAAAGAACATCTGTGATCCTGAACAACTTTAATATACCTTAATAAATAAATAATAAATCACTTTTGTTGACAATAATCAGACAAGTGTTGGTCTACAGTTCTTGGTATTGTGGATAAAAGAAAATCCACTGGTGACAGCGGTAAAAAGAGAAACCGGATAAAGTGGGCAGAAGGCGTAGCGTGAGCTCCTTGTGTGGTGAAGCAGGCAGGGACCACGAAGAAAACGTCACAACCTCCTCTTCCTGGTAGGCAGAGGTACACTGAGAAGAGGAGGCCAGACCTCAGCATAAATGGAAAGAGCAGCCGTGTCTGTTAAATTGGAGCAATCTTTTGTATTTACACGTTTTTAGGGTTGGGGTTGTTAAAAGAGAGGGGAGGGGGAGAAAGAAGAAGAAGAAATGATCTGCCTTCTCAAATCTTTTATTTCCATGCTGGGGTGTGATGCGTGCCAAGGAACAGAGCCTTCTAGGTTCAGTTCCTGAAAATTATTCTGGTATGCACAGTCCTTGAATGAAATCTCATGAGTTTGTATCTACTTAATATATAGATGGTATGCATGAATGCTAAGTCTTATTAAAGAAAAACAGCCAAGTGTGTACGTGTAGCAGTGACATTTTATTTTAATTAATTAATTAATTAATTAATTAATTAATTAATTAATTTTGTAAAACTGTTCATGTGAGCATACCTTTAAAAATGGTGGTGGGAAAGAGAGAAGACTGTCTCCCTACCGGAAGGCAACCGGTTTCTATAAACTTAAGAGAAACATCTTGACAGAATATGGATAGAAATGAAATACCTGGCTGCAGGAACTTGATGCTTCTGCTAAATCCTCCAAGGGTGCAACTACACTGAGATTTGCCTTGCAGTTTGTGTCAGAGTTGGCATGGTTAAACTCAGTGTGTTTTCCATTGACTATACAACATACAACTAATTGTAAGTCTTTTTTCCGTGGGCGTTTATTGCTTTTTGTTCAGCCAGCAAAGGTTAATATGCTTTTGTAGCGATTCTGCTCGCATTGCTTTTTTTTTTTTAAGTTTCTGGCATGTGTGTTCACCTATATTGATCCAAAGGGGCATTGGTGGGCATGGCCTAGGGTGACATTGACAGTGGGTGTTGTTGGGTTTTTTAAAAAATTTTGCAGCTGACATATCACTGAATTGATATGGCAACTTCTAAAGCTGCAGTGCTTGTATGACATAGCGCTATACTGAAACTGCACAATAAAAATTGTTTAGAGGAGAAAGAAGGGGTGCTTACTTCAGAGGAATGTTCCTGCAGTATCTTTAGCAGGACATGTCATACCATTACAACAGGAACACCCCTCTCAAGTGACTGCCTCCTGTCTCCCATTCTTATTGTGTTTTTCCAGTATAACACTATGTCAGATAAGCATAAATTATAATATCAATTCAGTGCTATGCCACTTGCCAAAAAAATTTTTTTTTCAAGAGGTAGAGAGGCAAACAGTGCTATTGACAGAGGAGGATGGACAACCTTATTATCCCAGTGAGAACTGTAGTGATTTGAGGTGTGGTCTTGCCCCCGAAACTGCCCTGGATAGTTAAATGTTTCATGTGAATGAGAGCAGTGGTTTAACTGCCATAGGAAAACGCTGAATCAACCCAAACAACGAGATTCCTTGCCATTTTTTTATCTGTAATGCTCACATTACAAAACATACATATAATAAATAACGTACAGTATCCTGGGAGCAAACAGCTAAGATTAAAATAGATGAAGAATTAATTATAGAAGTAGAAATTAGAACAGGAACCCATTAAGGATGTATCTTGTCACCAATTTTCGTTAATATTTATTCAGAAAAGATTAAGCACTCTTAAATAATAGGGTGTACTCTTAAATAATATATTGAAGACAGAGTTCGGATATCCAGAGGATCAGGAGATTTTCCAGCACCATTAGATCAGCTCAAAGAAGAAAGTAACAAAATGGCACTGTCAATCAGTGGGGGGGAAACAAAAACCCTAAAATCAATTGTAATAAATGAGGATAATATTGTCAATACCTTTTTTTAAAAAAAAACTTTAGAAAATTAGCCAGGGAGGCACATTGAACTTTTGGGAAAGTGTTTGTTATGCTAGCAGGGAAATCACATTTATAGACACCCAAAGATGTCAGTATTGAATTCCCAATTCCAGAATGCACAGAATGGCTTTTATAGGAAGTTATAAAATGTGTCATAGAGTGAGATCACATAGGAAAATAGATTTCCAGCTCCCTGATCACACCCATAAACTACTTTATTTCAAGTAGGCATCTTTATAGCCGTGGTTCCTAACCTTGGGTGCCCAGATGGTCTTGGACTACAACTCCCAGAAATCCTGGTCAGCACAGCTAGTGGTGAAGGCTTCTGGGAGTTTTAATCTACCTCTCCTTTTTAAAATTTAGCTTTTCTGAGTATTGGGTAATGATATTCTGTTCCTACGCTGAATAATATTCTGGGTAATAAACAGTTCAATGTACCTTTGAGACTGAGGATGCTGAAATGCTACATATGGTCAGTGTTCCTATATGGATGTGAGGTCTGGACTATTAAGAAGGAGTTGCTCAATAGAATAAAATCATTTGAAATGTGGATGTATAGAAGAATCCTTCACAACCCATGAGCTGATAGAATTTTAAAAAAGGAGAGATATTTTATTGGATAGGAAAATAATTTTTTAAAAATGAGTCATATCTTGGAGACATAATTCATCACAACAAATACAGTACAATATACTGCAATACATCACTGAAAGGAAGACTTGAGTGAAGGTAAACATGGAAGAGGTAGAACTTCTTGGATGAGTAACATCAGAGACTGGCCAGGCCTTAATAAAGAACAACCAGTCGACACAGCGAAAGATTTGTGGAGATACATCATGATGGTTGCCAACCCCAGCAATAAGGATGGGCATCCAGAGAGAGAATGCCCAGACAGACACACATATTCATGCTGGCTCAAAATTCCTTTGAAGAAGAGCACTGGTCTGGATAATATGGAGTTTAATTTTCCTTGAAGAGAAAGACTTTGCGATTGCGTAGTGGTTGCAGAGGACGATAGTTCTTCTGCATAAGCCTGTTTTCCCTTTTGGTGGTGACGTAGAGCGAATTTGTGAATTTCTTCAGCTAGACAAAAGGAAAGGAAAACAGTCAGGGCAAAGGGATGGAAGAAGCAGGAGAGAAAGGAAGTTGAAAAAGAATCACGTGTTAGCACTTTGTGTAAGACCAGGAAATGGATGCAATAAAAAGGACCAGCGCTGAATTTCTAAAGTCAAAACTCCAGGGCCTAGACCCAAAATTGTCTTCTTTTATCAAACCCACTCAGAACAGTAGCAAAGAGAGATACTACCTACAAACAGGTTTCAGGATAGTTGCCAAGAAGTTTCAACAGCTGCTGCCAAGCCCACACCTATAAACATTAATGCCTTTGTAAGCATCCTAGGGGAAGGATCCAGGAGGGATGCAAATCACCAAGGCATTGCTTGCGATAGGTTTAGTGTGTGAGCTTCTCAGAGTATGCTGAAGTCCTCTCAAGATAATTTTTCTACCTCCATCCTGGGAGGACACGTCACGCTCAGGTTATATAGAAAATAGCAATGGAACTGAGAATGTGTGAGGGTGTGTGGAGAGTGTTCAACTTTTAATGCCAGGATCCTGAGTCCAGCCTCTTGAGCCACCCAAAGTCCTGTTTTAGCCTCAGGCCTTGCAGGGTAGGGATGGGAAACAAGTGGCAATCTCATATCTGGATGTGGTTGGACTGCAGATCCCATCCCCATAGCCAGTATAGCCCATGGTGAGGGATCACAGGAGTTGCAATCCAACTTCATCTGAGTAGAGACACATTTTGCACAGATTACAGTGTATTTCTCATGGCCATCCTGCTAACTGACTGAGCGTTCAGTCAACTAATAGATAAAGCCAAGCTCTGAAGTGAGGGATACGCAAATCACAACAGCCAGTCTTACTGTGAGATCATCTAGCATCTGTCCTCCATAGTGTCCTCTCTTTGGACCTTGACCACTTGTAACAACCAGCTTCTGACCTTTTGTTGCAGCATCCAGAACTCAACTTCCATGTGCTCGTATTGTATTGTACAGTTGTGTTCTCCACCTCTGGCCCTTCTGAATTTACATTCGTGCTTGCCATTGACTGTACACAATTAATTTCAGACCCTCGGGGGGTTCTACTATTTTAGTGTGGATTGGAAGGCTCCAGTTTAATCCGTTCCCAGCCAGTATAGTCGCCTTGAATGGACTAAACTGGAGCCTTGCAGTTTCTTCCAGTATCAATTTCTGATATTAATTTCTGAAAACTGAAAACTTCCCCTGAACATTGCGAAGGGTTGGGGAAGTTAAATTATTTTTATTGTATCTGCGAGATTGTGACAAATCACTTTGATTGAATTAATAAAATTCAAAAAGGTGTAGGTGGGGGAAATTGGTCCATTCCAGTGATGTCCACATGTGGACACCAGAAAAAAGAGCAAACTAACCCAACCCATCAGTTCATCAAACAGCAGGACAAATGCCCGTGTGGACAAGCTTTCAGTAACATAGTGAAACAGCAAAGCATGGTACACATAATAGCCCCAATGTATCTTGTTTATCTAGAATAGCGCTGCATCAATAGGAAGAAATATAAAAATTGTAAAATGGTAGAGTAAACGAAAATAGAGAACAGGAGGTTTTTCCATCATCCCTTTCAATGCTACAACCCACCAAATATATTACAGGGTTGTCACCTCAGATCATACCACCCACAGCTCTATTTTTGTGCAGACTAACCATCTGCATGGGTTATAGAATGGGCTAATTAGGAGTGCTACGAGTCACGTAAAAAAACCTGTAGCCCACCACAGTGTCAGAAAGGAAGGAGACATCTCTAAAAAGGGGAAAGATCGATCACTCTAAGTCAAAATACATGTGAATACTGTAAATCAAACAGGACCAAAAGCGATTCACATGGCGAGCTATTCTGCAAATGTGCTCAGACTCAGCCATGATAAGTGTTGTTGCTTAATCGTTAAGTTGTGTCCGACTCTTCGTGACCCCATGGACCAGAGCACGCCAGGCCCTCCTGTCTTCCACTGCCTCCCGGAGTTGGGTCAAATTCGTGTTGGTAGCTTCGATGACACTGTCCAGCCATCTCGTCCTCTGTCGTCCCCTTCTCCTCTTGCCTTCACACTTTCCCAACATCAGGGTCTTTTCCAGGGAGTCTTCTCTTCTCATGAGATGGCCAAAGTATTGGAGCCTCAGCTTCAGAATCTGTCCTTCCAGTGAGCACTCAAGGTTGCTCCATTTCCTTCAGAATGGATAGGTTTGTTCTCCTTGCAGTCCAGGGAACTCTCAAGAGTCTCCTCCAGCACCACAATTCAAAAGCATCAATTCTCTGGCAGTCAGCCTTCTTTATGGTCCAGCTCTCACTTCCATACATCGCTACTGGAAAAACCGTAGCTTTGACTATGCGGACCTTTGTCGGGAAGGTGATGTCTCTGCTTTTTAAGATGCTGTCTAGGTTTCTCATCGCTTTCCTCCCAAGAAGCAGGTGTCTTTTAATTTCGTGGCTGCTGTCACCATCTGCAGTGATCATGGAGCACAAGAAAGTAAAATCTGTCACTGCCTCCATATCTTCCCCTTCTATTTGCCAGGAGGTGATGGGACCAGTGGCCATGATCTTAGCTTTTTTGATGTTGAGCTTCAGACCGTTTTTTGCACTCTCCTCTTTCACCCTCTTTAAGAGGTTCTTTAATTCCTCCTCACTTTCTGCCATCAGAGTGGTATCATCTGCATATCTGACGTTGTTGATATTTCTTCCAGCAATCTTAATTCCGGCTTGGGATTCCTCCAGTCCTGCCTTTCGCATGATGTATTCTGCATATGTTAAATAAGCAGGGAGACAATATACAGACTTGTCGTACTCCTTTCCCAATTTTGAACCAATCAGTTGTTCCATATCCAGTTCTAACTGTTGCTTCCTGTCCTACATATAGATTTCTCAGGAGATAGATAAGGTGGTCAGGCACTCCCATTTCTTTAAGAACTTGCCATAGTTTGTTGTGGTCGACACAGTCAAAGGCTTTTGTGTAGTCAATGAAGCAGAAGTAGATGTTTTTCTGGAACTCTCTGGCTTTCTCCATAATCCAGCGCATGTTAGCAATTTGGTCTCTAGTTCCTCTGCCCCTTCGAAATCCAGCTTGTACTTCTGGGAGTTCTCGGTCCACATACTGCTGAAGCCTACCTTGTAAGATTTTGAGCATAACCTTGCTAGCATGATAAGTGAGGTGAAATCTAAAACTTATTTCTGATAAGAACCCGGCAATCTACATATGTTTCGAAAGAGTCCATGATTCCAAGCTCCTAGCTCATAGCTGTCTGGATGCCAGCAAACTCTGTTTGTCAAAAAATATATACAAAAACTATCAGGTTCTGCCCTTCAGCCGCCTACTCTCCTCAAAACTCAAGAGAGATTGATACTGCCACTCACCGTTCTGTGATTCATCTCAATGGGCTCGGGGAAGACAGTCCAGATCACAGCTTCATTGCAGTTGGGAGTGGTGAGAGAGCCATGGTAGCGGTAATAGGTGCTTACATCTGCCACATTCAATAAACCCCCTAGAGAAAATTTACCATTCAGAGACACAGAGTCACCTGCAGGAAGAAGGAGAAATGTGGAATTCTGAGTTCAGAGGCTGATGAGAAAGAGTTTAATTTTCTAGAGAATTGTGGGCAGAGGTTCACCTTTCTCTGGGATTTCTTCCATGAGGTCTCCTAGTGTCTTCCATGCATTGATAGCAGAAGCATTCTTTGACTTCTGTGGGGAAATGAAGGGGCATTCATTAGAGGGAATGTTAGTCTCTAAACGTTCCTCACCGTCTTCTTTTTGGAAAGCAGTGCCGTGAACAGCTCAGGGGATTCAGGGAATCCTGAATCAGTGCATCCTCTGAGTAATTGCCGGGCCTTTTCAGGCACTAATATTGGTCATTCTGTTTGTCACCTTTATGAAGAATGCCAGGACAGCAATTCCTTCTGGATCTTTTTTTGCTTCTTCAACAGTCAGGTTGTTTTTTATGTGAACTATATGAAGCTGATGCAAGAGGGAGAAAGAATGAAAAAAATAAAGAATTAACATAGTTTCTAAATTATGCCAGTGTAGTACAATAGAAAGATGACTGCGTACCTACAGTAGGCTGGATTAGATTGGATTTTGTCTTAGAGTTCAACTACACAGCTGGGAAAATATGGTTTGATCTACTGTGTATTCACAGTTCATCAAATCGGGTTTCCCTGGGTGAATTGTTGTAGGTGTCCAGACAACAATTCGCAGGAGTCAGAGAGCTTGGTTTGCATGGAGCTCCAACAACAGAAGGTGCCTTAAGGTGCTAACAAAGTGCTAACTGGCCATTTCTCTCTCTCTCTCTCTCGCTGTCTTTGTCTCTCTTATTTAGTCCCCTAGCCATAGTGTGTTCTAGCACTGAGTTGAAATCATTCTTTAAAAGAACCTGTATGGAGTCTAGAGTGCTCAGTTGAGATGATGCCTTAAGCACCCCTTTGCAACCTATCAGGCAATCACAACGGGCAGAAAGCAAACAAAAGCAATGTCAGCCCGAACAGAACAAATTTAAACTTCTACTGGTTGAACCAAAAAAAGAAAAAAGATGATTCCTCGCTTAAAAAAAGACAATTCCACAAGGGAGGTCCCCACATTGAGCTTTATGTTGTCTAATCACTAGGTTTAATTTGAATCAATCAATGTCCAAATTGATGTAAACGGCAAAGTAAAGAGCCAATGTAGCCGTCCGCTGAGTCTGAGCAAGCAGGATTGCTTTTCTGTGTGGAGGGCTTACCTCCTCACCTGGCCGTAAAGATGACTGACTGCCACTTCCTGTTTGGAAAGCTGAATTGGAACAATCCAGTTGCAGCAGCTGCTAGGGAATCTATTCTTGTGTTAAACGTATTGCTTCCTAATGTTCAAAAATGATTGGTTGATATTTCCTTCCTGGGAGCTATTTCACTGGAGAAGGATCTTTTGCTCTTGAGTGGTAATCATTATAATATTTATTATTAGCATTTTGAAAATCGATAGATATTACCCTGTTTCCCCTAAAATAAGATCTAACCTGAAAATAAGCCCTAGTATGATTTTTCAGGGTGCTCGTAATATAAGCCCTACCCCAAAAATAAGCCCCAATTAAGTGAAACCCCGCCCTCCACCATTGTGCAGCAACCAGAAGAAGATGACATGACTGTATTTGAATAAATGTAGATTGTTCTGCATGAACAAAATAAAACATCCCCTGGAAATAAGCCCTAATGTGTTTTTTGGAGCAAAAATTAATATAAGACCCTGTCTTATTTTCGGGGAAACAGGGTACAAGCAACACCATGAGTGCCGGGTGCTCTAGCTTCTAAACAGAACTAAGCCCTTCAGCTCAGCCCCACCTGCCGTGAGAGAGCATGAACAGCTAACAAGATTGCCCAGAATCCTATTGGTGTTGAAGTAAGGTTTGTGTGCCTTGCTGTGGCTAACTGACAGGGTGCTACGGCATCTCACAGCTGCATAGTCAGGTGTATTATCAGGCACATGACTGAGACATGCCCCATGTCAATTAGGTGCAATTTGCTTATGCAAACATCTGAAGGATTTTGGCTATGCGATTGGAATGGGGTTTGTTAGTTATTCTGAAGGCAAAATAAAATAAATATAAAAATAACATGACCTAAAGTAGATGCGTATGGAAAATCTAAATGTCTGTGATCCAAATGTGAGCTTCTCATCCACCCACTGGCTGAAGTGCTGCCTCGTCATACATTTACAAACAGTCGGGCTGCTATAAATCTATGCTGAATTGCTTGCCTCTTGCTTTTCTCAGCCCTTGTCTTTTTTAAAGGGGTGACCAAGCCTTTGCTGACACTGGCCTCCTTTTAAGTTCATGCAAACTGCACAGCAAAGTGGAATAACAGTGAGGTATCAAACCAACACCACCACTTACTACCCCTCCCTCCATGTTTAAACATCTTGGAAATGACAAACCAATTTTGTAGGCTAAAGTTAAGGGTGATTTACTCAGATATGGGGTCTTTATTTCTGTTTTCACAGAAGCGGAGGTCTGGTTTTCTCAAGGACCATAATGCCATTTAACTTAATTTAATTTAATTGGAGATGCTCAAAGAAGGGCACATTTTAAAACATGTAGTTCTAAAAGGTATGTTTTAAAACCTGGATTTTATTTTTATATCATACATTGCATATTGTAAAGGCCTATAGCCATAAACAATAAAGTTTTGACTGACGGACCGATTTCTGTTTTCACATTTGCAAAGACATGGGGCAGAATTTAGAATGGTATCTCCCACCCAAGTGGAATTGTCCATTTTGATATTCACTCCACCCTTCTCCTGCCTACACCTCTCATTAGCTACTATCTCTTTACCCCATGATCACTATTAGGGTCACACACTATTGTTTAAGGAAAAATCAGAGAACAAGGAGTACATGGAATCCTACTATAGGTCCAGGACAGACAAATAGTCAGCTGGGACCCACAATTTATTTTATTTCATTAATAATCTTATATCTACCTTTCTGTTTAAAAATAACATCATTCAGGCTGGCTAACAGTACAATTGAAATGAAGCCACAAAGACTTAAAACATCAGTGCTAGGATCTTGTTGGTAGATGTGGAGTGTAAAGAACTAGACCTCCACGCATTTGTCCTAGGGGCCTCTGGCTTGCAAATGCACAAGCCAGTGACTGTCCCGTTGAAAACAATGGGGATTTCTGCTTGTGGAAGAGATTAGTGGAGTCCCTTTTGCACAAATGTTAGGGAAAGAGGAATTGTGCATTGAATGGACCATTCCACATCAAGATAATAAGCAACAGGATACCAGCAAGAACACAGTAAAAGCCAACGCTTGGAATTAACTACCTATAAATAAGAAACTACTTCTTGTGGTGCAGTGGTTAAACTGCAGTACTGCAGCAAAGGCTGCTCACAGCCTGAGTTTGATCCCAACAGGCTCACGTAGCCGGCTCAAGGTTGACTCAACCTTCCATCCTTCTGAGGTTGGTAAAATGAATACCCAGTTCACTGGGGTGCAAAAGTGTTCCTTGCGTAATTATGTTATAAACCACCCAGAGAGTGATTTAGCACTATGTGGTAGTACGTAAGTCGAACCAACAACGTAACTACTACATAACAACTACAGCATGAGAGACAATAACTTCACTAATTTTGTAGCATGTCAATAACTGTTTTTACTGATGTCTCTAATTACAGGCTGCGTGTGTTTAGCCTCACTATTTAAGTACCACAGGCAGAGACTTGGACTGTGCTCCTTTTAAAAAGTAACTATTCTAGCCTTTTTAGAAACTAAGATAAATAGGATATTTTTTTAAAAAAAAGAATAACTGTAACAGTGATTGGTACCTTTTTGGACCAGAACGCTGTAACTTCCCAAAAATGCATCAAAACAACAGCATTACCAACAACAGCAGTAACATGAATACTGCCCACCTGAAATCTTAACCAGATTCCCGGATCTTAGCATTTCCTCCCATTCCCAGGGCTTTGAGCAACTCACCTCCATGGCATAGTACAAGCCATTGATGGCATGCTCGGAGCCTCGGTGGTTAAGGGTGCCCCAGTGGAAATGGAAGGACTTCAGGTTATAGGTTCCTGGAAGGCCAAGACCAGAGATGGCCGCTCCTGACTTCATCTCGACCTCGGCTGCAGTGAATCCAAAGCAAAGGTTTTACCCCCAAGGGCCAGATACAGAGGAACACTTTCCTGGCAAGCAACATGTCTCTAATCTGAAACGGCATTGATATTAGCCAACCGACACTTGCCCAGCCAAAATCACAAGCGAAGTGTCGGACTAAAAGTGCACCTCCGTGGTCAAATACCCATGGGGCCGGACCCTCGTTATTTCCACCTGTGCAGGGATATTCGTATACGAATACCCCCATCTCTATTTATGATAGTCATGTGATTATAAATTGAACTAACCGTTTCCTAATGTTATTAGCCACTGGCAGAGGAATCAAAATTACTCAGTAGTGCACAAAACAATATGAGTCTTGGGCAAAATAAATTGGGGTTCTTTTAGTAATGTAACCACCTTCTTACACACACCTTGCAGATTCCTAAATGTGGCTCGCCTGGGAGAAAAGACCTAAATTGAACGCCTTTGAGGTTTAGCTAAGCCTAGCTTCACCCAAGCTAGGCTGTTCCTACCTTGGTGCTAGCTGAGAGCTTTCTTTCTGAAGAGGAAATTAGGCAGGCCTAGGCTTAGCTAACCCACTTTTGATTTGCAAACCTATTTGTTAATGCTGGATTAAGACAGAGAGACAGACCTGTACTTCTCCGCTCTAGTAGCCTGCAGTATTTTAAGGAAGTGCTGTGACAAGTTTGCCTTCAGGAAACTTAGATTTAATGCTCCCGAATATTAAGATGGCAGTGAAGAGTCAGATGTGAGCTGACGTATGTTTTTATCTGCGTCTTAGATTAGATGTTTACAAGTAATTAGACGGACTGTCACCTGCCCTGGATATTTATTGGAACAGTTGAATACAAAACAGAGACAAAGGAATCTGTCTCTATTCTCTCTCTGTGTCACACTGGGAAGCACATGCTAACATGATGCGGGCCTGTCCAGACTAGCTGTTTTGGGTGTAGAGTGGATTGGGCTACCAAAGGTCTGGTGAAGTTCCGGGGGTGGGGTGGGGGAGCTAGGTGCCATTTGGCCTGCTCCTCCCATCCAAATAGCAAACAATCCCTTGTAGCCCAATCAGCTGTCAAAGTAGAAACAGCAAGTGAGAAATAGAAAGAAGAAGAGAAGGTGGAAAGGGGTGAGGTGTGGAGAAAAAGAGTCTAGGACAGAAAGAAGCAAGATGTGGGGAGCAAAGAGGATGCTGTTCAGATGGGGTTGGAAATGGAAACAGAATTTGATAGGATGGAAGAGCAGCCAAGAGAAGACCAAGAGTATAGAAACTGCCTGTGAAACCGCCAGGAGAGAAGGAGGATGGACAGACAGGAGGGGAAAGAAGAAAGATAGGAGGAACTGGGAAAGAAAGGAGGAAAGAGAAAATGGTGGAAGAGAAAGGGGCAGGGCAGCAGGAAGGCAGAATGCATGGAGCAAAGCCATGGGACATGCAGGAGAAGGGCAGAAGGCACAGTCCCTCACCATTGACTGCAGCCGCTGCCATGATCACTGGCATTCGCTCAGTCTCTCACCCACTTGCAGCTTATTACCACTGTGCCTGTCTCCAGTAGGCGGATGGCTCCCCTTCCACAGAGACATCAGCCTGCTGGCTGGGGCATCCAGAACTGGCAAGGGAGCAGAGCTTGGTGGTTCCTCTGATCTTCTACATGCCAAAAAGAATGCATGCCCTTCCAGTGGGCCAGAAAGGAGCAGAAAACCTCTTAAAAGGAAAGGATGACTCGATCTAAATAGAACCACAAGCAGACCCAGCCTTTTCTTTTGATCCAAACTGTGCCCTCAAGCAAGCTATATATCATATTTCCATGCCAGTGTGGACAGGCCCTAAGATGGAACCTAGGGTGGGGATATGCAGAGGAAGGGGTGAGGCTATGCAGGTAACTGCCAGCTTTCTTGTCTGTGTGACTCCCTCATTGTACAGAGTAAAAAGACTACAATAGAGAACAGGGGAGCAAACTGCAGGGAAGAGCCTGCTGTTTCTCCGTCAAAGAAATTGTATTCAGCTGTCCCATTCAGCTACCTCACCAGGGCAGGAGGCAGATTTCCTTCCCCGAGTATCACTATTTTGGTCTACAGTTCCCAAAATCCCCCAGCCAATATTGCTAGTGGCCATCTTGGCTGGAGGTTTATGGGAACTCTATGTCTCCAAGCTCTGTGCTTCATACCCCAACTGTGTCGACCGCCGCACAGCTTTGCTTTCAGCCTCTCCCAACTGTTATCCCATGGGGTATCGAAAAATGTGACACATTCTTCCACATTTGTATTGTGTAATGACCACAAAGCTTCATTTGGATTTTTTTAAAAAAAAAACCCATAGAGGTGGGTGGGGACAGTTCAATGCAACTCAGTACAAAGTACAAGCTGTCACGGTGAGAGGACTCATGCTAAGAAATCTTTGTGCTGAAGGGGTCATGTGATTCCATTAGTAGCTCAACTGCTAGCATGATCCTTGTCTATCATGCTGGTACAAAATTCCCCCTTGCCAAAGATAATAAATATCCTGTCATGTCCTAACCCTCCATGTTGCATCCATAACTCAATTGTGAAGTGTGGCCTAGTGGAACCAGTAGTTCCCAAACTTGTTCTTAGACTGCAACTCCCAGAGCTGATGATCTGGAAGCAGACATATGGTGGGGAGGAAGACAGCCAAGCCATCAAGCCAGCCCTCTAGTCTGAATTAAACTGAATGTTCAGAGTTCACTGAGGGCTTCGGCTGGACTTCAAAACTTTGTAGAAGAAGGTGGAATCCCATTGGCACCAAGTGTCACCAAGCCCCTGCTGAGCCACAATTAAGGCATACAGAATAATGAGCCTGAATTATACTGCCAAGTCAAGAACTCCCAGTGCCTTTTAACAAATTAACTCATTCAACTCACTCATTCATCTGTACTATCACAGTTGGTCATTCATCTATACTTACAGGAATGTCCTGTGTTCTTAAGGAAGTGTGGCTTCAAACGGTCTTCATATCCAACAAAATGAATAGGACCCAGATGGGCACCAGGGACAGCTTTCTCTGTGATAATGTTAATAGGAGACTGTTTCTTGCCATTACAATAACCAAGGGAAGCCCATGTTTTTGGACCTAGGAAGGAGGAGGAAAAGGTGAATGATGAATCCAAGTTTCTGAAAAATGCCAGCCGTGCCCTCTACGGCATTTACAATCTGGAAACCCATTTTACCCAAAAGATATCTTATCCCCACCTCCAAATTAAACCACCTTTAATAGTAAGTCATTTAGTATAAAATACATAGTTCTTTTTTAATGTAAATGTAGAGCTGTAAGAAAAGTGAAAACAATGTCTAAATAATTTTCTGATCGCTAGCATAGATTAACCACATCAGATAGAGAGCTTCCCTTGCACACAACCTGTGTAGTTGTGACTACACAGCAAGAAAAAATATAATTTGATTCTTTGTGACCAGCTGTTTCATGTTTCCTAAAAGCAGATTTCTCACGGAAACCTTACCATCTGTTAAGGCCAACAAGTAGTGTTTTACGATCCTGTGTTCCAGAGATAGCCCACAAGTTTCTATAAGGTTTGGGGTTTTCTGGGCAGGCAAGTGCATCCAAAGTGCCTCCTCCCCATCCTCCAAAAGCTGAAGGGAGTTGCTCTTGGCAATAAGGCTTCAAAACTCCCCAAGAAGAAACTCTCCAAGGGTCACACTGGCAAGGATGATGGAAGCTGTGGTTCAGGACCTCTAGAGCAGTGGTTCCCAACCAGGGGCCCCCAGAGGTTCTTGGACTAAAATTCCCAGAAGGCTTCACCATGAGCTGTGCTGGCCAGGATTTCTGGGAGTTACAGTCCAAGAACATGTGGGGGGCGAAGGTTGGGAGCCACTGCTCTAGTCTAGAGGATAATGGCAATGGATACGGCTGAACGAGGAACGAATAAAGAACTGTGCGTGCTGATCTGAATAGGGCCGAGCACTGTCAGAAATATGGTCCAGTACTAGAGAAGCCGGCTGCCTTTTCTGTGCCCTACTGGTGATAAGACCTTTGCTCTCTAGTTTGGGAGGAGACCTTGCAACCCATGGATGACACCCGAGAATGCTGTTTTGCTTACCACAGGATGGTTTGTCATAGCACCAGGGCTCTGTCACAGAAAGAGAGAGAGGGAGGGGGAAAAACAGGAAGTATGTATTATGTCACATAAAAGTCAAAGAGGGCATAGCAAACTGTCATCATCCCATCATCTGCCTTATCTCACTTCCTAGACATGAGATTAGGGATGCCATCGGGATCTCCTCAATAAAATGAAAACAGTCTTTTGACCTACCCATTGTCTGGCCCCTGTTTTAGCCATCTTAGACCCCTGCTTTTCCTGATCTCTCTCTCGGCTCCTTTTCTCTCTCCCCATGTATACGCAACGCAGAACGCAAGAGAACTGCCATCAGAGAGGCAAAATATGACTAAGTCTTAAGATTTCCTTAAAAACACAGGATTCACAATAAATAAATAAATAAATAAATAAATAAATAAATAAATAAATAAATAAATTTAAAAAGTTCCCTTTTTAAAAAAAAATCGCTTGTTCATGATCTGGTCACACAATTCAGTAAATCCCCAAGGGCTGGCGTAATCTCCTCCCCCCCCCCCCCCCCGTTCTCTAAAAAAAAAAAGTATGGTCATCATGAGCTGATCACACAATTCAGTAAATTTGCAAATGCTGGCATCATACCTTTTCCTGGGAAAGAAAGCTTTCTGGCTTAGTAGCCCCTAATAACTAGCCTGCAGCACTCCTGAGGGCTATGAAGTGCTAGAACCAACTGACGGCTCATTTGTCAATGTCCCTGAGAATAAGTGTAGATTCTTTTATTTAAGAAAGCAAACACATTGTCTTTAATTCTATTTTTAACAGTACGGTGCTGAACCATCTCACCTGCTTCACAGGTATCATAGAATCCTCCCAGGAGCACCACCAACCATACATCGATCACCAGTTTCAGAGTGGGACGCATGCCTCCCATCGCTTACCTGCATAGAAAAATTGTATTCTCAGTGGTAAATTTCTCATGCCACCCAACCTGGTCCTTCTACTACACCAACACTCTACTTACTAGTCTCTTTTTATTATTACAACTTGCCCCTTGACTCTGTGATCGGTGTGCCAAGTTTATGCCCCAGGCTTTCCCCATCCAGATGTCCTCCAGGTGTGCTGGACTATAATTCCAGCACTTCTAGTCAGCACTGCCAATTCTGGGTTTTGTAGTCAAACACATTGAAATGGTGCCAGGATGGGGAAAGCTGCATTTGCTTAATCAGGGTATGTTAACTATCCTGGAAGTTGGCCAGCCTGATAACAACAATCAATTTCGAGGCACAGGTCACTTATCCACTGATTCATTCACAAAAGGTGCTTACATGGCTAATTACCCTAAAATTAACTATGCAATTTCATTTCAGATGTACATTTCACATGCCCACAGATTTATATAACCATGCAAGTTAAGATGAAAGAAATGTATTAGCTCACTCTTCCCTTGCCTAATCCCACCATTATATAATTTGGAATACACCAGGAGAGTGTTTTGGTAGAATCTTTGGTGGTTTCTAAGCCCAGAGAGCTGGTTCAGTTCTTAATCTTAAAAGAACATTCCTGGCTGATTTAGAAATCATGGAGTAACCGGCTCTTAAAATGCATGATGACAATTAGGCAACATCTCAAAGTATATCCCATTCCAAGTACGAAGGGCTCATAGGTGAGACCACAGCAGTTGACATGGATCTCAGCCGCCCTCCCCAGAAGGAGAGGCAGAACTTGGGAAGAACTATTAAGGACTACAGTTCCAGAGGTCCTCAGCCAGTCTTACCGTTGCAGTCAAAAAAAGTCACTTTTCCAAGCCCTATAGATGTCACCTCCCCTGTTGATCTACAGCCCTATATGCCTTCTAGATACAGAATAAGTCTGGAAAACAGCAAAAGTTCCTCTGGTCCATTGGTTCCCAGCCTTGGGTAACCTAGGTGTTTTTGGACTGCAATTCCCAGAAGCCATCATCACCAGCTGTGCTGGCCATGGGTTTGGGGAGTTGCAGTTCAAGAACACCTGGGTTACCCAAGGTTGGGAACCATTGCTGTAGTCTGACACTGACTCCAGTACACAATTACTTGGTATGATTTCAAACCCCATTGTGCTACAAGCAGAGAACCAGTAGAAAGAACCTGGCAAGTCAAAGAGGCATATGAATGACAAGAGGAAAGAAAGAAGTTCCTTAAGGATTTAATAATTTATTGTAACCCCCGGAAGAAAGGTTCATAGACTCTGTCTCTACCCTTGACTTTTGCTCCTGGAGGAATGCCTTCCTTTTTCTTACCTTATCTATCCGAGTCACCCTGGATTGTTGGTAAAGCCTTTTGGAACTGCCTCTTCCTAAGACAGGAGTGCATTATATTTATTATAGGCCACCTCCCCAGGAAGGGTGTGAGCAATGGGAGAGAAGAGCGAGCCAGGTCATGGAGGCAATTGGACAGGCACACCTCCAAGCACAAGAGACCTGGACCAGACAAACAAGCACATATCTGGGAGGTGTCAAACCTTGGTGATGGAAGTGGTTGACTATTTGTTTGTGCAATTTGGAAACCATAAGATCATTTGGGAAAGCAGTCGAGAATTAGTCGATTGTCTGGCTTCTAACTGGAAATCAAGAGCTCACTTCATATCTTTAATAGCTTCTTTTTAATGAATTGGAGACTCTGGCATGTGGAATATTCCCTGTTTAGACACCTGTTATGTGCAGACACCTGAAGGAACTGAAGGTAGTATAAAGGCAGGTTTTAGCCTTAAGAAAAAGCGATGGTTTGGGACAAGAAAGTCAACAGAAATATTCACTTTCCTGCCTTCAGCCATCACTCCCAGCTTGGGAGCAAGAAACATTCTTTTTTTAAAAACCCTCTTTTATTTCTAGAATTTAGTTTTCAGAGGGAAATGGAAGATAATTATTTGCTCCTCAGTGGAAAAAAAAAATGGGCATCATTTAGCCCACAAAATTAAACCCTTTTCAAAAATGCCACTGATTTCCACAGAAGCCAACACAGAAGTGGACCTATGAGGCAGTGAGAGAGATGGCTGCCTGAAGGGAGACAGAATAATGATGGCTATTAGGGGTACAAGTTCATGATATGTCTGACCCCTCAGGCACAATCTGAAGGGAAGGGCTTGATATGGAAAGTCCAAATGCCACCCTTCTCTTGCTAATAAACATGGGACACCATCCATATGAGAATGCTCCTCTGAATTAGATGACCCAAAAATTCTGGCTGCCAGAAGCAAAGAACAAGCTCATACCCTTCCTTGTTCCATACACAGCAGCTTGGCTGGACTGCCATTGGACTGTTGGCAACTAGAACAGCATCTTCCATGCCGTCTCTAATCAAAGTGCAAGTCTAAGGGAACAGGACACCATGTAGGGCATGGTTGTTGTTGTTAGTTGTTAAGTCGTGTCCGACTCTTCGTGACCCCATGGACCAGAGCACGCCAGGCCCTCCTGGCTTCCACTGCCTCCCGGAGTTGGGTCAAATTCATGTTGGTAGCTTCGATGACACTGTCCAACCATTTCGTCCTCTGTCGTCCCCTTCTCCTCTTGCCTTCACACTTTCCCAACATCAGGGTCTTTTCCAGGGAGTCTTCTCTTCTCATGAGATGGACAGTCCGCTAAAAGATGAGCATTCTGAGGGTTCAAGAGGATCAGCCAAGACTGATGTTGCTGCGCACATGCACCCAGCATCTCCCCCCATGATGGTTGCCTCACTTTGTCTACTGTGACTCTAGCTGTGTCCTGCCCATATTCCTAGCAAAAACACCACCGCTTGCATTCGCTTGCCTTAAAATGAGCATCTAGCAACCAGAACACATTCAGAAGCCATTTGTTCAAAACCAAGACAGAACCCCAACTCAAAAAGGCAGTGGGAAGGCATCTGCCTGAAAGACTACACACTGATGTTCTTTAATAAACTTGTAACTCCAAAGTTGTTCTCCAGCACATAACCACCCACACAGGCTGCTATATTTGCATACTGTGATGTTGCCAGCAGAAAAGCTGGTTTCTGCTTAGTACCTGTGGCAGCAGAGAGCGTCCGTAAATCCTGGTTCAGGCTGTGGTGCACCTGCCCTGCTTGGCAACTATATTGGTTACAACTAAGGATAAAAAATTGGGATGTCTTTTTAGTGTAACAAATGCAGGGCTCAGTCAGACTTGGAATGTAATAAGGAAGGCTATTTTGATGACAATCATGTCTTTTGCACTCCATCAGTGACTCCTGACAGACATTTGCATCTGGTGAAATAATATCTGCCAGGTTAGAGAAGTGTAGCTTTCCCACTGTTGGACGTCCAACAGACTGGGTGCATGTCCTTGCATGGAGAAGAGAAGAGAGGACCTCCTTAGTTTTCCTTGGTTGTCTTTTGCTTTGCCTTGCTTAGATTTCTGCTGACCTTCCTTAGAACTTCAATTGCTATTCTTAGAGTTCTTGATGTCATTTCCTTCTTTTTCACTCTTCTCTCTTGTCTCTCTTGCCTTTGTTCTCTGGATTCCCCACTATGCCTCCCTGACAAGGGCTGGATTTGATGATCCATAGGGTCCATTTCAGCTCTGCAGTTCTAAGATTTTAAGAAGGCTCCTGATCTCTCCAACTTAATTAGCCAGAACTAGGACTACCCAGGCAGAGGCAAAAGTGGCAACCTCAAGAGAGTGTTTAAAGGGTATTGGACCCAAACATTCAGTGTACCAGTACACCCACAACTGCAACTTTAGTTTATTCATTTATTTTACACACACACATATTTGAACAATCCAGAAGTAACTCCTACCTAACATTGTCTTTTATGTACAGCTGAACTGTTATCATGTGGTATCCTCAACTTTTACCCCTCTGACAGTGCTGCAAATTGTAGGAAGTATTATGATATGCCCTTTAGCATTATATGATATAGACATGTTTATGTTCTGAGGAACTCATGATGCTGCCACTTTGATGAAGATAAGGCAGAAATGGGAACAGTCATTGGTCACGGAAGAGAGACTGTCAGAGAGCCTTCTGCAACACCATAATGAGGAAAGAGCAATGTGTAAACCTAGAAAACAAATATCAATATTTGACCTGTGCTTGAACTTAAACATTGCATATTGAAGGGGGCTACACTAATATTAGCATAGAGAGTAGGTAAATTCTGAACATATGAGCTCATTCAGTGTGTTTTTGAATTTTAAGATCTTCTCTACCTGGGCTCAACTGGAGTTGGTTGGATCAAGCTGAATAAGACTGCTTATATCAGGTAGAGGTCCAGTATGCCATTTGGTGTGATCCACGCATCAAAATGGTATATGTACCTCAAGTGACCCTATTTGGCCCACCTCGCTGGTCAAAATAATTCCCCTCCTGCCCCCTCATCAGTCCTCCTACTTCCACGAGGAGATTTTCCATTTAAAAGTTTCCCCACTAATTTTTTAATCAAGGAGGGAGCAAGGACAAAGGGTTTTTCCCCCTTTTTTGCCTTCTTAAAGGAGCTGGACCAAATAGGGTTGCTTGAGGTGCATATGCTGTTTGGATGCAAGGATCACACCAAATGGGATACTAGACTGCTACCCAACCTTGAATCATCATCATCATCATCATGTGCCATCATGTCAATTCTGTCTTTTCAGGGTTTTCTGGGTAGCGAGTACTCAGAAGTGGTTTAACATTCCTTTCTCCTGGAGGCACCCTGGGACAGTGCAGCTTGCCCAAGGTCACACAGGCTGGCTTTTCTCCTGGGAGGCACAGAAGGGAATCAAACTACCAATCTCTGGCTCCACAGCCAGATACCTAAACCACTGAGCTATAAGCAGCCCTATTTGGCCCACTCCGGCCTGCTCCAGTTGAGTCCAGGTAGACAAGCACACAGAAACATTTACTCCTGCAGTTTTCAAAATGGAATAGTCTACATTAACAAACAGTAAAGTCCCCACTTCCTTTTTTGGCCTTCTTTCCAGTTTATAAGATGACTGTCGATCTCCCCGCCAAAGTTTTCCCAACCTCAGAGGAGGCAGAAGCAAAGCAAGGCAATGTTACTTTACAGTTTCAGATTTGGGCAGCCACCATGCCAGGTAACCAGGAGAAGAAACTGCTGGCATTACAGCTGTTGAGTAAAGGAAAGAAGTGCTGACCATCAGAGGTCAAACATCAATAGCCATGCCCTATTTTTCACCTTCCTTCAGAGTGTCCATCATCTTAACGAACTGGCAGCTCTTTTACAGCTAGCTTCCTGTTAGAGCCTTTTTTGGTCACCACAAGTAGCTGAAGAGAATACATTTAAAAAGAGCGCTGGGAGAAAGTCATGTAGAGTTTCAGCGTGTTCTTTTACAGCAGAGAGATTTTATTTGCATTATTTATTGCCAGTTTCCCTGTCAGAATGGTAGGATAACAATATTACCAACCAAACAGCTATTAAAAGTCTTGCAGGTGAAAAAGTGGATTGTAACCCACAAAATGGTAAAATAAATTAGTCAGCCACAAGACTGGACTGTTGGTTTGTTTTCCCCCCTATTATGCTGAAACAGACTAGCATGGCCACCTCACTGAAAATTAGAACTCAAGGTTCCCCACAGTGTTAAAGCTTCAGATTGCATGGATTTTGATTGTACAATAATCCCTTTCAGCTGCAGTGCAGAATACAACTTCAGAAGAAGGAGGGGAATCAGGACCCCTGGATTATCCCTGCTGTGCTCCAAGGAAAGAAGGCAAGGAAATTGCCTTCAGGGAGTGGTATGTACCAGGGTCGCTGTTGCCTTCAAAGAAGGAAATAGAGAAGGCCTTCAGGGAAGCATAGAAGGAATGTGTCCAATTTGACGACAAGTTAGGAAGAGCAGCTAGAGGGCTTGGTGTCACTTCCCAAAATACCAGGTTAGAGATGGGCACAAACCACTGGTTCAGCAGTTTGTGCAAGTTCAGCTGGTGGCCTCACAGCTGATCCTCTGTTCGGCCCCCTGCCCCCTCCAGTGGGCTCCCACTTGGAGGCAGTGACCAGAGGAGGTGGGGCAGGGAAGCTGGGGAGCTGTTGCCAAAGAGGTGCCCACTGGAGGGGGCGGGGCACAGAACTGCGGATCAGCTGTGTGGCCACCAGCTGAACCAGCAGTTCGTGCCCATCTCTATGTCAGGTCAATCCTGGGCCCTTTCAGTTAAGTTTTACTTCTCTCTAAAGTCAGTTGTTATTCTTGCTCTTGGATGTTTTAATAAATAATAGCCAAATTCCAACTGGCAGCTGTTGGTTGGTTGGTTGGTTGGTTGGTTGGTTGGTTGGTTGGTTGGTTGGTTGGTTGGTTGGTTGGTTGGTTGGTTGGTTGGTTAAACTTTTATACCACCTGATTAGTGTAAGGCATTACTCTCGGCAACAGTCAAATCAAAACAAATACTATAATATGGCAATAACAAAAGGTGTACTGTAATAAAATCAAATTAATCACTAAGATAGCATAAAGACAAACAAAACTGAGCAGCATCAGGCAATGGTTGGATGGGCAGCCCAAATTTGGCAAATTCATGGAGGGATGTCCTTGGAAGCTTCTGTAAAAAAGCATTGACATAAGCAACTTCCTAAAGGTTGAGAGGGAGGGGGCCAGGTGCAGCTCAACTGGAAGCTCATTCCAAAAGGATACGGCCACAGTTGGAAAAGCCCAATTGCTGGTGGATGTCTTTCTGGCCTCTCTCAGGGTGGTAACCCATAGGAGCATGGCCTGCAAGGATCTGGTGGCAAAGGTCAATGTTCTTGGGGAAAGGTACTCCAACAAGTAACAAGGTCCCAAATCGTGGAGGGCTTTGTAGATGAGAACAAAGACCTTGAACTTGACCGAGAATGTCACAGGTAAGCAGTGCAGGCAAGCCAGGACCAGGGAGATGTGGACAAATTTATTCACACTCAACACCAGCCTGGTGACCGCATTGTAAACTTATTATAATTTCAGTTCAGTCTCAAGGGAAGAGCATTACAGTCGTCAATCTTGGAGTTCACTAGAGCATGCACCAATGTCTTCAGGGCCCCCTCATCCAGGTAGGGGCAGAGCTGATTGAAGGATGATGTAGATACAGCTGCAATCTGGGAATCCCAAGAAACAGCTGGATTCAGCAACACACCCAGATGATTGGAACTGTGCAAATTGTGGCAGCAAACGACTCCTATTAACCAGGTGCTAGTTGCATTTCTGGGTGTGTACTCAATTGACCGTGTGCCCAATTGGGTGTGCGCTCACAGCACCTCATTGTTGTGTGGGAATTTTCAGCCACAACCTATGCAATTTCACTTACACAAGTGTAATTGCCAAAACAGTTCTGGCTAGTTTTAGTTCACATCTTCAAACACGGCCACTTATAGAACATACTGCAGTAATCTAGATGGGAGATTATTAGTACATGCCTGCAGCAAAGGTACTCCTCTCAAAGTAAGGTTGTAACTGGTTTATTAGCTCAAACTGACCAAAGGCTCTATCTGCCACTGAGGCCTCTTGGACTTCAAGTGGCCGAGATGGAAGGTGAACACCACCACCTCTGACTCCGTTCTGTGCATGGCAACTACACCTCGTTTAGAGCAGACTGGACGTTACCACTTAAGCAGGCTGACACAACACACGCTAACAGGACCTCTGGCTTACTTGGACTGAGTCATGGTGTATTACCATAATCCATCCTATTATGCCGTGTGTAAGCACTGAAGTATGTGATCGTTTCAGGTCTTCTAGCACCAAATGATGGCATTCAAATGAGAGGGTGAGTCCTATCTGGCGAGCCTTGGCCCTGGCCAGTCTCTTCTGTTCCGTTTTAGGTGAGATACTGAGTTCCTAAGATTTCAAGGTGAGAATGGGATTCTCTTAATCACATTATCAGATTTCTGGGTTTAATCAGCAGAACAGAAGAAATGCAGATAAGCAAAGTAGCAGGGAGGAAAGCCATGGCCCAAACATGGCCTGGAACAACCCCTTTTGAACAAGTCCTAATTGAACACTGCCCCTATGCAGTGTTTCCATTCTACGAAGGTCCTGGGCTACCAACCCACTCTTAAAAGTGCTGCTCAACTTGCTTGTGCTCTGGCAGATCCTGTAAGACTCATGGTGCTTCCAGACAGACACCTTCTCATGTTAAAGCATCTGTGCTCATGGAATACGTAATATTCTTCTTTCCTTCTCAAAAACAAGTCAGTTTTTCTCCAGTAAGAAAGAAGAGAGAAGCAGCATTGGGGAAACATGAGGGGCTTAATATTAGAAAAGTTAGCCGTGTTAGTCTGTGCAAGCATATCAGGCAAAATCCAAAGAAACAAAACAAAACAAAAGAAGAAAGATAAAAATATGCGGCACCTTAAAGACTGTTATATTTTAATGTGAGCTTTCGTGGACAAGTCCACTTCATCAGACGTATAGAAAAAAATGAAATACTGGATGAAATACCAAATTCACAAGTAAAACATTCACTGGCTCTAAGAGTCTTGGGTGCATGGTTACATCTCACCTGCAGTAATGTATGGCCTATGTTTAGTGCTAAGTTCTAATGTAAACATTTCTACAGAAGATAGAAACACACACACCCCCAAGACTCTTAGAGCCAATTAATGTTTTACTTATGCATTTGGTATTTTATCCAATATTTCATTTTTCCCCATATGCCTGATGAAGTGGACTTGTCCATGAAAGCTCAACATTAAAATATAATAGTCTTTAAGGTGCCACATGTTTTTCTCTTGTTTTGTTTCTTTGGATTTTGCCGGATATGAGAGGCTTAGAAATGAGGCATAATGAGGAAAGAGCAATGTGTAAACCTAGAAAACAAATATCAATATTTGACCTGTGCTTGAACTTAAACATTGCATATTGAAGGGGGCTACACTAATATTAGCATAGAGAGTAGGTAAATTCTGAACATATGAGCTCATTCAGTGTGTTTTTGAATTTTAAGAGCTTCTCTACCTGGGCTCAACTGGAGTTGGTTGGATCAAGCTGAATAGGGCTGCTTATATCAGGTAGAGGTCCAGTATGCCATTTGGTGTGATCCACGCATCAAAATGGTATATGTACCTCAAGTAACCCTATTTGGCCCACCTCGCTGGTCAAAATAATTCCCCTCCTGCCCCCTCATCAGTCCTCCTACTTCCACGAGGAGATTTTCCATTTAAAAGTTTCCCCACTAATTTTTTAATCAAGGAGGGAGCAAGGACAAAGGGTTTCCCCCCCCCCCTTTTTTTGCCTTCTTAAAGGAGCTGGACCAAATAGGGTTGCTTGAGGTGCATATGCTGTTTGGATGCAAGGATCACACCAAATGGGATACTAGACTGCTACCCAACCTTGAATCATCATCATCATGTGCTATCATGTCAATTCTGTCTTTTCAGGGTTTTCTGGGTAGCGAGTACTCAGAAGTGGTTTATCATTCCTTTCTCCTGGAGGCACCCTGGGACAGTGCAGCTTGCCCAAGGTCACACAGGCTGGCTTTTCTCCTGGGAGGCACAGAAGGGAATCAAACTACCAATCTCTGGCTCCACAGCCAGATACCTAAACCACTGAGCTATAAGCAGCCCTATTTGGCCCACTCCGGCCTGCTCCAGTTGAGTCCAGGTAGACAAGCACACAGAAACATTTACTCCTGCAGTTTTCAAAATGGAATAGTCTACATTAACAAACAGTAAAGTCCCCACTTCCTTTTTTGGCCTTCTTTCCAGTTTATAAGATGACTGTCGATCTCCCCGCCAAAGTTTTCCCAACCTCAGAGGAGGCAGAAGCAAAGCAAGGCAATGTTACTTTACAGTTTCAGATTTGGGCGGCCACCATGCCAGGTAACCAGGAGAAGAAACTGCTGGCATTACAGCTGTTGAGTAAAGGAAAGAAGTGCTGACCATCAGAGGTCAAACATCAATAGCCATGCCCTATTTTTCACCTTCCTTCAGAGTGTCCATCATCTTAACGAACTGGCAGCTCTTTTACAGCTAGCTTCCTGTTAGAGCCTTTTTTTGGTCACCACAAGTCGCTGAAGAGAATACATTTAAAAAGAGCTCTGGGAGAAAGTCGTGTAGAGTTTCAGCGTGTTCTTTTACAGCAGAGAGATTTTATTTACATTATTTATTGCCAGTTTCCCTGTCAGAATGGTAGGATAACAATATTACCAACCAAACAGCTATTAAAAGTCTTGCAGGTGAAAAAGTGGATTGCAACCCACAAAATGGTAAAATAAATTAGTCAGCCACAAGACTGGACTGTTGGTTTGTTTTTCCCCCTATTATGCTGAAACAGACTAGCATGGCCACCTCACTGAAAATTAGAACTCAAGGTTTCCCACAGTGTTAAAGCTTCAGATTGAATGGATTTTGATTGTACAATAATCCCTTTCAGCTGCAGTGCAGAATACAACTTCAGAAGAAGGAGGGGAATCAGGACCCCTGGATTATCCCTGCTGTGCTCCAAGGAAAGAAGGCAAGGAAATTGCCTTCAGGGAGTGGTATGTACCAGGGTCCCTGTTGCCTTCAAAGAAGGAAATAGAGAAGGCCTTCAGGGAAGCATAGAAGGAATGTGTCCAATTTGACGACAAGTTAGGAAGAGCAGCTAGAGGGCTTGCTGTCACTTCCCAAAATACCAGGTTAGAGATGGGCACAAACCACTGGTTCAGCAGTTCGTGCAAGTTCAGCTGGTGGCCTCACAGCTGATCCTCTGTTCGGCCCCCTGCCCCCTCCAGTGGGCTCCCACTTGGAGGCAGTGACCAGAGGAGGTGGGGCAGGGAAGCTGGGGAACTGTCGCCAAATAGGTGCCCACTGGAGGGGGCGGGGCACAGAACTGCGGATCAGCTGTGTGGCCACCAGCTGAACCAGCAGTTCGTGCAAATCTCTATGCCAGGTCAATCCTGGGCCCTTTCAGTTAAGTTTTACTTCTCTCTAAAGTCAGTTGTTGTTCTTGCTCTTCGATGTTTTAATAAATAATAGCCAAATTCCAACTGGCAGCTTGCCATTCTGTTGGTTGGTTGCTGTCACTTGGTTGGTTGGTTGGTTGGTTGGTTAAACTTTTATACCACCTGATTAGTGCAAGGCACTACTCTCGGCAACAGTCAAATCAAAACAAATACTATAATATGGCAATAACAAAAGATGTACTGTAATGAAATCAAATTAATCACTAAGATAGCATAAAGACAAACAAAACTGAGCAGCATCAGGCAATGGTTGGATGGGCAGCCCAAATTTGGCAAATTCATGGAGGGATGTCCTTGGAAGCTTCTGTAAAAAGCATTGTCATAAGCAACTTCCTAAAGGTTGGGAGGGAGGGGGCCAGGTGCAGCTCAACTGGAAGCTCATTCCAAAAGGATAGGGCCACAGCTGGAAAAGCCCAATTGCTGGTGGATGTCTTTCTGGCCTCTCTCAGGGCGGTAACCCATAGGACCATGGCCTGCAAGGATCTGGTGGCAAAGGTCAATGTTCTTGGGGAAAGGTACTCCAACAAGTAACAAGGTCCCAAATCGTGGAGGGCTTTGTAGATGAGAACAAAGACCTTGAACTTGACCGAGAATGTCACAGGTAAGCAGTGCAGGCAAGCCAGGACCAGGGAGATGTGGACAAATTTACTCACACTCAACACCAGCCTGGTGACCGCATTGTAAACTTATTATAATTTCAGCTCAGTCTCAAGGGAAGCCCCACATAGAGAGCATTACAGTAGTCAATCTTGGAGTTCACTAGAGCATGCACCAATGTCTTCAGGGCCCCCTCATCCACGTAGGGGCAGAGCTGATTGAAGGATGATGTAGATACAGCTGCAATCTGGGAATCCCAAGAAACAGCTGGATTCAGCAACACACCCAGATGATTGGAACTGTGCAAATTGTGGCAGCAAACAACTCCTATTAACCAGGTGCTAGTTGCATTTCTGGGTGTGTACCCAATTGACCGTGTGCCCAATTGGGTGTGCGCTCACAGCACCTCATTGTTGTGTGGGAATTTGCAGCCACAACCTATGCAATTTCACTTACACAAGTGTAATTGCCAAAACAGTTCTGGCTAGTTTTAGTTCACATCTTCAAACACGGCCACTTATAGAACATACTGCAGTAATCTAGATGGGAGATTATTAGTACATGCCTGCAGCAAAGGTACTCCTCTCAAAGTAAGGTTGTAACTGGTTTATTAGCCCAAACTGACCAAAGGCTCTATCTGCCACTGAGGCCATTTGGACTTCAAGTGGCCAAGATGGAAGGTGAACACCACCACCTCTGACTCCGCTCTGTGCATGGCAACTACACCTCGTTTAGAGCAGACTGGACGTTACCACTTAAGCAGGCTGACACAACACACGCTAACAGGACCTCTGGCTTACTTGGACTGAGTCATGGTGTATTACCATAATCCATCCTATTATGCCGTGTGTAAGCACTGAAGTATGTTATCGTTTCAGGTCTTCTAGCACCAAATGATGACATTCAAATGAGAGGGTGAGTCCTATCTGGCGAGCCTTGGCCCTGGCCAGTCTCTGCTGTTGCGTTTTAGGTGAGATACTGAGTTCCTAAGATTTCAAGGTGAGAATGGGATTCTCTTAATCACATTATCAGATTTCTGGGTTTAATCAGCAGAACAGAAGAAATGGAGATAAGCAAAGTAGCAGTGAGGAAAGCCATGACCCAAACATTGCCTGGAACAACCCCTTTTGAACAAGTCCTAATTGAACACTGCCCCTACGCAGTGTTTCCATTCTACGAAGGTCCTGGGCTACCAACCCACTCTTAAAAGTGCTGCTCATCTTGATTGTGCTCTGGCAGATCCTGTAAGACTCATGGTGCTTCCAGACAGACACCTTCTCATGTTAAAGCATCTGTGCTCATGGAATACGTAATATTCTTCTTTCCTTCTTAAAAACAAGTCAGTCTTTCTCCAGTAAGAAAGAAGAGAGAAGCAGCATTGGGGAAACATGAGGGGCTTAATATTAGAAAAGTTAGCCGTGTTAGTCTGTGCAAGCATATCAGGCAAAATCCAAAGAAACAAAACAAAAGAAGAAAGATAAAAATATGTGGCACCTTAAAGACTAACTGTTATATTTTAATGTGAGCTTTCGTGGACAAGTCCACTTCATCAGATGTATAGAAAAAAATGAAATACTGGATGAAATACCAAATTCACAAGTAAAACATTCACTGGCTCTAAGAGTCTTGGGTGCATGGTTACATCTCACTTGCAGTAATGTATGGCCTATATTTAGTGCTAAGTTCTAATGTAAACATTTCTACAGAAGATAGAAACACGCACACACCCAAGACTCTTAGAGCCAATTAATGTTTTACTTGTGCATTTGGTATTTTATCCAATATTTCATTTTTTTCCCATATGCCTGATGAAGTGGACTTGTCCATGAAAGCTCAACATTAAAATATAATAGTCTTTAAGGTGCCACATGTTTTTCTCTTGTTTTGTTTCTTTGGATTTTGCCGGATATGAGAGGCTTAGAAATGGATGACAACACTGTGGACACCTTCCCAAAAAATGTAAATGGACTATGGGGAATCCTTAATAAAATCTTTATCTGGAGACAACTCTGGACAGTAGATGCAGCAATGCACAGAAGTACATAAATAGTTTAAAGTACGATCCATAATTTATTCTCTCTGTTTTAATAATGGGGTTGCAACTTGGGCTGTGCAATGCCCCCATGGATTTCCTGAGCCAAGTAAAGTTAACTGTTTTCTTTCTCTCCTCCCTGGCCATGTACTTTGGCTCTGCAGAAAGCAAATGACATTGGGAGGCTTGCAATAACTACATTCAATCTGATCAGGAGCCTAGTCGATCTGAGCATTTGGGAGGGGATGTATTCCACTTTCTAGTTCTCTCACAGTTTATACTGTCTGCCTCCAAGATTTGTGCCACAACCCAAACCACCACCTTGCGCACTCCCAGCCTGAACCCAGATGAGCAATTACAGCGACATGACAAATTGTGGTGGAACATTGCTACACTCCACTAAAATTCTCCCTCAGGGAAGGAGTGCCAGGAAGAAGACGACAACTTCCTTCTGGGGCGCTACGAAGTTCCCCAGTTTTGTAACCAAAGAACCAGCTCTTGTTCCCAGCCTCGTGGAGCAATGGTGTAGCTCTCACATGACCTACTTATAAATATCTGCCTATATAAATATAGCCACCCTGTGTGTTGTTTTTTTCAAGATCAGGTACTGCAAATACATCAAATCAATACAATAAATACATGTAACCATTGTGTATATGATTTCAGACCAAATGAACGGTCTGCCCTCCATTCGTACATTATTGTTGTACACAACAAAAAACCTTAAGCAATTTGGAAGATGGCAAAAATAAATTGAGAAAAATCTATGTGTCTCTATAGCCCCTGTTTTTCCTGGGGTTTTTTGTTTGTGTGCTGAAATAAATCACTTTTACACTGAAGAATGAGACTTCGCAGGTTCTACTCTAGTCATTTTTTCCAGAATGAAACCGGGCCTTCTCGGCAGTGGCACCTCGCCTGTGGAATAGTCTCCCCTCCGAGATCCGCCTGGCCCCCTCGCTGGGTGTTTTCAAGAGGCAACTCAAGACCTGGCTATTTAGGCAAGCCTTCCCTCCTATCATCACTTGATTTTTTTTCCCCATCTTGAATGCTACTGTTATTGTTGTTAAATTGTTCTTTGATATATTAGATTGTTTTAAGTCTATTTTGCTGTTAGCCGTCCAGAGTAGACGTTGTCTAGATGGGCGGGATATAAATTTAATAAATAAATAAATAAATAAATTGTTCACCTGGGTTTTTTTGCGGGGGGGGGGGGAGGGAGGCAGAATTCAGACCGTCACTGCTAAGTTCTTGCAGGTTTATATTTTCAAACCATCCAATTGCCAAACCACTGCATTCTTGTTTTTTTTCTGTTTTCTCCTTCTTTTTTCTTGCTTTGTCTTTGGGTTTATTTCACTTAAAGGACCATTTTGGTGTTCAGTGTGAAGGGTTTCTGAGGCTTCTCCCAACTGTTGACCATTTAATTTGTTGTTTTCCTCCTTGACCTTTTATTTTAACGAGATACATAATTGAAGGCACAGAAGCTGCTTGAAAAATAGACCACTGAGTAATGGTCAGTTTGGGGGAATTCTCACTGAATGAGATTTACTTCTAAAGTACACGTACACGACCTGGTTAGAGCACAGAGGGAATTAAATGTTATGTGCCCATGCAGATGAGAATTACTAGTTTTGATAGGGATTTTAACAGCATATTGAGTATGACGTGAACCCCCATTTTAACACCATTCCAAGTGGACTGAAAAGCAGCAACGGCTCAGCAGTGCTAAATGGCCCAGTTGTGGAGGGAGCCTTGCTCCACCACAAAGCTGGTACCATAGGAGTTAATCTGGGGCACAATTTCCAGGTTCAGATTCCCCCTGCCCTGAAGACCAACCCTTCTCTCCCACATCTGGGCAATGGATTCATAATCTGTAGTCAATGATGCACAATTACCTAGCCAAGAGACTGAAGATGCAACTACACTAAGTAGCCAAATTAGTTAGATTTGGATCTGCTTCAGGCTGATATGAAATCTTCTTTTGTTTTAAGTGAGCCGTTGTTGATCACATATAAAAATTGTTTGAATTAGCTTCATTTCAAGAATGCAAAAAAGATGGAAGTTATTCTTCGGTATATTACAATCATACATAATGGCTGTTATGCCTTAGTTATTGGAAGAAATGAAATACTTACAAGCGATTCCCTGTTTGTAACTAATTATTTTCTAGCTCTGCTAAGATTTTTCCTCCCACACACCCTGCTGCAGGAGGTTTCTGTGGCGCTTTTGTTTTCCATTTAAAGGTCTCACTTAAAGCCCTTCTGAGGTGTTGGTTCAAACTTGATAAAAGGCAGGATATAAATGGAATTCCTACCCGCATCTGCCCTTTGGCAAAACAGCAAACATACCTAACCAACCTCATTCAGATAACTGTCTGGCTTCAGTACTTTGTTTCTAAAATTAGAAGTGCCGGGGGTGCAATCCTGCCTGGGCCATGCCCTGAAAAGAAGAGGTCAGCAGAATTTAGGTGGCAGAAATTATCAACCAACAGACCTCTGAATGCTTTGCATCGGTTTGTTGTTAGGCCCTGTCAAGTTGCTTCTAACGTATTGGAGCCCTAATATGTTTTTTCTGGATTTTCGGCCTCATGCGCCAAAATAAGGTGGCTGACTTTGGTACTTGGCCCATGAGGCAGAAAATCCTGTAAGCAATTGTCTTTCTCCTCTCCCTGGTAGTAAAAATACAATAATTAAATAAATAGATGAACAATTCATTATCCTGTCATGATGCCCCAGGTGTTGCCTTATTCTGTCTGATGTTAGGATGGCCCTGGGACACTTAAAGTCACTTTATTTATCTGTTTGTTTGTTTGTTTGTTTGTTTATTATTTCAATTTATATACCACCCCATGGTACAAAGCACTTTCTGTACACAGCTGGTAACTCTACAGAGGAGAAGCGTAAGGAGCATATGCAAATAATTGTGTCTGATAAGAGCATTCAGTGTTTTGATTCTGGCACATGTTTTTCACAGATAGCAAGAAACTGTAGCAAGAGTTTTAGTGGCACATGTGACAGGAGACAGGGAGGAGAGGGAAAAGATTAAGGAAAAAATGGCAAAGAGCACCTTACATTTCCTCATAGAATATCCTTTATTATTGACTTGATTCGAACCAAACAGACGATTTGGTGGAGGAAGTGGCAGTAAGGGGAACTCTGGGCGAGAGTGACCATGTTCTACTAGAATTCATGATTTCAAGGATCCAGGGGCCGGAAGAACTGTATCCAAGAGTATTTCAGAACCACGGTCCATTGTTTTCTTGAAATCATGGGAAATGGATGAGGTGCCAGATGACTGGAAGAGGGCTAATGTTGTCCCTGACTTCAAAAAGGATTTTGAAAAATTTGCATAGGTTTGGGAGAAACAGGAAGTTTGAGGGGTTACAAACCTCTCAAATTGGGAACCCCACATTGTGAGGTTGTATATACACTGTCATGAAAGGGTCCGTGACCTGGGGTTTGTGGAACAAAATTAGAAGAAACTAGTACAAAACGTTGGCATCATTATGAGGGAGATATAAGATCAGGAGATTCCTACTTAAGAAAGCTGTATCAACCTATTAATATCCAGTTTTTAAACTCAATTTCTCACCTGTTGCTATTTTGCTTCCTTTTTAAATTAGAGTTCTTCGCCATTCTAAAGTAAAATGTTTCCAACAGTGTGTATGTACAAGATTATTCATAACAATGTCACATTTGTGTGTATATCTCTCTTTATCGCAGACCCAAGACTCTGAAGCTCAGACAGAAGTGTGGTGTGCATACTAAGGGTATCTTAGAAGTATGCGTCCTAGATCTGTGTTGTTTCAAAAGTGGATTAATTCATTTTAGGTAACTAAAATTTGTGGCTTGCACAACCATTTTCCCTGACTAAGTGCTACCAAGCCTTTCCTAATCAGGAAAGACAAAGCTGCGGAGGGACGAAGATTCATTGTTCTACTTGGGCTTCTAGGCAGCTCCATGTCATGCTTTCCTTTGCACATCTCCTGAACTCTCCAAATAATTCTACGGTGTGGAATGCAACCAGAAGAAAAAACTGGCTGAGCAAAAGCATAGAAAACTAGAAAGAATGAAAAAGATGAGCAGGACAGAGGAACTGTGGTGGGCTCTCAGGTATTTCTAATCCATGTGAAGTTAGTGTTTCTGCTACTGACCTATTGTAATCCAATCAAGAATCTTATTTACTTCAGGGTAACCATTCTCATTGTGATTTCAGAAATTGTAAGAGGTAATACCCTTGTAAACAGGCCCACTCATGTTATTTACTTTAGAACTGCTGACTCATTATTCTTACAAAATAGTCGTTCTGTTCCTTTATATCCCCTTCTAAAGAAGTGAGCAAAGAGGCACATCCTCCTTTTGGGACACCATTAAAAAAAAAAAAGCTCTTTCCACTCCACATGAGCATAAACTTCTAGTTTCTCCTCACAATACCTCATCTTGCTTTCCCTTCCACTCCTCTGCAAAGGCTACCCAATGGCAGGCCAGCTGAGACGTAGGAGACTCGGCTTCGCTGACACCATGCCAAGCGGGTTGCTGCATTATTAATCCCCATGGTGTGTCGAACACTTCATAATTTATCAGTATGTTAATTACATTTGGGGAAAGAGCCAGAATATAGAAAGGGCAACCCAGCAAAAGGTGATGACAGGAAAATTACCCGCAGGGAGGTGAGAAGGCTATCATCCCTCACATGGAAAGAGATCTTCTGAATCATAGATATAACAATGAGCTGTACTGAAAGAATTGAAAGAATCCGGGGTCCAGCCAGGGCTGGTGTGAGATATTCTGACACATCAAGAGATTTTTGTCTCGTCACCCCAATAGAGTACTGACTGCCCTTTTAAAGCAGCTGATCCCCAACTTAGTGTCCTTCAGAGGCACCAGTTGACAAATCTTGTCATTGCAATAACTAATGGCCATCTCAATTTTTGGAGGGTTCCAGATCAAGGAAAGCTGTCTTAGAGGAAGGGGAGGCTTTGCTGGCCCCATTTTTGCTGTCCTTCCGCAAGCGGGCAAAGACCTTTCTCTTCAGGCAAGCTTTCCCTCAGTGTCTGGCTCCCTGAGTGAGATTTTTAGACAGATTGTTATGCATTACTGCTTGGACTGGGTTTTTAAATATTGTTTGTATTTACCATTTCTCAGAGTGACATTTGTATGTTCCTTTTAATATTTGTATACTTATTTAGCTTTAAATATTGGCTTTTAATGATGTAAGCCACCTTTGTATACTCATTGTTTTTAACTGTAAATATTGTCTTTCAATGAAGTAAGCCGTCTTTAAGAAGAAAGGTGGGGTAAAAAATATTTTAAATAACTAACTAAATAAATAAATGACAAGGCTGAATTTGATACATGCAGTGTATCTAAGGTAAAGGTTCCCCTTGACATTTAGTCCAGTCGTGTCCAACTCTAGGGCGCGGTGCTCCTCCCCGTTTCCAAGCCGTAGAGCCAGCGTTTTGTCTGTAGACAGTTTCCGTGGTCACGTGGCCAGCACGACTAGACACGGAACGCCGTTACCTTCCCACCATGGTGGTACATATTTATCTACTCGCATTTGCATGCTTTTGAACTGCTAGGTTGGCAGGAGCTGGGACAACCGTCGGGAGCTCACTCCGTCGCGTGGATTCTATCTTATGACTGCTGGTCTTCTGACCTTGCAGCACAGAGGCTTCTGCCGTTTAACCCACATCGCCACCACGTCCCTACTGTAGTGTATCTACCCTGTACTATTCCAGCAGTTTGATTCCACTCTTAAATGCCATGGCTCCATCTTGTGGAATCCTGGAATTTCTGTTCTGGTGGCGTACTTAGCCTTATTTGCTGTCGTCTCTCTAGAGGAATGTGCTAGAGAGCTTTCTATCAGCTAAATCTAAATTCCTCACCAACGTACAGAGGCCAAGATGGTGTAGAATAGAGCGATGATCTATTCGTTTATAGTTTAGGCTCTTCATTCAATTCACAGATACAACAAATTTGTCCCTCTGAATTGTACACATCTGAAGCCCCGAATAAGCTTCAGCTGCTCTCCTGGTAGCATGGGTGTGTTATCTGCTTTGTTCCCTGGAATTGGGAACAGGCTGTTTGAAAGCTGTTCTCCCATATATGAGCCCATACAGGTTTCCTTTCAGATTCTGCCTTTCTCTCAGTCCTCCTGCTACAGGCGGCACATCTAGTGGGGTTGTGAGAAAAGACCTTCTCAGTGGAAGCATCAGGGAACAGAAAAGGCTGAGTTGTTGGTCACTTCAACAAAATCTTGTCAACTCTCACTGGCAGTCATGGTTCTCTAAGGTTTCAGCCAAGATTCTTTCCAACCTCCACCTGGAGATCCCTGGTATCTTCCAGATCTCTCACATTCAAGTACTAACCAGGCCTGGGAGCTTCTGAAATTAGCTAAAATTAGGTGTGATCGGAGTGGTTGAGTGGCTCCACCTCTCACATTATAGAACTCTCTGCCAACGGAAACCAGCTTTGCTCCCTCTCTGTTGTCCCTTGCTCAAACCGGTAAAGACATTTTTTATTTAGCTAGACTTTAGCATATAGGTTGGAAGGGATTCTAATTGCTTAGATGTGGCTGAAGGGATTCTAATTGCTTAGATGCTAGTTTATATTTTTGATTGCATTTTTAATTTTTTATGATAAGTATTAATTAAGATTTTGTTTCAAATGTGCATGTTATTGGTTTCATTTTGAGTGCCCTTTTTGGCGGAAAGGCAGGCTGTGAAGAAAATAAACAGATACTTGTTTTAGGAGTATGCACAACTGTTCAAAGTGACACATTGTCTTTCCAGCTGTTATACATTTGAACTACATATTCAAACTGGGCAGATTGTCTTTATCTGTGGCGCCAGAGAGGGAACAATCTAGGATATGGAACAACATTCCAAGTGGATTTGGAATCTAAAAGCTACGAGGTTTTTGCAAATATATGAACGATTGGGTCTACCTGAAGACGGTGGGAGATAAGCGGATGGTTTGAGAGTCCAGGGTTCTCAAAGCTTGGAAAGAATTTGTTAAAAATTAATCTGCTGCCTCTAATTGATTAACATTTTAACTGTGATTTTAAAAGTCATTATTAAGTCATTAAATGCTGACACCATTAAGAAGCTGGGAAACGATTAACAGGCTGATTTGACCTGTATCACAATCCTTTTGTTTTATGACATCTTCCGGGCACAGAGAAGGCCTGGCTTTATCTCCAAAGAGATGGCATCAGAGATGGCTGATCAGAAGCTAGTAAGTAATGGTTACTGCATGTAAAATTTGAGAGAGTTGTAGAAGTGCTGCAAGTAATACAAATATATTTCTTTTCCAGGCATTGTTCATCATGGAGGCCCATCGTGTCCTTTTGTCTACCTTAAACAGCCACACCCACTTAGCACAACTTGATCCGGCTGTTGGTTGTGCCACACTCATGCAAACACACACATGCACACAGAGATTGTGTCAGACACTTAATGACTTGCCTAAGTTCAATTTGTGACTAAAGCCATACCAATATGCACACCTACTCCAAGGAATGTTCCTGAAAAGAGCGCCCCCTACCCACCCAAGGAAAGCTGTGCAAGTATCCTAAGCCAGTCAAATAAATCTGGACTAAGAGACAGAAAGTACCCTCAAGCATCTCTCTGTACCTCTTTTGAACATCCTATTTGCATGGGGAGACTATTGTGCCTTGGTACTGATGAGAGATCCTTACTGTGCCCCAAGTGTCAAAAGAGTTTTTTCTGGGATCACATCATGGAAATAAAAGGTTTTTAAAAACTCTCCATTGTGTCTTCTTGGGAGACTTTGAGAACAACAGAGACCTTTGACAGCACAAGACAAGTTGTACGGAACACACCAGCCATTCAGTGATTATTCATCGCTCCCTGCCTACCAGCATCTACTGCCTAAAGTACTTGCTTCACTCTGCCTATTGATAGGGCTGGCCGTGGATCGCACTAAACATGGTGTAAAAGAAATTCAGAAATGTAGTTTCCTTCAGTATCAAGCTGCACTTGGGCTCAAACTTGTTTAGACCTATGGTAGAACTTTGCAAAGTAGAGGAGGGTCACCAGAAACACCTTCTTACACTCCCTTCCCTGCTTATGTGACAATAGAATCCAACACCTTTACAGTCCAAGCTCTGTTGCCCACCACGTAGGGTGGCAGAAAACTGCAGTGGGAGAGAGCTTTTGTGTGGCATTCTCCCTTGTGGAACTTTTTGCCGTAAAAACTCTGGTCTTGCCAGACACTTAAGACATTCATCATTGTCCCACACACTACACCAGAACACAGACAGAGTTCTAACTCCTGTCCTCTGAAGAGGCCGGCCACAGAGACTGGCGAAACGTTAGGAAGAAAAACCTCCAGAACACGGCCAAACAGCCTGAAAAACCTACAACAACCCTCAGATCCTGGCCGTGAAAGCCTTCGAGAATACATTCATCATTTTCCTTTGCCTTTATTGGTGATTCTTCTCACTGTGCTTGTACAGTCTTTTGCATACTCACTCAATCGGCAGTTTAGTAATTTAACTCTGATTGCCTCCCATAGGAAACCCAGCTACAAATCATCCGTAGTCCAGTTTTTTTCCATGGTTAAATATAAGAGATGCAGGGTACCATAGAGTCTTATTGACATATAGCACCTCCTGGTGGTGGTCGCTGTGTAGCATGAACTAGATCTCAGATGCAGTGAAAAATCCAACAAGTGACCTTCTTAAAAGGACTTCCTTTTCAGAATTCCTGGCTTCAACCCACAGGCTCTGCCAAAAGTGTGGAGATATGTAGCTACAAGAGGGAGAGGGAGAGCCAGGACTGGAGGCATTCAAGAGACAGTTGATCATTGCCTGTCAGATATACTTTGATTTGGATTCCTGCATTAAGCAGGGGGTTGGACTCTATAGCTCTATAGACCCTTTCCAACTCCATTATTCTATAATTCTATGATCGGAGACAAAATGGATGGGGGGATATGTAAGGGTAACAACACTAAGTCCAGGAGGACAGCACGTGTGACAGGGTGATTATGTAGTGTGGACATGTGTTTCTTAGTGGAGCCTGGCATGAAATAGTAGTGGCATCTGGCAGGGCTCTACTAGTTTGGCATGATGGCCTCGAAGGGAGGTTAATGCAAATATAAATACTCTAAGGAGTGATTTGATCAGATTGCTTGATTATGTTCACTGACCTTGAGATCTTCCCTTGGAGATCCTGAGAAGGAGGCCACACATTAAAACAGCCATGTGGACACAAGGCCTTTGAGCTTTGGGGGGCAGAAAGCTTCATGGAAACCTCCTACTTTCATTAGGAAAAGAGTTGGGTAGAGCTTAACTAAAGGTAGGATTCAGTGAAATATTTATCTACGTACATATTAATACCAATATAATGTAGTGAATAGAGTATCACACTAGAATTCAGGAGCCCTGGGTTCAAATCCCCCCTTGGCTGTGGAAAACTCACTGAGAAGTACTAATAGTAAATCCACTCATAGTACCTCACATACTTTGGAAACCTACTAGCATCTCCATAAGTTAGAATCAGCTTGATGGCACACAATACACCTTTAACGACCTCCTAGTTCATCCTCAATGCCTGGGACTTAACCTTGGAAGGCGTCAAGCACCTGAGAGCATGCGCACACTCATTCTGAGCATGGCGTGACCATAAGTGGTCTGGCTGCCAAGCTCTTGTCTTGCTAGGCAGCTGTTAAAAGGAACAGAACTTCTGCCCTTTAAAAGGTGGCAAAATCCAACCCCAGATGACTGGAAATTGCCCTTTCCTGCATCACCCCCACCATTGCTCCCAACCTAAAGCTTCATCTTACTACACTTCCAGTTAATCACACATCCATCCCATGACTGAGTTTGTTATTAACCACCCATATAAGCCTCTCTCCTGAGGAACTGTCCCAGAGAGGCCTCTGGCTTTGCCCACTTGTCTGTGCACAGTTCAGAGTTGAAGGCATCATGGAGCAGGAATCACCACCCCTCAGGCCCCAGAGGGCGACTATCAGCAACCCAGCAGACATTTCTGTCATCTGCTGCTATTTCGTCGCAGTCATTGCAGTTGGGCTATGGGTATGTACAGTGCAAGGGATGCACTTCAGATATCAACATTTTCCCAGGATTAGGAAGGGGGCTTTGTTCCTTGTTCAGAAAGGTGGATATTGGGCCACCGGGAATGCTGGCTTGGAGACTCTGTTATTTTTCCGGACTAAAGTAAGTTCTCCAAACTCTGAAACTGGGGAGAAGCAGAATTAGCATTTGCGGCCAAAATGTGGCTCACGCAAAGCCAAGCAGAGTTATATGGCTTAGTGGCACCAGAACTAAATATTTTAATCAATCAATTAATTAATGAGATCCTTATTGTGTCCTATAAAAAATTTTCCATGTGAATTTAGCAGAGGGCAGTCAAAAAAACTCAAAAATCTTAGAACAATGAAGATGACCAACAAAAGCAGCATAAAAATCAGCCTCATCTGGGAATTAAAAGGCTACAGAATTAAAGTGGGGTTCATAAGGTGATGAAAGGACAGCAAAAGTTGTCAATTATCGAAATCTTTACTAATTTGAGCTTTACAATATCCATTCCTCCTTTAAGAAAGCATTAAAACCATATTTTTCAAATCTGCCTTTGCTGGTTAGACAGTTAATATGCACATTCTATTGTACCACTTTCCTTAATTCTGATAATGTTGTTTTTGTAAATTTAGATATTGGGGCCAATATTTGTATTATGCATAAGCCATTTCGGAAGGATCTGTTTCTGAAAAACAGGATACAAATGGATTGAATAAATAAAGTAGGCAGCAGGTGAATCCCTCTTGGGACAGAAGTGTCCAACTTGCTAATAAGAAGACCCTCCCCATTTCTTTTTGGCTGTTAGCTGACTTTGATTGAGTTTCCAAAGACCTGGGGACCCAGAATACTTACTTTTAAAAAAAGATAATTCATAGACTTTTAAAATCACCTAATTTGGTATCAATAATTATGCCATGCCTTTCTGTCTTCCCTTACATACCAGCTCCATACATACCATCATTTAAGGATGTGAGGAAAACTTGTATATTTCCTCAAATATATCCTCGAAAAGAGGGTCAATTAGTGGGAAATTTTACGCTCCTGCACAAAAGCAGAAAGACCAGCACTTACTTCATCATAAATTTTATGGTTTAGGGAACTGGCATGGTGAGAAGATTAGCTCACCTTCCCCGGTGTTATTATCCCAATCCGAATCAACTGCTTGAAGGGAAAAAAGAATGAGATTACAGACTTCCACTGTCATGTTTTGACATGATAATCTTATTTTTCCCCACACTCAAACCGTAGAACCCAAATTTTTGAAACCTAATGCTCAAATGTTGGCCTGATTAGAGAACCCACTAACAGAAGTGTTGGTCTTGAGAATGAGAGAGTGAACTACAAAGAATAAGCCAGAAATAATGGAAAACCAATTTTTTGGACCCTACTTAAGTCATGGAAACTCACTGTGGGAGTGGAACTGGTAAAACCGTTCCTTAAATATCTCACTTACCTTGAAAGCCCTGTTAGGGTTGCTATACATCGTTCTGACTTGACAGCATGTAACAACAACTTCAGATTTTTCACTAGGCTTTTTATTCATTCAAGCCTTTTGTTGTTGTTGTTTAGTCGTTAAGTCATGTCCGACTCTTCGTGACCCCATGGACCAGAGCACGCCAGACCCTCCTGTCTTCCACTGCCTCCCGGAGTTGGGTCAAATTCACATTGGTAGCTTTGATGACACTGTCCAACCATCTCGTCCTCTGTCGTCCCCTTCTCCTCTTGCCTTCACACTTTCCCAACATCAGGGTCTTTTCCAGGGAGTCTTCTCTTCTCATGAGATGGCCAAAGTATTGGAGCCTCAGCTTCAGGATCTGTCCTTCCAGTGAGCATTCAGGGCTGATTTCCTTCAGAATTGATAGGTTTGTTCTCCTTGCAGTCCAGGGGACTCTCAAGAGTCTCCTCCAGCACCACAATTCAAAAGCATCAATTCTTCAGCGGTCAGCTTTCTTTATGGTCCAGCTCTCACTTCCATACATCGCTACTGGAAAAACCATAGCTTTGACTATGAGGATCTTTGTCGGCAAGATGCTGTCTAGGTTTGTCATCGCTTTCCTCCCAAGAAAAGCCTTTTAACCACTTCTTAAATTCTTGTAATTTAAATACAGGTTTTATTCTGAGCTACTAATTGTTTTGTGCTATCTCTTATTAGGAGATAGTGCTTTTAATGCTGCACTGTTATGGTTTCTCATTGTTTCTAATGACTGTATTTTGAATGTTTAACTTTTTATTTTGCTATTCAGTACAGAGTCAGAATTTAGAAAAGAAATATGAGCACCTAGAGAATTTTTAAAACAACTCACCCTCTTCATATACTAACCTTCCCCTAAAACACAGGTGATAAGTAAACATAATCATTTCAAGAAAGGAGTGTGTACTCAAAAGTTATTTGCTTATTATTGCTATTAACCAAATTATAGAAAGAATATATGCAGAATCTGTATACAGTTGAGGAATCTAGAACTAAAACGTTGCACCAAAACCTTTCTTTACCTCCCTTTCATAGGGGTCCCCTGCCTCACATATTGGCAGAAAGCCCCTGTCTCTCTGCATGCCTTCTGTTGTTTTCCACTATTCTTTACTGTCTTTTCTCTTTGATCCCAGGGCTCATCACTTCACAAGGGTTAATTATTATCAACACTAACACAGTTCAGGAATGTACTAGCAGGTGGTAATGAGTGTAAAATTAAACAGCTTAACAACTGGACAAACTGTTCCCTAAAGGTGGGAGTTTCCAAAGATTTTGTGCAGGGAGTCTGTCTGGATCTCTCCTCCCCAACATAAAAAGGCCATGTAATTCCACTAATATATTGATTACTCTAAGGAGTGCTCAGGGAATGTAATCCTATGCAGGCAGAAACCAGTGGGACCAGCACCTCCTGGACTAATATGCGGGCTGGAATGTCTTAATCCTTCAGATGTCCATGCAAATCACTCTAATCAGATTGTCCAAAGGCTGTCTTGTGAAGACATTTGTCCATCTTGTTTTATGAGTAATAGCTCCTACCCATGGCTGGATCTGGTTGCAAGTGCCCTTGGAAGGGATAAGACATGACATTGCGCTGTCTCTCCAGAGAAAATGATGTGCACACTGGGAGATTGTGATGGCAACTATTCTTTTGAGCTTCCTGGAGTAGTAATTTCTTCTCTGGAACTGGCCATGCTGGTCAGAGGATTCCAGAAGTTGCAGTATTTAAAACAGAAATGTTATTTATGCTCTGATTTTCTCCAGTAACTCTGTTGGATTCTGTCTTGGAATATTTCATACTTGAGGGGCAGTTAGCTGGACATGTGCATTTTTAAATTTGTAAAAAAAAGAAAGAAGCTATCATCCTTTTCTACAAAGAAAATTCTCCACTGGTTATTCCAAAGTGAACATTTGGGCAGCAGAACCAAACTCTGATTTAATCCTGTACATGCTCAAAGTGTTTCTTTTCAGTTCTTTGTAGTAACACAACAGGAGTGTAGAAGTAGATGTAAAACACCACATGGCAGAGTTGGAGAAAGAGACATGTTAATCAGGTTTCCAACATACGTAATAGACATGAATATCAACTGGCCATGACTACAGCTGCTGAATTCATCAGCAAGGAAGTTATAGACCCCCGCATTTTCACATCAAAACAAGGTGCATAAGGAATGTGCACCTTGTTTTAGAGGAGAAGCATGCTGTCCAGAAAGTACAGCTCTCACCTGAAACAAGGTATGAGGTTCCTGTGTGCCTTGTTTTAGCATGGAAATGTTGTGATTCGGTAACTGGAATATCTCACCAGATACCTCTGCCTGCTGTTGTGTGTCCAAAAGTTAGAGGCCCCATACATTATTGCAGAAAAGAGATGGAACAGTCTTATTTACAAACATGTAACAGAGCTGAAACCCAAAATAAAATTAGACTGGTTTAGCCATTTATAATCACACCACCTTTACTCTCTTTCACTCTTGGCTTACAGTCCATGTGTCGAACCAACCGAGGCACTGTCGGAGGATATTTCTTGGCTGGTAGGAACATGGTGTGGTGGCCGGTGAGTAACAGTGGAGAAGGCACACCTTTTTCAAGGGAAATGGGGGAGAGGAGATAGCAGGCCCCAAACAGTAGAAATGGAGGAAAGAGATGGGTGGGAATAAAATAAGATCACCCAGAAGACAAATTGAAGGATAGAATGTGAAACAAGAGAAAGCCTCAGGAGTGTGAAGATGGAAAAAGTAAGAAAAGGGAAGGTCTGTGTGAGAGAAGTAAGATGGGGATGGACAAAGGGGGGGGGGAACAGAATAGAGACATAAAAGATGTAGGATTCTGGTGAATTTTGAAACAAAACAGAAGTGGTGGGTGCCAAGGTCAAGATTCTGGCATCCAGTATTGTGGCTAGAGCTGGCTGGATAGCTCAGTCATTTAGTATCTGGCTGTGGAGCCAGAGGTTGGCAGTTCGATTCCCTACTGTGCCTGCTGAGATAAGATCCAGCCATTGTAGCCATGGGCAACCTGCAGAGTCACAGGATGGAAGAAGGGAATGATGAACCGCTTCTGAGTATTCTCAGAACTGAAAACCCTGAAAAGGGTCACCACAAGCCAGAATTGACTTGATGGCACATCATCATTATTGTGGTTTGAGGTTTTGGAAAAGTCATTGTGTTGCCTTATTCTTCCCTGGCACTTCTTATGCCCACAGATCGGCGCCTCTCTCTTTGCCAGCAACATCGGGAGCGGGCACTTTGTGGGCTTGGCAGGCACCGGTGCAGCTAACGGCCTGGCGGTGGCAGGATTCGAGTGGAATGTAAGCCCTTGGGCTGAAAGGTGTCTCTTTCTTTCAGAGGGGACCCAGCATGTAGGTAGGATGGTAGGATGTAGGAAGACAAGATTCCCTTTAGTTTGGTGAATGGAGACCAGAATCACAATAACATAGCACCTTAAATTAGTGCTTATTTCAACACTAATTATGGATCAAACCAAACTAAACAGAGGAATTCACAATCCCTCTGATGAACCCCTCCCCCCCCAACAGGATTTCCTCAGAGATATTGGCCTGACCCTTCAGGCTTGCAAATTAAGTCCATGTTCATTAACTTCCACTGATGGACAGCAAAACCAAATGTTCAAGGTACGTCAGTGAGGAAAGCCAAATGCTATGACAAACAGATGTCATTTGGCCACTCAAGAAAGCAACCCTTCTAAAAATGAAGATTGACCCTTAAAATAAAAGTCAGACTTGATGAAGATCTCTTACAGCTTTCTACAGATATTCAACAGGTGCTGCTTAACACACACACCCGTGAGTAAATTCAGTGGTGGAGTAAAACCTTGCCTGTCCAATTTCCTACCTGCCACATAAATGACACAGAAACACGGACATCAACTTTTCTGTTATTGTTAGCTTAAACCATCTCATTCTTTATTCCATTTCTTTTTCCTCAGGCACTCTACATTGTCCTCCTCCTTGGGTGGCTGTTTGTCCCTGTCTACCTCACGGCTGGGGTGAGAAGTCATTTTTTTCCCCTTCACTATATTTATCTTTCATGACATTGTGATCACTCTCAAGGCACCCAAGACCGTTATAGGGTTCTTCAACATCTTATCCCCTTCATAACAACCCCACAGGCTGAGATGTCAGTGCTAGTCTAAGAATACCATAGGCTTCATGGTGTAAAGGAATCTGAACTCAGATCTCTGGGACCTAAATCTAACAATCTAATGTAGGGGTGGACATTAGAAGCCACACAGTGGGACCCTCTGGGGGCCACACGGACAGCCAACAAACAAGCAAAACAAAACCTGAGAAGGCTGGACTCCTCTTCCAAGTTCAGGAAATAGATATTTTCTGGGAGGGCTTGCAAAATTGCACAAGGGGAAGGGGATTATTTTAAAGGCCTTGCCACTTCTGCAAGATTCCAAGAGTGGCAACTTTTTTTTAATGCTTGAAGAAGAGGAGGCTGGGTTAAGCGAAGACCACACTAAAACACTTGAGACACATTTTGCCCACCTCTGTTCTACTGTGCTCCAAAGGCATGTGAAAACTGGACAGTGGGGTGGAGGGGATAACAACAGTTAGACCGAGGGTGTGATCACATGGAGAAATAGATCACAATTTGGACTGCTTGTGGAGCAGTCCAGTGCAATTTATTACCTGGTGATCCCATGACGCAGAGGGAAATGTGCTCCAGCCCAACCCCAATCTTTGCTCAAACGGCACCTTTTTTGGTCCAGCTGTGGGGCTTCTACTTTTGGGGGACAAGCTGGAGCAATTCCCTGGCAGACAAAAGGGTTGCTTTTAAGGGAGATTGCTCCTGTTAAAGCAACCCTTTCTGGAGCATGCCTTTGAAGCTGTCTGATCACACCCCAAGTTATAGATGCAAAGGGGAGGGCCCAGATAGAAACTGCAGTCAAGTCTAGATGAGGAATGAAAGAGGCAACCACTGGGTTCTCTGGGAAGATAGATGGGAGCCCGCAAAAATATGGGCCATGAGCTGGGCTAATTGTTATCAGGATCCCTTTTTCAATTGTATCAGACTGGATCAAGCATTGTTAAGTCAATCAAAGCATGAGGGTGGGGCTTTTTGGACTGTTTCTCCCAGAAGAGAATAGGACTAGTCATGCTGGTTGGAGATGCTGAGAGTCGTAGTCCAAAATAAGTAACCTGTCCAGGCTCTGACCGAGAGCACAAGTTGCTTTGTTCTCGTTGTCTTTAAACAAAGCAGACACACCCAAAGGGAGCTCCAGATCTGATTAAAGCAGTAGCGTTTGGGAAAAGGGGAAACTGAGTCAGTCCCTCTTCTTCATTTTTCTGTTCTGTTGACTGACAATTAGATTTGTATCTCACTTTTCTTCCCATGACTCTTAAGTGGGATACATGGCTCTCCTCTCCATTTGACATTCACAACAATCATGTGTGGCTGATCCTCCAGTCATTCTGTCATCGTTCACCCTAAGATCATACACTGGGTGAAATACACTTACATTGTGCTGCAATGTTCACTACTGCTGCCTCAGCAACACATGGTGCACACACCCCTGTGTAGCCAGATTCCAGCCAGTGAGTTTCACGTCTTTCCAAAGCCATAAGTAACCCCATAAGATGTGAAAGAGAGGGTACCTGTACTTCATCCCCATAACTCATAGTTCTCCCCCTTCCCCAACACAACACAAAAGCATTTTCTACCTCCAATAACTGGCTTTGTTTATTGTATCTCAGGACTGCCGTTATTCTATCCACCCTACTCTGTGTGGGGAGTTCTGTGGGTGGATTTGTGACTCTTTACGTCAGAGTTTATTTGTCACCTTTAATAAAAAGAAGATATTTTCTCCAAGGTCAGATGGGCTAACAGTCCTGGTGAGGACTGGACGATATAACTTGGCTCATTTGCAAGTTAACTACAGCTGCTGCCCTAGGAGCACTTCTCATACCTGCTGTCTGCAAGGAACACATAATGCTAAAAGTTACATAAATGATTGTGCAAAGGGCACAGAGTGCTCTACATTTGAGTCTTTGGCTTGAGGTTTCAGCTGAGATAGCTCTGACGGCAATGCATTCTAAATACTACCAAAAAAAAATATTAACAATTCCGTCTATCTCACTGTTTTCCCCATCCCACCCCTGCACAGGTCATCACAATGCCACAGTACCTGAAGAAACGCTTTGGAGGCCGACGAATTCGTCTCTACCTCTCCGTCCTCTCTCTTTTTATGTATATCTTCACCAAAATCTCAGTATGTCATTACTCTGGGCCTCAGAAATAGGAGGCAGGGAAAAATGGGAAGATGAGGGTGGAACCTCTTCCATGGTAGAAGAAAAAGATGCTATCTTAACGGTGCCTAAAATCTAGTGTGGGAATTCCATCACCAGCAAAGCCTGAAAATGTTGCCTGGGGGAGTATAACTCTCAAAGTACCCAGTGTGGTACAGTAAAGAGGGTGATGGAGTAGGACTCAGATGAGGGTTCAAATCCCCTCTCAGGCATGGAAACTCACTGGGAAGGATGGAACTGGTAAAAACCGCTCCTTTAAATATCTCACTTGACTTGAAAGCCCTATTACAGTTGCTAGAAGCCAGTTCTGACTTGATAGTACATAAAGTAACAACCCTCAGAACCCTTCGGCCAGCAGTTTATGGGGTTGTGGGATAGAATATCTTACCTAGGTACCATGATTGCCTCAGTGCCAAATCATGACTAATTCCCTTCCAAATCGTGCCTAATCTTGCTCTCTGGCCTGCTGAGCCTGTTCTCTTCCTCTGCAGGTAGACATGTTCTCAGGAGCCGTCTTTATCCAGCAAGCCTTGGGCTGGAATATTTATGTGGCTGTCATAGCCCTCCTGATCATAACCACCATTTACACAGTGACAGGTAAACAAGGTGTTAATTGGGTTTTTAGGGTGAGGGGAGGACAGACTGGTTGGGTGCCCAACAGGAAGCCGGAACTGATACAATAGGGAATAAGGTTGCCAAGTGACGGGGGGGGGGGGGGGGACGGACAGGGTGACCTGCCGTTCTTGTTTAACAGAAGCTTGATAAGGGTAATCCTTTTTGTGGCAAGGTGGTAAAGAGAAAGAAACTTCTCGACACCTACAGGTCTGACTTCCTAAGGCTGCTTCATAAGTTGGCAACCCCACATAAAGAGTGATGTGAGTGTGCGCATGTGCACATGCATGTGTGTGTGTGAGAGAGGGAGGGAGACAGAAAGAGAGAGGATTTAGTAGGCACAGTATAAGTAATGATTATGAAATTAGAGGATGGGGCTTGAGTAATGTTTTCTCTTTATTATTTATCACAAATGGGGGGGGGGAACACCACAATGTGGTGTGGTCCTAATGAGATATGGGTGCAGCAGTTCACCTGGTTCATTTACCGCTGCAACAGATGTTTGATGGTTTGGCATCCCACCCCCTCTGACCGACGCCCACTCAGAGGCAGTGGCCGGAGGAGGCAGGGCAGGGAAGCCAGGACTCTGCCTCTGAAGGGGCACCTACTGCCGAACCGGCAGTTTGCGCTCATCTCTACTCCTCATGAATATTCCAGTCAATTTCCATTTTCAGCATACCCCATTCTATACCTATTCCCTCTATTTTCTAGCCACGTCCCCCAATATTCAACATGCTGTGACCACTGACCGTGCTCTTCTGATTGGGTTGCTTTGGACCCCACTCTCAACCATGTGAGCCAGTGCAATATAGCGGACAGAGTGACAGCATAAGACCTGGGAGACCTCGGTTCCAGTCCTTATTTAGCTATGGAAACACACTGGGAGGTGGGAATGGTAAAAACACTCCTTAAGTATCTCATATGCCCTGAAATCCTTATTAAGGTCACTATAAAGTCAGATGTAACTTGACAGTATGTAATATACCCAACATTGAGCTTGCTCTCCTAATGATCTTTTACCTTTTGTAAATCTTTGGGTTTTCTGAGCATGGTGGGTATGTGAGTGTCGTTGGGTAATCAATGACACTCATGCCTGAACACCAGAAATAAAATGGAGAAATATAATCTCGGTCTTCCACACTGCAGAGACAGAGACCAAAACAGAGATTGATAAGAAGTAAGGAAGAGCAGGGATGTGGTGGCACTGCGGGTTAAACCACAGAAGCCTCTGTTTTGCAAGGTCAGAAGACCAGCAGTCGTAAGATCAAATCCACACGACGGAGTGAGCTCCCGTCGCTTGTCCCAGCTCCTGCCAACCTAGCAGTTCGAAAACACGTAAAAAATGCTAGTAGATAAATAGGTACCACCTCGGTGGGAAGGTAACGGCGTTCCGTGCCTAGTCGCGCTGGCCACGTGACCACGGACACTGTCTACGGACAAATGCTGGCTCTACGGCTTGGAAACTGGGATGAGCACCGTGCCCTAGAGTCGGACACGACTGGACTAAATGTCAAGGGGAACCTTTACCTTTTAAGGAAGAGTAAATGTCTCTGTGTGCATAATAAAATATTTAATTGTTCCATATTCTACGCTGAGATAGCTAACGATGGTAAATTACAGTGAGAACATAATAAAATTACATCTCAGATTACAGAAGGATAAAATAATAATAGTAGCCAACTGAGTCAAATCCAAAAGAAATAATGCAGAAAGGCTTTAAATATAATCAGCCTAACAAGCTTCCCAGAACAGAAAGGGGTTTGCTACCTGACAAAGGTTAGCAATGGGGAGAGGCTTTCTCTTGTGTTCTCACCAATTTCACCTCAGATTTCAGCGAGATACAGATATACAGATCTAATCCCAAATATTCTCTATTGCGGCAGCTCAAACAGGCCTTTAGATTCTAGAAAGACTTATGGAAGATGCTTTGATTGCACAGTCATCCAACTTCATTCACGGCATTTTACAGAGACCCCAGACAATATCTTATATTTGTAACCCACCTGTGCTTCCAACCACTGCTGCCTGTACTGCTTTTCTGAGCACAGAAAATCCAATAGAGAGGGGAAGGTGAAAAAGCTGTAGAAGGACTTTTGACTGGTTGTGCTAGACACCCTCTAGTTAGAAACACTCTGAAGGAAACCGAAACTCAAAAAGGTTACTTTTTAGGACTCCTGTATATGTCTCCCTCAATCTCCCACTTAGCATGGATAGTTCCTATGCTGTTTGTTGAATCCATGGAGTCACACAAAAACTAACTTTGCTGAGTTCTAGCAAAAACAGTCACATAGCAATTTCTACCTTAGCTAGAGATTCTGTCATTAGAAGGGTTTATTCCACACCCTATCAAGCAGCACACAGAGAGAGAAATGTTCCTACTTTCACAAGGATGATGGGATGCGCTCCAGAATCAATCAGCAGCCAACGCTTTCACCCTTTGCGTACAATCACACTGGTAGAGAATCAGATCCCTGATGGAGTGACGATTTTCGCCACTGAGCTTCTTCCAGATCTGCTTCTCTTCACTAGTGACGTTCCATTTAGTCCTACCTACGTGGTGGTGCCTGACGAAATGTCTCCTCCTGATACGTCTTGCTTAAGAGTTTGAGCAAATTGTCTCACTTATGTTGCCCAAACACAGACATTGCTCTGTGTATTAGCCACATTACATACATAGACTTCCCTGTTTCACACCATTCCCTGTTTCCCACCATTCTCTTTATGCTCTACTTGATGAGTGTGAACCACAAATGAGCAAGCTTCCGCTTGCTACATTGTCTTACAGGTGCTTAGTACATCTTCCCACAGATAATTTTTCTGTCTTCAGGCTGAGCTTGAAAACCTACATATCTTGTTCTCATTGCATTTCCTCTTACCCCACCTGCATACTCACATCCCACCTTCTGTTCATATTAATGCATTTTTACACATTTTCCCTAATGCATGCATTTCTTAACACATTTTAGCTAATATATGCATTTTCCCTTGTTGACGAAAATGTTTCAACTGTACACATGTGTAGCTGCATCCAGTTTTAAAATGTATGCATTTTTGATGCAAACTTTATTTCTCTGAATGCTCCATAAGCCTCTTAAATATGCAGATGATTGAGGCGGGTGCATTTCATTGTAAGAGGTCTTCTTGGGTGGTGTGGATGGTTGAGCATCACCTTCTGACATGACCTTAGGTGTGTATCTTGTAGCCGCCTTTCCTTGTTCTAACGTGGGGATCTGCTCTTAGCTCTTGGTTTAAAGATCCAGCTTGTCACACAAGGAAGAGCCCCCCCCCACTAGATTTTAGTCCAGAGGGAGCTTCACACAGCAGAAGATAGTCCTTCAAGTATTCTGTCTCTAAGATATTTAGATCTTTGAAAAATCACAGCCAGCATTTGGTATGTATACACATTTGGGCCAAAATAATTGTGATGCTAAACATCTCACTTCCTGACTGCAGCTGTGAAAAAAAAATTTAAACTGTCTTCAGATGGCCAGCAACCTTCTGTTCCCAAAAATTTCAGGACCAAAGCTTGACTTCTAGGGTGGCCCTGGTGAATACAAAAATCAAATCATCTGTTATTTATAACAAGTTACTTCCAAGCCATGGTCTAGACTGGCCCAAATACTTGTGTCGAAGTATGAAGCTAAGGTTTATGTCTAGTGATCAGGGGCTAATGTAGTCCTGACCCAAAATATGCAAGAAGAGAGTATCTCTGTTCATGTGCAGAGTATTTTCCTCTCATTTATGGTTAACTGTAGCTTGTACACTCAGATGCCTGAGATTTGGGCAGAGAGCTTGCAAGCCAGAATATGTGGTTTCTTCAGAACACATTTTCAGAAAATAACAATGGGACATAGATGCACAGTCATGATGCTTCCCGCTTTCCTAGCGTAGCAATTTAACAAAACTCCTGTAGTAGGCAAAGCTTTTCTCTACGCCAGGGAGAAGTTCACCTGTTGAATCCCTGAGGGCCAGGAAACCCTGAAAGTGAGAGCAGAGGAACTCTGCTGGAACCAAGTTCGCAACCTGTGCATTGACTAGGAACAACAAAATGTACGGAGTTGCAACCTTCTCTAGGCTGGCCGTTCCTCTGAGAGAGTGCTAAATTAAATAGACCATTACTTGCACTCGGTGCCACAAGAGATACATGTGCTACAAAACAGAAACCCTAGAAAAGGATATTTGTTTGGTCTTTTCCCAGATCTAGGCTGCAAAGGGATAAAAAGGGATAAAAGTCCTGCAGCTGCTAAAACTGCAAGTGCTGAAGCATCAAAAAGTGTAAGGAAGCACCGTTAAGCAGAGGCTGCTGTAGGTCACTAGCAGGACACATATTTTGCATACCAAAGGTCCAAGGTTCAAATCCTTGCTATTTCAAGGTCTGACGACAGAGTGGCTTCTATTTGAAATCCATGAGAGTGACTTCCGGTGGTGGTGACGATGCTGTTGGCAGGCACGGTGCTTTATAGGGTGTGGGAAGAGAGGTCTGTGAAAACATTAGTCCATACTGAGTCAGCAATGTCTGGATGCTTCTGACTCACCCTAAGGCACCTTCCTAATACCTGCACATGTGCTTCTTGTGCTTCTCTTGCAGGTGGATTGGCAGCACTGATGTACACAGATACCGTCCAGACATTTGTCATGATCGGCGGAGCCTTTGTTCTCATGGGGTTTGGTGAGTCTGCCGCTTCCACCAGGGGCCACATCAGGATATCTCAAATTCTGTGTCTCTTCTGCAGCTTTCCCCCCCAAAACTGGGTCGTGGTGGTTATATAAATAAATCATAGGAAAGCAGTGGGTGAGAAAATGGATGTGCATGTGACATAAGAGAATTCATTTGTTCCCAAGAGGGGGAGTTTCCTCCTTGAGGTGCATGAAGGAATTCTAAGGGGGATATAAGATAGTGAGATAGTCATAAAGAAAATAACTATTTTTATCAGCAGGATCAATGTGATAGGTATTGTTACTTACGTTTAGGATTTCTCAAGAAGGGCTGTGCTCATTATTAATTTATTTTAAGTGTTTGCGGGGTGATTTTAAAATTTTAAATTACAGAATGGAATTTTTTTATTTTATTTTTTTTGTAAAAGGAGGTGGGGGACCCATGAAGGTTTCTCAGAAATCAAAAAAAAAGAAGCATGATGATGCTAAATTTGGGAACAACTGATGCAGTCGATGGGCTATACCCGATATTAGTTTCAACAAGAACCGACTTACTGAAATTGCTTGAATTTATGTTATTTGTGACTTCTCTTCTTATCAATGGGTCTTCTCTAGCAGAAAGAAATATTGGATTCAGTCCAGTAACAAAACATGATATTTTCATCTTTTCTGTGCCTACAATACAAAATGCTCAGCTTCTTAACAGCAGAAAAAAGTATGTGACAGTCAAATCTGCCCTCAAACTTTTCGGCCGATGTTGGCATTTTATAATACAGTAGGACCCCCTTATCCACAGGATCAGTGTCTACTGATTCACTTATCCACAGTCTAAAAATATTAAAAGAAAAATCCTAGAAATATATATTTCTAAAGTTGATGCTATCAGAACTGGTCACTAGAGAGAGCCAGAGACCATGTTATGTATAGGGTTTGCTAGAGAACTATATTTCCAGGACATCATTACCAGAACAGACCCCTAGAGGGAGCCAGAGACCATGCTATGTATAGCATTTGCTATTAAAATAGCATTCGCTTTAATCCACATTTGTAAGCACGGGGGGGGGGGGGGGGGACTGGACCTGATCTCCCACTGATACGGGAGTCCTGCTGTACAACACTTTATTTGGAATAACTAGAGATTAGAAGTTGGGGTGGACACAGTTCAGCTCTTGCAGAAGAAAGTTCCTCTTCTCCTACACTCAGGACAACAGGAACCAGAATCTGGAAACCTTTCTTTTAGTCATAGTCCTGAAAACGAATGTTTCTACATTCTGAGCAAAAATTTCAACTCAAGGCTGAAGAAAGGATCATATCAGATCTTAAGAAATAGGATTCTGCCCTTTGTTTCTGCTGGGAGAAGCCCAGGAGAGGTGATGAGGGAGACAGAAAGACTGGGAGGAGTAACAGGAGCTTAGAATGAAAATCAGAATGGAAAAGCAGTTTTTGGATCTCAGATTGCCTATCCCTTTCCTTTTCAGCCTTTCACGAGGTGGGAGGCTACCAAGGGGTGTTTGACAAATATATGAATGCCCTTCCCAAGAGAACCATCTCTCCCACCCCGGACCTTTACAACATCTCAGCTTCCTGCTACCTCCCCCGCGAGGACTCTTTCCACATGATCAGAGATGCTGTCACAAGCGACCTGCCCTGGCCAACGGTGATCCTCGGTCTTTCCATCAATTCTGTCTGGTACTGGTGCAGCGACCAGGTACGAGATGGGTGATGTTGAGGTGGGGTTCCTAACTTCTAATTACAGTAGGACCCCTTTATCCATGGGATCGGTATCCACGGATTCACTTATCCATGATCTGAAATTAAAAATATTAAAAGGAAAAAATACAGAAAAACTATTTTCACATGTATTGCCAGTACTGGCCACTAGAGGGAGCCAGACACCATGCTATTAATATTTGTTAGTGAAGAATACACAGCTCTGGCGCCCCCTAGTGGCCAGTTCTGGTAATACACATGAAAAAAATTTTTTCCTGATTTTTGTTCTACCATGCTATCTATCTATCTATCTATCTATCTATCTATCTATCTATGTTCACTATTAACCACAGATTTCAGCATCCACAGGGGGCTTGGAACCAATCCCCAATGGATATGGGGATCCTACTGTATACAGTCTGACCACATCTCCTTAATAGGGATTGGAAAGGCAATCTATGCATACCCAGAAACATTTTTTTTAAGAAAACATATATTCCAGAATGCACCCCTTTCTTTCCAGCCCAGTTCAGAAATCTGGCAGACTTCACCCACAGTGACTTGTGTAGGGCCAATACAGAACATTTTGGTGCCTATGTTGGAAAATTAAATTGCACATTCCTTCCAAATAACCACCGTTGTCTACACAAATCCTTTTGCAAAGCATGACTCCTGTTCACTGCAGTGGGGCTGATACAGAAGGTCTTCTGGGTGGATAACCCTGTCTTCCACTCTGCCACCTTTAATGGCTGCGCCGCAGATGGCACCCAGGGTAGCTGTTTTGCTTCATCAGAGGGCTTCCTCTTCACTCAGAATAATGTTATTGAAGACCTGGGAATGGCAAACACTCCTGTTTCCACCCCTTTCAGGTCATAGTGCAGAGGTGCCTGGCTGGGAAGAACCTCACCCACGTCAAAGCTGGTTGCATCCTCTGCGGCTACCTCAAGCTGTTGCCCATGTTCCTCATGGTTATGCCTGGCATGATCAGCCGGATCCTGTATCCAGGTAAATAGTTGGGAAAGTCCATTGTGAGGCATTCAGAAGCAGAAAAACACAATGGGAGGTTGTTTGGGGGAAGAGGTTGTAGCACAGTCTATCTGAAACAAGCAATGGTTCTGGATAAAATTATTTTGGAGGGCAGGATTATGGAGAAAGTTATGGAGTGCGTGTTGCTTGACCCTACACGTCGAAACTATGGGAAAAACCCTATTTACTCCTTCCATTTGCCCAACAATTATTTGAGCAAATAGTTGGACAGTTACTAAGCTTCAGCAAGGAAGTATCCAGTGACCCCAATCTCTTGCACAAGAGTCTGTTCCACGGGCAGCAGCACCAAACAGAATGTTCACCTCTTCCGAGGTGGGGAATTGTGGCCCTCAAAATTGGGCTGAACTTCCCACAATTTTGGTTATGCTCCTTCTGGCTGCTGGGAATTGCTGTCCAACAGAGCTGCTGGAGAGCTCTGTGGTTGGAGCCAGAGGTTGGGAGTTCGATTCCCCATGCGCCTCCCCAACAGGGGCTGGACTGGATGATCCATAGGGTCCCTTCCAGCTCTGCAGATCTAAAATTGTATCAAAGAATCCTACAGCAATTTAGCTTTTCCTTTGTTTTCGAAATCCTGGCGACCCAGAGAGATTTGTGACCATATAAGAATGCACTTCTCAGCTTTGGGCAGTGATTCAGAAGCTGGCTATTAGGCTGGTAAAACCAAAAACTCTTTTAGCAAAACAATCTGAGGACAGGAAGTGGTGCACACATCCAAACCACGATTCCGTGTGTTTGAGCATGGAACTGATGAATGTCAGCTGCTGCCTTTGCCTTTTTAGACGAAGTGGCCTGCGTCATCCCTGAAGAATGCAAACGAATTTGCAGCACGGAGGTTGGGTGCTCCAACATTGCTTACCCAAAACTGGTGGTGTCCCTCATGCCAAGTGGTAAGAGAGAAATTGAGTTTCATGTCAATTTCAGTCACTTTCTTTTTAAACTAAAGGTGTGGGTGTGGCTATTCAAGGGCTACCAGAACCTACTCCTTTAAACTTAAGCTTGAATTCTTGCCAGTTCTTTCTATGGGGCTGAGTGTTGAACTCTAGGAAATAGACGCATACATTCATTCTCTCCTCCCTGCCCCCTTTGTCAATCCTTATAGGGCTCCGGGGGCTCATGCTAGCCGTGATGCTGGCAGCCCTGATGAGTTCGTTGGCTTCTATCTTCAACAGCAGTAGCACCCTCTTCACCATGGACATCTACAACCGCATTAGACCGCAATCCAGCGACAAGGAGCTGTTAATCGTCGGCAGGTGGGAAAGAGCACTGGGCAACCTCACATCAATTTAGCACGATACTTTTCAGCTGAAGACCAGTGGATGGACTACAACTCCCATCAGTACCAGCAAGCATTGTCCATGGTCAGACACGATGAAGTTGGCATCCAGACACATCTGGAAGGCCAAACATTCCCCACCTTTAAGCATCTAGCTGTGGGGTCAGAGGTTGAGAGCTCAATTCCACATTATGCCTCCTTGATAGGGGCTGGATCCAGTGATCCATAAGGTCCCTTCCAGCTCTGCAGGTCTAAGACAATAACAATAAATCTCCATATGACTTTCTAAGATGTCCATTACAACAACCTAACCAGCCATTCCTAATATTTTTGTCCTATAAACTTCTACTGCTTCCTCTTCTCTAGCTATAGTAGAATCACAGTGCACCCATTCTACAGAGTGGACATTAGGATTGTTTTAGGATCTGTTCCTTATAGGAACCTTGGGAAATGTAGTTTTTTTGTAGATCAGTGGGGGGGGGGGGTGTCTTCAAACTGCACTGCTTGTGATTCTTTGGGGGATGTTGTGACTATTAAATAGACATAAGAACTAGCACTGAAAACCCAGAAAAGGGATCCCATCTACCAGCCAGAAACCTCTTACCTCCCTCCCTCTGATTAAGCAGAACTCTCTTAATTTCCTCTACTGTCCACCAAGGGGTACAGCATTTTCACTTGCTCCATGACTCTCCCTAGGGTGTGGATCCTGCTGCTCGTGGGAGTCAGTATTGCATGGATCCCAGTAGTACAAGCCGCTCAAGGTGGGCAGCTCTTCGACTACATCCAATCTATCAGCAGTTACTTGGCTCCTCCTATTGCTGCAGTTTTTCTCCTTGGTGTCTTTGTCAAAAGGGTCAATGAGCAGGTGAGTGAGTCCATATAGAAGCTACCTACAGCTTCTTACAGAGATCTAGGTTGTCAGGGGCACATGCAACTGTGCTTAAAGAAGTGGAAATTTTAATGAATGGGTACCAAATAATTAGCTGGAACACAGAAGTCCATGGGATTGGAAACACAGATGTTGCAGGATAGAGTACTTAACAGTGGGCTACAGCAAAGAGGGGTTAATGCATTTATCCTCCAATAAGTATCAGACCAGATGCTTGTCAATATCAGGATTTTTCCCCATCCTCCACACAACACAAGACAGCAAGAATTCATAAGCTGGAGCTTTCCATTTTAGTGCTAATCTACCACTAAATGATGTTCTCTGCCCTGACCAGCAGAGAACTCATTTTTAAAGTTCCTCTGAACTATTTTAAAAAAGAGTTTTAAAATAAAAGATAGCTGAATTTTGAGGCGAACCAGAAGCGGGCATCCTCTGCCAAAGACTCCAGTTGGAAGGTTTCAATCCTAGCATCATATTCCACTAGACACACGCACAAAGATAATTATTTTAAAAGCACTAATATTTCATTAAGCAAACATACACAAAAACATACACAAAAAAACAGAGATGCTTTAAAAAGGTCCTTTTCAAGTTTTATGAAACATTTTTCAACCATTTCTGAAGGGGACATTGGATTTTCTTGAACAGTAGGGTTAAAAAAAAGTGTGAACATAAACCCCAATAAGATCGGCACGTATTTGCTACTGGTAGGGCACAGGAGAAAAATGTTCCATCTGGAAGACAGGATGACCTACATTATGCAAAAGTTTATTATTTTTATTACTGTACTGTTTGAAAAACTGTCCTTTTGAGCAGTTTTCAATTAGAGGCTAGAAAAACTTACTTTCTTGGCATACAGATCACAGGATTCCCTGCCTAGCTTGATCAATGGAAATTCTAAGGGAGACACCTTGTAAAGCTGTGCTCTTAGTTTTAGGGAGTTTGAGGACAGGAGTTTGGAAAAAGGAGAGCTGAAGCTGCTGTCAGAGTCCGTTTCCCCCCCCCCTCCCTCCCCGGTTCCACTGTTCACCGGGTAATTTTACTCCACTCCTCTCTCCTCCAGGGCGCATTCTGGGGGATGGTAGCCGGACTTGCCATGGGCATGGCCCGGATGATCCCAGAATTCTTTTATGGGACCGGGAGCTGCCTTTTCCCCAGCAGCTGCCCCCGTGTGATCTGTGGCATCCACTATCTCTATTTTGCCATCATCCTGTTCTCTGCCACGGCTGTCATTGTGATAGGCATCTCTCTCTGCACCCCGCCTATTCCTGAGAAACACGTAAGTATGGAGGGAGTGGGGCAGGAAGCAACCTTAACAAACAGACCAATCAGCACAAACACTTAAAAGTGTGAATGTGTGTTCTGGAATAAATACCTCATTGCCATAATGGATTGAAGCCTTTCCCTTTTGTAAATTTCCTACCCCCAATGCTGCAGCCTTGAAAAGCCCACTTTAATTTTTATATGATCTTCCTTTCATTCATCCTCTCTATACCACCCGTGTAACCAAGCACATCCCCCCAATCTTTCTTAGTTTTTAAAACTGAAAATGCCCCCTCATGTCTTGTACTAGCATTTTTTTAAAAAAGCATGGAGACTGTCAAAACATAGCAAATCCACCCCACCCCACCCCTAGGAAGCAAAGGGACTTTGAGTGATCCCTCTCCTGGTGGGGGGGGGGGAACTCCAGCGATGCTTGGAAGCTGCGTTTGGACCTAGAGGGGCATAGGGTCCCCCAAGCTGTAGGTTTGCCTATCCGTGGCTTTCAGAGGCCTAAAAAGCCTCTTGTAGCTGTGCTGATGGGCTTACGTGGTCAGTTGTTCTCGGTAGATAAAAGGTGGGGAGGGGGAGACTAAACCCTGAGGAAGAGATTTTAGGGACTGCTGATGTAGCTCCTGTTGACCACGCTAGCCTTAGTAGGAAGGGAGCACCTGAGAATCTACATTTTCTTCTTTACAATTGAGGCATCCATCTGTTTAGAGTGGGGATGAAGAACAGATGGGCTCTCTTGCAAAACTGCCTTCAAGCTACTTTACTTAGGGGGCTCTAAAGGACTACAGTGCCCAGACTCCCTTAGCACTCAGGGTGTTGGCTAGAGTGGTTTGGAACTGCAGTCCACCCACATCTGGAAGGCTGTATGTTTCTCAATCCCCAAATACAGAGAAATTAGAGGAGGGGAGGTGAACACAATGGGAAGAATCATAATAAAGGAGGAGATGAAATCTCAGAGGTGTAGAGCAATAGATTTTATGGTCTTAGCATATTTTTGAAAGACACTGCTTCAGGAACACTTGAAAAACACTGCAGCCTTCTCTAGGTATGTCCTATAACCGCCATACGTCCTTGAGATTTCATCTCACCCCTCCATTTCCTCCCCCGCCCCCCAATTCACACACCTAAACAACTCTTGTCTTGCCACCTCAGCTGCATCGCCTGGTGTTCAGCCTTAGGCACAGCAAGGAAGAGCGAGTCGATCTCGACACAGAGGAAGAGGAAGAAGCTAAAGAAAAGGAGGCCGCACGGGTGAAACGCCGAGAACAAGCTGAGAGGGCAGCAGCTGAGAACGGAAAACTGGAACATGTATTGGAAGTGGAGGGTATGTAAGGAGGCGAAACGAGACCGAGAGGGTCAGGCCATCCCTCATACTTGAGAAAGTTACTTTGGGGGATTCCAACTCCAAGAATACTGGATGGATGGGTTCTAGAGGCCATTGCATGGACATGTTTTCCCCCAGCTGTATTCTGACCATCCCTGGTACAGCCCTAAGCCCTCCAGCAATTCTTAGGGGGCTTTGCTTTTCTAACGGACTTAGTCACAACCTCATAGCAGATCTGGGACCCAACTTGGTCCTCTTACCTGTTGACTCTTTTTCTCTCCATGCAGACACCAAGCTTACGTCTTCCCCTGGCAGGCTACACCAGTGCCTGGCCTGGTTCTGTGGAATGAATAGCCAAGAACAGCCAGAGCCAAGCCCGGAGGAGAAAGCTGAAGCCTTGAAGCGTCTCACAGACATCACAGAACACCCCTTCTGGAAGCGCGTCGTCGACATCAATGCCCTCATTATGATGGCCGTTGCATCCTTCCTGTGGGGCTACTATGCCTGAGGGCCATTCCACCATGACAGCCGCTCACAGCAAACTCTTGACTTCTGCCCAACGGCCCCATCTGTGTGCACCACACAATCTTTAGCCACCGAAGAACAGTGCCAGCCACTACATACATGACAGCCAGCAGGATATAACGGTTACAGTGTTGGAATCAGATCTAGCTTCACGTTCCCACTCAGCTATGAATTCACTGGGAAACTTTGGACCAGTCACTCTTTCTTAGCCTCACCTACCCCATAGGGTCACTGCAAGACTAAAGCGGGCAGGAGAACCATGTCTGTTGCCTTGTGCTCACTGGAAGAAATGGAGGCTACAAATGTAATAATTAGTGAAAATAAACAAGCTGGGAGTAGTCTTGGCTAAACTGCCTCGTAGGTCAGTGAAGGCTACATGCAGGCCTTTGGCTGCCTGCAGACCTTGCTCCTCCCAACCCCCACCCCAAAATATTTCCCCAGGAAAAAAAGTATTGCCACTTCTGGAAAACCCCATTTTCAAAACCAGATGTGGCTTTTTCGTCACTTCTCATTTTGCTTGTTTTGATCTGGGGCGTTTGAGGTAATTGTGTGGGCCCTGGATGATCAAAGCACTGAATTCAACTAATGTAATACAGACCAACTGCAGTCTATTAACTGTGGAATTAATGGCTGAAATCTAGCAGAATAACCCCAATGAATCATTGCAGTTTACAGAGGAGTTAACTCACCAAATCCCCAGCGGGCCTACTCTAGTTGAAACTTACTACTGGATTTCAGCCAATATATCATTACTAGTTACAAGGAGAAAGGTGGGGTAAAAATATTTTAAATTAAATAAAATTAATAGTTGCTAAATTTGAAACAGTTGATACTGGAAGCCCTGCTGAGTTGTCTGGTGCCACCTTCCACCCATCTGTTCCAGAGAGATCACCCCCAGCGATGACATATCTACAGAAATGGGCAGAATTTTGTATGGTTCACATTTTTATCAAAACTTTATCAGATGAATGCAGTTATTCTTCAACATCCACCCCCCTCAGAATTCTGCAGTGCAAATCTCCAGAAAAACAGATGGGACATAGATATATGTATAATAGGGGAGAGGGAGCACAAAAGTAAGATTAGTAGTAGAAAATATATAAAAGAGAATTATATTAAGGAAATGTGCTTGCAAAGAAAAGGTGTGCATTGACAGTATTGCGTACAACATGTATTTTTGAAACTATACATAAAAATTCATGCAAATTGTCATGTGGACTTTTACAGGACAGTTGCAAAATGACACGGAAGTGGGATAGAGTGAATTTAAGATATAAAAATTAGGAGCTGGGAAGATCAAATCGGATAGATTAATCCCTTCTTGGATTTACAATGGCTCATGTGGAAGAGATAAACAAAGTTATTGGCATGGGGGGGGGGGTGTTCATATTTATTTTAGGCAACTTGATGTCTAGGATTTTGCCATCTTCTTATCTGGAGCTTGGGAAAGTTTCTTTTCTGGGCAGCAAACCCCAGAATCCCCCAGCCATCCTGGCCATGACCATGCTCAGTGGGGGAACTCATCCAAAAAAAGTACTTTGTCCACACTCTGTCTTTTAGTGTCTTCTATAAGGTGTTCCATCTTCACAACAGCTTGTCCACAGTAACTTTCTTCCTGATTATACATAGGCACCTGTCCCTCCAAGTCACATTTACTAATATGCCTTTGTCTTCAACACTGTCCAAAAATATTACCTGGAACTTTGGTACCTCTCAGGCCATTATCCTCAGTCCTTTTAAGATCTGGGTTTGCTGAGCACCTCCAGGATCTTAACAGAACCCATTCTTGAAGTCAGACACAAGAGTTACTCCGTTTATTACTCAAAACAGCCTAGTCTGAGACCTTTCTGATGTACCCCATCCTCCAGGCATTCAATTCCAGGAGTTTAGAAAACAAAAACAAGATACTAGAAAACAAACACAGCTGAAAAAGCAGCCATTGCTTTTGTGTGGTCTAGACCAGAGACGTGGGATGGGAAAAGTAGTCACTCTGTTTTGAGTGTATAAATACAGGCACTCACTGTGGGAAATAAACCCAACATAAACTAAGACATGGGAGGAAGAATTCCCATAATAATTTATATCCCATTATGCATTGGAGAACATCCTTGGGTCAGGTGGAAGGTCAGGGGAAAGGGCAGCCTTTATGTGACTAACAGAGGCTTAGAAAAATACACATGAAAGCTGCCCACACGATAATAGTGATATTTAATGTTTATATAATATTACCCCTCCCTCAAAATGTTTGAACACTTCTTGTCAAATGTATATAAAATGTTTATTTTTGCCACTCCCCCCTCCAAAATCAGGTATTTTTGGGGAAAGGACCATTTCCCCCCCAAAACTATGGTCCCAAACAAGCTTGGATTTCAGTTTTCAGAAGTCCTAACCCACATAGCCAATGGTCTGGACTTTTGGAAGTTGTAATCAAAGACGGCACCCCAACTCTGGGAAATATTGAGATACCCCGCCAGCCCCTCTCCTCTATTTTGGCACTACAGTCTTGCCAATCTCCCATGAGCAGGCCCAGCTGCCCTTAGGTACTGGCATCACCATGACAACCAAGATACACATATCACATCCTGGGGATCAAATTAACCTTAAATGTCTCCCTGCATCAGAATGTTTTCTTCCTAGCAATGGTCCAATCCACACGCCATTCCTCAGGACCTAGAAGATTGCGATCGATGACCCATCCTGCTGCCGTCAATCCTTGGAAGAAAAAGATGGATCCAAATTGAAGGAAAAGGTTGAGGTATGCATAAGTACTGATTGATCGATCCATCCATCCATTCTCCAGAGCAACAGCAAAATATAAGCTGGGCGTTTGTTTTTTCCTCTCTTTCTATGCAAGTGTAAACAACATTAAAAATAAAGGAAAAGCCTACCCTTTGCTTTCATTTTAAAAGAAAGCACGTTTCTAGTCCCTGTGACAATAAAAATGAATTTGAGGGAAACTTGATAAAAGAAGCCACACCGGTCTTTAAATTGGAGTAATTCTTTAATTTCTTTTACTATCCAGCAGCAAAGCAGAATAAAATTAAACAAGTCACTAGATGCAAACTTTTCCAAAGTAAAGTAGTGAAATCCAATTCTTTATTTGTGAAGAATCCATATTACTGGTTTCTTACAAACTGTTTCATAAAGGCCTCAATACCTGTACCACATACCTGTGAGCAATTTGGGAAATATCCTGTCCAATAGCTGATGCGTTTCAGAAACCACAGCAGAATCCTGGTTGCTCAGCTCTAAATGACACAGGAAGGAAAGGCAATCAGCATATGGCCTACTCTGCAGGACGGTCCAAGAACAAGCAAGGCAAAAGCACTTTATTATGTCCAATGTGATACGTTGAACGGCCTGCCTTAAACCCTCAGGATATGGTTTAATTAAAATGCCAATGAAATAAACCAGCAAAAAAGGGAGCAGACCAATAGGAAGGCGAAAATCCCTTACAAAACATCTGCACAAAGGGTAAGAAGAATGCAAGACACTGCCTTCCACTGAGCCAGACCCACAGTTCAGCAACCTCTACGGGGATTGGCACCCACTTGTCAGGATCACACACCCTTCCCACCTTATGAGCCTTTAGTGAAGAGGCCAGGAACTTTCTAGAGCTCAATGTGTGCCCAGCTACACGGAGCTACAGGATTGTTTTCCCGAGACTCCTTCCCCCTTGTCCTTCTTCCAGATTGAATTCATAGTTTGTCACCTTTGTGTAGCTGATGCTGTAGTTTTGAGAGAGACTCTTTCTCCAAGATGCACGAGGTCACATCCCAGTACAGCAGGGCTTCGAAGACGAGAGCATGGGTGCATGCTTTAATCACATCCACACTTCCCGCCTGTCGGTGTAGGAGAATGGAGACGGCCCCTACAGAGGGAGAGAACAAGGATCCTATCCTTTTCAGGATATTTCCCCCTATCATAACCACATACACATCTCTCTCTCAATTTATCCTCTAACAGAAGGCACATCTGCTGGAGTTTTATTTTCAACTTCACATGCTGTCTATGGTTTTTTGTGACTGGAAGAGACTTTTCTGGGCTAGGGTGATTGCGTCCCTCATTAAAAAATGGTTCCTTCCAGCCTCTGAATTCAAAGAGAGCCCCATCTCTCTGCTGAAAGTTCTTTTTCCCTCTCTTTCCTCAGCTGGAAGCAGTCAGTTATTCTGTTTGCTGCTGATCAGTTCAGCTGGTTGCTAAGTATGTGTGCAGTAAAGAAAGTAGCATACACACATCTGTAATTTCAAGCAATTGTAAGTAAAAAAATGTCTCAGAGTGAACTATTGAGACTTTAAGTGCCAGTTGATGAGAAAGCAGTGGATTCTGGGAAACTTGCAGCTAATCTCCTCTGTGGGCCTCTGTACTTCTACTGCATAGTAAAAGAGAATTTTACCAGAAATTCAAAATTCTGCAACAGCATCCAGAGCTTGGAAAAATATTTCTTTTTTGGCTGTAAGTAGTTAATTGGAGGCCACATGTGCGCATACTCCCACATGCTTTTGCCCATTAGTAAACATATGATTCTGTGGCCCACAGTGGCAGCAACCGCACAGTCTTTCAGCACTGCATACACTGATCCAGGTGCTTCTCTGTAGGGTGGGCAATAGAAACACTCAGAGGAGTCCTAGAGCTCTCTGGGCATCTGCTAAGAGTGTTCTCTAAGACAAGAAATCAGCTGTAGCAACTACCTTCTAAGTGGACACTTATGAGGGAAAAGTTAAAAATGAACAGCTGGGTGTGTGACTGGTAGCAGTCGGGGAACTAACAATGGGAAGGACACGTTATGGTGGGATTTTTGATGTTGAAATTAATTAAATAAAAAATGAAATTAATTGCCACTGATGGCAGTGAGGTGAAGCTTGGTGGTAATAGGAGCTCAAAGGTGACCAAGCCATTGAGCAGACTGCCGATTCTGCTTTGCAGACAACAGTCCAGAACCCTAAATTCTTTGTCCAGAATCAAATAGGACAATATAGTTTATCTCATTTGTCCTTCCACGTTCACAGGACTGAGAAAACCCTGCCCAGGAAACACTTCAATATCCTGTCACTTTTACCACGTGGCTTTCTTATCTACTCACCTGCATCTTGGCTGAAGAAAATTAAGTGATTTGTAGAGTTCCCTTCAAGAGCACTTTGCAAATCAGTGACCCTGGTAGAAATCAGAGAGAAATATATTAATAAGAAGCTCAGGGGCCCATCTGTAGGGCTAACCTCTATGGGTCACAGCTTCAAACTATTTTGAGATTCTTCTGGTTTTGTCACAAGAATATTCTAGAAAAGCTTGCACCCAGAAATGTTCCATTTAGTAGAATAAATGCATCTGTTTCATTTTAAAATTATCTACAAGGAATAGCCCAAGGGGTGGTGGTTTCAAAATAAATAAAACCATCTATCCACTATCTATGATTTCCTCATCAGGACGAAGTGAAAGGGGCACCTATTATTTGCCACTCACCTGGAAGCCACTGTATGAAGCGGAGCTCCAAGGGTCACTCTGAGCTGCTGATGGAAGCCTAAATTATAATAATAACAATCATCTTAGAACTGCAGAGCTGGAAAAGACCCTATGGATCATCAAGGCCAGCTCCTGTCAAGGAGGCACAGCAGGGAATCGAACTCCCAACCTCTGGCTCTGCAGCCAAAGACCTAAACCGCGGAGCTATCCAGCAGTTCATTGAAAGGCAAACTTTGGATTTGTCAACCTCAGACTCCGCATGAAGCATCTGTCTCTCACTGAACTCAGTAGGAAGTGAAAATATTGTTCAAACTGCCCCTGTCGCTAAACCATCTTGTCCATATTGCCTAGGATACAACGCGACTCAGCACCCAGAGCACGCCAGCCTTCACAGATTAACGACGATGTAAAGCGAGACCGCAATTACCTGGCAGCAGAGGTTCTTGAGGATTGGTAGCAGCAGGACTTGGCACTATCCCATATTGCAAGAAATGGCGCAAGACTAGACTGAGCCGGGCACGATTGAGGGTCTCCATACAGACAGCCTGCACGGCTTGATAATTAGCGTAGAGATGCAAGATGGTGAAGAGACCATAGAGAAAGTAGGTGAGGCTGAAGGGGGAAATGTGAAAGGAATCAGAGGATGTTCTAACTCAGGGGTGCGGAACATGAGGCTTTTTCAAGTGTTTTTGGATTTCAGCCTTCATCAGCCCCAAGCAAAGCTGCCCAAAGGGGTCAGGGATGACGACATCTAAAAGGTCTGCCCCACTTCGGGCCAGGCCTTTCCGTCCCTTCCTACTTTCCATCCCTTTTCATCTCCTAAGAAAAAAGAAGCAACTCACTCACCAGAGATTATCAGCCACCAGCGGGATGAGGAGAAGACTGCAAAGTAAGCCAGCTAAGTTCACCAATGTTTCCTGAGGAAAAGAGAAAGCCCGGACAAGGCAAACGGTAGTCTCCAGGGCTTTCGAGATTCCCTACCTCATCACGACGTGGCTGACTCCAACACACTCACCTGGCTTCCATCTTTGGCTGAAACATCGGCCATGTTGTCCCGTCGGGCCTGATGCATGGTAAGGGCTGCCCGGGTGGCACCCCCAGCAACTCCCACAATGCACTAAATCAGAGAGAGAGAGAGAGAGAGAGAGAGAGAAAAGAAGGAAGAAAGAAGGAGAAAAGGAGGGAAACTTTGTGGACCACAGACTGCTTGGTAATTCCTTCAAGCTATGAGCAAACTTCTCACCAAAACCTCACGGCCTCAACAAGTTGTCCCCAATCATGGAGAGAACTGCCCACATCTCTTTCCAGGTGCCAAGTCAATCCTTATTCCCAAGAATGGTTCACAGGAGGGGTCACACCAAGACTTCTCCAGTTATACACCTTTGTTGTTGTTGTTTAGTTGTTAAGTCGTGTCCGACTCTTCGTGACCCCATGGACCAGAGCACGCCAGGCCCTCCTGTCTTCCACTGCCTCCCGGAGTTTGGTCAAAGTCATGTTGGTAGCTTATACACCTAACCCCTACTTATTTCCTAATATCTTCCCCCCAAATTCACTAATAAGCTGAAAATCCCACCAGACTTCCTTCCTTACCTTGAAGAAGCCACTGAGGCACACAATGAAGGTAAAGCATGCCGGGAAGGCTGGGGCTAAGATCTCCATTAAGATGGCCACATCATTGAGTATATCAGCAAAGAGCCTAAGGAAGGAAGGTTAAAAGGTCAGCCTTCCGGGGTCAAAAGGCAAACCCATGCCCACCAAATGTATCTCTAGGTTTAACACTTATTTCTTCAGCGTGGGTACCAATGCTGTATACTGAGTTTGCATTTAACAGTGGATAATGGAACGAAGAGTCAGGAAACGTATCACTTGGGATTAACACAGAAGGAAGTGGTACCTCCAGCGCTTGGCATCACAATCCAGTTTGCTCCTGGAAAAGAAAAACAAGGCAGGAACAAAGAGAAAGCAACAGGCCTTAAAGATCAAACTGAGAAAAGAGACAGTGTGGTGGCAATCACATGGTCAAACTAGGACTAAGGAGACATCCTTCTCAATCCTCAATCACACATAAAATCCCCCAGGTCAGTTTGCAGCGACCTCCTGTCTCTCAGCCCAGCCTACCTGCCAGGGTCATTCTGCAGATGACATGAGAGAGGCTAGGTCACCCAGAGATCCTTAGAGGAAAGGCAGGTACAAATAAACACCTGTGCTTCCTCCCACCTGCATTTCCTCAGCTAGTCCTTCAGTACCGAAGTGAGGAGGGAAATGGGACTCACCCCTTGCTCCAGGCAAAGAGAATTCGGCCCAGCATTCCTGTCCCATCTGTAACAGAGAGGGAGGGGGGTTTACACATGAATGGCCCTCATAACTAGGAACCAGGCCCAATGAGGCAGACTCTTCAGGGGACTAGTTGGGACACACTTCGAACCCGTCAGTCATAAGCTCTTGAGGGGGCAGGACAAGGCGGGAGAGGAAACTGCAGGCAGGCGAGAGGCAGATAATTAGCAGACAAAGATAGAGACTAAGAATGATATTGAGAGGATCGTTGTAGTTCGAGTGGTCCTCGCTTTGCTTCAGAGATGGGTAGATTTGCAAGAGGACTCTGTAGAACCAGTGGCAGCCATGCTTTTCCTGCTCAGACTTAACTAATATCTGAAGGAACAATATGAGCCTGGAACATGTAATGGGGTACAACTCCTGGGTCCATATCTGTGCAATGTTCACAGGTGGACCTTCGGCCTTTCAAAGGTTCAGCCACCACATAAAGCAGGCGTGACATGAAGGCTTCAGCAGCCCTGATCCCCATGCCAAGGCAATTCACATCCCTGTGGTGGACTCCAGTTCAAAGAGGCCATGGAGAAAGATAATTAAGCTCCTGGTTCCCTTATGGACAAGCAAACCCATCATTCTTGGTGGGGTTTTGGACTATACAAAGGGTTTGAAGGCAGAGGAACTACGAGCGGGTCGGGGCTGTAGGGGAAAGATGGGGGAGCAATAGGTAAGGAAGATTGAAGCTTTGGAATTAGGTGAGGTGCTGCTCAAGAGGTCCAGAATTTAAAGTGGGAGTTTCAAGCAAATATCTCAAGATTCTTTAACCACAAAAGGGGAAGAGATGGTGGGGGGAAAGAAAGGGCAGAGGATGGGCTGCGGGCAGGCCCCACCTTTTAGGATCCAAGTGACGGTGGCAGCTGTGACAGTTGAAGTCTCATCCCCGACTCCCACGCCTTTCAGCACCGCCCGCGTGGCCAGTGTCCCCGTGATGCTACTGGCAAAGGCCTAGAGTTTGTGGGGGAGAGAGGGGGACACTTCTGGCAGGTTGCAGAATGTGTTTTCCCTATTCATCACCTACAAGTAGCTTTCTCTTGATGTTCACTCAAACACCAACCCATCCAGTCCCACATTTTTAAGACATCCTTCAACGGTTTATCCTTCCTTGCAACTTAAATAAAGACACTGGCTTTTGCTTCCACAACTGCAGATAAAGAGGACGTGAATCCCCTCATGTCTCTTTTAAAAGAAGAAACAGACCCCTGGGATAAAATGGTTCCTTCCTTACCTGCACCGTGTCCCAGATCTGGTAGGCAAGGTAGTCTGGACTCACACTTTCAGGGTAGCCTTGCGGGAGGAAAACTGACTGCAAAAAAAGAGAGAAGGTGTAAGTTGTGTGCCTCCTCTCCACCACCCCATCCCACCCATGACTCTGCCCCCTTTTAGCTATTCTGCTGGCACATCATCACGCCTGGAACAGCTACACAGGAAGAGTGTTTTGCTGGCCATGTAACCTGTCATGTGGGCAACAAATCCCCATAGTGGGCAAAATCCTGCTGCACAACTACAGAAGGGTAAGGGAAATGAAATCACTGGCAGCAGCAGACGGTTGCTAATCTAAGAGTCCCTCCTTTTAATTTTAGCTTGAATGCAATGTAATGAAGTCCTACACAATCTAGAATCAAAAACAAGGACTCTTTAATTAGCAGCATCTTCCCCCTGGTAGCAACATCAGGAAATGCTTATAATTTCAGAAACATCCTGTAAGAAAAAGGTACTTCAAAGAAAATTATGCAAGAAAGAAACCTTAAAGGAATACCAGTTTTAATTACGTACTTATTTATGGTGTGTTGTGTAACCACCTATAAAGGCACCCTATGCATTCTGGAATTCAGACTTCTATACTAATGCCTTAACGTGTGTATGCATTGATTTCTCTGCTGGGATTAATATACGTTTCCTGATACCTCACATTTTAATATGCCTTCTGGCAGATTTTTAAGAAAAGTCTCCAGAAAGGAAATAGAATATAGCATCTTATCATAATTGATCAGTACTTCTTTTAAAACAAATACATAAACAGCAAGGTAAAAGTTTTTTAGTGTACATGTTGATAAATATAATAAAATTATAACTTCAGTGCATAACCTTTAAACCTACTCACCATGAAGATATCCCGCAGCGACTGGTATCCTGTATCTTCTGGTCTATCCGGGATACAGCTCAGCCTCCCATCAGGTAAGGCATGGTAGCGCTGAGCATTGCGGGAACCATATGTTTCCAGGCACAAAACGTGGACTTCCAAATCCGCCATGGTTGAAGGAGCCCCTGAGCTGTTAAACGCATGCAATCTGCTCTTATCTTTATTCTTGAGAAATAATGAATCTGACTTACTGGGATGGTGGCCTTCCGCGGACTTCCATCACAGCAGTTTTGAAATTGGGTAACCTATCACTTTTGGGCTGTCTGTGGAGTCTGGACAGTTTTAGGGCTCAAATTTGCAAAATTCCCCAGAAGTCATGCCTCACCGATGATAAACTGTTTTGTCTTCCAAAAACAATGGGCAAAACCCTGTTAGCATAAAGTCATGCTGCATAAACCAGATCTGGTATCAGAATTATTTAATTGCGATGAATTGAAAGCTTCTTGTCATCCCATTCCAGGTTCTGAGGCTTTGCTCTGCCCCAAGGAAGCCTTTCGGAGCCTTGGGACAGAGGGTGACCTTTTAATGGTCAAAAACTGTTGCCAGATCGCCAGCAGCAGTCCCAATCCCAGCAGTGGTGATCCAGCGGTGATTTTTGACTATTAAAGGCTTGCCCCTACATCCCAAGGCTCCAAAGGCTTCCACAGGACAATAAGAAAGTAAGTTTGCACTTACAGCTGCCGCAAGCTAGCTGAACAGTTCAGTGAGCTGAAGCACCCTGGAAGCAGCAGGGGTTGGGAGTTCGAATCGCCGCTGTGCCTTGCAGAAAAGCCACCTGGGTAGCCTTCTGCAAGCTATACACCGTGCCAGAGAGCCCCCAAGAAGAAGGGTCTGGGAAACCAGACAACCCTGGAAAGGGTTGCCTTAGGTTGGAATTAATCTGGTGGCATATAATTATTATTGCTGGGTCTGGAGAGTCTGCAATCAGACAACTGGACGAATTTCACCCCAAGTATTCCACCCAGACAGGCAGACCCCCTTGCAGCTAAGCAGCTGGTCCCCTTCCTAGGCATTTACTGTTTTAGCAGCCCCGGTTCTTGCTTTCAAGCCACTGAAGGCAGGCATAAACGCTTACATGAATCTCTGTGCAATGTCCGTAGTACCTCATGCGCCAAAAACTATTCCATCATCCTCAGCCTGAGTAAACTCAAATCCAGATGCCAGCACAGCACTCCGACTTCCACTTATAGTTTGCCAAGTGGCAATGCTGTTGTTTCTCTTGGGTGAGTTTGAGGCAGCAAAGGACCCTGGGAAGCAGTGGCAATGGACTATGGGAGCTGTAGTCTTTTTCGGTGGTAGAGTTTCTTCCTCACTATCGCCCTGTGCCACCTCCTTCGTTACTAGCCTTCGTTATTTACAGAAACAATATGCCTTTGGGGCCATTTCTTTTTGTTTCCTTGAATGTTTTTATTTCTTCCTTTATTTATACCTGGCGGCTAGATGTCTGTTTAATTTTAATCATGTTGTAAACCGCCCAGAAGGGTGCATTGCACTAACAGGGCGGTATATTAAGTAAATAAATAGTCTTGTGCTTAAAAATAAAACAATATTCCAGAAGCGCAGCTGCGCAGGAAAAAAAACGCGGCTGTTCTTCTCTATGGGGTTTTTAATGGGATGGAAATGGAGGTTGTGCGCGAATCAACCCATAGGAAAACTTCCCCGAAATGAAGCAGGCACCCCCCCCTAGTTCTCACCCTGAACCGGGTCTGGAAGCATCTCCAGCCGGGCAGGGCGCGAAACCTTCGTTTTCTTGCTTCATTTTTGCACAATACGCACGGAGAAGCGAGGAAAAGCAATTGAATTTCGGGCCAGGTCACATTGCACGGCCGTTCAAAGAATTCTGGGAAATGTAGTTCCCTCTCGTTCCCTATTTGTGGCTGTTTCAGAGGCGAGGAAGTTCAGGGAAACGGGAAAAGAAGATGCTGGAGGGTGGCGGGGAAGTAAAGCTACAGATCTAGATAGAAATAAAAGTGGAATCTTGCAAACGGCGAATGTAAATACAGTTGCTTCTGAAGAGTTGTGTGCGTTTGTAGAGGTTGCAATTTTTTGCAAATGGAAGCTTAACGCTTGAAATTGCAGCTACACATTGAGATTTTGGTTCCTTATTGTGCTCAGCCTTCGATCCAGCACCCGGGAGAAAAGTGTGGCCGCAGAAACACAGACTTTGGGCGCTTGCTAAGTCGGCTTGGGTTCTGTTGCAATGTTTTCCCCTCCTCCTCCTCCAAATGGTTGATTGTAAGGAGGGCAAAGAGGACATTCCTGTCCCGGGTCCTGGGGCCTCCCAACAAAACGGAAAGCGTCTGTCTCCCTTGGCTATTCACGTGTGAAAGAGATGTCAGAGCCGGAAGGGAGAGGAGGGACAAAAACCAGACTGACAGGGAAAGATCGAGAAGGGAAAGGAGGACCCCTAGAGGAAAGCGGGAGGGAAGGGGATAAAAAGGGACACGAGGAGGAGAGTTGGAGGGACACGAGGAAGGAGCAGGAGAGGGGCTTGAATCAGGCAGGACCAAAGTATAGGAGATGGCTGCCAATGATGATCCTGAGGTTTTCCTAAACACTTTTGAAAGGATTGCCACAGTAGCAGGCTGGCCGCAAGACCAATGGGCACTTATATTGACACCCTGCTTGACCGGATTGGCACAGAAGGTCGTGGAGGCGCTTGACCTGGGCGAAGCTGCAGATTACGACAAAGTAAAGCAAGCCATTCTGGGTACCTTAAATTTTTCAGCGGAAGCCTATAGGAAACGATTTCGAGAGTTAAGGTTGGAGCCGGGAAGGCCTCCAAGGGCTGTAGCCCAGGAAATGAAGGTGAATGCTGAGAGATGGCTGAAGCCAGAAATGCATTTTGCCGACCAAGTGGTGGAGCTAGTGGTTCTGGAACAGCTGGTAACTACTCTGGAGCCTGTCCTGCGGAGCTGGGTCACCGGCCAGCAGCCCCTGACCCTGGAAGATGCCGTCACGCTCCTTGAAGCTTATTGGGAAGCGGAGGCCAGCTGGGGTGTAGCTGCTATTCCACTGCAGAAGAACGGCCAAGGGCAAAATAAGGTGAGTGGACCCAGCAAAGCGGTCCCAGTGCCTCAGGCGACTTTGGTTCCAATTAACATCGAGCCATGTCCAGGGTGGTTGGGATTTGCTGTACCCATGAGACCCAAGTAGATCTCTTACCACTGCCGGGCTGGGCAGCCCATGGACGAAAGAGACCCATGAGTTTCACATGAGGGGAAGAAAGGCATGTGAAGAAGGGCTGCCCATCCAATAGAATGCTTATAACCCAACGCTTTTACTACTTCCTTATAGGTTTCTGTTTTTTAGAGCATCCACGGTAGGAAGAGGAGAGTCTAGTTAATGAGAGTCCCCAAGACAGGTTTCCGCGGAGGTTAACTCTGGGACAATCAAGGTTTGTCACATACATGGTGATGTGAAACTATGCCGGTGCCTGGGTATGGGTTGAGAGACCAGGGTTGTGATGGAGGATGCGTGTCGGAGTTGTGCCTGGACTATCAATAGAAATGTTATTTGGGTGAGATTGGGAGAGGATAGAAAACTTGACACGACTCACCCAGGAGACAGAAATTAATACAGTACTGAGGAGGTGACCAGACAACTGGGGTGGGTTGGTGGGATGTCGAAAGAGGAAGTGCACAATTGGCAACAGGAGGAACGTCTCCTGCGTCATGTGTTGATGGCCACTCAAATCGGAGGGCAATGTACAATGTAGCAGTGCAGGATTTGAACTACGAAAGGGATTGTTATGTCAAGTAGTGAATATAGGGAACAAGAAGAACTCCAATTAGTGGAGCTATTAAGTGAGCAACCCATAACCTACCATTGGCAGGACATCTAGCAATTGAAAAGATGCTAGCATGCATAAAATGATTTTTTGGGGGGGCTGGGATTTATGCTGATATAGAAAAATATTGTAAGACTTACCTGGAAAATAGAAGATCTGAATGAGAGAAGGAGAAGACTACTTATGGAAAAATTGATTAAGCAAGATTGGAACACCCTCCAAGAGGATGCTAGACAGAAATGCTCCCCACTTCACCTGGGAATTAAATACTTTACCTAATTTAATCCACCTCTTTATCTCAACATACTGACAGTTCTAAATCTAAGGCGGTTAGATTGATTGCTCGTTGTAATGCGCTCCCAACGGCTCAGATGTGGGGATCATTTCTCAAATGATTTCCCAAACCAACTCTACTGTGACTGTTCCATTAGAACTTGGTACACCATCCCATACCTTCTTTTACTCTCCGAAATATGCAACAGCAAGAGAGCAATTCCTTCAAAATGGCTACTGAAATATTCAGCCTTCATGGATACCACAAGACTAAAAGTGCTTTTCAGCCATCTTTGCAAACATTGAGTTTTAGATGTGTCTGTTTAAACTTTAACACTTGACATGGAGCATGACCCAAATAAACTTGAAACTTGTAAGACTTATCTGGAGTGCCAGCGGTCACAAGGAACACCAGGGTCAATGGCCAAGCTAGTCTCCATGCACTGGTGGAAAAACCATTTGATAGGGTTAGGATAGACATAGTCAGTCCCCTGTACAAATCTGCTAAGGGACATGCATATTCGTTCTTATTAACTATGCTCCTAAATACTTGGGAGGCCGTGCCATTTTGTTCCGCTACAGTTAAAGTGTTGGTGAGAGAATTATTGTCTGTTTTTTCAAGAGGGAATCTTGGGGACAATTTCCCCAAGGAGATGCTGGCTGATCAAAGCCCAAATTTCATGAGTCAGACCTTACAGCAGATATGGGTCCTCTTGGAAATCCAGTTGCTAAAGACCTCCACCTATCACCCCCCCCCCCCAGACCAATGGATTGGTGAAAAAGTTTAACCACACCCTGAAACAAATGATCTACAAATTGGTCGAAAGGGAATCTTAGCAATGTTATTAACCCCTCTGATGCTTACACTAAGGGAAGTTCCCTAAGCTTCTATGTTTTATTCCCCTTTTGAACTCTAACACGGGAGTTACACCCAAGGGGTGTATCAGATCTCATAAAAGAAGAAGGAGAGGAGCGGCAAGATCAGGTTAGGTCCCTGGTACAACAAGTGTTGCAGATGAGGGACCATTTACATCGGGTGGATGGAATAGCTGAAGAAAATTTAGGAAAAGCTCAAGTAGCTCAGAAATGTCACCCTGTTGCTGAGGTGGTTAACTGTAGTTTTGAACCTGGGCAAAAGGTGCTCTTGCTACTTCCGTCCAGTTCAGCATATCTGTTTGCCCAATGAGAAGAGCCCTTTGAGGTGGTGCAATGAATTGGGCCCATAGACTATGAAAGGAGGATCCTCGACAGATGGAAGCCCTTGCAGGTCTTCCATATGAACTGGTTGAAAGCATGGCAGAATAGGGATGATTTGTCTGGGGAGGCAGAAGAGGGTTATTCCAATTTACCCACATGCTTTTCGGACTATATGGGGCAGCCACAACCTTCCAGTGACTTATGGACGAAATTTTACAGCCAGTACGGGACTTCACTGCTGCTTATTTTGATGATGATATTATAGCCAGTTGGTCCTGGTCAGAAAATCTAAGACACCTGAGAGCAGTGTTAACCGAGTTAAGGAAAGTCAAGCTAACGGTTAACTCAGTGAATAGTAGCCCAAGAGCAGGCTCAATATTTGGAATTCAAAGTGGGCAACGGACTCATCAAACTGGTGTGAACAAAAGTGTCTGGATATTGAAAGAAAAGTGTTGGCTGCCAAGTGGACAACCCATGCCTTAAGATACTGTTTGTTGAGTGCCTCTTACTCTTAATAACTGACCACACTCCTTTGCAGTGGCTACAGCGAATCTCAAGTGAACCCACTGGGATCTGGTTTTGCAACCACATGCATTCTGCCTACAATATCGGAGGGCAAGGCATATGCTAATGTTGCTTATTTTTCCTGCAGGGTCCCTGGTCAGAGATGGAAGAGGATACGGCAGCCTGCTTGGAGGGGGGATCCTGTGAGGATGGCAACGAGGACATCCCTGGGCCATGGCACCACTCAAAAACTCTGAAAGGGTTTCCCACAGCCAGTTTACCTCTGGACATGGGGGAGGGAGTGATGTCAACACTTGGTAGGGGAGAAGGGTGGAAGGATAACGGTGGGAATGAGACTCTGCCCTCCCAAGTGCCGTCCATCCCATTTACAAGGGAAGAAAGAGCCTCAGAAGGAAGAAACAGAATGGGAAGGATGACTCGGGAAGAAAAAGGAGAGAAGTTAGAAGTAGAAACAAAAGAAGAAGGTCCTCAGACAGAGGAAGGGGAAGGAACTAAAAGGACCGAACAGTTGGAACAGGCAGGAGTAAGAGGAGAGGTGGTTGGTGGAGAAAAAGTGCAGGAGAAGAGGGAGGAGGATAAAAGGGGTGAGAGAAAAGCAGAGGCAGAAAGGAGGGAAAAGATACTACCCCCAGGATGGAAGTTGATATGGATGGAAAACCCCTGGACCAGTAAGTGGGAAAGACTGATGGTTCCCCAGGAGGAGGCAGAAAGGAGAAGGGGAACAACAGTGATGAAACCTTCTTACTGGGGAGAGAAAGAGGCCAGGGAGTGGAGACGCAAGATACGAGAAGAGAGAGCTAAAATAGAGAGGGAAAAGAGAGAACAAGCCAGATTGATGCAGGCGTACGAGAGGGAGAAGCCCTCAACCGTGGACCCTGGGAGACCCCGGTATTGAGAGAGAGACTGCCGGGACTGTTAAAGTCCACCCAATGGGAGATGCCCGAGATGTCATTACTCCCCGAGCCCTCATTGAGAAGGGAACGGACAATGGTTTATTGACTTTGAGTTGAATGTTCCAGTTGTGGTTCAAGATAATCATCCCTTTCGTACCTCTGTGGGTACTGGGGAGCGGTTGGACGTTAAAGTGAATGTTGCCGGTTTTTCTCGATGTTCCGGAAATAAATGTTGATGGTTTGAATGCAAAGGACGTGTCTGTGGTAATTGACCCTGATAGAGAGGAGAAACTGGGACCTACTAACAAAACCTCACGGAGAGAAAGAAATGGGACTGAAGAGGTGTGAGAAAGGGGTTGAGAGGAACTCCCCTCCCGTGTGCCGTCCTCTCTACTCTGGGGGGAAAAAAACGGGGGGCAAACAGAGAAAGAGAAGTTTGGAAAGCACCAGTAGGAAACAGAAGGACACCCTGTGTGAAATGGAGAGAGAAGAAATAAAAATGTTCAAGAGAGAAATAAAAGATGAGAAGTGAGGAGGAGAAGGGAGGGGGAGGAAGTCGCAGGCGGAAGAATATAAAGGCAGGGTGAAAGGGAGAGGAGCAGAAGAGTCAGGTCGGATAGAGAAGAAAAAGAAGGAAGAGCGAGTCCTACCAGAAGGGTGGGAATGAATAGAGTTGGAGAACCCCTGGACTGGGGAATGGGAAAAAACTGAGGATTTCCCCTAGAAGAGGCAGAGAGGAGGAGAAGGGAGAAAGTTCCCTGAAAACCCTCATATTGGGGGGAGCGAGAGAGGAGAGAAAGAAGGTCTGCCTTAGCCCAGGAGAGGATGGCGAAAGGCGAATGGAAGAACGGTGGCAGAGGGAACCCCTCTTTGGGAGACCCATTCCGGGTCAGAACAGCGCCTGGGGGGGATCCCAGAAGGCAATGGAGGTGTGAGCCAATGTCGTTATTGCCAATGTGTTGCCACCAGGGTCCACACAGGGACTAAAGACTGAAAATAAAAACCCTTGGGTTGGTGAAGGGGGAAGGACCCCTGAGTTACACAAAAGTACTTGGAATCCTTTCCTCTCCCCGTTGGAGGGGGCAAGAGCCTTACCTGTTGAAGATGTGCCTGTCGGGCCTCGGTTAATAAATGTTAACTGTTTGAAGCAAGAAAACGGTTCCCATGTGACTTTGTTAGAAGGGGAGCAAAAGGGGGGGCTACCCAAGGACCTTCACACTAGGAAAGATGGAGAAGGGAAAGGAGGACCCCCTAAAGGGAGGAGGGGGCTTAAAAGGGGAAGGAGGAGAGCTGGAAGGACACAAAGGAGGAGCAGGAGAGGGACTTGTGTCAGGCAGAAGTGAGCAGGACGGTGATACCTGAACCCAGTGAGGAGTGGGAGGTGATAGGGAAGACCCTTGGACAGGAGAGATGGTGCTGCTCGGAGCACCCAAGGCGGAGGCAGAGACAGCACAACGAGCCAAACTGCTGAGGCAGCCACCCTACTGGAGGGAGTGGGAAAGAAGAGAAAGAACGAGGGCTACCGAAAGAGGAGAAAAGAGGCCTGCCACCCCTACTCCCCTAGCCTAGTTTTCAGGGAATGTGCCAAACCCTTGAACTGGGAGAGAATTTGGGGGGGGGGGGGGGGGAATGGAGAAAGCAGCACTGAAAGGAGAGTAAGCCTGGCCCTAAGCCATGTTGTCCCTGTCTGGCGTACGTCAGGGAGTCTTCCAAGTGATGGGAGCAAGAATGTGGGAAGTCGTTTCATGAGAAGCCGTCTTTGTCGTCTTAGAGAGTTCTGTGTTTGTTCAAAGATGTTCCTGTTGTCCCCCCCCCCCCCATCCCAGTTTAATAAACCTGTTTGTTGCAAACCTACATTTCCAAACATGGAGGCTGCAATGGAAGTGTTGACAGCGGGACGCCCCCGTGGCAATTACACTTATCTTTTGTATTTGGATACCTGCTCCATATCCTCTGTTCCGTTTTAACCTCTTCTTGTTATGCAGGGCGCTTTGTGCGATGGAAGAGCAGCATGCATATACTGCAAGCCTTGTTATATGTGCCCATTAGTTATGGCTGCATCAAGAGTTTGAGGGAGCTATAACTTAATGCTGCTAGTCCTTCCCATACGGTTTCTAGCCATTAGCAAGTCCTGAATCTCCCAGATGGATCCCATGGATCAGCAGGAAACATACTTCTGTTCTGTCCCTATTGACTCTTCTAAAGCACTTGGTCTAGGCTTCTTCTTTTTTCTCCTACTGATGGTAGTCCACCTTCTGGATCTAAAACGTACACCATGAGCTCCTAAACATGTACCTTCCAGGCCCCAAGCGGCTTTTGTGGTTTTTCATGCAGAAAATGAAACAGGCTTGTTTTCTTTCACTCCACATGTCCAAAATGACAACCAAATTCAGAAATTCAAGAAAAGGTTTTGCCTAGTGATAGGAGACAACTGCAAGAGCTGTTCAAAAGGTGCACAAAATATAGAATATACCTTCTAGAGGTGCATCTCCACCACTCAGCCACTCCATCTTGGCCACAGGCTTCATTCCTGAGCGAACACACTGCAACAGGCTCTCCTTCAGTGAGGTTTCCCCCCCCCCCCCCCACTATTACTGGACAGCTATTAATCAAGTTAAGGCACTGTGGGAAGTTCACCTTGAAGGTTCCTAACATGGCTGTAACTACACAGCCTTAAATACCTCACATCCTTTTTTCTCCTGTGCTTGACCTTCTCCCCAGCTCATTTTCCTTTAGAGCAGAAGCTGCCACCTTCTGAGGCTTTGTCTCCCTCACATTTTGAGGGACCTAATGCCCCTGGGGGAAAAAAAATAATCCCCATGGCAAATTGTGACACATGCACCCAGAAGCCTCCAGAGATTGCCATTGATGTAGCTCTCTGCTACATCTCCTCCAGTTGACTTTAGATGATCGTTTTGCTTATAGAAAAGGGCTGCTCTGGCCTAAAATGGGCCCAGATTAGTAGGTGGGATCATACTTAAATGACAAATTGCATCCCCAGAGGTTTCTGGGAATGTGATTACACCTATGTATTGGGGTCACTCCAAGAGTCTATCAGCATCTTGTACTTTGTCCACCCTTGCTTCCATCTGAACCTGAAATCGAGCATAAACAGAACCTGTTTGTTACCAGTCATACATGATCACTTATGTTTTCCTTCTCAGTCAGTGATATACTGGTGATCCCACTGCAGAGCTTGGAAAAACCACGTTTTTTTGGACTGTAACTTCCAGACTTCTCCAGATAGCATGGCTTTCTCGCCCCCACCTGTTCAGTTCCATTGGCACATTGCTCCAGAATAAAAGACAGACACGGGGTTCTCGCGAAGAGAGGGGATCTTGCGGGAGCAGACCGTCTCCAATGTTTTTATTTCAAAAATGTTCAAAGCAATTCTTCAGAGAATTAAAAAAATAAGGCTCCTCTCTAACAGAGAGCATAAGATCTGCCTGACGGCTGGCCTGCAATGATCTCATGCCAAAATAATAATAATAATAATAAATTCACAGGACAGTAGAAGGAGGGAAAGGAGGCCCAGAGACAGCTTCGAAGGGTCCCTTTGGCCAAGGGTGCAAAGAAGAGCAGCAAATTTAGGACGGGGGGGGGGGGTGTCCAGTGAACAGTCCCAGGCTATTATATCTAAGGGCAGGAGATGGAATGGAAAGGAAAGGAAATGAATGAGGAGGAATTCACTGAAAAGGATGTTACAGGGAAAGGTTTTTAGGCAGACATGGAACGGAACCACAGAAAACCGATGGGGGAGGCGTCTGAGAGAGACACGAGGCAGGCAGTTCAAAGGGACCAAAGGAGATCCGGGCAGAGTTTGTGAGGGAGGCCTCCTCCCTTTAGTGGGAAAACCAGACCTAGGGGCTCAGCTGATGTAGATGCGATGGAAATCGTTCGCACCAAAGGCCGCATTGCACTTCGGACACTTGCGCTGGCGGGTGTCGTAGCGCGTCTTGACGCAGTCGAAACAGAAGACGTGGAAGCATTTGGTGAGGACCGCGTCCTTCTTGCGGGTGTTGCAGCAGGGGCAGGTGAGTTTAGCCTGGGCAAGCAAGCGGACAGACAAGGAGCGGGTCAGGCCAGGAGGCACGGCTTCCTCCTTCCACAGCCAGCCACCTCCGGTTGGCAAAGCCCAGTTCCTCCTCCTCCTCCTCCCTCCACTCACCTTGTACTCCTTGATCTCTTCCTGCAGGATCTCATCGGCATCCGCGTACACTTCCACCTTGCGCTGCTTCTCCAGCTTGCGCCGCAGGCGAGAGATGTCCTCCTGGGAAAGAAATGCCAGTCAGCAAGTCCGGGGAGCGGGAGAGACGAAGCCTACCTGTTCAGAAAGACCTCCTTGCATCTAGGAGGGCTGGTCGCTTGCGAGACAAATCACATTCCTTTTCTAGGTGTCCCATTTAAGACGCATCCTAACTTATGCTCGCCACCCTTTGGGCAGGGCAGACAGAGCCACTTTCCCCCTTCTTGTTACCTGTGCTCTTTTGAGGTTGAAAGACTCCTTTTCCTTGGCTGCCCGGTTCTCAGCCATACAGGTCTGGATTTCCTTCAGCTTACACTGCACGTGCTCCAGCTGCACTTTCAGGTCTTCGGCCAACTGAGCAGCCTCCACAGCCTGCAAGAGAAAGCAGCTGTAAACTTTCTTCTCGGCCACCAGCTGCCAAGAGTCCTATTCCTACGGCTGCTTGAGCGTATTATCCATCTTGCCTGCTATGCAAGCACATTAATTAGCAATGGGTCTGGAATTCAGTGCCTTGGGATGCCTTTAGCTTTCTAAAAAGCAAAGAAAGACAACCCTGAGTAGGCAATGCTTGAGGAAATGCTAGAAGTCAAGGCGGAAGAAGGATGGGGAGGAAGAGGCGGAACTCGATTGCCAGGGCTCAGAGGTTCTGAACATGGTTTGTCATCTTCCTCATCCTCTATGGTCTAGAACAGTAAAACTGTTTAAAATATATACAGCAGAACTCCCTTATCTACAGGATCAGTTTCCGCTGATTCACTTATCCACCATCTGAAAATATTAAAAATATTAAAAGAAAAATCCCCAAAATACATATTTTAATGATGAAGTTACCAGAACTGGCCACGAGAAGGAGCCAGAGACCATGTTATGTACAGCATTTGCTATTATAATAGCACTTGCTGTAACTTCTGTTTTTCAGCAGCCCCAGAGGAGGGCTTGGGAACCAATTACCCGCAGATACAGGGGGTCCTACTGTACAACTTTATTTTATTTCTCAGTAAGTAGACTGAAGAATCGGCATTTTTAGAGTTGGTGAAGCATTTGAGGGGGTTTGGGGGGGGGGGGATCGTCGACATGTCCATACATCATTCCTAGCCAAGGGGGCCACCAGACTACCTGGTCTCACCTTCCTCTTGTTGAGCTCCAGGGCTTGGCTGCGCAGAGTAAGCTCCTTCTCCACAGTGCCCAGATTTCCCTGCAGGACACGCTCCTTCTCCTCCAGCTTCTGCACCACCAACAGCTGGGTGTCCACCTAGGCAAAGAAATCGAGGCTGCAAGGATCAGAGCAGGTGTGACAGGACGACCGCCGGCTGATTCCCCCACACGACCGTCGCTTTCATCTCTCCCTCCTCCCCCGAAAGCTCTTTCAACCCCCCCCCCCCCGCGAGAAGAGGCCTCTCTCACCTGAGACTTGAGCGCCAGCACCTGCTCAGCCAGCTCGTCTTTCTCTTCCCGCAGCAGTTTATGGATCTGATTGGACTTGATGCGCTCAGACATCAGCTTGAAGTTGGCGTCGTCCTTCTCCCGCAGCTGCTGGTTCAGCCGCATGTTCTGCTCCTGCATGTCCTCGAAAGCCTGGCCAGTCACGTCCATTTCAGAGAGGAGAGCCTCTTCCTCCTGACCCCGTGGAATGGAAATGCAATGGCTCAAGCTCTTTCCCCTCAGCCGCTAGATCCCTGCGGTTACACACAGGCTGACCAGAACGGCTGGGTTTCCGGTGGGTGGACGCAGGTGTATGCGCTTCTCAGAAGCAACTAGTTGTCTACTGTTAGAAACAGGGGACTTGGCGAGATTAGCCTTGCACTTATTAATATCCCGCCCTTCTGTCAAAAAAAGGCATTCACGGTAGCTCAAATTTGAATAGAAATATAAGTAATACAAATGTTAAAGGACTGATCAGTGAAAAGAAACTGCCCCTTCCGCTATGCAGCTGGATAGCTCAGTGGCTTAGGCATCTGGTTGTGGAGCCAGAGGTTGGGAGTTCGATTCCCCGCTGTGCCTCCTTGACAGGGTCTGGACTCAGTGACCCAAAGGGTCCCTTCCAGCTCTGCAGTTCTAAGATGATGATTATTAAGACACCAATGGCCTGCCTGAATGAAAACTACTTTTCCTGCTGGCAGAAGGACAACAGCGAGGGGCTAGCCCAGCTTCCCCTGGTGGGGAGTTCCAACGACTAGGAGAAGCAACTACAAAAACCCTCTCTCCCTTCCACCACCACACATGCCTGTGAGGGTGACAGGACCAGGAGATCATCCCCCTTTGAAGATCTTAAGAATAAAGGGAGGTTCATTAAGGTAGAAGGCAGGCCTTCGGACTGATCCAGTAGGGAAACTCGAGAGAACCACGAGGGCCTAAGATGCTAAGAGTCTCTATCTCCCACCGTTACACGTGCACTGGAGAAACCACGCTATCAACCTATGGCAATAGTTCTCAACCTTGGGTCCCCAGATAATCTTGGACTTTAACTCCCAGAAACCTTCACCACTAGCTGTGCAGGCCAGGATTTCTGGGGGTTGTAGTTCAAGAACACCTGGAGACACAAGGTTGGGAAGCACTGATTTATGACGGTAAATCTGGAGGAATTAGAAAGTCAGTCTCAAGGCACTAACTCTGTAGCACTACCTATTTCAACCTTCCCCAGCCTAGTATCCCCCGGATATTCTGAGCTACAGCTTCCACTGCCCTACTCACCAACCATGCTAGCTGGGCTGATGGGCACTGTAGTCCTCCTCTTCCTCCCAGAAAAATACCTGTTTTGTTGCAGCCAGCTTTTTCTGCAGGTGTTCAATTTGCTCCTCAGCCAACTTGATCTTGCGCAAAGCATCCTCATCGGCCATTTTCTTGCTCTCTTTCTTCTCCTTCTCCTCCAACTCACGGATCCTCACCCGCAGCTCCTCCACCTGCCAAAGGGCCCAAGTCAAAGAAAATAGAGATTATTCTTTATCCCTAGAGCCACCCACTCCCATACAGTTCCTGCTGAATTCATCACGCAGGACTGTGCTAATACAAAGCAAATTACAAACACCAGCCAAAATCTTGTTGAGTAGCTACATCCACGTAACTTAAAGTTTGCACAAGCAGTTATAAAATTAATTCCAAGGCAGAATTCGTATCCAGCAAGCAGATCTGTGGGCAGAGCTGCACAGCTAGCTGCACAATCAGGCACACAATGCGAACTGCCTTGGTGGAACTCCCTGTGAACTTCAACAGGTGTAACTTTTGCTACACCAAGTGCAAGAGGATTTCAGCAACTATAATAGTATTCAATCTGGTTCTAAAAGCACAATAACCCCTCTTTTGGGGAAGGTAGGTCTATGCTAGCTGAGAAACGGCTCTAAAATTGACCTACAATAACCTAGATAAAAGCAGTCTTTAAAAACAAGTAAAGATCTTTTTAATCACCCCCCATTCTTCAAGAACAAGATGACAAGCATTTCCGCAGAGGCCATTCCCACCTTACCTCTGCCTTGGTTTTCTTCTCAGCTGCCATAAGCTGCACTTTGTCCCGTTGCTCCTTGGGCGCGGACTTGTACATATCTAAGAGGAGCTTCATCTCCTTCTGGCTCTCTTGAGCCTTTCTGAGAAAGGAAAACAGGAAGAGCGTGAAAGAGAGCACCCTATACCAGAGGGCAGCAAGATCCTCCTGACTCTGAACTATGGGAATGCCTGTTCGGAGAGGAGGTGACCCAGGAAAAATACACCAGGATCATTCGTTTGGGGGCTAAGGGACCTATGAAGACTATGGGGGTGAATGAACATCCCAGGACCATCTCAGTATAAAGTACACTGGAGTTTTAGCTTGCAGGGATCCTTCTTCCCTGCCCGGGAGCCAAAATGTTATAGCAGCTGGCCTACACTCAAATCATGTGACACGAAACCCCAAGACATCTTCCTTGAGCACATCACACAAAAGAATGCTGTTTAATGTTCTGCAGCACTATTTAAAAGTGAAATACCTTTGAACATTGATAACTGATCAGAGACAACAGAAAATGCTGCAGGGCAGGAACTCCCAAGGATGTAGCTGGCGCACAAACAGGTGGTTTCCCATCCCTCACCTGAAGTACTGGTGAAATTCTCAGACTCTGGAAATCCTCCACTATACAATAGGACCCCTGTATCCACGGGGGGACCGGTTCCAAGACTCCCCCGCGGATGTGGAAAAACGCAGATTATAGCGAATGCTATACATAGCATGGTATCTGGCTCCCTCCAGTGGCCAGTTCTGGTAATGACATCAGAGTAATATATATTTCTAGGATTTTTCTTTTTAATATTTTTAATATTTTCAGATTGCGGATAAGTGAATCAATGGATAGTGATCCCGTGGATATGGGAGTCCTACTGTACTAAAATTCAGTTATACTTCCTAAGCATTCATATACAGTTGTTCCCAAGAATCTCAGTACTGGCAGATGTCCTTCCCGGCAAAGGCTCCCTTCTCCCTTCAGCCTGGGACACTCGAGTCCTTCCTGTTTTCCTAAAATTGCCTACAAAGCTCTAAGATTCTCGACCGTTCTAAAGGCCACTGGCCAAATAGCATGCCCTGCCAGTCAACCTGCATTTGCCTGGGGGATGCTGGCAGCTGCAGTCCAGGAACGGAAGTCTCCACCTCTCCAGTGTAAATGCTCCATTTCCCCCCGCCAGCCATCTGCACACTCACTTGAGTTCAGCCCGCAGCTGTTTGAGCAGATCTGAGTCTTTTTTCTTGGCATCCTCGCTGCCTCCGCCACCCTTCTGTTTCTCCCGATCCCGCGAGGAAGACGACGACGAGGAAGAGGAGGAAGACGAGGTCTCCTTGTCCCGATCCCGGGACCTCTCGCAGTCCCCGCCCCGTTCTCCACCCCGCCCCTTAGACCGCTCAGGCTCCTTGGATCGGGGCGGTGGGGGTGGCTGTGGGGTAAGAGGCTGAGAGGGAGGCGGCTCTTCCTCCTCCTTTTTCACTCCCTCGTGGCTCCCAAGGGGCTGGGGAGTCACCGGCTCCTCCTTGGGCTCCTTCTTCACTTGCACCTCTTTAAGCTCCTTCTTCACCTCAGGTGGAACGGAACCCTCCTCCTCTTTCACCGTGGCTACGCCTGGGGCACCTGGGACTCCCATGGGGTCCTCACTCCCTGGAGTAGGGGCTGGTGCCGTTGAGCCAGAGGAAAACCCACTCTGTTGCATCCGAACCTGAGAAAAGAATGAATGAACATGCATTGCCAGGCCAGGTGCCATGTGTACCTCAGAACCCCAGGAACGGCATGCTGTAGAAGCGCCACACTCCAGAACCACTGAGTCCCCCACCATCCCAACGAGATTAAGAGATGAAAGATTAGACACAGACTGTTTGTAGAGTATCATCTGGGCTTCTTACTTCCTTGGGGAATGAGAAAAAAAGGATGGGACTTACACAGAAAGAACAAGAAAGGCAAACTGAAGGATCAAACCGGCGATCTGGAAGGGGTGTAAGCCAAGTTGCTCCACACCCAGGTCTGGCGGATCACAAGAGTTTCCATTCAATGTTTAATGTAAATTCCTGAGATTGAAGACTCCCACCTCCTTTTTCCAAGAAGGAACTGGAACCTTGCATTATTTATTCAAGTTCCCAATGAATTAGGATTTCTTTCCTTTCATCACATTACATGCTTCCTTTAGGACAAGGGGAACCTCTGTCCCCTCACTCCAGAAATAAAAAAAAATAAAAAAAGCCAAATGCACAGTTATAAGATAGGAATACTTGGCTCAGGAATACTACACGTGGGAAGGATCTTGGAATTGTTGTAGATCAAATGCTGAACATGAGCATGGCTTCATCTAGATTACTGTGTCCAGTTCTGGACACCACATTTTAAGAAGGATGCTAACAAACTGGAGCAAGTTCAGAAGAGGGCAACAGAGGATCAGGGGACTGGAAATCAAGCCCTATGAGGAAAAACTGAAAGAACTGGGCCTGTTTAACTTTGAAAAAATAAGACTGAGGGGAGATACGATAGTACTTTTCAAATACTTGAAAGGTAGTCATACAGAGGAGGACCACGATCTGTTCTTGATTATCCTAGAATGCAGGACACTTAAGAATGGGCTCAAGCTACAGGAAGCCAGATTTCAGCTGAATATTAGGGAAAACTTCTTAACTGTTAGAGCAGTACAACAATGGAACCAATAATTACTTTGAGAGGTGTCGTGTGCTCCAATGCTGGAGACCTTCAAGAGAAAATTGGACAACTCTCTGTCAGATCTGCTTTGACTTGGATTCCTGCACTGAGCAAGGGTTTGGACTCAGTGGCCTTATAGGCCCCTTCCAACTCCATGATTCTATGATTCTATGTTTTGGTTTACAGCTACACCATCCCTTGTCACTGGGCCTGCAGCCTCTAGCTCCTGGAGACTGTAAGCCAAACCATCCAAAGCGTTTCAGAACATCTTCTCTGTGAAATTCAAGGTGGCCTCTTGCTTCCCCTTCTGCACTTGCAGCCAAACAGAGCCCATGGACCCCCATCTTCCCAAGAGAAAGACAGTTCACATGAACCAGAGCTCAAAAGGGAACAAACATCGGTGGCCCTGGTCAAATTATTGCCAGACCTCTGGCAGCCTTTCCTCCTCGCAGACCCACCTTGTTGATTTCTGCCTGCACCTCCCGGAGCTTACGCTTGTAGCGCTGCACGTCTCCCTTCAGCTGGTGGTTGTGGTTCTGAAGGCTGCTGATCAAGTGACGCATCTCTCGGTTGATGGGACCTCCAGTACAGAAAGGGTGGCGGAAACAGAAGGAGGAGAGAAATGAGTCCCTCAGAAGCTGAGCAGTTCCAGCCGAAGAGCTCTCTCTATGCAGGGAGAACTGGGTGATCACAAGCACCCAGAACGTGGTGGTGGCACGACCACAGCCCATGGAAACAGTGGACTTTTTCAGGTTGGAGGGAAGAATCGTGATTGCCTCCCACGTGCCAAGGTGAAGGCTGCCACACCACCCATGCAAACCAGAACTGATTGTACTTGGCATGGTTGGTTGGTCTCCTGTTTGAGGGCTCTTCTGTGGCAGAACAAAGCTGTACATCAAAGGATGAAGGAGAGGGAAATTTGCCCATAACAGACCATGATAAACATACAGAGAGGAGGGAGTATTTTTCTACAGCCATAAAGAGACCATGGGAGGGGGATACAATCTCACCCGCTTGCTCGTTGGCAGCCAAGTTCTGCTCAAACTCAATGCGCAGCATCTCGTACTCCTTGCGCACCTGCGCTAGTGTGTCCTCCAGCTGGATCACCTCCGTCCGCAACTTCTTTTGCAAGTTCAGCTCATCACTCTGTTACCAGGAAAGGAAACAATGATGTCCACCATACAAAACTGAAAGCAGGTGCTAACACCACCATTTTTTCCTTCATTATACTGAATAAGTCAGCTTCTCGACTTTGACACTGGACGAAGACTTGGATGGTCCTTCAATCCGGTGACCCAAAGGAGAGGCTTAAGCACCTCTCCAACCTTGCAAGAGGGGAAAGCATGACGATACAAGGCATACCCCTGGCACCTCACCTCCATGTGCTCAATGTGGCGCAGGTGGCTGTTCTTGGTGGTAAGCAGGAGGGCACGGGCCTCATCCAGCTGGGTTTTCACCTGCAGGCTCTCATTGTACAGCAGTGAGAACTGGGACTGTAGCACCTTGTACTCCAGTGTCTCCTTCACTGCCTCCTCAGGCAGACTACGCAGCGCCACCTGCAGAAAAGAGCAGAGCACAGTCACACCTAGGAGGGAAGCCAACCTGGGTCCAACCACCACTCTTGGGTCAGCATCACCCTTGGCAGAACCCGGAGAAGTTACTTTTAGAAAACCTCCAGAGGTGCAATCCATCCAGCATGGGAGATGCAGCATGAAAAAAGTAACTTCTAACCTCACATCACCCACAGAGCAGTATTAGCAGATCCTTTAAAAAAAATATTCACAGCAGCATCAATGTCTAACAGTCACAGAGAAAGGTAGCTGGAAGTCAGTGTATAAGTCATCGGATGAGTCGGAGGGGGAAATGAGATACCAGGGAGGCACACCAGAGGCCAAGGGTCCTGCTCTCACTAAAGAGGAGTCTGGGCCACTAGGAAGATGAGCAAAGTTTTCCACTTAACAAAGAAAATACAGGAACATTAAGTTTTGGTATCTTCCATGCTGGCTGTGGGGGTAAAAGAAATATTCTGTTTTGCCCCACTGAGCATTGAAACTCAACAAAACAAAGCCAGATGGGAACAGACTATGGGCCACATCTGCCCTGGAGAGCTGAAGTTCCCCGGTGACTTCCTGCTCACACGTAGACTTTTCCATTTCCACTAGAGGGCACAGTATTTTCACACCGATTCCAAAGCAGTCTCATCCCTCCTACCTTGAGCTTCTCATTGGTCCTAACAGCCTGCTGCATTTCCTGCTGCAGTTTCTCTAGCTCTGCCATGCGACTGTTGGCCAGCTCCTGGTTCTCTTCCAGCTCTGCATTCAACATCTCAAACTGCAAACCCCAAATATATGAGTCAGCAAGACCTGAAACAAGACCGTTGGGGAGCCAAACTCCACATATCCAGCTTATATATATATATTTTTTTTTCAACTTACCTTCTGCATGCTCAGAGTGATCTGTCCGCCCTGGAACCCACCAGAACTACCCGACGCATAGTAACCAGAGTTAAGCTGCCAGAGAAAAGGAGAGGCAAGTTCAAAGACTTGCATAGCACAACTATGATCTTCTAGAAGAGTAATTCTTAACGTTATTTGGGGTCACAGAGCCAACTGAGAAACGGATGAAACCTACAGACCCCACCCCACCTTGAAAAATGCACACAAGAGCATCTGAAACTTTGCATAAAATATATTTAATGCAAAAGAAAAAGTAAGGCTTTTGCGCTAGATCATGAACCCCTGGAAGCCCATTTATGGACTCCAGTAAAGAAGGAGATGATGGATGCAAAATGTTTCAAATTAATCAAATAGACTTTCTTATGATTAGGAGACAAGGAAGAGTTCCTGGGATGCCAGCCCCTCCACACACATTTATATAAAATGCAAGCATGGAAAAACTAATTCTGAAATCTTTACAGGTGCAAGAAGAGCAGGCCTTAGTTGGTTCAACGAGCTTAGACCACAATTAAAAAGGCCCCGCTTTATACATCCTGTACACGAGCCAGGTCGCTCCTTGAACAGAAGGGGTCCTGAGTAGGATTTCTGCCTCAGCATTTTCTGGGACACGTTTGTTCATGAGGGAGCCAAAAAGGCAACCCCTCTTTGAAGATAAGACCCTGAATGCTACTGAAATAGGCCTTAAGGGGTTGGCCTGTCCGTTCCCTTGCAGCTCATGGCTTAGTTCTGTCCTCCTCAAGGAACAAGAGCCATTTTGCAAAATGGACACATGAACAGTCCAGCCACCTCTGCTCATTCCTGCTCTGCAAGACACACACTGAGGAAAGGGCTCCTAGCCCAGCCTTGTCCTGCCACACGTGCTACCTACCCATCACCGGTGATGTGGGCTCCAAGTACCGTGTTTCCCCGAAAATAAGACAGGGTCTTATATTAAATTTTGCTCCAAAAAACGCATTAGGGCTTATTTTCAGGGGATATTTTAATTTTTTTCATGGACAACGATCTATGTTGATTCAAATACAGTCATGTCATCTTCTTCTGGTTGCTGCACAAGGGCGGAGGGCGGGGCTTCACTTAACTGGGGCTTATTTTGGGGGTAGGGCTTATATTACGAGCATCCTGAAAAATCATACTAGGGCTTATTTTCAGGTTAGGTCTTATTTTCGGGAAAACAGGGTAGCAGAATGCAGACACCCTGCCTGCCCCTTGCCATGGGACCAGAAAGGGTCTGAAAAACAGACCCCTTGCTGATGGCTTAACAACAAACGCTGGCAAAGTGTAGTCCAGGGGCCTCCATCAAGGGCCTGAGGTCCCAGAGGTGGCTCCCCAGACCTCCTCACACCTCAGATTTAAAAAAGAAATTAGAAAACATTTTCCTCAAAAAAAATTAAATCCTCTTGTACTCCCAAGGAGGCAATTCTGCCATGTTATGGGACACCCCAGTAACACTGCCTCCCTAAACACCCAGTTTTTCTAAATTTGGAAGATGTCCAAAAGGCCCCTAGAGAACACGAAGAAGAATTTCCAGGATGAAGACCGTTTTTTTAAAAATACTGGGTGGGGGAGTGGGAAACATCGCAGTCCTCCAAGGTCTTCCGACGGGCATTTGTAGCAGCCGGCCCTCTGGCAGTTGCCAAAGCCTGGTTGACCACAATTAAAATGGCAGAAGCTGGTTCCTTCCTGTTAGAGGAAGAAGCAAGCAGACGTGACAGCAGAGCTTGGAAAACAGACTCTTCTGAGCAACGCCTAAAGGGCTTTTTCATCAAGACGAGCTTTTGCGCATCGTGTATGGGAGGGACAGAACGGGGACTGCCCTGGGACCTCACTCGCCTGCTCCAGCGCCTCAGCCAGGTGCTTGTTCAGCTTCTGCTCCCGCTTGCGCAGTTTCTCGATGTCCCACTGCAGGTCCTCGATGGTCGTCTCCATCTCCAGCACTTTAGTCTCAGAGGAGGTCACCTTGTCCTGCAGCTCTGTATACTAAGCGGGTTGGGGGGGAAGGACAAGCAAACGTAACAGACTTGAAAGCAGCTCCTTTTCCTAAGCCCAGCGACTTTCGCAGAAAAACCCAGCCGGTGGCCAACGGAGCACCTACCTCCAGGGAGATCTTATGGTGCTTCTCCTGCAGCTGAGTGGTTAGATCTTGCAGATGTCGGTTCTCTCTCGTCAACTCCCTGTTGAGGGACTTCACTGCTTCTTCCAGCTGGTCAAATTCCACTGGGGGAAGAAGAGACCCTTTTGAACCTGGACTACCTTGGTAACTCTCTGTGTCAAGTCTTGGGAAAGTAATCTTGGATTACAATTCCCAGAAAACCTATAGCTAGCATGGTCAATTAATGCATCTGGCTGTGCGATTCCAGGGCTAGTCATGGGGAAAAAATAGCTATTCCAAGTTCTCTAGTTCCTGTACTATAAAATGCTGCCTACTCACAGGTTCCTGAGAGGGTCTGGCATACATTTACTTTAAATCACTAGTGCATTCTCCATGTTACAGGTCTTGTTGTTGGACATGGATGCAGGATGCAAAACCTTGGTCAGAGGCAGATTCATTTCTCTCAAAACTTCAACTATTCCATTTGCAAACGAGGAAATAACCATAGCCTCCTTCACAAGACCAGTGCATATTTAATCCAAATCATATTTGGAAAACAATTTAATAAATGAATGAACGAACGAACGAACGGCCAGAGTACCCAAAAATCCTGATTTTCCACTCTTTACCTTGCAGTAAAGATAAGCATTTAACCTACCCAACAATTAAACTTTATGGTTCAGTAAGGGTAAAGAAAATCATTCAATACCAATTACCACTGGAACAGCTAGTTACTTGTGCTATTTTAAAAGAAGTACCAGGCACCACAAGTATAAACATACATTAGAATTTAATTTAGTCACTCTCTTGGAACACTCTCCTGTTGGCAATAACAACTCTCTGGAGGTTCCCACACAATAATCTAAGAGCCTTCTACATCAGTCTGTAAAACCTACTGTAGCTCAGGGGTTTAGGTCTCTGGCTGCAGAGCCAGAGGTTGGGAGTTTGATTCCCCTCCTGTGCCTCCTTAACAAGGGCTGGACTTGATGCTCTGTAGAGTCCCTTCCAGCTCTGCAGTTCCAAGACTATTATAAGGGCCCAGCTGTTCACGCATACCAGTGGCATTTGACTGAAACATCTACAAAGCCCTTTAAAAACCTTTTTTACAAATTTCTCTAAGTGTTCAACCGGGAGGTAGTCCTCATCACAGCCAAGTGCTTTTTTAAGCATACGCTAAAACTTTTTAGATAATATTGGCTACTACAAGAACACAACGGGTATGCCTGGTTTTGAGGGGGGGGGGGGTTGCTACTTTTTTCACTTTGAGGAAGAATCCCAAATCCCAGGCATCCCTTTTCTTGAGCAATGACTGACCAGAGCCTCAGCGGGTAAAATGTAGAGATTGCTGTGACTGCTACCCAAATCTTCGGAAGACCCCCATCCACCCAAGCGCAGCAGTTGGTCCTCACCACGGGCATGGATCTTCTGGCAGAGTTCCTCCGTGCGACGGTGGATCTTGTCAGAAACCTCCACAATGTGGGAGACGGCAGCTTTGGAGAACTCCATCTGCTCTTGTAGCTGCAACTCAATCTCTTCGCTGCTGCTGCTGGCCAAGGCAGCCAGGAAGGAAAGGGCTGGCTCATTCAGCACGGCACCTCCGGGCTTCCAGGGGGCAGGGGGAGTAACAGGGGACAGAACCATCTCTGAAGGGAGCAGACAAATTAGATCAGTATCAGCTCCCAGTTCCATCTATACCAGACTCCATCAGGAAAGAAAGCACGGCTCACCTCTCCTCTCCATTCCTTCTTGCCCTACAAGATTGGGATCCAACTCAGCTCCAGGTATCTCCATTTTGGGTTCTTCTACAGTCTGCTCACAACCTTCGTCATAACGTTTCAGTAGCTCTTGCACTGTCTCATCCAGCTGCAGGAGTAAAGAAGAGGGGAGAAAAAAGGAAGGAGAGTTTGAAAGGAAAAGGGAAGGCATTTGGAATGGCACAGGAATATACCCAGACCAATACATCAGCTGAACACAGAATGAACATTAAATTTGTTCTGGTTTCACCAGTCACAGAGAAAGTCTAGGAAGAAATCTCTGAGAGCTTCACTTCCTAGTCACTGAAAATCCTGCTTGGCTCTCAGCTGATTTCCTAGGGTTTCTAGAGATGGTGAATTAAGTATCAAACTTGCACCTGCCACCTTAGTAATTAGAAACTTCAGGGAGAAAAGAAAGAGTATCAGCCAGAAGCACACTCTGACCTGTTTCCAGTATCGGTTGACAATTAAGAGGGTAGCATCATCGGTGGCCTGTCTCTTCTCCAGTTTCTCAATGCGCTCGCGCAGTTCATCTTCAAAGGCCTGCCGCTGCTCAAGGCGTTCTGCTAACTTCTTGTTCTTGAACTGAAGTACCTTGAGGTCCATCTCTTCCTGCAACAAGAAGGCCTGCATTATTCCCAAAAGAATTCAATACATCATGCAACCTATTATTGTTTCCAACAGCCACTCTAAAGCTTCATAGTGCTTCTACCCACTCATGAAAGAACGTGTCAAGAGGTCCTTGTTGTAAAGGCCATCAGCATTTATAGCGTCACTTTTAAAGCAGTTAGGTTCTCCCTGATCATATTCAAAAGCTTGCAATTAAGCCCTTGAAAGGTGATGAGAAAAAACAGGCATAAGCAACATGATCAGAAAAACTATTATTTTGCAGGTCTTATAACTTCTATGCCGGAATAATGTCTGGAGATAGCAGCTTGTCTAATAATATACCAGCATGCCTTAGGATGAAAGCAATATCATTTCCTCCCTAAAAATAAGATGTTGTGGCCCATAAGACAGCTCTAAGCATATGAAGAGTAGAATGAATTCCTTCCCACCTCTGTTTATTTTAAAGTGATCCATAATGCTAATTAATGAGGGGACAAAACCTGCTTAAATGGGGATCAGGCAGGCATAATCTCCTTCCTGACACAATTATCCCCAATTAACACAGCTTGAATCTTAACTCCTACGGCAGAACATGATGTTGGCTTTCAACACTTCTTTGTAAAAGCATCAGAAAACCATTTTAAATTCATACTAGCAGCACCTTATTTTAAGCTTCTGCCACAGAGCTGTAGAAATATCGCAGACCCCTGGATGCCATGATCCAGTTTCTAGGTAGGGGAGGGTCATTTGCCGGGCACTACAGCTTCCACAGTCCCTCTCCACTGAACACATTAGGTGGAGCTGATGGGAGCTGCATAGCAGCACATCTGGAAGCAACAAAATTTCCCCACCCATGTTCTAGTCAAAGTGCCATGCCTGGGAATTTAATGTCCCAGTTTTAAAAAGTCTATGACTTTACTAATATCTCTTAAAACTGGGTTGCCTTTTTAAAAGTCCGGAGGGCATTTATAAAAGTTCCCAAACCCTTTTTTTCTAGTACTTACAGAAACAAAAAGCATCAACTGGCAGAGGTCATGACCTTCCAATCCCCACCCCATCCTCAATCCCCACATCCTCACCGTGGAAGAGATACCTCCCAACCGGATGGGCTCAATCAAGGTGGTGGTGGTCTTCTCCTCCCTGTTGGATTTCTTCTCAGGGGGGCCTGAGCCCCCATCTCCAGCTGCTCGCTTACTTCCAGACCCTGACATGATGATTTTGAGTGCAGGCTGAGAAGCAGAGGAATCAGGCAGACAACTCTTCAGCTAAAAATGAAAAGAAAAAAAGAAGTATTGCAGTTGCCCATAAATGGATCGCTATGACATCAATCCAAACACTGTTTAATACCACTGTATAAGGTAAGCATTTCCTTATCCAATATCTATCCAGAGTTATGGGACAAAGGGTGAAGGCAATATGTAATATTAGCAATATGCAGACAGCAAAGAAAAATGCATGATTAGCAGCATGTACAGAAAAAAATACAAGAACATTAGCATACAGATCAAGGAAACTGACAGAGAAAATATTAAAAAATGGAATTTGTAATTATAGAGTTTCACTTTCCACCCTTCTCCTGCTGCTGGTGTATCTACGTATTAAGAACTGCATGGCAGGCAGTAATTCAACAAGTGCTTCCGGACACAGAGGCATAATGTGAAAGCAACACCTGTTGAACTGCTGTCTGCCTATAGCAGTGCTGTTAAAAGCAGAGTAGCTTTGCTCGGAGGGGAAGATATATGTGGGAATGGGGTGTGGGGGGGGGGTGCTGGCAGGAAATAAAACAAATTACAGGAATATAATTACTCTGGAGAAATAATTTTTAACAAGCGGGGAGGCCAACAAGAGGGGAAGGCAGCCAAAGGCATTACGGAAAAGGACGAGTACTAAGCTGAAAACAGAAATGGAAAACATCAGAGAGGTTGTACAGTAATAAGGGGAAAGGAAGGATGGGTAAAACGGGAAGCAAGTTGCCAAAATCTGAAATATGTTATCAGATTCGGTGGGTCTTTTTGGTTTGTTTTAATGCACATGGAAGCCCATCCTTGCCAGAACACGGATCCTTCCCACTTTGGGGCTGACTTTTTTTACACACAATTCGCCCCAGTTGGTTTTGTTTTTTTGGTTGTTGTTGTTTTTCGGCCACAGACCAAGAGTTCCCAAAAAGGTAGCACCCTCGTCTCCTTCACGCCCTCCCCGACCCGAAATATATTATTATTCACGCAAAGGCAGAGGATGATGATGATAATTACAAACATCGTTGATGGACTATTGAAAAATAATAATAAGTGTCAGTTTGATTCCATGCAAGTGCTCGGGGGAGGGGGAGGGGGCGGCACGGAGAAATCGAGACAGTTAAGGCGGAAGACCTCAGTGAGGAGGGGAAGACGGGTAGAGGTCTGAGGGGAGGAGAAGGAAGTTTCCCACCCACCCCCTCCCCACAAGACACCCACCGGTGGAGGAGGGGCTGCTCTGTGGCTCCCTCGCACCTGCCCGATCGCCCCCGCCCCCCACACCTGCGGCTTCTTCGCGCTCCCCCCATGCGATGCTTCGGGCCAGAGACGCCACCGACACTGCTGCGCATGCTCCCCCCCCCCCCGGCAACCGTTCTCGGGGGGGGCCCAGCCCTCGTCCTCAGCTTCTTCCCCGACCGCGCAAGCGCCAACAACGACCGCCTTCCTGACAAGAAATTCCCCCGAAGGGTTTTTCTATTGGCTCGAAGTGACACAATGGGCGAGATGACCCTTCGGAAGGTGGTTGGACGCGTGCGTAGAGGGGCTGTTCGGATTGGATGAATGGCGAAAGGAGCGACGTTCCACGGAGAACGTGATTGGACTAAGAGCTCGAGGGGGGGAGTCTCAACGGAGATGGTTTTTGCAATTGGCTAGTACCATCCTTTCCTAGAGATAGGAAAAGTAGAGTAAACAACGCCAATTCTTTCCTTGAGTTTCCGATGTAAAAATTTTTTTTTTCAAGCTTAGAAGTCAGGTGTAAAATTTTTACTAAAAGTAACACCTTATATTTCTCATAGAAATGGTTGAAAAGGCAAAATTTCTTTCTTTGGAGCCCACAGAGAACGGCGGCTTTCCGTTTTTATCCATTTTTACACACTCGAATATATTCACAGCCCAGGGAAATCCTTTACCTCTTGTTCCCCGCCCACCGCAAAGAGGGCATTTGTGATTGGCGAAGCGCTCGCTCGCTTCTCATTTGCCCCGCCCCCTCTCCAATATTCCCTATTCTGATTGGACTCGTACAGACAGAATGTTGATTCGCTGGAGGAAATGTTGCTATGGCAACGCGTGGTTTCTTCACCCCTTCGCTGCCCAAACGAGGGATGGGACCTGAATGCCTGGAACAGGTGAAAGGGGCGTGGATTTAGGAATATCCGTACAATAATAAACATTTCTGGCTCTTTTTTTTGGGGGGGGAGATTGTGTTAACAGCAGCATCGCGAGGCAGACATTCAACCGGTGCTGTGGTTGGAAAAGCTTCACCTGTTGAATACCGGCCTGTCATACAGCTGTTGAAATAACAGACATTTCTTTTAGGAAAATAAGGCAGGGAAGAAGAGAAGCCTGAGATTAGAAAATGGGCAATCTTGCTTCTGTACGAGTAACAACCAGCATTATTTTATAATAAATCATCTGCTTTTTTAGCAGCAGCAACATCTTTTTATGGGCATTATAGGTTATTGGGATAACAAAACTCACAGCAGTGTATTGTAACAGAGTGCTGGATTTAAAGCCCAGAGTTCTTATGTGCGATAAAATCACTTCTGATTTATGGCAATTCTAGGAATTCAAAAGCTCTTGTCTTGAACAGCCTGGCTCAGGTCCTGTGAACTAAAGGCTGTGACGTCCTTTCCTGACTTGATGTATCTCATGCTCAGTCTTCCTCCTTTTTTCTACTGCCTTCAGTGTGTCCTACTATCACTGCCTTTTCCACTGAGTTTTGTCTTCCTGTGATGTGTCCAAGGTATGATAACCAGAGGCCTGGGATCATATTCCAGTCTACTCCAAGAAACTTGTTATAATTATGAGCAATCTCTGTCTCCTTCAGTCTCTCTCTACCCAGCAGAATTCTTGGGAGGGTTTTAAAAATGCCCCAGTGGCACCTATGCCTGAGATATGCATGCAACAAATGACACATTAAATAATTCAACAGAAAGGGCAAGGCAAAGGGCTGCCTGGATAACACTGGCTCAGGGGAGCTGGGTTTTCCCCTGCTCTCAGTCAAAATGCCTTCTAGATCTTATGGAGATTTTTTATTATTGGGTACCTATCCTCAGCTTTTTAGAAACAGTGACATAAATGGATTGGCAATCACTGATGTAAAACCTTTTCCTTCCTTCAAAATGTGTCATTATATTTCAAATTGTGTCAGTATGGTTCTCAGAAGACAAATGTATGGAAGACGTCAACATTAGTTTACAAACGTGATCAATCTAATTAAGACTGGCAAAATAATCTGCTGTTCAAATCATCATTGAAATAACTAGTAACTAATATAATATATCCAAAAGCTAACTAAAGCCTTATTTTTCCTTTCAGCCTCGTCCACATAAAGCAAAGATATGCATGTGGTGAGTAACTCTTCATATCCATTTGAAAAAGTGTGAGAAGCCACATCCCATTCCAGAATTAGCTTCATGTGATTTCATGGCTAAAAACCCACACATTTTGGTATTGTTGGTTCTCTAATATTCAGGCTGCAATCTTGTACCCAGTTACATAGAAACAAACACCACTGACCACAATAAGCCTTACTTCTACATAGATACAGATAGAGTTGCACTGTTTGTTACACCTAAGGTTTTGCTTGTATGTCCAAGCAACACGTAATCACTCTTCTCAGTTGCCTTTCCTTATTCTCACTATTTCAGGAAATATCTAGATGTTCACTGTATGGATCTCATCAACGAGACCCAAACCACCGATGATTTGAAGAGGTGATGACAGTTTTAAGTTTGAGAAACATCTCATGACTGTGTTTCGCCAAAGGAAAAAATGGGGAGTATGCAGAGCTACATTTTAACAATGCAGTTTGCAATATATCACAGAGTGCACAGGTGTAAAATCGGATGATATTCATCTACCTCAAAGCTGGGATTGCTTTTTCTGGCACAAAGACTGAGCTGCATTCTTGAGTCTGCATTCTGACCACATTTGGGGTAAAAAACACCAAAAGCAGGACATGGACCGATTAAGCAGGGTCAAAGCAGAAAGAGGCAGCACCAGGACGCATTTTTCTCCTTTGGATATTTGCCTAAGAAGTCTGTAATGCACAGCTCATTTCATGTCTATCCAGGACTGAACTTCTACGTAGCAGTTATCAGACATATAAAGCATGCCACAGTTGTTCTCAGAATTTTTAATACTTGTCTTTAATATTTAAAAGTATTTGAAGAGCCGAGTATTTAAAGCTTTGGTCCATTAAATGTCTGGTTTCTGATAAGAACAACCAGGTTTCCTTGAAGCCCCAATTCATAGCCCTGATTCAAAAATCATAAAAACAGACTGCAGACAGTAAAAAAAAAAAAATCACATAATCATCGTCGTCACCATCATCATATGCTGTCAAGTCAATTCTGACATGGCAACCATTTTCAGGGTTTTTCAGGTAGAAAATACTCAGCAACGGTTTACCATTCCCTTCTTCTGGGGGTGCCCTGGCACTGTGCAGCTTGCCGAAGGCCACACAGGCTGGCTCTTTTCCACAGCAGGGAATCAAACTCCCAACCTCTGGCTCTGCAGCCAGATATCTAACCCACTGAGCTATCCAGCTGAATAGAAAGAGGAGGATAATACAACCAGCAGTGACTATTATGGTTAAAGTAGCACTGTTAAAGAGTTTACCAAGATGGCATCATTCGCACCTATATATTTAGGCACAGAAAAGGTATAAGAATCAGGCTCGCGATGAAACCAAGAACCTTAATGGCAAGGTCAGGGGTACATGGCCTTCCTGCTGTTTTTGGACTTTCATTCTTATGAGTCCCAGCCACTATAGCTAGTGCTTAAGGACAAGAGGGGTGGCAGACTAGCAACTTCTGGAGGGCCACAGATTTTCCACCCCTTTTCTCTTACATAGAGTCAGCTTGTTGTGGCAGTTTGCAAAATAAGGCAAGACTCTAAGGCAACTGAAGACAGGATATGATTGGGAAGATGGAAATCCTGGCATGTAAAATATTGGTCACTGGACCTCCCTTCTTGTCTTTCTCCTCCACAGCCTTCTTGCAGAGCTCCTGAATCTGCAGGATTTCCACTCCAACCCACGGTCTGCTATCTTATTGGATCTGTATTTCTACACCATCCAGTTCAGCCGGGAGCAGGGTTTCAATCGGGAACAGACCTCAGCCTTCTTCTCAATCGTGAAGGACGTACATGAGGCTTGTGTGGGTAAGTAAACATGAAGAACACAAACTTTAGGTTTACAGGTTCCACTTGTTTTTTTCCTTAGCACCTCAAAGGTTGCCAGCCAAAGTCGAGTACGAAAGCAAAGCATGCTGCTTATATACTGCCCCATAGTGCTTAGAGCACTCTCCGGATAGTTTACAATTTAATTATGCTTGCTACACATTCTCTACCCCCCCCTCCCGCAAGTTGGGTACTCAATTTCCCAAACTCAGAAGGATGGAAGGCTGAGTCAACCATGAGTTGACTCAAACTCAGGTCGTGAGCAGAGTCTTCGCTGCAGTACAAATAATTTATTACCGTATTTGGTTTTTAACTGTTTCTTTTAAATACTGTAAGCTGCCTTGGATCCTTTGGGAGAAAGGGGGCATATAAATATTTTGAATAAATAAATAAATTCAAGCCCCAGTGAATCCAAGCTGGTGCTGCTGTCTTCCCATGGAGGAGCCAACCTGCTGAGTAAGGATTTGAATAGAAGACCAGAACATGAGAGGGGCAAGCTCAAACTGGATCTCCTGTCCATGGCCACTGCTTTCTTTCCTTTTAGAAACACCCCTGCCCAACGTGGAGGAATGCTACAACTATTTCTCCGAACTGGTTTTCTGCCATTCCATTCGGGTGAGTGTAGTCATTGATTCAGCTAAGTGAACATCACATGTCCCTTTGCAGCAATGCATATGTGGTGGGAAAGGCACCTAGTAGAGATGGGCACGAAGTACCTTGAAGCATGGACTTCCCTTCTCTGCCTCCTCCAGCAGCTGGCCACTTACAGGCAGCACTGCAGGAATCCCTGCCCCACCTCCTCATCTGAATGGCCAGCTGCTAGAAGAGGCGGAGAAGGGAAGTCCGGGCTCAAGGAGGGAACGAGCAACACTCATTGGCTGATGAGTCGGGGCACTGGCAAGGGGGGTGGCGGAAGTGAACAGGTGCCGCACAGACGACTTAGGACAACCTGGCACTAAATACTTCATGCCCATCTCTGGCACCTACTCTTCTCTTACCAACCTTTTCCTCCTCCCCCCTTTTTAGAGACCCCCCTTCAGCATTGATCTCTTCAATCAGGACCAGCTGGTGCTTATCACAGATTACATGATCAACACCTACTTCCGCCACTACAAACTTTATAAATATGCTTTCACACCACAGGTAAAGTTCCTCTTTTTGCAGGAACCCAAGGGGTTAGTTAGCTGCCTTGAGCTCACAGTCCTGGATTCTCTTTCTTCACTAGGTGCGACTGGACATCTCATTTACCTATATTGGGATGCCTGAACCAGAGGCTAAAGATGAAGGTAAATATGGGAATGCCATTATCTCTCCCCCCAGCCATCTCTGAGGGAGCTCTCCAGTTAAACCAGCGAGGATGTGAAAGGGACAAGAACTAAGCCGCCTGTCCTTGTAAACAAGGGCTCCTCCTAGGTAAAAACAGAGTTTATCAACAGCCGCAACTAAAGCAGAGGTTGAAAAGGACTTTTTTTCCGTAACCTGATGCTCTCCAGATGTGTTGGACCACAACTCCCATTATCCTCAGCCAGCTGGGCAATGGCACCATTCCCAGTCTGAGATTCTTTCAACTCCAGATGGCTGTGAAGTGAACCTGAAACCTTCAATATACAAAGCCCTGTATTCTGCCCTTAGACGTGGCCTTCCCTTTGTTGGGACCTGGCATGATCACTTTGGATCAGGATTTGCCCAAAGTTTTGACAAGTATTAAAACTTCGTAATGGAAACTACAACGGTCCAACGAGTACTGACATTTCATAATGCTCACCCTTCCAGACTTGGCTGAGGCTCAAAAAAATGTTCATATTATTCTATAAACAGATTGTATAGAAACATTTGATGAGGAAAAGGATACGATTATTCCTGTATCCCACTTTTTCCTCCAGAGGGTTTCATATCTATTTTCCTCTTTTTTAACAGAACCAATGGCTGAGAGTGTAGAAGCAGGTTTGTCACCTTTGGCGGAAGAAACAGAAGAGACACTGATTATGCCTGAAGAAAGTAAGATGGGAATGGCTGAGCGGGTGCAGGGTTTGGGGCAGATGGACCGTAGGGGCCTTTTAAGAGGGTGACCCAGAATGGCTTTAGCTGAGATTTTGTCTCAGTCTTTAATTAAGAGATCTCTTTTAGTCTCAGTCAACCCATTTGCGGTACAGGGGTAATCATACTACTATAAATATCACCAAGATAACACATGGAAAGTTTTAAATGTTTATTTTAATATTAAGACTTAATAAAAATATTGGGGGATGGGGATCCCGAACTGATGTTGATGATGGCTGGGTGAATGCTCTTGGAAATGTGTTAAAATTCACGCTGCCTCTCCCTCTTCTAGGTCCAACTGCTGCCCTGCGGGAGTACATCTCAACCCAGCTCACCCAGGAGCTGGCTCAGCTGTGCCTTTCAGTAGAACAACGTCTAAAGACCACAGAAGAGCAGTTCAGTGCCAAGCTAGTCCAACTGGAGAAGGGGAGTGGTTCTGGCAAGGGAAGCTCTAAAGGCAAGAAAAAGTGAGCAAGCTCGGAGTGGAGAAGAGAATAAGAGGAAACCTAATTTAGATTAGAACCTGTTTACTTTGCCTTTGGAGCTCTCAAAGATCATTAAGGATCCATTCATAAACCATGCCATAAATGAGAGGCAAGGAGGGTAAAGAGAGCTTGTGATAATACTTTTAGACCAGCGATGGGCCACTTGTGGCCCTCCAGATGTTGGCCTGCAACTCACAGACTCCTTCTTCCCCATTGGCTATGCTGGTAAGGAGCAGAGGGGTAGTCCAACCTCTGGAAGTTCACAAGTGACCTCCTCAGGTTGGAGAGCGGGCAGCAGATGGATTTCTCAGTCTTTTAGAGTGCAGAGTCATTTGTGCACAACCCCTACAGAGATACTCACATCTCTATTAGAAAACGCTAGGTACATGCTGTGAATATGATGTGAAATCCTAATAGCTAAGATATTAAAGAGCCTTCGAAGCAATCAGCAGTTCCTCTCTCCAGTTTCTGAACCTGGCCTTTTCTTCAGCACCTAAACTGTCTTGTAACACCATTGTGTGGCTGGAAACCTTTCCCCCTCAACTACCAGGATTCCTGAACATCAGGAGCATCATCTGGAATGTGGTTGTGCAAGTAGCAAAACAGCGGCCAGGTGGTCCTTGTGCCTGAGGTGGGCCAACTGTGGCACTCCAAATGTTGGGCTCCAGCTTTGACCCACCCTAGCCAGCAGGGACAATAGCAAGAGGGGATGGGAGCTGCAGCTCAACAACAGCCAGAGGTTGCCTTCCTCTGTATTTTTTAATGGAGTGGCTACCAAGGGAAACTGTGCTGGTGGCTTTTTCCAGACTTTCTCTTCAGCTCAGTTCAGCTTAATGTTGTGCAAACTCTGGAGCCATACACTCTCTCTCTGCTCATCCAGCATTACTATCACAACACCACCCCCTCCCTGCCCTCCTCTTGCACTCGTGTCTGTGCCACCTGCATACAGGCTCCGGATGCCTCGTGCCTATCTTGGGAAATAAAGGAAGCCCACGTCAAGAGGTCAGTTTTGGTCTTGTTCCATTTTTATTCTGACATGATAGCGGCAGGGGAGGGGGAGAGAGGACGTAACCACAAAAAAGACATGATTCTACAGAGAGGAGCCAAGCCCACTCTCTCTTCGTATGGAAAGGGAGGTAAAATGTAATAGTCTGATCCCAATCCCTCCCACCCATACTGACCATACAAGGATGTTTGTTCCATTAGCAATAGGAAAACTGGCTTATTGGAGGGGGAGGAAGGAGCTTTCTGTACTGTGGGACAGATATATGGAAGGCCATAATTCTTACTCCACACAGATGAAAAAATTCTCTTCCTGATTCTTCCTAATGCTTCCATATTAGACAATACGGGTGCTCTATATTCCTGACTTACGTAGATCTAGGGTCCCTTTCCAAGAATGTTAGGAGACTGTTGTTCCTATCAGCCATGAGCTCAGATTCCCAAAGTCCCTGTTCCCAGAAAATTGGACCCCTTGGCATGCAAGCGCAGCCGTACTTGGCAGGGGTGGTCTCTACGGTTTGCCATAGTGCAGAGGAAGGGAGGGGAGCCCAGTGCTTGCTGCGGCTCCTGCCTCCCTTCATTACAGTCTCCGAGTCCCAGTTCTCCTGCAACTGCAGAGAGAGCAGCAGTAAACACTCTAGTTGGGAGGGTCCTCCACAGCAGAGTAGGGGCCCTCCTCCCCCTCTGTGCTCAGCAAGACCAGCTGGATGGCCTTTGGAACATTCTCAAAGAGGGCGGCCCGGTTCTGCTGCTCGCCCTTCTTGACCCAGTGGCCATAGATGCGGAAGGCGCAGGCATCAATCAATTTACGCACTCCCTTGAGCGCATAAGGGTCGCACAGCAGCAGCTCCTTAGTGACTGGCCGTACCCGTCGGTAGTTGAAGAAGATGCGGATGGAGGCCCGCACTGTCCATGCTATCACCTGCAGTAGGGAAGAGGCAAGAATCACAAACGGCATGCATGTTGTAACCACTGGGCTCTCGTGCAACAGAACGGGATGGTTTAATCTCCCAGCCAGTCAGATTTCGTCAAAATCCACACGAACCTAAGCTTACAAGACAGGCATCCCACAACACTGTGTAAACAACATCTTGGAGTTAGTTTGGGGGGGGGGGGTTAATGAGGGGGAAAAAAGGCTGAGAATAAAGCTATCCCTAACAATCTATTGCATTCTGTCACTGGGGTACTTCTTACCAATGTAATTAAATAATAATAATAATGTGCCCTCAAGTTGATTCCGACTTATGATGGATGACCCTTTCCAGAGCTTTCTAAGTAAAGAGTACTTAGAAGTGCTTTACCATTCCCTTATTTCGGGAGGTGCTCTGGGACTGTCATTTTTGCCTCTTGAGTGAGTTCAGGCTTGATTTTATGTAGACCCCATTTATTTGTCTTTCTGGTGGTTCATATGTAAAGCTCTCCTAAAATACCACATTTCAAATGAGTCTATTGTTTTCTTGTCAATGTTCTTCATTATCCAACTTTCACATCCATTTAATAACGATATCATATATCACATCATATCAGAGATAGTCTTGCTCTCCCGTGGCACATCCTTATACTTGAGGATCTTTTCTAGTTGCTTCATCACTGCCTTTCCAAATCTCAGTTTTCTCCTAATTTCTTTTTCATATGGAAAATCTTTCAACAATTTTGATTTTTTTTCATTTTCAACAGTAAAGTTACGTAGCTGTTCTTTAATCTTTATTTTCATCTCCTTAATGTTCCACTTAAATCCTCTTTTGCACTTTCTTCTCTAATCTTCCCCAGTAGTTGTTCAAGTCATTGTTATTTCTGCCATTAATACCTGCAAGTCTTAAATTACTGAAAATTTTCACCAATTTTTACCCCTCTTTCATCAGACTGAGATCCAACTTTCCATCTATGGGCTGCATACAGACTGAACAAACAGGGAGATAAAAAGCACCCTTGGCTGACGCCTTAGCTAATGAGAAACCATTGTGTTTCTCTATATTCCCTTCTAACAATAGTTCCTTGTCCAGAGTAAATAGATTACACTCTGGGTGAATTAGAATTCATTAGAGCTGCATAAACTAGAGCGTGAATAAGCAATGGGTCTAAAGAAGGGTGGGGGAAACATAAATGGTAATTTTAAATAATGCCACCCATGTTGCAGCAGGCCCTGTCTCAGAACACACATTCCCATCTGTTTGGGAGCAAAGGAAAAAGAGGAGCATGGGAAGCTGTCTTGTTCAGAATTAGGTGGTTGCTCAGAACTTTGAGAAATTCATTTAGATTACCTAGAGAGATAGCTTTTTCTATAGCTGACGGAACACTGCAGACAAGAAAGATGAAAGTTTAATCAGAAAGGGGAAAATACCACAAAGGTCTGGAAACTGAGCTGTTGAGCAACATAGAAGGTAGCACCAAGACAGGGAACCAAGGGAATGAAATGAAATATTCTGCAGGAAATGAACATGAAACAAACCATAATGTTTGTACAGACAGGGAAAAGACAGAAGGCAAAGTCACAAGGCACTGAGTATTCAAAGTAACAGGAAGGCCTGTTACATCAAGACCCTGAAAGAGCTCATCGTTCTCCAGCTGGGGTGTTTGTGGAGAAATATCCAATTCAAATAATGGGGGACAGAGTTTATGGTAAATCAATAAAATGTAGCAACAGATTAGACTTTATCAGAGAGAAATAAAAAATAAAGCTGTGCCATCAACTTTGCTAAAAGGGCAATTCCACCAGGACCCTCCTCTCCCTGAACTGTTTCCCCTCCAGCTTGTAATGATCAGAATCATTTCAGATTTCATGCTTAAGTTTGTTCCTTCCTTCCTTCTTCCCTCCCACTCCCCTGTTCTTAATGTGGCATGATTTTTAGACAGTAATCCTGCAGGCAGGGGCTGCCTTGTTTTATTGGCGTCTGTCCTCTGCGAGAGCTTCTTTGGCTGAACAACGGACAAAAACTTCCTGAAAACAATCAATAAAAACATATCTGTTAGGAGATGGGAGAGAGACTTACCCTGAATTTTCGGTAGGGACTGAAATGCCGGCACTCCTTCCCATAGCGGTGGAAGAAAGAGTGCTGCAGAGCTTGTTCAGCTGTCAAACGTACTGCGGGATCCACCTGTAGCAATCGTGAAATCTGCAAGAAACAACAAAAGTTCTAGGTGGTCAAGGAGGTACTTTAAGGAAGTCTGTAGCAAAGAGAGGCAATGTTGGATCACAACATGGATGGGTGAGGAACTCGGAGTAAACAGAGGCCCATTTGTTAAATAGCCACCCTGCCATTCTTCAAAGGAGCTGAGGGTGACTGCACTTCCCATTATCTCCAGTATAACAGAATGCTGGGAGGTACAGTCCAATACCTACAAGGCAATTTAGGTTGAGAATATTTGATGGTCATCCAGTGGGTTCCAAAGATGATGTGGAGATTTCAAATTGTATCACCCCAGTCCTAGTCTCATCTTCTGACCAACATAACACATTGGCTTCCCAGTCAGTCATTAGTCTCTTCCACAAAATTTCTGCTATTCCTCCAGATCCCTTTTTATTAACAACCCACAAGCACTGACTCTTGGCATGTAAACCAGTCAATCAGCACCTTACTTCCACAGTGGAATATTGGTATTTAAACTAACCAACCAGGAGACTGTACAGTTCAGGAGCCAGGTTTGCTATAATAGCAGCCATCACAAAGCAACCACCCCTTGAATTTCCTCATGTGATTCCCTCCCATTTCCCATATGTTTCAAGGCATGGCTATGAAGAGTGAAGACAGTAGAAACACAGCCATAAATCCTAAGAACCCTAGTTTTCATTGGAAAAGCACCAGTGGCAAGTTTCTGGTTCTGAAGGCTAAGAAGCCAAGCTTGAAACCACACAGGCTACTAAAACACTGGAGAATAGTGAACAGCAGGGCTCCAAAGGCATACATGAACTCTTTGTTTCTTCTCAACAAAGAGAACTATATTTAAGCCAAATGTGCGAATAGGCTTAATTTGCACAGTGCAGATACAATATAGAATTGGTCTTCCTGGCAAAGATCTTGTTTCACTTGTGAAGCACAATCCCAGGAAAAGTAAAAAAGTAACATTTATCTTACCAGATCCTTGACTGTGTCAGATCGATCATCCCATTCAGGGGAGCCAAACTGGTATTGCCCTTCCATGATCATCCGAAGCATCAGCATCTGTTTGCGGTGCCAAAAGGGCGGAGAGCCAGCTAAGAGAGTGAAAAAGATGACTCCACAGGCCCAGCTGCAGGGGAGAGAGAGGGGACAGCTTATACCCTTTTACCCACCTGACTCCACCCAAACAGAGAAGAGGGCAGAATTTTGACCTAATCAGTGTCACACGAATTTTACACAACTTCTTGAGTTCTCAGAAACTTGTCTTTATGGCGCTTTTTAAGATGTCAGGATAATCCTGAACAAGCCCATGGCATCTCATAGTCTATGCTAGCAACTGCCCCAGAAATGGGCACAGAGAAAAGAGTTTCTGCTCTTGGTAAAAACTAGAGATGGGCACGAACCTTGGTTTGGAGGTTCTTGCCAGTTTGTACTCACGGTACCACAGGTGCCACGCATTCCCTTCCCCCACTCACCAGCCAGCACACGCTCCTCTCCTCCTTCTCTTCAGCTGTTCGACCAATCTCTGTCAGGAGCACAGGCTTCCTTGCCCCGCCTCCTTGGCTGATCACCCATTCAGACAAGGAGGCAGGACAAGCAAACCCAGAGAGGAGCATGCGCCGACTGCTGAGTGGCCAGGGAGGTAGGGGAAGGGAGGCTCATGCCCATCTCTAGTAAAAACAGTTATTCCCAGCAAACTCCTCAAATGTGCCCATGCCACGTCCTTGCTCCTTCCCTGTCCTGCAGTGGGACATGAGCACGAAGCTTTTTTCCCTCAGACACCAAGTAAAGGAAGGTGGAACTATCCAGAACCATCCTCTTTCAAGGCAAATCTTCTCCAGATTTTGCCTTTGAATTCAAACATGTAAGCGTAAACCAATGCTTCTTAGCTAGGATCCTGGTCTTGTTAGGAGTTTAGGATTTTCTACAAACTCAAACTCCACTTCATGTTTAGTACAAGGGGATGGACAGATGGAACTGCAAGATGGGAAGGGACAGAAAAACGCTCCACTGACTTACATAGGCAAAAAGAACGGAGACCAAACCCCACTCTATAAAACCATGTTGAACCATGCTGCTCTGCTTAGGTTTCTACACAGGCACACACCCATCATCCTTCACTCTCCACTGCCAAGACACCCACTTTCTCCAATACGAAGCACTTCAGATGTACTGGACTGTATTTCCCATAATCCTCTGTCCTATTGGTGATGATAGGTGGTGCAGTCTAACACATTAAAAGGACCCCCAGGTTAGGAAAGCTGCAATACATCCAACTCTCACTCATTCCTTCCTCCTCCCCTCAAAGGACAAATGTTCACAAAGTGTAACTCACAGGTCCACCTCCTTCCCATATCCATGGTGAGTCTCATCCATTGAACATTTGAGGATCTCTGGAGCCAAGTATCCTGGGGTTCCACACAACTCTGGAAGGGAGGAATTCCAAGATTAGGGAAAAAAGAGAGGTACACGATTGAAGTGGGTGAGAAGAATCTCAGGGCAGGAGCCACCACTAGCAGGAGATGCATAGCCTATCGGAAGCCTCCAAATCAAGGGATTGGAAAAACTCCTGGCTATCCTGGATCAGAGTCTTCAAAAAGTAACTTTTCCATGCACTGGCCCAATGCTTATTCCACAGCAGCAATGATTTGGTCTGTCCCATGTTTCATGCAATGGTAGACCGCATTAAAGCTGCACAGTCCCAGGGCACTCCCAGAAGAAAGGAAGGGTAAACGATTTCTGCGTATTCTCTACCTCGAAACTCTAGAAAGGGCCATCATAAGTCCGAATCGACTTGACGGCACACAATACATACACAGACAATTTTGGTAGTCTTGGAAGCTAAATATTTGCCCCCAGTATCCAGCAAGGTTGGGTAGGTGGGTAGGAGTGGGGACGTGACATCAAGCCTTGAAATACCAAAACATATACAAATATACATTTTTAAAAAAATCAAAACAACATGCCTAGAGGTCATTGGTTGATTAGAACTATTTCTATCTTTAATTTGGAGAAATTGGGTGGAGGGGTGAAGTGCCCCAATTTATTTTATGTGCAAATAACTGATCCAGAAAAAAGGTATGTCTCAACCCTCTTTGTTTTAAAGCCGAAACATGGAGGCATGAAGGACTCCATCGGGCTGCAAAAATCCCCTTTGAGGATTTGCCTACTACCGGTTAGTGCTTTACAGCCTGAAATTATACGCCGTCTCCTCACAACAGAGCCCAGACAGAATAAGCCTGTTCTGATAGCTGGGGGATTTTGGGAGATGTAGTCCAATGAAGTTTATTTCCCAAACGCTCTACAGAAGAAATGAGCTGAATGTTTCACGTATCAGGTCCCCCAAAGAACAAAGCCCAAATTAATTGGTTTCCCTCCACCACCAGTTTCCACCAGGGGTATCTTCCCACCCACCCCCAGTCCCCATTTCTACCTCGCAACTTCTCCCCCGGTTCCAAGTGGCAGGAAAAGCCAAAATCTGAGAGTTTGATGCTGAGGTCATCATCCATGAGGATGTTCTCAGGCTTGAGGTCTCGGTGGATGATGTTGTTGGCATGAAGGTAGCTCACAGCTTCCAAGAGGGCTCTCATGATACACCTAGAAAAGCGAGTTTCAGCTGCCATGTCTCAAAGCACAGCAGAACAGGTACCAGACAAAAGAATAACAGCAAAAAGAACTTCCACCTTTCCAGCCCTACTGCACAGCCCTCCACCTTACCTGGTCTCTTTCTCACTGAGGGTAACTTTCTCTGTAAGGTAGTCAAAAAGCTCTCCACGTCTCATCCTGTAGGGGGAATGTAGGCTCAGGTAAAGTGACATGCAACTGAGACAGAGGAAAGAACCCTACTTTTCCCAAATTTCACTAGACTTTCAGGCTGCAGCAGTCCCTTAGGGAAAGGTCCAGTTCCGTCCAGTAAATAGAGGCTATCATGATTCAACTCCTTTGCAAGGTTGCTCCCATTTAGAGGACAAATTCCTGGCAAAACTCAGGAAATAAACCACTTATCTGCAGCTGAACAAACTGTGGAGAACTCATAGATGCACAGAAGCAGACAGTACAGGGCACAAAGCAACATCCGTTGAGCCTCCGGAGTCTGGGAAGGCTAGAACAGCCTTACTCACTCTGGTGCCTTCTAGAGGCCTAAGACTTTAGTTCCCATTAGGGCTGAGATGATGGAAGCTGCAGTTCAAGAGATGGGGAAAGCGGGTGAACTAGAAACCAGCTGTTTCTGCCAACCTCTTTTGTACAACTGCTTTTCAAAACCAGATGCATGCGGTTTATCTTATCCATCTTCCAGCTCCCTCCCTAAAGATCTCTAGAGATGGGATATTCGTATTTGTCTGGTAATTTCATCATTAGAAATACATATTTCCAGGAATGTTTTCTTTTAAAATTTTAATATCACTTTGACTACGTTAATCAGCAGATACTGATCCTGTGTATACAAAGGTCCTAAAGTACTTCTATAAGGGACAGCAGAAAGGATAACTTTGTCTTATTTTCAGTGACTTGCTACTTACAAGTCAAATACAAGAAAAATGAAGGTGGATGTCTCATAAGAATCTATAAGCGTAACTGGAGAAAAAGAGAGAGAGAGAAAATGCATTATATAATCATAGTGACAGGTCCAGCCCTAACATCAGGCAAGGTAATGCAACTACCTCAGGCACCAGTTCCCCACCAGATGATTTCTCCTGAGTTCAACTGTTCTCTTCTGCTGGCAGGCAGAACTGTGCTACACTTTTCCTTGAACAAAATCCAGCTTTGTTCTTTTAAAAAAATTATTATGTTTGCTAATCTGTGTTGCCCCCAGAAGTTCCAGGGGATAGAAAATTGGCCTCTGGACACGCCAATGCTGTCCATACTCAGGAAAAGATGAGGAAGGGATCCTAGGGCTGAATTTCAGGTAAGTTCTGGGGGGCTGCATTGCCATGGAAGGTTTAGCCAAAATATCAGCATAATTTAGTTGAAAGCTCTTCGGTCAGTAACTAAGCCTTTGGAAGGCCATTCCAGCCTTCTAGAATGAGGAAAAACCCATACAAAAAAAACCCCCAGCAAATAATGATATCACAGGGACGAGGATGACTTTTGGGGAATTCCCAGGAGGACTGGACTAAACCCTGACAGGTTGGACTTAGTCCCTGGGCTGAAGGGTCCTAACTAATCCTTGGGTTAAAGATTTGTTGAGTGGATACATATTCACTCACTGATATAGGGATGTCCAGAGACCTGACGCAGAATAGCAATCTCTTTGACCGTTGATGTACGCACTTCCTCCAACTGCTGTGGGGTCATGCGCTCTGGAGTTACTTCGATAATCTTCACTGCATACTCCAGGCCTGTCTGTTTGTGTATGCATCGCCGGACCACGCTGCTCACGCCCCTGCAAGATGGGAGTGGCAGGAATGAGCAAACAGCCAGATCTAGTTTCTGCAAACACTGAAACCAGGAAATCCGAAGTTTCACTCGGTGACATGGGATCCTCTTCACATGCCACTTCCTATGCCAAAGGTGGGCAACGTGTACCCTCCAAGCTCTTTCTGGACTACAAGCCCCATAATCCTACAGAACTGGTTGTGGTGGCAAGAGCTGTAAAACAACCAATTTGTTGTGGACTTCAAAGTCCCTGTCCCTGCACTGAACAATATCCACTCCCAGTCAAGACCAGCTCTGCCCAGTCCAGCCCCTCACCTGCCAATAACATCCTTAGGGTCATATTTCTGGTAGAACTCTTTGGCTCCGGCCCAGTCTGGAAGTTCATCATCAAGACCCACATCACGGGTCATCCTGCAGGAAGGCTCTGCGGAACTGAGGTCCGAAAAGCAAAGGCGAAGGGACGGGAGGAGAAGAGAAGCTGTCAAGCAGCAGAATGCTTCAAAAGCCTGGGATTTGGTGGCACGCACACACTGTTCCACAAGAAGACTCCTCTGAAAGGCCACAGCAGTCAGGCAACAGATGCAACTCAGCAGCTGGAAAGATAAGAGGGGCCATAAAGATAGGAAACAGAGGGGGTGTGATGTAAAGAGTCACCCTTGTAGCCACAGAGACATATCAGTTCACAGACAGCATTTTGAAGGGAAAGGGTTTAAGTGGGCAACATAATTTATCATCAGGCCGTGTCCAGCATCCTTAGCAAAGCCCTTGGCCCAGGGTTCCAAATCTTTTGAACAGCAACTCTCACAGTCCTTTGCCATTTGTCATGTTGGATGAGGCTAATGGGAGTTGTGAGCCACAGTGCATGGAGGAGAAAGGTCCCCAGACCATTTTGGGCTCCCAAACTATTCAGGATCAACAATTTGCAACACAAAGGGACAGATTACAAGCAAAATTATGGCTTGAGTGAAGAGAAGGTGTTGACAATCGAACAACATCCCTTCAGGAAGTAGGAAAGAGAGGGCTACAAAATGGATCCAGAGAGGGCTGCCATTTGAAGTATCTGGCATGAAGGTTGAATTCTGGTGGCTGTTTCTTTAGGGAAGGGAAGGCACTCACCCCATTTACTTCCCCGCTGATTTCCTTGTCCGCCTTTCCATCCCCATCCTGTAAGAAATATTTATTTCTTCCTCCAAAAAATACCCACAAACGTTTAGCTTCTTAGTAATCCTAGAGGATAGACTTAATTTTAAGGCTGCAATCCTTTGGGGGCATGGACGCGCACACGCATGCACACACACACACACACACACACAAACAGTGGGGCTAAATGTCACTGAAATCCTCTCCCCAGCTCAGAAACCTGTGGTGGGCAGCTTGCAGCTCTCCAGATGCTCTTGGACTACACTTCCCACCATCTCTCACCACAGACTCTGCTGGCTAGGGATGATGGGAGACGTAGTCCATCGATTTTGAAGAATGACACACACTAGAAACAAACTGGTTAAGTCATGGCAAAAGAAGAAAACCTCCCTTTTAGGGCCCAGCCTGTGCATTGGAACATGCAACCGTGGATAGATATATATTCTACCTTACATTAAATGGGGCTTTTCTTCTTTTTTTGCAAAATCTCCAAATCCACCCATTCCACCCGTATTTCTCCAAATGCAGGCATTGCTTCCTCTATGTACCTGCAGTACTGGCCTACCTTGCAAGGCTGTTTGGAGAACTATGAAGCCAATACAAGTGAAGTCCACTTCAGCACTTCACTGTCCTAAACACCGAGCATTTAAAGGGCTGTTTGGTGAAACAGACCGGGGTTCAGGAAAGATAAGCACAAAAGAGATGGTGTCTACCCTAGAAGTTCTCTCCTCGAATCGAAGAAAGCGGTTCATGGCCGTGGGAAATGCACTTTGCATGTACTCAGAGGCACTCTAGTTCCTCCTCTCAGGCTCATGGCCTAACAGGGCAACAGATTCGGGGACCGAGCGCTGAGAAAGAAGCTCTACGGTAAAATGAAGCTCTGTCCCCGTAGCTGGGCTTGGGGGGTCGACCCCCTTCTTCTCCACAGGGACTCCCCCAAAGGGTAGCTCAGCCCCGCCTCTCGCCTACAGAGATACCGCTCGAGACCCTCACCCGGCAGAACCTTTGGTGGGATTGAGTGAATGACCCCCAACAACAGCCGGCGACTCTCACGTCCCGCCTCCTTCCCTTTCTGATTGGCCCGCTCTGCCCCGAAGGAAGCAGGGAGTGACAGGAAGCAGCACGAATCGGAGACGGGGAAGGACACCCGCCAATGAAAAACGAATAGGGGGAAAAAAAGAGAGACGGGAGTAGGGCGGGGTGATTAACGTCACGAGCGAATGAACGTTGAGGTGAAGAAAATAGTGGGCGGGGCTTAAAGGAGGAAGCGCCTGTTTCCGCTTCGCCGCAAGGGCGGGGCGGGAAATACAAGGCTCAGCCAGTCCGGAAAGCCTCAAAGAAGAGAGGAGGGACGAAATGTATTATTGGCCGAAGAATAAACCAATCGGCTATTACGTTTGAGGAGACGCGCTGAGAGGCGGTGCAGGCTGCGTCAGGCTGCGGCCAATCGCGAGCCGAGAAGAGAGGACCCTGAGGGGGGGGCTGTGGGGGGGGTTATAGTCGCGAAGTTAGAGGTCAAAATAAGGTCACTGCCCGTTCTTTTTCGCCCTTGGGAAGGAGGCTGCCCAGGGCGGCGCCTCGACCCCCGACCCCATTGTATCCTCGCAACCACCCTGTGAGGGGGGGGGGGCTAGCCTGAGCGGCATAGCGGCTGGGCCAGGGCCAGGTATAGAGTGTTATAAGTCAACAGGGGTCGAAACTCGGATGAGGAATGGGTAGACCCTCCAGATGTGCTAGGGCTGCGCATCCCCTCAGACAAAACCTGAAGTGAGGGCGAATGGGAGTTGTAGTCCAACATCATTTAGCAGCATATCAAGCAAAATCCAAAGAAAGAAAACAAAGCAAGACAAAAACATATGGCACCTTAAAGACTATTCTATTTTAATGAAAATATTTACATTTAAATATAATAGTTTAGTCTTTAAGATGCCACATGTTTTTGTCTTGGTTTGGTTTGTTTCTCTGGGTTTTGCCTGATAGGCTTGCAGGACGGCTACCTCTTCCAAAACTATCGTTTAGGAGGACACGCATACCATGTCGCTGCCTCCCAAAACGCTACCTGTCACACTGACTCCCGACTCCCTAAGTGGTGCTTTTGTGTCTTTTTGCTTTGTCCAAACTAGAAGGAAGTTTGGCTGTAAATACATTTTTAAAAAATTATTAATTGTCATTAAGCAGCATAAAGTCATTTCCAATTCGGTGCAACTCTTTATCAATTAATGAGCTGGCTGTACAGCTCAGTGAGTTAGAAGTGGAGCCAGAGGTTGGGGGTTCGATTGCCCACTATGCCTCCTCCGCTGACACATGTTTAAACTTAAGAATGATTTCTAGTTCCTTCACTGCTGCCCTTCCAATTTTCAATCTTCTGATTTCTTGGCTTAAGTCTCCATTTTGATTTATGATTTTGTGAAGGAGCAGTAGATCCAAAGGAGAAAGAGCAGAGTGAGCCGTCCTCTCAGCTAGAGACGTCGGAACAGGAGAAAGTTGTAGAAGTAGGGGAGACAAAAGAAAATAAGGAGTTGAAAATAATGGAAGGAAAGAAAGAGGGATCAAAGGAGAAAGAGGAGAAGATTGAAATATGTCTAGTGGAAGAGAGAGAGGGAGAAGAGGGGAAGGAGTTAATTCTACCTATGTGGGAGGAGGAGATAGGGGGAAAAGTGGGAGGAGATAGTTCAATATAAGGGAGAGAGAGAAGAAGAAAGGGGAAGAAGAAAAATATGAGAGAACGCGCGGGTTGTTAAAGGACTTTCCGAATTTGAAGGTAGGAGGGTTGCTACCTGATCCGGAAAAATCTAAAGAAAAGAAGACCTCGGCCGAAGCCCTAGAATAGACCGCCCAGAGTAGACCTTTTGTCTAGATGGGCGGGATAGAAATCCAATAAATAAATAGAATGGACGGTTGTGGTTTTCCCGTGAGGACAGGGTCACTCGAGGAAGGTGATTTGACCAGACCCTTCCTTCAACCATCCACCTCTGGAGGGAGATTGGGCCAGACACCCGTTTTGTGGGACAATATGTGCGGTCTGGAGTGCTCCATTGAGGAAGCCCACAGATCGGGAACATTTTGGACCAGCCCCTCAATGAATCTTGTTAATTTACAGAGTTATCGTCTTCCCAAATCGAACAGTTACCAGATCTCAGTTGTTTTGAACCGTTAGAAGTTGTAGTAGAGTCACAAAATGTCAAACTGAATAAATGTGTTAATGTTCAAAAAGAGACTCAGTCGTCATTTCCCGCCAAAAAAGAGGAACTGCTCCTGACTTTTAATGAACCCAATCACAATGGCGCCCAACGTGGGGCAGTTCCGATGGCAGGAAATAATGAAATGTCAAGATTGCAACAAACAATAGAAAGGCAAGAAAGGCTGCTAGAAACTAACAGAACAACAAGCATTATTAACGAAACGAATGTTAAAACAAGAGAAGGAGACCGAAGAAGAGAAAGGACAGAAATGGATAAGTCACCCGAAAAATATGTGGGTGGCCGGTCCTGCACCTATTAGAGTGCAGAAAATGGGACCTACCGATGATCCTGAAGCATATCTACACACATTTGAAAGGGTAGCGGTCGCGGCCGGCTGGCCGAAAGAACAATGGACCTTAATCTTAATTCCTTGTCTCACGGGAATACTACAAGAGGTCGTGGATACCTTATATCCGGAAGAAGCTACACAATATGAAGTAGTAAAGGCAGCAATTTTACACACCCTCAATCTGACTGAGGAAGCATATAGGAAAAGGTTTAGAGAGTTAAAGATGAAACCGGGGATACATCCACGTCCACTGACTCAAAGAATGAAAGCTAACTTGATAAGATGGTTGTGACCCGAAGAAAAATCTAAAGAACAGTTATTAGAAATACTTGTGATGGAACAATTAGTAACGACGCTGAGAGGTAGTCTACGTAATTGGGTACAAAAGAATCATCCCAAGAAGTTAGAAGAAGCAATCCGCCTAGTGGAGGATTTCTGCAATGCAGAGGATTATGGAAAGGATAACCCCTCCTCCTTTACAGAGAAAAACAGAGGACGTGAGAAAATGGCGGCGAGCAGTTTTCCAGGTGCGACACCACGAGGAGTGTTCAACTCCAATACAACTGTGAAAGGGAGAGGACGCGGTTTTGAACCCATGGGACCGAAGCCAGTGAGGCCCATAACATTTGATCACCGTCTGTTTGAAAACGGAGGCAGATGGAAGGGAGAGAGAGATGGACAACCAGTTTGTTTTGAATGCGGCGTGGAGGGCCATTTGCGATGCGAGTGCCCAGGGACAGATTGTTCCTGGGTAGGACAGAACCAGACGACTATGCAGGTCCAAGGCTCTGAATGGAATGGTTGGGAGGTGATAGCGTGGGTGAATGGGGAAAAGAAAAGGGTGTTGGTGGATACAGGATGTGGCAAGACTCTTGTGCAGAGTTTAAAGGGAACAATGTTAGAAGAAAGTTTGTCTGTAAAATGCATTCATGGAGAGTATTCATGGAGGTATCCAGAAGCTATTCCTTTAAGGTCCACGACTGCCAAGGTTTTGGCTAGAGAATTGATGCAGGTATTCTCAAGATTGGGTTTTCCTAAAGAAGTCTTAACTGACCAAGGCACCAATTTCATGAGCCAGACCTTTAAAGAATTATGGCGGTTGTTAGAGGTTAAACCTGTCCATACAGCGGTGTATCATCCACAAACCAATGGGCTAGTAGAAAGGTTTAATAAGACATTGAAAGGGATGCTGAGGAAGTTAGTGTTAGAGAAACCTCGTAGATGGCACCTATTGATAGCCCCTTTGATGTTAGAGAAGTGCCCCAAACATCTACCGGATTCTCACCTTTTGAAATGATGTATGGATGGAATCCTAGAGGGATATTAGATTTAGTGAAGGAGAAGTGGGAGAATGGGAAGGACGAGGCTCAGATAGTAGTACAACAAGTGATTGAAATGAGAAATCACCTGAATAAAGTGGCAGAAACGGCTAGAACACAATTACAAAAAGTACAACAAGGACAAAAGAGACGATATGACTTAAAGGTTAATCCCAGACAATTTAGAGTGGGTCAAAAGGTCTTGCTCTTACTACCAGCAGAAAATGCTAAATTTTTTGCAAGGTGGCAAGGGCCTTACGAAATACTCAGACACATAGGACAAGTAGATTATGAAATAAACATGCCAGATAAGAAGAAAAAAGTGGGCATATTCCATGTGAATTTGTTAAAAGAATGGAGGGAACAAGAGGTATTTTTGGGAGAAGTAGAAGAAGATGATTTAGGTCCTGAGGCCTTAGTTTGTTTGCAAGTGACACAATAACTCTCCCTAGGGGAAGAATTAAACATAGATCAAATTAATCAAGTTAGGCGAGTAGAAGAAGAATTTAAAGATGTTTTCTCCAATAGACCAGGCTTAACCACATTGGTCGAACATCAGACTAATACATCACCACAGGTTGTAGTTAGGTCAGGAGGAAGGAATTGGCTGCATCACCTGAAAGAGACAATTAATCGAGAAGTAGAAGAAATGTTAGAATTAGGTGTGATAGAACTATCGTACAGCCCATGAAGTTACCCTGTAGTGGTCCCCAAACCAGATGGAAATGTAAGGTTGTGTATTGACTTTAGAAAATTGAACGAGGTATCTAAGTTTGATGCTTATCCCATGCCTAAGGTGGAAGATTTGTTAGAAAGACTTGGGAGAGCAGAGTTCCTGTCCTCTTTAGATTTGACAAAAGGCTATTGGCAAATCCTCTTAAGCGATAAGGAAAAGACTGCTTTCGTCACACCCAAAGGATTATTCCAATTTACGTGTATGCCATTTGGGTTACATGGAGCGGCTGCTACCTTTCAGAGATTAATGGATAAAGTCTTAGAACCCGTAAGAACATTTGCCGCTGCTTATATTGATGATATTTTAATTTATAGCAAAAGTTGGAAAGAACATGTGGAACATTTAGAGAAGGTGTTGGTGGAGTTGAGGAAAGCAGGACTCAAGGTGAATCCTTCTAAATGTAAGATAGGAAAAAGGGGAGTGAAATTCTTAGGATTCCAGGTAGAACAAGGAAGAATTCAGCCAGTACAGGATAAAGTAGATAAAATATCAGATTGGTCACCACCTAGAAATAAGAAAGAGATACAACAATTTTTAGGATTAGCAGGTTATTATCGCCAATTTATACCTAACTTTGCAGAAATCGTGGCAACCCTTACTGATCTAACTAAGAAAAGAGTAAATAAGGGAATAAGATGGGGGTTCCCAGAACAAAGAGCATTTGACCAGTTGAAAAAGATGTTGAATACTTTACCAAGTAGATATGCCCCTGACTTCAACATTCCCTTTATAGTACAAACAGATGCCTCAGATAGAGGAATAGGTGCCGTGTTAACCCAAGTTCGAGAAGGTATAGAATATCCTGTCATGTATTTGAGTAAAAAATTGTCACCCAGAGAACAAAGGTATGCTTCTATAGAAAAGGAAGCATTGGCAGCAAAATGGGCTGTACAGTCACTAAGGTATTATTTATTGGGAGCTCCTTTCACTTTGGTTACTGACCATGCCCCTCTACAATAGCTACGAGCTATTACGAATAGCATTCGTAAACCGAATGAAATATACCAACCCAAGATTGTGATGTGTTAATGTTCAAAATTGTGGGCAAGAATCCCGTAGAAATTGTGGGCAAGAATCCCGTAGAATTGTGGGCAAGAATCCCATAGAAATTGTGGGCAAGAATCCCATAGAAGAAATGGAGTAGCCCTCATAGTGAATAAAAGAGTGGGAAAAGCTGTACTGGGATACAATCTCAAAAATGATAGAATGATTTCAATACGAATCTAAGGCAGACCTTTCAACATCACAGTAATCCAAGTTTATGCACCAACCACCAATGCTGAAGAGGCTTAAATTGACCAATTCTATGAAGACTTACAACACCTTCTAGAACTGACACCAAAGAAATAGGTTCTTCTCATTATAGGGGACTGGAATGCTAAAGTAGGGAGTCAAGAGATAAAAGGAACAACAGGTAAGTTTGGCCTTGGAGTTCAAAACGAAGCAGGGCAAAGGCTAATAGAGTTTTGTCAAGAGAACAAGCTGGTCATCACAAACACTCTTTTCCAACAACACAAGAGGCGACTCTACACATGGACATCACCAGATGGGCAATACCGAAACCAGATTGATTATATTCTCTGCAGCCAAAGATGGAGAAGCTCTATACAGTCAGCAAAAACAAGACCTGGAGCTGATTGTAGCTCTGATCATCAGCTTCTTATAGCAAAACTCAAGCTTAAACTGAAGAAAGTAGGAAAAACCACTGGGCTAGTCAGGTATAATCTAAACCAAATCCCTTATGAATACACAGTGGAAGTGAAGAACAGATTTAAGGAACTAGATCTGGTGGACAGAGTGCCTGAAGAACTATGGATGGAGGCCCGTAACATTGTACAGGAGGCAGCAACAAAAACCATCCCAAAGAAAAGGAAATGCAAGAAAGCAAAGTGGCTGTCCAACGAGGCCTTGCAAATAGCAGAGAAGAGAAGGGAAACAAAATGCAAGGGAGATAGGGAAAGTTACAGAAAATTGAATGCTGACTTCCAAAGAATAGCAAGGAGAGACAAGAGGGCCTTCTTAAATGAACAGTGCAAAGAAATAGAGGGAAATAATAGAAAGGGAAAAACCAGAGATCTGTTCAAGAAAATTGGAGATATTAAAGGAACATTTTGTGCAAAGATGGACACGATAAAGGACAAAAATGGGAGGGTCCTAACAGAAGCAGAAGACATCAAGAAGAGGTGGCAAGAATACACAGAGGAATTATACCAGAAAGATCTGGATGTCCCGGACAACCCAGATAGTGTGGTTGCTGACCTTGAGCCAGACATCCTGGAGAGTGAAGTCAAGTGGGCCTTAGAAAGCATGGCTAACAACAAGGCCAGTGGAGGTGATGGCATTCCAGTTGAACTATTTCAAATCTTAAAAGATGATGCTGTTAAGGTGCTACACTCAATATGCCAGCAAGTTTGGAAAACTCAGCAGTGGCCAGAGGATTGGAAAAGATCAGTCTACATCCCAATCCCAAAGAAGGGCAGTGCCAAAGAATGCTCCAACTATCGTACAATTGCACTCATTTCACACGCTATTAAGGTTATGCTCAAAATCCTACAAGGTAGGCTTCAGCAGTATGTGGACCGAGAACTCCCAGAAGTACAAGCTGGATTTCGAAGGGGCAGAGGAACTAGAGACCAAATTGCTAACATGCGCTGGATTATGGAGAAAGCCAGAGAGTTCTAGAAAAACGTCTACTTCTGCTTCATTGACTACGCAAAAGCCTTTGACTGTGTGGACCATAGCAAACTATGGCAAGTTCTTAAAGAAATGGGAGTGCCTGACCACCTTATCTATCTCCTGAGAAATCTATATGTGGGACAGGAAGCAACAGTTAGAACTGGATATGGAACAACTGATTGGTTCAAAATTGGGAAAGGAGTACGACAAGGCTGTATATTGTCTCCCTGCTTATTTTACTTATATGCAGAATACATCATGCGAAAGGCAGGACTGGAGGAATCCCAAGCCGGAATTAAGATTGCCAGAAGAAATATCAACAACCTCAGATATGCAGATGATACCACTCTGATGGCAGAAAGTGAGGAGGAATTAAAGAACCTCTTCATGAGGGTGAAAGAGGAGAGTGCAAAAAATGGTCTGAAGCTCAACATCAAAAAAACTAAGATCATGGCCACTGGTCCCATCACCTCCTGGCAGATAGAAGGGGAAGATATGGAGGCAGTGACAGATTTTACTTTCTTGCGCTCCATGATCACTGCAGATGATGACAGCAGCTACGAAATTAAAAGACGCCTGCTTCTTGGAAGGAAAGCGATGACAAACCTAGACAGCATCTTAAAAAGCAGAGACATCACCTTGCCGACAAAGGTCCGCATAGTCAAAGCTATGGTTTTTCCAGCAGCGATGTATGGAAGTGAGAGCTGGACCATAAAGAAGGTTGACCGCCGAAGAATTGATGCTTTTGAATCGTGGTGCTGGAGGAGACTCTTGAGAGTCCCCTGGACTGCAAGGAGAACAAACCTATCGATTTTGAAGGAAATCAACCCTGAGTGCTCACTGGAAGGACAGATCCTGAAGCTGAGGCTCCAATACTTTGGCCATCTCATGAGAAGAGAAGACTCCCTGGAAAAGACCGTGATGTTGGCAAAGTGTGAAGGCAAGAGGAGAAGGGGACGACAGAGGACGAGATGGATGGACAGTGTCATCGAAGCGACCAACATGAATTTGACCCAACTCCGGGAGGCAGTGGAAGACAGGAGGGCCTGGCGTGCTCTGGTCCATGGGGTCACGAAGAGTCGGACACGACTTAACGACTAAACAACAACAACATGGGATAGGATTCTGGCCATTATAAATATATTGTAGTTATCAACAGCTATTATAGCTTTCTTCCAAGGGGATATTCTCCTATGGCCTCTGTTTTTACCCTCATAGCTACCCTTGACTTGTGTCAAAGCTGAAAGAGACTGTGACTGCCCCCAAATCTTCCACCGAGTTCCAGAGTTGAGGAAGAATTCGAACCCAGGTCTGCCCAGTTCCCTTTAGATTGCAAGGCCTGAGTAGAACTGTTAATGTCAAGACCTTTTAGAAATGATTAATTCCTCAGATTGCAATAAGTCAGATGCAACATGATGGCCCACAATAACATTTCTAACATTACTGTCAGTCAGTCTTTAGTCACTATTCCCACACAGGATCTTTCTTTTCTTCTCCTCCCCTGCCAAATTCTACTATCCTTTGATGTACATTGGTCAGGAAAAGAGGGAGACTGTTGGAACTAGGTTTCGAACACATTTTTTTCTAGAAGGAGCTGCTGCTCTGGCGCCTAAAGAAGTCATTCAGCTTATGCGTATTGCCTCTGGCATCCTTCCTATTTCCTTAGTTACCCCACATACAGAGAATGTATTTCCGCACAGGAGCCTAATGTTTGCATCACACAGAAGGTGACTTCTTTATAGATGTTCTATGGATTTACAACAGTTTAAGTACAGTCTTGTAGATTTACACCAGTTTGTCTGTTGAAGTGTTTAAGTAGCACCTCCACACCTATGTTGAATCTATATTTGTAAATAAGTGTGAATACTGCCAAAACAGTATTTCCTTCTAAAAGGAACTGTGGCCTAGTAAATGATGTGGCCCTGAGATGCCTTTCTACTGGAACAGGCCAAATGGGCATAAACAGTTTTTATGGATGGATTATGGTCAGGATATTGAGCCATTTTGGGACTGAAGCAACTGAAAAATGCTTGCAATCATATCCAATTTGTGGCTAACAAGAGATGTAACATTCTGTTTTGCCTGTGCTTATTTTCAGGTCATGTTTAAGCTATAACATAATTGCCCAGATTATATTTTTGGCACCAAATGTGTGTCTGACCTGCATTGTTACACACAATACACACAATAAATATAGAAGCAAAAAATGACAGGTTTTGTCCATCTAACTGCTGATCAAACAATATGTAACAGAAGCACTTCTATCCACAAAAGACTATGCCAAAATAAAAGTAATAGTTATAAGGTATCCAGATACTTTTTGCTCTTTGTTTTGTATCTTTGTCGTACAAATATAATCCGACTGTCCTTATTCCCATAGGCCACAAAGTTATCAACACTGTGGAAGCTTTTGCATTTTAGTTAGTCCATTTTGAAGGAATTTGCATCCTGACAACATAACATTTATTTCAAGCAGGCATCCTGTAAAAAAAATATATGGACAAGAAGTGCATTGCAGATAATAATAAAGATAACTGAATAAACCTCAACACACGGTGTTCATGGATGATTATCTTCCAGTGCTTCACTTCGATATTCTGAGTCCACATACAATTCTTGTTTAAATTGTTCTCACAACAATCTCGTGAGGTGGACAGTACTTTCATTACAGCAGGTGAATGCAGATCTCAATATCAAATCTGGCTTTTTGCCTGCCCAATGGAAAACATGCAGTCTTTTAAGCACTGAAAAGGAGGCTGAAGAGTGAAAAAAATTAACCACCGAAATTTGTGGAATCAACTCTTCAACTTTTGATGAGAGAAAAACGACACAGAAGGGAAATTATCCATCCAGGCTGGTGTTTCTGTTCTTTAGTACTCCATGGTTCCAAAAGATTACGGCATCTGGAAGCCTGATAAAAATCTTAGATGGAACAAACCATACTTTGTCACTCAGGCGGAACTGGGACATCTGTATATGGAAGGCAATAACATCATTTCTGCAGTCTGTCTTTTCATGAACGACGGCTCCAATTAGAAGTCCTGGCTAGCAGGATGCAACTTGCAGCCTGCTTAAGGACCATGCAGGATAATAAATCCATCAGGGCGGAAACCCAGAAGAGGTGATCTTGAAAGCCCAGAGCCACATGTTTCCAGAGCTCATCATTCAGCTTGCGATAAAATGTAAGAAAGCAAGATGATGGACAGGGGCACCAGAATGAGCAAGCACAGCCAGACACCAATGCTTAGGAAAGACATACACCGGGACCTCTGGGCCCAGTAGACTGCTGAGTCCTGAGAATCGTGTTTTTGCTTCTCTTTAGCCTAATTAGAGAAAACGACAAGAATAGAGTTAGAAAACACAGTTGCTAGATATAATTGATTTTTAATACTTGCATTTCAGGTTTTTTCTCTTGGCATCTCACTTTTCTAATGTGTAGTAAGCTATTTACAGTACGTAGCATCACCCCTGTCTACTCCTTCTCCCAATGTGTACAATAGTCTGGATTTCTTTACTGTCCCATGAAGGATCATGCTTTACCTGAAGCAAAGGGTTAGCAAAGACGGGCAGAGCAATCCTGAGTGAGACTGAGGGGAGAAAGAAACAAGCAGGTGCAATGCAGGGTGGTATTATTTATTTTCCTGACAGAGTAAGGTTGGGTTTTCTTAATTGGTTCCCTCTTGCTTCAGGTGGGAGATCCATGCTGGGTCCCTCTCAGTGGAGAGAACACACCACCACATTGTGGGGCTTTGTAGCAGCCATTTTCCATGGATATTAACATTGTGGGGGGCTCAGCCATGAGCTGCCCCCAGCAGTTCCTCTTTGAGGCTGAGAGTGGTGAGCAACCTTCATTACACCCAAAGCCTCTCCAGAGGGGTGGGTTGGTGACGCTTTGTAGTTCCTGGTTTTATAATTCATCAGTACACAAGTTTATCTTTCTTTGTTTTTTACTTGAAAATAAGAAAAAAAATAGGAGTTTAATGTTAATTATGAAAATAATAAAGCAACTGAGGGAAATACGAAAATTATCTTGTATAAATCACAAGCCCTTCTAAGCTACCAATTCTTCACATAACAAGCATTACTAAGTGGAATCCTTGTTATTTGTCTTCTGGAATTTTTCTTACAGAACTGCAGGGCTGATTAGTCTAGCATGCTATCTTGTTACTGATTAATCAACATGACTTAACTTTATTTTCAGGAGGTAGTTTCGGCTACCTCCATCTCTGAATGTCAGGCATAACTGGTGGTGTGTTTGTTGCCAAAATGGTGACCAACTCACACAGGAGAGTCATTAACAGGCTTGGTGCAGTCCTGGTGTTTGCAGAAATACAAAAAAATCTTTACTTAAGATATTAAGGGTGTATGGGCACAGGGGTGGGGAGGAGCGGGTGATCCTCTGAAACAACCCAGTGGGGGCAGACAGCCGTGCTCAGTGCTTCTGATCACTTGCAGGGAGAATTCCTATGACATGTCATATTTTTTCTGCAACCTGTATTTGAGCTTATGGGTATGACCATGTTTATGAGTAATTTGGTGAGGAAGGCCAGATTACTCATGTTTGAACTTGCTTATGGGTTCAAATGTAGGTTGCAGAGAAAATGTGAAATGTCACAGAAATCTTCCCTTTACGGATCACTATGTGAGTGGAATATATAACTTGGTTAGAGGTAGGGGGGAAAACAGGGCAGAATGGAGCAGCTTCTAGAACTCCAGAAGCTGCCACACATGTACATACCTCTGTCCCTTGGAAGGCTCTACCTGTTGTCCCACCCTCCAAAAATACTTTCTAATTTTCTTTTCTGAAAAAGTATCCTCATACTCTCTACTGGCCAATTATTATTATTATTATTATTATTATTATTATTATTATTATTATTATTATTATTATTATTATTATTATTATTATTATTATTAAGTGTAAAAAACATTAGGAGGGGCATGGGAGATCAGAGAAGGCCAGAGCATAGCAAATGCATCTCCCACACCCCTATAAAGTGCCAGACCATTTTCTAAGCCCTTTCTAAGATCTGGGGCAGCGCATGTAGTCTGCAGGGCTACACTTCTCCCACCCCTAGAATAGTATGCGCTGGAGGAGAGCATGGCTGAGCTGACGGACTGGCACACTGAACAGGAGGCACCTAACATTCCTGCATTTTGTTGCAGGCAGCGCTGGATTAAGGGATGCTGAGACCCTGAGATACATTAAATCGAAGAGACCCCTCAGCACAACTTCTCCCAGAAGTGTACTTTGTGAAACTTGTCCTTTAGGTTGCCTCAAAATATTGAGCCACAAACGAACATGTTTAGCTTGTGTATAAATCTGGCACTGGGGGCAAGTTGTGAATGTCTAAAAGCAGCATTGTTCAAAGCTCCTACTCTCAAAGGTCTTTTGCTGTTGGCATCTGCTAGGAAAACCTTGTACTTCCGAGGGGATGGTGGCCCCTCTTTGAGGCTCTACTTGTACAGGAAGATAGTTGTGCTGGTGGCCCATATTTTCACAGAACACCCCCCATAGCCCTGCAGTGGCCCATAACAGAGGAAATCCTGTTCATAGTGGTGCCCAGTTTTATAGGGTCTCTTGTCTCTCATCACTGCTCTTTTGTGCCAAGGAACCCCTGATAGATTTCCACAGACCTCCATCCTCACTTCCACCCCTAGCATCTTTCCATCATTTTTTTCTATAGCCACAGGGAACATAACATGACTGTTATTGCATAGTATCATAATTTAATAAAATATTCCCCACAAGTTTGTGACATGACAATTATCTCACAATTTTAAAGATATGGTATGGCCCTCCTTTAAAATTCACAGATACATGTGGATTAAAGTTATGGTTACTTCCCACAACAGCAATGTCCAGGAATAGAGAGAGAGCAGGCCCACTGAATAAATGGAACGTATAGAGTTGATTCACCATATTCCCACTGGTTCAATGGGTGGGCCTATTCCAGTTGCGACTTACAATTGGGTTTCAGCCAATGTATAGAGTAGGCCAGTGGTTGCCAATCTTGGGTAACCCAGGTGTTCTTGGACTGCAACTTCCAGAAGCCTTTGCCACTAGCTGTGCTGGCCAGGATTTCTGGGAGTTCCAGTCCAAGAACACTCATTACTCAAGGTTGGCAACCACTGCAGCTGATGGATACCAGGTGTGATGTGGATAGAATGATGTACCAGGACTCAGGAGGCCTGGGTCCAAATTCCAGTTCAGCTACTGGGCCAATGGAACTAGTAAAACTTCTTAAATATGTCACTATGAAAGCCCTACAAGAGTCACTACAACGCTGTTCCAACTTGATGGCACATAACATAGAGCAGGCCCATTGTATCAGTGGGGATTTTGTGAGTGTACTCTGCCAGAAGTTCCATTTATTCAATGAGTCTACTCCAGTTGTGCCTTACTACTGTATTTCAACTGTGTGTTTTAATGATTTGATAAAACTGAATTCTATTCCTCAAAGTCCCACAGAAACTCTGCACTGGTTCCTGCTGAGCAAAGTGATAGCCTGTATGGCTATCCCTACAAAATGAACAGAACAATCAGTGTGTAATCTAGCTACCAGCTGTAGCAGGGAAAGTCACAACATATCTTTGCATTCCCCGTCTGCCACTGAGAAGGTATGCAACACACCTAGAATGCATATTTGTCTGGGTTTATTTAGCACGTGTAACACATGCACACACTCATATACTTTCTCTGTTGGTCCCCTGGTAGACTAAAATGCAGGAAAAAGAGAACAGCAGAAGAGCTGAAATTATCTGGAGCAAGATTCTAAACATGGTCTTTCGGCTCCAATACATACGTTTGTAAATCTCTAAAAGACGACATTTGGGATTATTGTTTGAAAATTATAAACAACCAGGCCCACCTGGTCTGATCTATTCTGATCTATTTGTGGGAAGAAGGAAAGCAGAGACATGAGATTCTCTATGTATCTTATCATCCCTCCCACCCATTTCAGCCACCCAATGATAGCAACATACATCTCACCTTGACTGCATAAATCAGCGCTAAGATTCCAATGCAAGAACAGCCACAGATGATGCTGGCAATGGCAAGGTTGCGAAGCCTGTGCATCTTCAAAGGAGGCGGCTTAGCAGGAGGATCCGTCCTCGACGTGTCTGTGCTGATCATGACGGCAGTCTCTCCATCATGAGGAGGGCTCCCAATTCGAAGTTCCATCTCTTCTCCCATGACAAGCACGGCATAAAGTTGCTGAAGGGGATTAAAGGCCTATCTTTTCCACTCCATTCTTTTAGTTTATGATTCGGGATACAAACACAGCAAGAATTCTAGTCCACATTAATGTTTCTAGATTCAAAGCCAGGAGCCAGGTGTGAATCTAATCTGGGTTCAAAGGTTTCATAAATTTTCTGTATGGCACTGAGAAAGCCACCTTTCTCTGCCTCGGTCTCCTCTGAGTAAAAGAATCAAGTAGCAGTGCTGTTACCTCACGAGATGGTTACAAAAGCAAAAAACGGCATAATGAAAATGAATTATCCCCAACGAATACCGTTGGAAGAGCAATATTGTGTGTGTGTGTGGTCAAATCTCAGTTCCCTGGACTCTTCATTAAGCTCAGCTCCAGTGGAAAAACCTCCCTAGCTTCTTTCCTGTCCCTCAGAATCTTTAGTTTTGATTTCTGTTTTCTCTCTACCTACGCACCTGACCTGAGAACTTGGCTTTTTTTCTCTTTGGGTTGGGTTTCACCGGATGAAGTCACAGTAGCTACAAAGGTATGTGGGCTGCTCCTGCCGCTCAGCATGAGCTCATACTCTCGTTCCCACAATTTACATTGTGGAGTTGCCAATTAAATGTGTTGATAAGCTAAAATGTTGAGACAGCATGGCACAGAAAGTCAGGGAGGAGTTATAAATTGCAGGCTCTGAAGGTGGCAATTAACAGGAAGGTGAGGAATGTTACAAGCCACAACTTCTGGCTGGTAGCTTCAGCCCAGGAAAGGCTTGAGAGGGACAAAGGAGTGGGGTGAAGTGGGTCGGACCCCCGATTTCCTTGACTTCTAGCTTTTATAACAGGGTAGGCTTTTCCCACTATTATTTGGCCACGCTTGGAAGATTGCTACCAAGCAGCTCTTTATAGGTTGCTCACCTTTTACAAAATGAAAGAGAAGGAGCTACTTCTAAAATAAAACTGGTGTACGTATCACACATTTAGGCTAGAAGCAATTATATCCTCACGTTCTAAGCACAGTCCTCAATTTGCATGCTATGGGTAACCTCATGCAGGTTCAGTGCATGTATATTTTACTTCGTGGCTTTATTTGTAAGACCAAGGCTCACAGGAGCCTGACAGGATTAGCCTCTTCGCTGTTCTTAAACCTCTGTAATATAGATTTTAGGCCAGATAGTTTCTCAATGCTAAAAATGAAGCACTACTACACAACCTTCCTGATGCTTCGTATATTTCAGAATTGAGCTGTGACTAGTAGGAACAGAAGGAATGCCCACAAGAGATTCAACAGGAAACCACCCTTAGCCCAGAAACAGGCCCAGAGAAGTCCAAATAAAGGCGCACCACTGCTACAGCAGAGGGGAATTAAAAGGCTCTCAACGACAAGCATCAGTTGGGAAACTGGTCTGCCCACATTCCTGTACTTAGTGGTAGCAGAAACACCTGGCAAAGCTCACAGCAAAACCATGAGTCAAATTATTATTTGTAACTTCCTCTTGATGTTTTTAAGGCATTGCGGGAGATTTTTGGCCTACCGGACGGCACAATTCCAAGGTGACAGGCTTTCCATATATGACTTGACTGAGCAGTACACTGAAAGAAGGAATTGGTCCAGCTATGTATACAAATGGCAGTCCGTGCTCAACTCAATTCTTCAGTAGATTAACGCCGCATAAGGACCTTCTTCTTTCACTTTTTAATATGAAGGGACCAAGAAGCTTCTACTAAGGGTAAGTAGACACCCACACACCCAAAAGCTCCCATGACCTCAAACCATTCGTGATGCTGACTGGACTGACCGGGTTGCCCTACTGCTCAAAATGGTGGCCCACCATTTGGTGATCTGCTAACAGCAATGAGCCTGCAGAGGAAGAAGGGTAAACCAAGAAACTTTCTTGCACTAGCTGAGTATTCTGAATGAGGGCAGATGGGCATCTTCTGTTCCTCAGAGAATAAAATCAGCAATGGAGGAGACACACACACCCCAAATTCAACGCAACACGTAAACCATGTACATGAGACATAGTTCGCTTGACTTACAAACCAGAAGAGAGTGTAGAATAGCAGTGGGAATAGTCCCATGCTCTCTCTGAAGACAAAACCTTGAGAAAACTTTCCCAGATTAAGATGTCAGCCAGGTACGGCATCCAACAGCCTCTTCTCAAGGGTCCAAACCAATCATGAAGTTCTGAGTCTTCCAAACTTTGGTTTAGAAGGTCAGGAACAGGCCACAAGTTTGAACTTTACCGATTTCATATGCAGCACTGCTGAACAAACTCTGACCACCAGGTGGGAGGTCAGGGCCAACTATGCACAGCAGCAAATGTAAAGCAGCCAGGTGAATTCGAGAATGAGAAGAGGCAGCCTGACTCCCAAGGCTCACGTATGTAATGCCAAGCCGTGGCTGGTGTTATGCGAGACCAAAAAGTTCATCTAATGTACGAGGTTTAACTATCAATGACGACTCTACAGGCCCATATGGTGTTCTGTTGTGTTTTTTTGTTGTTTTTGTTTTTTTTTAACACTTTATTTCATAGCATTATTCTGAAGAAAGATTACATCGGTCTTCTGTACAAGTTCTGAACATGCTTCAGTAGGAAAGACAGCTCCGTGGGAACACCTCCCCCTCCACCCCAACTGCATCCCTCCCCAAAAACCAGAGAACCACTGCCACCCCCAAATCCCACAGCGGTGGGGGAGGGGAGGGAACATTGTGCTCCCCTATACAAAATAACCTTTGCATAGATTATGTTCAAAAGAACCTATTTTACAATGAGAGCTGTACACAGAGAGAAAAGGGAGGGGAGAGGGATCTGACCCAACTCGAGCCCACAAAGAATCCTTGGAGCAGTGAGGCTGCAATGTACATCATTAAAAATTAGACCGTTTCTGGTGGTGGTGCAAAAGGGAGCGCATGACCTTCCTGGGGTGGACCATGCACCCCCATTTTGAGGGGGTCGGTTTTTTTACCTCCTTGCACCTCAAGCGGGCCCTAAGCTAGTTAACAGAATAAGCAGAGAGACAATCAAAAGGGAGAGCGCAGGAAAGGACCCAGTATTTGGTCACTGTCATTTAAAAACCAACCCAAAACCATTAAAAAAAGTAAGAGCTAATTGTGGTATAAATCAGAAGAGTATCCACTGCGGATCTAGGGGCAGTGGGAACAGATAAAAGAGAGTAGGGACACCAGAGCCCCAAGATGTGAATTTGTGTTTTTTTTTTAAAAAGGATACAAGCGCTTGATGAACACTAGGACTGAGGCTTCCCAAAACGGCGGTGAAGTGGTGCGGCATTCAGGGATGACAGAACTGTTACGTTAACGGTAGGACTATGGCAATACAAAAACTGCCATTCCCCTGCACTCTGCTCCATGATCAGGAAGTAGCAGAATTCATTGAGAAAAGTGCCGGCCCTATCACTTCCCCCTGTGATGGAGCAGCAGAGTGACAGACCTGGAACTACCAACGTTAGCTGGAGCAGCCCTTGCCCCACTCGGAGGGAGAGCACCTGGGAATGGACCACCATGCTTTCTGCCACTGCTGGACTCCTTTCAAGTATACTCTGTCAAGTCTGGAATGCAGGGAGCTGAGTGGGGATAGCTGAGTCCCATCAGCTGCCCCCCATGTTAACAGCTGGAATAAGAGCGAGGGGAGGAGGGGACTAAATCTGCTTTATGGTTACGTACAGGGAAGAGACAACTCCTGGCTCTTCCCTGCAGAGAAGTGACCGCAGAACTTCTCGTGGTGTGGTCATCACGTCTTGGGTTTGCGGCCTCTGTTACTTAGTGAAGAGGTAACTGGGGCAGCTGGGGAGGCGGCAGTTGAGGGAGAGGGCAGGCCAGTGACTCCCCCCCCAGCTGAAGTGGAAGCAGAAGCTGGGCCTGTCTTCCTGGTGGGGGCCGGGGAGGAAACTGAGCGAGTGTTGTCGGCAGGTTTAGCAGCACTACGAAGGATGCGATCGGCCATGTTGGTTGGGTTGTGATGCCTCCTCCCCCTCCCTCTGCCACGTCCCTCTGATTCACAGCATTGGCGCTTGGGCTGTTGGGTCCCCTTGCTACTGTTCGACTCTGAGGAAGACCTGAGGGAGGACTCCGACTCCCCACCCTCCTGCTCCAAGTTGGCCTGGGGAGCAGGGGACTTGCTGCTGTTGCTCACTTGGCTGCCTTCCAAGGAGCAGCGCCGCTTCCGTCGCTGGGTCTCCCATTCCAGGGGTGGGACGAGGCTGCCAGGCCGCAGGCGGGTGGAACGCGTCGGGGTGTCGCTGGACTGCTGTTCCCAAGTACTACTTTCCGCTGAGGAGAGACCCTCTGCAACCACATCTTTTGGGGAGGCCCGAGTTAATCCCTCAGTACAGGAGTCCACCTTTTCTTCACGCTTCAGCAGGGCTAGTCTGGTGAGAGGGCGGGTATCCTCACCCTCTGATGAACTCTGGTTGACACCAGGCAACGATGGCCCAAGGTCATCCTTTCTCCTTCGCCTCCTCCTCTTGCGGACAGGAGGAACCGGGGTCTTCTTTTCCAGGGTGGTTTCCTGCTCAGAGGCTGAGGCAGGAGGTGGTGCTGCCTCTAGATATGGAGAAGGGGAGTTCTTTGGGGGACGACCTCTCTTCCGTTTGGGTGGAGATTCCGCTGTTGTGAAAGCTTTGGGTGATGTATGTGGAACAGAGGCTGGAGAAGACGGTTCTTTCACCTCTGGGGAAGTTTCCATTCCCGAGAGCGTTCTAGGGGGAGAAGCCGGAGGTTCACACACTTCTGTGGATGATCTGGAAAGCAGTTTGGGGGAAATGGCCAACAGTTCTTGCGCCTTAGGAGTCGATTTTGAGACTGATCTGGATTTGGGGGGTGTGGGTGCACGGCTCTGTGCCTTTGGAGATGTTTTTGAGACAGAAGTTATTTTGGGATTCACCTCCAGCGATTCATGAACCTTAGATGCCGCTTCTTCCATGGAAACGGGTGCAGGGGACTTCTGCACCTCAGGGGAGAGCTCTGTGATTGGAGGTTTTGCAGCTGAGACTTGTAGCATTTCAGAAGAAGGTTTAGGAGATCTGATGGCGGACTCCCGTACCTTGGGGGGGCGGCCACGCCTTCGTTTCTCCACAGGGGAGTCATTCTCACTGCTCTCTGTTTTTGTCTTGGGAGACTTGTTCTTGGGGGTGGATGTTTGAGAAGCCTTCCCCTCTGAGGTCTTACTATGAGGCTGAGTCTTCGCCACCTTATCCTCTGAGGTCTTGCTATGGGGCTGAGTCTTCGCCACCTTATCCTCTGAGGTCTTGCTATGGGGCAGAGTCTCAGGCAACGTCGGTTCAGGTGCTTTGCCTTGAAGACTGGTCTCAAGTGTTGGCTCAAGGAGGGGCTGAAAGAAGCCTTGACTTGGCTGCTCAGGAGATTTGTTCTTGGGGGGACGCCCACGTTTGCGCTTGACAGGCTCCATGGAAGGGCTCAGAAGCCCCTCTCCTCTTGAACCCTCATCCTTCTCCTTGGCGGCTGCCCGGCTCTCCAGTTCAATTCTCCGACGGGCAGGCAAATCACGCAACAACGGCAACTCTTTTCCAGAGGGGGAGGTCTCTGGTTCTGACACACTTGGAGCTGAGCTGTTGCTGGGACCTACTGTGGCGCTGTTGGCAGCATCCAGCTTGCGCATGCGGTTACGCCGCCGCCGAATCAGCTCCTTTTCTTCCACCACTGTGACCAGGCGCCCCGGCAGCTTGCGCAAGACTTTGGCAGCAGGGCCATCTTGATCCTGACAGCTCTGCCGGATCTGCACATCAGCACTCGTTCGACGGCGAGGTGCCTTGATTGGCGAGAGGCTCTCATCTGAAAAGAGAGCTCCTGGGGAGGTTACATAGCCTGATGAACTCTCCTGCAAGACGACAGTCCCCGGGTAGATGGCTGAGGTTTTGGTCTCTTTGTTTTGCTGATCATCCTCGTGAAGCTTTTTTTCCACCACTCCTTGACTGAGCTTGGGTGACTCGCTGAAGCTGTTGGCTTCACTGCTAGTTGCCTCTGGTGTCGGCAATGCCATCTGTAGAGGTGAGATTTCCTCTCGCAAATCTGAAACTGGGCAAGGCAAGTCTCCAGTTCTGGGAGGCTGCCCCAAACCATTCTGTTCCTTAGCAAAAGGAGAACTTTCCAGTTGAAGGAGGGAGCTAGCAGCTGTCGTGGAGTGCTCTGGGGAAGCGAGTAGTAGCATCTCTGTCTGGGGTTTTTTACTTTCTAACATGGATGCTGCGCCATCTGTTGCTTGTGGAAGAATGTCCTCTGAGCTTTTAAAAGCATCAAGCCCCTTCGCTAGCTTATCAACACAACCCAAGAGTGTTGCCTCCTGAATCACCTCCTCCTGCCTGTGTGCTTCACCTGAAGAGTTTGACAAGGCTTGCTCTGCACTCACCTCCGCGTCTTCATCTGGCTTAGGCTGAGCCTCTTTTTGCTCACTCAAAGCGATGCCTGCCTCACACGCACCCTCCGGTTTGCTCTCACATGGCAGCTCCTGAGTAGCAACAAGGGGCATTGGGTTTGGCACCTTCTCTTTTGGAGCTGGGATTCCCACAAGGGCCTTCCCAACATCAGATGGTGTCCCTGTATCCAATAATTTCGTGGTCATTAGTCCATCCTGGGTTGGTACTTGCACACTTGGGGCATTATTTGTAGTTTGAAGTTCAGGGGCTGATGAACTGAGCTGGGGAGTTTCTTCCTGTTCTTGTGAAACTGTACCAGCTTTTAATTTGAGTGCTTTCCCATCAAGTACTTCTGCATGAAGCTGGAGGGCCTGTGCGTCCGATATTGTTGCCTCACACCTAGGTGAGCTGGACTGGAGATTAACCAAGGCAGAAGGTTTCTCAGGCTTCTGGGGGCCTCCCCTCAGGACCTTATCCAAACTGGAGTCTGTTGCCTGCCGGGGACTTTGCCGCAACGTTTCACTAGCAATTTGGGCTTCTGTTTTAGGAGGGCTGCTTTTTATGACTCTGTCACCAGTAGCTCCTGGATCTGGCTTCTGTGGAGAGACTTGTGGCAACTTATCCCCCACAGATGGGATCTCTGTCCTTTGGGGATTAGTTCTCAAAACCCTGTCACCAGAAGAAGGCGCCTCAGTTCTATGTGGGGCTATTTTCTGCACCCTCTCCCCAGCAGATGGGGATTTAGTCCACGCCTCCTCTCGGCGGGCCACAGTTCTCCGAGTATTTGGGAAAACCTGAGCAGACTTCTCCTCCCGTACTAATTCTCTGCGCACAGCAGCACCTCGTGTATGCTGAGCCACTTGGGGCAGACCGTCATCTTCCTCATTAGTCACTGCCCGGGGATGTCGGAGATTGGGTAGCCTTGCTTGGGGGGACTCCACATCCCCACTACTTCCATCTCGTGGTGGGATGCGGGTGCTCCGCAGCCTTTCGCTCATACGGGTGCCGGTTCTCTCCAAGGCCAAGCGGTTAGGTCCCTTAGCCTTTTTGCTCTTTTTGCTGGAGCCTTCTTCAATTAGATAGTTCTCATCTTCATCTTCTGGCAGCTTGAAAACCACTTCATCCTTAGCCTGATCGATGTCTTTGCGGGCAGCTTCTACTTGTTCCTAGGAACAACAGAGAAGCTGCTGAGCAAGCATTCAAAGAAGGCTTACCCTTGGTTTTACAACTGATACCAGTAAGACTCTAAAGACCAAACCTCTACTGTTTCCTTCCTGGACTGACTACTGAACATACCCCTTTAAGCTATAACCTACCTAAACTCCTGGTTTACACACTTTTGGATATGGATGTCGTCTCCATGAAAGGTTGCAAGTCCAGAAGGATGGGACTCACAACAGCCTGGAAGACAGTTGCTGTGCGGCTGTTCTTAAATAGTTGAGTCAGAATGAGGAGCTGACCAACTTCAAAGCAAAAAAAAAAAAACAGCCAGAAAATAACCACAAGAAATCCCTTCAGCCACCCTTGCCTGATGTTATGTAGGACATCCTGAGCAAGGCGTGGGAAGTTTACCTCTGCCTGCTTTAACTCTTCCCGACTGATGTCCTCTAGAGATGCCTCCAGAAAGTTCATGGCATAGCGTTCTATCGGTGTGAGCTGCAAAGAGGAAAAAGAAACTCAGGGGGATCGTTGAAGCAATGCTAAACCACATCATGTCTCAGGTGAAAATGATCAATGGTATTCAGACTAGGAAAAACATCTGCTTGGCACTTTGGAGTACAGCCATTCAGAGCAAGCAGTGCTTGATGAAACAGCAGCTAAATTGAACAGCAACTAGATAAGGCAGGCTCACAGGCACTCACCATGTAATGATAAAACACTGCCACTGACTGCCACTTCTGCACCAAAAGATCACGTACCTGTTCTACCAGTGAAGCAATCTCTTGCTCAGCCTTTGACATCTCCTCCTCCTCTTCCTTGCTGGGCCGATCGTCCACGTCCAAAGGGATGTTTTCATTGAACTCTGCTAGCTCAGCCACTTGCTCTGCCTTGGCCTTGGTTGCAGCCCGGATATCTTCTGGGTCCTCTGCCTTGCACAGTGCCTGTGGGCCAGACATACCGAGGCCCGTAGGTCAGCAAGATCCCTTGTCAAAGGAGGGACATCACTCTGCCTTCAGCAACAAGGCTGAGTGAAGGAAACTTACCTGTTCCAGAATCTGAGTCTGCTTGGTGGCCAAGGTGTCCTCTTCCTCCTCCTGTACAACAACTGGGGCCTCCCCTTCTTTCTTAGTTGGCTCATCAAGTGGCATGTCAAACAGCTCACGAATCGTTTGCTGAAAAACAGACACAGCTGGACATTAGGCAGTGAGCAGTTCATTTCTGGTCACACCTCTGAAGAAAATCCATCAGGCAGTGAATCAGTTTGTCTCTTCACAAAATTATTTTGTGGCCTTCCTTGACACAAAGCAACACCACTTCTCCTCTGTAACAGCTCGTGAGAACATCCAGGGATGATATTGTCAGTGTTAAGACTTTCTCAGCAGTTCGTGCTTTAGCACTAAACTCTTAGCACTAATGGTTGTTGTGGGTTTTTAGGGCTCTTTGGCCATGTTCTGAAGGTTGTTCTTCCTAACGTTTCGCCAGTCTCTGTGGCCGGCATCTTCAGAGGACAGGAGTCAGAACTCTGTCTGTGCTCTGGTGCAGTTTGTTTGGATAGTTGAGTATTTATAGCTCTGGGATCAGCTTTTGTCCTTTTCAGGAGATGGGTGAAAAGGACAAAAGCTGATCCCAGAGCTATAAATACTCAACTATCCAAACAAACTGCACCAGAGCACAGACAGAGTTCTGACTCCTGTCCTCTGAAGATGCCGGCCACAAAGACTGGCGAAATGTTAGGAAGAACAACCTTCAGAACACAGCCAAAGAGCCCGAAAAACCCACAACAACCATCGGATCCCGGCCATGAAAGCCTTCGAGAATACATCTTAGCACTAAACTGAACAGAGTCCAGAACAGCATCCACTGCAAGGACAGCAGGTTTAATAATTTTGTTCAGTCTCTGACTGAGCTTAATATCACCCTTGGGAGGACTCCACAGCATGTCTCTGACGCACAGAAAAACTGCTCTTGCCATAATGGAAGACTTCTGAACAAGCCTTCAGATGGTGTCTCCAGAATCCTGAGAGGCGAGTGCAAGAAACAACCCATTGCAGGGACCTTCCTCCCCCCGGAGGAAAAACACACTTCAGTACCCAGTCTCTACAGAAGTCAGATATGTACCATTACCTGCTTGAAATAGGCTGTAGTGAAGTTGCCTCCTTCAATGGCCATATCTCCCAGCATCCTCTTCTGATTGGCCTTCTTCAGAATATTTTCTTCCACTGTCCTTTCACTGATCAACCTAAAGGGACATCACAGGGTCAATCTACATGTTATTGTTTGCGCACAAAGTCTCCTATGTTACCCTGGAAACACAGTCCAAGTCCCCTTTAGAAAGTGTGGCCAGAAGCTGTATTAAGAGCTGTACTGCCTCTCAGAGCACATGAGTTGGACATAAAAGGTTCCGGGTTTGATTTATTTATCTCCAGATAGGACATGGAATGACCTCAGTCAAAATCCTGGAAAGCTGCTACTTGTCAGTGTAGACCATAGGTTCCCATACTTTTTTGCCCCGTAGACCACTTGCCAACTTATTTGTTTTCCGTAGACCCCCTATGCAATCATAACGACTACAAAATATGTATAAAATTTTGTACTTACTTTTCTTAGGCATTCCTAAAGAAGATGATTTTGATTCACTTGACTTTTACCTATTTTCTATCTATATTTTTGAACGTATTTTTAAGCCACTTTTCTTCTCAAAACTCAAAAAGCAACTGAACGTCTCTAACATTCCTATTTATCAATTATGAATCAAACAAGTCAGTGCAAAGCTTTAATACAAGTCTAAACAAGTACGTACGCGCGTGATGTGTGTGCCCGTATAGCTCAGTAATGAGAAATGACAAAATGTCGTCGATCCCATTTACAACACACCGACATTTACCATAAAATTTTACCAATAATTTTACAAACTTACACATGAATGTAGCACACCACAATACAGATAGTCCATAGTACCTAATTAAATATTATTATGAAATATTATGTACACAGAATCTGTTTGGTGTACTTACGGATCGCCTAAATATTTATTATGATCTGTCTAATGGGATCTGCTCACGTAGACCCCCATTTACATCTCATGCACCCCCAATTTTTTTCCTCTTTGACGTGGACCCCCTGCAAGTCGAAATTGACCCCTGGGGGTCCATATAGACCACTTTGGGAACCTATGGTGTAGACTATACTGAGCTAGACAGACCAGTTATCTGATTTCACATAAAGTAGCTTCTTGCATCCTGCTCCAGTGGAACAGAAAGCCCAGCTAACCTGTAGATGTGAACATCCCGTGTCTGCCCGATGCGGTGGCACCGATCTTGGGCCTGGGCATCCATGGTGGGATTCCAGTCACTGTCATAGAACACCACAGTATCAGCACCTGTCAAGTTCACTCCAACACCCCCGCTGCGAGTTGACAAGATGAAACAGAAGATGCGCTTGTCTGCATTGAAACGCTCCATGAGTGCCTGCCAGGGTCAGAGAAGAAACAGTGAGTCAGAAGGAGAAAGCAAAACTGAAATCAAAGTGCTTGTCTTTTTTACCTCCTGGCTCTAGGAAGAAAAGCCCAAGTTAGATCATCACTAGGATCCAGAACAGCCTAATGCAACTCCCTTAAGTCTGTAACCCAAGAAGTCAACATCCATCTCCAGAATTATACAATCTCTGCAGAAAGCTTTTGCATCAGAGAATAGAAATTCCCAGAATTTATTTGCACATCCCTATAATGTTTTTCATTTGTCCATCTGACGACACCCTTTACTCTTCTGGCCAATGGCATGAAGCCTGTGTGTGTCTTCCTTTATTCTTTAATTTGAACAACTACTCCATTTCAGGGACTTTCACTTTGGACTTCACCATCATCATCTTAGAACTGCAGAGTGGAAGGGACCCTACGGAAAGAGTCCAGCCCCTGTCAAGGAAACACAATGGGGAATCGAACTCCCAGCCTCTAACTCAGAGCTATCTGAGAAAGCACTTGGTGTCCTGGATATTTTCCTGCCATCCTGCGGTGGCTGCCATCACCTACCTGCCGTTGCTCGACACGGGTGCTACCATCCAGGCGCAAGTAGATATGCCCATGATAATTGAGAAACTGTTCCAGCACATCTAACATACGAGTCATCTGAGTGAAGATAAGAACTCGGTGTGCTCCAGCTTTGAGCTGTCGCAGCAGAATATCCAAAGTCTGAAGCTTCCCTGCAGGTGAAAGGAAGATTTGAGGGAGACATTGGGGAAAAGGCAAAAAATCAGCAGCAGTTGTGTGGCACATATCACTCCAGACCCTTTACCAAAGCCTTAAGTAAACCTGGTTTCCTGTTCATTTCAAATGGTCCCCACCCCGCAATACATACCACAGTCATACTGGATGAGACGGAGGTCTGGGAACTGAGTCCTCATGTTGCAAATGATACGATGCAGGCAGCTGGCATGGGGTGAAAGCTCCTGTCGCAGTGTCTCCTTGAAGACAGCCTGCTGGAGCAGGAGTGATGGGGGTGGATGAGAACTGTGCATGGTGATAGCGGGTGCCTCCACAGGAGGCATAACGAAAATGAACCTGCAGAAACAGAAGGAAGGGCTAAGGACATCGAGGGAGACCCAGGATCCCTCTGAAGAACAAGTAGGCAGGTATCCCACCAGGTCTTTTGGAACAGTCAAACTAGCGCTCCCAGGAACAGGGTGGAAAAGCAAAGCCCTTCCTTTCCTTTGCCACTCTCTCCCCATTCCAAAAGGCTAAGCTCCAACAAAGAGAAAGCATTATTACCTCTCTATAATGTCTGTCAGTTCTTCAATTCGCTGCTGGGGTGTCAGGATACCTTGAGCCAAGGACTCTGCCCGTTGCCAGTAGGCCTCCAGGTGGTGGGGGTCCCTCTGCACTTGGGCTACGTAACAGTGGGTATAACCAGCTCCTCTCGAGCCCTTTGGTTCTACTTTCTGGGCTGCTCCCGCTTGTTCCTCGTTTCCCTCATCCTCCTCCCTCCAAGAAGGGGGAGCAGGGGGGGAAAGGGTACAAAAGCGTAGCACCTCAGTCCCAAAAATGGGCACAAGGTTGCAGTGCTGCTCATTGAGGCGGAAAAGTCTATCAAGGCGCTCCTCCTTCTGCTTTTTCCGCTTCTCTTCAAGTGATTCCTGCAGACCACAGAGGGGGAAATGTTAGATGGAATGGAACCCAGCCAAACTCCTGAATATCTACATACTCTGTCCTTAGCCATCCTCTTCCGCAATCCCAAACAAGAGATCCTACATGCCCCACTCGGCCACTCACCAGATAGAAGGGAGAGCGGGGTGGGGGAGGCGGTTGCCGTCGAGGCCTTGGAGCCAAAATGGAAGGGGGAGGCGGTGGTGTCGGTGTTGTGGAGCGCAGCATTAAGATCTCCGGTTCCTCCTTCGGTACTGGGCTGGAGGTGGCTTGGGGAGGCATAGCAGGGGAGGCACTGACAGCAACAGCAGAGACTGTGGCAGCTGGGGTGATCGCAAATGGAGTCACAGAAGGAGGTGGAGAAGCTGTAACCACAGAAAAACACAAAACAAAACGGTAAACGTTAAGAGCTGTAGGTAAGCGAAGGCTCTTGAAGTTCTGATAACAAAAGTCTCCAGACACATTTAAGATTAACGCTTATGTTCTAGCACGCGCTTTCCTCAATAACCACCTACTCCACCTGACTGATTTCTCCCTCAAAACTTTTTTATTATGATGAAATAGGCTAAACATAATGATCTCAGTGAAAACTGCTAAAATCTGATGTAGTTTTTAGAAACCCTAAAGCTGGCTCCTAAGCACTCAAAGTCACCTTCCAACCCTGGAACCCTCTCAGAGACATAAACCCTCTGCTAGGGTGTCAAAAAACCCACTTACCCAGCTGTTGCTCCATGCTGGGGCTCGGAGCCTGCACCATTCGCAGCATGGGCCTTACGAGAGCCTGAAGGGGAGCTGGTGTGGGTGCTGCTCTCATGGGCACCACTGGTTGCGTGGGCAGCCTGACAGGTGGCACTGGATTCACAGGCAGTGGGGCTCGCTGTGCCATGAGGGCTGTTGGGAATCCAGCCAGAGTCGTGGCCGTTGTGGATGCGGTTGGGCGCAGAGGCGGCTGCTGCGGGCCAGTGGAGGGGGACACCAGTCCGTCTCGAGGGGCTTGGCGAACGACAATCTTCACCACTCCGGAACTGTTCACTGCTGAGGAGGGCACTGTGGAGGCAACAATGAAGACAAGATAGTACATTGTGGCTATCTTACAGAATGGGGGCATTTCTAACTATTACTCTTTGATGGTTAACTAATCCTGGCACAGAAGACAGAAGCGGAGAGTTGAAGTTAAAAAGGTGGCAAAGCTAAAGCCATGGTTATTTAGGAAAAGCAGTCCATAGACATTTTTTAAAAAGTTTCGTTATTTAACATTAACTTCACCATGAGTTATATACCTATTTACAAAAATCTAACATATGTACTACAGTGTAACAGAAATCCAAGTCAAAGCAATAGGAAAAATAAACAGAACGGAGAATGACCAACAGCAGATGATGTAACAGCTGATACAGAAGAGAGGAAGAAAGGAAGTCTAGGATGGAGGTTTATTAACCTAGGCCCTCCATCTCCAAGATTACCTCCCTCCTTGAGAGACAGAGCCAGAAATCCTGACAGTTACTGACCTTGGGTGGCAGCAATGGGGACACTGATGGTTGCCGTGGAGGCAACAGCCGCAGCGGCTGTGCTGGCAGCTGGCACAGGCAGGATGGTGGGGGCCTGGTGACCTGGCACAGCTTGCACACCAATAGGTGCCTGCCCAGCCTGCTGGGCCATGGCCTGGATCAAAGCCACTTGGGCGGGCTGGCTGATGATATGGTGCTGCCCCCCAGCAGACACCAGGTGAACTACATTCCCTAGAGGAAAAGGAGGAAGGGAAAAGGTGTTTCAGCTGCAGCAAGAGGCAAATGCTTCAAGGAGAAGTGTAAGCCCTCCTGCCGAGGTCCCACCAAGGAAAGAGTGGCCCTCTTTGTCAGGCAAGGCTGGAGCGTTTTGTATATCCCTCGGGTCACCAGATGGTTCACAAAGAAACACCAGGAGCTTAGAGGGAAGAGGTTGTATCCCACTGTACTTACTTCCCCCTGTTCATCATATCCTCGCAACAATTTGGGATTATCACAGTTCCACACATTAATCTGGTAAGGTTTTTATCCTGCCTGTGGCTCTGCAGCTGTGACTGTTCAGTCCTGTTCCACACAGGATTCAGGTACCATGACAGGGAAAGATATTATCTAATTCATGACCAATTAAATCACTTCAGATAGCATTTAGCAGACTGAATATTCTCTAGTAGGAACTTTGGAGAACAGATTAGCTAGAATCATCTTTCACCGTGCTTGTTTAGATATTTACCTTAGGTTAAATCACTACCTCCCCCCCCACCCCCCCTTCAGCTAATCTCACAAACAGTCGCATACAGCAAGACACACATCATGCAGCTGTCATTTGTGCAGCCAGGCACTTATGCAACACAGGGGAGGGGAAATGCCACTGGGACAGCGGGGGACTGGGGTTTACCTACTTGGCAGCTGTCGGGCTGGCTGAGGCATCGTGACCTGGCGCACCTGTGTACCCGTCAAGGTCAGTTTGTTGCCCTGGATCTGGAAGGTGAGGGGTTTGCTACCTGGAGCACTCTGGAGGGGCCGGTTGGCCAGCGATGCAAGCTGTCCAATGCTGACCACTTCGCCTGCTGTAATGAGGAAGAGAGAAGACGGTTAGACACGGGAGACAACTCTCCTGTCCCATCACCTTCCCAGGCCAGCCTCTCAGTACTCACAGGGCAAGCGTGCCTGCATATCCGGGGACAACAGGAGCCTTTGCTGCACAGTTCCGGTGGTTGTGGTGAAGTTGTAGCCAGGCAAAGTAGGAACAGCAGAATGGATATTCAGGGGCTTCATCATGCCTCCAACGGTGCCTGTGCCGATGGCGCTGCTGGGCTGCTGGGCTGCAGGGACTGGCCCCAAAGTGTTTGTAAGAGGCGGCTGTTGCTGCTGCCCCACAGGGGGTACCCCCAAGGTGTTAGCAGACTGTTGCTGCCCCACAGGGGATATGCCCAGGGTGCTGATGGGTGGCTGCACTCCCAGAGGGGTGATGCCCAAGGTACTGATAGGTTGTTGATGCTGCTGCTGCCCCACAGGAGGCATGCCCAAGGCGCTGACAGGTTGTGGCTGCCCCACTGGGGCTAGCATGGGCTTAAGAGAAGATGTGGTGGTTGTGGAAGCAATTGGAGTTGGTGGGAAGAGAGGTCGGGGAGCAGTTGGAACCAGCTGAGCTGCAGTCATGGGCAGGACTGTGGGAAAGGAAAAGAGGAGATTGTTAGAAACCAGAAGGGCTTCCCAGTCTAGCCTTGTCCTCACAAAAAGGCATCATCTTGTTCCCAGAGGAAAAACCTTTCTTCACCGCATCCCTGTCTTACCTAACCACTTCCACCAGTACCCTAGTGGCCCCCTATTAGATAACCACAGTTAAAGCAGTTTGGCCACAGCTGAGAAGCACATTTCCCCTTGCAACTATAAGGACCACAAGCTTATGACATGGAAATTAAAGGAAAGAAGGCAACAAAGAACAAATCTGACACTCCTATGTTACACCTAAACTTAAGACCTGAATTTTAGATGATGAGAATTCTCACTACATCTCTGCAGAGAAGAATAAACAAATCTGGGCTCAACTATCAGAGTGAATAATTGCCTGTCCTTCCCCCCACCCCCCAATTTCTCCACAGCTATGATCCCTGAACCTTACCTTGTGGAGCCGAGACCTGGCCGTGAAGCAGGGTGGCAGGTGTATTGTTCTGGCTCAAAGTAGGCACTAGAGTTTGGGTTTGTGGTCTGGTGGCAGGAGGCACTGGTAATGACATAGGAACCGTTGAGGGGGTCATAGGGATTGGCAAAGGGAGAGAGACTGAGACAGGAAGCGGAGGTGTCGGTACAGGGGCTGGCATGACTGGTCCCGGATGCTGGATGGGAGCTAGAGCAGGTGCCAAGGGCTCTGGCAGCACAGGCGTCATGGGCCTCTGCAGTGGGGCCGTGGGACGAGGGCTGTTCACTAGCACAACGGTACGATTCTCCGGCTTGGGCATGGGCTGCAGCATCCTGAAGGGGACAAAATGGGAGAACAGACCGATTCAGCACTAGGACACTACACATCCCCTTCACCCTGTAAGAGCTGAATTCTCTACAGTACAGAACCAGTTAGATTTCAAGATATATTGAATCGCCTTTGCTCTAGAATCATCCAAGACAGGACGAAACGTTAGGAAGAAAAACCTTAAGAACACGGCCAAACAGCCCAAAAAACCTACAACAACCATCAGATCCTGGCCGTGAAAGCCTTCGAGAATACATTAAAATTGGTAGTGCCCACTTTCTAGGTACCTGTTCACTTTCATCTTGACCGGCTTGGGTCTCGGAGGAGGGTCTGGGGACTCAGCGATTTCCTCAATCAATTTTCTTGTCACCTTCCACTTCGGAAGGAACGTGTCTGTCTCATAACGGGACACACGCCCCTCCAAGTTGATCAAGTCAAAAATGCCCATGTCCACCTGCTGGAAGAAACAAGGTCCACACACACAGGAAATGAGCAGCAACCCAGATACAATGTCTAATGACTCTACAGATGCCTGCCCCATGGAGGAGCGATCCCCTTCTCCCATCAAGACAGAAATGGAGGGCACCTGCCTTGAAAGGGTCATCATCCAAGACCTGGAGGACAAGCGAAGCTGTGTTGAAGCAGACGCCCTCTGTGATAAACGGCGAATGGATCGGCCGTGGGTCGAAGAGGTTCGGGTGGTTGCAGACCTTGCGGAGCTGCATCAGGATGTTGATGACACTCATGAAGTGCCCTGTGGCCAAGGTCTCCTTCGTGCTGAAAAGGGGAATCGGCCACAGAGTGTCAGCTGGGCGGCCCAGACAGGCCAAGCGATCCGAGGAACCACTCCTGGCTCCAGAGAGTGAATTCTGAGATCCAGGAAGCACCACTGCCTTTCTGCCGATTTCCTGCCCACTATTATTTGCCAAACCCTAACCCTAACCCAAGCCTTCCTCACAAAAGAGCTTGGTTCCCAGCACACTCCTAGACACTTACGTAGCTTGGGCCATGAAGTCATCGTAGAGATAGCGCTGGCGCTTGGAGAGCCGGCACTTGATGACGTGCTCGTATTTCTTTGGCATCTGCTTCTCTACATCCACTTTCACTCTCCGTAGGAGGAAGGGCCGCAGCACCTGTTGGCAAGACGGCCAGGATGGATTGAATTTCAAATATTTTCTCATCATGTGAGACACCCCCCTGGTACCACTGCAAGGCTTTCGTCTCCCATCCTGCTCACCTTATGCAGCCTCTTGACCAGGTTCTCATTGTATTCCTGGCTGCCCTCAATCATGCCTGTCAGCGGATTGGAAAACCACTCTTTGAACTCACGATGTGACTGGAAGACATGGGGCATCAGGAAGTGCATGAGGGACCACAGCTCCATCAGGCTGTTCTGGAGAGGCGTCCCAGTCAGCAGCAACCGCCTCTGGCTGAAAGACAAACACAGCAAGAGTGTAAGTGTGAGAAGCATCGAAGAGGAGCATGTTCCTCTTCCATCCTGAGAGGAATACTTTCCTACCTGTTGAAGTTGAGCAAAGACTGCCAGCGTTGAGATTTGAAGTTCTTGATGTTCTGAGCCTCGTCCAAAATCAGATACTTCCAATTTTTGCGTCGAAAGGCTTGGTGGTCCTGCAGCACCAATTTGTATGAGGTGATGCAGATATGGAAGGCATTGGGCTTAGTCCAACCCTAAACACAGAGCATGTGGTGATTACAGTGTGGCCGGCAAGGAAGGCTTCAGGTTACCACTAAGTCCTGGATTCATGCATTGACTACAGTACATTCTCTGGCCATTTTCAGAAGTGCTTTGTAATACATATATCAGGTTACCACTCTCAATACCACCTACATATCCATAAACGACAGTATTAAAATCATCCACAAAGATTGTTGTATGTTCTCTAGGAGTGAGAAGATTTCACACTTGTCTTTTTTTAACCTATAATCCCAAGATCCTCCAATCACAAAGTCAGTTACAAAAAAAAAAAACCCACCCCTAAAAATAAATGTTTCTGGACAAATTCTGAATCTAGACATTTGTTTTGAGTACCAGGACCTGTACTGAGGTTAGCTGAGTTTACTATACTTCCACATTAAAATCTTTCCCTAGTTATTGCATACTTTCTTCATTTCACCAGCCTGAGTTAGAAAAATTATCTTTTGTTAATGCTGAACGAAATACCCTTGCTTATCTATTAGAAGTCGACAAATAGATCCCAATCTATGCTCTAACACATAATATTCTTCATTAACATAATTAAGAGCTGTCAAAACTTGCAGTGGATCCATACCTGCTAGTCAGCATAGCAACAACATAGCCTAATTTCTTACTTCCTATACTACGCAGCCTTTCAGAATCAGACCACTGAACAGTTAAATCATTTTTAAATGAAAATGTTCACAATCTAGGAAGACTCAGAATCCCCTGGGGGGGGGGGGGGAACTATAGCTAGCTTCATTTCTTCCAGTCCCACAGCAACCCTCTTCTATATAACTGGATAGATTAAATGATTTACATCATGAGACAAAAAGCAAAAATTTTATCCCCAGCTGCAAGGCTTTGAATCACCTCACCTGCCGCTTCAGCTTACGCTCCTTCTGTGCCCCATAATATGTGAGGATCTTGAAACTGGGGCACCAGCGTTTGATCTCCATCTCCCAGTTCAGCATCACGCTGGTGGGAACGATGATCAGATGGGGTCCCCAACTGCCTGCAGGACCACATGCAAAGAACATTTTATCTGCCTTTGAAAAGCTACCTTCACGCCTTGAGGTACAGCTACAAACTGTGTTGTACTCCAGAGCCTGCCCTCCACATTCACCGTCAAAATAATTCTAAAGCTCCACTGCAAGGGAGTGAGTACATGTTAGCAGTTCCAAGGGCACCAAATGGCATCTGACAGGCTTCCATACACTATCAACTGCTTCGCTCCTCCTGCATGAAGCCGACCTGTCCCCTCCTTTCTCCTTATAATTTCAGTATCTCACCACCATAAACCAGGCTCTTCTCAAAGTCTCTCACCCACCCTTTTCACAGGCCAAGTGAGCCAGCAGGGAAATCGTCTGGATGGTTTTGCCGAGACCCATTTCATCAGCCAAAATACCATTGAGTTTCTTCTCATACATGGTGACCAACCAGTCCAGACCAATGTGCTGGTATTCTCGCAGTGTCCCACGCAGCAAGTAAGGAATGGGCGTCTTAACCTACATGGAAAAAAAGAGCAATAATCCTTTGCCTGCCTCCTTTTACTTTGAACCAACCCTGCTGGCCCTGATGGCTTCCTTCCACCTAGATTCACCTGTGTCGTCGCCAAGGTATACCCTTTGGGCTGCAAGCTCTCTGCTGCTGCTGCAATGTCTGTAATCTCCTTCTTAGGCCCTGGGGCTGGAGCTGAGTCATTGTCTCCCTCACCGCCACAATCCTCATCCTGCTTCAGAAGGTACTCAACACCAAAATCTTCTTTCTGGCTCACTGAAGCTTCTTCCTCCCCAAGGGCATCTTCCTCTTCACTTTCGTCCTGTTCACTCTCCACCTCGTCTGTGGCATCTAGAAGGAAAGGAAGCAGTATCGGGACAAAAAAAAAAGGTCAGCAGATCCCACCATCATCTGACATGCCAGACCTTGCCTAGGTGCTGGGTGATTTTGTTTCTACCACCTTCAAATATCTGTGCTTTACAAACTGTGGAAAACATGTGCATCACTTTGGCTGAATGCCTGTTGTGTAGTAAGTTGTACTACAGCAGGTTGGATCTGGTGAGTCAACTCCTCTGTAAGTTTCACTAGTTCAACTGGGCCTACTGTAGTTGTGACTTACTGTAGTGTAGTAGTAAGTCACAGTTAGAGTACACCTACTTGAATCAATGGCACTTATGGAGGAGTTGACTCACCAGATACCCCACTGATTCAGCGGGCCTACCCTAGCACAACTTACTACACTAAGCAACAGGATTTCAGCCATTATATGAGAAACCTGTCAATTTATTGTAACTTTAGACTAACCACTAGCCAAAATTCTCTGGATAGCGTACAGTCTGTTAAAAATGTGATAAACAATAATACAACAAGAACAGCAATACAATAAAAGACAGATTACACAACCAGAGATAACCAAAATAAAATTTGCAGCAAGAGTCAGATAGTTGTGTGTCCCAACTTCTGTCAAGACAAATGCAACAGATCAAATGGTTCTTTGGATAAAAATTTCTGGAAAGTCAACGTTTGAATGTTTAAAAACAACAGCTTAGATGAATACAGTCTGGTGACCAGAAGCTACAGTAAAATTTCTGTCCCAGCAGGCAAGTTTTACAACCTACAATTCAGCTGTTACCATAAAACTTTCGCTTTTGACTGTTTTAATCTACCATCATCCAAGTTCTTAAGAGGAAAATACGTGCGTATCACTTACTCCCAAAGCCTCTGCCTTTGCCAATCAAGTATGATTAAGATCAGTGATCACATTTTACTATATTATCTATTTTACAAAAGTACTAGAAATACAGTGGTGCCTCAACTTACGAACATCTTGACTTGCGACCAATTGGAGTTACAACCAGCTCCGGCCGCAAAATTTTGCTGACTTGCGACCAGAGCTTTGAGATACGACTGGAAAAAAGGCGGGGAATTTAAACTGCTAACCGTTGGTTGGCGAAGAGGCTGCTTCTCTGTAGCTCTTTCGCCCCAGCGGTTAGAGAGTGTGCGTTCGAAGGAGGCTTCGGACTGCCTGGTACTGCTTTCTGCTTTTTAAAATGCCTGTTCTGAGTGAGTACAGGGTTTTGCAGTGTGGGTTTGGGCTGGGGGGGGGGTTATGTTTCTGTGCTGTGATGGGTCTTGCAGTGGTTGTTTGTTTTTCGGTTTTTTATTTTTTTCCAGCCGGAACAGATTAATTGCATTTCCGATGGGTCTTGCAGTGTTTGTTTTTTGGTGTTGTTTTTTCCCCCGGCTGGAACGGATTAATGGGGTTTCAACGTATTCCTATGGGAAATGGTGCTTTGAGTTATGACTAATTTGAGTTACGACCATCTTCCAGAACCAATTAAGTTCGTAACTCAAGGCACCACTGTACATGCATTTCCCCTATTCTAAAAAATAAATCCCGGACAGATCTAGTTAATATTATGTCTACCTCATTCTTTCTGTTTCTTCAATTGAAGTTACAACCAAAATTTTGTGCAGTAGCAAGCACAGTAAGAAAACAAGAATGCTGATAAACCATACAACAGTTACAATATGTATTTAAAACTGTTCTTGCATGTAATATACTTTGTTTGAGAACACTGTTGCTCGTTTCTCTGTTTGTTTTGTACCTTTTTTTAAATGGCTGAACAAGGGTTGTAATAAATGAAAATGAAGGCTCAGTTAATGCATTCATCTTATCAGAAAATGGCAATAATTTCCAGCTTTCTTCTCTTCATACCTGAATGGCTACTGCTGTCATCCTCCTCTGACTCCACCTCATACTCTGAAGTGCTGGCCTCTGAGGCTTCGGATGTGTCCGACTCCTCCATTTCGAAATCTGAGGCATAGGCACCAGCATATTTTTGCAGCAACTCCTCCATAGGCAATTCCCCTGTCAGAAGAAAACTATGACATTAAGCCCAGAGATTCTGAGAAGCCCTGGTCTCTCAGGTCTGATCACACTCTGGTCATTGCCAGAGCAGTCCTATCCTTTCGAAATGCATTCAGTGTAGCAATGACCCAGCAGCGAGAGCCAAACAGAACATTGCCAGAATGGTGGTTCAAGTACTTCCTTGTCTTTTCTGAGGCCGCATTACCTTCCCCATCTGTTTAATCTAGTTTGTTCGTAGGGTTCGTCTGCAAGCCTGCTCTCTCCTCCCATGGTTTTGGGAAGAGGCAAAAATAAAAGGAGTTTGAACACAACAGGGTCACACAATATCACCAACAAGAAAAATCAGTCTACTAAGACTGATTGTAGAATCCAGGGCTACTGAAGATACTTTTGTTGGACACTTCAAGAAATACAGAACTGAACTGGGACAGCTGCCCACTCTTTAAGAGCGGACGTTCTGGAAATGAGGGTAGACACACTTAACGTTCAGAAACACAATTCAATCATAGTGCAACTGGTCTTCAGGGCACATGAAGTGTACACTCTGACCCTCTTTATCCCCCATGCCACAAATGTCCTCCGAACCTTCCTTTGCCAGGTCATCCAGCTCCTTGCTGTGATCAACATCCCCTTCCAGCTTTTCTTCAGCATCTATAGTTTCTTCTTCATCTTCAGCTAGAATAATAAGAGTTACTTGATGTTACTACACAGAATCCCAAAGCCACTGTTTCAATTTTCATCGCATTTGGTCAGCCACCCCAAGAATCTGCTCACCTTCCTCTTCATTGGCAGTGAACTCTGCATCTTCCTCATCAGGCTTCCATGGTTTTTTATTTCTCTGAGTAACAGGCTTTGGTTTATCCTGCTGAGCATAGGACAGAAAGATATTTCAGGAGACAGACCCGGGGGGGGGGGGGGGAGCCTTTAGCACTACATAAGCACATCACAAAGTGAGGACAATAATGAAAAGGGTTACTGAATCTGACAAGGAATTCCCATCAGGCCTTCACAGGGAGGGTCCAGCTGCAGAAGGCAGTTAAGAAAAGGTTGCCGTATTTACTATTCTCTCATTATCCTTAAGGATTGTCAATAAAAATAAATAAAAAAGAAAAAGCTGACGTGGTCTCTTTCTGCCAAATATTCACTTCAGAACCCTCTGACAGTGAATTTCCTTAGTCAGAGTTTGAATATACTTCCAATTCCAAGACGTACCGGCAAACCAGCAACGCACCTTTAAGTTCTTGGTGGTTTGTCTCTCCCCCTCCTCTTCTTCCTCCTCTTCACTATCACTTTCCTCCTCCTCCTCGTCCTCCTCCTCATTGTCAGAGCTGGAAGCACAAGGTGACACACTGCAGGAGTTCTCTAAGATTTGAGGTGGCAGTGACTGCAGCAGCTCCTCTAGGGGCAGCTCGCTCTCCTGCTTTAGCAGCTCAATCTCCCGTTGCTGAGACTCCGAATCATTCCCTTCTTGCTGCTCTTCCACTTCAATGGTCTCCTCATCATCTGACTCCTCATGGGGTTGGAAATCCCCATCTGTCAGAGAAGGAGGGACGAGAGGCAACCCACATTATGAGACAAATCTCTACTTAAAAGAAGCATGATTATCATTCAGCTCTAAGTTTAGTGGGGCAAGAACAGGGAATGGACATGGAAGCAGTCTGGAGAGCAGGTGATGGGATACATGGGCATGTCACAATTGGCAGCTTCACAACACAGAACTGAACCATCGATGGGTCTAACCTTCATCCTCAATGAGCTGAGTGGGTGGTGGTGGGCTAGAAGCAGTAGAATCAGCGTGGGAACTGCCAGTCTTGCTAGGAACTGGGAGGGTCTCATTGAGGCTCTGGGTCAGCAGGTCTGAGTACTTCTCTGTCTGGCCTACTATAAAATCCAGCTGCAGGTCCAGGGCTTTTTTCCGCTTCTCCTCCAGCCGTGACTGCTGCTTGAACTGCACAACCTGAAGTCAGAAGATGAAGGACAGAAGTTTAAAAGCTCATAAGCCTGCAGGATCTGATAGTTCTGGAACCTGCTCTTGACCTATAAAGAGAAGCTAAAACCATTCAATATCTCCCAGTCTTTGAAATCTTAAGAAGCAATTTTCCTTGTGCACGTACTGCCTTTTTAACAACTCACGAAAATGAGAAATTGGCTTTTGCTAGGTTGCTAAAAAGTACTTGGCTAATGAGATAACAGGGTCACAGACCTCTCAATGATTTATTCAAAAGAGTGGATCCAATTTCATACTAAAAATGTTACCTGATGGGGGGAAATCTGAGTTACTTTGGACTGCTGCAGAAGACTATGTAAAGCAGGAAATATCACAAGTTGCACAATTTTTGGTATGAACTCAAATGCAGTAAGGGCTGAGATTCAGTTGAAGTAAATCCTTCAAGTGCACACAGACACAGACAGACATCTGACGCAAAGCTCACATTGTATTGCTGATTCAAAAGGACAGAATCAGCTGGAGACTAACACCCATACAGACTAGCAAGGCTTGAATGTCATTTAATGTAGCACAAGATCCTGCACGTACCTTCTCAACGTTGCTCCAGAATTGCTTGACCTCTTTGGCGATGGACGATGCAATGCGACGTAGCTTGGCCTGCTCTTCTCGTTTGGCTCGTTCTTCTTTCTGCTTCTGCTCTTCGTGGTGCCTGATCACCATACGCACAACCTGGATGCAATAACAACAACAAAAAGACACATTGATTATAAAGGAGGATTTCTATGACATGTCATTTTTTTTCCTGCAGCCTATGTTTGAACTTATAAGTGGATTTGGACATGTTTATGAGTAACCTGGTGAGAAAGGCCAGATTACTCATGAACATGTTTAAACTTGTTTGTAGGTTCAAGTATAGGTTGCAGTGAAATGTCATAGAAGCCCTCCCCTTTACAACTCAATAAATTTTTCCTTAATCTGGATTCTAAAGAAAGCTAGTTGCACCTCAGAGAAACCTTTTTGGATGGAATTTTTAGGGAAATACATTATGTTGTCACTGGAGAATAAAACCTAAAAACCTCGGATGCTACAAACTAACAAAGTGCCTTTAAAACCAGCAAAAGCCAGAGGATAATTAAAGAATTGTTCCAAGCAATGGCATTTGCTTATAAAAAGTCCAGAGATGGCAAAATATGGCTTCAAGATAGATACCGTAGTTCCACCAAGCTGACAAAACTCACCTTCCTTGCCACGCCCCTCTTCCATCGTCGCTCCTGGGCAAAGTCAGCCGACAGCCACTGCATTTCTTCACAAAGATAATCCCAGTGTACTTTGGGCCGAACTGGCTCAGGCACCTTTGACAGCCTTTTTAGGGACCAGAATCCTTCCTTCTTCATTTCTGCAATGCGATTCTCAATCTCTGCCTCCTGAAATACAAAGCCCACATCAGATACTTCATTCCTATCCTTTGCAATATAGCCTAGAACCAGACAATGTCTAGCCTATTTGTTTAGTTAATGGAAGGAAATATTCCAGATAACAACATGGCTTACATGTTTGGCCTGCTCAGCAATCTCTGCATGTGTCTTGTCCCACATGCTCACTGGGTCAGGAGAGGTGTACATCCCAGGCGATATAAAGGCTCTGTTCTGTATCTTGGGAACATCAAAGCTAAGGTGACTGTCCAGAGAGGAGTCGTGGGTGAGATGTGGCGGGGAGATGCTGCCACTTGAGGCAGGTGAGCCTGAAGAGGCTGGCGACACTGGGTTGCTGCCTGTCATTCTGTCTGCCGTAGTCTGGGGAATGACAGGAGAGTAAAGACAGAAAAGAGCAGGTTAGTTAAGAATCTGCCATCCTAGGAAGGAATATAACTGTTCAAAGAAAATGTCACAGTTGGGCATCAGAGAAACAGAACACGCCACGTACCTCATCAAAGCGTTAAAAATCCATCCTGACAGCCCTTGCCAAACTATTCATTCTCTGCCAAGTTACAACCAGTGAAAGGGTAGAAAGCAAAAGGGCGCTCACACTGGAACTCTCCTGTCTTGAACCCTACCTGTGTATGCAGTGTGTGATGTTGTCTGTGAGGACTGCTCTGCATTTTAATTCTCTCTTGCTCTTTGCCTCTCGTCCCAAAAGCTTCAGTTGTGGTTGTAGTGCTGGCGTCCTCCTCCAGTGCATGCTGGGAAGCGGCCTCATTCTGGTCAGCCAGCCACTGGGACGAGCCGTCCAGCTCCTGGGTTCCTTGGCAGCCCAGCCTGCGCTCGGGACTGCCCGTCTCAGAGTAAGCTAAAGAAATCAATGGGACAGGTCATCCTGAGAACAGAATGATACTAAAGAGACCCCAAAAACTGGCAAGGCTACAGGATAAACCATTTTTTCCCTTTCTTTCTCTTTAAAGAAACCCACACCACAACAAAAGTGCTCTCTGCCTATGATAGCAGTACCCTTGAACGCATAAGACTTAATGTCTATTCAACAGAACTATTCAACAGGTTTTTGGGTAAGTCTAGAGGTCCTTATGGATTCATGACTAAATATGGAAGTACAGATGGCTGCAACAGCCAGGAGTGCTTTTTACCAACTAAAGCTGGTATACCAGCTACAACCCTATCCGCATGCCTCACTAGAGTAGTCAGGATTAAGGAGAAGGTATTTTCAGTGGCAGCTTCTTACTGAATGGAATTCCCTCCCCAAGATCTCCATTCCACTTCCTCTCTTTGTTAATTTTTAGACTGGTCTTTATGACACTTTTTTTTACAATTCATTTTCAGAGGAAGAGTGGTTTTAGCCTGTTGTGCTGAACTGGATAGCTTTTGGAATCTATTACCCTTTAAAAACAAATGTTTTTACTACTGACATGATGTTCTATTGACAGCGTCTCTATTTCTGGGCACATTTCATATATTTGCCAATCCTGAAATGGCATTCATTGCCTCCTGTACCTGTGTGAGCTGAGAACTCCTCTTGTTTTCCAGACTGCTCTTCCAGGGTTTCGCTTTCCTGGGGAAGATTATTCCTGAAAGAATATGGGAATGTCAGACCAGGACAGAGGAAATACCTGTGCAAGAATCTGAATTAGTGGTGGGAATCCTTCAAATGTGTACATCCTATCCTTGGATCCCCAACAGCTTTGCTGAAGGGTGGACTCAAGCCTGTCTCTCCATGGATGTAACACAGCCAGCATGAGAGCAGCCTGACCGTGGGTTGCAGCAGAGAGTTTTAGTGTAAGCACCAGCTACCAAATCCAAGCCTATGAAAAGAGGCAGGAACCTGTTTGGGGTGCTGTTTACGTGCACTAGGACAAGTTCCTCAAAAACACCAGCCCTTGAAGGATTCTCAGTGGCCAACCAACCTGACCATTTTACTCACTGCGATTAGGCCCAGGGAAACAGAAGTCCACATATCCAGTACTTTGTCCCCACTTGTTTCACTTGATGTTTTCACTTCCCTATGTACCCACCTTTGCTTTGCAAGCGCCAATAGTTGTCTCGTCACCCTTCATATCATGGTCCTAGAGTCGCTCTGCTTTCTTGCTCTATTTTCTTTCCAGAGATCTCTACAAACCTACTAAATTCTGCAAGCTGAGATTTTGCAATGAAGCTCTTTTATCGTTTCTCCTATTCTATACTGCGTTACTGTAAAGTCAACTTGTCTTTAGCTCTTAAACAACCTATAATCGTCAAACCCACTTTTATCTGCTTACCTCATGCTAAATCTAGTTATCTTGAGACTCTATGGCCCTGTTCTGCCCCTGCTAACTGCATATTCTGTTTCACTCGATCAGTTATCCCCTGCCCATCCACTTCCAATTCTGGCATATTCTTAGCGGCTACATGCTGCCCCAACCTCCACACTTTTCGTTCAACTTGATCCAGAATGGAGCCAGCATTGAAGCTACTAGCTGGAATGTGATCTGAACTCCCTGTCACCTTCACCCCTTTCACATGTAAGCCAACTGGACCTTCACCCCACATTGCTCGCCTCATTGCATTGTATTTTTTAATTGCAATGCCCATCACTCCATCACGCCAGTCTTTTAATTCCCGCTTCCCTGTTACCAGGCCAGGACTCTGCCGCTCTGCAGTCAAGTCAGGACTTCCTTCTTTTGAGCCTGGGCTATGACCTGCTATAGAGAGTGGAGATGCCTTCCTGCTTGATCCCAACACCTCCTGCAGCCAGTGCACATTCTCTGACTTGCCAGAAAGCCCAAACATTCCTTTTCCCATCCCAAGATTTGGTGGCTCAGGACTCTGTCCAGCTGACTTTGTTACTCCATGGCCTGCTACCATCATGTCAATGCGCTCTTTTATTCCTGCCCGCAATGA